>JARKIP010000038.1:17107500-19507500 GCA_029990175.1 Petunia secreta | reverse complement strand
AGAAATAAATGGACGGTTCCAAATGTAAATAAATCAGATAACCTTAAGATGAGATAAAAATTGTCTGCCCCATCCAAAATATGTATAATATTCCTTACATATTTTAGAAATAAAAGCAATAATGTAAGACAATTGAATTTTGTTGGATTTAAATTCATAAAATAAATTGGACTATATCCTAAATTCAAGATATGTTGGTCCAATTAAAGATATGCGCTATTTAAATCAAATTAAATATAGAGAAAGTAACATATCTAGCCAAAATCAAGTTTGGCCCTATATTCAAATAGACACAAGGACTCTTGAATAAAGGCTAGCCAAAAATTATAATATATTAATATGTTTACAAAGATTATTTTCCTAAAATAGTGGAAGTACAGGTAATAAGTTTAACTGATTTTTTCTAAGCACATTTTTTGCCTATCTTTTGGGAATATCAACACTAATTGGATCTTATTCTCTACCATATATAGCAGCTATCATACTGAAAGATATATGAACGCAATCTTTTTCCCTTATTCTTTTATCTGGTTTTATATCAATCAAAAAATCTTTTGAATATCTTTTATTAATTTTTCCTCTTTTTTATCTTATCTAGTATAAAGATGCATATTGCGTGTATATTTGCTATTTAGTTTATAAATTTGGAATATCGGATGCATATTCATAGTACTTGTATTATATTTATGCGTAAGAATCTGTAATATTTAAATGATAACTAATATATTTGGTAAATATTGGAAACAATGAGTGCATATTGATATATATATCATATTTTAAATCCATGTGAAGATGTGCATATACCATGCATAATACTCGTATATGTATAAAATATTATTGGATATCCCTATAATAAATTGTCATATGCATATGGTATGTATTAAATATACATTTTTATGAATCAATATCACCTCTATTATTTTTATGATCAAGTTGTTATGGATATATGGTAGACATGGAATATAACTAATGTATGTACACAATGATATACATGAAATAAAGATAAGGTGTAAACAATTTAAAATTTATTTTTATAATATGCCGAAGATATACATTAAATTATAGTTAGTAAATATTCCAACGTTTGTTTTGGTAGAGCCATGCTGGAAGATGAGAGTAAAATAGTTTTTGTCTATATTTGGAAAGTAATAAAGAATGTGAGTAATATCAATGGCTTTAAAAGCCCTAAAGTCAGTCAAATATCTTTACCATCAATATTTTGGGATAATAGTTGGATATAGCGTGAATACTGAAAATTAAAATTTTAAATTAAATTTTATTTATTTTCACATTTTACCGCGTGTTGAGATGGTCATGTACAGTAATTTAGGAGATAATTACGTGATTGAGATGTTAGCATAATAGTTTATGCAGAAAAATAAGGAAAATGACCAACTATCTCCTAAAAAATAGGATATATCCAAAATTAATTAAAAAGATATACTCTAAAAATTCAGTCATGACCTATCATCTCCCCTAAATAAAGGCATTTAATGTGGATATATTATTTTAAAGTGAATGACTATAAAAAGTAGGATACCTAAGGTTAAATGTCTAGAAATTATAATAAAGGAAAAATTTGTTCATTTTTGTTTATGGCCCTTATGAATGTCTATACAATGTAATTTTTTCTTAAATATATTTAAGAGATTTTTACACTAATTGACGCACTAAGCATCAAAATTACAAAATATAATGAAAATACGCCATGTGTACATGTGACATATTATGGTCAATCACATACGGCCTTGTCACTGCTTAAATCTGATTGGCCGCCACGGGCCTAGGATTTCTTGGTGGCTACTCCACCCCACATCTATATAAAGGGGTCAAATCTCTCATTTGAAATCAGAAATCAGAAGGAGAAATTCATAAACAAGTTTCTTAAAAGCTGCAAAGAATGTCTAGAAATTCTAAAGATTCAAGTATTAAAAGGAAGATTCAAGATCAAGCTCAAGCTCAAAAGCCCTTGGATCATCAGTATTTGATAAGGCGAATCAGAGAGATAATAGAGATTATACTACTCATATATTGAAATCAAATACTACACTTGTTACAATATTTTCTTGTCTTGATATTAATTTCTTGATGCGAATTTACTTGTTACAAATTTTGCACGCCCAGTGGGACAATCTGTACCTCTCATCTCAACTTTTCAACTTACAAAGTTCAGTAATATTGAGATGGCTTCTAGGAACACCAACTCAAAATGTGCTGCTGCAAAATCTGTTTGGTCTCACGACCTTGATGTCAACTCCAAGTTCTCTTATGATGTTGAAAGCTTCATAAATGCTACTAAGGGAAGCTTTGGACCAGTTACAAGGAATAAAGAAAACTTGATAGGACAACAAGCATTCCGAATATTGTCCGAAACAACTGCAACATTCAGTTCTTCATTCTTGAAAGGAGCTGGATCCTCCACAGGGGGATTGGAGGAAGGAAGCAACATCGTTGAAAGGACTTTAGCTCCGCTTAGCATTTCTGGATTTTAGAAGAAAACCATGAAAGGAGGTGATGATGATTCGACTGCTGGATCATCTCCAACCATACCGCCGGACATAGGTAAATCAAGGATTAATATGTGGGAAAATTCATGTTACTCTCCATCATCCAACATCCGTGCAAGCGATGGCGACTAACACTTTATCGATGGAGGAACAACCTGCAAACTTGACAAGGGCGATTGATGGCTTAATGAACTTTGTCAAAGATCAAGAAGCTCGCATCAACAAGATGGAAGGCATGATGGAGGGAGAATCTAGCCATGCGCTAGGGAAGCGTCGAGAAGTTCAAGAGATGATTATTACTCCAGCGAAGCAAGCAACACCTGCTAAGGAAATCCAAGTTTCTGCTGATGGGGTGATTCCAGTTGATCAACTAAAGGAGATCATTATGGGGACAATCAAGGATAAGCATGAGGTTTCTTCCAAGTCTTCTCTCGCATATGCGAAGCCGTACACTACAAGGATTGATAGCTTAAAAATGTCGCCTAGTTATCAACCCCCAACATTCCAAGAGTTTGACAGCAAGGAAAATCCAAAGCAACATGTGGTGCACTTTGTTGTAACATGTAACAATGCTGGAACATATGGAGATTATCTTGTCAAGCAATTCGTTCGCTCCATTAAGGAAAATGCCTTTGATTGGTATACAGACCTCGAGTTTGGTTCCATCGATAGTTGGACGGAGTTGGAGCACGAGTTTCTCAATCGCTTTTATAACACAGGGCATACAGTGAGCATGATAAAGCTCACGAACACATGCCAACGAAAAGAAGAACCAGTTATTGATTTCATCAATCGGTAGAGGCATGCAAGTCTTAATTGTAAGGATAGGCTAAGCAAAGCATCGGGAATAGAGATGTGCATCCAAGATATGCATTGGGGATTCTGCTATATCGTGCAACGAATAAAGCCTAGAACTTTTGAAAATTTGGCCACACACACTCATGATGTGGAGTTAAGCATTGCCTCCAGCAGAAATGAAGGACCATCTGTCTACGAATCTTGCAGAGGAAAAGACAAGCAAGAAGTCAGGAAATGGAGTAAGCTAGCGCCAAAGGCTGAAATTAAAGAATCTATGAATGTTGATGTTGCACCTTTGAAGTTCACTACAAAGATAAGCAAGAAGCAAAATGTGAAGACAACTTCCTTTAAGGACACGCCAAGTTGGAAGTTGACTTCAAAATAAATGCAAGAAAGGGAATATCCATTTCTAGACTCTGATGTTCCCGCAAATTTTGATGAACTTTTGGAGTTAAATTCCTTTGAGCTACCAGAGATGAAGCGGCCAAATGAAGCTAGAAAGACGAATGATCCGAATTACTGCAAGTGTCACCGAGTTGTGGGGCACTCACTTAAGAAATGCTTCGTTTTCAAAGACAAGGTTATGAAATTGGCCAATGAAGGGAAGATTGTACTGGAAGATGAAAATGAAGACGTGAACCAAGTTTCAATCATGTTTGGCTGGCACGACCCTATGGTGATCTCTAACTATGCTGAAGGATACGAAAAGGATAATGTTGTGATAAAGTTTGGCGATTTTGAACCTATCTTAGTAAAAGGATTGCCACAATTCGCAAAACCAAATGTGTAGAGCTTGCAGCAAAAATCATTGAAAGAAGGCGAAGCTCAAACTGATCAAAGAGATGATGAAGGTTGGATACTAGTGACTCGGCAGAGACGCTACAAAATAAAGTCACGGAATGAATCAGCTGAGCAGCCAACAAAGCAAAAGATGGTGTTGACACCCAATTTTGTCCCTCCTTTTTCTAAAAATTGGCTATAAATCAACTTAAAGGTGCGATTTGGCTATTTGTGCAAAATTTGCGCAAAATTTGCATTAGAAAGCATGCATGCGTTATCCCCCTACTTATATATTACATACCTAAATGTGGCTATATTACGTAATTTGGCATTATTTACGCTATTTGTCAAACTGTGACTATTTGTACAAATTAGTACATTTATAATATTCGTGGTTATATTATATAATTGCATCATTTAGGCTACATGTCAAATTTATTTCAACTTGTGATTATTTGTTCAAATTAGTAATTATCTGTGATTATCTAAGTTTATTTAATAATTATTTGTGCGTTTTATAAAATATGTATATCTATATTTTTATTTACACCTTTAAGTTGAATATTGGCCAATTTAAAAGAAAATGTCCAAATTGTTTTTTATTATTAATTTTTCATATTTCAAAATTCCTATCAAAACTCTTCATTTATATTATTTCTTAAATTACACCTTCACTTTGAACCTAGACCGAATTGTTAACCAAATACATCCCTACTATTCGAATTTTGAAAAGGGATATTTCTCAAATCTCTACCTTAATTTTGCTACCCTTTAACTAAATCCCTAAAATCCCTCCCCAATCTTCCTAATTGATTTTTCTTCAAAATTCCTAATTATTCCCCAATCATGTCCAATTAAACCAACAGCTATTTTTCAAAATCTTATATACATACATCACATCTTTACGCAAAATCATCAGACACAATTAGGGACCCCACTGACTTTTTGGGGAGTCTTCTTCTTCACAACCATACACACCCCAAGCATACACACAATCCCCATCCATCACCCCCACATCGAAAACAAGAACAGAACCACCACTTCTCACCATCCTCCTTGTTTAATCTCTATTACCAGCGATATAAACAGAAACCCACGCCCCGATATATACACACACCCATCAAAAAACAAAGATCAGAAACATATAACATACATACACTCCCTCCTTCAAATTCTACCACCAGGCAACACCCCCATCACCTTTTTACTCGCCAGAACCAGGGAATATCACACACACACACTCCTAAATCGAACAGAAACAGAGCAAAGGGGTTTGGGGAAGACGGGTTAATGACAAAACCCCATCACTTATAACCCCGTTACCCCAATTGGAAAACTCTATTACTATTCGTCTCACTTCCCCATCGTTATTGTGTAAATAAAATTGGAATGGAGAGTCGGAGATGGAGTAGCTGCGACGCCACCTATTAGCCGATGTCGCTCCTCCATCTTGGTTCGACAACGACGCCGTTAGTCGTCGTCCCTTCTCCCCTTTCATCTTTCACTGTTGTTCTGCTTATTGTTTTAGTTGTTGTTTCTTTCACATATTGATCTTGTTGTTTTCTGGTATAATTGGCTATTTGACTGATGACGAGACTCGATGGACTCTGTTGTTTTTGATTCATGATCGGAGCTAGTGAAGGGTGAGGGGGAGTCGCAGCGGCGCCGTGGCTCGGCAGTCACTCCTCCACTTCGCCATGGATTTGTTCGTTGCTGCTATTTTTTTCTCACCAGAAAGTTTCATTCCGGTGGAATCCCTCCTTTATCTCTATTTTACGTTATCTGCACTTATAGTGTTATTGGGCTTTGCTACTCTCATTTTTTGCTTTATGCCTTTTGATGTTTACAGTGGTCTTTACTTGCTCCTTTGGCGGACAATAATACGCAGTTGTTTTGGGATTCTGTATGATTACATATATGTGCTGAATCTGAACGATACTGCACTGATCAACTCCTATGAAAATGCTTCTATAATGAATTGACGGATACTATATCAATCACGGCCGACGAGAATAATTATGCACATTTATTTGAGGCCTATGCACTGGTTCGAACGTGATACTACATTTGAACGGCCCCCTTCCCGTGTCCCTAAAACATATAGGCTATGATGACGTGTATGAGCCGTAATTGCAAAACGAGCTGGCGATGGAGTGGTGGGACCGGCACTTGGCATGGCAACACGACCGGCCGGCGTGTTCGCAGCCGTACCGACGTTCCTAACCTCTAGCCGAATCATACATACCTCAGCCTACACTTTTATAAAAATCCCTTTCCCCTTTATTTTAAAACTATTATTATTTTATTATTATTACTATTATCATTTTCATCATTATTGTAACTATTATTACTCTTATTCTTATTATTATTATTATTATTATTATTATCATTTTTATTATTTTCATTATTATTAATATTATTGTTATTATTCACTAACTCATTTTCTTTAAATTTTGCGAGGTAAAATTGGATAAGAGACGACAACCTATTTTATAAGAAGGGTGAAATTCTCCAAGGAGGAAGACATTAGCAAATCACACTTTTTTTTATTATTTAATATTATATGCATATTTTACTAGTCATTCAAATTATTTGTCTATTCTTAGTTACTTAGTTTATTTTCTTAGTTGTTCTAGTTTGAATCCCAATTATAAGTCTGGTCGGTAACCACATTTGGTGGAGCTCGTGAGGTGCCTAACCCCTTCCTCTCGAGTTAACTTAAACCTCTTACCTAGAATATCTGGTTCGTAGACTAAGTTTCGGAATTAATTATAAAATTAGCTAGAAACAAAATAGATGCCCTAATACGCCTAGTTAAAAATATGTTAGGTGGCGACTCCAACTCTTTACTCGTGAGTTACCCATTAAGTCGAGCCCTGTTTTGAACTTTAACCGGTTTGGGTAAAAATAGTATGCGACAAGGACAAGGAAGCAAAACGCTATTCGACGTCCACAAAAGGCAAAGGTACAGGTTTACCACTATCAAAAGCCAGGTCAGCCAGTGATTCCTCATAACTGGAAAAGTTCTTTAAAAGTTGGTTTCGCATAGAGATTCCTAAGGGTGATATCAAAGCTTAAGCTTCAGAGTTGTCGTCACGTACACAGCCAAAAGAGCTCATCAAGCCTATCTCCTAAGAAGCAAATACGTGTGAAGCAAAGACCACCTTCATAAATGATGACATCATACTTAGTGAGACTCCTCATAATCGCCCCTTGTCCGTGGTTGGTTATGTTAATGAGTAAAGAGTGAATAAAATCTTGATTGATGGAGGATCTGGAGTCAACATCTTACCTATCCACAGACTGAAAGAACTCAGTACCTCTACTGAAGAATTAACGCAAAATCGCTTGTTGATTCAAGGATTCAACCAAGTGGGGCAAAGGGCTATAGGCGCCTTAAAAATGGACCTCACTATAGGAGAGATGACGTCAAGTGCATGGATGTCATATGATATCTTTCTTGGTAGGCCCTGGATAGACGAGAATAAAGTAGTTCCACCCACCTACCACCAATGCCTAAAATATCATGAAGGTGGAGTCGAAAAGACGATCGTTGCTGATGACAAGCCATTTACAGAAGTAGAGGCACATTTCGCCAATGAAAAATTCTATTTGAAAAATATTGTGGGAGGAGTAAAAGCCGATAACAAAGCAACAACCAAAGATGTCGAGCTTGCAGCTAAAAAGGCTGAGGTAGCAGCTGGAAAAGCAAAAATTGTAGCTGATGGTGATCAAATCCTCTCTAATCCAAGTAAAGTATAAAAGGCGAATGTTGCATCTTTGGGCAAGAAAATAAATCCTACCCTCCGCTACATTCCAAAATTAATGAAAAAGGAAGGTCAGACATCTAATCTCCAAAGTGATGAGCTAAAGTGATTAACCCTCCCTGTCAGGCGAATTGATGCAATGAAGTTGTCCTCAAAGTTGCTTGATGATTTCGTGGCTAAAAATCTACCGCAAAATAAAGCACTCCCTACGATCGTACACATGAGGGATTCGATCTGAATGCTTATAAGTTATTTTCAAAGGCCGGATATGATCCCAGTGAAACATCTAAGTTAGGGAAGCTCTTACCAGAAAGTACTATGAAGAAATCCTGTGAAGGTTGTGGTTACCAGAAACCTCCACCGGTTCGTATCTCCATAAGAAGCGCAAGCAACAACTATATCATTGCTGAAGGCGACTCTGAAGCTTCAAGCAAGAGGCCTTCTGTCTTTGATCGGTTGGGAGAACCATCTTCAAGAACTTCTGTCTTTGATCGACTCGGAAAACCATCTTCAAGAAATTTTGTCTTTGATAGCTTAGGACCGTTGAATAAGAAGAACAAGCCTCCGAGGAAATCCAAAAATACAAAGGTGCATGCCCCTAGATATGGTCAGAGTCTTATCCCTTCAAGATTGAGGCTCGAAGAAAAACTGATAGTCATGTGTATATGTGTTAAAGGCCAAGACTCACACTATAGTCCACACGAAGGAGAGTGATGAAGATGAAGAAAGCATGGGATCTTCATATCACATCATTGCATAAGAAGAGGAAAATGTTGTATCTCCAAATGGGATCGTAAATGAGTTAGATTATATTTCTTGTTGTCACCACATATCTTTCAACAATGAAGATCCTCATAAAGAAGAAGATGCCACAGATGCTCCACCTGAGCTAGAAGAAGGGGGTGAAGGCAACGGTTGATGCATTGGCAAAAATGAAGATTCGGGACCTATGTATATTAGTGCTCTACTAGTAGCGGATGAACAAAGTGCTTATGTGGAGCAACTAAAAGAGTATAAAGATGTCTTCGCTTGGAGTTACAAAGAGATGCTGGCTTAGAGCTGAAAGTGGCGCTTCATCATTTGGTGGTCAAGAGTGGTACTCGTCCCGTAAAACAAGCCAACATCACTTCAGGCCAGATTTGGTCCCTTTGATTGAGATTCAGGTCAACAAACTCATCGAGGTTGGTCTTTTTTATAGAGTCAAGTACCCCACATGGATTTCAAGCATAGTGCATGTAAGGAAGAAGAATGGCAAATTCGAGTTTGTGTTTATTTTACAGATCTCAACAATGCATGTCCTAAAGATGAGTTTCCGCTTTCGATCCCATAACTTATAATTGACACAACTACTAGTTACAAGGCTATGTCTTTCATGGATGGCTCCTCCGGCTACAATCAAATTCACATGTCACCTATGGATGAAGTATTCACAGCATTCCGAACTTCTAAGGGTATTTATTGCTACAAAGTGATGCCTTTTAGTTTAAAAATGCTGGTGCAACTTACAAAAGGGCCATGCAAAATATCTTTGACAGCTTGCTTCACAAGATTGTAGATTGCTATATTGACGACTTGGTGGTAAAATCCAAAATAAAAAGAGACCACTTGCAAGACTTGAGAATGGTGTTCGAGTAGCTGCGAAGGTACCAACTCCGAATGAATCCTTTGAAATGTGCATTTGGAGTTACTTCCGCCCATGGTTTCATTATCCGACATCGAGGCATTGAAATTGATCAAGCAAAAGTAGATGCAATTTTAAAGGTGTATGAGCCCAAAAATCTCCATGAATTGAAAAGTCTGCAAGGAAAGTTGGCCTACCTCAGGAGATTCATCTCAAATCTAGCAGGGAGGTGCTAACCGGTCAGCCGTCTTATGAAAAAAACACTCTTTTTGAATGGGATCAAGCTTGTAGCAGTGCTTTCGAGAGCATCAAATCCTACTTAATGAGGCCTCCTGTCTTAGAAGCTTCTATACGTGGAAATCAGTTGATATTATATATCGCGGCACAAGGAAAATCAGTTGGGGCACTTTTGGCTCAAGAAAATAGTGAAGGAAAAGAAAATTCACTATACTATTTGAGTAGAATGATGACGCCAAATGAGTTGAAGTACTCGCCAATCGAAAAGTTGTGTTTGGCATTAGTCTTCTGGATTCAAAACTTGATGCATTACATTCAGGCTCAGGTTGTACGGCTGCTTTCTCGAGCAGATCCATCAAGTTTGTGATATCAAAACCCATCCTTAACGATCGATTGGCGAGATCGTATCTCCAGCTTCAACAATTTAAGATCATATACATCCCTCAAAAGGCGGTCAAAGGACAAGAACTGGCAGATTTTCTGGCAGATGATCCGATACCTGATGGTTGGGAGTGGACTGATGAGTTACCTAATGGAGATGCATTGTTCATCGAATTTAAACTGTCTTGGAAGATGCATTTTGATGGCGCTGAACGGTGCGATGGAGTTGGTGCTGGAGTAATTTTTGTAACTCTGCAAGAAAAGGTATTGCTATAATCTTTCACCTTGACTCAACGTTGCTCCAATAATGTCGCAGAGTATCAAGCGCACATACTTGGGCTCGAAATAGTCATCGACATAAATCTATTCCAGCTGCAAGTCTATGGGGACTCTATGTTGGTGATCAATCAGCTTCTGGGTTGCTACGAGGTAAAGAAACCTGAGTTGTGTACATACCACGACTATGCACAAAAAATAATAGGATGGCTTGGTGATGTAACTCCTCAGCATGTGTCGAGGATGGAAAATAAGAAAGCCGATGCCTTGACCGCTCTAGCTTCAACACTTAACCAGCTGATCAGACAAAAGTTACTATCTTCAAAAAATGGATAGTGCCACCGTTAGACGATGAAGAGGGTCAAAAGAATGACCTCCAACATCTTTTTGTTGTTTCTGAAGTTGAGAAGGAAGACTGGCGGCAACCTATAATCAATTACTTGAGCTATGGAATACTGCCAAAAAATCCATGATGCGGGGCAAATTGGAGCCAAAGAGCCAACCATCAAGAGCCAAGCTTGAGAGCACAAGGAAGACAAGTCACGGGCACCGGGAAGTGACTTGAAGATCATGCAAAGGAGTGCCAAGGGAGGAGGACCACCTAGGCCCAAAGGAGAGGCTCGGGAGACACATTTTGAGCCATTTCAAGACCTCCCAGGAAGAGGCGGACCGCCTACTCAAAGGGGCGGACCGCCTACTTGAAATCAAGCCTCAGGAGTTTGGGGCGCCTGAAATAGAGGCGGACCGCCTACTCTGGCCGCCCACTCTGCAGGTGGGGCGCCTACTCTGGGCGCCTGCTATTCAGGCGGGGCGCCTAGTGTGCTGAAGGCCCATCCGGGTTTCCTACTTATTTTGAGTATAATTCCAACTATAGCCCTAAGTGACTTGTATTGTTTTGACTAGACTTAGGGGCTATTTAGACATTTTATTTAGAAGTGTGGTGAACCTATAAATACCACACTTAGTCATTTATTTCATTAGCTTGTTTAGATTTGAAGAATAGACTTAGAGAAAGAGAGGCAAAGCCTTCTTCTTGTAGAAGCTTGAAGCTTCGGATTATCTCTTGCTTGGGACCAATGGAGATTCGTCACTAGTACGGATTCTTGTATGGTTCGAGTTTCCCTTCCTCTCTCGGATATTCAATTCATGGTTTGAATCGTTTATCCATTCTTTTCTTCTATTTCTGTTCTTCCCCGTCCCTTACTTTCTTGTTATCTTGTGATTGTTGCTTCCGCATCATAGTTTATTGCTTCCGCGTATCTACCCCGTATCATCTTGGTATCAGAGCAAGGTTCGGGTTTCGTTCTTACGAATCCGTGTTCCTTGTTCATCCTATCTTGTAGTTTAGTTTATTGTTATTGTTGTTCTTGTTCTTGGAGAAAAGAAGAAAAAACAAAAAAAAAACTGAAAAATGTGAAAAATACAAAAAAATTCATGTTGTGGATTGGATTTGATTACCCATTTATTGTTTGATATTGGGGATTGATCTATGATGATTACCCGTTGATTTGGTACCATTGTTTCTTGATTTGGTGTTGAAAATCACAAGTTAGAAAAATCAAAAACCCCAAAATTGAAAAACCCTTGAATTTGATTGAAATTTCTTGATTTGGATTCGTTATGGATTGGGTGTTGTTATAAATCATTGGTGATTGATTAGAGTAGTTGAAAACACCATTGGGTACCTTCAGATTGGAAAAAAACACCTTGGATCATCGAAATTTGGGTGCAAAAGGGCCAAAAACCCGTTTTCGGACTGTGCTGAAAGCACCAGTAGGCGGGGCGCCCCAAATAGTAGGTGGTCCGCCTATTTTTTGGTTGCTCTCTGTATTTTGAGTAGGCGGGGCGCCCACCCTAAGTAGGCGGACCGCCCACTCCTGGAGGGCCTCCGTTTGGCTTCGTTTCGTGTATTTTTGTGTCCCATTTGCTTCCGTACCTCTTGGTTAGTGTTTCTAAGGTATTAGTCCTACTTTTATTAACACTAATCTTTGATTCCTTAGGGTGTTGTGTGTCTTGGAGTATTCACTTAAAGTCGTAGATCTTGCTTGCTTCAAGTGCGCACTAAATTAGCTTCCCTACATCGAGTCACCTAAATTCCATTCCGGACCTTTACTTGGATATACTAGTTGATTGATCTTACCATTGTGGTTCCTACAAGAGATAAGGACATCTTTGGGTGGGGGTTTGGGAGTGTGCACCCTAAAAGAGTGTTGAGGGCCACCACCAAAGGTAAGGGAGAGCAAGTGAGGTTGTTTATACTAACCTTTGCACTTTCTTAAAATGTCTTTTGCAGGTACAAGGAGCCATAAGGGAGGTTTGGAGGGAAGTGGGAGTGGTGAGAAAGGTGTAAGTGAGAGGGAGTTAGTTGAAGACTACCTTCCAATCTTGGCCCACATAGAGGTAATAGACACTCGACTCCAATACTTGGAGGATGAGATGGAAGAGAATGAGGCCGAGGGAAGAGATAGTATGAGTCGCACTATGGGTTATGGTATTGTTAGTAGTGGTGAAATGAGAAAGTACCCAATTAGTGAAGGTACTATTAGGGGGATGTGTAAAGGGCGTTACATGGACGAACTCATGAGTAAAAGAGATTGGTGTCAATTCATAGTGAGCCTAAATGGGAATCATGGGTATCTGCTTCAAGTGGATAATGGTGAAGCAAGTTGGATTAGCCATCTTGTAGTGAGAAGGTTGGGAATACCTTGTGTTGATGGAATGGCTAGGGTAGTTATTTCATAAAGGAACTTTGAAGAAGAAGTGGAGTGCAAAGTAGGCCCTTTAGAGGGGTGTGATGTGATGTTGGGAAAGCCTTGGCTTTTCAATAGATACTTCAAGATCGCACAAGAAGTGGTGGATGGCTACCGTGTTCAAGCACAAGGGAAGTTTCAAATCCTCTTCCTTAGGAAAGAAAAAGTACAACCAAGCATGCCCATGAACATGAGAAATGGTGGGACACCATTGAGGAGAAGCCCTATGACTCAAAGAGTGCAAACAAGAGGTCCTACGAACATGAGAAGTAGTGGGACACCATTAAAGAGAAGCCCTACATTCACAATCAATGGTGGGACTAGTGCAAGAAGAGAGTTGACATATGTCAACAAGGTGAACCCCAAACCACAAGCTCCAAAGCAAAGTGGTTCACCAACAAAGAAGAAAGAGACCTCAAGTGATGAGTCTCTTAGTCCTAGATTCCGGGTTGATGTTAAAGTCCACCTACTCCGGCTATGGGTATCCTTGGGCCTCGTCCCAACTCACCCGAATTTGAGAGACAAAAGATTGAGAGGAGTAAGGGAGTGACCGGTGACATTCCTCGAGTGAAAAAAGGAGAGGATGTGATGAGTGATGTGAGTGGGATGCCACCACCCGAATCTACACCCGACCTTGAAAAGAAAATGAGGGAAAAGAAAGAGGGAAAAAGAATTGTAAAGAGTGAGGACACCCCTTATTCTAACCCTAACCCTTTATCTTTTTCTTCTACTTATATGACTTCTTGTGTAGGAAATCTTGGAGGCAAGCCATTGGAGCCTCAATCATCTTCCAAAATGGAAGGACAAGGTGAAGCAAACCTTCAATGTGAGCTTCAAGGTGGAGAGTCAATCCATGAAACTTCAAGTGCATTGAGTGAGCAAGATGGCCACCCAAAGGTAAGTGATAGTTCTCCCCTTGAGCATGATACTTCCTTGTCTTGTGAGAGTGTTTATGAGACCTCTATACTAGTTGATGCTATATATGATTACAATGTGTTTGCAACTAGTGTGGAGTCAAATGGTCAACTTGTGTGTGATTGTGAACCACTAGTTGAGAGGAATGATAAGCCACATCATGATGTGAGCTCGATTTTCATTGAACCTCTCTTTAGTGAAGATTGTGTAGTTGACCTTGATTGTGACCTATGTTATGATACACCACCAATTTTTGATAAAGGGGAAGACGAGTTAAATGAATACCCTATCATTTCCCTTGATGAATTGCTTGATAATGGTGGACCTATGTGTTGTAGTGAAGATGGTAGTGACCTTGAGGAGTCCCTAGTGGATGGGATGGATAGACTTATTTTTTATGACTCCTCAAGTGTGTATGAAGAGTGTGAACTTAACCCTCAATGGCTTGATAGGTTTAACTCTATAGACAATCCATTGTTTGAAATGATAAGTGAGACAAATGGTCTTGGATTTGATTGTGTTGTTCCGTCTTCTAGTAGTCCTAAACTTGATTGTGAGGGCTATAATGATGAAGAAGCCATTATGGAAGCTTTCCTTGATAGTTTGTCTAGTGAGGGAGATTGTCTTAGAGATGGGTTTGAGGGTGAGGAAGTCACTCTTGGTGTGTGTAAGAGTGCTTCCAAGAAGGGGAATGGAGTATTTGATGTTAGTTGTCGCTTGAAATATGTTGCTTACTCCATCCCATATGCTGATCACACCTTGAGTGTTGAGCATGCCAAAGCCAATGTGTCACATTGTGATGGCATTGATTTGAAGGCTTGGTATGTTGGGCCTAAGCTTAGGGGTCATAGGGAAGTTGAATGCTATATCTTCCATGTTCCATATCCTATTGATCTCTTTGCTTGTTCTTGTGTTCGAAGCACTTTCTTTTTGAGTCAAGCACTTGTTGTTTTCTTGGGAGACGTGATCTTTTTCATTGGTATTGATGCTTGGCTCTATCATAAGAGTGTGTTTTCCCACACTTTTGACCCTAACCTACTCTTGTAGTGGGAAGCTTTGTTTGTGCTTGTTTTGAATGTAGGCTTGATGGTTTAATTTTGAGGACGAAATCCTTTCAAGAAGGGGAGGATGATGCGGGGCAAATTGGAGCCAAAGTGCCAACTATCAAGAGCCAAGCTTGAGAGCACAAGGAAGACAAGTCACGGGCACCGGGAAGCGACTTGAAGATCATGCAAAGGAGTGCCAAGGGAGGAGGACCACCTAGGCCCAAAGGAGAGGCTCGGGAGACACATTTTGAGCCATTTCAAGACCTCCCAGGAAGAGGCGGCCTGCCTACTCAAAGGGGCGGACCGCCTACTTGAAATCAAGCCTCAAGAGTTTGGGGCGCCTGAAATAGAGGCGGACCGCCTACTCTGGCCGCCCACTCTGCAGGTGGGGCGCCTACTCTGGGCGCCTGCTATTCAGGCGGGGCTCCTAGTGTGCTGAAGGCCCATCCGGGTTTCCTACTTATTTTGAGTATAATTCCAACTATAGCCCTAAGTGACTTGTATTGTTTTGACTAGACTTAGGGGCTATTTAGACATTTTATTTAGAAGTGTGGTGAACCTATAAATACCACACTTAGTCATTTATTTCATTAGCTTGTTTAGATTTGAAGAATAGACTTAGCGAAAGAGAGGCAA
Source organism: Petunia secreta (assembly GCA_029990175.1). Classification (NCBI taxonomy): domain Eukaryota; kingdom Viridiplantae; phylum Streptophyta; class Magnoliopsida; order Solanales; family Solanaceae; genus Petunia; species Petunia secreta. The sequence goes on along the minus strand of JARKIP010000038.1, from coordinate 19,491,786 downwards.
GGCCTTCTTCTTGTAGAAGCTTGAAGCTTCGGATTATCTCTTGCTTGGGACCAATGGAGATTCGTCACTAGTACGGATTCTTGTATGGTTCGAGTTTCCCTTCCTCTCTCGGATATTCAATTCATGGTTTGAATCGTTTATCCATTCTTTTCTTCTATTTCTGTTCTTCCCCGTCCCTTACTTTCTTGTTATCTTGTGATTGTTGCTTCCGCATCATAGTTTATTGCTTCCGCGTATCTACCCCGTATCAATCCAAGAAGGAGAACTGAAATCCGTCGATGAGCTCCGCGCTTCCTTTACTACAACGATACTCTATATATAAGATCATTTGAATGAGTGCTCCTGCGATGTTTAGGAGATGATGAAACACTTAAAGCTATGCAAGAAGCGCATGCTGGGGTATGTGGATCACATCATTCTGGGCCAAAACTCCATTTCTACATAAAAATGATGGGATACTATTGGCCGATAATGGTAAATGATTGCTTGCTCGACGATGCAAATCTTGCCAGCTCCGTGCAAATTTTATACATCAACCACCTGAGGTGTTACACCCGACCATTGCATCTTGGCCATTTGATGCATGGGGGCTAGATATTGTCGAACTATTGCCAAAGTCTTCTAGAGGACATTTGTTCTTCTTGGTTGCAGCTTACTACTTCTCAAAATGGACAGAAGTTGTCGCTCTTAAGGAAGCGAAGAAGGAGAATGTTGCAAACTTTATCCGAGTAAATATCATCTACCGCTTTGGTATTCCGCGCTATATAATAATGGATAATAGCAAGACATTTGATAATAGACTGATGAATAATATTTGTGATATGTGTGGCTTCAACCAGCATAAGTCTTCTATATACAATGTTGCCACCAACGGTCTAGCTGAAGCATTCAATAAGACTTTGTGAATCTTGTTGAATAAAATTATCTCCAAATCCAAGCGACATTGGCACAATAAGATGGAAGAAGCCTTATGGGTATATAGGATGACTCATTGTACGCCAACGCAGGGAACTCCTTACTCACTTATTTATGGAGTTGAAGCGGTCCTGCCACTAGAGCGTCAAATACCATCGCTGTGACTTGTTATCCAAGAAGAGCTTATTGACGAAAAAATGCTCGCTTGCGCCTTGAAGAGTTAAAGGCCCTTGATGAAAAGAGACTTGAAGTAGAGCAAAGTCTAGAATGTTACCAAGCTCGGTTGTCTCATGATTTTAATAAAAAGGTTCGCCAAAGGTCCTTCCAGGTTGGTGTTGACATCCAATTTTGTCCCTCCTTTTTTCTAAAAATTGGTTGTAATTTAACTTGAAGGTACAATATTGACTATTTGAACAAATTTGCATTAGAAGCATGCATTTACGTGTGTTATTCCTCATTTATACACTACGTACCTAATTGTGACTATATTATATAACTTACATCATTTAGGCAATTTGCTAAATAGTATGACTATTTGTGCAATTTAATGCATTTATAATGTTTAGCATTTATTTTATTTAATTTCACCCCAATTTTTCATATGTGCAAATTTTATTTTTTTCTTTTATATAATATATATGCACTTACCTTTTTTGTTCTATTTAGCACCTTTAAGTTAGATTTTAAGTAGCACCTTTAAGTTAATTTTTATTCATAAATTACCACTTCATTTTTTGAAATTCAAATCTTTCTTCTCTATGAACCTAGACATAAAGCCTAACCAAATACATCCCCGTATCCCATATCTCATTCCCAATTTTCTCCAATATTGGAATCCCCCATATCATGCTTTAATCACTATAATTACTCCCTCCCTCCAATGGCTCTTACTGAATTTTTGGCCTATATACTAATCAAGAGAACATAAACAACAGGAACATCATCAGCATATACAAAGAGACATAGTCAGTGGACCCAACTGGACTTTTGGGGGTCTTCTTCTCCACATGCACCCATAGCAGACTACACACACCCATTCACCTTACACAACCACATTATAGTCCTCTCTCTATCTCTCAACCTTCATACACAAAGTACACTTTATCTCCTTTCCCTGATCTTCACCCATACCCTACAATAAACCAATATTACGCATACTCCACACACACACGCACCCATCAGAATGGGAAAAAAATGGAGATCGGGGATTGGGGATAACGGATAAGAAAGAGAGAAAACGGAGTCAGATTGGGATGGGGATATAAAAATCCAGAAATAGCGCGACTGGTAGCAGCGACACCGCCGGAGTTCCTCGCCGAAGCTCAGGCCGGCGGTCGCTCCCTTCTCCCTCATTGGTTATTTTGTTCCGTCTGTAATGTTCTCCTGTTTTGGTCGTCTTCACTGATCTATTTGGTTATTGCAGCGGCGCCACCACTGGTGTCGATCCTCTTCCTTGACGTCGATATCACTGTCACCACCGGTGTTCTTTTGATTGTTTGTTATTCATTTTTTTCACTACTACTCGCTGATTTTGCATATCTAATTGGGTTTACTCTTACCCGTTTGACTCATGTTAACGAACTATTGGAAATTATTCATTCCACTTCCTTCGACGATGGTTCTGAGTTTTTGATTGATTCGTTTCTGCTATCAGCTTATATGACTTTTTCCGTTGGCCCATAGGTCAAATGTTTTCTGATGTTTTGGGTATCTGCTTCAGTGTTGGAGACGATGGTTGCTCCTGATACATTTGACCCGCTTAGCCTATTTATACAAAGACTTATAATGCTTTTGATTGACTAATCTGTGTTGCTGGATTGATTTGTGCATTGACTGAATTTTTAAGTGCAAGAGCCCATGCTGGATAAATTTCTATCCATTATGGAATGTTGATACTGATTTGGAGCAGATACTACAATATGCGCCTTAGCCTATGAAAATATTTTTTGTTTGAGGCTACACAATGATTTGACGGAAATACAACGAATTGACGGATTCTATACCAATAACGGCCAAGGAAAACAATTATTTATTTGAGGCCTACTGATTTGAACGGATAAACAGTCCCATTCCCGTGTCCCTAAAACAAAAAGGCTATGATGACGTGTATGAGCCGTGATTGCAAAACGAGTCGGTGATGGAGTGGTAGGACCGGTACTTGGCATGGCGACACGACCGGCCGGCGTGTTTGCAGTCTTACCGACGTCCCTAACCTCAACCCAATTCATACACACCTGAACTGACACTTTTATAAAATTCCTTTCCTCTTTTATTTTATTTTTATTATTATTCTGATATTTTATACTCCCTCCGTCCCAACTTATATGGCACCATTTCCTTTTTTGTTTGTCCCAAAATTAGTGGCACCTTTCCTTATTTGACAACTATTTAATGCATCATCTCTATTTTACCCTTGTTGGGCCCTATATACTTTTAAACCTACCAACAACTTTTTTATTACTCAAATTTTCTCTCTCTTACTTTTCAAGGGTAAAATTGATATTTAACAAGGTCAACCACTATTTTCTTAAACTCCGTGTCCGGTCAAATGGTGCCACATAAATTGGGACGGAGGGAGTATTGTTTATTACTATTATACTAACTTATTTTCTTTATATATTGGGAGGTATATCGTGGTGAAATTACTAAAGACAACCCTTTTCGAAAAAGGATAAAAATATTCAAACTCATTAGCTTTATTTCATTTTATTAATTTGCCTACAATTCTTACTAACTTGTTTGTTTATTTTGCAAGGCACGTTTGGACAAAGCCTAGCCATTAGAAGAGACGAACATTCATTACTTATCTTTAAATTTATATATCATGATTTAATATTCAAATATTTCATTGCTTAGTTAGTTACTCACTTTAGAATCCCAATTATAAAGTCCGTCTGGTAACCACATTTGGTGGAGCTTGAGAGGTGCCTAACCCCTTATTCTCGAGTTAACTTGAACCTTTTACCTAGAATTTCTGGTTCGTAGACTAAGTTTCGGAGTTCATTGTAAAATTAGCTAGAAACAAAATAGACGCCCTAGTACACCTAGTTAAAAAATATGTTAGGTAGCGATTCCAACTCTTAGCCATGAGTTACCCACTAAGTCGAGCCCTATTTCGAACTTTAACCGGTTCGGGTAAAAATAGGATGCGACAGAATGGCGACTCCGTTGGGGATTAAAAGGTTCAAACCATAATGGACTTTTAATTAGGATTCTTTGCATTTATTTTCTTTTTTCCGTTATTTCTCAAAACTATTATTTCTTTCTTTTCCTTTTGCAGGTTTGAAGTTTAGTTTTCTATTTCATTTGCGTTTTCTTTTAATTTGTTATAAGTATTGTTATTTTGTTTATATTTCCTCCACTCCATGAATTTTTTACACTTGCACACACAATAAACAGTTACATGGATCTCACGGCCGTTTCACTAAAAAAAAAATCTTTAGGAGGAACTGTTTGGGATATAGTTGGTCTGTGGTACAACCAACAATTCCAGACGTTCCCACCCCTTGGTTGTCCGCCTAGGGGAACCATGTCCTTGTCTAGTAAACCCACTCTTGGTAGGTTCTTACATCACGTCCCACACTTCAACTAAATTCAAATCTTCCATAAATTGTTAAATCTTTAAAACAATTTCACTTCATGATCCATTTTTCATTTTTAATAGTTTTTAGTTTTTATCACCCTATTTTTTTAAACTAACTTGTTTGCTTCGTTTTTCTTTTTACTCCTCCTTTTTAAAATTAGTGTTTGGAAATACTTCAATAAATTTACTAAACTTTTTTCTTTAAAATAATTTCACTAAATGGTTTTTTATTTTATTTTTAATATTCTCTAGTTTCTATTGTCAAAACTAATGTGTTTGTTTTGTTTTTCTTTTTATTATCCTTTTTAAAACTTGTTTTGTGAAATACTTCCATATGTGCATATTTACAATACTTAAGCATTTTTAGACAACATAGTGCATTCTCTTTCAAAACATGTGCATTTCTTTCAAAACTTGTACATTTTTAAAACTTGTGTATATCACACATATCTTCCGCCACTCCTGGCAACTTTCTAAATCGTGCGTTGAAAACATGGTGGTTACAACCACCTCTTCCCTCACATAAAAATTCCTTTAGGGGGAATAACTTGGAATCTATTTGGTCCGAGACGTTCCCGCTCCCGAGTCGTCCGCTTGGGAGGCTAATAAAATCCGGTCTAGCTAACTCCATTCCTTAATAGCAGCGCCAGGAATCTTGTGTCATGACACGTAATTTTTCGACTTGTTCTCATGTCTGATTGACCAGCTTGTTCAAACAATCTGAACGGGTTTTTGACCCCAAGGAGCGTTGAACATGATTTATTTGCATTTGCTTAAAAGATCAAACGTGCAAAATGGGGACCGTTCATTGGCATTATTCTGCATTCAATGCCATTCAAAGGCACAAAGGTTACCTACGAGGGGTCAAAAGCCCAAATTGAATCAGATATGATTGTTTCTTCATAGACAGTCAAAATTATTCTGTGTTCAATGTCATTCAAAGGCACGAATGGTAACCAAAGAGGCATTAAAAGCCCGTTTTGAAGCAAAAATGACCACTTGGTAGATGGGATGACACATAACACACGTTTATCCTTTAAGCATTATATAAAGATTTGACGCCCTTGGCATGTCGAAAGTTCATTAGCAACTTCCGTCTAAAGCATCTAAAGGGTTCTCAACCCGCAACAACACATCTCTTCATATTCTCTGTCACATTTTTTTCAAAAGCTTGTACCACTCGTTGATCGATTTTGCTCGCAATAAAGCGAATCTTAGGAATTTTTCTTCCCCCTTTTCCTACCGTCCTTTTTCAAAACATCATGGCATATAGAACATTTGACATGGTTGTTGAAATCACTCGGTTAGAATCTTCTGGTGTTGGATCAACATAAAAAATGTTCACCTGGCTATGATCTAATTCCTAACATTATTTAGTCTTTTCCTTCTCTTATACTATTTCAATATGAGTCAATGCAAAAGTCCAATAAATACAATATTATTTTCTAGACCCTGCATTTTGTTAGCAACAAAATGATGCATGTGGCACAAATCACTTCTCAAAATCATAATGTGTAAAGTGGTTTTTTGCATTATAGGATGCATTTTCTTATTTGATGTGTGTGTCCATTGCATGAACTTGTATGTTGCTCTAGGCCTCCAAGGGAATCCCTTCCCAAATCTCATCTCCTCCCTTGGGTAGGCATCTCATCTCCCTACTCTACACCCAAATTCTGATATGTAAAATCTTTCACATGTCCAAACTATCTCTAACTCACTACCCAACTCAAAACCTTTTATCCAAAGGTTAAATTAAGTCGAATAACAAGGCAAAAGATATTTTCTGTCGCACAACACAATCTACTCTAGATATTTTCTGTCGCACAACACAATCTACTCCTTACACAATATCTTTACTACTTTTCATTGACATCCAACTCCCCATCTCCCGCTTAAACAAGCATCGGTCGTTTGATCGAAATCCGTGACTTGACTACTACAACTTAGACAATCTCTTGTGATACCTGTGCATTCTATCACAACCTCCAAATTCAAGTGTTAATCCATCATCCGTGGTCTAGGCATTCTCTTAAGCTTATGTGTCATTCTTGCTTCAAGTCTTTGCTAATGTGCCCACACAGTTTTGTACATTTCACCACTTTGTTACAGTTGCTTCGCACTTGAACACCGAAGTTGGTCAAGAATTTGCATTTAAAAAGCCGAAATGGCAAGCCAAGCTGAAAACACCTTCCTTTGCAACAAATTCCTTCGAATCGCCAGCATATAACACCAAGAGCATTCAGGCAATCTCATTCCTACACAACTTGCATTATACACACACGAGAGTCACAACAAAGAAATTCAATCACTATATGAACAAAGCTGACAAAACTCACAACTTCATACTGCACCCAGCTCATACACAACCTCCCCTTTGTCAAGACTTTTTAACAACAATCTTAGCGAGCTCAACATACAAGACCTCGCACCTTTACTCCTTAGTCTGATCATAAGATATTGCACCCAACAGACAAACTACTCCCTAAATACTCATTTCTCAATTTGATCCTAATTGGATCTACACTCGTCATCCAGCACTAAAACACAAAGTTCAGAGTCTTATTGACCCCAAAGTAAAACAATGGTACAACAAAAAGCAACAAAGGGAAATTGCAACTCCCAAACCTTAAAAACACTTTTTGCACAAACCGATCCATCAAAATTGGCTCTGTGACTTTCGAAAGAACAAAACATGAAGACACCCCATCACAACCTAAGACAAATACAATTTTGGGCAATCTCCAAATCCAGCAAAATCCAAACACCGAACTTCAGTCTGAGTATGCAAATATCCACATACTCATAATCGTCGATATACACAATCGTCATTCTAAAGGACGGATGCAGATTCTAGCAAATACATTGGAGTTCAGTACCATACAACCACCTTCTCTTGATGATCTGTCATGAATAATAAACTGGGGCAGAATTTTTGAGGATCCCCTCAAAAATTCCAAAAGATGCAAACTTGACACTGGGGCAGAAATTTTTATGATCCCCTCAAAAATTTCAAGAAAAGTCTTCATAAGATCAACACAATAGCCTCCTTAGCGCATTGCATGACATAATAAAAGCATTCTATTTGTCACACTTCACTTTACTTTTGTTTTCAGGATATATAGCCCCACCTAACAGGCAAACATCTCCTGATGATAAGCATTCAATTTTTCTTTGCTATGCTTTACTTTTGTGTTGGCAGGGTATACAGCCCAAAGGGTAGACAACCCGATGAAGAAATAGCCTGACAAGAGGACAATTATACAAGATATTTGATCGCAGGTTTACACAGCTACCGAGTATACCTAACAACTCTTGCAAAGCAACATTCATCAATTTGACATGCATAGAATCCATGTCGGTGGATATATAGGGTCCGCTTCGGTGGACATGACATGCATAGAATCCATGGCGGTGGATATATAGGGTCCGCATCGGTGGACATGACATGCATAGGATCCATGTCTGTGGATATATAGGGTCCGTGTTGGTGGACATGACATCAATTTGATAAGCATAGAATCCATGCCGGTGGATATATAGGGTCCGCAGTGGTGGACATGACATCAATTTGAGAGACATAGAATCCATGTCGGTGGATATATAGGGTCCGCGTCGGTGGACATGACATCAATTTGAGAGTCATAGAACCCATGTCGGTGGATATATAGGGTCCGCATCGGTGGACATGACATCATTTGAAGGAGCATAGAATCTACGTCGGCAGATATATAGGGTTCGCAGTGGTGAACATGACAACAATTTGCAACAAAGTAAGATCCGTGTCGGTAGGCATAGCACTGGGAAAATACTTGGTTCGCATATGTGGATGAGACATCAATCAAACAAGCATAAGACAAAACAACCACTCGGCTCAACAGGGAAGTTTACTTTATCTTTATCTTTATATCAATTGCATTTATCATGATTTTGTTGTAGGGTACTCCCCGATCTCTCGACGAACTCCCACGCCATACTTTCACACCTACTCCCAAAATCACTACCAATTGTGAAACCAAAAAACCTCAAACACATACAAAACATCAGCCCAAAACCCACATACAAAGCAAAGCCTAACCCTATGGACAATGCATTTTGCAACACCCGCAAGCTACCTATTTTGCCGAGTTCCAAAGCGCTCAAAGCTACAGTCTCATATTCGCACCAGTGGCTTGCCTAGCATTTCCTCGCGAATTGGATACCAGCTTCGTACTCCTACCTCTTCGTGCCTATCTGTTTGAATCGTGCATACTTATCGTGTTTTAATCCTCAATGCTCCTCAGTTCGTCCGAGACAATATTGAAGGCAAGATGACCCATTTATCGAGATGAAGTAGAAACTATATCTGTGTAAACTCCTCTTTATGGGTGTGTCGTGCACCACATCTTCATACTAGGATGATTACAAGCTCTTTTTCCACGCTCGATCTATTGACGATATCTCGTCTTCGATAGTGCCTATGTTTTATTCTTCAATCATTTATCTCGCCATGAGGCAAAGCATACACAAATCTAAACTTTACACGCTTGGATAAGTTTAGTCTTTACATCCAAAATCGTGCGTCATAAATATCTCACATAGGCAACATGTCATTCTAGAACTACACATGTCCTAATTCTCATGAAACCCGAGATATGTAGGCAACTCAGAGACCGGGGGTTAGGCCAAAACACCAGAAAACTCTCATTTTCCCTTTCCACCGTTTCGCCTGCCAGTCGTGACAAAATTGGCTACTCCGTCAACTATCTTTGCCTGAAGACTCTTTCATCATCCCCGGACAGATAGGGGCAGCTGTTGGCACGCAATTTTGTCCCTCCTTTTTTCTAAAAATTGGCTGTAATTTAACTTAAAGATGCAATATTGACTATTTGAATAAATTTGCATTTGAAGCATGCATTTACGTGTGTTATTCCTCATTTATACACTACATACCTAATTGTGGCTATATTATATAACTTACATTATTCAGGCTATTTGTTAAATAGTATGACTATTTGTGCAATTTAATGCATTTATAATGTTTAGCATTTATTTACTTTAATTTCACCCCAATTGTTCATATGTGAAAATATTATTTTTTTCTTTTATATAATATATATGTACTTACCTTTTTTATTCTATTTAGCACCTTTAAGTTAATTTTTATTCATAAGTTACCATTTAATTTTTTGAAATTCAAATCTTTTTTCTCTATGAACCTAGACATAAAGTCTAACCAAATACATCCCCGTATCCCATATCTCATTTCCAATTTTCTCCAATATTGGAATCCCCTATATCACTCTTTAATCCCTACAATTACTCCCTCCCTCCAATGGCTCTTACTGAATTTTTGGCCTATATACTGATTAAGAGAACATACATAACGGGAACATCATCAGCATATACACAGAGACATAGTCAGCGGACCCCACTGGACTTTTAGGGGTCTTCTTCTCCACACACATCCATAGCAGACTACACACACCCATTCACCTTACACAACCCCGTTATAGTCCTCTCTCTTTCAACCTTCATACACAAAGTACACCTCATCTCCTTTCCCTGATCTTCACCCATACCCCCACAATAAAACCAATTTATACACATACACACACCCATCTGAATGGAAACAAAAGGGAGATCGGGGATTGGGGATAAAAGATCGGAAACAGAGAAAACGGAGTCAGATCGGGACGGGGATATAAAAATCCAGAAATAGCACGACTGGTAGCAGCGACGCTGCAGGAGTTCCTTGCCGGACCTCAGGCCGGCGGTCGCTCCCTTCTCCCTCATTGGTTATTTTGTTCCGTTTGTAATGTTATCATGTTTTGTTTGTCTTCACTGATCAATTTGGTTACTGCAGCGGCGCCACTACTGGTGTTGATCCTCTTCCTTGTCGTCGATATCACTGTCACCACCAGTGTTCCGTTGATTGTTTGCTATTCGTTTTTTTCACTGCTACTCATGTTGCTGATTGTGCAGATCTAATTGGGTTTACTCTTACCCATTTGACTCGTGTTAACGAACCATTGGAAATTATTCATTCCACTTCCTTCGACGATGGTTCTGAGTTTTTGATTGATTCGTTTCTGCTATCAGCTTATATGACTTTGTCCGTTGGCCCTTTATCTTGAACGATCAAATGTTTTCTGATGTTTTGGGTATCTGCTTCAGTGTTGGAGACGATGGTTGCTCCTGATACATTTGACCCGTTTAGCCTATTTATGCAAAGACTTATAATGCTTTTGATTGACTAATCTGTGTTGTTGGATTGATTTGTGCATTGACTGAACTTTTAAGTGCAGGAACCTATTCTGGATAAATTTTTATCCATTACAGAATGTTGAGACTGATTTGGAGCAGATACTACGATATACGCCTTAGCCTATGAAAATATTTTTTGTTTGAGGCTACATAATGATTTGACGGAAATACAATGAATCTACGGATTCTATACCAATAACGGTCAAGGAAAATAATTATTTATTTGAGGCCTACTGATTTGAAGGGATAAACAGTCCCATTCCCGTGTCCCTAAAACAAAAAGCTATGATGACGTGTATGAGTCGTGATTGCAAAACGAGCCGGTGATGGAGTGGTGGGATCGGTACTTGGCAAGGCGACATGACCGGCCGGGGTGTTTGCAGCCGTACCGACGTCCCTAACTTCCACCCAATTCATATACACCTGAGCCGACACTTTTATAAAATCTCTTTCCCCCTTTATTTTTTATTATTATTCTGATATTTTATATTTTTTATTACCATTATTTTATTAATACTCACTTATTTTCTTTATATTTTACGAGATACGTCGTGGTGAAATTACTAAAGACAACCCTTTTCGAAAAAGGATAAAAATATTCAAACTCATTAACTTTATTTCATTTTATTAATTTTGTCTACAATTCTTACTAACTTGTTTGTTTATTTTTCAAGGCACATTTGGACAAAGCTTAGCCATTAGAAGAGACGAACATTCATTACTTGTCTTTAAATTTATATATCATGATTTAATATTCAAATATTTCATTACTTAGTTAGTTACTCACCTTAGAATTCCAATTGTAAAGTCCGGCTGGTAACCACATTTGGTGGAGCTTGAGAGGTGCCTAACCCCATCCTCTCAAGTTAACTTAAACCTCTTACCTCGAATTTCTGGTTCGTAGACTAAGTTTCGGAGTTAATTGTAAAATTAGCTAGAAACAAAATAGATGTCCTAATACACCTAGCTAAAAGATATGTTAGGTGGCGACTCCAACTCTTTACCCGTGAGTTACCCACTAAGCCGAGTCCTATTTCGAACTTTAACCGGTTCGGGTAAAAATAGGATGCGACAATTGGTGATCAAGTTCTTGCAGTAAGAAGACCCATCATCACCTCTCACAACTCTGGAGGCAAGTTCACTGCAAAATAGGACGGGTCATATGTTGTGCTAGAAGTCTATTCAAGTGGTGCTTATAAGCTTATTGATGTTGAAGAAAAAGAATCAGTCCCATCAATGGGAAATTCTTGAAGAAGTTTCCTACTTGGTGTACGAGCATAAACTGCAAGTTACTCCTGGCCCATAAGAGTTTAAACTTTGCATGACACAAAAAAAAGGGTCCGCTAGGTTGCAAACCTCGAAAGAGGCGGTCTAGGCAAAAAATAGGACACAAAAAAAGTCCTCTAGGTTGAAAAACTTGAAAGAGCAGGCCTAGGTAAAAGTTAGGACACAAAAAAAAATTACTTGTACCAAACAACGTATTGACTTGATCCTCTTCACTGGGGTACGTAGTCAGCTTAGAGTTTCATTCTAAGTTCAGTCGCATATGTTACAAAATATGGGTTTGGCATGTCGTGATAATCAAATTAAAGTTGATGATGCTACCTTGATCCTTTCAAGTATTAAGGCATAAAAAGAAGAGTTCTTTTTCTTGTCTTTCTCAATGATACTACTTGAAGATCAAGCGTTGTTGATCCAAGCTTGCAACCTCAAAAGCTTTGCTCAAGACAAAAGATGGAGGCTCTCTAACAACTCTTCAACAAAACTTGGAGAATTGAAAGTTATGCTTCATACACTTACCCACTAAGGCGCCAGAAGAGGTAGCTCATCTAAGCTGCATAAAGATGACACTCCATCAACTTATTTTCTATATTCCAAGTAGAGGTCCCATGCTGAAGCTCAAAGGATGGAATGCTCCTAGTAGTTTTTCAACATATGACAATGGCGAACTTTTAAGTTCTTCTTTTATGTGAAAATTTTGCTTGTTTCTCAAAACATCAAAATATATGTGTGATGTATCATACACCATCTCCATATGAAATTAAGATTATTTATTCTCTCGCTGCAAGTCTGCAAAATAAATTTGAAACAAAAGAAAGGAGAGCTCATGGAACAGTTGCCCAAAGTAAGTTTGTGCAAATTGCTGCACCAAATTCCAAGATTTTGCTGTAATAATACAGGGTGAATTAACCTTTAATATTCATTAATGTAGTACTCTGAGTCTAGTTTCTGGAGGATCAAGTGGCTCGTGATTTAGACACTCCTATCATGAGATATGAATTTTACGGCAGAGTTTCACAGGGCTGCCCAGGTCAACACGGGAAAAGTCATATCAACTTCATAAATTTATTCCCTGTGAAATTGAACTTTGGATATGTTGCAGTCTTCTGAGTTACAAGTTTGTAGAAACAACCGGCATTTGATTTAGATGCTCCTATCTTGAGATATGATTCTTTTGGCTTGAGCACGCAAAGCTGGAAATCAACCATGGCAGACGCTGGAGCAACTTCAAAAATTAATTCTCGTATGTCCTGAAGGTATTTTGATCTGATTTCTTGATAATATTAAAATTCTTGAAGTTGTGGTTCTATAAAATTAAGAAGCATCTGATTCGGACATTCCTAGAGCAAGAAGTGGTTATTATACGTCGAATATTGAAAGAATGTGATACACCATTAGCATGTTCGCCAAGCTGTAATGAGGATATCTATATACTTCGCCAAGGTTGGGTGAGCTCTTCCCGATGTTCGTCATGCCCAGGTTGCAAAAAATGGCATCCAAGCTTGGTATAAGTCGCTCCCGATACTTCTTCGCCAAAGTTGGGTAACTCGCCACGAGCTTTTAATGGTCTCCGCCACGATCTTTTAAGCGTTTCCATCACGGTCTTTTAAAGTTCTCTACCACAAGCTTTAAAAGGTCTCTGTCTTAAGTTGTTGTGATGTCTTAAAGCTCTCCGTCTTAAGCTTTTATTTGTAGAGTGCTCCATGAAGCTGTGTCTTCGCTGCTCCAAATTAAGTGTGTCTTCGCCGCTCCATATAAAGTATGCAATCACTGCTCTATATAAATTGTACATTCTCTGAGTGTCACCATGCACCATAGAAGGATACACCTCTGTGTGCCGTAGAAGAATATCCTCGCGGGTCATGGAAGAGTATAGTAATGCACGCCATTGAAGAGTATGTCACCGCGGATCATGGAAGAGTACGTCATTGTATACTATTGAAGAGTATGTCTTTGCATGCCATAGGAGATAAGTCACTGTGCACCATTAAATTGTCTCCGCTCCATTGAAGACCATGCATCGAACTTTAAATGGTGTTTGTATCGAACTTTTAAGAGCTTCCACTTCGAATTTTTAAAGGCTTCCACTATGAATTTTAAAGGTCTTCATCACGAACTTTTAAAGGTGTTCGTCTCGAACTTTTAAGAGCTTCCAATTCGAACTTTTAACGGCTCCCATTGTGAGTTTTAAAGGCCTTAATTATGAACTTTTAAGGCTTCCACCTCAAACTTTTAAAGCTTCCCATCACGAACTTTTAAGGGTATCGTCACGAACTTATAAAGATCTCCTCTGTGAAGTTTTTAAAGGTCTGCCGCATGAACTTTTAATGCTCCTTCACGAACTTTTAATGTTTTGGTCATGAACTTTTAATGGTTTGATCAAGAACTTTTAAGAGGTGAACTCATGCTATCACTTTTAAGATGGGTTTGGTTCAGTATAGTATTATCATTTTCCTCCTTAGCCTGAAAAGATACAAGGAACCCAATAGAATGCAAGAAAATACTAGTAAGGGATAGAAATCACCTGCTAAAGTCATTCATATGGTTCAAGTTTGCTAGTAGAATTCATTATAGACAAACATGCCTTGACCATGCCGACAAATATATCCTCTCCGCGCACCATGGACAAGTGTATCTCCGCACCCCTTAGAAGACCATGTCTTTGCATGCGATCTTTGTCTTTATTTTGGCAAGGAAAAATCTTGTTGAATTCGTTGCGATTCTAGACTTGCTGACCAAAGTTGGATATATTAGTCTCTCGTACAGAGAAATAAATGCAGCTTGCTGAAAGTTACACCATAAGGGATCAAGGCGTGACAACAAAACAAAACAAAAGAAGGAAAAAAAGATTTTGTTAGTTTTGCTCTACGTGGTTCGTTTTTAGATACGCCCAAATTAATGCTTCCGAGCACACACGTTGAAGTACATGCATGGGGTGGTGGAAACTCTCTTGTTAAACAAGAGTAAACACATATGTCAGCCTCAAAACAACGGTTTAAAAGCATGACTATATACATGAGGTAGCTTTGCAGAACAATTCTACGAGCTTCTCGAGATACTTCTACAGAGGGTGTGATGCACCTAATATGCATGAAATATATTCTCATCAAATTTTCTTTGTCCCTAAGATAATTTATCATTAAAGAGACAAGGTGGGAAAAGTTGAATATGGCAGTAGCAGGCCATTACATATATTAAGAGGAGACGAGCACGAAGACTAATTCCAAATATCATTTAGATTGTATTGGAATTTGAAAAGGAAGAGACGAAGAAATTAGCTTGAAGTGAGCTTAATGATGGAGTCCTCGCAGCTAATTGTTTCAGTTATCCGCAAAGGATTCATTATGAAAAGCACGTCACTCATTATGAAAAGCACGTCAATGTCACAGTATTTATAGAGCTTCAAGGTGGCAGATCAATTGGTTTCCAACATAGATACTAATAAAAATAGTTGTATCCTGGTTAAATTCTACTCCCTCCATTTCAAAAAAGATGAATCTATTTCCCTTTTAGTCTGTTTTAAGAAGAATAACCTCTTTCTAAATTTAGAAATAAATATTCATTTTTACCTTTAATGAGATGATTTGTAGCCACACAAATATCTATGACTTATTTTAGACCACAAGTTTCAAAAGTCTTTCCTTCTTTATTAAACTCCGTGCAAAGTCAAATGAGTTCATCCTTTTTGAAACAGAGGGAGTACTATCTAGGAGGAGCATCCCGAGTCCTAGTTGGAAAATATAAGGGAATTGACGCCGACTTGGGCACAAGCAAACTACTGGTAGTTTTTTCAATAATAGCCACTTTCAAGGCTGCTACTGAAACATAGGCAACTCATTTATACAAGTTGCTATGACTTGGAGACAGAAGAGTGGCCGACTCTTTTCGCTCATAGCCACTTTCTGGACTGCTAACTGAAACATAGCTAGCTTATTTGACTTGCTACCCAGTCTCCAGTGTTGAGACTTAGAACTACATGAAGCCTACCCAGTATTTGGCATAAGCTAAATCAAGTGGCCTCTTTGTGGGTGTCGATGGAAAATATCCTATACGACCAAAACATATTACTTCAAGTCTACTCTTTGGATGCCGACAAGTTCACACCCCGACAAGTTTTGAAGTAGAGGACATTTATAGACAAGTAAATTTTATTATTTTTAAATCCATAAAGTAAATTGGACGATATCCTAAATTCAAGATATGTTGGTCCAACAAAATGATATGGGCTAATTATTTAAATCAAATTAAATATATTGATTTTTACCCTGTATGTCCACTGAATTTTATTTTGAACTAAAAGTAGTTCCATTTAAAAATATTTACTCGAGCTAACCATTTGGCTAAAAAATATTTCATTGCATAGCCCAAGCTAGCATACCCCAATGGTATAGGTATACCACGACGGTATACAAGTTTGATTTGTCATCATTTAATCATGCTTCTATTATATACATTTCAGGTATACGGTATACCACAATGGTATATAAATTTAATTTGTTCAATTTTATGGTTGTATGGCTACTGAATGTTTAAACAAAACTCGGGTCATGGTCGGGTAATATTTTTTTGTGGGATGGTTAGTTTTAAAAATTTTCCATAAATATATTTAAGGAATTTTTATATATATAGACAATATTAGAGACATATGCTACATAAAATAGCTATGCTATTTTGCTTGCATAATATAGCTATAGTTTTTTACACTTTATAGAATATTATGGTATCTCACTAAATTGGGATTCATTCTATCTTCTTCTTCCTTCAAACACTGGCCACCACTATCCCATCCCTTCCCCGCCCCTCCGCCGCCACTGTCCACTACCGCAGCCGGAAAAAGCACAAAACAGATACATGTAGATACAAAGATATACACTTGTAGATATATAGAAATACAAAATAATACATAGCTATACAAAGTTATACAATCTTATATAGTATAAAGATATGCCAAAAGTACACTTTTCGATACATAGAAATACGAAAGAATACATAATTATACAAATTTATACAACACTATACAAAGTTATACAAAGTAAATATATACAAAGAAATACACTAGATATATAGAAATACAAATATATACATAATTATATAAAGTTATACATAAAAAATAAAGCTTAATTTGTTGGGTGAAAGAGACGAGATTTGGAAAATATACGTTTAAGGGTTAATAAAAGTCTGATAATATAGAGAATTTAGGGGAAGTTAATTTAGGAGTGTCTTTTGTGTTAATTCTTCAATAATACAAGTATATTTTAAAGATTTTACTTTATTTGTTTAATTATAATAAATAGGTATGTTTTGTAAATAACCTATTAGGATTTGCTTTGTTCAACACTATTTTAAAAATGTCTTTATATTAGCTAATTAACTGTCTTAGCTAGCTAGTCTATTTGTGTAATTTATAAAAGTCTAATCTTGTTGGGCTAGCCCAACTAGCCTAAGGCTCTGTGGATATAAATTTTCGAGAAATTTTGAAAACTAGCCAATTTTGGACGCCCTAAGTGAATTTTATCCACCGTTTCAAAACTAAATTGAGAAATAGCCAAGAATCTGTGCGCACACTTACACTACATTAACGTTGGCAAACACTCATGACTAGTATCAGTATTTTATACTGGGACTTTAAGCTAACATGTTCAAAGTCCCATTATTTTATACTGTGATTCATGTTTAAAATACCTGCAGCTTTATATATAAAGTCCAGTATAACTAACGTGTTAAAAGTCCCAGTATTTTATACTGAGATTAGTGTTTAAGTGATCCCAGTAAAATACTGTGGACTTTGATTGCGCCGCTGACTAGTATTCAATTAGCGCGGTGCAAATAGGCTATGGAGCCGAATTTTTACCAAGTTTTCCTAGAGGGCGAAAAATGTGCCACATGGCAAGTGACATGGCGCCAAGACAAATAAAATAGCCAATTGAATCATACCACATGTCAAATGATGTGGCAATCCAAGTTAAACCCAAAGGTCAATGAAAATGCATCATGTGTACATGTGACATATTATGGCCAATCACATACGGCCTTGTCACTGCTTAAATATGATTGGCTGGTCCACAAGCCAAAGCCCATTAGGGTTTCTTGGTGGCTACTCCGCCTCACATCTATATAAAGGGGTCAAATTCCTCATTTGAAGTAAGAAATCAGAAGGAGAATTAAATTCATAACAAGAAACAACAAGGAGCTCGTGGATCAAATGCTACAAGTTTCTTAAAAGCTGCAAGGAATCTCTACAAGTTCTAAGGACTTAAAAGCTGCAAGGAATCTCTACAAGTTCTAAGGATTCAAATATTAAAAGGAAGATTCAAGATCAAGCTCAAAAGACATTGGATCATCACTTAAAATTTGTATTTAACAAGACGAATCAGAAGGATAATAGAGATTGTACGACTCATATATTGAAATCAAATACTACACTTGTTATAATATTTTCTTGACTTGATATTTATTTCTTCACGCGAATTTACTTGTTACAAGTAATATTGTAGGGGAAAGATAATACGTTTAACTTTACTAATATAGATAATAAGAAAAGAACTTAAATTAGATAGATAGTTCAATAGAAAGTAATTTTATATATAATAATTGAATGTAAACAAAAGAAAATGAAAGCAACGATAAATAAATGAAAGTAATAAAATAAAGGTTGCTAAAATTTGTGGAGTTGATATTATCTTACCAAACATAGACAGTGCATCGTTAAATATATCTTACTATGGTTAATATACTTATAAAGTTGATAAATCTAAGCCTTTAAAATTTATAATAAGCAAGTGGCAATCATCTACGTGTGCTTTTGAGAAAATCGAGAAAAACTGTAATGAAAAAGAACCAGATCCAATATTAATATAGGGTACGTGATTACGTAATGCTCCATTATATCACTTTATAAAATCTTAACATTTACACTTAAATCATTCGTTGATATGATGTAGGTCCTAGTCAAGAAACAGAAAAGATGTATAAACGTAGCTAATATGTGAAAGCCTGATAAAGAATATGCTACTAGGTTTATCCTAATTCTTAATAGATTTACAACCAGTGAAATTGAATATGCTAATCGGTGAAAGCTGATAAATTCATCAAATCTGATTCGCATTTTCTCTTATTCATAATCATCGAGAGAAAATCTCACATGTAAATCCTCTTGAATTCAACCAAACTAAATATTGTTGAACTTTATATTAATGTAAAGTTTTTCAAACATATTGGCTACGATTTTTGATGAGTCCTCTGCTTTTCACTTAAGCAAATATTAGTATAGAGTCTTTGAACTTGACTAGATTCCCACGTAGTCCATTTCAAAAGATAATCGTACGTAACGTGGGGAAAGTCTAGAAACTTTTAGGCCTTTCAGAAAATCCATCCTGCTTGCATGCTTAGCTAGATCGTCCGTTACTTAATTTATTTGCTTCACAATATATATACTTGAAAACTAGTACCCTCGAACTAATCTCATATTAACAACCTGAAAGTAATCATCAACTGGTGTGAGAATAATGGTTATTTCCACTTAATATAGCATGCTTATGATCACCTCTTTTGGTCAATCTCAGTTGGGTTTGGGTCCTTTCGTTTCTCCCCCTTTTAAGTATTCTTGATGCCAGTCCCTCCAGTCCAAGGCATGCGTTCTTGTTGAAAAAGCAGTCAAGGAACATCATTGCATCAAAGAAAGGGAGTTCTCGTTTTATAATTGGCTTGAAGAGGAACAGAATCAACAAAAACGATTCGAGCCTACCAGGTGACAGCACCTTATCTTATCTTTCTAATACAAATATATATAAGTTATACTATACCAAATAGATTCCATCTTACTATACATTATCAGTGTAGTTTAACCCGTTATAATAATAAAAAACCTGCTTGTTTGGAATTAATGAAATCACCAAACACTTCTACTATCAGCCTCCACCACCAACCTCAATCGCCACAACACGACACATTCATCACCTCTCGCCACCACCATAAAACCACCACTGCACAGCTACCGTTGCTACTCTCATCAACCAACCAAAACTACCACCACCACCAATTGCGCCATCGTACAAGTTTTAAAATGGTTCATCAACAAAACAACTTATACTTCATATAGACTAGCTAATATTTTAGTTTTTCGGTAGTATTTGTTACTGATTTAGTTGAATCTTATCTTAATAGTTTTGAGTAATGATAAGTTTATACATTCTAATGTTGAAAAAACAAACGATCTAAATTACTCAATGTTAATATCTAAATGCAATATCTCCTATATTCAAATGCGTATTGAGTTTTAGATTTACACCTTTATCTTAAAAAAATAAATGGAGTCTTCCTCTTGTAGTCCTAAATAATACTAATATGTGTTTACTATAGAAGTTCATGCTACATGATAGTGTAAAATTTTGTTACACTGTCAAAGTATAAAAATTAACATACAATACCAATTGCTCTACTTAGGGGCGATTCTAACTATAGAATTTGCGGTTTATGTGAACCAATAGACTTTTCATGAAACTAGGTATATTATGTAAATATTCTTCAAAATATGTCTACTATGATGATCATGAACCCATACTCTAAAAATCAAAATGGTTCACTTGGTGACATAATAGTTCACTTACACTCAAAAGTGGGGATCCATCCTATTTGAACGCCCTAAAATTAAAATATTTCAATATATCATAGTATAAAAATGATATTTGGTCTATATACAATATAATTTTTTTATGAAGGTTGTCTGCGACCACTTTTGGAACGCACTGTAATTCTGTCCCTACGCGGTTAACCCATCCGCTTGAAATCCTAAATTCGCTTCTGGCTTTTCCTGTAGAATTTTGTACGCTAACTAAATGAAGCACTATATATCCGCGCTTCTCATGCATTTCTTCATCAACGCTTCTTGCAAGAAACTAGCCCTTGGCTCCTGGTTTGTCCTCTTTCATCTTAAATATAACTTGCTGGAGCGCAATTACTACTATTGGGGTAGGGTCAGGTAATCTGCATCCTGAGGTTTAGATCAGAATATTTTAACTGCTTTCTAGTCCTTGGGATGTAGATTACCTATTCCTCTCTAGCAATATACAACAAATTTCCTCTGTCAAAGCGCTATGCTGGATTTTTCGTTATAAGTAACAGTGACTACAAGGTAGAAACCTCCAGTCACTCTTTCACTGAGCATATTTCTTTTCGTGATAAACCCTAGACTTGTATAAGGTTGGGCAAAGTGATGCATGGATTTAGAGATACTAACAAATGCTTCTCTTGTCTCTTGAAGAAAACAAAAAAGAGTATGACATGCATGTTTAGGCTGACGAGAGAACCATGTAAGTTCTTGAAAAGATCCTAAAGGAATTGTCTTTGGCTTCTCTAAATAACAGTCTGTACTGCTTGCAACAGTTGATCTAGTGTGGCTTTCTACATAATTTCTACCGGTTTCTTCCTTGTTAATGATTCCTTGCCCTCTATTAAGAAATATAATATTTAATTGCTTATGTTAATGAAGCCAATTAGTTAAATGCAAGAATTGGTGTTTTTGCTGATCATATGGATTATGTTAGTTTTTTACTCTCATCACATGAATAAAGTCAAAGATTAATTTCAATTTCACTCAACCTTTTTCACGAACTCACAAACTATTTTTTCACATACAAATAGATAAACTTTACCTACTACAACAGTAAAGTCACAATACTTTTACTGTTATAGCGGCAAAGTTTTGTTACTTTACTTTTTATATAATGGGCAAGTTTTGTTACTTTTGACGTGGCAAAACTTAACTGGATGATTTTATTGCAATAGTTATTGAAGTTCAGTTTTTTTAATGGGATAAATAGAAGCTATGTGACATTACTATTATAAATTTTGAAGAAAAAAGGTTCAGTACTCTGTGAAATTAACTCAAAATCAGCGGACTAAGATTATCATAATTTCAACACATTATACCACCGCTAGTCCAAGGAAATTATAGTCTTGAAAACTTTTGAAGAAAGGGTAAATTGATTTATAGGAGTAATAACTATTGGAACTCTAAACCATGTAAAGACTTTTCACTTTCTTTAAATTAGTGAATGAATTAACTGTACAGACATTGAACTTTACAGAATAAGTTGTCACATGTTCATCGTCATTTTGTATTAACAGCACTCTCTCACCGTCTCTCACCTTCACGGGGAGCAGTGATGATCCTCACACTCAAGCAGAGTCATCATCTGCGACCTTGAAACACTTTGCCTATTACTGAGAACTTCAATGTAACTCTGAAGCCTATATCGATCGGAGTTTGTCAGTGAGAATGGAGGATTTAATATTAGTGATGGCGCTTCCAGTTGAAGGAATGCCAACAAGCGCACTGCCTTTGAATAGAAAACCACTGCATTTTCAGTCCGACCCATGTACTCGTCAACCTGCCACATATTTCGTCATGGTAGATATGGTTAATATTGTCTCTGGTAGAATTTAGTTCCATGGAGAAATACCAAGATAAAACAAATACTTACAGCCCCCTTTCTGCCGAGATCAAGTGCAGATTGAAATATCATCTCCATTGGATCTGGCACCTCAGTATTTCCTACAAAGAAGCAACAAATAGGCGTAAATGCCTTCATCTTTTTTTTGCAGCGGCCATGAGAAGTAGGTCTATAAATCATTCTCAAGCAACAACCAGGAAAAAAAACAAAGAAGAAAGAAAGAAAGAAAGAAAATGATAAGATTACCAACTATGAATCTCGGATGCCCCCAAGCCCTGGTGTAAAAGTAATACTAGTGGCAGCTATAGAAAAGTTGGTTAATCTATCTCAAGTGTTACTTTCTATTAACACATGTCCAAATAACGAATTTTATTATTCTCACTACGCCATAAATATTGCTAGCATAATTTTCTCTTGATAGTAGCAATGCGATTTAAGCTAGACAGGTGTATTAAGAACTAATAACCGTCCTACTAGAAAAAGGGAGCACACAAACAAGTATCACTACTTGGTCACCAAAAAAATAAGAGGCTCTTTTAATTTTCTTGGTTAGACTAGGATATATACCAGGCTTTATATGTTTGGAAATTTCTTCTGCCTTCCCAACTTCACTCAGAAATGCTCTTTCAATATGAGTGAACACATTCTCTGCCCCCAAAATGCTGCAAGTGTCAAGATGCTCTTTACTGTTGAGACTAACTCGACCCTTTCTCAACATTTCCCTCAATTTGGAAGTTTCTTGGTTTGGACTTCCTTCAATAGCTGATGCCGCTTGTGTATGACAAATATCCAGAGCTTGTTTCCATATTGCAAGAATGACAAGCTCGATTGAAAAGGCTTCCAGATGGCTGCCTGCTGCTACCTTCAAACAGAACAGAGATGAAATAGTTGTGAGGAAACATCAGTAATCATCCAATAAAAATAGTCTGTCAGGCCAAAGAAGAATCATGAAGATGCAATACTTCCAGAATATATTATCTAGTGAATGCTGAAAGTCAAATGTGTACATTAATGCAAGAAAATTTTATGAAGTGGCGCAGATACAGATACGAAGACATGACCAACATCTAAACATTCAGCATCACCTGATTAACGAGGTGGGCGCCTATTCAAGAGTTATCAACCAGACTACTATGGTTGTAAAGAAATGAGGAGTCTTGACAGGGCTAGATTTTTTACCAGAATACCTGATTTACTGAAAGAATCCACAGCAAAAGTCACAGCCCTTTCCTTTCATTTTCTTCTTCTCTCTTAAAGTCTCAAAAATGTAAAGGGGAAGTTTCAAAGGATTGGGTGGTTGGTATGAAGCAGAGCTGCAGGAGTGCTACGATAGGGAGATACCCTACAAAGTGAAAGGTAAGTTTCACAGAATGTATGTGAGACCAATAATGTGCTAGCAAACGTTGCGACTCTAATGCAAAGAAATGTGAATGTTAAGATGGATTTGGAATCACACAAAATTCAACAAGACTAGAAAAGACCACATCACTCTAATGTGAATGTTATGGGAAGAAAAGAGAGGTTAAGATGATTTGCCTGTATTCTACATTAATCTTCACATGCACCGGTCTTCACGGTTATGATGAATACAACAACAATAACATAACTAGTGTAATCCCACAATTGGGGTATAGGGAGGGTAGGGTGTATGCAATTACCTCTACCTTGAGTGATCTAGAGAGGCTGTTTCTGATACACCCTTCGCTAAAAAAAGAGTCATTTTTTTGTTTAAAAGATGTCTGAAAAAACGGGACATGGTAGACTTAAAATCAGAGAGAAGTCATCTCAGAAGACCTACAATTTCTTAAATGAATGCGGACTCTTAAGAACCAAAAAAAAAAAGAAAAAAAGAAAAGAAAAGGTAATATCAACAAGTTGCAATGAAGGCTTAGATTCTGCCATTATTACACCTACATCAGGTTTGGTGTTATTAGGATTCTTTCTGTCCTGATCAGAGACTTGTATATCCATAAAGTGATTAAAACAATTTAGAGAACTTCTACTTTTGAAGAAATCCTTCCTTAAAAGACAAATGAAAATAGGACTGAATATTGAAATTTATCAAAGGATTCATTAGCTGACAGACCTTACTAGTTTCGGATTGAGGGCAGTTGTTTGACTCATTGATCTCATATGCATTTCCAGTATTACTTGATCCATTTAAACTCTGTATCCACCACTCTACAATTCTAGTATGTCTCCACAGCAAATGTAATCACTATCTGCAGAAGCAGAATTTAATACAAGGATCTTGGTACGCAATAGTGGTGACTGGGTGGATTCTAGTACAGGCAGACAAGAAAAGCTTATGTGAGAGGTATAAAGGCATGAGATCTGCCTTATCTACAATGTAATTAAACTTTTTTAACCTAGATAGATAAATAAATGAACCTTAGATCATAAATTATAAATCAAAATAGAATGTGATATCATGTAAACAACCTGGTCCACCAGGGAAGAAGCTTTGTTTTGCTTTATAAAACTCTTTGAAAGGTTTCTTAGGAATTAAAAGGTCAAATTATGTGTGTAAAGATGTCGCATACTTCAGAGATAACTCAAGTTTGTACCTATACACCTTCAACTGACATTTATCATAACAGAAAGATTTTTTCAACTAATGGATTGATTAGAAACTTAAGATACTGAACACAATGCACAGCAACAAATGTAATAAACGCAATTTCCAAGAATAAACAGCAAAAAGTGAAAGAAAGATTTATCTCCACCTAAATAAAGATGTTCATACTTCTGCCTTCAAATATTGTTGAATGACTAGGAGGCAATACATCTTCATCACACCTAGGTAAGGTTCTTTAAAAGAAAAAACAGTATAGTAAAATCATGCCCAGTGGATTCGAAATATTCTTTTGAAGTACACATGTATGGATGAAGGAGTTGACAAACTCAGTTGGAGCAACATGTTAGACTCCTACCTTGGACGCTACTAAATAATGCTAAACAAGAGTGGCGAGGGCACTACAGAGGTGTATTACGATCTAACTGGAGCTTTGGAGAAAATAATTGCAGGATCTATAATGAATTAGACTAGAGCTTGTTCCAAAAATCACCTAATATACACATTCAATTGTAGGACGTCCCGCATTTTTAAAGGGAGAATTCCATCTATTTTGAGTTACCTTCTCATTTACTAACTCTGTGATAGCAGAGGCAAAATGTTGCAGTGACTCTACTCTGGCCATGCCATCCGTTGGCTGCTCCAGAGGGTCTAAAATATCTGTGGATCCTTGTGTAGCTCCGGGAGCAGAAGAGGGAATTTCCAACCTTCTTACAGAACCTATCTTATTTATTGCTGGACCACCAATAAACTCCAGCTCACTTAGTTTAGAGTCTATATTCCCAGAGGCTTGCACGGAACAACTTGATCTGAATGGCATGCTGCTAAGTCTAGAAGCACCTGCTGAAGAAGATGAGTCCATGAGGGACCTAGATACAAGGACATATTCGGCCTCGATCAACTCAGCAAATGAATCCATCACTGTTGAATCAGGTGAACACCAAATCAACAAATTTATGTCTGATCCAAACTGATTATAGATGAGCAGAAGGCAGTTTTCTTTTTAAATATGAAGGCAAAAGGAAATTTGGGAACATTATTACAAAAAGCACCTTTTGGATGTTGTCTATGGTCCGTCGAACTAGATTCCTTCAGGTTCCCTTCAGACGGTCGGTGATGGCCTGGAGTAGAACCAACAGTATCTGCTTTGTGCATGATGTCACTACAACCCAAAACAGGACTGATTAG
The DNA here is from genome assembly GCA_029990175.1 of Petunia secreta. Lineage (NCBI taxonomy): Eukaryota > Viridiplantae > Streptophyta > Magnoliopsida > Solanales > Solanaceae > Petunia > Petunia secreta. Next base: position 19,465,550 of record JARKIP010000038.1, on the reverse strand, counting down.
GCTTGGAGCACTAGAAACTTCTTTCCTATCATTTCTTGCATCTTCAGAAAATCCACAGGAAGATCTCCGTGGTATCCCAGCTAAAGAAGGATCCTCAGCAGGGCTGCTGCAATCATCATCTGGACTAAAGGGTAGACCATCTTCTTGAAAAGTTTCCCCAGTGCGCCTCACAGGATTGCATTCCATCAAAGAAAAACCATCTATAACCCTTTGAGGTCTTCGATCCCTGTATACCACGTCCAACATATTAGCAACGGAACATGTATATCACACCAAAAACTTTAATTCGAGAAATGGCTTACCAAGACAACTCATCAGGCTGCTTTTGTGAAAGAAATGGATGGTTAAAGAACTCTTCAAATGTCAACCGCTCCACTATGCGTTTAGAGATGCAGAAAAAGAAATGGACTTTTCATGAGAGATTGCCAGGTAATAGTTAATCTGACTTTATCCATATTATAAAATAAAGCCTGTAAATATTATGGCCTTCTCAATGGCAAAGTGTGTAGAAAACTATGATATATGCAATCAATTCTCAGCATTCATGAGGGATTTTATACTATTGAAATCCAGACAACGTAGTGAAGTACCTGGGTTACAGCGCAGTAATTTCCGACACAAGTCTACGCAGTGAGGACTTAAATTCGTGGCATCTAGAGGAAACTGCAATTCAGTGGACTTCACTATGTTCTGGAGCAACTGCAGGAAAAAAGGAGGAGAGAGGTTTAGAACAGGGTTGCAAAGTATTTACTTTTCAGCTATAAAACTGAAATTGAAGGAACCAATAAAGTAAGTTACTATTTACAGCTGAAAAGGTATTAAACCTGTATTTGATTGTTTCCAGTAAATGGGGTTTTGCCAGTTACAAGCTGAAACAGAATGGCACCAACGCTCCAGAGATCTGCCTGTGTTTGGAGCCTTTAAGTTAATAGGCATTTAAAAGAGAACAGATATGGACTGGTGTTCATTGAAAGAGACCACCACCTTTGCATCATACTTTTGGAGTCGCATTATTTCAGGAGCCATGTACAATGGCGATCCACATAGAGTTTCGGCAAGAACCCTAGGGTCTAAAGACCTGACGAGCAAATGGTACTCTTAATTTGTTAGGGACAACTTAAGAGAACCTTTAACCCAAAGGCAGCAAATCTTATAACAGAAGGAGAAGTTAAAAGAAAATCTGGCATTTGTGTTTTAAAAAAAGGAGATGAAATATGAAATCAAAGACCTCGTTCAGGAGAATGACATTTCCAACCATTTTACCTTGCAAACCCAAAATCAGCAATCTTCAAGGTGGAGTAGTCATGAGATGCCGACAGTAGGAGATTCTGTTGAATCAAGGCAATGGGATCAAGTCAATGAGCAGAGCATATCCACCAAAAATACCATTCAAATTCCGAAAAATTTTCAAGTAGTTCTTATCTCCCAAAGAAAGAATTACAACCAAAGAGACACTATTCACTCCTAGAAACCCGTGAATTCTTCACCTAAAATGTATCAGTTTAGTGTTTACAGATAGCAATCTCCTTGAATGACTTCCTTTTCCTTGTAAAATCTCTTACATTAATGAGTTTGATAATAAGAAACCTAATTAAGGAAAAGTAACTTTATCCATACCTCGATCACCCGGACGTCATGCAAGCATTTCCTACAGTTTACTCACAATTTTTTTTTTTTTAAGTCAAATCATTAGATACTAAGAGCTGGCTATGAATATGTCAGATGACTTCAAAAAGAGCAAGGCTGGTGCTACTTGAAAATGTCAAATCACCAGTACATGACTAATCTACAGTCTCTTTGCAGCTCTATCATTCTTCTAATATTTATACACAGGAAAATGCTACGATGATAGAAATCACATGCTCATGACTTCAAAATAAAAACTTCTGGAATGGAACATATATTTCAGCACCTAAAACTATCGAGGCAATCACCAAAGAAATTAAATTTTGAGCATAATACTGGTATGAGAGCAAACCTGTGGCTTTAGGTCCCTATGAATTAGATTGTTTTCGCGAAGGATCTTCAGACCTGATGCTGAGGCAGGGAAATGGAAATGAATATTAGTATGTCGAACTCATCTAGGTAATAATTTTCAGTCTAAAAGAGAGAAAACGGAAAGTAGGCAAAAGAAAATAGAAGCTTCAGACAACCTAACTGCTGCATAAAATGTTTTGCAGTTGCTTCTGGGATTCTCCCTTGACGTTGTTGTATGTACATTGAAAGATCACCTCCTCTGCAATACTCCAACACAATATATATCTTCCCCGCCTCCTGTAACTCATGCGCATGAGGGTTGATTCAGAGCAAAAGCATAGGAGCAGCTATCAATGTAAGTAACAAATATTCTGTAATCTTTTAAGGACATTCTAAAATCAGCCATGCCATGAGGAAGAAAAAGAACAAAAACATTATGAAATTTAGACTAAAATCTAAAATGCCTGCTAGCCAACTATCAGACTCTAGAATCAAAATCTATTAACAGCTAGGCATAAGTTCTGAATATTATCATTGTTGAGTCGACAAAGAAAATAAGCACAGTATTTCATGTTTCCATTAAACTTCAAGAGGGCAAAGCTACCCTTCCTCATATTATACTAGGAGTTAAATCTCCCTAAAACAAAGTTAGACAACTTTTCATGATCACACATAAATAATTAACTCATTTATTCTTTATTCCTAAGACTTTCAAATCGGATATTGTCTTAACTAACAAAACATTGCATTCATTACTCCTTAAAGTTCCAAAAGCATAAAACTATGATCTACAAACACAAACACAAACACAAACACAAACTCAAACACATGAAAATAATGCATGTTACATACTACAACACGTAAGGTGACCTGATGGTGCAAAAATTATTTAGACAGTGTATATAACTTAAACTTTACATTACAATAATTCTATACACACAGACACAAAAACTAGAACATAATAAAAGTTACCTACTACAACAGTTAAAAGTGAGCCGACGGTGTAAATATTTACACCGTATATAACACACACACGCACAAACACTTGAAAATAATGCATGTTGCCTACTACAACCGGTAAAGGTGACTTGACAGTGCAAATATTATCTACACAGTATATATAACTTAAACTCTACATTACAATTAATTAATTTTATACACAGAGGCACAAAAACTTGAAAATAATACAGGTTGCCAACTACAACGGATAAAAGTGAGCTGACGGTGTAAATAAATATTTACACAGTATATAACGCACATACACTTGAAAAAATAATGCAGGGTACCTACTACAACAGGTAAAGGTGACCTGACAGTGCAAATATTATCTACACAGTGTAAATAACTTAAACACTATATTAAAATTAATCAATTTCACTCGAACACACACTTGAAGGTGCAATCACACACAGTGAATTGAAATTAAGTGTTTATGAGGAAGGGGTACCTCAATCATGTCATGCAAGTGAATAATATTAGGATGATCAATCTTCTGTAAAATCACAATTTCCGATTTAAGGCTCTCTTGTAGTTTACTGTTGAGCCGAGCAGTAATTATCTCTTTGATCGCCACGTCAGTGCCGTGGACCCGGTGACGCCCGAGCCATACCGTGGAGAAGGAACCCGACCCGATTTGTTTTTGAATTATGTAGTCACCTACCATAAACCTCCCACTTCTGTTCATCATTTGAGCCATTACAACAAAGAGACTTAGGATGATCAAATTAAAACTTAGATTACGGTAATTGAAGAACTAAGAGAAGGGAAGAGCTTTTGCTTTTAAGTAATTTTGAAATTTTCTTTGTTTTGAGATGAGATTAGAGGGCAGGGGCAGTTTAGATTGTAAGTGAGGAACTCTGGTGATGGTGACTGAAACTTAAAAATATGACTACTGATTAGAGATGGAATTAATAATGGGACTTGGATGTTTGATGTTATGGTAACTGAACATATTCATTGACTTAGAAGCCGTTTGGTCATAGATACGGAAAAAAAAAAAAAAAAAAAAAAAACTCTAAAAAGAGAATGAGAAAGAGTTTTTTAAATTGTTTGAAAAATTGTATTTGGAGTTGAATTGATTAAAATTTTTGTAAATTGAGAACAAAAATTGGAAGAATTGCAGATTTAGTCCGGCTAATTTAAAGGATTAATTTTTGGTAGCCCTTATTTTTTCTAGCTACAAGAATTGAAAATATACATGCTCCCGCCTTCTTCTTCCTCTCTCTTTCTAGCTCACGCGCCTTTTTCTTCGTCTCTCCTTCCAGCTCATCCATCTTCGTCTTCCTCTTTTCTTCCCATTCAACCCCTTGCTGCTATTTCCACCCTACATTTTTCTTCAAATCTCCTTCCTCACCCATAGCTGCTGCTTCTTCATTTTTTTTTTTTTTTTTTTTTTTGCAACTACAAAGCTTGTTAGGGTTTCAAAGTCTCTAAATGCTTACCTTCATGAGTTACAAGCTTAGATCCATGATTTATAAGCTTAACTGCATATAACAAAAAGCTTTTCTCCATAGATCTAAAGTTATGTCCTTGAGGTTCTCCTAGTTCTATGTATACACGTACACATATATGTTTGTACAAATAAATGAATACACAAGTTACTATGTATAACCTTTTTATACTTGTGATAATATTCATGAAAGATACATGGATATAGACTTATATACAAGGAATATGCATATTTATACAATACATATACATCAATACACACCTCTTCCTCATCCAGAATGTATACATACTTGTGTATAATGCACAAATATATGACACATATAGTTATATTATGTGTATAAACTGATATACACCTCTTTCATTCTTTATTCCTCCTTCAGAATATGTACATACTTGTGTATAGTATGTGTATACTTGTGCTACTAACTGTCATAATTTTTTCATTGAAACAGCTTTACTTATCTAAAACCTACATTGAAACAAAAAAGTTCAGATTGAATAGTAAGATGGAAATTAAGGTTTAGAAATTGTAAAATAGAAAAACTGGTGGAGAGAGAAAGCGAATAAACAAAGAGAGAGGGGAGATGAAATGACGACAGAAGTAGGAAGAGAAGGCACAGAGGGGCCGGAGAGAGAGAGAGATGGGGGTGGGGCGGAGAGGGATAAGGAGAAAGAGAGATCGCGGATGAAGTCTTTAAGAGATAGAGATAATATACGAGAGTAGAGCATGGCTAGAAAAAGGTTATGTAAGTGAACCTCGGGTTTATTTCGAGGAATTCTTAGGCAACTTACATAAGTACGTAAACTAACATTCCACTTTATATAAATATAGTAAAAATTATATTTACAAAATATAATAATATTTTTTTAAGGAAAAAAAACATAGCAATACACATAAAACTGGTGAAAATCCTAGATCCCCATCCTATAGACCCCCTGCCACCTCCCAGCTGCCCCATAGCTGCCACTTCCGGCCACCGTAGCCGGTGGCTGTTGTTGACACCCAATTTTGTCCCTCCTTTTTCTAAAATCGGCTATAATTTGACTTAAAGATGCAATTTGACTATTTGTTCAAAATATGCATTAGAAATCGGGAGAATGACAAAACTATGACACTTAAGGCAATGGTTTGCCTAATTGACCCCACTAACAGTGGTTTGGCAAGAATGATCTTCTCTAAGTTAAATGAATCTTTTTGGACTAAATTGCCCCTGAACAAATTATGGAAACACAGGATATAAACCAGACCTTTCCTCCATTTACTCTGCAACTTATTTCCAGACCTTCCGTCCCTTTACTCTTCCAACTGATTAACCTAAGAACTCAAACTTACAGAAAACAGAAGATTCAAAGGTAAGTTTCTTCAATATTTCATTAATTTTACGTAGTTTTTAAATTAAATTTTTCATAATTTCATTTTAAATTCGTAGAATTTATTTAGTTTTTGTATAATCACAAATTAGCTAAAGCGATTTGTGAATTTTGATGATAATTATTGAAAACTACTGCTAGATGACCATCAATTAACGTCACATTAATTTTCAGTTGCAGCAAAAAAAATTATATTACTTTGAATCTGTATTTGCTGCAGAATTTACGAATAGAAATTGCGATTACTCTTATTTAGTCGCAACTGCATTGCTTTGCCTAAATTAACTTGAAATAACTTGTAGATGATGTATGTTAATTGGTACTAACAGAAAATGCTTTTTAAGATCTGTTGCAAAGGATTGTGTTTATAATGCACTCGCTGCCTTATGGGCAGCACTTGCAGTTGAACTTCAAATAATTGTTGCTAGATAAACTCTACATGTGTTGCCTAATACGCTAACACTTTTTATCGCCTGAAGTGGTGCCTCGTAAGTGTTGTCCACAGGGCCACACTGCATGTAGAGTAGCTCTGGTTCAAATATAGAGTAGCTCAACATGTGCCATCTAATAGGCAACAGTTTTGAACGCATAGCATGTGTCTTTTCAAGTGTTGCCTTGTGGGCAACACTTGAAGGTTTGGTGCAAAACAAAAATGTATAGGGATCTCTACATGTGATGCACAACAGGCAGCACTTTACTTTGTGCCTACTTGTTACAGTGAACCTCCAACGTCTATATATCTCGTTAATCTATTCAACAAAATCTAAACTCCTGTAACCATTTCAACACGTGCAGAATTTAGATGGCAACAAAATGCATATACATTGCTTACAATAGAACATGGAGTGAAAACAACAAGTATCTTGATCATGAGACGAAACTAATCCTCGTCACAGATGGTGTTACCTTCCATGCGCTTCAGAGGGACATCTTTAATGCTCTGAACTACAGTCCTGATGACACCTTAGCAAAAAATATTATTCGACACTTCTGGATACAAGCAAAGGAATTATAGTGACGAATGATCAAGAACTGAACACTTGCTTGTATCTGCTAAGCAATGATCCACATTTCAGCAAGTCCCGTTTCATAGTAGAGCTCACTAGAAGAAACGACACGTCCTCAAAAAGTAGCAGTACCAGTAACACATGCCCATCACCTGTGAATGAAGCCGAGGATAGCGGTGTGTTCCAACAACAGCAAGAGAATTTGATTGAACTTATTGACCAACACGAAGAACTAGTGACACTCACTGACCAAGAAGCTGAGAATGCGCGGAAATTTAATATGTATTTGTTGAAAAATTTACGAATAGAATTGCGATTACTTTTATTTAGTTGAAACTACATTGCTTTGCCCTAAATTAACTTGAAATAACTTGTAGATGATCTCTGTAAATTATCAATAACAAAAAACACTTTTTAAACTCTTATTCATGGGCATGTTTGCAATGCACTCACTGCCTTGTGGGCAACACTTGCCGCTGTGGTGCAAACAATTACTTGTAGATCAACTCTATATGTGCTGCCTAATAAGTAGTACTTTTTATCGCATGAAGTGGTGAGTTGTATATGTTGCCCTGTGGGCAGCACTTGGAGGTCTGGTTCAAAACAGAAAGTAGAGAAGCTATACATGTGCTGCCTAATAGGCATCACTTTTTTTTATCGCTTGAACTGGTGTCTTTTAAGTATTGCCTTATCGACAACACTTGGAGGTTTGGTGCAAAACAATATGTAGAGAAATCTCTACATGTGATGCCTAACAGACAACACTTTAGTTGTTTTGCAAAATCTTTTTGTTCACTTGCTATAACTTTTGTACTAAATTTGCCTAGTTGTAGCTGAAGGCCATCACTTTAAGTAAAAATGTATAGACAAGTTTCTACAACTTGTTGCCATTCGATCTCTACCGCCTATGCACAACACTAAACAAAACAAAAATTGAATGTTTTGTGTCTATTCTTGTTAATCTATTCAACAAACTCTAAACTAGTGTAACTGTTTCATTACGTGCATAATTTAGATGGAAACAAATGTATATACATTACTTGCAATGGAACACAGAGCACTATTTTTAAGAGCGACGTAGCAAGTCTGAATGACGAAATGAAAAATTAGATGCAAAATATTGGAGTTTGAATCACAATGTCCATTAAAGTACTCAAACAAATCAGACAGATGATGCTTACAGGATATATAAACGACAATGATGAACCAAATATCATCGACGAATCTACTCCACCGACTTCACAAATTAGTGCCTTTTTGTCATGTCATTATATTTTTAATATTATGTTTTTTATATACTTTGAAGGGCATTTTAAAGAACACCGTTTTCTTTTGTCTTATTGTATTTTGATTCAATATGTCTTTGTTTATTTCTCCCTTAACCCATCAATCATTGTGTTTGCCTGCAAGTGTTGGTAAATAGGCAACGGTTGCCTGCCAATTCTTACCAAATCCTCACATGCAATTGCATTGAGTAGCTGCCCAGACAGTACTCGGCCTATTCCCATCACCAAATTCCTCTAGCCAACTCCATTAAGTTGCTGCCTAGGTAATCCTTAGCCTCCACCCTCTTAACAAATTCCTCGAGCCAATACCTTTGAAATGCTGCCTAGACATCACTTGACCCCCACCACTCACCAAATTCCCCTAATCTCCAATTCCATTAAAATGCTACATAGGCTGTAATAAGCTTAAAATATGCAAATAAACACTAAAACACAAGCTAAGCATTCAATATGTCTTAGCTTCATTTCTCCATTAATCCCCTCTACCATTTTGTTTAGATGCAAGTGTTGGCAAATAGGCAACAGTTGCCTGCAAAGCCTTACCAAAACCTCACAGTCAAATGCCTTAAGTTGATGCCTTACAGGCAGCACATGGCCTACACCTCTCACAAACCAGATCCTTTAACATGCAACACTTTGCCTCCACCCCTACCCAAATTTCTAAAGCTAATACACTTGAAATGATGCTGCATAGGCATCACTTCACCCCTTACCTCTCGCCAAATTCCACGAGCCACTTGCATTGAGTTACTGACCTCACAAAACATAAGCTTATAAAATACAAACACATATTAAGAAACAAGCCACAATGCATATAAGGCACTTACAAGAAAATGTATATTCAACACTAAATACAAACTCTATAAATCCCAAGACATTCACATTGCTAAAAATATAAACATTTGTTACATACAAACAATTCAGTCGTATAAACTAAAACACAATCATTCACATTAAAAATTCAGTCATCCTCATTACTTTATACAACAGAGAAAGGCTTTCCAAGTAATCCTTCACAAAGAAGAAAATTATGGTCTTAGTAATCATCACATATCTTCTCAAGAGGAGTGTTATGTATATCCACCATTTGACTTGGACCTTGTATGACTCCACAGATAAGCAACCACATCAAAATGATAATCTTTCAACTGCATACACTTTATCTTGGAAACATATTTGTCATGCATTATTGAATCAACAAACTTAAACACCTAAGCACCACAATCATACCTGCATAAAATTTAACGGAAGGCTGAATGCAAAAAATAGAACAAAACAATATAAACTAAATCAACAAATGCAATGTCACACCATAATTAACTCAATCTTAATGGGCAATAAATTTTTCTCTACAATCAACAAATGTAATGTCAACATCACAAAAAGAAAGAAAACTAAAAAGAGAATACATATTACTAAACATTAAGCGCATAGCCTGACAGACAACATTTTCTATACAAATAGAACTTATGTTTGAATGTTATGTCAACTATCGTTATGTGGGCAACAGTTTCAACAACAATAGGAAAATAAAAATACGATAACCAACAGAACTTATGCTTGAATATAATCTCAGTTATTGCCTTGTGGGCAACAGTTTCTACAGCAAAAAGAAAACAAAATGCAACACCAATATTTTGCTAAAAATTTTATCAACTACCTAATTAATGTATTTCATATAACACATTCTACAATATAACAAATATTACCAATTAACAACAAAATTTAATGATTCAAGGAAGCAAAAATTGCAAAAACACGGACTGAAAAGCAGCACTTTTCATACAAAACACAACACATGCTTGATGTTATGATGTCAATTGTTGCCCTGTGGGCAACATTAGGCAACAGTTTCTGAAAAAAAAAATGCAAGAACAAATGGAACTTATACTTGAATCTTATGTCAACTGTTGCCCTATGGGCAACACTATCTACAGTAAAAGAAAAATATAGAGCAATGGAAATACTTTGCTAAAAATTATATTAACTACCTAACTAAACTAATTTCATATAACAAATTGAATAATCATTACGGATTAACTATAAAATTTAAACATTGACGGAATTAAAAAATTGGATTAACAATGAACATTAACAAAGGGAAATATCAAATTCGCAGAGAACTAAACAAAGAAAAAGAAAGGAAAAGGAAACTAACCAAGGCGTAGAACCCTAATTCGAGAAGAGAGAGAGAGAGAGAGAGAGAGAGAGAGAGAGAGAGAGAGAGAGAGAGAGAGAGAGAGAGCAGAAAAGAGGTGCCTGACATTAGAATTAGGGCTTATTTTAGAAGGCCATTTTGCTAAAACATTTCTTAGTGGGGACAAAGATACATAACCATGGATAATAGGGTGCATGTGATGAAATGTTTTGTTAGAAATCATGCATTTACTTGCATTATCCCCTACTTATATATTACACACCTAAATATGGCTATATTACGTAATTTTACATCATTTAGACTATTTGTCATAATTGTGGCTTTTTGTGTAATTTAATGCATTTAATAAATACTTATGGTTATTTATATTTAATTAATTTAATTAGTGTCCCAATTTGCTATTGTGTGTGCATTTTGGCTTTTCATTTGTTTTATTCTATACAGTACATATATGTATTTATATCTTCATTTATTTTATTTATTTTGCACCCATTCATTTAATTATTAGTCCAATTTTATCCGTTTCCTATTCATTTCATTTTATAATCCTGACGTAGTAGTCCAAATTCCTTCTTATTAATTCCTCCATATTTCAAAATCCCCACCAAAATTCTTTATTTGTTTATATTTATTTTTATTTACTTTTTTCTATTGAATTACATTTTTTTCTTTGAACCTAGACCAATTCTCTAACCAGATACATCCTTCATATCGTCTTGATTATTGTTATGTTTGTCTCTGATTCGTTTATTGCAGGTTTTGCGTAATGGGTTCTCTCCGTTTCTGTTTGATTAGTGATGGGAATTGAAAGGTGGCGTTGGGGGGTTGCAGCGACGCCACCCACCGGTAGTCGCTCCACCTTCTCTCCTCCGACTTGCTGTTCGTCTCACTCACCAGAATCTGACCTGGGTTTTGATTTTGACAAGCGGTGTTTCTTTGTTTGACTGGTTCTTGTGCATATGTTTGGCTTTGACTATGCTTCTTACTGTTGGCCTTGTTGTTGTAATATTGATATGGTCCAGTGCATCATTGCTATGTTAACTGGGCCCCCCTGCTCTTTTAAATACTACTGACTATTTTGCTGAGGATTTTTGCAGGTCCTTTGACGCTGTGCGCTTGGTTTTCGCCTTAATCTGAACAGTACTACACTCTCACAAGCCAATGAAAATAATTGAGTAATCAATTTGAGGTCTAAGGATTGATTTGAACATGGTACTACACTTAGGCCAATGACACTTGGAGGCCACATCAGTCCCGTTACGTATCCCGTGTCATTAAAAACAAATAGATAATGATGACATGTATGAGCTTTATTGCAAAACAAGTCGGCGATGGAGTGGTGGGAACCGTGCTTGGCATGGCAACCGGAGGGCCCCGTGTTTGCAGCTGTACCGATGTCCCTAACCTCTACCCGATTCATACAAACCTGAGCCTACACTTTTATAAAATCTATTCTCTTTTATTTTATTATTATTACTATTATTTTATATCGTTATTATTGATATTATAATATTATTCTTACTATTATTATTATTACTAACTCATTTTCTTCATATTTTTATGAGGTACATTTGGATGAACAATCTTGAAGACGGCGATCTCGAAAATAACTTTTAAAATTACTTTACTTTCATTTTTATTTTATCATTATTATTTTATTTTAATATACTAACTAACATGTTTTATTTTGCAAGGTGTAATTGTCCAAGGAAGAAGCCAATTAGTAAATTGGAACCTTTTTATTCAACCTTAATTATTATATGCATATTATCATAGACATTTAATTATTTGTCCATTTTAATTATTTATTGTATTTGCTTATTTACTTTTAATTGCTTAGAATCCCAATTATTTAGTCCGGCAGGTAACCACATTTGGTGGAGCCTGAGGGGTGCCTAACCCCTTCCCATCGGGTTAACTTGAACCTTTACCTTGAATTCCTGGTTCGTAGACTAAGTTTTAGAGTTAATTATAAAATTGGCTAGAAACAAAGTAGATGCCTTAATATGCCTAGTTAAAAAATATGTTAGGTGGCGATTCCAAATCTTTACCCGTGAGTTCCAATAAGTCGAGCTTTATTTTGAACTTTAACCGGTTCGAAAAAAAATAGGATGCGACAGAATGGCGACTCCACTGAGGATATCAAGGTTCTAACCATAACAGACTTTTAATTGGGATTCTTTACTTGTTTTATTGCCATAACTAACTTTTCTTCCTTTCCTTTTAGATTAAGGTCATTTTTTAAATTTCAAATTTGGGCGCTCTATTATTTAAATTGCTTTGTTATATTTTTTTTATTATTGTTTATGTCACTCACACTTCCTCCACTCCTGGAAAGTTCACACTCGTGCACACCATAAACGGTTACGTGGATCTCACGGCTGTTTCACTGTCAAAAAATCTTTTAAGGGGAACGGTTTGGAATCTAGTTGGTCGGTGGTACAACCAACGATTCTAAACGTCCCCACCCCTTGGTTGTCCACCTGGGGGAACCATCCTTGTCTAGATTACCCAACTCTTGGAAGGTTCTTTTAGGATAGTACAACACATCCCACACTTCAACCACTTTCAAATCTTCCATAAATTTGCTAAATCTTTTTCTTTAAAACAATTTCACTTCATGATTTTTTTTTTTTTTTTGCATTTTTTCTATTATCCTTTTTTTTTTTTTTTGAAAACTAACTTGTTTGTTTTGTTTTTCTTTTTTACTCATCCTTTTTAAAAGTTATTTTGTGAAATACTTCAATATGTGCATCATTTTACAACACTTATGCATTTTTAGAAAACATGTGTATTTCTTTCAAAACTTGTACATTTTTTAACTTGTGCATAACCCTCATACTTTCTGCCACTCCTGGCATCTTCTAAACGTGCATTGAAAATACGATGGTTACGACCACCTCTTCCCCTCACAAAAATTTATTTAGGGGGAATAACTTGGAATCTATTTGGTCCACGACGTTCCCGCTCCCGAGTCGTCCGCTTGGGAGGATAACAAAGTCTGGTCTAGTTAACTCCATTCCTTAGTAGCAACGTTAGGAATCATGCATCATGACATATCATTAATCGACTTGTTCTCAAGTCCGATAGGCCAACGTGTTCAAACAATTCAAACGAGTTTTTGGACTCCCAAAGAGCGTTGAACACGATCTATTTGCATATAATTAGAGGATCGAACGTGCAAATGTGGACCATTTATTGGCATTGTTCTGCATTCAATGCCATTCAAAGGCACAAAGGTAATCTAAGAGGCAGAAATGATTGTTTATTTATAGATAGTCGGAATTATTCTGTATTCAATGCCATACAAAGGTATAAAGGTAACTTAATAGGCGTCAAAAGCCCAAATTGAATCAGAAATGATTGTTTATTCATAACAGTCAGAATTATTCTGTATTCAATGTCATTCAATGGCACAAAGGTTACCTAATAGGCGTCAAAAGCCCAAATTGAATCAGAAATGATTGGTTATTAATAAATATTCGAAATTATTCTGTATTCAATGCCATTCAAAGGCACAAAGGTTACTTAATGGCGTCAAAAGCCCAAATTGAATCAGAAATGATTGGTTATTCATAAACAGTCGGAATTATTATGTATTCAATGTCATTCAAAGGCACAAAGGTTACCTAATAGGCATCAAAAGGCCAGATCGAATCAGAAGCGATTGGTTATTCATAAACAGTCAGAATTATTCTATATTCAATGCCATTCAAAGGCACGAAGGTAACCTAATAGGCGTCAAAAGCGCAAATTGAATTAGAAATAATTATTTATTCATAAACAGTCAGAATTATTCTGTATTCAATGCCATTCAAAGGCATAAAGGTAACTTAAGAGACATTAAAAGCCCAAAGTCAATCAGAAACGACAGTTTATTGGAATCATTCTGTATTCAATGCTATTAAAAAGCTTAAATGACAACCGAAGAGGCATTAAATGCCCAATTTGAAGTAGAAATGACCGCTTGATAGATGAGATGACACATAATGCACATTTATCCTTTAAGCACTATATAAAGACTTGACATCCTTGGTATGTCAAAAGTCTATTAGCAACTTTCATCTAAAGTGGCTAAAGGGTTCTCAACCCACAACGACACATCTTTTCATATTCTCTGTTGCATTGTTTTCAAAAACTTATGCCACACGTTGATCATTTTCCTCGCAATAAAGCAAATCTTTGGCATTTTTCTTCTCCCTTTTCCTATCGTCCTTCGCCTTTTCCAAAAGATCATGGCCAATAGAACATTTGATACGGTTGCTGAAATCCCTCAGTTGCTCAGAGATTGGTGGGGGAAACCTAAGCATAGATCAACAAGACCGAGTTAAAGTAGTGTTGGGGAATATGATTTCACTAATAGAGTACACTGTAGTGGAAGGGATGATAGAAGCAGCAGTACACTATTAGGACGCAGACCGTGCAGTTTTTCACTTTGAGAGTATAGGTTTGACATCATTACTAGAAGAAATAGGCGGGTTAACTCAATTACCATTTGAAAGTGAAGAGGTTTTAATGCCTAAGAACATTACACCCGAGGAGTTACTTCGAAATGGTAGGGTTTAAGCCCGAATTATGCACTGACAGTATAAGGCAACCATGAATTTCTCCGACTTCCCTCTACATCAAATTTGGGTATGGAGAAGCATTTCAAGAATCTGAAGACTATTTCAGTATTAACAAGGCAGATTGGCTAGAGCGGAGGGTACTTGCTTTTTTCACCAACTTTTAAGGGACTGTCGTATTTCCACAACACAAAGGACAAGTTGATGTTTGCATGGTTTCAATTGCTGATGCCTTACTCAAAGACATTAACAAGAAATACACATTGATACCTATGATCGTCGCAGAGATGAACCGTGCTTTAGAAAGATGCAAGAAGGGCGCTGGTTTCTTCGAAGGTTGCAATTTGCTTTTACAAATTTGGCTGATGGAGCATTTGCAAAAGATGGACAGCACAGAGCAAGCTTTCCATTCCGTACCAAGAGAAAAATACATCTTGACTCATACCACCCGCATGGACAATGCTCTCGAGATATGGGACCAGCCAACAGCTGTCGAAGGTTGGCACCACAGGCTTTCTTAATTGTCATCTGAAAATGTATAATGGATGTTTGATTACTTTTCCAGCACTATAGTGATCATATAGTCGGAAAGGGACTCATTTTTCATCTTAGTGGGCTTTAGAGAAGTTTAGCCATACACTCCTTTAAGGGCACATAGACAAGCAGGGAGAAAGCAGATTGTACCCCAAATTGCAGACATCAGAAGTTTCAAAGTAAATATTCTCGGATGAGTGATACCGTTCAAAAATAAGATATTAGAACTTTGGAAAGAAAGGCAACAAATGGGAATTGAGACTATTGGACGAGACAAGTTTGATGCTGGCTATGATGAAGACTATCCAGACTGGCTTAGGAAAGACATAGCAAGGGCAGTTCAACCAAGAGCAATAACAAAAAGGAAAAAAAATGCTGACGAGTTAGAATCTGAGTACAAAGGTTACGCAAACAACTGGCAAGGGCATAAGGGAAAATAACAAAGAAGAAAAGTTTGGTCGAAGCAAAGAACAAAGAAAAAGGCAAATGGCGCAGTAAGGCAGAACTCCTGACAAAACGCATAGAGTCTATTGGCATATGGGCCAGCGAGGGAATGAACTCTGTGGCAAACAAAGGAATAGAGGAGAAAGGAAGAAAGGCTTGGGAAATGTTGAAGAACTTCACATTTGAAATATCCCGGCTCTTAACTGATACAGACAATATCATCTTCCAAGGATACTCATCAGATGAAAGCTTGTCCGAGGAAGACTCGTCCGAAGAAAAAGAAGAAGAAGAAGAATCTTCTGGGGATAGATCAGCATGAAAAATGTTCACTGGCCATGATCTAACCTTCTAGCAATATTTTCTACCTTTTGAACTATTTCAATATCAGCCAATGTAACAAAAGTCCAATAAATACAATATTATCTTTTAGGCTCCATATTTTGTTAGCAAACGAAATGATGCATGTGGCTTAAAGCACTTTTCAAAATCATCGCGCGTAAAAAGGTCCTTCGCATTGTAGGATGCATTTCTTATTTGATATGTGTGCATTGCATGAATTTGTCTGTTGCTCTAGGTCTCTAAAGGAACCCTTTCTCCAAATTCAATCTGCTGTCAAGGCACCTCCTCTCCTACTCTACGTTCAAATCCTGATATCTAAAACCTTTCGCATATCCAAACTGTCTCTAACTCACCTACCAAACTCAAAAATCTATTACCCAAAAGGTTGGCTCGAGTTGAATACCAAGGCAAAAGATATGACAAAGCAAGTTCACTTGCCGGGGATTTTCCAAAATGAGGAAGTTTTTCACAGCAATTCCCACCAGCCCTCTCCTCTCTCTACAGTATCTCAGCTGCACTACAAACTACTAATAAGGCTATCCAGTCTGGAAATATGAACCTTTTCAAAAAGAAGAAAGATGAAGTCTCTTTTGCTACAACTATTTAAGACCCTACTTTCAACCACTATTATCAAACGTCGCCACCATTTTATCCTTACCCTCACATACCACCTGAGTATCCTGTTTACAACACTGAGCCCACTCGACCTATATTCCACATTCCAGCACCAAATCGTCCACCATACCGGCAAAAAACTCAACCCAACTACCGAAATGCACCACCATACCCTATTAGGCCTCGCCCTGATGCAAACCAAAGACTGAAAGGAAACTACGCTCCACTAGCCAAATCCCACACTTAAGTGTTCGAGAGATTGAAATTGTCGGGCTTATTGTTCCAGCAAGCACTATGCACATGGAAAGAAAAATTGACAAAACAAGAGAAATGTTTGTTAAACTCAAATGTACACATGACCCACCTTAATACCTTTTGACACCAGTGCCTGAGGACTACTTTGTTGCAGCTGTCTACACAGTCACACCACCGGCAACACATGACTTTGATCCAAAATTTTCACGCCTGGCTCCTATCATGATCTAAACGACAGTCAAAAGGCTAGTAGAAGACAATAAGGAATTGGAAAGCAAGGGATATACCAAGGACTTGTTTACAACAACCAAAAACTGGAAAGCCAATTCAACTTGAAAAGAAGGCAAAGACACAATGACAAATCCATCATTATAGGACAAACCTGGAAACCCCTGGAGTATTGTGGAAGCATGTCCCTATCCACTAGCAAAGATAAAGCAAGACGATGAAGTAATTTGAGAACTTATAAGAGCAATGGTTGATTTGATATAAAAGCACATGCAAGTAGATTTCTTGGAGCAATTTTGGCCGAAGGTGTTATTGGAGTAATATGAATTCTCATGACAGCAACTATAATAGGATGCGGCAATCTAAGAGTACACATGATTCATCGAGTTCGACGGCTCATCAATAAGATATTATCCAACAAGGAAGTTGGTGCAAAGTTTGAATCACAGCAATTGGTTGGCAAGCATAAAAAGACATTGAGGATTTCTTTCGAAAACACATAGGCATTATGAGAGACGAAATTGCAAGAAAGGATGCACTCAAAGTCTGGGTGTTCAATAAAAGCCAACCCCTTTTTTTATCACACAACACAATCTATTCCTAACACAACATCTTTACCACTTTTCATTGACATACAACTCCTCATTTCCCGCTTAAACAAGCATCGGTCGTTTGACCAAAATCCTTGCCTTGACTGCTACATAAAGCACTTAGGCAATCTCTTGTGATATATGTGCGTTCTATCACAACCTTCAAATTCAAGCGCTAATCCATCATCCACGGTCTAGGCATTCTCTTAAGCTTATGTGTCATTTTTGCTTCAAGTCTTTGCTAATGTGCCCACACGATTTTGTGCATTTCACTACTTTGTTACGGTCACTCTGCGCTTGAATACCGAAATTGGTCAAGAATCTGCATTCAGAAAAAGTCGAAACAACAAGTTGAGCTGAAAATATTTCTCCTGCAACAAAGGCTTTTGAACCACCAGCATGGGATACCGAGAGAACCCAGACAATCCCAATCCTACTGCACCCAACTTACACAAAAGAGCCGCAAGAAAGAATCCCGATCACTATATAAACGAAGCTGGCAAAATTCACAACATCACACTTCACCCAACTTACACAACTTACAACCTCCTCTCTATCAAGGCTTCCTACAACAACCTTTTCAGGCTTAACATATTCAAGGACATACAAAAAGATAAAAACCTCACGTCTTTACTTTTTTAACTCAGTCAAAAGGTATTGCACCCAATAAAACAAACTACTCCCTAGATACCCATTCCTAAATTCGATCCAACAAGGTCTACACTCGTTATTTATACGTTCAATACCATGACATCACAAGACATCCAGTACTTAGATACAAAGTTCAGAGTCTGATTGACCATAGCAAGACAATGGTACAACAAGAACTAACAAAAGGAAACTCGAACTCCCAAACCACAAATATACTTTCTACAAAGGCCAATCCGTCAAAGTTAGCTCCATGACTTTCGAAAAGAAAAGCACAAAACATGAAGACACCCCATCACAACCTAAGATAAATACAATTTTGGACAATCTCAAAATCCGACAAAATCCAAATATCAAACCTCAGTCTGGGCATGCAAGTATCCATACCATCATAGTCATCGATATATCCAATCACCACACTAAAGGATGAGTACATATTCTGGCTAAAATATTGGCGTTCAGCGCAATGCAACCACCCTCTCTCGGTGATTTGTCATAAGCAGGGGCAGGATTTTTGAGGATCCCCTAAAAATTCCAAAAGGCGCAAGCTTGACACTGGGCAGAAATTTTTGAGATCCCCTAAAAATTTCAAGAAAGGCACTACAAAAGCAACACGATAGCCTTCTTAGCACATTGCATAACATAACAATGGCATTCTATTTGTTGCACTTTACTTTACTTTTCTTTGCAGGGTATACATCCCGATAAGATTGGCATGACAGAGGGTAGACAGCCCAATGTCGAGTTTAGCTTGGCAAAGGGTAGACAACCCTGTGAGAAGTTTGGCATGACAGAGGGTAGACAGCCCAATGTCAAGTTTAGCATGGCAAAAGGTAGACAACCCTGTGAGAAGTTTAGCATTGACTGAGGGTAGACAGCTCGATGTCGAGTTTGGTATGGCAGAGGGTAGACAGCCCGATGCAGAGTTTGGCATTGACTGAGGGTAGACATCCTGATGTTGAAGTTTGGCATGGTAGAGGATAGACAGCCCGATGCAGAGTTTGGCATTGACTGAGGGTAGACAGCCCGATGTCGATTTTGGCATGGTGGAGGGTAGACAGCCCGATGCAGAGCTTGGCATTGACTGAGGGTAAACAGCCTGATGTTGAAGTTTGACATGGCAGAGGGTAGACAGCTCGATGTTGAGTTTGGCATGGTAGAGGGTAGACAGCCCGATGCAGAGTTTGGCATTGATTGAGGCTAGACAGCCCGATGTCGAGTTTGGTATTGACTGAGGATAGACAGCCCGATGCTAAGTTTCGCATGGCAGAGGGTAGACAGCCCGATACGGAGTTTGGCATTGATTGAGGGTAGACAACCCGATGTTGAGTTTGGCATGGCAGAGGGTAGACAGCCCGATGTCAACTTCGGCATTGACTGAGGGTAGACAACCCGATGTTGAGTTTGGCATGGCAGAGGGTAGACAGCCCGATGCAGAGTTTGATATTGACTGAGGGTAGACAGCTCGATCTCGAGTTTGCATGGCAGAGGGTAGACAGCCCGACCCAGAGTTTGGCATAATAAGAGTAGACAACCTGGAGGGTAGACATCCCGGTAAAAGGACACCATGACAAAGGGTAGACAGCCTAGAAGGTAGACAGCCCGGTGAAAGGATGGGATGACAAAGAATGTGCAACTAAATGAAAGAATGATAGACAATCCTTCATGAAAAGATACACAGCTCAATACAAAAAAGGGGTATACAGCCCGACGTGACAAGCACACATTTAAATGACGAAAAGCAGTGGCAAGACGATCCAACAATAGGGAAGTCTCTTTATGCATTTACATACATACTATTTTGCGAAACTCACTTTTACCGCAGGACATACAATCCGGTGTTGCACTGCCAAGATAATCCAACGACAACTCGGCGCGACGAAGCAATTGTTTCCTGACGAGAAGCACCTAGCAAATGAATATCCCCAGAGAAGAGGCACACATTCCCTAGCACTGAACATCTGAGAGCAGACTAGACAAGGAGAGATCAACTCAATAGGGAAGTTTACTTTATATTTGTCTCTATCTGCATTTATCCTGATTTTGCTGCAGAGTACTCCTCGATCTCTCGACAAATCCCTGCGCCGTACTCACACACTTGCTCCCCAAAAATCACTACCAATTGTGCAGCCGCAAAACCTCAAATACACACCAAAT
Source organism: Petunia secreta (assembly GCA_029990175.1). Lineage (NCBI taxonomy): Eukaryota > Viridiplantae > Streptophyta > Magnoliopsida > Solanales > Solanaceae > Petunia > Petunia secreta. The sequence goes on along the minus strand of JARKIP010000038.1, from coordinate 19,444,928 downwards.
ATCATCCCAAAGCCCAATTCAAGAAGCTCATTCAAGGCAATATTAAAGGCGAGATTACCCATTTATCGAGACGAAGTGGAAACTATGTACATATAAACTCCTCTTTATGGATGTGTAGCGCGCCACATTTCCATAACTAGGACGATTATAAGTCTCTTTTCCCAAGCTCGATCTATTGATGTTATCTCATCTTCGCTAGTGCCTTTGCCCCATTCTTCATTTATCTCGCCAAAAGGCAAGGCATACACGAATCTAAACTTTACATACTTGAATAAGTTTAGTCTTTATATCCAAAATCGTGCGCCATAAACATCTCACACAGACAACATGCCACTCTAAAACTATGCACGACCTGATTCTCGTGAAACTCGAGATATGTAGGCAACTCAGAGACCGGGGTTCGGCCAAAAACACCCCCAAAACTCCCATTTTCCCTTTTTAATAATTTTGCATATCAGTCGTAACAAAATTGGCTACTCCGTCAACTATCTTTGCCCGAAGACTCTTTTCATCATCCCCGAACAAAGAGGGGCAGCTGTTGACATCGGCTATAATTTGACTTGAAGGTGCAATTTGACTATTTGTGCAAACTATGTATTAGAAGTCATGCATTTAGGTGCGTTATCCCCTACTTATATATTACATACCTAAATGTGGCTATATTACATAATTTTTCATCATTTAGGCTTTTTGTCATAATTGTAGCTTATTGTGTAATTAATACATTTAATAAATATTTGTGGTTATTTATATTTAATTAATTTAATTTGTGTCCCATTTTGCTTTTGTGGGTACATTTTGGCTTTTCATTTGTTTTATTCTATACAGTACATATACGTATTTATATCTATATTTATTTTATTTATTTTGCACCCATTAATTTAATTATTAGTCCAATTTTGTCCGTCTCCTATTTATTTTATTTTATAATCCTGACGTAGTAGTCCAAATTCCTTCTTATTAATTCCTCTATATTTCAAAATCCCCACCAAAATTCTTTATTTGTTTATATTTTTTTATTTACTTTTTCTATTGAATTATATTTTTCCTTTGAACCTAGACCAATTCTCTAACTAGATACACACTCCATATCTTCTTAATTATGCCATATATTTCTTTTTTTTTAATAAAATTCAAAAAGTTAACTTTTTCCTTTCTTAACCCATTCCCCAATCTTCCTAACAAAATCCTCAAAATCTCTCCCCAATCCCTCCTTAATCTTTTCCTAATCTCCCTAGATCTGAAAATTCCTTTGATGACTCCCATCACCCAACAGCTATTTTTTCCTAATTCTATATACATCATCATCATCATCATCAGTACACCAAAGACACAATCCCCTCCCGTCTCCTTTACACACATCATACCCACCATCATAAAAAATACATGTACACAGAGTATCACGCACACACAAATAAATCAAGAGACAACACCCACAAAAACAACGATACAAAAACAGGGAAAACAAAGGGGGTACAGAACCAGTGGGGATCGTGGTTGGGGTTTAAACTATTCAAACAGTGGCAGTGGAGATAAGCCACCATCACCGAAAAAACGCCATCGACGGCGAGAAAGGGAATCAGAAAATGGGGTCGCAGCGACGCCACCGTGCCCCCGCCGGAAAGAATGCTGGTGTCGCTCCTCCACCCTTCTTGACCGCTGCCATTCCTTTGACCCACATTTTTTGGTTTCGATGTCCACTGTTTATTGTTATGTTTGTCTCTGATTCATTTATTGCAGGTTTTGCGTAATGAGTTCTCTCTGTTTCTGTTTGATTTGTGATGGGAATTGAAAGGTGGCGTTGGGGGGTTGTAGTGACGCCACCTACTGGTGGTCGCTCCTCCTTCTCTCCTCCGACTTGTTGTTCGTCTTACTTACCAGAATTTGATCTGGGTTTTGATTTTGACCAACGGTGTTTCTTTGTTTGACTGGTTCTTATGCATATCTTTGGCTTTGACTATGTTTCTTACTGTTGGCCTTGTTGTTGTAATATGATATGGTCCAGTGCGTCATTGTTATGTTAACTGGGCCTCGCTGCTCTTTTAAATACTACTGACTATTTTGCTGAGGATTCTTGCAGGTCCTTTGACCCTGTACGCTTAGTTATTCACCTTAATCTGAACAGTAGTACTCTCTCACAGGCCAATGAAAATAATGGAGTAATCAATTTGAGGCCTAAGGACTGATTTGGACATGATACTACACTTAGGCCAATGACAGTTGGAGGCCAAATCAGTCCCGTTACGTATCCCGTGTCCCTAAAAACAAATAGGCGATGATGACATGTATGAGCTTTATTGCAAAACAAGGCGGCGGTAGAGTAGTAGGAACGGTGCTTGGCATGACAACCGGAGGCCCTCTGTGTTTGCAGCCGTACCGACGTCCCTAACCTCTATCCAATTCATACAAGTCTGAGCCTACACTTTTATAAAATCTATTTTGCCCTTTATTTATTACTATTATTTTATATCGTTATTATTGCTATTATTATTATTATTATTATTATTATTATTATTATTATTATTATTATTATTATTATTATTATTATTATTATTATTATTATTATTATTATTATTATTATTACTACTAACTCATTTTCTTCATATTTTTGCGAGGTACATTTGGATGAACAATTTTGAAGACGGCGCTCCCAAAAATACCTTTTAAAATCACTTTACTTTCATTTTTATTTTATCATTATTATTTTATTTTAATATACTAACTAATATGTTTTGTTTTGCGAGGTGTAATTCTCCAAGGAAGAAGCCAATTAACAAATTGGAACCTTTTTATTCAATCTTAATTATTATATGCATATTATCATACCCATTTAATTATTTGTCCATATTGATTATTTATTTTATTTACTTTTTTACTTTTAATTGCTTAGAATCTCAATTATTTAGTCCGACCGGTAACCACATTTGGTGGAATCTGAGAGGTGCCTAACTCCTTCCTCTCAGTTAACTAGAACCCCTTACCTAGAATTTCTGGTTCGTAGACTAAGTTTCGGAGTTAATTATAAAATTGGCTAGAAACAAAGTAGGTGCCCTAATATGCCTAGTTAAAAAATATGTTAGGTGGTGACTCCAAATCTTTACCTGTGAGTTCCAATAAGTCGAACCCTATTTCGAACTTTAACGGGTTCGGAAAAAAATAGGATGCGACAGCTGTCGGTCGCCAGCAATTTTTTTTAAACATGTTCTTTTTGTTCTTGTATCTGTAGTATATCTTCATTGTATATACAATGATACAATGTACATACATCAAAGATACACTAGACATAAATTAATACAATATTGAAGAGCATTTGTATATACTTTGTATGTCTAGTGCATCTATTCAATTCATAGAACATATATTGTGTAAACAATGTACATACAACTAGATAAACAACACAAACAATTACATAATTATTGTATGTCAAGTGTATAGACGTTGTATATCTGTTGTATCTCCACTGTGTATATATCGATACGTAAGACATACACCAAGCATATAATGTATATGCACATGACATACATTCTCTTCAACCCTCAACTATCACAAAAAAAAACCTCCAAAACCAGCATAAATCCAGCCAGCAACCAGAGAAACTCTAAAACAAGAAAATAAGCGGTGAACAAAGTTTAGCTGGAGCAGGACCAAAGATTCAGCCAGATCTAGAATTTTGGTAGCTGTGCAGAGTAGGTGGCTGGTGGTGCAGCGGCAAGGTAGCGGTGCAGAGATGGCCCTCGGTTCTGGCAAAGCAACGACATAGTTCACCGGAACAGCAGAGTAGCGTAGTTGATTTGTCTCCGTAGTGTGCAACCTCGCCAGAGCAGCAGTACAAGCTCATCGGAGCAGTAGGTTTTCGGTTGCAATGTTTTTGTAACTTTTTCTATGTTTTGTATTTTTTTCAAAATGTTGCTATGTTTGGTAAAGTAGAGAACATATCTATACATTTTTAAAATAAAATTCCTAAAATGTTACCCAACATAATTTTTCCTTAATAAAATGTTGGTTTCATTTTTTTTACGTGGGCATATTTTTTGTCCAGCTCATGATATTTTCACGAAAGAAAAAGTTGGAAAAACTTCAAAATATAGTTTTGTGATTTTTCAAAAATCATTTCTCGAAAATATTTTAATAACTTCAAAAGTTTTGACGCTCAAACAATTTTCTTTTCAAAGTTTTATATGGACAAATGCCTCCACTTTGTATTTATGGGGAGAATTTGTTTTCAGATAATCACTTTTTATGCTAAAAACAAGTACAATTTGATTTTTTTTATACAACATAGAGACACTTTTTCCTAATTACAAAATAGAGAGTTATTGAGGACTTAATTACAATTACTACATAACAAAAATGTAAAAATCCTAGAAATAGCAAAACCTCTGCCTCACATTTCTCCCATTTTTATTTCCTTCCTCACCCCTCTTCCATTCCCAATCTGTCGTCGTACCCTTCCCGATATGCCGCCTGCGGACCCTTTCCCCCACTTTCCCTGCTGTCATCGCCGGAGAGATTATTGCCGAAGCAACTTTGCACAATTTTTTTAAAGATCTGTATTTTGTTTCTCAAGTTTGGTATGTTTCCGTTTAAATATGGTGTTTTCTAATCAAATGTATTATTTTTTATTCATATCTGGTGTTTGTTTCTTCAAATATGGTGTTTTTCAACTAACATTGGTGTTTTCCAGCCATATATGATATTTTCGGTCAGATTTGGTGCTTTCACTGACAAATCTGGTATTTTTTTCATCATTTTCTTTTATTGTATCTTAGTTTAACTACACTATTTCTGCATGGTTTATGCGTTTTTGAACTATTTATGCATTTCTACACTATTTTTGTACTATTTCTGCACTTATTCTGCGCTATTTCTGCACTTTTTTTGCGCAATTTATGCGCAATTACTATACTATTTCTGCTTGTATCAACAATATTTCTGCTTGTTTCTACACTATTTCTACAATATTTCTGCGTTTTGGTGCTATTTCTGCACTGTTTTTAATTGTTTATGCATTGTTTCTGCAGACCAGCGGCGGTGGGGGTAGAGGGGGCAGCATGCGGCAATGAGGCAGCAGGGGGAGAGATGAGACATAAAGGCTAGGTTTTTTCTTTATTTATTTCTAACAACTTGTATATAGAATTATTGCTATGCTTTTGCAATATCAATAATATTGCTATTTTTTGTTGTAGAGGGTGTAGGATTGTATGTAAGCGTAAAAAGCCCAAAAATACGCCCTCGGTCACAGCATCATAACTGTTTGATGTATAGCCACTTACTCATTTCTCCACCAGAATTTCGCTTTGCACTTCAATGTTTTAATTAGCTTCAAAGACAGATCAAAGATTTTAAGTTTATGGGTTCTAAACGATAGTCTTTCTTGTTCAGTAGGTTCTGAATAGACTATTATATATATTATATATAATTTTTACTACAAATATAGAGTTTAGGCTGATTTGCAAAAATATGACACGGGAAGCAATGGTTTGTCTTTTTGCCCGCGCTAATAGATGGTTTGCAAAAATGCCCCTTAAGATTTAATTAAAAAAATCTGAAGCCAAGACTTGTCTTTTATATTTTTCTGCTTTTCAACACTTATCCCTTCAAGTATTGGCAAAAGGCAATACTTGCCGCACTTGGCCGTAAATCTTGGCAAAAAGGCAAAACTTGCCTTTGACCCCTGCTCGATTTGCCAATACTTGAACGGCAAGTGTTGGCAAAAGGCAACAGTTGCCGCACTTTGTCGTAAGTCTTGACAATTGCCAAGACTTGCCCCTTCCAGTCTTTTCTGCATTCTCACCATATAACTTGAAGTATTGGGAAAACAACACTTGCCCTTGAAGTATAGCCAATTGCCAAGACTTACAAAATTTTTATCTTTAAATCTTGGCTCCGAACTAAATAAGGACATTTTGCTAAAACTTTTGTTAGCACAGACAATTTTATAAAACCACTCCTTATGGAAAGTGTGCGGTGAAATATTTTGCCATGATCAAACTACATCCGCCACTCATTAGCTGCAGTGTTTTCAATTTTACTCGGCACAATTCGCTTCACCGTTCTTTCATATAGTATCTATCATTAGTTAAAATATTTGATGGTGAACGTCTAAAATATTTATCCAAATTAGTCTATTAAATGGATATAGTACACATGAGGTTTGTAACAAATTTAGTGCTTTTACTAAACCTAACTATCTTTATAGTAGACATTGAACTCTGGAATGAAAAAAATTAAAATTATAGCATCTTGTAGCATGGATAAAACAGCAAATAATAAAGTACTGAACTATAGCCGGACCATTTTATAAAGTCATCATCTATAATAGTATTATTACAAAAGCAAAGTTATCTTTGACTTTTAAATTAACGTATATACTATTATATGTTCCCAATGACAATATTTCGTTTTAATAATTAAAGAAAACATCCGGATAAACAAAGACATTATTATGCAGAGGTAACACAACAATAGAGGATACCTTTTTAAGTGTAATATAATCATATTGTACGACCACTAAATTTTCTTAATAATCTTAAGTTACTTTTCCTTCAAAGAGAAAAATAGAAAGAAAAAATTTAGGGGATTTATACTTATATACACTTTTGAAGCATTAATTACAAAACATAGCAATATTATTGATATTAAAAAATATAGCATTATTTTTTATATACAAGTTGCTACAAACAACTAGAAATAGAAAAATCTAGCCTCCAGCTCACATCCCTCCCCTTGCCATCCCCACTGCCACCTATTGTGTGGGAAAAAATACGCTACATATGATTACGGGGATAAGAGTCCAGCTGACGAGACTAGACTTAGTCTACAAGTCACTAGGCGCAGAGGATACATGCCTGCTCCTCAAGCCACGGCCGCTCAGCCGATACGGGCCATATGATGCAAGGTATACATCTCGCCGCCTTAGGATTTACAGTCTCCTAGTTAGGATTTTGTATATACTACCTCCTTGAATAACAGGCCCACGACCTTATTAGTCTTGTATTTTACCATAATTAGGACTGTGTAAATCATAGCTATAAATACCCATCCTTATATTGTATTGTATAATCAAGCGATTCACACAAAATTTGGCTATTCTCAGGGAATAAGATTATTTAATTTCTTGCTTATTACTCTTCTCTCGGGTTTTACTTACTTATCCTGTATATTTACTGTATTTCTAGTGACCCTTTCATAAATTTAATTATTTAACATATACGACAAATTTTACGCATAAACAGTTTGGTGCCCACCGTGGGGCCCAGGAAATTGAAGGTGTCTACGAAGGAAAAGCGTAGTCATGTCAGATGACAACGACAACATTCCAAAAAATATTGCTGATGCGGTAGATAACTCTCAAAGGATCCCAGCAATCCTGACAGACAGCCAAAGGACCCTACCAAAAATCCGATCTTTGTAGGCGGTGGCGGTGAAGATGATCAACCACGTGTAAGCAGCTCAAAACTCAAGTATTTTCTTGCTGGTCTTTTCAAAACCCTGGCAGAACGAGAAGAGCGAAACTTGGCCAACTTGGTCGAAAACTTGGCTCAAAAGTTGGGAGCGATCTATGCTGGTTCGTCCTAGAGGCCAGCGTTCCCATGAGGACCTGCGCTCGTGAATGAGTCACCAGCTTCTGTTCCCAACCAAAGGCTCAACATGGAGGCCGTCCCTGGAAGCTCTACTACGGCCAGCAATCAAAGTATTGAAGGAACACCTGTCATACGGGGCATCTTCAAGGAGCTGAAGGTCATCCATGATCGGATCGATAATGTGCCGGGTGCTCTACCCTAGGTTACCATCGGAGATGAGCAAAAGTTTTACAAGCTGATTACTGCACCGATCTGTGTACCCAAATACTTATGCCTATCGGATAACCTCAAGTACGACGGAACCACTAATCCGAATGAGCACATCGCTGCTTACTATATAGCTATTAAGAGCAACGAAATCTCTGAGGAAGAAACTCAATCTGCTCTGGTAAAGAGGTTCAAGCTCGACCATAACTAAAGATGCCCTTGCATGGTACACTAACATGACCCGGAATCCGGCTACGTCGTGCGGGCACCCGGCATCCTCCCCTAGACCCGTCGGGGCGTACCCTTACCAATTAAATTAGGAAAATAAATATAATTCAATTCATAATTAGGAATAAGACTTAGAAAAAGAAGCACAAACATACTGATACCTCTAAGCTGTACAAAAGAAATTACAGCTGATTACCCAACATACTAGGTTTAGGGCTATCCGGACTAGACATCTAAGAGTACAAAAAAAGGCAAATACCTCCTGAAGGGAGCACAATGTAACTGAAATAATAAACAATAAACTGGTGGTCATCCGAAATAAAAACTGGCTCACCCTGACAGCTGAAGTCGTCTTCGCTCCTTGACAACATGGCGAACTCAATCCTGGAGCGAACCTGCCGAAACGAAATAGATAGACAAGAAACAAACAACAAACAATGGTGAGTCAAAAGGACTCAATAAGTGGGGCATACTAGCTACCTCAAAGAATAGGATAGCTAGCCAGGGAGAAGAAACAGATAAACCAAATTTCTCTTATTTAAATTATAAAAAGGTAGAGCCAGATAATAACTAGAAACACGTATGAAATCACAAACTCATTAACAACCAGGAACGTAAGATAGCCAGAACATATAGGTATCCCGAACATATCAACAATCAGAAATACATCATACCGTCGCGGTGTTCAACCCGATCCATATATTTATACCATTGCGGCGTGCAACCCGATCCATATATTTATACCGTTGCGGCGTGCAACCTGATCCATATATTTATACCATTACAGCGTGCAACCCGATCCATATATTTATGCTGTTACAACGTGCAACCCGATCTATATATTTATACCGTTGCGGCGTGCAACCTGATCCATATATTTATACTGTTGCGGCGTGCAACCCGATCCCCGCAACCCAGAATACGAGCCAGAAATATATAGGCAAATTGGGATATGTCTACGACATAGTATACATACCGCATAAATAAAACACAACATAATACACAGAATAGTCAGTATGCGGTGCAATGAGATGGGATGAATACGGTACGATGCAATGCAGTCACATATGAATGAGATGGGATGAATGCGGTACGATGTAATGCAGTCACATATGTCTGATACCTATCTCCGGCGCGGGACTCTCATCGTCTACCAGGAGATATATTCAATAATGATCCTTCACCGGCTCGGGACTCTCATCAATTACTGGGAAGTATATGCAATGATGACCCTTCACCGGCTCGGGACTCTCATCGATTACCGGAAAGTATATGAAATGATGACCCTTCACCGGCTCGGGACTCTCATCGATTACCGGAAAGTATATGAATTGATGACCCTTCACCGGCTCGGGACTCTCATCAATTACCGGAAAGTATATGCAATGATGACCCTTCAGCGGTGCGGGACTCTCATCGCCAACCGGGAAGTATATGCAATGCTCAAAACCAGAGTGCAATGCTCATATGCTCAATACAATACCAACAACAGGGCATAGCATATAATAAAAAATGTAAATTCAAAGCTAAGGCGTAATGAGTACGCCTATCGGCAGCTACACACGTAAGGAACACGTGATAGAATATCCACATCCATAGAAATGGATACAAACACTTATCTTGTTACAAAGTTAGCACAGTTAATCAACAACCGCTTTATCCTTTGGATTCACTTCCAAACGATCCTGTTGTATTCAATAAGCAGAAAACTATATCAAATAAGGCTAAAGGCTTCATTCCCCAAATCTTAGGGTAATTCGGTTAGAAACTTGATACCCTAATCGCATACGCAATACGCAGGTCAGGCCTATGTACAGGGTTTAAGGTCACATAACCAAATCCTAAATAAATTACATTTATATGTTGTCCATAACTCACTGAGTACAAATATATAATCAATTCCACTATCGGGGTCCAATTAACCCTTTAAACTATTAATTGAACTTATTAGGACGATGTCTAATATTCCGATTTTCACCGTTAAAATATATTCAAACACACGTAATAAACTCAAATAATGCTTAAGATCATTACCTGAATGTTCCAGGGTAAAATTCTACTTTTCTCCGGCTCTTTAAGCACGCGTACAAGGCAAGTACTGCACCGATCTGTGTAGCTAAATACTTTCGCCAGCCGGATAACCTTAAGTACGATGGAACTACTGATCCGGACAAGCATATTGATGCTTATGATATGGTCGTCAAAAGAAATGAGATTACTGAAGAAGAAACATATTTGCCCTAGTGAAGAGATTCGGTTCGATCTTAACTAAAGGAGCCCTCGCATGGTACACGCAGTTACATGTGGGTTTGATCGAGTCATACACCTAGATACATGATTTGTTTAAGAAGGAGAATTCTAGAGCCTACAAGCGAGAGAAGCGCATGGAAGATATCTTTGAGATCCAACAACGCGATGATGAAGTGCTAAAAGACTACCTGGAGAGATTTCAGAGGGAATGTATGGAGCTCCCTCTAGTTCCCGACAATATTGCCATGGTAACATTTGGCAAAAGTCTCAACTCAAGGGATTTATTAGCCACCCGGGAGTTTCAATGGAGTCTTACTCAACACCCGATAACGAAATGGAATGCCTTACATCAACGGTACACTGAGAAGCTCCATTTGGAACCCGAGCAATCATCAGGCCACATCGGCGGTACTCGGTCAATGTCCAAAGACATCAGTCATCAGCGAAAAAAATGGGAGCATACCGAAGAACCTCGAGCCGAAGACAGAGGAAAGTGAAGCAGAAGAGATTATAGAGTTGACTTACCTAAACTTGTTGAAAGGTGGGAGGATATCAGAAAAGCAGTGGTACACCCTCACAAAGGGTCACCCAGCGTCGATAGGATACCTAACATGTTTGAGGAGTTAGGGCTGCGTGTCAACACCATTGAATTCGTACAGAACCTCCTGAAAAGCGCCCAAGTATGTTGGCCTAGCAACATGAGGGCAGAACCCAAAAAAAGAGACATGAACCTCTACTGTGATATTCACAGAGATCACGGGCACGAGACTGCCGGCTGTAGGGCTATGATTCTAGAAGTAATGGGCTTGCTCAATAAAGGATACTTGAATGATCTGCTGACAGATAAGGGAAAGCAGACATGCACAAAAAATAGGAGCTCAGAGGGTCCTCCAGATCTGCCGGAGCCAAAGAGGTCCATCAACGTGATAGTTGGTGGCCCGATGATGTTTAACGAATCAAATCAGAGTGTGGTAGCGCCCTATGGAGGCCACACTCGAGATGAAATGATCTTGTTTAGTGACTAGGTGAAACGACCTCGGTCAGTCGTTTCGGAAGTTAGGACTCCGATTGGCTTGCCGATAATTTTAAAATACTCGTAATATCAATTAGAACCTGTCTGTAAAATTTGAGCTAAATCAGACCTCGTTTGGTAGGCATCATAAGAAGGTTTCGGTTTTAATTGGCGATAAATATTAAAAAGAGATTTTCGAGCTCGGTATTGCCGAATGAGCTCCGATTCGAAATCCGAAAGTGCCGTTAGGTTCGTATAATTATTTATGATTTTTGTAAACTTTCGAAAGTAAATTTCGAGGTCGTTCGGCTAGTTTCCGCTAAAATGCCGAAATTTAAATAATTTGATTTTTTTTCATTTAAATTCGCATCTTGAGTTTTGGGAGTCCAATTTGAGATCCGTCTTCGCGAGTATGTTACATATATTTTGTATAACTTGTATGCAAAAGTTGGAATTATTTCGAATATCGTAGGGTACCGTTTTAATTTTCATCGCGAAAAGAAAAAAAAATGAAAAAAATGAAATGAGAAAAACGACAAAAAGGTTTAATGAATGGCGGTGGCCTTAAGGGAGCTAATCCCTTGGCCTAATCTGGTCAAACATTAAAAAGCGAAACATTTGATACAGAAACAGAAACGAAGTAAACAGAAATGGAAATGACGAGAAACGAAAGGGAAAAATGCCAGAAAATGAGAAAAGGGGCGGGAGAAAAATAGAATTTTCACCCTGAAATATTCAGGTAATGATCCTAATATATTATTTGAGTTTATTACGTGTGTTTTAATATATTTTAACGGTAAAACTTGGAATATTAGACATCGTATTAATAAGTTCAATTAATAGTTTAAAGGGTCAAATGGACCCCGATAATGAAATTAATTATATATTTGTACTCAGTGAGTTATGGGCAACATATAAATGTAATTTATTTAGGGTTTGGTTATGTGACCTTAAACCCTGTACATAGGCCTGGCCTGCGTATTGCGTATGCAAATAGGGTATCAGGTTCCTACCTAGATTGCCCTAAGATGTGAGGAATGAAGCCTTTAGCCTAATGTGATATATTTTTCTGCTTATTGATCACAGTGGGATCGTTTGGCAATGAATTCAAAGAATAACGCGGTTGTTGGTCGCAATGCTAACTTTTGAGAAAGGTAAGTGTTTATATCCATTTCTTTGGAGGCACCTGGCCTCGTGGATTTTCTATCACGTGTTCCTTACGTGTGTAGCTGCCGATAGGCGTACTCATTACGCCTTAGCTTTGGATTTATATTCTATATTATATATTATGTCCTGCTATTGGTATTGCATTGAGGATCTGAGCATGGTACTTTGGCTGTGAGTTGGTAACTACTTCCCGGCTGTCGATGAGAGTCCCGCACCGGTGAAGGGTTATTATTACATCACATTGCATTCATATGCATTATATGTCATTCATATGCATTACATTGCATATCATATTGGGTGCAGGAGTATTCCGCCCCAGGAGCAGGATTATTCCGCTCCATTGTATCATATTGAGGGTAGGAGTATTCCGCCCCAGGAGCAGGAGGATTCCGCTCCATTGTATCATATTGAGGGTAGGAGGATTCCGCCCCAAGAGCAGGAGTATTCCGCTCTTATGTCAGATATTGAGTGCAGGAGTATTCCGCCTCTGGTTTACATTATATCGGGTGCAGGAGTATTCCGCCCCAGGAGAGTGCAGGAGTATTCCGCCTCTGGTTTATATTATATCGGGTGCAGGAGTATTCCGCCCCAGGAGCAGGAGTATTCCACTCCAGTTGGTTATCAGAATTGGATTCCCCTCGAATGCAGGAGTATTCCTCTTCGGGATGGGATTACGGGCACATGTGACCCTTTGCATCATTTCATTTCATCTCATTTCATTTCATCTCATCTCATACCATTGTATAGACTTGTGGTACATAACTACTGTTCTGCTTATATGTGCATTGCTTATTTGTCTATATATTTTTGGCTCGTATTCTGGGTTGCGGGGATCGGGTTGCACGTCGCAGCAGTATAAATTTATGGACCGGGTTGCACGCCGCAATAGGATGTATTTCTGATTGTTAATATGTTCGAGATACCTCTATGTTCTGGCTATCTTACGTTCCTGGTTTTAATGAGTTTGTGATTCCATGCGTGTTTCTAGTTATTATCTGGCTCTGCCTTTTCATAATTTAAATAAAAGAAATTTTGTTTATCTGTTTCTTTTCTCCCTGGCTAGTTATCCTATTCTTTGAGGTGGCTAGTCTGCCCCACTTATTGAGTCCTTTTGACTCACCCTTGTTTGTTGTTTGTTTCTTGTCTATCTATTTCGTTTCGGCAGGTTCGCTCCAGAATTGAGTTCGCCACGTTGTGAAGGAGCGAAGACGTCAGGGTGAGCCAGCTTTTATTCCGGATGGCCACCAGTTTATTGGTTATTATTTCAGTTGCATTTTGCTCCCTTCAGGAGGTATTTGTCTTCTTTGTACTCTTAGATGTCTAGTCTGGATAGCCCTAAACCTAGCATGTTGGGTAGTCAGCTGTAATTTCTTTTGTACAGCTTAGAGGTATCAGTATGTCTGTAAAATTTTTTTAAGTCTTGTCCTTATTTATGAATTATTATATTTATTTTCCTAATTTAATTGGTAAGGGTTCGCCCGACGGGTCTAGGGGAGGATGTCGGGTGCCCGCACGGCCTAACCGGATTTCGGGTCGTGTCACTAGGATAGCACCAGCTGCAACACTCCTCACCATGACGCCTTGGTCATAACACTTAGAATAGGGGATACTGATGTCAAGCGCGTCTTTGTCGATACTGGTAGCACCATAAACTTTATCAAGTGGGATACTCTACAGGCAATGGGAATTGAAGACAAAATCACTCCGAGCGCCTATACATTGGCCAGTTTCAGCAACTCTTGCGAAAAATCCGTTGGAGAAATAAATCTTGCAACACACATACCATGTTGCATCCTTCCTAGTAATAAAAGGAGGGGTCCCTTATACCTCCATCTAGGGATGACCATGACTTCACCAGGTCAAAGCAGTACCTTCGACCCTACATATAAAACTCAAGTACCCTACCGAATGGGGGTAAAAGAGATCAATGGAGATCAGGAAAATGGGAAGAAAATGTTATACAGTAGCTGTCCTAGGAGCAACTGTCACCGATAGAGAAACATAGGGGAACCTCCTTCAAGCTGATGAAGACCCTGAAACTTCAATTAACCAGGAAGATAGCTCAGGCTATTTGGTTGACTGAATGTTTTGGGGGGAGGAGTAGGGCACTTGGAAGTACAATTCTCTTCTGTGTTTACTCTAACTAAGTCTCTAGTTTCTTTTGAATTTTAATTCCAATATTACAATGCTTATTAATTATTTTACGGGTTTTCACCTACAACAATTCGAGCCCAGCACCCCTTTTATCCATAAAACTACTATTCTATTTAGTCAGTTTTACAATTAGATCCATCTATGATCCAAATATTCATAAACTCGGTACAACTTAAGTTGAAGTAATACATCCACTTTTCGTTATAAAAGTAGGGTAAACTACTCGCTTAAAGCTAGATCACTTCAAATTCAGCCACCAGGCATTAGTCGTAAGTTGAAATCGTCAATTCAACAAATTGCACCTACATGTCAGAGGGGACGCCCGCCCGCATTGTGCTAGAAAGTTTCAAAACACTCGAGTGAACAAGCACAGACATTCTAGTTGGAACGCAAAAATGCCCTGTCACATATGGCGAGCTAAAGACATCCCATTGCTGGCGCGGGCCTTGCCCTAATAAAGTCGTCTATCGCAGATGCAATCTAAGCCATCAGCCACTGGCGCACATTCAACGGACGTACATGCCTAAGCTGGCTCATCGATAAACATTCCAGACATTAGAATAAATAGAGCATCCGTCACTTTGCAAAAGCCGCCTAATCCCTTGGTGCACATGCCTACGTAGGCGCGACTTTACGAAACCATTATCTAAAATTTATTTACTATGGAAATTAAACTCGTTACAAATAAAATAATGGCTAATTAAAGTAAAAAAGCCTCAAAATGGGCCAAAACATAACAATTACGCCCAAAACATGGGCAAGTGTTCATGTAATTGTCATAAAGGCAAGGGAGAGGGGGATTCTAATTCTCTCTTGGGGGGGCTTTCCTTCAGCAGCAACACTCTACAAAGGTCCTGCTTCACCAACAGCAGGTTCTCCAGTCGGCATATCATCGTCTCTTTCACCACTAGCCTCTTTAGAGCCTTCCTCAAGGTCGGATCCTAGTTGAGCATTTTCTTGGGCCACGAGCCCAGCCAAGAAAGCAATCTCAACAGCTAGGTCCAAGCTAGGATTGTCACGAATATGGTGTAAGGTAGCAAGTGCAGCTACAAGATTCGCATGGTCTACCTCAACCATATGCCGAGCGTTCAGTGCATTCATCTTCTCATCTATCTGCCGGGAATCATTGTGGAGCTTATCGCAGGTTTTCCCCAAGGATGCCACTTTTGCCCGCAGCTTATCATTTTCATCCTAGAGGAACGCCCTTGGCATCAGAAATATCCTTCTCAGCAGTCTTAACTTTTTCTTCCACAGCAGACAACCTTTTTCGTAAGCCTTCCTCAACTGCTTCCAACCGTGTCACAATGGCATAATGTAATTGCCCGGTAAGTTTGGCTTCCCAGAGAGAGGAATGAAGAGTCTCTACAGCCTGTTTGCTCTTATAGGCCTCGTTTCTCATTGCTGCTTTCAGGTTCTTGTTCTTTATTAGCTCCAAGTGGTAAGCTTTGCGCGTGATTTGGAGCTCCCCTCAGCTGTTCCACCTTTTCTACAAAAGGGCTGCAACCTGGTGACCTATCTGACCAAGGCATCATTCTCCTCCTTCAAGGTTTCATCTGAACTCCCACGGTGAAGTATTTCGTGGTAAACCATCAACCCCTGAACAGACGTCAAAAGAGATGTTCAAAAAAGGGAAGGTGAAAATCTAATTCATAGCATTGCAAATGAGTGAGCAAAATTTACCCGGAGAGAGCATCTTCGGCAACCTCAAGAAGCATTTGGTGACTATAGTCGGCAAGGTGTCTCTGCTCACAGGGACTAATTAGCTCGGCAGTATGGTCAGTCATAACGCCCAGGCTCTCAAACATGTTTGCTCCCGCAGCAATGGGAATAACAACCTCATGAGGTTCGCTCATGGGCTCGATGATGGAGTAGTATCTACAGCCACCTCTTTGCCAGGGTGATGCTGAGGAGAGTTAGTTGGCTCGGGAACAAAAGTCAATGTAGCACGTCTTGAAGACACTTAGGGAGTGATCATTCGTGTGACATGTGAAGAAATTACACCAGTTAAAGGCAGGAATATAAGAACTGACCTGATGACAGGGGCTCGAGAGGAACAGATGCCAAACATTTTTATATCTCTCGCTTGCCTCTTCTTTAGCCTTTAGAGTTTCGTCAATCAGGTGTCTACGCTTTCGCGTAGAGGGACCTGACTCAAGAGTAGCAGCTACAGAAGAAGGAGTTGCAGCAGTTTCAGGCTTGGGGGACTTCTCCCTCGCCATAAGAAATCACCAGAGTCTCATTGACAACCACTATGTTGTCGAATCTTGTAGGTCTTTTCATCTTTGAAGAACAAGAGCTGTTGGCCCTATCAACAACCCTATCGCTGGATGCCTGTACGTCGAGAAGAGGGGCAATATAGTAGCAATTCAAATTTCATTCAAATCAGGCATTGGGCGACGGGAGACCCCTGAAGCAAAGTAAGGTGTTGGCAACAGTTGAGGTGTGAAATCAAGGAAGTATTCATGATAAATAACTTACAGATCCTTTGCCCGCCAACCGTTCATACCAGCCAGGGCCGTGAAAGTCATTGTGCTAGTGCAGTTTCTCACAAAGATTGCAGTAACCCATATGGTTAATTCATCATGGGTTAGCAGGAGAGAAGTTATGGAGTTCACTAAGAGAAATGGAAAGAAACAGACATAAAATACACAAAGTATAGGAATGCAGTAACTTACGCTTTTTGTTGAAGATATCTGGAAAATGAGCGGATGTCACTATGTACGGGGTTTGCACTGCCACGTATCGATGGACCCAACCACAGTCTCTAGAATCTTCATTGTTAGAGACCATAACTTTTCTCCCTCGTTGAATAAGGATCAACATGCCCGCTTTGTGCAAGCGAGGTAGAAAGCGTGGAGATGCTAAAAGGAAAACTTCACTTTAGTTGATCCAGCAAGGCCACCAAACGCTAGACAGAGGGCCCAACTTGGCCTAGACAGATGTCATACTGACGACATATTTCTTCTATAATTGAACGGGCACGTTCGTTAAGATGCAAAGTGAAAGGGTAAGTGTGAACCATCGAATAACCAGCGTGATGGGAGGAGTTTCATTCTTCTGCAGTGGGAATGATGATTTCTATAATATCGGGCCATTTGCAATCAAGCCTGATATGAGTTATGTCATCCTCCACGATGGCAGATGGGTAGAACTCAATTGAAATGTTGTTACTCTCACCTTCTTGTTTGGTTGTCTGGCCCTGTATTCGGCCATCACCTTCAAAATTCAAGACTGGAGGTAGATAATCTAGAACTCTAAAGTTCCAGGGGAGGAAGTTTGCTTCTTGAGCCATGACGAAGAAGGGATGCTTTGAGAAGATTAGAGAAAAAGCTTCTTTTGGGAGAAAGTTTTTTTTAAAAAGTCTGAAGATGAATGAAAGGCTCTATAATCAAGATGTACTTATATACGCTGAAGAGGAGTCTTAGATGGAAAGGTAATCGTTCTGCATATATAAGATCATAATCATTATGCCTTATGTGATACATCCCAATAATTACACGATATGACAGGGTAACTGCAGTATTGGAAAGACACAAATAAAAACCCTTGCAATCATAGGGTTACACATCATCGTACTTGAGTACTTGCATTCAATGTGATGGATGTGAAGCGACAGGGGGCGAGTATCGGGTGCAAGCACATCTTTACATCTTCTATCATACCTCTTTCACTTCCTCACTACTTGTGACAACACTCAGCAAGCGGGGGAACTGACTGTGTGGGCAAAAATACGCCACCTATGATTACGGGGTATGAGTCCAGCGGAAAGACTAGACTTAGCTTATAAGTCACCGAACGTAGAGGATACACACCTGTTTCTCAAGCCATGACCGCTAAGCCGATACAGGCGTAGGAACGCAAGGTATACATTCCGCCGCCTTAGGGTTTATAGTCTCCTTGTTAGGGTTTCGTATATACCTCCGCTTTGAATATACAGGCCTACGACCATTATTAGTATTTGTATTTAACCATAATTAGGACTAGGTAAATCACAACTATAAATAACCCTCCTTATATTGCATTGTGCATCAACTGATTCACGCAGAATCCCCCTTTCTCAAAGAATAAGATTATTACTTTCTTGCTTATTACTTTTCTTTCAGTTTTACTTACTTTTCCTGCATATTTACTGTGTTGCTTGTGATCCTCTAAAAAATTAATTGTTTTACCTAAACAACCAAATTTAGGACTAAATACCAGTGGTATAATGAGATACTTCATCTTGAAGCAGAATCACCTCTAGAGCCCGGCGAAGATGTGCGTAGAAAGTGAGCTGGTAGCCCGCATGTGGAAGGTGAAAGCAGTGGAAGAAGAGTGAAAGGAAGGACTCAGTATCAATCAGAGTCTGAAAAGACATCAAAAAAGCAAAATAGTTCCCGAGGAACTGGATCGCACGAGAAGAATTCAGAGAAATGTAACATCAAGGACTTCGAGCTATGGGTAAATGCAGTGGAACTAGTCACCAATCACTTTGGTAAACTAGATTCCAGGGTGCACTGGCCACCCACCATTAAGAGCATGACCGGAAATAATTCAACGGCGTACTGTAATTTTCATCAAAGTAACGTCCATGATATGGTCGAATGTAAAGCTCTGATGCTTATTATCGAGAACTTGTTGAAGGAAGGACATCCCAAGGACCTGATGATAGAAGGGCAAGACAATCTGGCGCGCCCGATCCCAAGGACAAGTAGAACGTCAACACGATCTTTGCTACACCTGGATTCGACAAAACTTGGAAGACTGCATTACCGGAGCGACTTGCTGGCCCGATCGTGTTCAGTTCGAGAGACGAAGAGGGAGCCCAAGAATCACTCACTGTCCCAATTAAGGTGCTTGATTCTTAGATGAAGCAAGCTTTGATTGATCTAGGAAGTGATATCAATATGATGGGAGATAGTGCAGAATATGGGCTAGCATCGCTGGATAATTCCTAGCTCCTGCAATATAACCAGCTTCAACAGCACCTGTGAAAAACCTATCAGGGAAATAGCTCTGCCGGTCCATGTCCCGGGTGCAATAAGCATAACACATTTTTAGGTACTACCTTGTAATCTCTCATACGATATCATCCTGGGACGACCATGGATATATGAAGTAAAAGGGGTACCTTCAACACTTCACAAAGTCTTTAGATACCGAACCCCGACAGGATCGGCGATTTACGGTGTGAGCGGTACATGCCTGAGGAAAATCAAACACCCGGTAAGGATATTAGCACAAGGTTGAAAGTGGAGTGAATGTGGTCGAAAGAGAGCCACTATGGGACACATCCATTGAAAGGAAATCTATAATAGCAACAGGGGAATTCAGAGAGCGAGTGTCAGAGATGAGCAATTTGATTTTGGCGAGTCACAAAATTGTGGTATCAGCTCTCCGAAGTGCTGGTAAAACATCTTGAATGGCTGCTACTTGTTCATCGCCGGATTCGGAGTAGTTCAAATCAAGGTGGTCCCTATTTTAGTAGACTTAGCTATGAATATTCATGAAGAAATAAATGCCGGGCTCTTTCTTTCACTGCAACCCCAAGAGGTTTCAACATGCTGAAACTTTCTGTTTCGTCGAGCCCCGAGCTTGTGGTCCTCCTTTGAGTGTGGGTTCAATTGAATGAATCTGTCAAGCCAAGGAAAACGGCTGTCACATATGACACGAGTAAAGATGAACCTCATAAGCCCTCTGACAATAACCAAACCGATCCTATTGGAGAACCTGCTAGTATATGTGAACAATCTCGAAAATGGCGTAGGTTGTAGTCCTCACACGAGAAGAAGGTGGAAGGAAACTTCCAGTACAATATGCTAGCAAAGGAAGGTAGGAGCAGACGCACGCCTTCTACTCCTAGTCCAATTTGTGGTAGCAGTGGAAATGGTGACACAGGAGCTACGCCCGTATTTTTTGAATCATACGGTTACTGTTGCAATTTCTATACCATTACAAACCATTCTGTCTAAACCCGGGTTCTAAAAAAGGTTAGTAGAATGGGCCACCGAGCTTGGAGGCTATGATATTATTTATCAGTCGCGAACAACAATCAGATCCAAAGCTCCGGAGGACTTCGCTACGGATTTCAGCCTAGAGCTGGCGTCAGAAGCTGAGGAGGTGATGAAGAGCGCAGAAATGGTGAACCCTGGACAATGGGTGATCCATACAGATGTGGTGCTCAAAGGCAAAGAAGCTGACCTTGGTCTATGGATTAAAACACCAATCGAGAGGATCTTTTGCAAAATAGCAAGATGTCCGCGCAGGGAAGCAGATTATGAACCCATTATTCAAGCTCTTGACTTAGCCTACATATTGGGGGGTAAGGAGATTAGTCTCAATAGTGGCTTTAGGCTAGTGGTCAATCAAATGAATGAAGTCTTCACGGCTGGAGGTATCTGAACACCGGAGCGGTTAGCAAAAATAAGGGCACATCTGAAATTTTTTACCAATGGAAGTTTATCTAGCAGGGGCAATGCACGAAAGCCAACATACCGGCTGAGGATACAAACAGAAACTCATGCGACCGGCTGACAGTGATCGAACTAACCCCTGTGGACGTGATGAACCCCAAAGGTTCAAACACATGATCCATTTATTAATGGCGTCATGCATTAATTGAGTACTTGGACAAGGGAACACTCCCTAGAAACAAGGCATAAAGCAGACATCTGCAGAGGCAAGTAGTTCATTACTGTTTGATTAATGGGGAGCTAGATCATCGGGTAATTAACAGCACACGGGTTGTGCACCCGTATCCAGCACCAATCAGTGAAGGATCCTCGGAGAGCATCTCCGAACCTCCCGTAAGCTAGTTCTTCATCAATCATGGAGAAGCACTAGCAGGAAGATGAAAGCATCCAAAGACATGAAAGGGACAACTATCATATGGCTTAGGAAATGCTATTCTTGAAAGGTCAACTAGGCCGAGATACTCAGGACATGTATTTTCTCCTTTCTAGCTCTTTTTTTTTTATTATTACTTTAAGAGGGCACTTAGCCCCATCATTATTAAATTCTTACTGACTACACGCCCTCTTTATCAATAGAACTACTATTCTACTTAGTCAGTTTACAAGTAGATCCATCTACAATCCAACTATTCATAGCCCCTGAAAAACTTAAGTCGAAGTAATACATTCACTTTTCCCTACAAAAGTAGAGTACGCTACTCGCTAAAATCTAGATCACTTCTAGTTAAGCCACCAGACATTATTCGTAAGTTGAAATCGTCAATTCAACAAATTACACCAACATGTTGGTTGTGTGGGTAAAAATACACCACCTATTGCTACGAGGATAGAGTCCAGCTGGCGATACTAGATTTATCCTACGAGTCACTGGGTAAAGGATACACACATGTTCTACGAGTTACGACTATTCATGCGGTACAAGCGTAGGGCTCAAGGCATATATCCTGCGGCCTTAGGATTACAGTCTCCTAGTTAGGGTTTCTTATATTCCATCGCTTTGAGTTTGTAGGCCCATGAGCCTCATTAGTCTTGGTATTTTGCCATAATTAGGACTGGGTAATCTCAACTATAAATACTCCTCTTTACATTGTATTGTACATCAAGCGATTCCCCACTGAATCTGGCTATTCTCAAGGAATAAAACTCTTGCTTTCTTGTCTGTTATTTTCCTCTCTATTTATTTACTTTTCCGTCGTATTTTACTATATTGCTTGTGACCCATTCATAAATTTAAGTATTTTACCTAGACGTACAATTTTAGGCATAAATAGTTTGTCACCCACCGTAGGGCCTAGGCAATTACCGGTATTCTACGAGGAAAAAGCACAGTCATGTCAGACGATAATGATAACACCTCAAAGAACACTGCCGATGCAGTAGACGAGTCTGTACAGAAACCTCGCGATCCCAGTATGCAGCCAAAGGATCCCACCAAGGAGCCAGTCCATGTTCCCAGTGACAGTGAAGGCGATCAATCACGCGAAGGTAATTCTGATCTCATAAGGCGGCAGGATGTATACCTTATGTCCTATACCCGTACCGGCTGAGCGGCCGTCGCTTGAGGAGTAGATGTGTATCCTCTGCACCCGATGACCTGTAAGATAACTCTAGACTTACCACCTATACTCGTATCCCCATAATCATAGGTGACGTATGTTTTCCCACACAGTAAGTCTTCCCACTAGCTGAGTGCTCTCGTAAGTAGTCAGGAAGTGAAAGAGGTGTGATAGAAGGCGTAGAGATGTGCATGCACCCGATACTCGTCCCCTATCTCTTTGCATGCGTCGTACTGAATGCAAGTACTCAAGTACGATGACGTGCAACCCTATGATTGAAGGGGTTTTTATTTGCGTCTTTCCAGTGCTGCAACCGCCCTATCATATTCCGTAATTATTGGGATGTATCACGTAAGCCATAACGATTACGATCTTACGTCTGTAGAACAATTTACTATCCATCTAAAACTCCTCCTTGGCGTCTATAAGTAGACTGTGATTATAGAGCCTTTTATTCATCTTCAAACTCTTTTCAAAAACATTCTTCCAAAAGAAACCTCTTCTCTAATCTTCTCAAAACGTTCCTTTTCATTATGGCTCAAGAAGCAAACTTCCTTCTCAGAAATTTTAGAGTTTTAGATTATCTGTCGTCGGTCTTGAATTTTGAAGGTGATGGTCGAATGCAAGGCCAAACAGTCAAACATGAAGGTGAGAATAATAACCTCTATATTGAGTTCTACCCATCCGCCATTATAGCAGATGATATAGCCCACATTAGGCTTGATTGAAAATGGCCTGATATCGTCGATATAATCATTCCCACTGTTGAAAAAAGAATTTCTACCCATCGCGCTGGTTATTCGATGGTTCATACATACCCTTTCACTCTTTATTTTAACGAATATGTTCGTTTAATTGTTGAAGAAATATGTTGTTAGTATAAAATCTGCTTAGGTTAGGTGGGGCCCTCTATTTGGCATTTGGTGGCCGTATTAGATCACTTAGTTAGCCATGCAAAGGTGAAATTTTACTTTTGGCATCTCCATGCTTTCTACTCTCCCTGTTTGCATAAAGCGGGCATGCCGATCCTCATCAAACGAGGAAGAAAAGGCATAGTCTCCAATAATGAGGATTTTAGAGACTGTGGCTAGGTCCATCGATATGTGGCAGTGCGAACCTCGGCCATAATGTCATCCTCTACGTTTCAAGAGGTCTTCAATAGAAAGTGTAAGCTACTGCAATACTATCCTCGTGTATTTTACGTCTATTGCTTACCTAAACTGACTTTTCGTTCTTCTTAGTGAATTCTGCGAATGCTCTCCCACTCATCAACGATGAGTTAACCATGTGGGTTACTGCGATCTTTTCGAGAAACCCCGCCGACACAATAACTTTTACAACACTGGCTGGTATGAATTGCTGGCGGGCAAAAGACTATGGTAAGTCATCTCTCCTGAGTACTTTCTTAATTTCATACTTTGACCGTCCACTGACACCTTACTTTGCTTCAGGGATCTCCCATCGTTTGATGCCCGAGTTGAAAGAAATCCAGATTGCTTCTCTATATATCGCTCCCCTCCCTGATATGAAAGGATCTGGAGGTAGGGTCGTTGAGAGAGCTAGCAGCTCCCGCTCTTCGAAGAGAAAGAGGCCCACTAGATTTGACAGAGAGGTGGTCGTTAACAAGCCTCTGCTAATCTATGATGGCGAGGGAGAAGTCCCCTGAGCGCCCGAGTCTAAAGTTGCTGCTACCTCCTCCTCTGTTGCTGCTACTCCTGAGTCTGGTCCATTTACGCAAAAAGCATAGACACCTGATAGATGAAACTTATACGGCTGAAGAAGTCGCCGATGAGGGAGATGAAGTTTTGTTGCCATCCGTTCCTCTCGAGCCCATGTCATCAGGTTGGTTATTCTCTTCATTCCTTTTACTTTCACAGGGGCCAGAAAGACTCGGTCATAGGAATGGTGTAATTTCTTCACCTGTCACATGAATGATTATCCATCACTCAGAACCCGCTACACTGACTACTGTCTCTGAGCCGACAGATTCTCCTCAGCGTTGTCCTGGAAAAGAGGTGGCTATAGACATGGCTGCCATCGCAGAACACATGGGCGGCCCTCGTAAGGTTGTTATTCCCATTGCTATAGGAGTTAACCTATTTGAGTTGTTACTGGCCATACTGCCGAGCTGATTGGCCCTTGTGAGCAGAGACACCTCATCGACTACAATCTCTAGAAATTGCTCGAGGTTGTCGCAGGATGCTCTCTCTGGGTAAATTTGCTTATTCATTTGTAGTGTCAAAAATTAGATTTTTATCTTCCCTCTCTTGAACATCTCCTTTGATGCCCGTTCAGGAGTTGATGGTTTATCACGATATCCTTCATCGAGGGAGCTCAAAGGAAACTCTGAATGAGGAGAATGATGCCCTGCGGGGACAGGTCACCAGCTTGCATCACTTTGTGGAAAAGGTGGAACATCTAAAAGGGGAGCTCCAAACAACGTGAAAAGCCTATCACTTGGAGCAAATGAAGAAACAGAACCTCAATGCAGCAGTGAGCAACGAGGCCCAAAAGTGTAAGTAGGCTATAGAGACTCTTCAGTCATCCCTCTAGGAAGCCAAACTCACTGGACAAGCACATTATGCCAATGCGACCTGCCTGGAAGCAATTGAAGTTAGCTTGCAACAGAAGTTGTCGGAGGTAAAAGAGAAAGCCAAGACTGCTGAAAAGGATGCTTCCGAAGCTAAAGGCCTTTCTCCATTCCTCCAAGATGAGAATGACAAGTTCTAGGGTGAAGTGACATCCCTGAAGAAAGCCTGTGACAAGCTCCGCAGTGGTTCCCACCAGACAGAAGAGAAGATGAATGCACTGAATGCTCGATATGCGGCCGTAGTAGACCATGCAAATCTTGCGGCTGCTCTCGCTACCTTACACTGGGTTCGTGACAACCCTAGCTTGGACCTAGTTGTTGAGATTTCTTCCTTGACCAGGCTCGTGGTCCAAGCAGATGCTCAACTAGGATTCGACCTTGAGGAAGGCTCTATAGAGGCTAGTGGTGAAGGAGAAGATATCAAGCTGGCTGGGAACCTATAGCTGGTGAAGCAGACCTTCACGGAGTGTTGTCGCTGAAGGAAGTCCCCCGAGAGAGAATTAGAATTCCCTCCCCCAGTGCAATTTGTGTTATCATATTTTGAACTTGCCCATGTTTGGGCGTAATTACTATGTTTTGGCCCATTTTGAGGCTTTTTGACTTGAATCATCTATTACTTTGTTTGTGACAATTTTAATTTTCGCCATAAACAGTTTTTAATATAATTACTCTACAAAGTCGTTCCTGCATGGGCGTGAGCGCCTTAGGCAGATTTTGTTAAGTAATGGATTCCCTATTTATCCTAATGTCTAGAATGTTTATCAGTGCGCCTACTTGACAACGCTTAAAATACACCCCGGATTGAGGTATCAACGGTCATCGCAATACAATCTACCCAACTAGGAGTGGGGGTCGAATCCACAAGGAACAAAGTGATGCGATCAAAGTAATGGAGGAACTAAACCTATTTGACAAAGCCAAACTAGGATAACAAGGTGATGGAATGATATTAACAAACAAACTACACTAGGAAAGTAAGTAAAGGTGATCAATTGTCTTCTCACAACCAAGGAAGACAAGTTTTGAGCCTAGGATGCAATTATAGCACGGGGTCTATAAGTCGTTCTAATGTAATCCCTAGAATCCTTCCAGCCTAGAAGGGATTTACCTCAACGGCGCTCGTCAAAGCCATGGTTAAGCTTATATAGCACTACCCATTACCCGAGGAAAAAAGACCTCTTCCAAGCGTAACTTCTTTTAGATGAGTTAGTCTATGAAATAGCCTATCAACCCAAATCCTCGCTAGCTTCACTATTCTATGCTAACTAATCTCTCCCGAGTCTTTAATTAGCAAAGTATACGAGCAACTTAAGTGTCGCGAGCACAAAAATCAAGCAATCAAAGCAGTGGAAACTAGATAATCAAAACCCAACAATATAAATTTCTAGTCATGATTCATTCATATATTCATGTCCAAAATCATACCAATTAACAATACAAATAGTCATGAAATATATTCACAAAATCAATTCTTCAATAACATCAACAACACCAAATATATTCAATACAAAACTTGAAAGTAAAGAAAGGAGTACTAAGGGTTGAGAATTTCTCAGTGGGTTGCTCCAAATCTTCACCCCTCTTGGTGTTCTTGTTGATGGATCCTTGCTCCACGATTGGAAAAATGCCCAAAAGATGTGCCCTAGGTCGTGCAAAGGGCTATTTATATGTTTCCAATTCAGCTGATGTGAAATTTCAAAACCGTCCAGCGCAGTCCAGACGCAATTCTGCGTGATTGTGTGACAAATGGCGCTATCGCGCTGCAGCTCTTTTTCTTTCTAAGCGATCGCGTTCTCCTGGGCGCTTTCCTGCTAGCTTCTTCAGTATTCTGCGCAATCGCGATGAATAGCTTTCCAGTCCAGAAACAGAAACTTTGCAATTCAGCCTGTTTTAACTTGTTTTCCATCTACTCATCACCACAGCGTCAATATCCCATAATATGCAACTAAAACATGATAAGTGTGCGTATTTAATCAATAATACACAACAAAAGCTCAAGTAAATAGAAGGTAATGTGTGACATTTTTCCCACACATCACACCCTCAAACTTAAAACTATTGCTTGTCCTCAAGCAAAGGACACTTCAACGGAACCCAAGTTGCAATTCATCTATTCATGCATTTTTCATTAAAGCCGCAATAAGCCAAAACTCGATTCAAGTTCAACAACTAATGACATTGGTTGGTGCCAAAAATTAAGCCAAGCCATGTGAGTATAATTTTCATATATACAAAACACCAAAGAAGGCATACATGCCATGACACAAGACTTATAAAGTTTTCCTCTTCGTCACAAAAGTTCCTCTCTTTGCTTGCTCACCTCAATTGGGAAGTAAAACGCACATCTTCAACTCAACTTCACAAGTGCCCTCACCACTCAAGAGAATATCCCAACCACAAAAATGCAATGGCAACACAAATGGGATTAATGATAGGAAGAATTTGCTCACTCTCTCAAAAGAAGTACATCATGCACACTAAAGACCCATAAGCTTGCCCTTCGTGTACCTCTCCACTAATGTAGGAATGCTTGACTCGAAATCAATCAGCACTTTGTTAGGGTTGTAATGTAGGCTTTCGGTCAAATGTGGAGTAAAATATGGGCTAATAGTGACTACACACCTCCTTGAGCACTACATCGTATAAAAAATTAAGGCACACTTCATTTTTCTTGCACTTAGACCTTGCTAAATCGAGGATTATGCACTAATCTTTTCCTTCTTTATTCATCAATTCTCTTTTTATTCTTTTTCTTTCTTTTCTCTTTCCTTTCTTTTCTTTTTTTTTATTCAACTCACTTTTGTTGCACTTTGTTTTCTTTTTATTTTCATTAATTTCCACACTTTCACCATCACTCGTGCCTCCCTAAAACTTAGGCTTTTGCCTAAGATGCACGTCTTTCAATGCACTAAAGGAGGTAGGGCAAAAAAGAGGGTTAGTGCTTTAAGCACTTAGAATTGGTCTGGGTTAATAATGTGGTTGCCAAAAGAAAGGATATTAAGCTCAAAGGGGTTGACTAAGGATATAATGCAAGGGTAGGCTTTTTAGGTAACTAAGCGGGCCAAAGAAAGCCTAAAATCATTTTTCAAGTCAAGCATCACCTAGGATTTCGCCTCGAAGCACACTTAGGGCAAGTTCTAGATTAAGAAGCACACACGTGAACACACCAAAACCTCGCCACACATGACACAAGTAAAGCACGGAAGACGAGTATATTCAAGTCCTAATCAAAGGCAATTAAGCATCCAAAGTTTACTCATAGCCTAATGAGAGCTAATTAGTGACATAAGAGTCAAAAGTTGAACTTAAAGATCATGGCACAATTCACCAACAAAATTTTGCTATCCATTTTTCAAAACAAGCTCACATGACAAGGATTAGATAATGGTGGAACCAAATATGCCAAAAATTAGCCAAGGAGCAAAAATCTACAACTACTACTATACTACTATTACTATTAATTAAATCCTAAGAATGCTCGGTTCACAAGTATTGCTTCCTTGGAAAAGAACCATGGCAAAGAAAAACCAAGGAAGTTATGTCAAAAATTTTATACAACATGGTATTTACAATGAAAATAGTTTCTCGGACCCAAATGAGACTTTCGCATCCAAATGGGATGCCTACGTATCACACAAAGGTGAATCAGATAAATAGAAGCAACATCCCAAGCATAGTTCATGAGAGTACTTTATATATATATGTATATAATTTCTAACTAACTACTAAATATGAAAAAGCTATTAACACAATAATATAATAACTACTTATACTAAATATGCACAAGCTATTAACACAATAGTATAGTAACTACTTATACTAGTATCAAAGAAAATAATCACCCACAAAGTTTCCACAATTTGCTCAAAAACAAGGACAAGATGAGGTAGACATGTCATAAACATCAAGTACACGAGCAACATCAATACTACACCCAAAACATAAATACACCCCCAAACTTAAACTATGCACTATCTTTAGTGAAATTAACAATGTAATACAAAGGGTGTAAGGAACTCCCTGACTAGAAGATCAATCCTCACTGTCAGTGTTGGGGTAGCGGAGCTCATCATCAGACTCCTCATCTGAGCTAGTAGAGCGGCAAAGCGAGTTTAGCTTACTCATCATCTTGTTCAGGAAG
Source organism: Petunia secreta (assembly GCA_029990175.1). NCBI lineage: Eukaryota > Viridiplantae > Streptophyta > Magnoliopsida > Solanales > Solanaceae > Petunia > Petunia secreta. Next base: position 19,415,588 of record JARKIP010000038.1, on the reverse strand, counting down.
TTGCTTGTTCTCTTGCCAAACTTTTTCTGCTTCCTCTCCATTTTGTCCAGCCTGATCTTAATCTGCTCCTGCTCAGCTGCTACTGCCTCCAATGATAAAGTGCTCGAAGGACTGGAGGAAGAACCCTCTCCATGTGGGCCTGAAGGAAGCCCTGCTACCAGTTGTCTAATGTGAGCGTCTACAGAAGAAATTTGGGAGCAAATATACCTCATTTTAGACGCTCCTGATGCAAGTGGTGGAACTGGAGTGTATGAACTCCCTGGTGCAGTAGTAGTAGCGGGTGCTGAGAACTGCCCAAAAATTGGGTCATCAACATCAATCTGGCAAGGCATCTCAACTTTTCTTTTCTTGCTTTGCGTTACCCCTCCTGGTCCTTTCTTCAGTAGTGGATAGATAGGCTTTTCATGACTCACACTTTTATCACTAGTGCGTATCTCCACTTCGGCATTTATGCATAGCCAGTGAATCAAGCTTAGGAAGAATAAGCTTTTTGTTCTCTCTTGCACCACCTCTTCAATCTCCCCAACAATTATTTCCCCGACATTGACTTTGAAACCGTTAATCAATGCTATGATTAGTCGAGCTTTTTTAGGAGTGAGATCACTCTCATTGCTCGAAGGCATCACCCTAGTGCACACAATAGATAACCAGATGCGGGCCTCAACTGTAAAGTCAGTGGATACAATCTTTTGCCCGAATGTGGACAAACTTGAGGGTTTACCCCCTTGAAGCATATCAACCATCCATGGCAAACCTCCTTCTGAAGCACGAGCCTTGTATAAAGCATTGTCAGCATTCTTTAGCTCATACACCATATTGATAGTAGTTGCATCAAACCGCACTAACTTGCCCCTCACAGTAGTCACCAACTCACCACTAAAATTTGTTCGAGTGGCATTGGCATTAAATTCCCTTGCTATGGTAGCGTTTGCCTTCTCAGGTGTTTTGGCAAAACAACTCCATCCATTATTTTCAAGCTTTTGGAAGAAGTTGGGGAGTTTCTCTTCCACTCTATCCATATGGATCCCTCTTTCCCTAATGAATCTCTTTTCAAGATCCTTTTGGAATTTTTCATGGCGTGATGCGGATAAGAACCTTGTTGTGTCATATGCTACCTCTTCTCCTCCTATTAAGTTATGTTGGTTGTTTCTTTCGGCCATTGTAAGGGAAAAAAGTACCTACAAAGATCACCATTGTCAAAACACAATTTGGGTACTTAATACATGCATTAATAAAGCTCATGAGCCAAAGGTTGAAGCCAAAAAATTTCAGCAGTGGGCTGTGCAAGCTCACCGTTTCTGCCAGAAATTGGATCTCTGCGCGATCGCGCAGACTTGTCTAAGATCCTCCTGCGCGATCGCGTAGGAGAGAGGTTGACGAATCTGCACGTTCGCGAGGGTCTTGACGCGATCGCGAGGTCGTCTTCTCTAATGACTAACCTCGGTTGAATTACCTAGAATTTTACATGTCTCACACATCTAACACAATGTACACCCACAATTTTAACTAGAAACACATAAATTTTTGCTTCAAGTGTTGGATCTAACACTAGGGTTTAGTTCAATTGGTATTAAAAAACTTGTAACCTAACCCATTTTCTTCACAAATAATTTGTCTATAAGGGTACATCAGACTTCCCGTATTTTCCATTAAAAGCCCCTTGTTTTCTTCTTTACACAACCACATTAGAATCAAAAGAGGAGGATTACTTACACATGCTTTTAACAATAAATTGAAGATGGAATTTGAGAAACATACCTTGATGATGGAGATGGAATGCTTGAGAGTGGTGAAATGGAGCAGTTGGGATGCAAAAATTGGGGAAGGGAGTTTGAGAGGATGAGAGTTTAGAAATAAATGGGTTTTTGGCCTCTTAAAACTGCCTTTAATTGCCTGAAGCATTACTCAGCGCGATCGCCTGACCCCAGTCACGATCGCGCTATACTGCTGAGTGAATTTACGTGATCGCGCGCGATCGCGCAGGTTTAGCTCGCAGTGTAACGCGATCGCGCAGCTGCTGACGTGAAGGTGCTGAATACTTTTTAGACCAACTGGGATGCAGTGTTTCAGTGAGGCGGTCCGCCCCAAACATTAGGCGCTTCGCCTCTTGGGATGCAGATTGTCAAATTTCAGTGGGCGGTTCGCCTCATCTCATTGGGCGGTCCACCCTACACCCCTGTGCAATCCATTTTTTTTCATGTTTATGCCTTAGACCATGCATCCTAACAACTAACAAATGTGGGATTCATGTGAGATGATAAAAAACAATAGCAAAAACTAATCTACCCTAATATGCAATCAATAAACAACTAAAATTTTAAAGAGATTCAGGTTGCCTCCCGACAAGCGCTTTATTTAACGTCTTGGCTAGACGGTACCCATGATGCTTTTATCTCCACTTGGTAAAGGTGAATTTTCTTCCCAACATGGCTTCATGTTCTTTGTCATGCTCTTTTGGCGGGGGTACATATTTTCGAGCTTGCAAAGCCGGATTCTTCATCTTGCACTTCTTCCCCTTCAAGTGAGGGATGTCATTTTGACTTCTTGGCGTGGAAAATTCAACAATGTACCCATTTTGCTCATCAATTCCAAAATCATCCGAAGGTGCTTGTTCTTCCACTTCTATTGCCTCATCTACACATAGAGTTAAAAAATGAAGTGAATGAGGTCCCAATTGTTTTAACACCAATGGAGCACCAACCATGACATACTCATCTTCAAATATGCTAGAGTCTTCATCACAAAAGTTCTTCATTTCTGCTCTAGACTCCAACACAAATTTCTTGCACACGGTATTATTACCAAATATCTTGAAGATGTGATCACTTCCATGAGTTCCCATGATTTGACTTGTGCTCTCTTCCACAAATTCGCTCATTTCTAGCATATCATTTACTATTTCTTCATGTTGAGCCGTGGAAGCTTCAACCATTTCATGCACTAGAATATTCAAGACACGAGCTTCAAGATCAAAATTGGTTCACTCTTTGTCCTAGTTCTTCTTTTTCATGTTCGAGATCCCAACCATCTACATTTAAGTCATGAAGGCATGCTTCATGGACTTTCATTTTTCGAGCTTGATCCCGGAGCCAAGCTCGGATCACAATTTCTTCTTCGTCCCAATTGTGCTTTTCTTCAACAATTCTTTCTTGATATTCAAGCACATCTTCCATGGAGGGTTCTTCTTGGAACTCAAGCTCATCTTCCATATAAAACCTTTGTTGAGATTTGGCAACATCCTTAGCTTGTTGATCATTGAAAGTGTCAACCAATTGGCTTAGTTAAGCCTCCAAGTTGTGAATTGTTAAGCCATTTTGATGGATCGTATCTTTTATCTCATTGAAGGCTTCGGCATTCTCACAATGGTGTTCAAGTATCCACTCCATTAAATATTCCAATCTTTCATTTTGATTGCATTCATCTTGTGAAGTAGATAGGTCCATCTGTTCTTGAAACTTCTCTTGGATGCCTTGCCATTCGGGTTCAAGTTCCATATTCATGTTTGCGTTAGACCTATCAAACTCATAAGAATCATTAGCATCATTATAAAATTCATTAGGAGAAGAACAAAGAATATTAGGACAACCATCCTAATGGCCATTTTGACCCCCACACTCATGACATATGTCCCACTCAAAGGGTTGAGAAGATGCACAGAACTCGCCTCCGGAAATAATTTGACAATCTTGCCAATAGTGAGGTCCACCACAATAAGGAAAAGGATCACTCATGTAAGGATTTTCAATATTTGACCAATTTTGGTTCCATGATGCCATTTCAAGATAATTACCACTAAGCTAGACTAACTAACTAATGCAAGTAAACACTACACACAAACATTACTATTATTCATAATTTACATGACAATGGTTCACAAAGTTTGGGACTAAGCTAATTAGCTCAACTCCTCGCACTACTCTAAGACGCCAATTGCTCCCCGGCAACGGCGCCAATTTTTACAACGCTCAACACACACCTCAGATTGAGGTATGAACGGTCATCGTAATACAATTCACCCAACTAGGAGTCGGGGTCGAATCCACAAGGAACAAAGTGATGAGATCAAAGTAGTGGAGGAACTAAACCTATTTGACAAAGCCAAAATAGGATAACAAGGTGATGGAATGATATTAATAACTACAAACTACACTAGAAAAGCAAGTAAAGGTGATCAATGGTCTTCTCACAACCAAGGAAGACAAATTTTGAGCCTAGGATGCAATTATAGCACGGGGTCTATATATTATGGCCGAGTCGTTCTAATGTAATCCCTAGAATCCTTCCGGCCTAGAAGGGATTTACCTCAACGGCGCTCGTCAAAGCCATGGTTAAGCTTATATAGCACTACCCATTACCCGAGGAAAAAAGACCTCTTCCAAGCGTAACTTCTTTTAGATGAGTTAGTCTATGAAATAGCCTACCAACCCAAATCCTCGCTAGCTTCACTATTCTACGCTAACTAATCTCTCCCGAGTCCTTAATTAGCAAAGTAGTTGAGCAACTTAAGTGTCGCGAGTACAAAAGTCAAGCAATCAAAGCAGTGGAAACTAGATAATCAAAACCCAATAATATAAATTTCTAGTCATGATTCATTCATATATTCATGTCCAAAATCATACCAATTAATACAAATAGTCATGAAATATATTCACAAAATCAATTCTTCAATAACATCAACAACACCAAATATATTCAATACAAAACATGAAAGTAAAGAAAGTAGTACTAAGGGTTGAGAATTTCTCAATGGGTTGCTCGAAGTCTTCACCCTCTTGGTGTTCTTGTTGATGGATCCTTGCTCCAAGATTGGAAAAATGGCCAATTCAGCTTTCCAGTTCAGAAACAGCTTTCACGATGAACAGCTTTCCAGTCCAGAAACAGAAACTCTGCAATTCAGCCTGTTTTGACTTGTTTTCCATCTACTCATCACCACAGCGTCAATATCTTGTAATATGAAAATAAAACATGATAAGTGCGCGTATTTAATCAATAATATACAACAAAAGCTCAAGTAAATAGAAGGTAATGTGTGGCATTTTTCCCACACATCACTACTCGGGCATGTGCGTCCATTGTATGTGCGCCAGTGACGGACTGCTTAAATTGCGTCTGCGATAGACGGCTTTTATTAGGGCAAGGCACGCACCCGTAAGGGGACGTCTTTAGCCCTTTGTATGTAACGGGGAATTTTGCGGTCAAGCTAGAACTGCTATGCTTAGTCGCTCGAGTGTTTTAAGACTTAATTTGCACTACGCGGGCGAGCGTCCCCACCGACATATTGGTGCAGCTTACTGAATTGACGATTTCCACTTACGAATAATGCCTGGTGGCGAAACTAGAAGTCAGATCTATCTTTAAGCGAGTAGTTTACCCTACTTTTGTTGTGAAAAATGAGTGTATTGCTTCAACTTAAGTTGTATCAGGGCTATGAGTATTTGAATCATAGATGGATCTAATTGTAAGACTGACTAAATAGAATAGTAATTTTATTGATAGAAGGGGTTGGGCCTGAACTATTGTGGGTGAAAACCCAAAACATATGAAAATACTATAATTAAAATTCAAAAAAAGACTAGAGAATCAATTAAAGTAAATACTGATAAGAATTGTACTTTTAAGTGCCCTACTTCTTCTCCCTCTCGCCCCTTCCCTCAAAAATTTTAATCAACTAAATAGTCAGAGTCGTCGTCTTGGTTGATTAATGTTTTGAGGTCTTTATCAGCTTCAAGGAGGTTCACCTCTGATGCTATATCGGGGATGGACGCTCCTAGAATGACTGCCATATAACATTCCCTTGCCACTTCCTGATCTCCATTGATCTCTTTTACCCCCCATTCGGTAGGGTACTTGAGCTTTTGATGCATAGTGGAAGGCAGTGCTTTGAGCTGGTGAATCCACGGTCGTCCCACGATGGTGTTATAAGGAACCCCTCCTTTTATTACCTAGAAGGGCGCAATGTGGTCTGCTCTTGGTATGCACGTTACAAGATCTATTTCTCCAACAAATTTTTCTCAAATTGTTGAAGCTAGCCAATGTATAGATACTTGGAGTTACTTTGTATTCAAATCCCATTGCATGTAAGGTATCCCAATTGATAAGGTTTACAGTGTTTCCAGCGTCGACTAGGACGCATTTGACATCCATATCCCCAATTCTAAGTGTTATGACCAGGGCGTCGTGGTGAGGATTGTTGCAGCTGATGCTATCTTCGTCATCGAACAAGATCATTTCATCTCGAGCGTGGCCTCCATCAGGTGCAACCTCACTCCAATTTGAATCGGTAAAACGAATCGGATCACCAACTATCACATTGATGGACGTCTTAGGTTTCGGCAGATCTGGAGGACCCCCTGAGCTCCTATTTTTGGCGTATGTCTGCTTTTCCCTATCCATAAGTAAATCCTTCAAGTATCCTTTATTGAGCAGACCCATTACTTCTAGAATCAGAGCCCCGGAGCCAGCAGTCTCATGCTTGTGATCTCTGTGGAAATCAAAGTAGAGGTTTACCTCTCTTTTACCGGGCTGTGCCCTCATATTGTTGGGCCAGCGTACTTGGGCATTTTTCAGATGATCCTTTTCAATTTATGGCGTTGACACACAGTCCTAACTCCTTAAACTTGTCGAGTATTCTTCGATGCTGAGCGATCCCTTGTGAGGGAGCGTAGCTGCTTTTCTGTTGTCCTCCCACTTTTCCATATGTTTCGGAAAGTCAGCCCTGTAATCTCTCCTACTTCGCTTCCCTCTATCTCCGGCTAGAGGTTCTTCAGTGTATTCCCATTTCTGACCTTGACGGTTAATATCTTTGGTGATCTAGCGAATACTACCGTTGAAGGTTGAGGATTGTTCATGTTCCATACGGAGCTTCTCAATATACCTCAGGTGTAAAGAATTTCACGTCATCACCGGTATTGAGTTAGACTCCGGTGTAACTCCAGTTTGCTAATGAACCCCTAGAGTTCAGACTCTTGCCAAAAGATAATACAACAATATTTTCAGGAACTAAAAGAAGCTCCATGTGTTCCCTCAAAAAAAGATCCAGGTAGTGTTTCAGCAGCTCGTCGTCGCATTATCGGATCTCAAAGATATCTTTCATGCGCTTCTCTCGCGTACGGGCTTCAGAATGTGCCTTCTTGAACAAATCTTGCATCTGGGTGAATGACTCGATCGACCCCATCAGTAGATGAGTGTATCATGCGAGGACGCCTTTAGTTAAGGTCAAGCTGAACCTCTTCACCAGAGCAGATTAAGTTTATTCTTCAGTAATCTCATTGCTTTTGACAGTTGTATAATAAGCTACAATATGCTCGTCGGGGTCGGTAGTTCGGCTGTAATTGAGGTTATCTTGCAGGCGGAAGTACTTTGGTTCGTGGACTGGTGCATCACTTGCCTTGTATGCATGCTTGTAGAACTTTTGCTCATCTACGGTGGTAACCAGGGTGGAGCACCCGACATGTTCCCGATCATATCGCAGATGCCCTTCATCTCCTTCAAGATGTCCTGAATGATAGGTGTTCCTTTGAGATCTTGATTGTCGACTGATGCAAAGCTTCGGGGGCGGCATCCATGTTGAGTCTCCGATTGGGAACGGATGATGGTGATTCATTCGGGGGCGTTAGTCCTCGCGGGGATGTTGGTCTTTGAGATGATCCAGCAAATATCGCTCCCAACTTCTGGGCCATGCTTTCGACCATGTTGGCCAAGTTTTGCTCTGCCCGTTCTACCTGGTTCTTGAAGTGTAACGACCCTCAAATAGTCGTTACGGGATCCGGGACCTCGATTTACGTGTCGATAGTCCCAAAAGCTCCGTTAGATCATTTATGACCCGTCTGTGAAATCTGAGTCGAAACGGAGTCCGTTTGATAGGTTTTCGAGAAAAGGATCCGTTTATGAAATTTCGGAAAGGAATTTGGGGTTTCGATAGGTCGTTTTGAGTAAACGAACCCCGATGGAAAATCCGAGTGCACCGTTAGGTCCGTCTCGTCATTTAAGATATGTAGCAACCTTCAAAATTGAAAACGGACCTCGTTTGATAGGACTTTTGATAAAGTCCCCGTTTCGGAAGTTTAAAAGAGCTAAAAGAGGTTTCCGAGCTCGATTTGAGCAAACGAGCTCCGATGAGAGATCCGAAAGTTCCGTTAGGTTCGTATAGTCATTTGTGACTTGTAGCAACTTTCGGAATTGAATTCCGAGGTCGTTTGGTTAAATTTCGCTATTTTGGCGAAAGTCGAAAATTGAACCTTTGCCGTGGGACCCACTTTTTGAGTTCTGGAGGTCCGAATTGAGTTCCGTCTTGACGAGCATGTCACACAAGTATTTTATGACTTGTGTGCAAAATTTGGGGTCATTCCGAGCTTCGTAGACTCCCGTTTGGACCCAAAACAGTTCGGATTTTTCTGCTATTTTCTGCTACTGTTTCTGTTGCGAGCAGCCGGAAATATGGCATTTTTCCGGCCAATCCGTAAGGAATTAGGAAAAACTCAAAACATGAAAGTTGTAGCCCTTTGGATGGTGGTTCTAATGGCACCAGTTTCAGGTCATTTGGACATTCATATCAAAAGTTATAATTATTGGAACAGAGGCTGTTACAGTGGTAAAAACTGCTATAAAAGGGGTCATTTCGGGATAGATTTCGGGAAACCGAATTTTTATTCAAAGGAGGCGATTTGGAGGCGATTTTGGAAGGTTCAAAATGTGTATAATCATAAGGTAAGCCTCCATAACTCATTTCATATCATATATCATGAGAATCAAAGCTTGATTCATAGGAAATGAGTTAGAATCCTAAATTTTAAGATTTGGGAAAAATCAACGAGCAAGGCTCGTATGAGAAATCTAATTGCATATTTGGACTCACGGGAGTGTGGGGAGTCCGAAAATGTATATTTTATTAATTTTGGTCTCGGTCCCACCCGAAGGTATTTTGGTAATTTTACCCGAAAATGCTTAGAATCTTAGTTGCTTATAATTGAGCACTAATGAGTGCTATATTGTCTTGATAGACTTAGAGGAAAGTTCCCCGAGGACAAGAAGAGCATGAAAGGAGATTTGCTTCCTAGCTTTGAACCGGAATTCGAGGTAAGTGAGACTTGACTTCTACTTTGCTTGTGGATACGTCCAGCATACTAGTACGCTTCGGGTATTCTTATGTGATTAGCTTAGGGCTATGTGTTAAATATGAATTGACTAGCGTTGGCTAGGTATATTACTATTAATTAAATATGAATAGTAAAGACATGAGTTGACCGAGGTATGTGCCGGTCTAGACGCTATATTGAGATAGCGGTTAATTATATTGTGGGATTGCTTACTATTATTTGATCATAAATAGTGAGTACATGAGTTGACCGAGGTATGTGCCGGTCTAGACGCTACATTGAGATAGCGATGACTTATATTGTGGGATTGCTTGCTATGTCATGATTAGATAGCAAGGACCTGGGGATATGGCCGAGGATGTTGCCGACATATCATTGATTATGTCTTGCCGAGGTTTCTGCCGGCTTATGTACGAATTTGGTACTTGTATGGTTATCATGACGGGTTGTGTAGTGCTGACTCCTCGTAACCTTTGGTTAGACGACACGGGAGTAGGGATTGTACCTCCAAACCGTCGTCGGGTTAACCTCCGCTTTACATTGAGCTAGCATAACCAATCTTGGTTACAGTGACTGTGTAATATTATCGTTATTAATATTTCTGTTATTATATCTGTTATTGCTATTAATGTCGTGGATATTAATACTGTTAGAGGGACACTTGACAGGGGGTGTAGTGTCGCCTATACTATGAGATGTGTCACACTTGACAGGGGGTGTGGTGTGGACACTTGATTATTGAGATGTGACACACTTGACAGGGGGTGTGGTGTGGTCACTAGATATTTGAGATGTGACACACTTGACAGGGGGTGTGGTGTGGTCACTAGATTGTTGAGACACGACACACTTGACAGGGGGTGTGGTGTGGTCGTATATAGATGAGATGAGACAATGACTACGGGTCATTGGTCTACCTCCTTATGATTGAGACAGTGACTACGGGTCACGGGTATGTTGTTTATGTTGACAATGGCGTTATGGCCTATAGACGGAGCCGCACAGGGTGCGTGCTGATATTGAGTGATGAATGTATTGTTGCCTACGTCCGTTGGCGGTGTTGCTAGCCTACCGTAGGTTTAGGTTAGTCGGCGTGGGAGTAGAGATTGGACCTCCAAACCACTGTTTGATTGATCTAGGCCTTACGTTGGGTGGGCATAATCCTCTTTGACTTGTGTATGATATTCTGAGACTACTGGCTTAGTTAATGTGTATGTGACATATGCTATCTGTATGTACATAGGTACATACGTCTGGATATATATATATATATATATATATATATATATATATACTTGGATAATTATATTGTGAATATGTGCGACTGCGCTATTTATTTACGTAGAAACGACGTGCTTAGTTGCTTGCGATGCATGTTTGCGACTTGTCCCGCAAGGGTGATTTAGCGGGCCTGTCAGTGATCTTACTGGGCTTCGGCTCATAACTTACTCTGCCACATGTGCAGGTACTTCTTCTAGATAGCCATCGAGAGAGTAGCGACCGTTCGAGGCTGCTGTATTATTTTGTTGAGGTGAGCCAACCGTAGAGTCTACGGTGGCGTACCGCCAGTGTTGTATAGAGATAGACTCCACTTTACTTCTGTTGTATTTTATTTCGATTGAGTCACTCTATAGATGCTCCATTGGTGTTTGTTGGGTATAGTAGACAGGGGTGTCTACCTTCTTTGCATTCCAATTTTATATATATATATATATATATATATATATATATATATATATATATATATTTCATCATGTTTCTCTTCTTTCAGTTTATTTCCGCATTTTTGTTTCTGTTGGTTCGCCTAGGCAATATCGTTTAGGTGCCATCACGGATCCAGATTTTGGGTCGTGACAGTTTGGTATCAGAGCTCTAGGTTCTAAGTCGAGTCCTAGGAGTCAATGGAGCAGTGTCTGAGTAGAGTCTTGCTTATGGGTATGTTGTGCACCATACTTATGAGCGAGAGGCTACAAGGTCATGTTAGGAAAATGTTTCCCTTCGTTTCATCTCTGTCGTGCGATGTAGTGTACGGGTGCTGACCTCTTTTTTTCTTCTTCGTATATCTGCTGAGATGAGGAAGACGAGGTCATCTTCTGCCAGGGTAGCCGCTCAGGGAGCTTAGGCTGGTACATCAGCACCAGTACAGATGCGAGCCCCTACTAATGCCTGGAAAGGTCGTCCGCCAACTGTTAGGCAGGACACAGCTATTCCTCCGGTGTCTGCAGCGACACCATCAGCACCTGTTCCACTTCCATCTTTGCCTACTATCGTGTCGGGCGCAGTTGTGATTTATTCGGAGGAGTATATGAGACTAGTGGGCATGGCCAGCCATCGGGCCCCCGCTAGTAGGGATGCTGCAGTACCTGTATCGGCACCTCAGCCGACCACTCCAGTTATGAGTACACTGACCTATGAGGCTACTCCGGATATGGGTCATGTTGTTCAGCCGGGTTCCGCTATTCCTATTCCGGTTATGGGTACCGAGGAGGTAGCTTGGAGGATTGAGTCTTTTATGAAGATCAGGGCTCCTCAGTTTGATGGCACATCTGCCACTTATTCTGCCCATCATTTTCTTCAGGAGTGTGAGAAGATTTTTAGAGGTTGCAGCGGAGAAGCATGTCGGTGTCTGCCTATGACACCAGGTTCTTGGAGCTGTCCCGTTATGCGCCAGCTATGGTGGCACTCGAGAGGGTGAGGGTGTTGAGATTTATTGAGGGTCTTAACCCTCTGTTGCAGTTTGCTATCACCACAGTTGCGATTGGCATGACTTATCGCAAGGTAGTGGATGCTGCCAGGCGCTTGGAGGATGCCCATGCCAGGGTTCAGGAGGAGCGGTGCAGGCTATGCTATGACCAGGCAGGGTGCCGAGGCACCTACTGATGATATTGCAAGTATGCATTCTATTTGTGGTCGCAGTGCCGTTGTTTATTTAACCCGGGGTTTTGCTTATTTATATCTATCGCCTGGGTTTGCCCTTATTAGGGCAAGGATTGGACTTGCCCTTATTTGATGATCCTTGAATGGATGGTATATCTATCGGGAGATTTTATATGTATGAATAAGGGTTATTGGCAGCGCTTATGTTCTTATATGCGGTGTAGAGTCCCTAGTAGACTCGCTGGTTTTAGATATGACGGATTTGACGTCACTAGGGATATTGATTTATTGGTATCCTGTCATGCAACACTGGGTTGCCATGTCGAGTCAGTGGCTATCGGTATTGAAGGCGGGATCAGAGTGGCGCAGCGGTAGCGTGATGGACCCAGAATTATTTGGAGGGATTATAATGTTTTCTATTCGCTATCATTTCGGGAAATTTAGCGTTGTAGCCGACGCCTTGAGTAGGAAGTCCATGGGTAGCCTTGCCTATCTTGATACTGATATGAGGCCGTTGGCCCGTGAGTTGCAGGTTTTGTCCATTAGTGGCATTCGGTTTGATGATTCTGTTCCAGGCCGGGTGCTTGCATATGTGGGGTCGCAGTCGTCTCTAGCTTCCCAGATTCGGGAAAGGCAGTTTGAGGATCCTTATCTGAGAGATCTCCGGGACAGGGTCCTGAGTGAGGGAGTGTCCTCGTTCGTGATTGGTGATGATGGTGCCTTGCGGCTTAACGGCCGGGTTTGTGTTCCAGCCATTGTGGAGCTGAGGCAGATGATTTTGGCAGAGGCTCACAGTTCGAGATATTCCATTCATCCGGGTACTGCAAAGATGTATCATGATCTTCGAGAGCTGTATTGGTGGAAAGGGATGAAGAGGGATGTTGCTGATTATGTATCTCGGTATTTGAATTGCCAGTAGGTGAAGTATGAGCACCGGAGGCCAGCCGGGGTGACCCAGTCTATGCCCATTCCCGAGTGGAAGTGGGAGCAGATCACTATGGATTTCGTAGTTGGTTTGCCGCTGACCGTGGGTAAGCATGATTCGGTGTGGGTAGTAGTTGATCGACTGACGAAGTCGGCTCACTTCATTCTAGTGAGGACTACTTATACCTCGGAGCGTCTGGCTCGTATCTTCATTGAGCAGATTGTGAGATTGCATGGTGCTCCTGTTTCTATCATTTCTGACCGAGGTGCTCAGTTCACAGCTCAGTTTTGGAGATCTTTTCAGAGAGAGCTGGGTACTCGGGTCGATCTCAGCACTGCATTTCACCCGCAGACTGATGGCCAGTCTGAGCGGACCATTCAGATCCTCGAGGATATGTTGAGGGCGTGTGCTATTGATTTTGGAGGCCATTGGGATAGCTATTTGCCGCTAGCAGAGTTTGCGTATAATAATAGCTATCAGGCTTCTATCCAGATGGCTCCGTTTTGAGGCATTGTATGGTCGGAGATGTCGCTCACCTATCGGTTGGTTCGAGTCTGGTGAGGTCCAGGTGTTGGGGCCCGATTTGGTGCAGCAGACCTTAGATAAGGTCCGGGTTATTCAGGATCGACTCCGCACGGCTCAGAGCCGGCAGATATCGTATGCAGATCGGAGGCGGAGAGATCTTGAGTTCATGGTTGGGGACCGGGTATTCCTCAGAGTGTCGCCCATGAAGGGTGTTATGAAATTTGGGAAGAAAGGCAAGCTCAGTCCTAGGTTCATTTGGGCCTTTTGAGATATTGGAGCGCGTTGGCGCCGTTGCTTATAGACTGGCTTTGCCTCCCTCTCTGTCTGTTCATCCGGTGTTCCATGTGTCCATGCTCCGGAAGTATGTTCACGATCTGTCTCATGTGATCGATATGGCTTCCGTGGAGGTAGATGGCGACTTAGCTTATTCGGAGGAGCCTATTGCTATTGTGGCTAGAGAGGTCCGTAAGATTGAGATCGAAGGTGATCCCGCTTGTGAGAGTTCAGTGGGGGCATCACTCCATTGCCGAGGCCACTTGGGAGCTTGAGTCCGAGATGCGTGAGAGGCATCCGCGCTTGTTCGATGATTCAGGTATGAAATCCTTATATTTTCTAAGCCTGAATTTGTATTTTTAAGTTTTATTGATTTCGGGTGGTACCGAGGGGTCCTCGAAATCCGTGCCAGCTCCGTGGCTAGTGTGTGGATCCTACCTTAGACTTAGGCTCGTCCGAGGACGGCCGAGAGTCTAAGTGGGGGAGAATGTAACGACCCTCAAATAGTCGTTATGGGATCCGGGACCTGGATTTGAGTGTCGACAGTCCCAAAAGCTCCGTTAGGTCATTTATGACCCGTCTGTGAAATCTGAGTCGAAACGGAGTCCGTTTGATAGGTTTTCGAGAAAAGGATCCGTTTATGAAATTCCGGAAAGGAATTTGGGGTTTCGATAGGTCGTTTTGAGTAAACGAACCCCGATGGAAAATCCGAGCGCACCGTTAGGTCCGTCTCGTCATTTATGATATGTAGCAACCTTCAAAATTGAAAACGGACCTCGTTTGATAGGACTTTTGATAAAGTCCCCGTTTCAGAAGTTTAAAAGAGTTAAAAGAGGTTTCCGAGCTCGATTTGAGAAAATGAGCTCCGATGAGAGATCCGAAAGTTCTGTTAGGTTCGTATAGTCATTTGTGACTTGTAGCAACTTTCGGAATTGGATTCTGAGGTCGTTTGGTTAAATTTCGCTATTTTGGCGAAAGTCGAAAATTGAACCTTTGCCGTGGGACCCACTTTTTGAGTTCTGGAGGTCCGAATTGAGTTCCGTCTTGACGAGCATGTCACAAAAGTATTTTATGACTTGTGTGCAAAATTTGGGGTCATTCCGAGCTTCGTAGGCTCCCGTTTGGACCCAAAACAGTTCGGATTTTTCTGCTGTTTTCTGCTACTGTTTCTGTTGCGAGCAGCTGGAAATATGGCATTTTCCCGGCCAATCCGTAAGGAATTAGGAAAAACTCAAAACATGAAAGTTGTAGCCCTTTGAGTTGTGGTTCTAATGGCACTGGTTTCAGGTTATTTGGACATTCTTATCAAAAGTTATGATTATTGGAACAGAGGCTGTTACAGTGGTAAAAACTGCTATAAAGGGGGTCATTTCGGGAAACCGAATTTTTATTCAAATGAGGCGATTTGGAGGCGATTTTGGAAGGTTCAAAACGTGTATAATCATAAGGTAAGCCTCCATAACTCATTTCATATCATATATCATGAGAATCAAAGCTTGATTCATAGGAAATGAGTTAGAATCCTAAATTTTAAGATTTGGGGAAAATCAACGAGCAAGGCTCGTATGAGAAATCTAATTGCATATTTGGACTCACGGGAGTGTGGGGAGTCCGGAAATGTATATTTTATTAATTTTGGGCTCGGTCCCACCCGAGGGTTTTTTGGTAATTTTATCCTAAAATGCTTAGAAGCTTAGTTGCTTATAATTGAGCACTAATGAGTGCTATATTGTCTTGATAGACTTAGAGGAAAGTTCCCCGAGGACAAGAAGAGCATGAAAGGAGATTTGCTTCCTAGCTTTGAACCGGAATTCGAGGTAAGTGAGACTTGACCTCTACTTTGCTTGTGGATACGTCCAGCATGCTAGTACGCTTCGGGTATTCTTATGTGATTAGCTTAGGGCTATGTGTTATATATGAATTGACTAGCGTTGGCTAGGTATATTACTATTAATTAAATATGAATAGTAAAGACATGAGTTGACCGAGGTATGTGCCGATCTAGACGCTATATTGAGATAGCGATTAATTATATTGTGGGATTGCTTACTATTATTTGATCATAAATAGTGAGTACATGAGTTGACCGAGGTATGTGCCGGTCTAGACGCTACATTGAGATAGCGATGACTTATATTGTGGGATTGCTTTCTATGTCATGATTAGATAGCAAGGACCTGGGGATATGGCCGAGGATGTTGCCGACATATCATTGATTATGTCTTGCCGAGGTTTCTGCCGGCTTATGTACGAATTTGGTACTTGTATGGTTATCATGACGGGTTGTGTAGTGCTGACTCCTCGTAACCTTTGGTTAGACGACACGGGAGTAGGGATTTTACCTCCAAACCGTCGTCGGGTTAACCTCCGCTTTACATTGAGCTAGCATAACCAATCTTGGTTACAGTGACTGTGTAATATTATCGTTATTAATATTTCTGTTATTATATCTGTTATTGCTATTAATGTCGTGGATATTAATACTGTTAGAGGGACACTTGACAGGGGGTGTGGTGTCGCCTATACTATGAGATGTGTCACACTTGACAGGGGGTGTGGTGTGGACACTTGATTATTGAGATGTGATACACTTGACAGGGGGTGTGGTGTGGTCACTAGATATTTGAGATGTGACACACTTGACAGGGGGTGTGGTGTGGTCACTAGATTGTTGAGACACGACACACTTGACAGGGGGTGTGGTGTGGTCGTATATAGATGAGATGAGACAATGACTACGGGTCATTGGTCTACCTCCTTATGATTGAGACAGTGACTACGGGTCACTGGTATGTTGTTTATGTTGACAACGGCGTTATGGCCTATAGACGGAGCCGCACAGGGTGCGTGCTGATATTGAGTGATGAATGTATTGTTGCCTACGTCCGTTGGCGGTGTTGCTAGCCTACCGTAGGTTTAGGTTAGTCGGCGTGGGAGTAGAGATTGGACCTCCAAACCACTGTTTGATTGATCTAGGCCTTACGTTGGGTGGGCATAATCCTCTTTGACTTGTGTATGATATTCTGAGACTACTGACTTACTTAATGTGTATGTGACATAATTATATATACTTGGATAATTATATTGTGAATATGTGCGACTGCGCTATTTATTTACGTAGAAACGACCTTCTTAGTTGCTTGCGATGCATGTTTGCGACTTGTCCCGCAAGGGTGATTTAGCGGGCCTGTCAGTGATCTTACTGGGCTTCGGCTCATAACTTACTCTGCCACATGTGCAGGTACTTCTTCTAGATAGCCATCGAGACAGTAGCGACCGTTCGAGGCTGCTGTATTATTTTGTTGAGGTGAGCCAACCGTACAGTCCACGGTGGCGTACCGCCAGTGTTGTATAGAGATAGACTCCACTTCACTTCTGTTGTATTTTATTTCGATTGAGTCACTCTATAGATGCTCCATTGGTGTTTGTTGGGTATAGTAGACAGGGGTGTCTACCTTCTTTGGATTCCAATTATATATATATATATATATATATATTTCATCATGTTTCTCTTCTTTCAGTTTATTTCCGCATTTTTGTTTCTGTTGGTTCGCCTAGGCAATATCGTTTAGGTGCCATCACGGATCCAGATTTTGGGTCGTGACATGAAGAGACCAACATGGAATTCCTTAAGTCCGAAGTTGTCTGCCTACAGAAATCGGATCCTTTTCAAGATCCTTTGACTGTCCATTAGGATCGTTGGGATCTTTTACGAAATCGTCTACTGCATCAACAGTTTTCTTTGGAATATTATCATTTTCATTGTCGTCAGACATGATTGCGCCTTTTCTTTCATAAAAACCTACAATTTTCTGGGCCCCACAGTGGGTGCCAAACTATTTGGGCCTAAAGTTGGTCGTTTAGATAAAATAATTAAATTTATTAGAGGGTCACAAACAATACAGTAAATACGCAAGAAAAGTAAGTAAAACTGAGAGAAAAGTAATAGACAAGAAAGCACCCGGATTCTGTGTGCATTGTTTGATGTATAATACAACGTAAGGAGGGGTATTTATAGCTAAGGTTTACCGAGTACTAATTATGGTAAAATATAAAGACTAATAAGGATGTGGACCTGTAAACTCAAGGCGGTAGTATATACGAAACCCTAACTAGGAGAATGTAAATTCCCTAAGGCAGTGGGATGTATACCATGCGTCTTACGCCCGTGCTGGCTGACCGGCCGTGGCTTGCGGAGCAGGCATGCATTCTCTACCCTTGGTGACTTGTACGTTAAGTTTAGCCGCGTCAGCTGGAATCATATTCTCGTGATCATAGGTAGCATATTTTCGCCCACGCATTTAGTATTTCTTTTCTAAATAACAAGTATTTTCTATTCTTTTGTTGTTTTATCTGTGGTGAGGTTTTTGTCTGCCATAAAAGTGTTGGATAATTTGTAATATTTGGGAGTCCTAAATTGAACTGACACACCTATTTGTGAAAGAAAATGACTTTTCTGAAAAGTCACTTCTCAAGTCTATAAATATAAGGACATATCTGAAATAGTTGAAGTCAATTTGCAATATACTTGAGGATTTGTTGGATCTCCGAATAGAATTTCTTGTAATCCCTAAAGATAATACGGGCAATATCTCTTTTAAGACAGTGGTATTTACGTCAAAGCCTTTTTTCTTCAATTCTGTTTTCTTATCTATATTATATTATAAGGAGGGTAGTAAGTCTATGGAAAGTAGCCAAGTGGCATGTCAAGAAAAAGCCATGTGTTAAATTTTAGGACAAAGTAGTTAAATTAGGTGAATTAGTTAGTAATTGTGAATTAGTTTTTAAATTTGATGTGTTTAGTTATTGAATTAAATCAAAGAAAAAAAGAACAAATCGTGTATTTCGTATGACGAAAACTGCTTCCTTCTGATTGAGTAGTTTTGTCCACGTTAGAGTCCTCCTATAAATTCTCTTTTGAAAAAAAGATAAGACCAACTAATTCAAATTCGTAGGAAAGAAAATTAAAAAATCAATCATAGAACAAAAAAGTTAAATAACTTACCTGTTGTTAAATCACATTCGTGTGGTTATTAATAGGTAACCGACTTGAGATAAATTCTTTTTAATCATTATCTAGAAGAAGTTACTCAAAAGTGTAACTACTATACACGATTATATAGTGATGGCATGATTCAGTTTTTGTATAGACTTTTAACTTCTTATTACTTTCTATTGCATAAACTATTCTTCTCCACAGGCGACAACAAAAACCGAAACCGCTCTCTTCTTCTTTGATTTACATCAAATAGTTCTACGAAGTCGCTGCATTAATATGTTTAGAGGTATGCAAGTTTTGTTCATGTTATGGAATTTTTTCAAACAATAAGTTCCCATTCAAGTTTCGATCTTCACATTTCTTTTATCTTTTAAAGTTACAAAACATGTTATTGCTCAGTCCTAAAAAGGATTTAGTGATCAATAATCTTGCGTTTTAGTGAGATATATGAAATTTAGTTAAAATTTGAGTAACTAATTTTTGTTCGGTGATTTCTTTACAAAGTCAAGGCTGGGCATTTGAGCTATATCATGGTGATGATCTGTCTAGAGCCACTAACAACAAAAACATGGTAAATTTTAGTAGGAAGAAGGTATGCTGCTTTTCCTATTTTTGTTATTTCAATTTTTTTGGGTAAATTGCACTTACGGTCTGGCTAATAAATCATTTCTTTTGGATGCATGAGATATTTTGGTCATAAAACTACAATTTGCCCAGTTTAACTATATTGCATGTTTTTAAACAAAATTAACATGGCATGCGAGCACTCTGAATTTAAAAGTGGCAGTAGATCCGTAATTAACATTAACATTTTCCTAAGATGTTATCTCAGATTAGATTTATCACCGAATTCAATTTATTATTTGGTATAAGCTTGATTATATATTTGGGTCCATATGTAAGAGAGAGCATTACAACAACCATAAATAAATAAGGACTTCATGAAGTAAATGAGGTTGAAACCTTTAACATCTTAGTTTGTGAAGAATTTTTGGCTTGTCAGAATTTGAGTTGAAGGTACGTGTTGTTTAAATGTATGTTCTTATGTATATTAATTTTGCATAGTATAAGTGTATAACTACTATATATAGGCTATTGATGGAGAAATTTATTTGGGATTATTCCTTTTCTTTTAGAATTTTCAATTAGTATTTTGTAGATGAATGGTCTGGCCTTGAAAAATTTAGTTTTCCCTTATTGAATTTTGGACTACGAATGTAGTTTTTGAATAAATAGAAGAGATTTTCATTTATCAGTTATTTGATTAAACTCTTGCTTGAATTGTTTAAGGACTGTTTCACAGTCAATATTGTTGTCTTCAATTTAAATATAGTTTTGCATTTTGAGATCAAATCATAATAATTGTATTACTTGTGCTCACAGAAAGACTTATTGAAAGAGGCTTGGCTGCATTTGATTTGATTTGATTTTAACATGTGCAATAAGGAATGAGAGGGATATACAAGAAGATTGATTTTAACTAGGCTCTGGTATTGGTATAACTGGAGTACTCTGCAGTAGATTCTGTCGTGAAGTTTTGATGACAGACCATCATGAAGAAGTTCTCAAGATTCGAAGAAAAACATAGATCTGCATGAATCTTCTGAAGATTCTATTTGTTGTGCAGAATTAAAAGCTGAGAAACTGAAATTGGGTTATTGTGAGCAGCTGAATAACATATTACAAAGGCATCCAGAAGGATTTGATTTAGTTCTTGGAGCTGACATATGTTTTCAGGCAACTGTTCCTTTGCTTTTTGATATTGTTGAATGGCTACTTAGGGATCATGGTCAGAGCAAATGGAAATTCATTTTGGCTTATGTTTCATGAGCAAAAGTCATGAATGATATGATCATCAGTGAAGCAATTCATCATGGTCTGCAGATAAATGAAGTTTCTGGTACTCGGCGTATCATCAAGAATCTTGAAGGAGTCATATTTGAAATTACAACTAACTACTAAAGTTGGCAAGTGGGAGTGTAAGTTCTTTAGCGCCAATGGAATGGAAGACTATAAAGTTTTAAGAAGCACAGAGAAATTATTGCTCAAAGGATTAAAAGAGAAAGCTTTGATTTAATGAGAACATGTTTAGTGTAATTCTGACATTCTGAGAACAGAAAAAATGGATAAATCCTCTTAATTTTGTGTCGTTGACAATGAGCTAGCTCTATATTTCCTTCTAAAAAAAAAAAAAACATTGCACTAAACATACTTGCCTTAATTTTCTCTTAATTACTGGGAAATGATTAAGCTAACATCTAAACATACTTGTCTTAATTTTCTCTTAATAAAAAGTAACATGGTTAGGTTGCACAGCAAGCCAAATGACATGCTACATGATTCTTGATATTCAACCAGATTATGTGGTTATCTTATTTTCTCTTATGTCCATATTTATTATTTTAATTGCAGCCCTATCCATATTTTAAGGGGTAGGGTCAAAGGGATAAATACTAAAGAGGAGGAACAGATATTAGATAAGACATGAGAGAGCGCGCTCTAACTTCACCTTATAAGGTAGGAAGAAAATAATTTCTCTAAGGTTAGTTGTTTAAGTACACGAACATGAAAGTTTAGTGTGTATCAAAATTGAGAATTTACATCAAATTAATAACCAAATTTACATCAAAATTGAGAGAGAGCTCTAACTTCCCCTTTTAATATTCTACATGCTTGGAGTGAGTATTTTTTATTCATGAGATTGTATTGTCAATAGTCTATGGTTCATATTCGATTGTGTCTGATGGAATATAAGAGGGATCTTGAATTTTGCAAAACAATATTACTTGATTTATAACAACAACAACAACAAACAACAACATACCCACTGTTATCCACGGATAGGAATACTTATATTCACTTTTCATAGTTAATTCTTTTAAATAATTGTATTATCATCTTAGAATATGCTATAAATTCTAAGATAAGTCTTTTATCTTTTATCATTTTTTTCTCATTATTGTTATAGTGCTTTTTTAGTTGTAATGATGTTAGCACAATGTCATCTGGATGTTTAAAGATTATGCATCTTTATATTTCATATTGTTCGTGGTACAATGCAAGAAAAATATGTAAGCACGCGTGTTTGAACAAGCAGACTCTTAATTCTGTGATAGAATCAAAATTGAGAAGACATAAATCGACAACTTTAAAATAAACTTAAGTGTATATTATGTAACAGTAATTTTTATGCATATAGTTGTTTTATTTTATATTCATTTTGTTTCATTTTAAGTAGTTAAATTAATATTGTTGCATCATGTATATAGTCATTGTATTTTGTGTTTTCAAAATTTACGTCCTTTTGATGAATTTAGCATTAGTTGGTTTCATATTTTTTTATTGTAGTGTCGTTTAGGAAAGAGTTTCACAAAAAAAAAAAGGTACTACAATGGTAAATACTAAAATCATATCAAGATTTTATATTTGCTACGATTATTTTCTGTTGATTTCAACCGCACATTGCGCGGGTACTAAAACTAGTTTTCCTAATAGAAAGTTAAAGCTCCGTAGCAAAGAAAGGAAAATATGTCACTTATGGATAATGGCGAGGGTACTTTTGTGACCAACTTCTAGCAGAGGGTAAAGTTAAGGTAAGTGGGCAAGGGACAAATTTGAAAATTTTTCTGATATAGTACCTTGGTTTAAGTTGTGCAACAAATGAATTTTTTTCAAATTCTTGTTAACACATGGAGCGAATACCAAACGGATGCGTTTAGTATCTAGATTGGTGCAATGGTAAAGATTTAAGTAGTTTAAGTTATAGTGGCAAGAGTATTCCTATAAAAGGGTTGCTTGCTTAGCTTAAAAAAGGCACTATTGCCATGAATAGCTAGGCAAAGCATAAACTCGGAAAACTAAAGCACTCTAATTAAACATACAAAAAATTTTAACACTCCACACTAAATTAAGAATTATTGAGCATTGGTTTTGAAGAATAACAAACGAGAAGGACTCAGTGGATTCGGAGAAGAACCTAGTCCTTGAATAGAAGGGCATGATTTGGTCGAAAAGATCTGAGGGTTGCAAATCCCTGCGGAACTAGGAGTAGTGGCGCGTGAATGAATATGCATCCTAGTCAGACTAAAAGAGGCGGTGCCCAGGCTGTGTCTTCGAAGTACGAATAGGAGTTAGACTTCAATAAGAAAAAGAGTTACTAGGAATCCTGTCTTGCCATAATTACAAGGATTCTTTGTGAGACTCAACTAGGGTTGCAAAGCCCATATAAATACAAGTAGTTGATGCAGCCGAAAGCAGTTATTCACAAACTGAGAGTTGAGAGCATACAAAGGCATCCAGCAGCTTTCTACATGAGATAACTGAAGAAGACAACTGATATACTTGAGTTGATTGACTCTAGATATTCTGTTTAGGTTCGTTGCATTGTAAGTTTTCTTATTGTGAGCAATCATTGTTTTTACCTATTGGCTTATAGTAGAAGCATATGTATTAGGTAAACTTTCGAGAGAATACTTTGTAAAGCTAGAGTTTAGCTTTGTTTAGTGTTTAGGGTCTAGAGTGTAGCCCCTTAGGTACAGATTTGTGTAATCAGAAACTTGTTCTTTGTGTTAGTGGATTGAGTTCTAAAATCCCAGAGTGTGGGTCGTGGTTTTTCTCCCTTGAGCAAGGAGTTTTCCACGTAAAATCCTTGTGTTCCTTATGTTGGTGATTGCCGTGTGTAGTAGTGTTCAAACAGCAAACTATAGAGGTAAGAACACGGTTCTTGACTCAGGAGAATCGAGTTCTTAAAACGAAAATCGGTGGACACTATTCAACCCCCCTCCCCCCTTCTAGTGTCCTTAGGAGGTGCTTAGATTGTAACAAGTGGTATCAGAGCAGGTCTTCTCGTGCTAGGTTAACACCTTGAGAAGGATCAGAATTATGAGTGCACCACCTACCATCACTGAAGGACAGTCAGTTCAGAGGCCCCCACAGTTCAATGGGCAGTACTATGCTTGGTGGAAGAACAGGATGGAAATTTACATATGTGCTGAAGACTATCAACTATGCCTGATAGTGTCTGAAGGAAACCTGATCCCCACTAAAATAGTTGGTGAAAGAGCTGCTGCCCAACAAGAACCTAAGTTGAAAGAGGAGTTCAATGAGGACTATAAGATGATTGAAAAGAATCACAAAGCCAAGCATTTGGTAATTTGTGGTCTTGGTCCTGAGGAGTTTAACAGAGTATCATCTTACAAGACTGCCAAGAAAATCTGGGATGCCCTGTAGGTTGCGCATGAAGGAACCACTGAAGTGAAGGACTCAAAGAGAAGAATGCTGAAAAGACAATTTGAATTGTTCTCTATGGGAGAAAATGAGTCAATTCAGGATATGATGACCAGGTTGACCATTATCACTAATGAGATGAGATCTCTTGATATGGAGTTACCAAAAGTTGAGATGGTGGACAAGATTCTAAATGTTCTACCTGAAGCTTGGGAACCCAAGATGACGGACATCATTGAGTCTAAACCTCTAAGATCCATTAAACTTGAAGAACTGGTTGGTAGCCTGAAAACTCATGAGATGATGAAAGACTCAAAAGCCAAACCAGCTCTCAAGAAGGACAAGACCCTTGCACTTGAAGCAACGGATAAAATTGATGAGTATGTTGATCTGCAATCAGTTGAAGCAGCAATGGTTAGCGCTTTGAGACAGAAGCTTAACTTGAGAAGGTTCAAGGGCTTTAAAAGAAGTGGCAAGGAGAACTATGGAAGGAATAACATAGTCGACAGTCCTGACTACTCAGGATGCTTTAAGTATTTCAAGAAGGATCATACTGTTATGGATTGTCTTATGTGGGAAATAGAATGGATGAAAAATAGAACATCTAAGGAAAAGGAAAAGGAGACGTCAAAGGAGAATGACAAAGATAAGAAGAAGACAAGACGACCTCCAAACTTTAGAGCAAAAAGAAGGAAAAGAAAGGAAGCCTTCTATGCTACATGGGGACCAACTAACAGTGAATCTGATCATGAAATGGAATCTGGAGATGAATCACCACTAGCACTGATGGGACTGACAGGCATCAAATCAGATGAAGAAGACCCTCGGGAGTTCAGAGGAGGAAGAGATCCGTCAAAGCCACATGTGTTCAACGGGACTAACTACAAGAGCTGGAAAAAACAGATGAAGAACTTCCTGCAAGCAACTGATTACAGTCTCTGGTTGATCGTGAAGAGAGGACCTCATGTTCCTGTGAAGAGAGCAGCCAATGGAGTTCTGGTGCCAAAGAAGGTAGAAGAACTAGATCCTTAAGATCTAGACTGGCTACAGGCAAATTCCAAGGTTGAATTGTACCTGAGAAGATGGCTGACTAATGATGTGTTAGCAAGGATACTTGAATACAAGTCTGCTAAGGAAGTGTGGAAAAAGCTGAAGGAGTTGTACACAGGTGACAACCCGAAGAAGGACTCTGCTCTTATGGCTACTGATGGAGCTGAAGCTGCACATTCAGCAGAGGTATGTCTATCTGATCTTAAGGAAAATCTACACACATACTCTACTGAAATTTGATTCTAATCACAGCCACTTTGATTGAGGGTTATGAAAATGAGAGAATTGAAAAAGATAAATTAACTGAAGAGTTAAGTGATCTCAGAACAAATCACAAGAGCCTTCAAGAACAAAACATTGAGCTGGAAGAAATCAATGCTATCTTAAAAGGGCAGACTCTTGCGTCAAACTCTAAGATCACTGAACTGGAATTGGAACTTAATCAGTTAAGAGAAAGTATAAATGGTAAGCAAGTAATAAGTGAAGTCCAAACCTTTCTTGAAAATGAACTAAGAAGAGCTAATGAGATTCTTAATCAGGAAACTGAAAAGAACAGGATTTTAAATCAAAAGGTTGAGAAATCTGAATTTGAGCTTACCAGATTAACAAAATGGAATAAATTGTCCGAGGCTATGAACTGCTAGGATTCAAGAAACCGTTGCCTCCATATAACCCTAAGAGCAAGTATGTGGGATTTCCTTGCAACATGTTATGTACCTTTTGTGGTGAAACCGGACACTACAAACAAAGGTTCATGAATGTTAGCAAGGTAAAGGCTAAGAATAAAAGAAGTGTTCTACCTAAATGGGCTAAATAGGATTTGATTTATCCATTTTCTCGTAAGAAGAGACCCAAGCTTGTCTGGGTTCCTAAAGCTAACCTTTAATCGTTGCATTGTAAGTTGTCTTATTGTGAGCAATCATTGTTTTTACCTATTGGCTTATAGTAGAAGCATATGTATTAGATGAACTTTCAAGAGAATACTTTGTAAAGCTAGAGGTTAGCTTTTTTTAGTGTTTAGGGTCTAGAGTGTAGCCCCTTGGTTACAGAGTTGTGTAATCAGAAACTTGCTCTTTGTGTTAGTGGATTGAGTTTTAAAATCTCAGAGTGTGGGTCGTGGTTTTTCTCCTTTGGGCAAGGAGTTTTCCACGTAAAATCCTTGTGTTCCTTGTGTTGGTGATTGGCGTGTGTAGTAGTTTTCAAACATCAAATTGTAGAGGTAAAAACGGGGTTCTTGACTCAGGAGAATCAAGTTCTTAAAACGAAAATTGGTGGACACTATTCAATCCCCCCTTCTATTGTCCTTAGGAGGTGCTTAGATTGTAACAAGAATCCTCCCATTAATTTTAAAGAAAGAAGCAAGAGAGAATTTAGCTAGAAGAAGACATTTATTCGAGTTAAAACCATAGTCTTCTCTCTCATTTATGGTCGTCTCTTCTTTTTCGTTATGTATGTGCGCAAGTTATATCTTTTCACTTTTACTAAACTTGATACATTTCCAAACTTAGAAGTTCTGTTCTTTGGAAACCATTTTTCAAAATTGCTCCTATTTATAAGGGTTGAATATTAGCTTTTCTAGCCTTGAGTTATTTCCTTGCAGACTTATTTAGCTTTAGAACTCTAGTGTGAGAATGTTGAATGGGAGTCTTTTGGTTGTTGGTCTACTTGAAAATGATATTCTCCTAATGCAGGTTGCAGTAGTGACCTAAATGCATTTTTTATTCATTACCCACTGGCAAACTCTGCCCCTCCGTATGGAGAGAAAATGAGACAAGTCATTTGGACTCGGTGAAAGTTTTTTCCAGGTTCTTTTCCTAGTCAATAATATTTTCGTATACTTCACGTTAGGCTGAACAAGAAGGAACAACATTCATCCTAGTTTTTTTGTTTCAGTTTTTCTGGCGATGAGTCAATATTTAGGAGAGTGGCAATTTCAATTTTTTCTGTTTGATTTATGTTGTTTAAGATGTACCTGTTTGTTCAGTGATGCCTGTGATTTTCTTAACCACCTAAGAATCTACGTTTTGATTAATCGGTATATTATTCCTCCATATTTAATGTTGTTAAGGGTTGTCTCACAGTTTTGCAGGTACTTTTAGGGAAAAGGTGATAAGAACTGTGAGGCAGTTTTCACCTCATTTAGCTGCAAAAATGAGACCTTCATTCACGTGAATATGCATCTATATTTGAATTCTTAAGGCACAGTGAAGCTGCATTTCCACTGATATATCTTTGATAATGCTCAAGCCTGTCATTCGAGGAGTCCACCCACTATAAGAGAAATATTCATTTGTGGATGACCTGGTTGGGTGTTTGTCTTTGTATTATCTATAGGTATTGGAAGTGCTTATTCTATTATATGCAGGCCGACTCAACAATAAGGCAGGTAAGGCAATTGTTTGGAGCCCCAACTTTTTGGATACTCCATTTTTTACGTACTTTGTTATAATCTACGCACCTCCTAAAGACACTAAAAGGGGGGGGTTGAATAGTGTCTATCGATTTTTGTTTCAAGAACCTGGTTCTTCTGAATGTAGAACCTAGTTCTTACCTTCGCAATTTTACTGTTTCAATCACTGCAACATGCCACACTACACACACAGAAAACACAAGGATTTTACGTGGAAAACTCCTTGCTCAAGGGAGAAAAACCACGACCCACACTCTGGGATTTTAGAACCGAATCCACTAACACAACGAGCAAAGTTTCTGATTACAAACTCTGTAACCAAGGGGCTAAACTCTAGACCCTAATCACCACTCAAAGCTAAACTCTAGCTTTTCAAGTAATTTCACACGAGTTCACCTAATACATATGCTTCTGCAATAAGCCAATAGGTAAAAACTATGAACGCTCAAACTAAGACAACTTACAACTCAATGAACCTAGACAGAATATCTAGACTCAATACACTACAAGCACTTCAGTTGTCTTCTCCAGTTTATTCTCGTAGAAAGATGCTAGATTGCCTTTGTATGCTCTCAACTCTCTGTTTGTGAATAACTGCTTTACGGCTGTCTCAACTACTTGTATTTATACGGCTCTTGAAACCCTAGTTGAGTCCTACAAGGAATCCTTGTAATTATGGTAAGACAGGATTCCTCGTAACTCTTTTCCTTGTTGAAGTCCAACTCCTTTTCACACTTCGAAGACACAGCCTGGGCACCGTCTCTTTTAGTCTGACTTGGATACATATTCATTCACGCGCCACTACTCCTAGTTCCGCAGGGATTTGCAACCCGCAACTCTTTTCGATCGATCGTGCCCTTCATTACAAGGACTAGGTTCTTCGTGAGAACCTCTGAGTCCTTTACGTTTGTCATTCTTCAAAACCAGCACTCAACAAATTCCCCCTTTTTGATGATGACAAACAAATGTTGCCCAAGAACCTGAACAAATAAAAACCCAAAAGCACAGAACCAAAAGTAGCAAGTTCAAGAAAAAAATGAAACAGATGAATTAGGTCACAAACACCCCAACATTTCCTTCTTCCCCCTTTTGGCATCATCGAAAAGATTCAAATACCTGCATGAACCTGTCAGTATTATTCAGTCTAAAGCACAAGGCAACAAGTCAGTAATAAGAACACACAGAAGCAAAAATAACGACCCAATCAAGAACCAAATACTTAAAAGGAAACAGTCACAAACATAAGAAGATTAAAACCATTATCCAGGGTGTGATATCAACACAACCCCGTCAATAAGTACACAACTGAAAAATAAATTGTTTGAAACAACCATCACATGCGCAGGGGAGAATTGGAAGGAATAGACAACAGGAAGAAAGAGGGATAGGAGGATAGGACAGGAGGACTCAAAGCTGAATGTTGAAGTGTTTGAAAAGTGCCTCAAGTTGCTTCGTATTCTTGGCCCTTTCCATCACTAGCTCGGCCTCATACTTGTGGCAGTCTATCTTCAAACGATCAATTTAATTTCTTGATCCTTCAACTTCAGCTGTCTGTGGAGCTCTGCATTTTCTATATTCACCTCAAGGACATGAGTCTCCAGTTCCTTCACAGCATCAATGGCCTCCTCAGGTCCATGGTCCTCACTTTTTTCAGCTAGCTCTTGCTTGGCCTGCATTGGTTTCTTAGAAGCTCTGCTCTCCTTGAAGAAGTCACAATTTTTTAGCACATTGTGCCCACACATTTGATGAATGGTCGGCTTCTTCCCAGCTTCCAGGGGAACTCCAAAGTGTTCAAGTACCTGCTGGAGGATGTAGGAATGCACAAGAGAATGTGGCTTTTGAGCTGTGTCAGCAATCCTCTTGATATGTCTAATGATTAGCCCAGGTAAATTGATTTTTACCCCCTGTCCTGCAAGTCCATGTATGTCAGGTCCAAAGGACTAGCTTCACAGTCCTCTCTCCTCTAGGCAGAAGGAACCTGTGCACAAACTCAAACAGCAACTGGTGTGCAGGTTCCATCTCCTTCTTATCTACCTTCCTCTCCTTCCTTAGTTTGGGTTTTCCTAAAAACTTCTTGACTACATCCAGTGGAGTCACTCCATCAGTCCTCTTGGGCCATTTCAATTTTATATACCTGCAATAACCTTCAGCAGGTATGTCAAGAATCACTCCAAGCTCAGGTCTCCCAAACTCTATCTCAATTCCCTCACTGTAGTGAACACTCTCCTGGCATTAACTCAGCTGTTGGTGTAGAACTCTCTAATCTCATCCACAAACAATCTTCTCTCTTTGTTGGCAAATAAACCAAGCCATCCTTGGTTACCAATCACTCTCAGCAGTGGCTTCATGTGAAATTCCTTCTCATCATGTAAGATGCTGCCAGGCAACACCTGATGCTTTGAAAAGAAGGCCACTCTGTCAACTTCTTCCTCACTGCCTCTCCTTCTCTTCCTGTTCTCAGCTTCACTATCTGTTTCAGAATCACTTGGCTCAGCATAACTTCCAGCCTCATCACTCTCTTCTTGTACTTCCTCATCTTTCTTTTCTTCTTCCCTTTTCTTTGCTTTGAAAGTCACTGTTCTTTCCAATTTTCCTACCTTCTCCAGCTGTTGCTTTAAGGGAGACCTAGTGCCAACCCTCCTGGCAATAGGCTCATCAACAGTCTTGTCATCACTATCTCCACTTGATTCATCAACCAGTTTAGTTTTCAACACTGGCTTTCCCCTTTCACCAGTCTCCTCTTTTTTTCCGGCTCTACTCTGTTTTCCTTGACAAATACAACCTCCTCTTCTTCTTCCTCACATGCTATTCTCTCATCCTCTTCACCGAACTTTCTCTTTCTCTTTGATTCTTCTCCATTCTTAGTACCCTCTTCATTTTCATCTTTTTCTAACACAATCCCTTCATTCTCTTCTTCTTCAGAATCTGTCCAGTTTAAGTCTGCATCATCAGCCTCAGTGGAATCTGGGCAAGAGACAGGCTCTTGGCACAAATCCTTTGAGGCTTCAGTAAGACCAGATCCTTCAACTACTGGACCTTTTGGAACAGATACTTCCTCAATATTCTCAGCACTCCCAACATTTGTACAGGGTTCCATCTCACTTTCTCTAAGGGACTCAACACGATCTTGTTCCCTTAGTTGTTCTTTCACTCTTTCTGCTATATCCAACTCCACACCAGTCTTTTCAACCAAAGACACCTGTAAATCTTCCCTAAGTTCATCCTGTCCACTCTTTTGCTCTGTCTCACCTGGGTTCCCCCTATCTATTTTGTCATCATGCTCTACAACTCCTATAATTTTGTCTAGTCCTGTTACTAGGTTTTCAGTGTCTGTAGTACCAGGGCTTTTTATTTTTACTAAACCAACAGGAGTAGATTTAATAGGATCAAGGATTACCTCAGAAGGTGATTTTGATGAACCTTGTGCAATGGGCGTAGTAGGTACTGCTCTTGACTCATCTTCTTGACCAATTTCTTGTCGCCCATTTGAAGAAATTTTGTGCGGGCCCTAGCGATTCTTTGTGCAAGATTGGATGGGGGAGGTTTTGCAGACATGGTGAAGACTTTAATGAATTGTCACTGAGATTTCAAGAAAATTTCCTGTTTTAGGTTTTGGAAGAGAACTTTGGTGTGGAAGGAGAGAAGTAGTTGGATTGAGAGGGTTTTGTGTGTATCGACAAAAAAGGGGAAGGGTTTTGGTGATTAGACAACTTCTAGGGAAGACAAAGAAATAATGATGTAAAGTAGATAAGCAGCTTTTTGAAATTTTTGAAAACCGGGAAGAGTTAAAGATTTGACGGTTATGGACTCATTTAATATAGCCTTTTCAAGTAGTGGGGTCCAAACAGGTCAAATAGAATTCTATCTCAAAAAGGAATGTGTTCCTATAATTTAGGACAGTTATAGGAACATGGAGGATCTCCCTTGACACACGTATAATTGACAATTTAATTTCAGTTATGACTTCTATCATGCAGGGTAGTGTGAATGTACCTGGACATGATCCCTCATGCTTCAGTCGGTTCCTTCTCAGTACATAGTAGGTTCTTCATGGGATCACATTATTCTCACCTGGTGCTCAAAGACTGAACAAGTGTACTTATTAAAGTATAAGGTTAGACCGAACATTAATGACAGAATTCAAACATGGACAATTGAATACTTAACTAACCAATCATAGAGGGATTACCTGCTGGGTCATCCGTGTATTTTGGTCATCCCTAATTCCAACTTGTTCCTCTCAAACTGTACCTTGCTCAACGCTTTGGTAAATATATCAGCAATTTGATCTTCAGTCCTGCACGAGTTCATAGTAATCAGACCCTTTTCCACATTATCTCTCAGGAAATGGTGTCTAATATCAATGTGCTTGGTTCTTTTATGCTGGACTGGGTTCTGGGCAATATTCACTGCACTAGTGTTATCACAGAAAATTGGCACTGCTCCACACTTGATACCAAAGTCCTCCAATTGTTGTTTGATCCATAGGAATTGTGAACAGCATGATGCAGCTGCCACATACTCAGCTTCAGGAGTAGATAGGGCAACTGAGTTTTGCTTCTTTGTAGCCCAAGAGATCAAACAAGGACCAAGAAAGTGTGCCATTCCTGAAGTGCTTTTCCTATCCACCAAATGACCTGCATAATCTGCATCAGCAAAATCAATTAGTTCAAAAGTACCTCCTCTTGGGTACCAAAGACAAAGATCCTGAGTTCCTTTCAAGTACCTCAGGATCCTCTTCACAGCTGTCAAATGTGACTCCTTGGGCTTGGACTGAAATCTAGCACATAGTCCTACAATGTATACGATGTCAGGTCGACTGGCTGTGAGATAAAGAAGTGAACCTATGATTCCTCTATATTTTTTCTCATTTGTCAAAGGACCTAATTCATCCAAATCCAGCTTCGTCCCAGGTGCAATGGGAGTAGTCATTTCTTTTGCTCCTTCCATGTCAAATTTCTTCAGTAGTTCCTTCACATATTTTTGCTGGTGAATCATAGTTCCTTCAGGCATTTGCTTTATCTGCAACCCAAGGAAGAAATTTAGTTCGCCCATCATGCTCATTTCAAATTCACTTCCCATCAGATCAGCAAATCCTTTGCACAGTCCCTCATCAGTGGCTCCAAAGATGATATCATCGACATACACTTGAACCACCAATAGATCTTTTCCTTTCTTTTTGAGGAATAATGTGTTGTCAATCTTTCCTCTCGAGAAACCATTCTTCAGTAGAAATCCAGAGAGTCTTTCATACCAGGCTCTAGGGGCTTGCTTCAATCCATAAAGAGCCTTGTCCAGTTTGTAAACATGATCAGGGAATTCATTGTTCACAAAGCCTGGTGACTGTATCACCTAGACTTCTTCATTCAGGTAGCCATTTAAGAAGGCACTCTTTACATCCATCTGGTATAGTGTAAACTCCATATATGTAGCAAAAGCAATTAGCATCCTGATGGCCTCCATCCTTGCAACTGGTGCAAAGGTTTCATCATAGTCTATTCCTTCTTCCTGACTATAACCTTGAACTACTAATCTCGCTTTGTTTCTCGACACTATACCATGCTCATCCAGTTTGTTCCTGAATACCCATTTTGTTCCAATTATTGATCTGTCCTTTGGCTTAGGAACTAGGTGCCACACTTTGCTTCTTTCGAATTGATGTAGTTCCTCCTGCATGACTAGAATCCAATCTGGGTCTTCTAGAGCTTCTTTTACGTTCTTTGGTTCCAGAGATGAGAGGAAAGCAAAGAAAGCACAGAAGTTTTTCAAGGCTGACCTGGTCATGATTCCTCTATCCAATTCCGATAGAACATTCTCCAAAGGATGAGATCTTTGATGTTTCCATGGCCTGAGTTGAGTATGACCGGAAGATCCTGCAGCATTATCCTAGAGGGGTTCTTCCTGCCTTCATCAGAGGTTCCCCCTGTCAAATTGACTCCTTGTTCTAGTGTGCTTGGATTTTCACCTGATGTCTCCTTGTCTTCTGAGTCTTCTAGTTCATTTACACCTTCTTCCCTACTTAGGCCAATCACTTGATCTTCTGTCTCACTCTCCTCCAGTGCCTTATCTGATTCATCAAATACAACATGCATACTTTCTTCCACTGTTTGTGTTCTTTTGTTAAACACCTTGTATGTTTTTCTTTGAGTAGAATAACCAAGAAATATTGCTTCATCACTCCTAGCATCGAACTTCCCCAAGGGTTCCTTGCCATTGTTGTGAACAAAACATTTACAACCGAAGGGTCTTAGGTGAGCAATATTTGGTTTTCTTCCTCTGAGTAGCTCATATGGGGTCTTGTCAAGAATTGCTCTGATGGAACATCTGTTCAGCAAGTAGCATGCAGTATTTATTGCTTCAGCCCAAAAGTTTCTTGCAAGCCCACTTGACAACAGCATAGTCCTAGCCATATCCTCCAGAGACCTGTTCTTCCTCTCAACCACACCATTTTGTTGGGGAGTTCTTGGGGCAGAGAAGTTATGATCTATGTTGTTCTTTGCACAGTACTCAGAAAATTTTGAGTTTTCGAACTCAGTTCCATGATCAGATCTGATGCTGATGAGTTCAAGACTTAACCTTTTCTGCACTACACCAGCCCAGTCTTTAAAGCTGTCAAAAGCTTCATCTTTAGATGCCAAGAACAGGGTCCATGTGTACCTAGAGTAGTCATCAACAATCATGAACACGAATCTCTTTCCTCCTCTACTCCTGACTCTCATAGGCCCACATAGATCCATATGCAGCAGTTCCAGTGGCTTTGATGTACTTACCACCTTCTTGGATTTAAAGGATGATTTCACATGCTTTCCCCTGACACACGCATCACACATTTTTATGTTTTCAATTCTCTTGCTTGGCAATCCACGAACCAGCTCCTTCGATACAAGCTTGTTCAGTTGTGAGAGACTTGTATGACCCATTCTTTTGTGCCACAGCTAAGAGTCACTTTCTTGCACGTTCAGGCATGTTAGGTTATTTTCAGGTAGTGACTTCAGCGATGCTTTGTATACATTGTTCACCCTCTTTCCTTCCATAACAATTTCTTCACTCTGTAGATTCTTCACAATACATCCTACAAACGAGAAACACACTTCGTTACCTCTATCACATAGTTGGGAGATGCTCAACAGATTGTGTCTGAGACCGTCAACACAATAAATATTTTCAATTGCATGATTCAGAGTTCTCCCAATCTTTCCAATTCCCACGATTTGACCACTTTTTCCTCCTTCGAAGGCCACACTGCCTCCTTCAAAATGTTGCGAGTGAGAGAAAGTTTCTTCTATCTCCTGTCATGTGCCTTGAACAACCACTATCAAGAATCCAGCTTGAGTTGTTCTCCCTCACTCCAGCCTGCAAAACAAATTAGAGGTTAGCCTTAGGAACCCAGACAAGCTTGGGTCCCTTCTTACGAGAGAATGGATAAATCAGATCCTGTCTAGCCCAATTAGGTAGAACACTTCTTTTATTCTTGGTCTTTGCCTTGCTGACATTTATGCCCTTTTTTTTTTACATGTCCAGTTTCACCACAAAAGGTACATAACATGTTGCAAGGTAATGCCACATACTTGCTCTTAGGGTTATATGGAGGCAGTGGTTTCTTAAATCCTAACCCTTGTTTCCCTTTGTTTTGATTTTCAAGAACCCAGTTCATTGCCTCTGATGATTTATTCCATTTAGTCAATCTACTAAGCTCAAATTTTGATTGTTCAACCTTTGACTTAAAATCCTGTTCTTTTCAGTTTCCTGATACAGAATCTCATTAGCTCTTTTCAATTCATTTTCCAGAAAGGTTTGAACTTCACTTATTACTTGCTTACCATTTACACTTTCTCTTAACTGATTGCATTCCAATTCTAGTTCAATGATCTTAGAGTTTGACACAAGAGTCTGCCCTTTCAAGATAGCATTGACTTCTACAAGTTTAATGTTCTGTTCTAGGAGACTCTTGTGCTTGGTTCTAAGACTACTTAGTTCTTCAGTTAATTTATCCTTTTCAAGCTTCTCCTTTTCATAACCCTCGATTAAGGTGGCAGTGATTAAAATCAAGTTTTCAGAAGAGTATGTATGAAAAATTTCCTTAAGTTCAGATAAACATACCTCTGCTGAATGAGCAGCTTCAGTTCCATCAGTTGCTATGAGAGCAGATTCCTTCTTTTGATTGTCATCTGTGTACACCTCCTTCAGTCTTTCCCAGATTTCCTTAGCAGACTTGCATTCAAGTATCATAGCAAGTACATCGTATGTGAGTCCTCTTTTCAGGTACCATTCAGCTTTGGAGTTTGCCTGTAACCAATCTAGGCCTTGAGGATCTAGTTCTTCTACTTTCTTTGGCACCAAGACTCCATTTGCAGCTCTCTTTACAGGAACATGAGGTCCTCTCTTCACAATCAGCCACAGACTATAGTCTGCTGCTCGCAAGAAAGTGTTCATCTGTTTCTTCCAGTTCTTGTAGTGAGTCCCGTTGAACACAGGTGGTCTTAATGGATCTCTTCCTCCTCTAAACTCTCGAGGGTCTTCTTCATCAGAACTGATGATTAACATACCCATTAGTGCCAGTGGTGAATCATCTTCAGAATCTTTTTCATGATCGGATTCACTATCAGTTGGCCCCCATGTAGCATAAAAGCTTCCTTCTTCTTTCTCCTTTCTGCTCTGAAGTTTGGAGGCCGTCTTGACTTCTTCTTATCTTTGTCATTTTCCTTTGGCGTCCCCTTATCCTTTTCCTTGGATGCTCTATTTTTCATCCACTCTATTTCCCACATAGGACAGTCCACGACAGTATGATCCTTTTTGAAGCACTTAAAGCATCCAGAATAATCAGGACTGTCAACTATGTTCTTCCTGCCAGAGTTCTCCTTGCCACTTCTTTTGAATCCTTTGAACCTTCCCAAATTAAGCTTCTTTCTTAGGGCACTTACCATTGCTGCTTCAACTGATTGAAGATCAACATACTCATCGGTTTCATCAGTTGCTTCAAGCGCAAGGGTCTTGTCCTTCTTTACAGCTGGTTCAGCTTTTGAGTCCTTCATCATCTCATGAGTTTTCAAGCTACCAACCAGTTCTTCAAGTTTGATGGATCTGAGAGGTTTGGATTCAATGATGGCGGTCATCTTGGGTTCCCATGCTTCAGGAAGCACATTCAGGATTTTATCGACCATCTCTATTTCAGGCAGTTCCATATCCATAGATCTCATCTCATTAGTAATAATGGTCAACTTGGTCATCATATCCTGAATTGATTCTTTCTCACCCATGGAGAATAGTTCAAATTATCTCTTCAGCATTCTCCTTTTTTAGTCTTCACTTCTGTGGTTCCTTCATGCGCAACCTGCAGAGCATCCCATATTTTCTTAGTCGTCTTATAAGATGATACTCTATTGAACTCCTCAGGGCCAAGACCACATATGACCAGACGTTTGGCTTTGTGATTCTTTTCAATCATCTTATAATCCGTCTCGTTGAACTCCTCTTTCAGTTTAGGTTCTTGCTTGGCAGTGGCTCCTTCACCAACTATTTTAGTGGGGATTAGGTTTCCTTCAGAAACTATCGGCCAGAGTTGATAGTCTTCAGCACATATGTAATTCTCCATCCTGTTCTTCCACCACGCATAGTATTGCCCATTAAACTGTGGGAGTTTCTGAACTGACTGTCCTTCAGTGATGGTAGGTGGTGCACTCATGATTCTGATCCTTCTCAAGGTGTTACCCTCTCACAAGAAGACCTGCTTTGATACCACTTGCTATAATCTACGCACCTCCTAAAGACACTAGAAGGGGGGGTTGTATAGTGTCTACCGATTTTCGTTTCAAGAACCTGGTTCTTCTGAATGTAGAACCTAGTTCTTACCTTCGCAATTTTACTGTTTCAACCACTGCAACACGCCACACTACACACATAGAAAACACAAGGATTTTACGTGGAAAACTCCTTGCTCAAGGGAGAAAAACCACGACTCACACTCTGGGATTTTAGAACCGAATCCACTAACACAACGAGCAAAGTTTCTGATTACAAACTCTGTAACCAAGGGGCTACACTCTAGACCCTAATCACCACTCAAAGCTAAACTCTAGCTTTTCAAGTAATTTCACACGAGTTCACCTAATACATATGCTTCTGCAATAAGCCAATAGGTAAAAACTATGAACGCTCAAACTAAGACAACTTACAATTCAATGAACCAAGACAGAATATCTAGACTCAATACACAGCAAGCACTTCAGTTGTCTTCTTCAGTTTATTCACGTAGAAAGATGCTAGATTGCCTTTGTATGCTCTCAACTCTCTGCTTGTGAATAACTGCTTTACGGCTGTCTCAACTGCTCGTATTTATATGGATCTTGAAACCCTAGTTGAGTCCTACAAGGATTTAGTCCTACAAGGAATCCTTGTAATCATGGTAAGATAGGATTCCTCGTAACTCTTTTCCTTGTTGAAGTCCAACTCCTTTTCACACTTCGAAGACACAGCCTGGGCACCGCCTCTTTTAGTCTGACTAGGATACATATTCATTCACGCGCCACTATTCCTAGTTCCGCAGGGATTTGCAACCCGCAACTCTTTTCGATCGATCGTGCCCTTCATTACAAACTAGGTTCTTCGTGAGAACCTCTGAGTCCTTTACGTTTGTCATTCTTCAAAACCAGCACTCAACATACTTTTATATATTACTTTTTTTAAAATACTTTGGATGTCCTATGAAAGCCCAACTTTTCACTTTACCGGTGCGGACTCTTGTGAGAAACAAAAGTTATATTAAAAGTGGGGACCGTTGCAATTATTGGGAGTGTAATTATAGTATCTTCCTTTTATGGGTACTTATTATTATTTTTTTTGGAGCATTTATATTCCAACAACTAAGAGGAGACCTCATTTCAGCCCAGCTCCTATTCAAAGGCTTCCAAGAGTTCTCTCTTGCATCAGGGTTACAGGCCAACACAGAGAAAAGCTCCATCTATTTTGGGGTGTAGACATGCAGACACAGAATGAAATTTTAAGCAGTTTGGGATTTGTCAAAGCTGAGTTGCCATTTAGGTACCTTGGTGTACCTCTCAGTTCAAAAAAGCTCTCAATAGCCCAATGTCAACCTTTGCTGGACAAGATGATACACCAAATCACATCCTGGACTAATAAATTCCTCTCCTATGGAGGCAGGATCCAACTAATCAAATCAGTGTTATTCTCTATGAAGACATTTTGGTCACAGATTTTTGTGCTGCCTAAGAAGATTGTACAAATGGTGAAAAGCACGTGCAGGAAGTTTCTATGGACAGGCCAAGTGTCTCCATCAAAAAAAGCTTTACTGTCATGGGAAAAGCTGTGCCAACCTAGAGTAACAGGAGGACTGAACTTGATTGACATCCAGCTATGGAACAAGGCAGCCATATGCAAGCTGTTGTGGTGTCTCATCAAGAAGAAAGATAGGCTCTGGGTTCAGTGGATGCATGCCTACTACATTAAAGGGAAACCTATATGGCAAGTACAAGCAAAGCAGGCTTCATGGATGGTACAGAAGATAATAAATGCAAAAAAGTTCCTTGCAGGGCATATTGAGGAAGATGAGCTACAAAGAATTGAACTGTTTTCTATAAAAAAAAGTGTACATAGCTATGAGAGGAGAGCTAACTAAGGTACCATGGAGAAGGCTAAATAATTTTAGCCATCCTAAAATGCACTTTATACTCTTGTTGGTATTACATGGGAGGCTGGCCACTAGAGATAGACTGCTGAAATGGAGTATTGTCGACTGTGCTCAGTGCCCACTCTGTCAAAAGGAAATGGAATCTCATGATCACTTGTTCTTCCTATGCTCAGTCTCAAAGAACATCTGGGAAAGAATTTTTTTGTGGCAAGGCATACACAGGCAGGCCCTAAGCTGGCAAGCTGAAGTCGACTGGGCAGTACAGCATGCTAGTAGCAAAAAACCTGAAGCTGAAATTTATAGAATGGCAGTTACTGAAGCAGTATATCATGTGTGGAAGGAAAGGAACATGCGAGTATTTCAGCAACTGACTAGAGATGTTGACTCCATTGTTAGAACTATTATACAGGAAATACACCAAAGAGGAAGCACCAGGAGCTGGTTAAGCATAGCACTTGCTAGACTAGATTTTTATTGTTAATTGTTATAAGAGTATAAGTAGTATGAGCTGTCAGATAGGCTCAGGATGGTAGTTACGTTGGCACTCTGTATTTGAACTTTAATGCTTTTGTAATAAATTCATTTACTTACCAAAAAAAAATATTCCAACAACTAACCCACACATTTTTACTCTTATATTTACCTTTTACATTCTCCCTTTCACCATTCTTTTCACTTACTAACAAATATTCTGAAGTCTCCAAACGACAAAACACTGTGGAAAACTACTGCTTACAAGATCAAAACTTGCTTTTTTGTATTTTTTTTTTCAAGATTTCAAGCATTGCAGCAAGCAATTATTTTATTGAAGCATGGAACACTATTTCGATATCATCATATCGATTCATCAAATTACTAAGCCAGTTTTTACAATTCTAATTTTATATTTTACTTTTTTCATTGAGAAATTTTCCTTGTTGATATTCGTACTTATTGAGTATATATTCTTATTTTAGTTATTATTATAATTTATTCAATTTAAATATGTCAACTAGATAATATGAATCTAGTTGTGCAAAAAGAGAAAAAAGAATAAAAGTTGAAAAATTAATTAAATTCTAAAAAGCAGAACCCCTTGGTAGATTTTTAACAAATAATAAAATTTTTGAATGGAGGATGTTCTTCAACTGAACAAGTCACTGATCGAGTTGATCTAGATGATAATAACATCCAAGAAGAAAATCTAGAAGTTATTGAGAATTCTGACATAGTTTCAGAAATTCAAGAACTTCTTGATGATTTAAGTAATTGTATCCCAAAAAATATATATGATCCAATTCAATGGAATATTGTAGACACAGAGTTGAGAGATCTACTAGTAGAAAAAGGACCAATAAGAATAATCGACATAGATTATCCAAAAGATAAATTCTTAAGATATTTTTCTACAACACATTATATTAAAAAATTAGCAAATGGGGATGGTCATGATAGAAGATGGTTAGTAACCTGTAATGATTTGGATAAGTTTTTATTTTTGTTGTAAATTATTTAGTACTAACTTCTAGTAATTGTAACAGTAAACTAGCAAGTGAAAGTACTAGTGATTGGAGAAATCTTAGTGCTAAGTTCAAAAGCTTATGAAGTAACAAATGAGCATCTTATTAATAT
Source organism: Petunia secreta (assembly GCA_029990175.1). Classification (NCBI taxonomy): domain Eukaryota; kingdom Viridiplantae; phylum Streptophyta; class Magnoliopsida; order Solanales; family Solanaceae; genus Petunia; species Petunia secreta. The sequence continues at coordinate 19,374,953 of JARKIP010000038.1, read as the reverse complement.
AGGTGCGTGGATTGATTTAGAAATGAGATTGCACAAAAATAAAATAATTATAAAGATGTGTAAGAATAAATTAATAGAGATAGAGCACACTAGAAAAATGTGTTGTCAAGATTATTGTCGTGATCAAAACTCTTGGGAAAAATAATTTGGCTTTTAAGGAAAAAAATGAAAAGATCTATCAAGAAAATAATAAATATTTTTTAAGCCTAATTGAAATGATTGCAAAATTGATCCTGTTATGCAAGAACATATTCGGCGAATCAAGCATGATGAAATTCATAATTATTACCTGGACATACTATACAATATGAATTGATAAGCTTGTTAGCAAATGAAATCAAGAATAAAATTACTGAAACAATTAAAGAAACAAAGTACTTCTCAATCATACTCGATTGCACTCTAGATGCAACCCATCAAGAATAAATGTCTTTTATATTGTGGAGTGCGCACATTTCAGCTTCTCCAATAAAAATTAATGAATATTTTTTAAAAATTTTTAAAAGTGGATGATACAAGTGGAAAAGGTCTTTTTGAATTTATGATAGATGAGATAAACAATATTGGACTTGATATTGATAATTTAAGAGGACAAGGATATGATAATGATTCCAATATGAAGGAAAAACATCAAGGAGTCAAAAGAGCTTCTCGATGTAAACCCTAGAGCATTTTATACACCTTTGTGGTTGTCATAATTTAAATTTGGTACTTTGTGACATGTCTAATTCTTGTACGAAAGCTATATCATTCTTTGGAGTGATACAACATATATATACGCTATTTTCTTCTTCTACTAAGCGAGGTCAAGTTTTAAAAGATTTTGTACCCAACCTAACTCTTAAACCATTGTCACAGACACGTTGGGAAAGTCGTATTGAAAATATTAAAGCATTAAGTTTTCAAGCACCACAAATAAGAGATGTTTTATTGAAACTAGTAGAAGTTAGTGAGGATCTAAAAATTAAAAGTGAAGCTACGTGTTTAGCAACATATGAGCTTGAAAATTTTAAATTTTTATTAAGTATGACTATATGGTATGATATATTGTTTGCAATTAATTCAATTATTAAAAGCTTACAATCTAAAGATATGCATATTGATGTTGCCATAGATCAGCTAAGAGGTCTAATTTCATTTTTTTCAAAAATATAAAGAAGAAGAATTTGGTACTGCTATGATTTTTTATAAGGAAATAACATATGAATTTCCTAAGAAACGCGTAATAATTATAAAGAAATAATTTGATGAAAATGTTAATAACAAAATCATTAAGTCTCCTGAAGAATTTTTTAGAGTTGATTACTTCTTATACATAGTAGACCAAGTAATTTGTCACTTCAAAATAGATTTGAACAATTTAAAGCGTATAAAATTATTTCTGGTTTTCTATTTAGTGGTAAAAAAATTGAGATCACTAGATGATGAGAATTTAAAAAAAATATTGTCTCGACCTTGAAATTTTTTAACACATATAATAGTTATTCTGATATTGATGGTTTCGATTTATTTTTTGAATTAAAAGTATTGAGAGAAATAATACAAGTAGAATAATGATCTAATCGAAATATTCAATCAAATAAAAAGACTTAATTCTTTTTCAAATGCATATATTGCTTATAGAATAATATTAAAAGTTCCTGTAACTCTTGCCTCAACCGAAAGAAGTTTTTCATATTTAAAATTGATAAAATTTTATTTAAGATCAACAATGTCTCAAGAGAGATTAAATGGATTGGCTATATTATCAATTGAAAAGGAATTATTAGAACAAATCGATTATAAAACAGTAATTAATGACTTCACATCTAAAAAACTAGAAAAGTAGACTTTAAATAAAAATATATATGACGATATATATATTGTTTTTTTAAAAAAAAAGTAAGGTCTCTCTGTGATGTTTGGCTTTAAGGTCCAATCTTGCAATTGAGACGGGCTCTGTAGAGGCTTTGGGGTTTCGACCTACAACTACAGTAGTATTGGAAGTAGGCAGCTTCTCTAGTGTAATTACTGTCAAATTAGTATGTTTTTCAAGTGATTTACTTGAAATATTTGTGGTTCTGTCTATACGCATAAATTCTAGAATTTGGCTACAAAACCATAAATGTTACGAATGACCCTCAATAGTTGGTCCCATCATTTCATGCATTCATAACAATAATACACAAAAAAGTAAGTAAAAACGTTTATAATAGCATTATTCGTTTCACCAAGAATAAAAGCGCTCTTGTGCAAATTCATTTTTCTATACTGGCAGACTTGTAATTATTGAATAACTTGAAAGTCTCAAAGTCATCTCATTTAATTTTCTGAATAACTTATGATGAGCTTTCTGAGTTATAAACTTCTCTTTTTTCTGTTTATAGCTTGAAAAGATAAACATATCAATGTGCTGCCAACAAAGAGCAAAATATTTTCTTCGTGCCTCAAAGGATACTTTTATAAATATTAATTATGCATCATACATACGGGGACATTTCTAGTGAAATTTAACCTTTTAACTCTAAGAAATAATAAAGTCGTCGTAGACTCAAAAAGCTTACACTGACATCCCATTAGCCAGGATTATTTGAATGAAAGACAACAACTTATCATTATCGTCAGCAAGAGGAGATGTTAATTTCTTCTCATTAAAAGCTTGATCACACTTGTTAACAGCGAGCCTAGCATCTGATGCTGGTTCACCTATGGTTCTCCCTGCTTGAAAAGCTGCTCTTATGCTTGAAAAATCGATATTGAGCAAACTATAATCTCGAATACAAGAACTCAAAGCAGCCTTTTTATTTGGATCTTTTTCATTTTGCGCGAGTGAAAGAGCCTTCGTAGCTACTGCTATGGCATTTTTTGATCCCAAATCAATAGTTATTCCCTCAAGATCATGAATTGTTTTTGCTGTTTTAGAACGAGGATCTGAATTAATAACCCCTAAGCAAAATTTTGGATCTTGGACTTTATTACAAAAGGTTGATACTAAGGAGGATTGACTTGTGACAAGATTTGTAAATGTAGTAACACATAAAATGAGAAAAATCAGTGCGGATGATGAAGCAGACAATAGTTTGGCCATTTTCTTTTGATGTGATGAGAAAGAAGGAGAAAATGGAGATATATGCAATAAACATTTGATGTCTTTTTTATAGTGAAATTCGGAACACACAAAGATTGTCAAAATCTGTCATATTAAGAGAAATCATTATTGATTGGGATACATTTATTGCAATGCAAGATGATCCAGATTAATTAAGGCCAAAATACACATTATAATATGGCAGTGTGATCAAGATGAATATAATTAAGGCCAAAATACACACAAAGATTGTCAAAATACATTTATGGAAATGTGATCAAGTAATGTGATCAAGATGAATAAAATGCATGATATGTGATCAAGTAATGTGATCAAGATGAATAAAATGTATAAAGAAAATTAATTATGTATTTGCAAAAATGCATAGTATAGTTCCCATTATGGTCACTTATTTTTGTTTTGTCTTTCTATGGTTACTCAACTTTGGGTAATAGGCTACCGTAGTCACTTATCTTTGTTTTGTCTTTCTATGGTCACTCAACTTTACTCAGTTAACTCTCATGGTCATGCAACACAAAACTCTAAAAACTTATGTTAAGTATATGCTGACGTGGCAACTTTTTTTTATGCAAATTACAGAAAATAAAAAAACTTAATCAACCCACTTTAGACCCCCACACAGCCCCAAACTGACCCAAGAATTGAATTTAGCAGATCTTCCTTACTGCAAAACAATTTGCTTTTCTTTTTTCTATTTCTTTTATCTTTTTTGTATTTCATCCTACAAATTATATGTAACAGTTATCGTACCATTACGAAGTGAAAGGAATAATATAAAGCATTAAACAAAAAGGGAGCATATATTATCCAAAACAAAATGAAGACATCAAACCATTTTAAAATTATTTAAATTCTTCAACACGAAACATAACAATTTTAACCATATAATTAACTTCTTTACAACATATCCTATCAAACTGCTATCTATGACTTCTTTCTTCCAAGAGAGCATAACCATTTTAACCAGCAAAACGATATGCTTTGGTCAGTTCATTTAATATCAACTTGAAGCTATTATCATATCTGCTAAATTGATATCAATATCAACTATCAAAAATCTATATATAAATAAAAGCAGTTCTAAAACAAACTGTGAAATATCTTTATAATTAATAAAAAATTTATGCAACTTAAATAAAAAAATCTTGCTTATAAAATGCATGAATGCAGCTAACTCCTCAAGGTCAGACGACCAAGTTTAACTCGGATTGAAGCTGGGTGGGATCTAAAGTGGGTTGGTCCTAATTATAATTTGCATAAAAAATTAGTTGCCACGTCAGCATATATATACTTAACGGAAGTTTTTAGAGTTTTGTGTTGGATGACCATGAGAGTTAACTGGATAAAGTTGAGTGATCATAGAAAGACAAAACAAAGATAAGTGACCATGGTGGTCTATTACCCAAAGTTGAGAGACCATAGAAAGACAAAACAAAGATAAATAATCATAGTGACCTATTACCTAAAGTTAAGTGACCATAAAGGCAATCAACTCTACATTCTTAGTACTAGAATTGGAAGTCAAATATGAAATCTTTGAACTAAAAGCTTGATATGGTTTGTGAAATTTCTTAATCAAGACAATCATGTCAGATATAGATAAATCTTGAGTCTGTTCTACATGTAAAAATTTCTAGAAATTATGTGAAGGCAAACGTTTGAACATGTATAACTATTAATTCTAAGGATAAGAATTGTTTTTGTTAGTGCTGTCAATATCGATCGGCCCGAGTCAGTTCTCGCGGGCTTTGCAATTTATCGGTCTGGGACTGGTTGCCCCACAGCTTGTGTGGGCCTTTAAATCATGGGGTGTAATATATATATATATATATATATATATATATATATATATATATATACACACACACACACACACACACACACACACACATACTAGTCTCTCGGTACATGTGTTGCACGTAAATGCCGAGTCAAAAAAGTATTCGATTTCTTTTTTTTTTGGTGAATGTAAAAAATATTACTCCATGAATGAACAACCAAAACAAACAATTGGAGCTTTTGATTTTTGAAACCCTGTTACTACCTCCTCCCTTCTTTAATTCTATTTTCTTAATTTACTCCTATCTTCCTATTTGTGTAATCTTTCTAAGGTTCTAGACTTATGTGCACGTGCGTTACACGCATATGTTTAATAATCATGTAGTGTCTAGTTTCGTCAAATGATATCAATTTCAGTACAAGAAAGTATTGAGTAAAAGTTATATCATGAAAGAATAAAGCTAAACTTTATGTAGTATCTGGAACCAGTGCTGATGAACAATCCAAGATCATCACCAAGTGTGTCAATATATTACATGAAATTCACAAATGAGGGAAGATTCATAGACAGATATTAACTGAAATTCTCATCCTCTATTTCCTAGAAGTGGTGAAATCTTGTCCTTGTAATAACTTTCTCAGTTTCAGAGAAATTCCTATGCCATCTATAGACAAAGAGAGACTGGCAACAACACTTTGTGTGACAATTTAAAATTAGTATTAATAAAAAGCAAAATCAATTAGCAATTAAACGGAGTTTCTGCTTATATAAACCAACGATTGTTCGAAGCACAACTTGCTTAGAGCGAGCCTCTTCCACTGGGCGACCTCTGTCACACAATGTATAGCCCATAAGTCTTTGTTGGCAAGACCTCCATCCTCTCCCATTATTACAGCTGCAACTTTTATCACAAAACAGAAGAATTCATGAAAGAAGGATATGGAACAATATAAACGGCTAGGTAAATAAGTCAGTTATTTTCCTTTTCTTTAGCGATGTGCTTCCTTGTTATCATCTTCAGCTAAGTCCACATCCTGCAAATGAAATCACATTCAAAAAGCACATATAATTAGAAAATAACACTATCATATGGTGCAAAGTCCAATTTAGAGAAAAAACAAAAATTGACGGAAGAATGACAATGAAATTGTATAAAATAATTACTAAGGCTTCGACTCGTGAGACATATATTCATATGATAATAATAGCAATATATCTTACCCACCTGGGAGGCACTGTTTGAATTTATCTCTCACGTGGGTAAGAGTACCAACCTGTATAATATAAGGCTTAGAGCAAAGAAATTAAATGTGGATATTATCAGGAAAGGGTACCTAAATCATGGCATGTTTATTCCCACTTTGCAAAATGATATAGGAGGCATTATTGCGGTGGAAGCAACGCTCAACCTTAATGGATTAAACCAGAGCCTAACCCATGGCATGCTTCCTTCTCATATGCCCAAGCACTCCAGAACACAGGGCTTGAATCCTCATAATGTGATGTTTTACAAAAGGCACTCTTGATGCGTGCAAAACTGCAGTGACTCTTTCGTCAGTGCACTTTGACGAAGTAATTTGCCCAATTTTTTATTGTACATAGGAAAGGGAGAGTTAGATTGTGCAAGCGAACTTTGTTGTAGTCTTTGTCCTTTCATATGGTGTCAAATAGTGGCATCTCTTCAGAGGCACTGTTTGAGAAGAGGCAGTTCAACTTGAAGAGTAATCTGAACAGCAGCGTCTGTTTGCTTAGGAAGTCAAGAAAATGCGTTGCACATAATCTTTTTTTTTTAATAAAAAAAGTATCTAATTTTCATTATCCACAACTTTTTCTAACCACAATATTAATACAAAATAAATAAAATTTTTAATATTAAATTTATTGCCTTAAATTAGTGAATATTCCTTTCCTAAAATAAAAGATTTCAACCATCCTTAAAAGATGGGATGCATTATTATAGGTAACAAATTTAAATAGGAAAGAGAAATATGTAGTATATCATTTTCACTTCAATATCTTTTTTCTTTTTTGTTTTTATGTTTTGGTTGCAAAATATTTTTTTTCTATATGTCGTTATGTACTTATGTATTGATATTATATTATTATATATATCACATATATTGATATTAATTGAATAAATATTACATATACAATATGTTCAAATATTGTAATATTTATTAAAAACATACAATATTGACTAAAAATGTTCAATATTTATTAAAAATGTGCAATATCAGAGATTTATTTATTAAATACACAATATCGATGGCATATATACTATTTCTTCTAACTAATATTTTAAATATTAATATTTATATATATATATATATATATATATATTAAGAAGAGGAGATAGAGGAGAGAGAGGGAATAAAAAAAAAAAAGGAGAGGAACATGGCGGGGTGGGGGTGGGTAGTATTTAATTAATTGGGAGGACATAAAGTTCCGGTCCCTTAATTATAAAAGGTGTTTATAAAAAGTAAATGATCTTTGTCAATGTTTATATCGGGTAAATTTTCTTTCATCGAACCCGGCTCTATGTGGGCCGGGGGCTAGGTCAGACCAGCCAACAATTTTTAATTTTTAAAATTTGTTAAAATACTATGTATTTTATTTTGATTTTTTTTATAACCTTTTATATTAGAAGTACACTAGATTATTACCATTATTTTCAGCTGAATAAGGCTAGAAAAGGAGAAAAAATCTGTGTTAAAATAATTGTTAAACATGTTATAGGATCAACGATGCATGCGTTAACTATCACTTAAGAGAATGTAAACCAGCAAAAAAAAATAAGTATAAACTTTGATCTCAACAATTGCCTAATTTGAACTATATATTTATTTCAACTGTCATTCATAGAAAGGGATCGAGAATCCTAATTTCAAAATTTCCTAAAGCAACTTTAGATATCAATTGTAGGGTTAGGAACTTACCACTTTATAAATTTAATTCACTTAATTGTGTTGATAAGCATGGTAGTGCGCCCATGTTGAGTCTTTGACTTTTGAATTTGTTCTATTTTAGTTTATTTTTAGGTTGATCCTTATTTAAATATTTTAATTATTTTACTAAATAAGGCTCACAGGCCGAACTGGACCAGCCTCATAGGCCGTAAGCTTGCATGGGTCGGGCAAAAAGCTTGTCTTTTGTGCTTGCCCAGCAGACCAAGCAAATATTGATGACTCAGCCTATTTCACTTTTAGTCCTTGTATTATTTAACTAGCCAGATTTACCCGTAGAAAGGAAAAATAAACTTTTCTCAGCCTATTTTCGTTTATGAAAAGTTGTCACTTCTGTCACAGTTTTACTATATCAAGGGTAAACGGTTTTACTATGTCAAACTTCTGTCACAGATTTACTATATGTGCTCTATTAACTCAAGTCATTTCTTGAGCATTGGTTTTGAAGAATGACAAACGAAAAGGACTCAGTGGGTTCGGAGAAGAACCTAGTCCTTGAATAGAAGGGCACGATTTGGTCGAAAAGATCTGAGGGTTGCAAATCCCTGCGGAACTAGGAGTAATGGCGCGTGAATGAATATGCATCCTAGTCAGACTAAAAGAGGCGGTGCCCAGGTTGTGTCTTTGAAGTACGAATAGGAGTTGGACTTCAATAAGGAAAAGAGTTACTAGGAATCCTGTCTTGCCATAATTACAAGGATTCCTTGTGAGACTCAACTAGGGTTGCAAAGGCCATATGAATAAAAGTAGTTGATGCAGCCGAAAGCAGTTATTCACAAACTGAGAGTTGAGAGCATACAAAGGCGATCCAACAGCTTTCTACGTGAGATAACTGAAGAAGACAACTGATATACTTGAGTTGATTGAGTCTAGATATTCTGTCTAGGTTCGTTGCATTGTAAGTTGTCTTATTGTGAGCAATCATTGTTTTTACCTATTGGCTTATAGTAGAAGCAAATGTATTAGATGAACTTTCGAGAGAATACTTTGTAAAGCTAGAGGTTAGCTTTGTTTAGTGTTTAAGGTCTAGAGTGTAGCCCCTTGGTTACAGAGTTGTGTAATTAGAAACTTGCTCTTTGTGTTAGTGGATTGAGTTCTAAAATCTCAGAGTGTGGGTCGTGTTTTTTCTCCTTTGAGCAAGGAGTTTTCCACGTAAAATCCTTGTGTTCCTTATGTTGGTGATTGGCGTGTGTAGTAGTGTTCAAACAGCAAACTGTAGAGGTAAAAACGGGGTTCTTGACTCAGGAGAATCAAGTTCTTAAAACGAAAATTGATGGATACTATTCAATCCCCCCCCCCCCCTCCCCCTTTTATTGTCCATAGGAGGTGCTTAGATTGTAACAAGAATCCTCCCATTAATTTTAAAGAAAGAAGCAAGAGAGAATTTAGCTAGAAGAAGACATTTTATTCAGAGTTAAAACCTTAGTCTTCTCTCTCCTTTATGGTTGTCTCTTCTTTTTCGTTATGTATGTGTGCAAGTTATATCTTTTCACTTTTACTAAACTTGATTCATTTCCAAACTTAGAAGTTCTGTTCTTTGGAAACCATTTTTCAAAATTCCTCCTATTTATAAGGGTTGAATATTAGCTTATTAGCCTTGATTTATTTCCTTGCAGACTTATTTAGCTTTAGAACTCTAGTGTGAGAATGTTGAATGGGAGTCTTTTGGTTGTTGGTCTACTTGAAAATAATATTCTCCTAATGCAGGTTGCAGTAGTGACCTAAATGCATTTTTTATTCATTACCCACTGGCAAACTCTGCCCCTCCGTATGGAGAGAAATGAGCCAAGTCATTTGGACTCAGGTAAAAGTTTTTTCCAGGTTCTTTTCCTGGTCAATTATATTTTCGTATACTTCACATTAGGTTGGACAAGAAGGAACAACATTCATCCTAGTTTTTTTGTTTCAGTTTTTCTGGCGATGAGTCAATATTTAGGAGAGTAGTGATTTCAATTTTTTCTGTTTGATTTATGTTGTTTAAGATGTATCTGTTTTTTCAGTGATGCCTATGATTTTATTAACCACCTAAGAATCTAAGTTTTGATTAATCGGTATATTATTCCTCCATCTTTAATGTTGTTAAGGGTTGTCTCACAGTTTTGCAGGTACTTTTAGGGAAAAGGTGATAAGACCTGTGAGGCAGTTTTCACCTCATTTAGCTGCAAAAATGAGACCTTCATTCACGTGAATATGCATCTATCTTAAGGCACAGTGAAGCTGCATTTCTACTGATATATCTTTGATAATGCTCAAGCCTGTCATTCGAGGAGTCCATCCACTATAAGAGAAATATTCATTTGTGGTGGCCTGGTTGGGTGTTTGTCTTTGTATTATCTATAGGTATTGGAAGTGCTTATTCTATTATATGCAGGCCGACTCAACAATAAGGCAGGTAAGACAATTGTTTGGAGCCCCAACTTTTTGGAAACCCCATTTTTTACGTACTTTTATATATTACTTTTTTTAAAATACTTTGGATGTCCTATGAAAGCCCAGCTTTTCACTTTACCGGTGCGGACCCTTGTGAGAAACAAAAATTATATTAAAACTGGGGACCGTTGCAATTATTGGGAGTGTAATTATAGTATCTTCCTTTTATGGGTACTTTTTTTTTTTTTGGAGCATTTATATTCCAACAACTAAGATGAGACCTCATTTCAGCCCAGCTCCTATTCAAAGGCTTCCAAGAGTTCTCTCTTGCATCAGGGTTACAGACCAACACAGAGAAAATCTCCATCTATTTTGGGGTGTAGACATGCAGACACACAGAATGAAATTTTAAGCAGTTTGGGATTTGTCAAAGCTGAGTTGCCATTTAGGTACCTTGGTGTACCTCTCAGTTCAAAAAAGCTCTCAATAGCCCAATGTCAACCTTTGCTGGACAAGATGATATACCAAATCACATCTTGGACCAATAAGTTCCTCTCCTATAGAGGCAGGATCCAACTAATCAAATCAGTGTTATTCTCTATGCAGATATTTTGGTCACAGATTTTTGTGCTGCCTAAGAAGATTGTACGAATGGTGGAAAGCATGTGCAGGAAGTTTCTATGGACAGGCCAAGTGTCTCCATAAAAAAAAAAAAGCTTTACTGTCATGGAAAAAGCTGTGCCAACCTAGAGTAACAGGAGGACTGAACCTTATTGACATCCAGCTATGGAACAAGGCAGCCATGTTGGGGTGTCTCATCAAGAAGAAAGATAGGCTCTAGGTTCAGTGGATGCATGCCTACTACATTAAAAGAAAACCTATATGGCAAGTACAAGCAAAGCAGGCTTCATGGATGGTACAGAAGATAATAAATGCAAAAAAGTTCCTTGCAGGGCATATTGAGGAAGATGAGCTACAAAGAATTGAACTGTTTTCTATAAAAAAAAGTGTACATAGCTATGAGAGGAGAGCTAACTAAGGTACCATGGAGAAGGCTAGTATGCAATAATTTTAGCCATCCTAAGATGCACTTTATATTGTTGTTGGCATTACATGGGAGGCTGGCCACTAGAGATAGACTGCTGAGATGGAGTATTGTCGACTGTGCTCAGTGCCCACTCTGTCAAAAGGAAATTGAATCTCATGATCACTTGTTCTTCCTATGCTCAGTCTCAAAGAACATCTGGGAAAGAATTTTGTTGTGGCAAGGCATACGTAGGCAGGCCCTAAGCTGGCAAGCTGAAGTCGACTGGGCAGTACAGCATGCTAGTAGCAAAAAACCTGAAGCTGAAATTTATAGAATGGCAGTTGGTAAAGCAGTATATCATATGTGGAAGGAAAGGAACATGCGAGTATTTCAGCAACTGACTAGAGATGTTGACTCCAATGTTAGAACTATTGTACAGGAAATACACCAAAGAGGAAGCACCAGGAGCCGATTAAGCATGGCACTCGCTAGACTAGATTTTTATTGTTAATTGTTATAAGAGTATAAGTAGTATGAGCTGTCAGATAGGCTCAGGATGGTAGTTAGGTTGGCAATCTGTATTTGAACTTTAATGCATTGGTAATAAATTCATTTACTTACCAAAAATAAAATATTCCAACAATTAACCCACACATTTTTACTCTTAAATTTACCTTTTACATTCTCCCTTTCACCATTCTTTTTTCTTACTAACAAATATCTGAAGTCTCCAAACGACAAAACACTGTGGAAAACTATTGCTTACAGGATCAAAACTTGCTTTTTTGTATTTTTTTTTCAAGATTTCAAGCATTGCAACAAGCAATTATTTTATTAAAGCATAGAACACTATTTCGATATCATCATATCAATTCATCAAATTACTAAGCCAGTTTTTACTATTCTAATTTTATATTTTACTTTTTTCATTGAGAATTTTTCCTTGTTGATATTCGTACTTATTGAGTATATATTCTTATTTTAATTATTATTATAATTTATTCAATTTAAATATGTCAACTAGAAAATATGAATCTGGTTGTGCAAAAAGAGAAAAAAGGATAAAAGTTGAAAAATTAATTAAATCCTAAAAAGCAGAACCCCTTGGTAGATTTTTTACAAATAATAAAATTTTGAATGGAGGATGTTCTTCTAACTGAACAAGTCACTGATCGAGTTGAGCTAGATGATAATAACATCCAAGAAGAAAATGTAGAAGTTATTGAGAATTTTGACATAGTTTCAGAAATTCAAGAACTTCTTGATGATTTAAGTAATTGTATCCCAAAAAATATATATAATCCAATTCAATGGAATATTGTAGACACAAAGTTGAGAGATATACTAGTAGAAAAAGGACCAATAAGAATAATCGACATAGATTATCCAAAAGATAAATTCTTAAGACATTTTTCTACAACTCATTATTAAAAAATTAGCAAATGGGGAGAATCATGATAGAAGATGGTTAGTTTACTATAATGATTTAGATAAGTTTTTTATTTTTGTTGTAAATTATTTAGTACTAACTTCTAGTAATTGTAACAGTAAACTAGCAAATGAAGGTACTAGTGATTGGAGAAATCTTAGTGCTTAGTTCAAAAGCTCATGAAGTAACAAATGAGCATCTTATTAATATGGGTGCGTGGATTGATTTAGAAATGAGATTGCACAAAAATAAAATAACTATAAGCGAGGTCAAGTTTTAAAAAATTTTGTACCCAACCTAACTCTTAAACCATTGTCACAGACACGTTGGGAAAGTCGTATTGAAAGTATTAAAGCATTAAGGTTTCAAGCACCACAAATAAGAGATGTTTTATTGAAACTAGTAGAAGTTAGTGAGGATCCAAAAACTAAAAGTGAAGCTACGTGTTTAGCAACATATGAGCTTGAAAATTTTAAATTTTTATTGTGTATGACTATATGGTATGATATATTGTTTGCAATTAATTCAATTAGTAAAAGCTTACAATCTAAAGATATGCATATTGATGTTGCCATAGATCAGCTAAGAGGTCTAATTTCATTTTTTCAAAAATATAGAGAAGAAGAATTTGGTATTGCGTGCTATGATTTTTGGTAAGGAAATAACATATGAATTTTCTAAAAAACGCGTAATAATTATAAAGAAACAATTTGATGAAAATGTTAATAACAAAATCATAAAGTCTCCTGAAGAATTTTTTAGAGTTGATTACTTCTTATACATAGTAGACCAAGTAATTTGTCACTTCAAAATAGATTTGAACAATTTAAAGCGTATAAAATTATTTCTGGTTTCCTATTTAGTGGTAAAAAATTGAGATCACTAGATGATGAGAATTTTAAAAAAATATTGTCTCGACCTTGAAATTTTTTAACACATATAATAGTTATTCTGATATTGATGGTTTCGATTTATTTTTTGAATTAAAAGTATTGAGAGAAATAATACAAGTAGAATAATGATCTAATCGAAATATTCAATCAAATAAAAAGACTTAATTCTTTTTCAAATGCATATATTGCTTATAGAATAATATTAAAAGTTCCTGTAACTCTTGCCTCAACCGAAAGAAGTTTTTCATATTTAAAATTGATAAAATTTTATTTAAGATCAACAATGTCTCAAGAGAGATTAAATGGATTGGCTATATTATCAATTGAAAAGGAATTATTAGAACAAATCGATTATAAAACAGTAATTAATGACTTCACATCTAAAAAACTAGAAAAGTAGACTTTAAATAAAAATATATATGACGATATATATATTGTTTTTTTAAAAAAAAAGTAAGGTCTCTCTGTGATGTTTGGCTTTAAGGTCCAATCTTGCAATTGAGACGGGCTCTGTAGAGGCTTTGGGGTTTCGACCTACAACTACAGTAGTATTGGAAGTAGGCAGCTTCTCTAGTGTAATTACTGTCAAATTAGTATGTTTTTCAAGTGATTTACTTGAAATATTTGTGGTTCTGTCTATACGCATAAATTCTAGAATTTGGCTACAAAACCATAAATGTTACGAATGACCCTCAATAGTTGGTCCCATCATTTCATGCATTCATAACAATAATACACAAAAAAGTAAGTAAAAACGTTTATAATAGCATTATTCGTTTCACCAAGAATAAAAGCGCTCTTGTGCAAATTCATTTTTCTATACTGGCAGACTTGTAATTATTGAATAACTTGAAAGTCTCAAAGTCATCTCATTTAATTTTCTGAATAACTTATGATGAGCTTTCTGAGTTATAAACTTCTCTTTTTTCTGTTTATAGCTTGAAAAGATAAACATATCAATGTGCTGCCAACAAAGAGCAAAATATTTTCTTCGTGCCTCAAAGGATACTTTTATAAATATTAATTATGCATCATACATACGGGGACATTTCTAGTGAAATTTAACCTTTTAACTCTAAGAAATAATAAAGTCGTCGTAGACTCAAAAAGCTTACACTGACATCCCATTAGCCAGGATTATTTGAATGAAAGACAACAACTTATCATTATCGTCAGCAAGAGGAGATGTTAATTTCTTCTCATTAAAAGCTTGATCACACTTGTTAACAGCGAGCCTAGCATCTGATGCTGGTTCACCTATGGTTCTCCCTGCTTGAAAAGCTGCTCTTATGCTTGAAAAATCGATATTGAGCAAACTATAATCTCGAATACAAGAACTCAAAGCAGCCTTTTTATTTGGATCTTTTTCATTTTGCGCGAGTGAAAGAGCCTTCGTAGCTACTGCTATGGCATTTTTTGATCCCAAATCAATAGTTATTCCCTCAAGATCATGAATTGTTTTTGCTGTTTTAGAACGAGGATCTGAATTAATAACCCCTAAGCAAAATTTTGGATCTTGGACTTTATTACAAAAGGTTGATACTAAGGAGGATTGACTTGTGACAAGATTTGTAAATGTAGTAACACATAAAATGAGAAAAATCAGTGCGGATGATGAAGCAGACAATAGTTTGGCCATTTTCTTTTGATGTGATGAGAAAGAAGGAGAAAATGGAGATATATGCAATAAACATTTGATGTCTTTTTTATAGTGAAATTCGGAACACACAAAGATTGTCAAAATCTGTCATATTAAGAGAAATCATTATTGATTGGGATACATTTATTGCAAGATGATCCAGATTAATTAAGGCCAAAATACACATTATAATATGGCAGTGTGATCAAGATGAATATAATTAAGGCCAAAATACACACAAAGATTGTCAAAATACATTTATGGAAATGTGATCAAGTAATGTGATCAAGATGAATAAAATGCATGATATGTGATCAAGTAATGTGATCAAGATGAATAAACTGTATAAAGAAAATTAATTATGTATTTGCAAAATGCATAGTATAGTTCTCATTATGGTCACTTATTTTTGTTTTGTCTTTCTATGGTTACTCAACTTTGGGTAATAGGCTACCGTGGTCACTTATCTTTGTTTTGTCTTTCTATAGTCACTCAACTTTACTCAGTTAACTCTCATGGTCATCCAACACAAAACTCTAAAAACTTATGTTAAGTATATGCTGACGTGGCAACTTTTTTTTTAATGCAAATTACAGAAAATAAAAAAACTTAATCAACCCACTTTAGACCCCACACAGCCCCAAACTGACCCAAAAATTGAATTTAGGAGATCTTCCTTACCGCAAAACAACTTGCTTTTCTTTTTTCTGTTTCTTTTATCTTTTTTGTATTTCATCCTACAAATTATATGTAACAGTTATCGTACCATTACGAAGTGAAAGGAATAAAATAAAGCATTAAACAAAAAGGGAGCATATATTATCCAAAACAAAATGAAGACATCAAACCATTGTAAAATTATTTAAATTCTTCTACAGAAAACATAACCATTTTAACCATATAATTAACTTCTTTACAACATATCCTATCAAACTGCTGTCTATGACTTCTTTCTTCCAAGAGAGCATAACCATTTTAACCAGCAAAACGATATGCTATAGTCAGTTCATTTAATATCAACTTGAAGCTATTATCATATCTGCTAAATTGATATCAATATCAACTATCAAAAATCTATATATAAATAAAAGCAGTTCTACTTAAACAAACTGTGAAATATCTTTATCATTAATAAAAAAATTACGCTACTTAAATAAAAAAATCTTGCTTATAAAATGCATGAATGCAGCTAACTCGTCAAGGTCAGACGACTAAGTTTAACTCGGATTGGAGCTGGGTGGGATCTAAAGTGGGTTGGTCCTAAATGATTTTAGTTTTTTTTATTTTCTATAATTTGCATAAAAAATTAGTTGCCACGTCAGCATATATATACTTAACGGAAGTTTTTAGAGTTTTGTGTTGGATGACCATGAGAGTTAACTGGATAAAGGTTGAGTGACCATAGAAAGACAAAACAAAGATAAGTGACCATGTTGGTTTATTACCCAAAGTTGAGTGACCATAGAAAGACAAAATAAAAATAAATAATGGGAAATTTACAAATATATACAATCCTTACACCAAAATTATAAAAAATACCAACATTTTTTTACATATTATATACAAAAATCAACAAAACTAATAAATTAGGATTCCTCCTTCTTCCTACTGCTTCCCTCCCCCCCCCCCCACCCCCACTGCTTCCACCCCAGGCCGCCGGCTGCCGTCGGCCGCCGCCATCCACCACCAGTTATTTTTTTTTTTTTAATCTAAAAAATGAAATACACATAAATACACATATAAACATTGATTTTTTTATAAATTAAAGTTGGAAAATACATATAAACAAAAATACATGTAAATACACAAAAAAATTGTGTTATACATACACTAAACACACACATACATACACGAATCTACAGATCTACAAACGAAGCATACAAATTTATGTATTTGACATTTATTACTTGACATACACACAAAATACATACAAAAAATATAAATAGATGCTCGGATATACACGTTCATACAGTGATATACACGTACATACACTTGTGTGCTGAAAATTATTACATGTATATACACGAACATACAGATACATACACTTGCAGATCTGAATTTGAATGTGTATATTCAAATGCAAAAAAGAAGGAGAAGCAGATCTGAACTTGTATTAACAAAATACATGTGTATACATAAAAATACACACATATACACGTACAAAATGAAAAAGAAAAAAGAAAAAAGAGGAGAAGATGAAAAAAGAAGAGCAGATCTGCTCCAATCGCCGTGGTGGAGCCACGCAGCGGCAGCGACGGCGGAGCAGAGGCACGGGGGAGGGGGTGACGGCGGGAGGGTGGGTGGAGGAGAGGAGAGAAAGAGAGAGGGATAAGTTAGGGTTTTGGGTAGAGAGGGAAGAAAGGAAATGAAAAATTGTATATTTTGTAAAACGTGAAAAAGCGTTGGTATATAGGGTAATTATTTAAAAATATTGGTATTTTTTGTAATTAAGTGGTTTAGTATGTCAATTAGCGTAAAAATGTCATAAATAATCATGGTGGCCTATTACCTAAAGTTAAGTGACCATAGAGGCAATCAACTCTACATTCTTAGTACTAGAATTGGAAGTCAAATATGAAATCTTTGAACTAAAAGCTTGATATGGTTTGTGAAATTTCTTAATCAAGACAATCATGTTAGATATAGATAAATCTTGAGTCTGTTCTACATTTAAAAATTTCAAGAAATTATGTGAAGGAAAACGGTTGAACATGTATAACTATTAATTCTAAGGATAAGAATTGTTTTTGTTACTGCTGTCAATATCGATCGGCCCGAGTCAGTTCACGTCGGCTTTGCAATTTATCGGTCTGGGACTGGTTCATTATCCACAACTTTTTCTAACCACAATATTAATACAAAATAAATAAAAATTTTAATATTAAATTTACTGCCTTAAATTAGTGAATATTCCTTTGCTAAAATAAAAGATTTCAACCATCCTTAAAAGATGGGATGCATTATTATAGGTAACAAATTTAAATAGGAGAGAGAAATATGTAGTATATCATTTTCACTTCAATTTCTTTTTTCTTTTCTGTTTTTATGTTTTGGTTGCAAAATATTTTTTTTCTATATGTCGTTATGTACTTATGTATTGATATTATATTATTATATATATGACATATATTGATATTGATTGAATAAATATTACATACACAATATGTTCAAATATTGTAATATTTATTAAAAACATACAATATTGACTAGAAATGTTCAATATTTATTAAAAATGTGCAATATCAGAGATTTATTTATTAAATACACAATATCGATGGCATATATACTATTTCTTCTAACTAATATTTTAAATATTAATATTTATTCTATATATATATATATATATATATATATATATAAAGCAGAGGAGATAGAGGAGAGAGAGGGAATTAAAAAAGAAGAAGAAGAACATGGCGGGGTGGGGGTGGGTAGTATTTAATTAATTGGGAGAACATAAAGTTCCGGTCCCTTAATTATAAAAGGTGTTTATAAAAAGTAAATAATCTTTGTCAATGTTTATGTCGGGTAAATTTTCTTTCATCGAACCCGGCTCTATGTGGGCCGGGGGCTAGGTCAGACCAGCCAACAATTTTTAATTTTTAAAATTTGTTAAAATACTATGTATTTTATTTTGATTGTTTTATAACCTTTTATATTAGAAGTACACTAGATTATTACCATTATTTTCAGCTGAACAAGGCTAGAAAAGGAGAAAAAATCTGTGTTAAAATAATTGTTAAACATGTTATAGGATCAACGATGCATGCGTTAACTATCACTTAAGAGAATGTAAACCAGCAAAAAAAAATAAGTATAAACTTTGATCTCAACAATTGCCTAATTTGAACTATATATTTATTTCAACTGTCATTCGTAGAAAGGGATCGGGAATCCTAATTTCAAAATTTCCTGAAGCAGCTTCAGATATCAATTGTTGGGTTAGGAACTTACCACTTTATAAATTTAATTCACTTAATTGTGTTGATAAGCATGGTAGTGCGCCCATGTTGAGTCTTTGACTTTTGAATTTGTTCTATTTTAGTTTATTTTTAGGTTGATCCTTATTTAAATATTTTAATTATTTTATTAAATAAGGCTCACAGGCCGAACTGGGCCATCATCGATCAAGCCTTATGGACCGTAAGCTTGCATGGGTCGGTCAAAAAGCTTGTCTTTTGTGCTTGCCCAGCAGACCAAGCAAATATTGATGACTCAGCCAATTTCACTTTTAGTCCTTGTATTATTTAACTAGCCAGATTTACCTGTAGAAAGGCAAAATAAACTTTTCTCAGCCTATTTTCGTTTATGAAAACTTGTCACTTCTGTCACCGTTTTACTATATCCAGGGTAAACGGTTTTACTATGTCAAGCTTCTGTCACAGATTTTACTATATGTGCTCTATTAACTTCTAATGCACAAATTTGAAGCTTATCACGTAGAAAGAAAAGCAGAAATACAAGTTAAGGTACTGATTACAACTTAAAATGCAAAAATGGGAAGTTGAAATTGACCCCTAAATATGATTATACATGTTTACAGCAAATCAAATATTGCTATGTATTATCGATTTTAGATTCTCCAAAGTAAATGGAAGCAATATGAGTGTACGAGAAGCCTGCATCTAGGAGATGAAATGGATCCACATCGGCCATTCTCCTAAATTTATTTATCTTGTATCTCGAACTCACCATCAAGTATCTCTTTAAAGGTTTTGGCAAATGGAATGGCTATAAACAGGCTTGCCTGCACAAAGCAAAAATAATCCCAACAATCCAGTTAAAATACATCCAGCAAAGTTCTTGATTTATTTTTGGTAAATCGAAAGAAGAAGAAAAAAAGACAAAACTACAAAATGATCCTAAAATCGTTCAAAGCAAAGTTTCTGATGAATATCTGGTAAAGGTAATTACCGAAAATCTCTAATCATGGAAGATTAATTTCAATGAGTTAGCAGAATTATAATGGAATAGTTAGGTCAAACACATATTTCTATTTTTTTTTTTTGGGGGGGAACCGGGGGGGGGGTGGGGGGAGGGGATTTGAGGAGGCTGTGCAACTAGCCAATCTAGCTACTATCTAGTCCACACATATATAGTCATCAGAGGCAGATGGAGCCGTTGGTCAACGGTTTAACTGAGCTCAATATTTTTGAGCCAAACATTACATATACATTCGAAAGTTATTAAAATTTCAACAAATATTAATTTGTGAATCCATAATTGCGAAACTATAATGAGTTCAATTTTTAAAACCTTTAACGTTGAACGCATCGACTTTAAGTTCTAGATCCGACTTTGTCTATAGTGTGTCTGTTTCACTATTTAGACATATCAGTGCTGAATGCTCTGATGCGTGTGAATTGCGACCTTTATCACATCTAAGAAATTGACAGTACAAAAAGGAATGAGAAGGAAAACATAAAAAACTTGCCTGTGGAATTTCGGAGAACTTGGTGAGCAAGTCATCGGGTATAGACCAATCAAAAATATCCAAATTCTCTTTGATCCTGGATTCATTTGTGCTTTTAGGAAGTACGCTATGACCCATCTGCACACCCCAACGAAGAGAAACCTGAGCAGGAGTCTTGCCTAATTTCTCAGCAACTGAGAGTACAACAGGCTGCTTTAGAACTTCATCACCTGTAAGGGTTTTTAAACCTGGAACAGAGCGGCGAATAGCCCTGAAGGAAAAACATATTAGATGACTGAAATAAATTAAAATGATAGGCAGTCAATTATCATATACAGAACTTGCGCGAGTGGTGTCGACCTATTGTTTCAATTTGGCCTGTATATACTAGTTTGGATCTGGAGATGTGGGGTTTTACGACTTTAGTTCCTATCCGAAATTGATGTTTATTTTGCATTATCTTTTGGCATTTTTTATGAGAATATCGACTTATTGTATTTTCTTCGACTAAGAGGTGTCGAACGACACCATTGGTTAAGTATGGCTCTACCATTGATCACAGTCTACTCACAAAACCAATTCATAGTAAATCAATCAACTCCAAACAGACAGAAGTACCAGCACAGTCCATTGACCCCTGATAAGAACTTCTCACTGAAATCAAATGAGATATTGACTAAAACGTAAGTATATGAATTTGAAACTGGCTTTAGTTAGCTAACTCACAGAGAGGTGCACTCCCTTGGATTCACAGAATTCCTGCAATTCCCTTTGCTGCCATGTAGGATGGCACTCCACCTGGTTGACAGCAGGAGGAATACGAGCTACTTCAAGAAGATTTCCCAGCTTTTTAATAGAGAAATTGCTAACCCCAATGGCTCTAGCTTTCCTAGAATCATAAAGTTTTTGCATTGCTTGCCATGTGCCAGGTATATCTGCTGGAATAAGGTTTTCAGGTTTAAAACTATCAGCAGCATTCTTCATCCGGACAGGCCAGTGAATCTTCAAAAAGATAAAACAAAAAGGAAAACGAAAATCTCAGTCACACGGAAGTTAAACAACTCATTGGATTCCTCCATTAATGAGAATTTTTCTTTTATAGACACGAGAAGCTCAAAGAGTAGAGCCAATAGAGTTTCTGGGAGGCCTCCTGCAGCTCTTAAATTTACTCTCTACATTCTATTCTATTTTATGCAACACACTTTCCTTTATTGTTTTTATATTTGGAAACAATCTAACTTTAAACTTCTCATAAAACTGTTAAATGTTTTAGACCACAAGTTTCAGAGTTTCCTTTCATTCTTAAACTCCGGCCCCGATCAAAAGCTGCTATACAAATTGAAATGGAGGGAGTAATTCTTTTCAGGCATATATATGAAGTAAAGTCAAAGTATAACAAAAGATGCTTTTGAAAGATATAATCAATAGAAACAGGAACATCCAATCAGCATCCCAAACAACAGTGTATGCAAAGCTTTTATTAAGCAGTACTCACAAGGTACAGATCAATGTAGTCAAGTTGCAAATCATCTAAAGTTTTATTGAACGCCACTGGTACATCTTCAGGTGCATTATCGGTGCACCTACACAAGTTCATACACCACTATTTATGAATATCTTTGAAAACAAGGACAAAAGCTAATGGAAAACAACCAGAGACCATCACCAACTTAATCTGCAATTAGCTTCAATGAATGTCATGTGAATCAACGCGCGCTTGTCAAAAGTTAAAAAACAAAAAGGACACTTGTGGATATTCATAAAAAGAATGACTGCAGTGGTGAGTTGAAAGAACCTATAGCTAAAGGCAGCTTAGAGTAGTTATCCCATTACATATTAGGAAATGAAAGCACACATCAGAAGCACCATTGCATTCCAACACTACAACACTAAGTTAAAGAAGGATGGTTAGTAATGATAAGACCATAAACATTGAATAAGTCAATTTCCAAAAGGACAGAAATGCGACTGTTCTATTTAGTGATAATGAAGAAAAATGTGTCTGTTATCAATTTGTTTGAATCTTGATTACCAGAGTTTTGATGTAATAAAGAGATCTTCCCTCTTGACAACACCATCCCTGAACAGCCTCTTCAGAGCTTCACCAATCTATATAAATAGCGATAAAAATAATATAGGTAAAGCTTTCAGTGACAGATTAATGCTGAAAAGAGGACACAAACATTGATAACGTTACAAGTTCTATAGGAAGTAAGGAGAACCTCACAGTTTAAGCAAACAACATTAACTTATTAATCCATCACATGTTTTTGAAAGATTAAACTCTAAAACCCCATAGACATGGATAACCTTTCACCTTCAATAGGCATGAAAGGAGTTCAAAGCTCCGGAAGTTAAGTAGACGACCAATTTTTTAGAGGAGACACAAATGCAAAACACAGTTAGCGAAATAAGTGGGCATGTCTATTAGTTTACAGAGACAAATGACAACAAAGATGACACCTTAATGAAATTCCATTCCGGAAACTCATTATGGCTTTTCAGATTATTTTGTGCGCTGAAAACTAAGATCCAAAACAGGCCCAGAAAACATTTAGCCCTTCAACAGCATTTGAAAAACATGTAACAAGATTGTGAAGGTGATTAAGTGAAGTGGTAACTTAAAAACGTCATTTTGCAAACAAAGGCATGTCAACATAACAATAAATATTGTTTCTTGCAAGTGATATTTAACTATGAAAAGACTATATTTGCTTTATCGTTAAGACATTACCTCTTTTTCATTGCCATAAGCTCGAGCACAATCAATATGACGGTATCCAACCTGTAGTGTAAACAAGAAGTTGAATGATCACTTAACATGAAATAGACAGGTAAGGGCATGGCCGTCTCTACCATAAAGCCAATAAGGCAATGGCTTGGGCCCCCCAATTATTAAAGATGTATTACTATATTGTAGAAAAAAAAGTTCTTGTATATTCAATCTCAAAATTAAAGAAAAATTTAAGGGAGAGCACATAATAGAAGAGTGAAAAAATTATTACTTTTTTAGTAATTGTAGTATCCTTAATTCCTTATTTTTAGGTGGGTATCTATTTTGTTGTTGGCTAACTTACATCTTATAATTACCTTTTTTCACCATTCTTATTCTTTTCTTGCTGAATATTTGAGTCTTTTTAATGAAAACTCAAACTCTCTGCTTTCTACAAACTTGCTTCTTACAAGTTACAAAGATCAACGATGTTTCAAGAGAAATTAAATGAATTAGCTATATTTTCAATTGAAATGGAATTGTTAGAACAAATTTATTATAAAGACTTCGCATCCAAAAAAGTGACAAAAGTAGACTTTAATTAAAACTAAATATGACAATATTTCTTCTCTTTTTTTTTTTTTTTGAGAAAAAAGAAAAATCAGGACCTTCCCGTGAAGTTTCGCTTTAGGCCCCCAATTTGGTTGAGACGGCCCTGGGTAAGGGTTCTAGCCTAACGCCTCCACCAATCCTAGTGGTTTTTGTTTTTCGAAAAAAGAAGGAAAAAAAAACTATGGTCAACTAATTTGTATTCTTAGATTTATCACTAAACCATAATAAATCAACACAACCCATAAATGGATAGTCATAAAGTCTATCCAAGTAAAAGAGATACTCCCTCCGTCCTAAATTAGTGGTAGCTTTTACTTCTTCACGCCCATTAAGAAAACCAATAAATAGAGATGTTACCCCTATTTAATGTTTTACTATTAAATTTTGTTGGGAATTCTTTTAATTATTAAGGATATAGTTGGAAAAAACTAATAATTTTTGTCTTGAAATCTTAAAGTGTCAACTAATTTGGGATATTTGATAATTGCTAAAGTGTCAACTAATTTGGGATAAATAATAATTGCTAAAGTGTCAACTAATTTGGGATGGAGAGAGTAATTACCTAATAAAGTACTATAAAAGAACAACTACTTTATAATCTATTCCCTCCGGTCAATACTATTTGATTTTTTGACCGTTTTCACACATATCAAAAAATCCATCTTTTTGCATTAATTAATGATGTTATTTACTAAATTAACCTTCATCTCTTTCAAAATTTACTCATAGAAAATTGTAAGAGCTTTATGTGTTTAATTTATTAACAAGAGTAACTTTGAAAAGTTAAAACAAATATCATCTTGGTTTTTGTAAAAGTCAAATATTTTGGACATAAGAAAAAATACCAAAAAATCATATAAAATGGACCGAAGGGAGTAACAAATACACACGAGTACACTGAGAAAAGATAAATACTTTTTCTCTACTCCTCTCTACAAATTAACTGGTGTTTAGACTGGAAAAAAGTGTTGCTCCGTCAAGAACGTGATAACCATCAACGGCCAGTAATTTCAGTCGTGGTTAAGATCCTACGGCTTCCGCCTACGAGAATAACAAGTAAGTTTTCAGATTTATGTTTTGGTTAATCTATTTAGTATAGATCTACGTATATGCATATTATCCTTCAGATTTGAGTAAATTTTTCCCTCTTACTCATCCGTCGATAAATTTTTAGAAGAATCTAGAAATCACACTTGAAGAGGCTTAATTTCTAATACGATTACTCAATGTTATCCATTTTTTTAATAATAGAGTTAAACAATTTTTTGGACACATAAACGTAATTGAATTTTGCCTACTATCACGGTGAAGTCATTGTACTCAACCCAATATAACCAACAAAATCTACCCCATCAAGATGACTTAGTGATTTTATTGTTATAGTTAGGAAAGTACATTTAACATGTGGCACCAAATAATTTTGAGATTTTAATTTACTGTTAGACTAAAATACTAAAGTTTAGTGACTAGATTCGAAATTATCTCCACTCTAGAAAGTACTTCGGTTCTATTTTAGTTGTCGCTTCATCTAAAAAACATTATCTCAGAGTAACTGTCACTCCAAAAATTTAATTATAGCTTAGTAAAATAAACCTTGTATTTATCAACTTCTTAATATGAGTAAAAGAAGTTAAAGCGACAGCTAAAATTAGAGCAGATTGAGCACTAAATATCAACTTAAAGAGAGAGAAAACCTTGATAGCAGTCTGAACGGCTTGGCCTACAACACCAGGGTCGGACTGCCACGTACCTAAACCCACTGAAGGAATCTTAGCTCCGTTATTCAATTCAAAGTATTGTATACTAGCATCTGCCATTATCAAGCTCTTGAAACCAAAGCTGAGTCGAAGAAAAGTAGATAAGAACGTTTTCCAAAGAAAGATTTTAATAAAATGTTACTCTATTTTAAGTGATTAAATCTCTTTCCATTGTGTGGTTACAAATGCCTCTGCTTTCAGTAGATACGACCCGTTTGTATTAAACAATCTATTCGGTCAAATTATGCAGGACTAACGCATACTCGTCTCACATCAAACTTATTGCAGCGAAAAACTCGTTTTACTTAAAAAAAATTCTCGAGACCTTTAATGACGAAAGCAGCCTTTGTATTTGGAGAGTCTCTCCAATTTCAAAAGAGGAAAAGTGGACAAATAATTAATTAACTTAAGTGAGGGTCAAATTGTAACATTTAAAATTTGTAGGTAGAAAAAAAATTCTGAAATTTACAAAAACACCCAAAATTCAAGAAATTTCAAATATTTTGTTTTCCCTCCTTCCCATCCACTTTTACTCTCTCATCTATTTAAATTATTTCAAACTTTTATATCTCTCTCTTTCTTCTTTCTCCCTCTTTTTTTTCTTCCTTCTCATTCTTTCTTCTAGATTTCTTTTCAAATTTCATTTCATCACTATCTTTGTTATTTTTCTTTCTTCTTCTTCGTCTCCATTTTCTTTTCTTCTTCGTATCTATTTTATTTTTTCTTCGTTTTTCTCTTTTTTCTTCTTCTTCGTCAATGTTTCATTCTTTTTCATATTTTTTTTTAATTCTAATTGTTTCACACATATTTTCGGATGAATAAACATATTTTTCACATGTTTATACAATTTTGGAGATGTTTTTCACAGCTGGAAAAGATGTGTACACATCTCGACTGATGTGTACACATATTATTATATGTGTACACAGCTGACTAATGTGTACACATCCTTTTATTAGAGTGGTGGAGGGCAGTGGGGTGGTAGTGGAGGGTGGTAGAAAGTGTGGTTGGTGGTGGAGGGTGGTAGAAGGTGGTGGTGGTGGTGGGTGGTGGAGGGTGATAGGAGGTGGCGGTGAGTAGTGGATGGTGGTAGGAGGTGGTTGTTGGGATTGAAATAACATGGCGTCATGCAGAAGCTAACACATCAAATATTGATGACAATAAATCAGACATCAGAGGGTTTAAAAAGAATATTATTTATTGTGGTTTGGTCATGAATTGACCTAGAGAGATTAAAAAACTAATACTAGTATAAAAGAAAATACTAAAATATAAAGTCTTCCCTAAGCATTTTTCTCAAAATTTAAAGGACTACATTGTGGATATTTTTTTTTGGTTGATTTTGTGGGAAGAAGATCCTCTATTTATAAGAGTTTAATAGCTTCTCCTTCCAGAAAAGGATATGCTTGAAGGAGTTATAATTCTCTTGAAACTCTTTTTCATCTCTTCAAGAAAGAAACCTAACAATTCTCCCCTTGGCCTGAATTTTCTGGCAAAGTAAACTTGATCTTTCTTCTTCACATGATCTTCATCGTCAACTGCTGTTTGTCATATTTAAAAATATGTATGGGATGAAAATTTTGTATTGGTTGAAAATGAGCCTAAAAATGGGTTAAAAATTGGCATTGGTTAAAAGAAGCTCATGCGTTAAAAATAAGCATGAGTTAAAACTGACATCGGAGCCCATGCATTATAAAGGCATGGGTTAAAACTGGCATTGGCCAAAAGTATCCCAAAAATGGGTTAAAAGGGGTTTTGTTCTAAAGATGCAACATCATTATTGTTGAAAATATGGTTGAAAATTTTTGTCTCCACATGTAGCATCACCTTGATTTTTTTTATTTGTTTTGGGATAAATCTTAATTATCATCTAACATGGTTGTGGCTAGAACTGAACCCGCCTTGAACTGTCTTCAACGTCGCTCAACCAGGATCATCGAACCATCGGCTCTGATACCACTTGTTGGGATTGAAATAACATGACGTCATGCGGAAGCTAACACATCAAATATTGATGACAATAAATTAGACATCAGAGGGTTTAAAAAGAATATTATTTATTGTGGTTTGGTCATGAATTGACCTAGAGAGATTAAAAAACTAATACTAGTATAAAAGAAAATACTAAAATATAAAGTCTTCCCTAAGCATTTTTCTCAAAATTTAAAGGACTACATTGTGGATATTTTTTTTGGTTGATTTTGTGGGAAGAAGATCCTCTATTTATAAGAGTTTAATAGCTTCTCCTTCCAGAAAAGGATATGCTTGAAGGAGTTATAATTCTCTTGAAACTCTTTTTCATCTCTTCAAGAAAGAAACCTAACAGTGGTGGTGGGTGGCGGTGAGTGGTGGTGGAGTGGTAGATGGGCAGAGGGGTGGGGTCTGAACGGGGGTGGGGGACTGGGGTGGGGAGATAAGAAAGTGGGGGCTTTGTGCAAATAAAATAACTTGTGGACTTTTAAAATATTACTCAATTAGTATTAATATTAAAAGTGTCCCTCTCACCCAATTCTTAAAGACTTTGTCCCCTTTTTTAATTTGAGGAACTTAAAAGTCCCCTCACCCAAAAAACCCTTCTTACTTGGGTCCTTTGGGTGAGGGGGACTTTTGAGTCCCCAAAAGAAAACAATGGACAAAGTTATAAAGAATTGGGTGAGAGGGACATCCCCTCTAATTAATAATTAAGGATAACTATGTGGTCCCATTAAAACCACCCCCAAAGTTTGAATAAGTGCAAAATGGCTCTATATATATATAAATTCAATAGCCAAAAAAGGCAAAAAAACCTATATTTCTCTTCTCCATTCTTCTTCTTCTTTCCCCAAATTTTTTGCAGCTGTGCGCTGCTGTGCTTCCCGCGATTTTTTTAATTTTTTTTTTTCAATTTCGCTGCAAATCAACAGCTCCATTAAAGAGTATTTTAAGCTTTTCTTTATCCCAAACTCGATTTAAACCCATTCCAATTCAAATCGAAAAGCTTTTTCCAAATATTGTTTTCCGCGATTTAAACACCTTTTGAAGATCTGTCACTTTTTCGATTGAAAGGAGCTCTGGTAACTGTTCAGTATTGTACATTATATAATATAGTTTGTTTTGTGATTTCTGGGTTTCATTTCTGCATTTTATGAAAAATGTAAATTCTGGGCAACTGATGTGTACGGATGTGAAGATTATGTGTACACATATATAATATGTGTACACTTATGTAAGAATGTGTACACATAATGAGAGACGTGTACACATCATATTAAGTTGCATCCTGCACATCAAATATATGTGTACATATAATATATAATGTGTACACATCAGCTGGAGTTGCATCTTTTTTGTTCGTACACATCAAATATACGTGTATGTGTACACATATTATATTGACGTGTACGTATATGTGTACACATCAGGCAACGTAGCATCGTTTTCTTACTTCACATTCAAAGTATGTGTTCACGTCAAAAAAATATGTGTACACATCTTTTACTTTATACGTGAAAACATCTCAATTGTGTTTTCAGCTTCTAATGCATATCAATTTCTGATGCATCCAGGTATTTTTGCACCATAAATGGTTGTACTACTGTTAGCAGTTGATTTTCTTGGTGAATGGGTTGAGACCCCAGAATCTTTCACGTGGATTTCGATGACAAGGGAGACAATACCAGTTATTTTGAATAACGATGTAACGTATTCTGAGTTGGTTAACAAGATCATTACTAGATGTGGGGGAAGTCATGATCCAAATGATCTTTGCATTACATACATGCTTAGCATCTGTTCAAAGCAAAGAGTCATCCTTGTAAAATAAAGAACGACGAGGATTTCCTTGCTTATCTTGCCGATGTCGACGGATCTGGAAATAGGCCTACTTTAAGGGTATGTTTGGCTGATAGGTCTGTAGAGGTTTCAAATGAACAGCCTGTGCGTAATGATGGGATGTGTGATGATTTTTCTACTAGTGTATGGGATGACATGGATCTACCAGATTTATTGAATATGGAAATTCCACTAATTCAAGGAGAAGAAGAAGAAGAAGAAGAAAATGTTGGAGAAGCACACGAAGGAGGTGGAGGAGGAGCAGCAGAAGTAGAAGAAGAAGAAGAAGAAGAAGAAGAAGAAGAAGAAGAAGAAGAAATAGAATTGAGTCCGACTCCTGTAATTAAGAGCAATACGGTTATTGTTGGAGGTTCTGAAGCAGGCTGCAGCATTCAAAGGGACGGGGACGACGACAGCACTGATTTCTATAAGGGTTTAACTTAAAAAACAAGCGCGGCTTAATAAATGCCTTGCAGCTTGCTGCAGTGAAGAAGCATTATTGTTTCAAGAAAGTGAAGAATAAAAAAAAAGTGTTTTGTGTGAGATGTGTAAATCAGAGCTGCAAGTTGTGGATCTGGGCCATAAAGTACGTAGACAGTGATAGGTTCATCATTACTCTATGTACAGGAACAAGCATTCGTGCGGGCTAGAGCATCTTTCAAGTAATCATCCACATGCCTCTGCGAAACTCATCGGTTCATACTTGAAAAGTAGTTATGAAGAGGGAAAAGGAAAAGGTATATCAATAAAAAATGTTAAAGCTGCAGTCCGTAGGGATTTGGGTTGTAACATTAGTTATTGGAAGTACCAGATGGGGACTGATATTGCAAAGGCTTTGACAAGAGGGACTCCGGAGCACAGTTATACGATATTGGATGCGTACCGTTATATGCTTAGGAAGACAAATGAGGGTACACATACAGCGTTGAAGGTTGATGAAAACCAAAGGTTTATGTATTTTTTTGTAGCTCTTGGTGCATGAATAAGGGGTTTTGTGCATATGAAGAAAGTCATCACTGTAGACGGAACTCATTTGTCGGGGAAGTATGGGGGAGTTTTGTTGTCTTTCATGGTACAAGACTCAGAGACGCATATTTTTCCTGTGGCATTTTGTGTTGTAAACGTGGAATGTGATGCCTCCTATGGTTTCTTCTTTGAAAATTTGGTCAGTGTACTCCCAAGCACCGATGAGTTGTCTGTTGTTTCTGATAGGCATCCAAGCATCCCCAAAGTAGTTCCAAAGTATTTTCCACAAGCTCATTATGGAGTTTGCAAGTGGCACTTGGCTGAAAGCATTCGTGCAAAGCTTCATTGTGGTGAATTTGTTTCCTATTTTTATAAGCAGCCGAATCATATACGCCCACTGAGTTCGAGGAACATTTCCAGCAAATTCGTTCATTGTGCCCAAGGGTCGCCACATATCTTGAGCAGGTTGGGTTTGAGCGCTGGAGCAGAGCCTTTTTTCTAGGCCGCAGGTAATACTTTCTACACATATTTAATATGTGTACACATATATTATATGTGTACATATCTTTTATATGTGTAGTCATGTTATAAATTAGCCATATTTGTACACGTAATGTATATGTGTACACATATAATACTTATATTTTATGTGTACACATACAACTTATGTGTGTCCGTGTGTTTTCATTTTTTAAAATGTAGACTTATGTGCACATATTAAATACGTGTACACATATTAATTATGTGTACACATAAGTTTATGTGTGTACACGTCTCTCTCATGTGTAGTCATTCAAATAAATGTAGAATCATATGTACACGTTGTAAGAATCAGTTATATATGTGTAGGTTTGCTGTGATGACCTCAAACATCGCTGAGTCAATTAACGCAATGCTAAAGGATGAAAGAGAATATCCCATTGTTGCAATGTTCAATGGAATTTTGAGGAATTTTTCTGAAAAGTTTCAACATAGGCGTACCATGTTCTTACAGCACTCAAAGCCATGTGTTCCTTCGATTGAACAAGTATTAAGGAATAATGTCACAGAGGGCAACAATCTTTACGTCAGCCTTAAGATGTTGATGTGGAGGAGCGTTTGAGTTTGGGAACGAGATATACCAATATACATCGGGGTATTATTCTACAAATGCATACATTCTTACGTATGACAGCTTAATCTATCCAATGATTGCAGAGGAGTTGTGGAATGCACTACCAGAGCTTTATGAGAGGAAGATAAAGCCGCCTTTTGTGAAAATGACACGAGGAAGAAGGAAGACCAAGAGAATGCCTTCGGTGGGTGAAGCATTTACAAGTAGGAAGAATAGATGTGGCATATGCAAGAGACTTGGCCATAAGAAAACAACATGTCCCCAGCGGAGGGTTGTAGATTTCGGAGGCCCCAGTGTTGTTTCATAGAACCATATATTTTCATTTCTTGTATTTGTAACCATTTGTAAACTTATAGTTCCTATTTGTTTTTTAATCTATTTTTCTGTTTAATATGTCTTTTGTGCACACATTACCTATTGTTTCTTTATCCTTCAACATAAACTGAACAAAAAAGGTTATAACATGATAGATAGAAACACTAAAAAAAT
Source organism: Petunia secreta (assembly GCA_029990175.1). Taxonomy (NCBI): domain Eukaryota; kingdom Viridiplantae; phylum Streptophyta; class Magnoliopsida; order Solanales; family Solanaceae; genus Petunia; species Petunia secreta. Next base: position 19,342,893 of record JARKIP010000038.1, on the reverse strand, counting down.
TAATGTACTGTGCACATATAAATTATGTGTACACATAACATAATATGTGTACACATCCCGTTTGACGTGTACACATCTTGCTGATGTGTGGGTAGATTACAAAAATAATTAAAAGTCATTTACACATATTAATTATGTGTACACATAAATATTATATGTGTACACATATTATATACGTGTACACGTATAAATTTTATGTGTACACGTAAAGTTATGTGTGAGTACATTCAATCATTATCAACAGCCAAAAGCACAATTAATGCATGATAACTCGTTTGAACACTCAAATAACTTCCATTTCTACATAGAAACATGGATTCCCCATTGTAGATACTCCAATTAACCAAGATTTGAGATATTTGACCATCAATAGGACAACTACTGTCTAATGAAAAGGCTAAATCCTAAGATTCTAATGCTCCAATGATAGGGAATGCATGTTAACTCGCTTGAACACTCAAATAACTTCCATTTCAACATAGAAACATGGATTCCCCATTGTAGACACTCCAATTAACCAAGATTTGAGATATTTGACCATCAATAGGACAACTACTGTCTAATGAAAAGGCCAAATCCTAAGATTCTAATGCTCTAATGATAGGGAATGCATGTTAACTCGTTTGAAAACTCAAATAGCTTCCATTTCAACATAGAAGCATGGATTCCCCATTGTAGACACTCCAATTAACCAAGATTTGAGATATTTGACCATCAATAGGACAACTACTGTCTAATGAAAAGGCCAAATCCTAAGATTCTAATGCTCCAATGATACGAAATGCATGTTAACTCATTTGAACACTCAAATAACTTCCATTTCAACATAGAAACATGGATTCCCCATTGTAGACACTCAAATTAACCAAGATTTGAGATATTTGACCATCAATAGGACAACTACTGTCTAATGAAAAGGCCAAATCCTAAGATTCTAATGCTCCAATGATAGGGAATGCATGTTAACTCATTTGAACACTCAAATAACTTCCATTGTAACATAGAAACATGGATTCCCCGTTGTAGACATTCCAATTAACCAAGATTTGAGATATTTGACCATCAATATGACAACTGCCGTCTAATTAAAAGGCCAAATCCTAAGATTCTAATGCTTGGGAATGCATGTTAACTCATTTAAACACTCAAATAACTTCCATTTCAACATAGAAACATGGATTCCCCATTGTAGACACTCCAATTAACCAAAATTTGAGATATTTGACCATCAATAGGACAATTACTGTCTAATGAAAAGGCCAAATCCTAAGATTCTAATGCTCCAATGATAGGGAATGCATGTCAACTCGTTTGAACACTCAAATACCTTCCATTTCAACATAGAAACATGGATTCCCCATTGTAGACACTCCAATTAACCAAGATTTGAGATATTTAACTATCAATATGACAACTACTGTCTAATGAAAAGGCCAAATCATAAGATTCTAATGCTCCAATGATAGGGAATGCATGTTAATTCGTTTGAACACTCAAATAACTTCCATTTCAACATAGAAATATTGATTAACCATTATAGGCACTCCAATTAACCAAGATTTGAGATATTTGACCATCAATAGGACAATATGTGTACACGTCAAATATATGTGTGAACCTTTGAACAATGCTTGTTTGATTTCACATGAAAAAGGAATGCTATATATTGATTAAACGATTATAGAGCAACATAAGATTGATTCAAAGACTTATAATCATACTTCACAATATCTGAAACAACGATATATATCAAAGGTGAAATCCTAACAATCAGGAAACTACAATAACAAGGGGGACTAATCATAACTAGGGAAATTTTACCATAAACTATTATTAAATATTAAAATAATAAAATGGGAGATTACATGGCTTAATCTAAGGTCTACTGCCGATTGGAGAAGGAGAGTTGGGAGGAGTGAAATATATGTCCGCCAAGGACTTTTCTTGTGCTTCTAGGAGAAGTTCAAAGATCCTCTTAATCCTCCGAATATCCATAAGTTGACGGTCCCTTGCTTCTATTAGGGCTTCCTTGACATCATCAAGATCTTTTTTCAAGTCTTCCATCTTTATAATTTGACATCTTGCCATGATGTTTCTTCAGTGTTTCCTGTAGTTATTGCTATTGTTATAATATGTGTGATGGTGGGAAAGTATGTTCGTCCATTTATAGTGAAAGGATGTGAAGGGCTGCGTCCTTTCATGATTGACTATGATCTGATTGGTATCTTGAAGGGATGCCTTAGGTTTTATGAAACGAAACGACTACACTAAATATTTAATCGTCCTGTATTTACCTAACCGCCCTCATTTTAATTAATTAATCTAACCTTCTGCACTAAATTATTTAATTTATATGTACACATTTTATAATACGTGTACACATAATTAATATGTGTAGGAAATACTTGTGTAAATTTAGCAAGATATAATTGTGCAGGACAGACGTATGCAAATTAGCTCAGAATTTACCTACACATATTAACTAAGTGTACACATAATTAATATGTGTATGAAATACTTGTGTACATTTAGCAAGATATAATTGTGTAGGACAGACATGTGCAAATTAGCTCAGAATTTACCTACACATATTAACTACGTATATACATAATTAATATGTGTAAGAAATACTTGTGTACATTTAGCAAGATATAATTTTGTAGGACAGACGTGTGCATATTAGCTAAGAATTTACCTACAATATTAACTACGTGTACACATAATTAATATGTGTAGGAAGTACTTGTGCAAATTTAGAAGTAATTTCCTACACGTATTTGTTATGTGTACACATATTTTATGTAAGTTTGAAAGACAGGAGGAAATAGGCAAGTGTACACATAAAAGAAAGCTGATCATGTACAACATGCAATATATTAGTCTACGACATCAAAAACTAAAATAAAAAAGAAAGAAAATCATCCATACAGACCAACAAAAATAAAAAGATTAAGATTATCCATACAGACCAATCAAATTAGTTCATCCAACAAAACTTAAGGCTCAATTTCCTCATAGAATATGTCTACAGCCCACTTCTTTCTCATATCTTCCATTGAACTATCATGCAGCAACACCATTGGGGTGTCTGTCAAGAGATGCTCCATGAACATAAGCGAATACCCCCCCACACGCAGTACCTGTTTCATTCCTTGGAAGATTCATGACTCATTCATAACCCCACAAGTCTGCATTCAAGATAGCTTCTGGTAAATGTTTGAATTTACCACAATCACGCAAGAACTTTGGGAACATAATCGTAATGGGCAAGACATATGGAGCTAATGCATCTTCACTATAAACCCCCATGTTGCAATCATAAAGCTCAATCTTTCCCTCCTCAAGTAAAAAGACACATGTGAGATAATGCCTTTTATTAATGTTAAGGATAGTAAATATCCTCTTGGCACCATCCCACTTGCGTCCACCAGGGTAAGGCAACTTTCCACTAGCATAATCTAGGAGCCCCTCCTCACACTTCTTCATCTTCATACATTCATCAAATGAAACCCCAAATTCATCACCATCCTTTATAAAAGCTTGGTGTACTGCAGTCAATTTAGTACAGAAGTTCATGTCCAAGATGACATCGGTCTTGTTGTAGTGCCTGTGGAATTCCTTATTCCTTATCCGCATCAAGTTTAAAATTTCATCAACATGCTGTATGATAATGGAAAAATAAAACAAAAATGAATATAAGCATGTAAGATGGTAATTAATAAAAAGAACAATCACATATTTGAGCAAGTATGCATGTCTACAAGCTGATCATTTATATGTACACATATTATCAATGCGTACACATATTCTTTACGTGTACACATAATCTTGATGTGTATACATAATCTTATTGTGTACACATATTCTTGATGTGTATAAATACCAGAATATGTATATACATAAATAATATGTGTACACATAAATCATACGTGTACACAAAAAAGGTACATAGATAGAGAAAAGTATACCTAACTCTCCATCCACTTCTTCATGTGGATTACATCTTGGAAGTTGAGGTAGTTGTACTCATGACCCAGAAAAAGACGCTTTTCCCTGTTTTTCTCCTTCATGTATGCATTAAAAACAGCCTCCTTAACTGGATCAACTGGTCTATAAAGATCAACAGGCAACCTCTCTTGCTCTTGAACATCTGCAGCCCTTGGCTTGGTTCCCCTAGCCCTTGTCGCCTTCGCTGCCCTCGCCTTCTTCAATGATGCAACAAATGGAGACATCTGTGCCCTAGAAGGGTACACAGTCCTCTTGGGCTTCTCCTCAGCACACCTTTTTAGGAATTCCACGGATTCCTTCAATTCTTTCAACAATTTCACTTCATTTTCCTTTTCCTCCTTACATACTTCACATAATGAGCACCTGATACAACCATGTCTTCTAGAGGTGCTCTCACCAGCCTCACCTCCATATCCACCAGATTGTTCAAAAAGCCTTCAACCACCACCACTACATTCAAAATTCTCTCTAACTCTCCCATCAACAAAGTCAGCACTCATACCAACAAGTATATCTCCAACAACATTATCTCCAACATCTCCTCTTCCATCACCACTTGGCTCTGGAAAAATTTTCATTCTTCTATCACTTTGCTCTGGTACAATATCCATTCTTCTATACTATGCTCTGGAACATCATCTATTCTTGTATCAATATGCTTTGGAACAATCTCTGCATCAACACCAACAATTGCAACAGCTCTGTCACCACCAACAACATCCCCCAGCCTTAAATTTTGTGCACCTTTAAGTCTTTCCGTCAATTGATCGATCAACTCATCCTCCTCATCCACAAAAGGCAACAAATTTTTCATGAACACCTTTCTCTTCTCCCTTGGAGTAGGCACAAGGAATAGGCTCACCACCTGCAACCCCATCAAAAAAAAGTTGTATTAGAAAAGAAAAAAAAACAAGATCAGGAATAAAGCATACGTGTACACATAAAAGTTATGTGTACACATATATAACAATATGTTCACATATAACTTATATGTGTTTGTACACATAAAGAACTATGTGTAATATATTCTTACATTTTACAAGTAATATGTGTACACATATAAGTAATATGTGTACACATATAAACTATGTGTAAATACTAAATGGACGATAACTGAAAAATCACTAACCGGGTTATCAACATGGCGAAGGATATGATCATATTCCCTCTCCTGCTTGGTAGGGATCCATCTTATCATCCTTGGTTCTATGGGTTTGTCATCAAATTCCGGGTGCCGAAGGGATGGAATTGCTTCATATGCCCATGCAACGAATGCCCATGGGAAGCCATACAGGTTGTATCCTTTCATTTTAATAGACATTGGCTTGACTAGGCTCTGAACTATCATCTCAAAGCTTTTTCTCCCCCAAGGATACTTGGCGAAGAATGTGGTAGGCCTATGAGCCAACATAACAAGTAAAGGATCAACACTTATGCGCGCATCCTTCGAACATAAGATTGAGTGCGCAAACCAAGCAAGAGAAAGACGAAACATCGTTCTGGCATCTAGATCACCTTCACTGACCACTCTCAAGAGCTCACTTCTAGAAACAACCTTTTTTCCTCAATTCTCCTCGATTAACGAGTCCCACATCTGTTGCCCCTTCACTTTCACATCATCCAGAAAAATATCACTAGGGTAATCATGGCAGGACAATCCCATCATTAATGCAAATTCCTTTAGTCCAAACCGAGCAGAAAGGTTATTAAATTTGACCCATACCTCCTTTCTTTTCTTGTAATTATGGTCTGTAATTGGAGCCCATGGACTATGTTTGGAGGAAAAATTGCTTTATCACTCAGACCCAATAAGTGCGCAAACATCGAACTTTTAAAATCATCCAACATATCCAGACTAGTCAAAGCCTCTTGAAATTTCTTCATATCCCCGGAAAAGAAGGATCTTTGTGTGACCTTTGCCACGGTGAACTCTCCATGTTCTTCCATAAAGGTCCTGAGATTCATATCAGGATGAAAAGTCATTGTGCCCTCCTAACCTACAAATGATTAAGAGATATTGATCAGTTACATTTTTTCAAACATCATTTCTTTGTGTACACAAAAGATATATGTGTACACATATAAATGTGCACACATATATCTTATGTGTACAAGAAATATCTGTGTGTATAGATTATTTATATGTGTGCACATAAACACATACCACTTTTGGGGCTGCCTGTACGATTTTGCACCAATACTTTTTTCTTCAACTGTCTCCTCATCATCATTGTTATGCAAGTCCTCAGCATCCTTCTCAGCATTATCCAACTCCTTTTCCTTCTCAGTATTGTCATCATCCTGTATTATCTTTCTCAACAACGACCTCCAATTTCTCAAGGCAGCACGTTTTGCCAATTTTTCTTTTTCTCCAGCAGCAGTACCAAAAAGTTCTCCACCTTCTTGTTGTACTCTACTAGCAGTATCAACACGTTCTCCACTTTCTTGTTGTCTTCCACATTCTTGTTCTTCTACTTGTTCCCTTCCACTAACACTAACACCTTCTACTTGTTCTTCCCTTCCACTAACACTGGCAACAACATCTACTTGTTCTTCCCTTCCACTAACACTGGCAACAACATCTATTTGTTCTTCCCTTCCACTAACACTACCAATACCTTCTACTTGTTCTTCCCTTCCACTAATACTACCAACAACATTTTTTTCTACTCCATCCCTTCCACTAGCAGCTCCTTCTTCTACTCCATCCCTTCCACTAGCAGCTCCTTCTTCTACTCCATCCCTTCCACTAGCAGCTCCTTCTTCTATTCCATCCCTTCCACTAGCATCACATTCTTCTACTCCATCCCTTCCACTACCATCACCTTCTTTTTCAATACCCTCACTAACAACTTTTTCAGCAGTCTAATCTTCTCTATCACCAACCTCTTCTTCTCTATCACCTTCTCCACTGTATTCTTCTCTTCCTTATTGCATTCTACATCGCCCTCCTTATTTTCACCTACCTGAGTTGCAGAGCCCTCATTTTTTGATCCACTATCTATGAGTGCCGCTTGTTGATCAATTTCTTCAATGATTTGATTAACATTTACAGGTGCACACATATCTATGCTGGCTTGGCTCTCTGATTGGGCCACATTTGATCGTGCTTTACCGCTAGTAGTTCTAGTTCTTTTGCTAGCATTTTCAGATGTCTCGCTTCTTCCATCAGCCTTCCTCTTGCCACCCCTGTTACTAATACCACTAGGCTCCCCACGACGTGTGCTAACCATTGTATCTACATAGAAAATAAAAGGAATAACATAGTTAGATTAAATGAAAACAGCTTCTAAGAGAATTACATATGGAAAGTTGCAGACATTCTTGATGTGTACACATATTGTTATATGTGTACACACATATAATAATATGTGTATATTGTTATATGTGTACATATAAAGAATATGTGTAAAAATAGTAGTTCATTTTTTAAACTTCTGTGTACACACGTCAAGAATATGTGTACACATAGAATAATATGTGCACACATATAACCATATGTGTACACATCTAGAATATGTGTAAAAATAATAAACTCTTTTTTGAACATTTTTTATGTACACACATCAAGAATATGTTTGCACATATTGTTATATGTGTACACATAAAACAATATGTGTACACATCAAGAATGTGTGTATAGATCTTGCAGATCTACGCCCATTTTTTCAGATATATTCTCATCTTTTGTTTACACATCTGCAAAGATGTGTACACATTTGCAAATATGTTTACACATATTTCTAATGTTTACACATAATTTTTTTGTTAGAATCGAAGTGACGATATAATTCAATGTATTCTGGGTTTTCAAATGAACTTGCACCAGAAAATCCATACACAAACTCAGAAAATGCACCAGAAAATGAACTCAAACCAGAAAACGAAACAAGATTTTTTAAACGAACTATATTCTTATTTTCTCTTTAAAAAAGTTGAAAAAGTACCTGTTTTTACTTGATGAACGGAAATAGGCAACAATCGGTTTAGTTCCACCACAAATTTGACGGAATCAAAGAAAAAGGGAACAAATTTGACGATGAACAGTTGGTTTTTTGAAAACTGAAGAGAGAGAAATGTGTGTATAGTTGAAGAGGTTTTATGAGAAAAATGGGGAAATGAGCTTTTGCAGAAGAGAGAGAGTGTATATATATGTTTGACGTGTTTGTCCCGCCTGTTTGCCCTACTAGTGTACTTCTCAACTTTTAATATTTGCAAAATAATCTCTCTCCCTCTTAATTAATCCCTTAATGATGAAAACACAATAAAAGAAAATGGAAAAGAAATTGGTGTCCCCTTCCCTTCTTTAAAGACTTGAGAGGTCCCTAAGCCTCTTTCTTCACTTCTTACTTACTGTTGTGGCATTTTGTGATCCCAAATCAATTGTTATTCCCTCAAGATTGATACGAGGCTAGATATTTCTATAATTTTTATATTTTTGCTTTATATTAATGCTTCTATTTATGATATTTGTTAGTACTTGAATTAAATGTCTCTCATTTAGTTTGATGTATTTTATGTTGTATGGATTACATTGATGATATGAGGATTAGGGGTGGGCACAAAACCGAAAAAATCGAAATACCGAATCGAACTAATTCGGAACTTCAGGCTCGGTATTTTAGTTTTTCGGTTCGTGTTTGGTCTAAGAAATTTTAAAATTTTGGTCATTGGTTCGGTCTTCAGTTTTGGGTACCCTAGAACTTCGGGTCCCGAAAAAATCAAAGTTTTAATAAACATATTCCTAAAATTCCTAAGTTACCCCTTACTCTCTTAGTCCCTTAACCAAATAATCCCTAATTCCCTTCCCTAACTCCAGCAGCCGCGACACATTACACAATACATATTACACACACAAATAAATCCCTAACTCCAGCACTTCTAGCAACCAATGGTTCAGGCAACAATTATTGAGTTTGACGTTTAGGCGTTGACCGATCTCCGTTCAGGCAACACAACAGTCGACGATTTGTTTCCACTTTTTTTTTTTTTTTTTTTTTTTTAATTTCAGTTTTTATGGTAGTTCCCAAGTTACCTTTGATAGGTGGAAAGCTGCAGTTAGTTTTGTAGCAGATTCCTTTATTAAATTTAAGAGATTCAGATCAACCTGACTTAATTTTTTAGAAGTAAATTACAAGAAAAGAGATGGAAATGGAGCAGATATATTGGATGAGATTTCTATATTTGGTTAGGATATGTTCTTTGACATTATTAGGTTTGTTTGGGTGCTTTTATCTTTTCTTATTCGCATTGTTTTGTAGTGCTACTCGTCAGTATATGCTTGTCTGCTCTGACTTTCAGCAAGTCCAGGTTTTTTCTTCTTGTAATTTCGGTATTTTGGACCTATGACAATTGGGGATTTTATGTTCTTTTATGCTGAGTGACGAATTTTGTTGATATTCCAGATTCTTGTTTGTTACTTTTTTTTTTTTTGCTATAAACTTTGGTTTAAACCGAAACAACGATGTACCGAACCGAAGTACCGAACTAAAAAATCGAACCAAACCAAACCGAACCGAAGTATAAAAATTACGGGTTTTTCTACACTTCAAACCGAACCGAAGACCGAAGTACCGAACCGAAGTTTCAAAAAATCGAACCGAAGTACCGAACTCCCACCCCTAATGAGGATCGTGCGAACAAAATCCGGACGAAGAAGAAATGAAACTGTATGGAAACAGAAGGCGCACAACGTTGTGCACAATGTGATACACGCCGTGCAGCCTGTTGTGCACAGTCCAAGGGTAGTTTCATCCTATCTCTAATCCTACACTATAAATACATCTTGGAATCCAATTGGATAAGACTTTTGGTTAACTTTTCACCCAAAGGAAGAGAGAAGATCAAGATTCACGGTTTTTTCTCATCTGCCCATCACCTTTTGTGTAGATTTACATGCTTATAATTTTTTCATGTTTTAGAATATGACTATGAGTGGCTTAATCACTCATTCTAGGGTTGATTGAACCACTCCAATACTTGTGTTAAGTTTTAATGAATGAAGCTTTTTAATTTTTCATATCTAAGTGTGTATGTTTTGTTTGCAGTTGATTGGAAGGGTCCCCAATTGATTGTCCTCTTTATTCTTATGTGTCTAGAGATAGATTCATAAGTTATGGTAAAATAATTAGCAATATTTCAACCTAAAATAAGAGCATTACTTAGGTTGCCAAAAAGGTGAATTGTGACAATTGATCCTTATTGTGAACTATACTTGTAGTCTTACTTCATTAATTAATTAAAAAATTGGTTAGTGAACGTTACAATTATTATGCAGAAGTGGATAGTTGTGAATTTGAAGCAAGTGTTCAATCAGAAGAACCAAGTTGAATTCGTTAAAATATTTTTCTAACACATAGATAGGAGTTGGGTAGATCAATCATAGGATTTACATCCCTTGAATTAATTTTTTTCTCTACTACTTTGTTATTTACTTAATTATACTTAGTTATTACAACACAATCAAACTTCAGACAAAACCCTCTAAAAGTTAATTGATAGGTAAATAAGTTAGAATATCAACTAAATTTCGAGTGTTCTATGTGGGGTATGACCTCGAAACTTTAAGTACCGCTATATATTTGTCGTGACTGCTTAGTCCCTTTTATAGGACATAGTTGGGCGTGATCAAATTTTGGCTTCGTTCCCGGAGAACACGGTGTTATTTTAGTTGTTAAGATAGCTAGATTTATTTTTCTATTAACTTCACTCTTTTCATCTTGATCTTGTTTCTTTGGTGTTTAAGATTTAAACTTCAGATAATGAAGAATTCAAAATATGGCTATTAATGCGATCGGACAGCCTGTGGCGGGGACTTATGCGTTTGCTATACAACTTCCAACATTTGAGGCAGTATATTTTTACATTACCCAGACGATGGTAGTTTTACTTGCTAATGCGGGCTTATTTGCAAGTAGAACTACTGATGATCCTTAAAAGTATTTGAAAAAGTTCATGAGGGTGTGTGAAACTCAAAAGCAGGCTCCAGTGCCAACAGAGGTTGTGAAATTGATGTTTTTTATGTTATCGCTAACAGAAGATGCTAGCGATTGGTTGGACTCGTTGCCAATCAATTCCATTACTACTTGGGATGACTTGGTGATAAATTTCATGAAGAAATTCTTCCCACCTAATAAGACTGTAAAGCTAGTGGATGAGATACTCATGTTCAGGCAGAACTCGCTCGAGACTTTGGCAGAAGCTTGAGAGAGATTCAAGGGTTACTTGAGAAGGTGTCTCCATCATGGAATTCCTGATCAGATACTGGGACAAAAAATTTACATGGGAATGGTGATTAAATTAACGAACATTTGGATACAGCAGATAGAGGAGCATTCTTGAGCAAGACGTTTGAGAAAGCAAAAACACTGCTAAACATTATGGCTGAAAAATCAGGCTGGCTTAGAAGATATGCATCTACTGGCTCATGTACGAAGGTTTAGTTGCTGGTATTACTTCTGGGATGGAGCAAAAAGTGCCAAAGTTATAGACCACACTTGATGTTGTGACGAAACAAATGAACGAGAAATTGTTGAAATCAATTAATCACGTTGAATCACGGGCTTAAACCCAAGTTCCCAATCTTAGTAGATTTTCTGATGCTGAATTGCTTGCTTACACATAAAGATGTGAAATTCGTGAATTATGGACAGCGTCAGCAATACAATCAACAGAGTCAATTTAAGCCAGTGCAACAACAAGCAACTTTACCCATGTAGCAGGCGAATGATATAGCTGAGATCAAGACTATAGTGTACGCTATGATTGTAGTTAATAAGATGCTGCAAGACCAAGTGGAAACACATGACACTGCAATAAAGGGTATTGAAACCAAGTTGGAACAACTGTCCCTAGCTTTACATAATATACCTAAAATTACTTTGTCGAGCGACAATGTAGTGATCCTAAGGATCCAAATCCTTATCAGTTGATGGCTGACTTTGAGGAATGGTAGACATCTGGACAAGGAGCCAGAATTAGCTAAAACGGCGCTACCCACTATGCCAGCATTGAGCCTGTGGATGGCTCTACTGAGAAAAAGACCACTCTAATACATGTTCCCTAGTATTGAGAAGAAAATTGTCAAAAAATTTGTTAAAGAAGCTGAGAAGGTGGTTGAACAAGCTAAAGTGACAAGTGAGCAGAACTCCAAGATGAAAACACCACCACCTTCTTTTCCTCAAAGGTTGACAAAGCCACAAAAAGGTTTGAAGTTTAATAAGCATTTTGATTTGTTGAAATAATTGAAGCTTATTATACCTTTCATGGAGGTTGTGCGAGAGGTACCTGGATATGCTAAACTACTAAAAAATCTTCTTTCTAAGAAGGTTGACTTTAATGAGGTAGAGATGGTCGAGTTGAATAAGGTGTATAGTGTTGTCATCACAAAGCATATAGCTAAAAAGAAGCAAGATCCTGGTAGTTTTACAGTTCTGTGCTCTATTGGTGATCTCACAATTGGTAAGATCTTATGTGATTCTGGTGCAAGCATTAATTTAATACCGATGGAAGTATACAACAAGTTGGGTCTGACTGGCATGAGAGAGACTTCAATGCTAATCCAGCTGGCAGATAGGAGGCAAACGCACCCTGTTGGAATAATTGAGGATTTACTTGTACATGTGGGTAGTTTTATGTTTCCAGTTGATTTTGTTGTTCTTGACTGCCCCATCTATAAAGATGTTCCAATTATATTAGTTCGTTCATTCTTGACTACTGGTAGAGTAGTGATTGATGTTGACATGGGAAGAATGACTTTGAAGCTGTATGATGAAGAAATAGCTGTTGATATTGGGAAATTACTGAAGGGACATTATGGTGATGTGATTTATTCGTGTGTGCATACATGTGAGAAGATCAAGATTCAAGGCTTTTTCTTGTCTTAGAATATGGTTATGAGTACTTAAATTACTCATTCTAGGGTTGATTGAATAACTCCATACTTATGTGTAGCGAATTAGTGTTTTAATGAATGAAACTTATTAATTCTTTCTATGTAAGTTCTTACGTTTTGTTTGCTATTGATCGGAAGGGCGCCCAATTAATTGTCCCCTTTATTCTTGTGTGTCTAGGGAATGATTCATAAGTTAGGGTTAAACACATAAAAATATTTCAACCTAAAATAAAGGCACTACATTAGGTTGTAAAAAAGGTGAATTTTGACCATTGATCCTTATTGTGAACTATACTTATAGTCCTACACATCTTCATTAATTAATTGAAAAATTAGATAGTGAACGTTACAATTATATTGCGGAAGTGAATAGTTGTGAAAACGCAAGTATTCAATAGGAAGAACCAAGTTGAATTCGCTAAAGCATTATTCAAACACATAGGTAGGAGTTGGATAGGTCAATCCTAAGGTTTACATCCCGTGAATTAATCCTTTTCCATAATACTTTAATATTTGCTTAATTGTTAGTTTCTTAATACTTAGTTATTACTACACAACCAAGCTTAAGATAAAACCCTCTAAAAGTTAATTTATCAATCAATTATTTAAAATAAAAAAAGTAGAATTCAAGTGTTCTATGTGGGATTCGTTCTCGGGACCTTCAATACGGAGTTAGACTTACCGCGACCGCTTACTTTCTTTTATAGGGTGTAGTTGGGCGTGATCAAATTTTGGCTTCGATGCTAGGGAACACGTTTATTTTAGCTGTTAAGATAGCTAGATTTATTTTTCTATTAACTTCACTCTTTTCATTTTGATTTCGTTTCTTTGGTGTTTATAATTGAAACTTCAGATACCGAAGAATTCAAGATATGGCTCATAATGAGTTCAGACAACCTGTTGGCGGGAATCATTCATTTGCTATTCAACTTCCAACATTTGAGGCAGAATATTTTTACATCATCCAAACGATGGTGGCTTTACTTGCTCATGCGGGTTTATTTGTAGGTAGAACTACTACTGATCATCAAGAACATTTGAAAAACTTCATGAGGGTGTGTGAAATTCAAAAGCAGGCTTGAGTACAAGCAGAGGTTGTAAAATTGATGTTGTTTCTGTTCTCGCTAACGGAAAATGCTAGCAATCGGTTGGACTCGCTGCCAGTCAACTTCATTATCAGTTGGGATGAATTGGTGATAAAGTTCATGAAGAAATTCTTCCCTCCGAATAAGACTACCAAACCAGTGGATGAGATACTCATGTTCAGACAAAACCCGCTTGAGACTTTTCCAGAAGCTTGGGAGAGGTTCAAGGGTTACTTGAGAAGGTGTCCCCATCATGGAATCTAGATCAAATGATGGGGCAAAGAATTTACATGGGAATGGGTGATAAAATCAAGGGCAATTTGGATGCAGCAGCTTGAGGAGCATTCTTGAGCAAGACGTTTGAGGAAGCAAAAATGCTCTTAGACACTATGGCTCAAAACCAAGGCTGGCTAAGAAGAGATGCATCTATGGGCTCAGGTATGAGGGCTTTAGCTGTTGGTATTGCTTTTGTGATGGAAGAAAAAATGCCATAGTTGTAGACTACACTTGGTGTTGTGACAAAACAAATGAACGAGATGATGTTGAAATCAATTAATCAAGTTCCCAATCCTAGTAGTTTTTCTGATGTTGAATTGATTGCTTATATTAAAGAAGTAAACTTCATGAATTATGGGCAGTGTCATCAATACAATCAACAATGTCAATTTAAGCAAGTGCAACAACAAGTAACTTTACCCGTGCAACAGGTGAACGATACAACTGAGATCAAGACTATATGGTGCACGCTATGATTGGAGTTAATAAGAAGCTGCAAGACCAAGTGGCAGCACATGACACTGCAATAAAGGTATCGAAACCAAATTAGGACAACTTTCCCTAGCTTTACATAATAGACCTCAAGGTACTTCATCGAGCGACAATATGGTGAATCCTAAGGATCCAAATCCTTATCAATTGATGGCAGCCACTTTCAGGAATGGTATAGATCTGGAGAAGGAGCAAGAATTAGTTAAAATGGCTCAACCCGCTATGCCGGACATTGAGCTTGTGGATGACTCTGCTAAGAAAAGAGACCACTCTATAACCTGTTCCTGGTACTGAGAAGAAAATTGCCAAAGAACATGTTAAAGAAGCCGAGAAGGTGGTTTAACTAGCTAAAGTGTCAAGAGAGCAGACCTCAAAGGCAAAAACACCACCACCTCTTTTTCCTCAAAGGTTGACAAAGCAACAAAAAGGGTTGAAGTTTAATAAGCTTTTTGATTTGTTGAAACAATTGAAGTTTACTATGCCTTTCATAGAGGTTATGGGAGAGGTACCTAGATATGCTAAACTGTTAAAAGATCTTCTATCTTAGAATGTTGACTTTAATGAGGTAAAGATGGTCGAGTTGGATAAGGTGTGTAGTGTTGTCATCATAAAGCCTGTAGCTAAAAAGAAGTAAAGTTCTGGTAGTTTTTACAGTCTCGTGCTCTATTGGTGATCTCACAATTGATAAGACCTTATGTGATTTTAGTGCAACCATTAATTTGATGCCACATAAAGTGTATTGAATGGCATAAGTGAGACTTCAATGCCAATCCAGTTGGCAGATATGAGGCAAAAGCACCATATTGGAATAGTTGTGCATGTACTTGTACATGTAGGTAGTTCATGTTTTCAATAGATTTTGCGGTTCTTAACTGCCCAGTTGATAAAGATGTTCCAATTATATTAATTCGTCCATTCTTGGCTATTGGTTGAGCAGTGATTGATGTTGACAATGGGAGGATGACTTTGAAGTTGTATGATGAAGAAATAGCTGTTAACATTGGGAAATTACTAAAGGGGCATTGTGATGATGTAAATTGTTCGTGTATGCATATATGTGAGCCTAGATGAGCCATGATTAGATCTAATTGAAGTTGTACCACGACTATAACTAAGGCGCTTCTCGGAAGGCAACCTGTGATTGTAATTGTATACAAGTAAAAAAAAACAAAAAAAATATGAAAAATAAAATTACAAAAAGAAATATTATCTTTGAAGGATGTTACTTGGTAAGTTGCTCTGTTTTGCAGGTTTCGATTTATTTGGAGTCTAAGGGTGTGGTATCTGCAACCCATCATACTTGAAGATGAAGTCCTGCTTGGTGAAAGTCTAAGTACCTCATGCCCTAAAGAAGCTCACAAGAATGTTCTTCAGGCTTAGAGCCCAGGGAGTTTCTCTATCACCCTTAATTTTATTTTTAATACATAGAGGGTAATGCATGATTTTAAGTGTGGGGTGTAGGAGTCTTCCTATTTGTGCTAATAATCCCCTTTGATTTTTCTTTGTAAGTTGGTTCTTTTCCAATGGAAGTAGTCTGAACCAAGTGTATGATAGTTTGTTTTTTAGGATTAGATTGTAGTAAATGGATGGGAATGTTTTGGTTCCACTTTGAAGAGTTTTATATAGATACTTAATTTCGGGTATGTGAACTTCATGCATGTGTTTTATCATGATCCTTTTTCCTTGAAAAACGTTGAGTGTACTGTTTGAAGCCTATGATCAGGATGTTGACTTTAGATTTGCTTGAGAGTTTTCTTATGTTTACTTTGTAAGTGTGCTTATTGAGCCGTTTGAGTAGGTTATGTGCCATGTGTGAGTGAGGATTTTATTTTTTCTCCATGTTTAATACTTGATGTCTAGAACTTGCCTGGCGTGTGTGCAAAGCCAAATGAGAAATTTGCTCGGTTAGGAAGTAATATAGGCATTTCTTTCATAGCCAATTTATTTGAAGCCTCAGCGTTAGATGTTTATCAGTGAAATTTGAGCTTAGCTAACACTTCTGAGTTTGCCGCCCTTTTCGTGGATAGCCATTAGGATTACCGCTTCTTGTGCTAAATAACTATGAGTTTTACTTGTGGTGTTATGAGCCTAAAGGCTAGTTAATGAAGTGGAAAAATTATGGTTGTTAAAGAAGACCAAAAGGTGCTATAGGAGGATGCTATTTGGATGGATTTACTTAAAAAAAAAAAGCTTGAAATATTGTGCAATAATATGGATTGAAGAAAATAGTGCTTGAAAGATAGAAGAAAATAAAGAGTAGTCTCTATCATTAGCTCCCTCCTTTGCTTAAAGAATAAGGTTGATAAAAGTTGACTCTGTGATGCTACAAGAAAGATTAGTTGGGAGGAAAAATATAATTGTGATGTATTAAATTGCTAGGGGTGGTTAGTCACTATTACCTAAATATATCCTACCTGTCTTGTTGCCTACATTACAACCAAAAAAAGTCTTAATTGATCTTAGCCGAGTAGATGGACATTAGCCGAGTCCTACACTAAGGGCAACTCTATGGTACATCTTGTGTTTCAAGTGAGTTCTTTACTGAGAGTGAGTGCTTAATCTATATGTGATCTTTTTGTTCATGATCATTCTCTTGTGTGAATTCCTTCTCTAAACTTTGATTTGATTGTGAGGGCACATGATTTATGAGAAGCGAGCTCTTTTATTAGTCTCTTGAATAGAATGAGTGCTTACATAACTAATGGGTAAGTTTGGAATCGATTTGGGATTGGGAGCTTGGTTTGATGCAATTGGTAGTTTTAAATGTTCATGGCATGGATTTATGTGAATAAATCATAGTTAGTTCATATACAACTTGTTAAGTATTTGTATAAACCCAAGTCATTATTGTTAGTTGTTTGGTGAGTCTTGAATTCAAATTATAAGTTTCTCAAGGACGAGAAAAGTTTTAAGTACGAGGTGTTGATACGAGGCTAGATATTACTATATTTCTTGTACTTTCGCCTCATGTTCATGCTTCTACTTGTGATATTTGTTAGTACTTTTAACTAAATGTCTCTCATTTGGTGTATTTTATGTTGTAGGGAATACACTGATGATATGAGGCGTTCATGGAGCATAATGACACGACCTGGAATCCGGTTCGGTCGTGCGGGCACCCGACATCCTCCCCTAGACCTGTCGGGCGAACCCTTACCAATTAAATTAGAAAAATAAATGTAAATCCAACTAATAAATAAGAACAAGACTTAAAAAAAAAACACAGACATACTGGTACCTCTAAGCTGTACAATAGAAATTACAGCTGACTACCCAACATACTAGGTTTAGGGTTATTCAGACTAGACATCTAAGAGTAAAGAAGAAGATAGATACCTCCTGAAGGAAGCAAAAATGCAACTGAAATAATAACCAATAAACTGGTGGCCATCCCGAATAAAAACTGGCTCACCCTGACAGCTGAAGTCGTCTTCGCTCCTTCTCAACGCGGCGAACTCAATCCTGGAGCGAACCTGCCGAAACGAAATAGATAGACAAGAAACAAACAACAAACAAGGGTGAGTCAAAAGGACTAAATAAGTGGGGCAGACTAACCACCTCAAAGAATAGGATAGCTAGCTGGGGAGAAAAGAAACAGATGGACCAAATTTCTTTTATTTAAATTATAAAAAGGCAGAGCCAGATAACAACCGGAAACACGTAAGAAACTTATACACTCAACCAAGGATGCGAGCCAGAAACATATCAACAAATAAGCAATGCACATATAAGCAGAACAGTAGTCATGTACCGCAAGTCTACACAATGGTGTGAATTAAGATAAAATGAAATGAAGTGAGATGAAATGAAATATGATGCAAAGGGTCACATGTGCCCGTAATCCCATCTCGAAGCAGAATACTCCTGCATCCGAGGGGAATCCAATCTGATAACAAACTGGAGCGGAATACTCCTGCTCGTGGGGCGGAATACTCCTGCACCCAATAT
Organism: Petunia secreta; assembly: GCA_029990175.1. Taxonomy (NCBI): domain Eukaryota; kingdom Viridiplantae; phylum Streptophyta; class Magnoliopsida; order Solanales; family Solanaceae; genus Petunia; species Petunia secreta. Next base: position 19,324,191 of record JARKIP010000038.1, on the reverse strand, counting down.
AATGTAAACCAGAGGCGGAATACTCCTGCACTCTCTTGGGGCGGAATACTCCTGCACCCGATATAATGTAAAGCTGAGGCGGAATACTCCTGCACTCAGTATCTGACATAAGAGCGGAATACTCTTGCTCCTGGGCGGAATACTCCTGCACCCAATATGATATAAAGCAGAGGCGGAATAATCCTGCACTCTCCTGGGCAGAATACTCCTGCCCTCAATATGATACAATGGAGCGTAATACTCCTGCTCCTGCAGCGGAATACTCCTGCACCCAATATGATATGCAATGTAATGCATGTGAATGACATATAATGCATATGAATGCAATGTGATGCTATAATAACCCTTCACCGGCGCGGGACTCTCATCGACAGCCGGGGAGTAGATGCCAACTCACAGCCAGAGTACAATGTTCAGATCCTCAATGCAATACCAACAACAGAACATAACATTTAATATACAATGTAAATCCAAAGCTAACGCGTAAGGAGTACGCCTATCGGCAGCTACACATGTAAGGAACACGTGGTAGAAAATCCACGTGGCCAGGTGTCTCCAAAGAAATGGATATAAACACTTACCTCTTCCAAAAGTTAGCATTGCTAATCAACAGCCGCTTTATCCTTTGGTTTCATTGCCAAACGATACCACTCTATTTACTAAGCAGAAAAATATATCAAATTAGGATAAAGGCTTCATTCCTCACAATTTATAGCAATCCGGTTAGGAACCTGATACCCTATTCGCATACGCAATACGCAGGCCAGGCCTATGTACAGGGTTCATGGTCACATAACCAAACCCTAAATAAATTACATTTGTATGTTGCCCATAACTCACTGAGTACGAATATATAATTAATTCTATTATCGGAGTCCAATTGACCCTTTAAACTATTAATTGAACTTATTAAAGCAATGTCTAATATCCTAATTTTTACCGTCAAAATATATTCAAACACACGTAATAAACTCAAATAATATATTAAGATCATTACCTGAATGTGTCGGGGTGAAAATTCTATCTTTTCTCCGGCTCTTTTCTCATTTTCTGGCATTTTTCCGTTGTATCATCTCTGTTTCTCGTTTTCTCTATTTCGTTTTGCTTCTGTTATGCGTTTCTGGAAATGTTTAGGCTATGGGATACTAATCCCAATAGCCACCGCCAATTGAATCCCTTTCCTTTTTTCTTTTTTTTTCTTTTTCTTTCTCCTTTATTTTCTTTTACTTTTTGTATTTTCTTTTCTTAATAAAAAATTAAAACGGTACTCTTATGATTCTCGAAATAATTCCAACTTTTGCATACAAGTTATACAAAATATATATAGCATACTCGCTAAGGAGGATCTGAAATCGGGTTCCCGAGACTCAAGATGCGAATTTAAATGGAAAAATGTCAAATTATTTAACTTTCTGCATTTTATCGGAAACTAGTCGAACAACCTCGAAATTCACTTTCAAAAAATCAAAAAAGTCACAAATAATCATACGAACCTAACAACACTTTCGGATTTTGAATCGGAGCTCGTTCGCCAAAATCGAGCTCGAAAATCTCTTTTTAATATTTATCGACAATAAAAACTGAAACCTTCTTCCGATGCCTACCAAACGAGGTCTGATTTAGCTCAAATTTTACAGACAAGTCAATGGACCTTATGAATATTTTAAAATTATTGGCACGCCAATCAGAGTCCTAACTTCCAAAACCACTGACCGAGGTCGTTTCATTCTTCTCCACTTAAACTCTCGTTCGTCCTCGAACGAGCCTAAATCTAAAAAAAAATTCGCACCGATAGCAAAAGAACTTGCACGACCTTCATAAGCTACTCCACGGGTATTATTTTCTGATTACAGGATCAGAATTATAACACGCATATCGAACTTTTGGAATAAAATATATCTGGATAATATGATAATACCATTACACAGCTTATTCTGACTAAGCTGATCCTTCCTCGATCTCGAGAAGAGAGTTCTACATTTTCGAAGCATGGATACACAAAACATTGAATGGATTAATATGATTCAGCCGATAATAACCTCTTCGATATACCTTTCCTTATAGAACAGGTCGATGGAACTAAGAATTAGCTCACGCTTGATGCAATAGGGGGAGATTTTGAAGTAGCTTGTCACTACACACTATAGAAGATTTGATGCAAGCTATATTATTTTACGAACGCACTATGCAACATCTCAGTTGATGTTAGTGTTGTTCCACAAGCTCCTTGTGGGAATGTAGTTACTCATATCCTTATGTATGTCAAAGGTTCATCTGAACAGGGTCTATCATATAAGGATAAGGATCATGCAAATACTACTGGATAGTTTGATGCAGACCAAGAATGATCTCTAGACCGAACATCTACTTCAAGGTATTTTCTTTGAATTAGAAATATTATGACTTGAAAAAGGGAAAGTAAAAGAGACATGTAGTTGGACCATGAGCTGAGGCAGAATACCAACAACAAAGTTGATTACATGTGCACTTATAACGCTAAAGTAACTTCTCAAAGAGTTGAGGTACGAAGGAGATATGCCAATGCTGGATGGACGATAAAGTGCACTAGACCTTTAACTCTAAATTTTTATGAAGCAAAATAGCGTCAGTATGAGGATCCAGTTCTAGTTGAATACAGACAGATAGCTAGAAGAAAATCAGAGTCTCCATACAGGGTTACTACTGACGGTGTTCTCATGTATAAAGATAGACTTTGTGTTCCTGATGTTGCAGATTTACGTGGACAGATTATGATAGAGGCACATTATTCCAAGTACACTGTTCATCCAGGTTCGACTAAGATGTACCATGATGTTAAGCAGATTTATTGGTGGGATGGAATGAAATGTGACATAGCAGAATTTGTGGCTCAGTATTCTAATTGCCAGCAAGTTAAAATCATGTCATCCTTCCAGACTTTATGCTTTCAGCAGATAGGTATGTATATATGATCAGGCTACCAGCTTATCTCTAGCATTAATAGATTATTAGTGGGTTTAGCAATGATCGACACTCATTGTAGGTTTCTGTCGTGGCCTTAGGTTGGGTCGTGACAAAAGCGGTATCAACGCCTCAGAGATTTAGGATTATTATTCAGTATTTGGAGGAAGACTCCTCCTGTTAAAGCACAAACTCATGCAGCTATTCGAATAGGAATACCCATCCCCGCACAGTATGCTGGACTAAAGAAGATTTAGCTAAAAACAGAATGCGGCTTAGACCTGAGCTACTAAATTACTCTCTCGAGTTGCCAAACAGCTGCAACTCTCGAGTCACAACTCCATACATTTTTATAAGCACCACCACCCAATGGATCAAATCAATGGTCAAATGACGCCTCTCGTTACCCTTAGTAGCCTAAAAAAACAATAATGTGCTTACTCGGCTACCTTGGCACGCACTCTGGCTCAATACAGGGAACATCACATGAGCCTACTAACCGCCTAAGCTCACCAGTGCCGAACAAAGAAGAGATGGCAATAGACGGAGGATAGAAATAATTAGAGCTTCAGGAAGCTCATCTTCTTATTTGCTTGGCTACCAGAGCTAGACTATTTCCGAGTCAAGCTAACGAAAGAATCGCGATTGAAGAAATAGATATTAAATGAGCTCTATGGAACAAAACCCATGCCAATTTAACCTCCCCATAAAAAGGAAACTCTGACAATTTACCAGAAAATCCTTTTATAACCCAGATAAGCTCATGGGATAACATGACTTTACTAGCGTTTTGAACCCAGAGGAGATACGTAGATTGAATATTACTTACTAACCACTTTACATCGGAAGAAACAATGACACTCTCTGATGGTGAGGAACCAGAATCCCATCATCCAACCAATACAGAATTCTGAGAAGAGAGGTAAACTAATCTGACATAATAATAGAAGGCGGCACAACAAGATGTCAAGCAGACAATACTAACCCTCACTCCCAAATCTCTCACATACAAACCAAACAAACTAGTAGGGTCTCACAAATTCCCTGAGTAAATCATACTAGAAGCTCACCCTTCTACCACAATCGATTCTTAATAGAAACAATATTCAAAGAATCCATAGAAACATATTAAGATAAACGAAGTCCAGACCGATCGGGAGAATCAAATCTTACTCACGTATAATGGAAGAAGAAATACATGGGTGTACTACATCGGATACCTCAGCATCTGCCAAACTGGCAGTTCATAGAACTGTATCTACAGCTGAGCTGAGCCACTACCCTGATAATTACCTTCTGAAGAACCACTGCCACCATGCTCTCGACCTCTACTGGATGATGGCATTTCTTTTTGCTGATTGAGATCTAAATGAAATCCCCTGTGACTGCGTAGATGCCTGATGACGAGAGAAAAGACGACTGCCTACTTGCCGGAGTAAGGGAAAACTCCTTAAAGGATAACCAGACTCACGATAGTGATAATACCTTTTTTGCTAAAAGTGGAAGCTGGACAGATTGTTGATAGCTGTGACGAGAAGACTGAATCTGATCTTGATGAGCTACTGGCGCATTCTAAGAATCACGTGACACACCCTGAGATAACCTGGAAGGTAACTTCCCAAAATAATCAGAACTCTTACCTCTAAATGAGGTACCATGGTTGCCCAGCAGGGCCACAGGATTTCTTGCTATCTCGCTCTAACTCGTCCTGCTCTAACTTATGGTATGCCTCATACCTCTGAGCAATATCAAAAACAACATCAAATGAAATCCCGACCTCAATTTTTCGAGCCATTTGGGATCTCAAGGAAGGAGAAAAGTCACCAATAAATCTTTGAATCTCTCGAAAGGCTCATGGACTAGTTCTAGTTCATATTCAGCCATTCTATAGAATTCAATCTCATATTCTGAGGCACCAATAGGCTAACCGACAGGCTACCCTGTCCAATCCACTCAAACTGGCAACACTTTTCATCTCGCTCGTTACTCGAAAGGAACTTTTCAACGAATCTAGAAGAAAACCGAACCAAGTTAGCTAATAAGAGAGCTGCCCACCAATTCAAGGCTGGACCCTGAAATTGAAAAGAAGAATAATCAACATCATACCGCTCGATATAATCAAGAGCCTGAAAGATACACTGACATCATTTTATTTTAAAAAAATTACGAGGTTTATCTGATGCATTGCTTAAGAATATCGGAAGGTTCAATTCGGTAAAATAATGCAGCCTTTTCAGATACTCGGACCGAACCATTACTCGGGCTAGCTAACCAGCCAGAATAACTAGAGGCACAACACATGCTGCCTCCGGAACATACCTTACTGCGGCAATATTAAGAACTGGGATAGGAGCTCCCTGAGACCGAACGCCAGCTCATGCAGCAACCTAATAGGCTGCCCAACGAATAATAGGTTCTTACAGTATCTGGGCCGCCAAGATTCTCGTAAAAGCATCGTAGAGAGCCAAGGGAACCACAAGGCCCTGCTCCCTTGCCCACCGCGAGCTCGTACAGCTGGGACCTCCATAACTAGATCGTCAGAGCGATCAAAACTCTCGGGCTTCGTTAGTGCTAGCCCCAGGCTAGACTGATTTGTCTTGAACTCGTATCGTTCAATGAAAATACTTTTGCATCCTAGAACGACGCACGATCAGAAAAGAAGGAAATGAAACTTCCTAAATGCCATCATAGCCTCTCGTAGATAAGTACAGACGTCTACGTACCCATCAGCGAGACTCTACTAGACACTTTCTTAGTCTGGATAGACTCTAAACCAGGTTACGATACCAACTGACATGACCCGGAATCCGGTTAGGCCGTGCGGGCATCCGACATCCTCCCCTAGACCCCTCGGGTGAACCCTTACCAATTAAATTAGAAAAAATAAATATAAATTCAACTAATAAATAAGAACAAGACTTAAAAAAAATATAGACATACTGATACCTCTAAGCTGTACAATAGAAATTACAGCTGACTACCCAACATACTAGGTTTAGGGTTATTCAGACTAGACATCTAAGAGTACAGAAGAAGACAGATACCTCCTGAAGGGAGAAAAAATGCAACTGAAATAATAACCAATAAACTGGTGGCCATCCGGAATAAAAGCTGGCTCACCCTGACAGCTGAAGTCGTCTTCGCTCCTTCACAACGTGGCGAACTCAATCCTGGAGCGAACCTGCCGAAATGAAATAGATAGACAAGAAACAAACAACAACAAGGGCGAGTCAAAAGGACTTAATAAGTGGGGCAGACTAGCCACCTCAAAGAATAAGATAACTAGCCGGGGAGAAAAGAAACAGATAGACCAAGTTTCTTTTATTTAAATTATAAAAAGGCAGAACCAGATAACAACCGGAAACACGTAAGAACTTATAAACTCAACCAAGGATGCGAGCCAGAAACATATCAACAAATAAGCAATGCACATATAAGCAGAACAGTAGTCATGTACCGCAAGTCTACACAATGGTATGAATTAAGATAAAATAAAATGAAGTGAGATGAAATGAAATATGATGCAAAGGGTCACATGTGCCCGTAATCCCATCTCGAAGCAGAATACTTCTGCATCCGAGGGGAATCCAATCTGATAACAAACTGGAGCGGAATACTCCTGCTCCTGGGGCGGAATACTCCTGCTCCTGGGGCGGAATACTCCTGCACCCAATATAATGTAAACCAGAGGCGGAATACTCCTGCACTCTCTTGGGGCGGAATACTCCTGCACCCGATATAGTGTAAAGCTGAGGCGGAGTACTTATGCACTCAGTATCTAACATAAGAGTGGAATACTCCTGCTCCTGGGCGGAATACTCCTGCACCCAATATGATATAAACCAGAGGCGGAATAATCCTGCACTCTCCCGGGGCAGAATACTCCTGCCCTCAATATGATACAATGGAGCGGAATACTCCTGCTCCTGCGGCGGAATACTCCTGCACCCAATATGATATGCAATGTAATGCATATGAATACAATGTGATGCAATAATAACCCTTTACCGGCGCGGGACTCTCATCGACAGCCGGGGAGTAGATGCCAACTCACAGCCAGAGTACAATGCTCAGATCCTCAATGCAATACCAACAACAGAACATAACATTTAATATACAATGTAAATCCAAAGCTAAGGCGTAAGGAGTACGCCTATCGTCAGCTACACATGTAAGGAACACGTGGTAGAAAATCCACGTGGCCAGGTGTCTCCAAAGAAATGGATATAAACACTTACCTCTTCCAAAAGTTAGCATTGCTAATCAACAGCCGCTTTATCCTTTTGTTTCATTGCCAAACAATCCCACTCTATTTAATAAGCAGAAAAATATATCAAATTAGGATAAAGGCTTCATTCCTCACATTTTAGGGCAATCCGGTTAGGAACCTGATACCCTATTCGCATACGCAATACGCAGGCCAGGCCTATGTACAGGGTTTATGGTCACATAACTAAACCCTAAATAAATTACATTTGTATGTTACCCATAACTCACTGAGTACGAATATATAATTAATTCTATTATCGGAGTCCAATTGACCCTTTAAACTATTAATTGAACTTACTAAAGCAATGTCTAATATCCCAATTTTTACCGTCAAATATATTCAAACACACGTAATAAACTCAAATAATATATTAAGATTACTACCTGAATGTGTCGGGGTGAAAATTATATCTTTTCTTCGGCTCTTTTATCATTTTCTGGCATTTTTCCGTTGTGTCATCTATGTTTCTCGTTTTGTCTGTTTCGTTTTGCTTCTGTTTTGTGTTTCTGGAAACGTTTAGGCTATGGGATACTAATCCCAATATCCATCGCCAATTAAATCCCTCTTCTTTCTTTTTTTTTTTTTGGTCTTTTTCTTTCTCCTTTATTTTCTTTTACTTTTTGTATTTTCTTTTCTTAATCGAAAATTAAAACGATACTCTTATGATTCTCGAAATAATTACAACTTTTGTATACAAGTTATACAAAATATATATATATAGCATACTCGCTAAGGCGGATCTCAAATCGGGTTCCCGAGACTCAAGATGCGAATTTAAATGGAAAAAGGTCAAATTATTTAACTTTCGGCATTTTAGCGGAAACTAGCCGAACAACCTCGAAATTCACTTTCAAAAAATTACAAAAGTCACAAATAATCATACGAACCTAACGGCACTTTCGGATTTTGAATCGAAGCTCGTTCACCAAAACTGAGCTCAAAAATCTCTTTTTAATATTTATCAACAATAAAAACTGAAACCTTCTTCCGATGCCTACCAAACGAGGTCTGATTTAGCTCAAATTTTACAGACAAGTCCCAATGGACCTTATAAATATTTTAAAATTATCGGCAGGTCAATCGGAGTCCTAACTTCCGAAACGACTGATCAAAGTCGTTTCACATAATTGATTAAAACCAAAGATTTTGAAATCTGAGTAGAAACCTGAGAATCGTGTGAACTGAAGCTGGACAAAGAAGAAACGAAGTTGTATGAAAACAGAAGGCTGCAAAACATGCTGCACGACGTGCCGACACGCCGTGCAGCTTGTTGTGCACAGTCCCGCAACATTGTTGGTGTGCAGATGATCAGAAAGGGGTTGCACATTTTGCTGCACGGCGTGCAGCTCCGCAAAATATATTAGTCTGAGTTTTTGATGGATTTTCCAAGGGTAGCTTCATCCTATCTCAAACCCTATACTATAAACACAACTAGAATCCAATTGGACGAGTCCTTTCGCTAATTTTACACCCCAATTAGGCAAGGAAGAGAGAAGTAAGATTCAAGGCTTTTTCTCATTCGCCTATCATCTTTTGTGTTGATTTTCATGCTTAAAGTTTATTCTTGTCTTAGAATATAATTATGAATGGCTAAATCGCCCATTCTAGAGTTGATTGAACCATTCCAATACTTATATGTTATGAATTAATATTTTAATGAATGAAACTTGTTGATTCTTCTTATCTAAGTGCTTACGTTTTGTTTGATGTTGATTGAAAGAGCGCCCAATTGATTGTCCCCTTTATTTTGATTCATAAGTTAGGGTTAAATACTTAGCAATATTTCAACCTAAAATAAAAGCATTACTTAGGTTGTCAAAAAGGTGAATTGTGACCATTGATCCCTATCGTGAACTATACTTGTAGTCCTGCGCATCTTCATTATTTAATTGAAAAATTTGTTAGTGAGCGTTACAATGATTATTCGGAAGTGAATAGTTGGTTAACTTGATTGTTCAATAGGAAGAACCAAGTTGAATTCGTTAAAGCATTGTTCTAACATATAGGTAGGAGTTTGGTAGATCAATCATATGGTTTACATCCCGTGAATTAACGTTTTCTCTTCTACTTTGCTATATGCTTAATTGTTAGTTTCTTAACGCTTAGTTATTACTGTACTACGCAGCCAAACTTAAGATAAAACCTTCTAAAAGTTAATTGATAGGTAGATTAGTTAGAGTAAAAAAACTAGAATTCGAGTGTTCTATCTGTGATTCGACCTCGGGACCTTAAGTATCGGGATGTATTTGCCGCAACCACTTAGTACCTTTTATAGGGTGTAGTTGGATGTGATCAAAGTTCATGAATTGTTTTCGTTGTTTTAGAACGAGGATCTGTATTAATAACCCTTAAGCAAAAGGTTGGATTTGGACTTTATTAGAAAAGTTTAATACTAAGGTGGATTGACTTGTGACAACATTTGAAAATGTAGTAACGCATTAAATGTAGTAATAATTTGGCCATTTTCGGTTTAAGTGATGAGAGTAAAGGAGAAAATGAAGGTACATATGCAATATTTCTTTGGAAAATTTACACCAGTTGACGCTCTAAACTGCTTAATTACGTAACATAACGATAATTTTAGTAATTTACGTAACGTAACGATACTTTTAAATTAATTACAAAATATGCCATAAGGATAAAAAGGGTATAATAGTGTATTTTTTAGCAGTTTTTCTCCATTTCTTTCTCACAGTTTCTCTCACACCTCTTCACGCTATAAAATTTTCTCTCACAAACCTGTGCTCATTTGTTTCGTCACGCTACAGTAAAATGATCACCGTCAAATTAGGGTTTCATCACCGCTAATTTCGCCGGAATTTTAACAAATTCTTGCTGGAGTTTGTTAAACCATGTCATAAAACAGCGATAATTCACCGTCTGCTCGTGAAATTCATTTAAAATCGCGGCATGAGCGGAATTCTCCAACTATAAAACTGCATTCACCGGTGAAATGCCGGCAGTCATTAAGAGTTAATAGCCCTAGAGGTTCACCTGTACAAAGCCGTCGGCCATTAGCAGTTAAGAGTCCCAAAGGTTTGCCAGTTAAACCTGATAAACGGAAGTCGAGAGAGGATGATAAAGGTAAAAATATTGTAGACGATGATTTTTTCGATGATATCGATGCTGATGTTCGGATGAAAAGGAGCAAATATGATCGGTGTGGAGTCCTCGAACAAAATCAGTCTTACTCACAGGAAAATGTATGTATTTTGTTGTATTTCCCCTTTTATTTTTTGCATGTACTGTATTTTCCCCTTTTTAGATGTATAATTTTTTGAACCTGACCTGTATGTACATTTTTTGTATTAATATGTATTTATTTGTATTTTTACTGTATGTTCTGTATTTTTACTGTATCTTCTGTATTTTTGCAATTCATAGCTATATTTTGTATGTGTAAAAATACATATTTATCTTCTGTATTTTTACTGTATCTTCTGTATTTTTGCAATTCATAGCTATATTTTGTATGTGTCTAGTGTATATTCGCGTATCCCCAGTATGTATGTTGATTGGATAAATATGTATTTTTACTAGGCTTTTTTTGTGTATGTGGAGACATTTAACATGTTGTAGAAATATGTATGATCTTATATGTTTATGTATATACAAACTTATATTCTCTTTGATCGACATCGATTTATTCCCTGTAGCAACAATTAATGCACTTTGCATAGACATTTATGTGCAGTTATATATTTCGTCGTGTGTACGAATGTGTATTTTCACTCCGTTACTTGTATTTTTATTTTTGTATTGAGAGGTTACCCCCTTTTCACGTGAAGTTTTTATATATCTATGTATATATTTGTATGTGTATTTCGTTGCACTGTTGAATAATGTAAAATTTTATTGCTTTGTTTGTCCATATCCAGGACTGTAAATTTTATGTCCCTGCGAATATAGTTACTGTGACTGATCACTGGACTGCGACAATCCGTTATGACATTGTTAGAACCTTAGAAGCTAATTTGTCATCTGTTCAGTTGGCTTTGTTTAGGCAGATCTGCTTTGGGTACTTTTTGGATCTGCCAGAAGTATTTGGTCAATAACAATTAATTCACCATTTGATGCTACGCGAGATTGTATCAGATAATCCCAATGAGTTTACAATAATTATTGATGGTACACGTTTGCGCTTCGGTCTACAAGAATATGCAGTTATAACGGGGCTAAATTGCTTTGTCGATGATATTATTGTTGCTCATCCTACTCCAAATAGGATTATTTCAAGCTACTTTTCCGATCAGGAAAAGGTGCGCAGAAGTGAGTTAATCAAATATTTTCTTGGTAAGAGGTGGATTTGCGATGAAGATGTTGTGAAGATTGTTGTTTTGTACTTTCTGCATATCTTTGTGTTATCAACTGATAGTGGTCACATTATACCCAAGGAGCACATTGATTTGGTTGAGTCGGGGGTATATATTAGTTATCCGTGGGGCGAATGTTTATTTACATTATTTCTTGAAACGATTAGCCAAAAGTTATATCCTCCTCTGAAATTCTATAGGATTGGTGGGTTGCCGGTTGCACGCCAAGTCTGGTTTTATGAATGCTGTTCTGAAGTTGACCGGAAAGTTGCCTTTCGTGTTGGTAACTTTACTCCTAGGATTTTGAATTGGAAAGTTACTGTGAAACAACCGAGGTTTTCTAACTTGTCCAAAGGAATATTAGCGGGACAAGACCTGAGGTAACATATAATTACATGCAGTTGTATAGGTAATTTATCCTTTTTCTTTATTTGTATTTGTATTAATTTATATGCAAGTTCTCAGTTTTCTTTTTGTTTGTTTTTTCTTTTTTGTATTTTTATAGTTGGTGTTCAGGAATATTGTTCCAACCCCTGCTGAGATACGCAAGTTCAGCTTGCCTTTTGGAACTGAGGTGCCTCCTAGTGCCAGTAGTGCCTCTCACATTCCTGTTCGTGAGTTTGCGAGCATTCCTCCTCAAAAAGTTCAGAATAGGAAAGAACCTTCTTGTGCGTCACAACTTGTGAATGAAGTTGATGTTGTGGCTGAGTTGAAGCAATTGACAACTGATTTTAATGATTTCAAGGATCATGTATGTGTTATTTTCGTTATTTCAAGCATGTATATGTCTACTTTTTTTTCACCTATCATTAGATTGATATTTCTGTATTTTTTTTTTTAGTTTATTTTTTAGGTTAATTCTCAATTTTTCAATCTTACTTCCTTTCTTACTGATTCATTTGTGAAGGTGTTTGATCGCTTGAAAGTAATTCTACTCAATTTTTTGTATTTTTTTTATTTGGCCATGTACTTATTTTTAAATTCAACAGGTTGGGGGAAGTAGCCCTGTTGATGATCACCATGACGACCGAGGTGCTGATTGTCGTTCTAGTAGTCCTGTTGATGCTCAAGATCTTAAGCAAGGTGATACTTTTGATTATGGTAGCCCTGTTGAAGCTGACCATCATACGCACCACAAGGACAGTGTTGTGAATTTGTGTGTATGTATTTTTTTGTATTCTTTTTTCTTTTTAACATATTCAAATGTATTTTTGCGTATATCAATTTCCTGATGATGTTTTTGTATTTTTTTCCAGCTGGGTGTTGGAAGTTCTCATATTCAAGTTTCATCTGCTGGTCGTGGTGCTGCTTTTTTGTATGGAAGTGCTGCTAAAGTTTGTAGTCTAGTGCACTATGATGAGACTCCACTTAGTCGTCATGTATGTGTGTTGTCCATGCTCACACAGTTGTCTTGTTGTATTTTTTTTTCCTATTGTATGTTTGTTTTTTTCCTGATGCTATTTTTTCACCAGGGTGTTGGAAGTCCTATTATTATTCAATTTCCATCTGCTCGACTTGGTAGTAAACTTTACAATCTATTGCATTATTCAATTTCCATCTGCTCGACTTGGTAGTAAACTTTACAATCTATTGCATTACAACCTAGTCGTACTGTATGTGTCATTTCTATGAATACAATTATCTTTATTGTAATTTTTTCTTTTATGAAATGTTGACGTATTTATGTTTGTTGCTATAGGTTGATGAGCCTGGAGTAGGCGATGACATTGAGCAGTCTGGTAGTCGAGAGATTATGCCACTTAGTGTGTCCAGAGTTAGTGATCCAAGAGCTGCTGCTTTCTTACGGTTTGATGGACCGAGTTTTTCGATTGGGGATTTTAGTCAAGAATCTGATGAGGGTGGTAATGCATAATGTGGAACTAAAGCCCAGCCTGACAGGGTATGTACATACATGTTGGCTTTATTATTTTCAGTTTCTGTATTTCTAGAATACACTGGGATGCAGCCCTTCCTCGACCTTAAATCACGTTGGATGTTTCTGCACCAAGCTGCCCTTTGCAGTATAGTTTATACTTTTGAAAGATTTGATATTTCTGGTGTACTTATGCCTAAGCTATAAAGCTGTGGCTATTTGTCTTTTTTCATTTGATGAGAAATTTCCATGAGTACTGTTTCCTTTGCAGTGTATGATGGCTCCCTTCTTTGTTTCATTTGCTAAATTGAATTTTTAGCTTTTTGTATCTTAGCTACAGTGAACTTAAATTCAATGGTAGTATACAATTGGGTGGATAATTCTACTAGATTGACTTATGTAACTTTTTAAAAAAATCAATTCTAAGATCTATTTTGTCGTGTATTTTTTTGTATATTTGTGTATTTTGTAGCATCTATGTTAACTATTGTATCATTTATTTAGCATATTTGTGTATTTATAGTATCTATGCTAACTATTGTATCATGTATTTAGTATGGGTTGTTTTTTCTGTTTGTGTAGACAAATGTTGGTGAGTCGAGCAAGATGGAAGCTGATAATAATCCCAATTTCCCTGACTTTGATCCGTCTGCCTATGTTAAGATTGATGATGCTATTGCAAGAGCAATGTTTGCGTGTAAGCCGGTGGTGGTCGCCCCACTTAATAGGATACCACAAGAAAATGTTGATTCAGAATATACATGTTCTGGTGGTGTGTCATCTGGTGACAAATCAGAGGATGAATCGAGTCAGCGTGATGCAAATCTTATTGTTGGGCATGAGTCCCAGATAGTTTTTGTTGAGAGTGATGCAGATGATTCTATTACGGCTTCTCAGTTGATTGCATGCATTAGGCGTCCATGGAGGTATGCTAGGCCTCCTTTGGCCAATTCACCAGGACAAAAAATCTTTCAAACGAAGCATCCATTTATTAGTGTTGTGGATGTAGACATTGATCAAGATCTGGAAAATGCATTAGTTGCATGGGTTGAGGATGGGATTGAGCTAAGCAGTCGAATGTTTTTCTTTATTACTTGTTTGAACTTACTCTCTTTACCTTATTGGTCTTTCGTGTCATGATGTCTTCTTTTTTCTAAAAAAATTATCACGAAGTTGCTCTATTCGAGAGAAGCTAATCGAATTGCGAAGCCTTTTCAGTTAGGAGTTGTTAAAGTTGAAAGGAAGGAATGGTTTCGCACCTTGCTGCATAGTGGAGGCATGCTTAATTACCAGGTATGTGTTTCACTGTATAATTTTGTATAATGATGTATTGCACTATATTTTATTGCTTGCTAGTTACGTATCTCACTTTTCTTGATTTTGATGTTTACGTTTTTCAGCATATTGATGTTGTCTTCTATTATTTGCGGAAAAAGGGAAAGTATTGTCCTGATGTTCCACTTAAGTTCGCCACTACAGATTGTTTTTTCAAGAATTTGGTTGAAGATGTTTTCAAGGCGTACAAAGCTAGTAACAACAATCCCACAGTTGTTTCTAATGATGATCCTATTGCTTAGTATATTATGGGTTTTAGGTTGCTTGAAATCACCCCATGGGTACATGTTGATTATGTTTTAGTGCCACTGCACATCAAAGATAAATTTCACTAGGTGTTGGCTATTGTGGCATTCAAAGAGAGATCTATTTGGTTGTTTGATTCTCTCGGTGCAAGGCCTAGTCTTGCTGTCCGTGGTCTAGTTCATAAACTCTCTGTTGTGTTGTCTCTTTATCTTTTAGTCACTAGCTTTTATGGTGCGAGGCTTGACATTGATTGGAAGACAAACTCGGCATTCAAAGACAAATCTATGACAGGCCCATTCTCTATTGTTACAATTTTAGATATACCAAAACAACCTGTTGGATCACTGTATGTATCCTTCAACAACCTGTTAGTTTTTTCCTTCTTTTTTGTACTTTTTTGGTTTTGATCTGTTTTGTTGTTTATGTTTTAGCGCCTGTGGTGTCTATGTCGCAGCATATGCTGAGTATTTTATAAATGCAAATGATCGACCACCACTCGATTTTGATGTTGATATTTACCCGTAGTAGGTAGGGGACACTACTCTGGCACTATGGTAAAACAAAGCAAGATGAGCAGGCCATTAGTGCAGATGAGGTGACAGAAAATCAGTTCAAGAAGAAGGGTGGTCCAAAGCGAGGCGAAGCATATCATTAAATACTTTATGTAGTTTGTTGGTTTTGTACTATTTTTACGCTTAAGTACTTGTTAATCTAATGTACTCTACATATTCAGTAGGTGGATCTAGTTTGTGTTTCAGTTTGTATGTATGCAGTATCTACTGTAACTGTATGTCCTTTTGGATCAATATTTCTTAACCAGTTATTGTAGAAAAGTTGAAATTCTATATCTCTTTTCTTTAAAACTTTTTTTTAAAAAGTTTAATGCATAATGTTATGTAATACAGGAGCTTCAATTTCTTGATGCACATTTGAGTAGATAACATTATTCATGTATTAGCAGATGAATAGTTCTAGAAATGTCTTTGAAATTTCTAATACAAAATAATATAGATTCATACAGAAAGTTGAATTTCATTTGAAAATGTATGTACCTGTACCCCAACGTACAAAATAGTCACCTTCACCTTCTACTTTATCGCTCAGTTGTCACCACTACCAAGTAATTTTATTTTTCAATTTTATTACTTTGTAAGTGGCCGTATCGTATTGTTACTCTATATCGTATCATTAATTCATTGTTGTATAACATGAAAAGATTTATTTTATTTAACTACTGATTTGGCGTGATATTTGTAACAATTTTTTCTCTCTTCTTCTTCTTCTTGATAATCTCGTACTACCATTTATCCTACCCTTTTTTAATAAGTCTACCCTGATAACCTACTATTTTCTTGACAGTATTGTAAATTCATTCTTCATATTTGTTAGTGCATCTTATCAAACGACAAGAAACAATTAATCTATCCAAACATTTGAACTTACAAAAGCAATGGAGTACAACACAATACATTATGCAAGCTGCCATACACCATAATACAAAATAATACAGCTTCATACACCAAGCTGTAATGAATATGTATGTCTGTGCAGAATAGATACAAAATAATACAGCTTCATACACCAAGTGTTTACTATAACATAAGTAGCCAAAACAAAAAATTTCAACCAACTTGACAAACAAATCTTATTATTCAATTTGTTTTATAACAATGTATTATTCAACTAAATGTATGACATTTTTCTTTTTTTAACACTTGGAATGTAATAATTCTGATGGTTTATTTTTCTAAATGAGATGAAATAGTTTCTAGATGTTCTGTTCAGTTTCTCTTGGACAGGTTTGTACAAGTTGCTCTATTGTGGCATTCACATCGACACAGTCCACATGTTATCTTTGATCTTTTTGGATACAGTTCCCACACTTGCTTGTATCTTGTCTATTTTCGTCTGCCCGGAGTCCTTTTCCATATTGGGGTACACAACTTCATAGTAATGTATATAGGGATGTCCCAATTACTTTCATCTGGAATAGGATTAACAGACACTTTATTTGTCTTCAACATGAATTTCTTTGTGTAGTATGGAGAGGCATAGATCTCTTCTTTCATAGACTTAGACTTCATTACTGCTACTGCATGTGCACATGGCAGCTCATCGATTTGGAACCTTCTACAGAAACATGATTGATCTCTCAATGACACGAGGAATTTTATTTCCTTATGCCAAACTGAACATGAAACCCCTAATGAAGGCTTTACCTGTAGTATATGAACTTTTTGAGTAATACACGAAACAATTGTTATATACAGTCTAGGTACATAGCACTACAGTATATACTTTACATACACACTACTACACTACAGTACAGAAGTATACAAAATACTGTGTATGCACATAAAAACAAACAACTATAAGACGGAGTAAGAAACTTAAACGAGTTATTAGCCATACTGTTTTTTTTTAGCTACTAAAGCAACAATAATGCAGCATTATTCAAATATATACACGAGGCATCCATAATGCAATAAATTTTGTAAATCTGAACAATAAGATGTAATATATTGTAGTATTATCGTCATCTGCAGTGCCAAGGTTCTATGTTTATCCAAAATATCATTAAATTTTTGTCCCAGCTTTGTGAATGTATTTTCAGCACCTTCCTGTTGCGATTGTTCCACATTTCAACTTTTGCTCGCATGGACTCCATAAATGATGACACGGGTGTCGCACCCCACTTAAAAGAAATAAGCAAGTGTCCGACTAGGAATAATTCGTTTGGAGTTAGAATTTTGGAGTCCCCACCGTATTAGGTCACCTAAAGCATTTTCTATCTAATTTAAAATATAACTCCGGGTTTGGTGTACTAATCAGAGATTCGGGTAAGTGTTCAAGTTAAGCTAGAAGGAAGGGGATAGGCACCTTCTAAGTTCTACAAATGTGGTTTCCGGCCGATTTTTATATTGGGTTTATACATGTAAGGAAGCTTAAAGGATAAAAAATTAAATAAAATAAGCAAAGAGGACATGTATGCAAACAAGTTAAAAAATATGAAAATAGGCAGTTCAGTATGAACAGTCTCAATTTATAGACATGTTACATATATAGCTACAATTCATAATATTAGGCAAAATTAACCAATATTGTCATATTATACTTTAATAAACACAAGTTAACTTTTAAGTAACGAAATATGGAGTAAACATATAGTAAAAAAATGTGCGCCACTAAAGGATGACATCGTGACATTATTGGTCACATACCTTTAACTTCGGTGGCGACTTTTAATGAGAGGTCGCGTTTAACATATTCTGGCTTAAAATAAGGAAAATAAATTTAAAATATTTAAATATTTACATATAAAGTTATAACTAATTAAACACGCAACAAGTTGAGAAAATATTGATGTAATGATATATATAAATTAAGTAGGAGATAGATATTAACTTAGAAAATATTAATATATAATTTAGTAAGCAAATAATGGTAGACACTTATATATATATAAGGAGTGAGTATAGCAGTTAAGAAATACATTAACGAAATGTGATAAACAAATAATATAGAATCAAAAAGACTGACTCATAAATTCAGTAAAGAAAATAGTATAATTTTTTAAGACTTGACCTCCAAAGTCCAAAATCCCTCACAAATTATGAATTAACTTGGAGAAATTTTTATGATATGCTTCCTTTAAAAAAATAATAACAATAAAAAATAAATAAAAAATGCCAGTTACGATCTACTGAACATCAGAAAATTGACATTTGCATAAGCAATCATCTTTCAGCCTGAATTTCGAAAATGACCTTTCAGCATGCAAAATAATAGGGAGATCAAGATAGGGCCCCTGTATGGCTGGTTTATGCAGCTTTTAGCACCATTAACTGTTGCTACTCCCTGTCTTAACACCTAATTTGCACGTGAAGGTGCTTAATACGAGCCAAACATTCCGAACAAATACATAAAAATGAGTTTTAATTGGCTATATCATCAATGCGAAAAACAAAGAAGGCCCTGTGCAGTTTGCCTCATTTTTTCACGAACAATTAAGTCTACTATGACTTTTCCTTTAACTATAGTAACCTTTGGGTGATCCGATATACCTCCACGAGTTCGAACTACAAGAAGAAACAAGAGAAGGAGAGGACGAAGAAGGAACCACCAGAGAAACACCAAGATTTGCCTTGGTTTTCAGCCTTTAAGACCAAGGAAAATGTAGTAAAGGGAACCAGTGAACGTAAGAGGGGTGAGTTTTTCAGCGTGAGGAAAGCATGGAAAAATTGTGGAATGAAGTTTTCAATTTATAGTAGAGAAAAGAAGTGTTACAAATGGTAAGAATTTAATTCTTTTACAAAGATTTGGATAAATAATAACAGACTTTGATTTTGACAATCAAACTAATGGATATGAATTGAAAAATAAGGTAAGGAAGTCCTTGACTTTGGGGATTCAAATTTGAATCAGTTAAACAAATAAAAATGAAAGAAAATTTGGACAAACTCAATAACGGAAAGAAAACTAGAGGGAAGTAACCTGCCCGAGAATATGTGTAGGTTCTTAAAAGAAATCCTCTTCGAAAACTCTTAGAAATATAATTTGAAACTAAAAATAGGAAAGGAGAATGACTCCATGATTACCGAATATTGGCTTTCATTGGAATGGAAAAGAAGATAAGATGATGCAGGGGACTCCCTTTTCGGGTATGATAGAGGATTCTTGGGGAAACAATTAATAAAGAAGTTTGGGGTTGGCTAAATTTAAATGGGGAGATGTTTAATAATCAAACAAATGTTATGAATAATCGCAAACAATTAATATAAAAGTAGGTAAAAAAATGAAAATATTATCAATGGATGCATTTATCACAAAAAATAATGAAATCAAATATAAATAATTAAGTTTAAATAGCAATAGTTAAATAATTAATTGTATTGAGCTATGTGTTTAAGAAATAGTTTAAATGATGAAATTATGTAATAGTCGCAATTAAATAAATATTGTATATATAAGTAGGAGATTAATGATAAGGGTTACACACGTAAGTGTATGCTATCTAATGTAATTTTATTTAAAAAAATAATATTACGCCTTTTAATTAAATATAGCCAAATTGTGAAAAGGGGAGGGACAAAATTGGGTGTCAACAACTGCCCCTTTTTGCCCGGGGATGATGAAAGAGTCTTCGGGCAAAGATAGTTGACGGAGTAGCCAATTTTGTCACGACGGATAGATCGGAATATAGCATGTGTGAAAGGGTTTATGACGCATGTGTAGATATTTTAGGCACGATTTCAAGAACAGGAACAGGAATTCATGATGAGAAATGGGGAGGGTGCGATCTCTCCTCAAAACTTGTCCGAAACCCTCTCTCTGCCACTTGCCTTTTGGACTTTGTTAGGGATGCCTCATTTCGATCGTCATACCAAAAATATCTGTGTCTCTGTCATGTGAGCCGCAACACTACTTGTATTCAAAGATATTTCCCCCTAGAGGTATTGTCTCCTTGTTTCATATGTATCAAAACCTGAATTCTGATTGTCTTGCTTTCTAGTTTGTTTGTATCCGCGCTAACAACAGAAAGTGGTCCTTTCTTTTGGCGAGTATATGAATTACTTGCTCAACGCTATCTTGTCCGCATAATACGAAAAATAAGCTTTTCATTTTCGTCATCCATAGACGTAAATCATAAGTCTCTTCAATACTACGCCCATAGACGTGGACCTTATGATTGTTTGATTGATATTTCATCCACAGACATGGACTCCAAACTTTCCATCCAGCGGCACAGATCATATGTCTCTTTAATACTATGTCCACAAACGCGGACCCTAAATCATTTTCATTGTTGAATCTGTCCACCGATGAAGACCAAATATGCTTCCTTAAATTGTTGGTTATGCCCACAAACGCATACCTTATGTTGCTTTCAATGTTGAACTGTATCCACAGGCACGGATCATGTGTTCCTTCAATGGTTGAACTTCCCATAAATGCGGACCCTATCATCCACAATCGCAGATTCTATGCTTGATCAATAGTCGGTCTGTCCACAAACGGGGGCCCTATCATCCACAATCGCACATTCTATGCTTGATCAGTAGTCGGTCTGTCCAAAAATGCGGACCTTACTGCTCCAAATTACTGAACTATGTCCACAAACGTGGACCTTACTCTTCTTCAAATTGCTGAACTATGCCCACAAGCGCGGACCTTACTCTGCTTCAAATTGTTGAACTATGCCCACCAACGCGAACCCTATACCTTAAATTGCTGAATTGTCCACAAATGCAAACCTTATATATCCATCGACATGGATTCTATGCTTCTTTCATTGTTGTCATGTCCACAAACGCGAACCCTTTATATCCATCGACATGGATTCTATGCTTCTTTCATTGTTTTCATGTCCACAAATGCGAACCCTATATATCCGCCGATGTAGATTCTATGCTTTTGTCAAATAATGTCATGTCCACAAATGCGAACCCTATATATCCGCCGATGTAGATTCTATGCTTCTGTCAAATGATGTCATGTCCACAGACGCGGACCCTATATATCCACCGATGCAGATCCTATGCTTGTCAAATTGTTGTCATGTCCACAGACGCGAACCCTATATATCCACCGATGCGGATCCTATGCTTGTCAAATTGATGTCATGTCCACAGACGCGGACCCTATATATCCACGGACATAGATTCTATGCTTATCAAATCGATGTCGTGTCCACAGACGCGGACCTTGTATATCCGCCGATGCAGATTCTATGCTCTTCAAATTGATGCCGTGTCCACAGACGCGGACCCTATATATCCACCGATGCAGATCCTATGCTTGTCAAATTGATGTCATGTCCACAGACGCGGACCCTATATATCCACCGACATGGATTCTATGCTTCTTAAATTGATGTCATGTCCACAGACGTGGACCTTATATATCCGCCGACGCAGATTCTATGCTCTTAAAATTGATGTCGTGTCTACAGACACGGACCTTATATATCCACCGACGCAGATTCTATGCTCTTCAAATTGATGTCGTGTCCACACACGCGGACCCTATATATCTGCCGATGCAGATTCTATGCTCGATATTTTGGTAAATTTTGCTTTGCAAGAGTTGTTAGGTATACTCGGTACCTGTGTAAACCTGCAATCAAAGAAAATTATTGAGTATTTTGGGGGGAGGAAGTTGACTTGCTCTTTTGCTGTACCGCACTCTGCTGCTGCATCTTATATAATTGTCTCCTTTGTAATGCCTCCCTTTTCGAACGTCGAACCTTAGTTGAGATGTGAGCAGAAGGGATAAGGAAAGGGGATATGCATGTGTTTTGAGAAAAATCATGTTTAAAGAATAATGCAAATTTGTTCCATTGAATCGTAGACTGCGACCTGTTGTCTTGATATAATCTCCTCTAAATCCATTTGCTACTCGAAGATCCTCCACTTTGAAATTTTGAGGGAAGCTCGAAATTTCTGCCCCAGTGTGTCGTGATGTACTCTTTGAATTTTTTGAGGGAAACTCAAAAAATTCTTCCCTAGTGTCTAATAAAATTCTCTTATGATGTGACCGTGCCTTTAGTAGGCTGCCTACGTATCCCCTTTTGGGAATCAGGTCGCTACATAGTTCAAATCCAATAGAGGTGAATGTTGCTCGATTTGTAGTATCCCTTGACTGTATCAATATCGTGTGTATGACACAAGGATCTTGCTTCGTCTTGATTTGGAAAATTCCATTTTGCTCTAACTTCTTTGGTAAATGCCTCTGCCATTCTATTGCTTGTTGTATTCACACTTTGCTATCCATGAGCCTTACTTGCTCTGGTTTGCTTTTGATCCGCTTAGGATTGTCAGATCTTCTTCTTATATGTTTTTCTACTATTCTACCTTGAATTGTAAGTCATTTTCCTCAATATGTTCTTGCCTCAGTTGCATGCTATAAGATTTCTGCAATCAACCATGAAGTTTCTTACATGTCCTTTGTTGAATTATCTTGTACTCATTGCTTTGGATTGTCTTGTTACATATAGCAGTCACAGATTCAATGGAATTAAAATAGTTTTCGCAAAAAGTAAATGATGTATAATGAGAATGGGAAGTGGTTTTATTATTCGACTTGACAAAGAGTCTTCAAAATGAAACAATGGTGCATCAAAGTTGAAAAACAAAGAAAGTAAAAGCTAACGACTCAAAGTCGTATTTTAGTTAAGAAAACAAATAATGCCTCAGCTCCACTAAGGTTCTCGGCATTCTCGGAATGTGCTGCAGGCTCAATTGTTCGACATGATTGTAGTTTCAGCTTTCTGGATATTCAGGGCCTCAGTATATTTTTTGGAAATTGCATCATATTCTTCCATGAATAGCTCTTTTAGACCGGTCAGCTCATCTTCTTCATCCTGAACGCCTTTGGAAGGTCCTTCTCCTTCAAAAGCTTTCATGTAGCTTGAAAAGATGGATGCCTGTTTCAGAGTTGGAATAGACTGCTCTAGCGAATGATAGCCTCTTGTACCTTTACCTTTGCAGGACAATTTGTACCCCATGCCAAACTTGTATTCATCAACCACTGTTTCTACTTTTATGATTTTACCTTCCAGACTGCTTTCTTTGCCGAAGTCAATCATATTTACCTTCTCATCTCCATGATTGGGTAGTGGGTTATTGTGCACATTTGGTGCCTTCAAATGAATGACCTTTTCATCTATTAGGTCTTGAATCTTATCTCTTAGTGCAAAACATTTCTCTGTCTCATGCCCCAGTCCACCCGAGTGATATGCACACCTTTTACTGTAATCAAAGTTAGGTGAAGGGTTGTCTGGCATCTTTTGAGGTATCGGGACGATAAGCCCGACAGCTTTCAATCTCTCAAACAATTGAGTGTGAGATTCGGCTAGTGGAGTGTAGTTCCTTTTGGGTCTTTGGTTTGCCTCAGGGCGAGGCCTAGGAGGGTATGATGGTGCATTTCGATAGTTGGGTTGAGTATTTTGCTGGTATAATAGGCAGTTTGGTACTGGGGTGTGGAAAAGTTCGTAAATGGATTCGAGTACCATTCTGATCGTCTCTTTCATGATCCTTTCTAAAGGTAGAACTACTGTGAGAAATATAGGTCGAGTGGGCTGAATATTGTAAACGGGATATTCAGGTGGTATGCGATGGTAGGGATAGAATGGTGGCGGTGTTTGATAATAGTGGTTGAAAGCAGGGTCTTGAACGGTTGCAGCAAAAGAGACTTCATCTTTCTTCTTTTTGGAAAGGCTCACATTTTCAGACTGGATGGCCTTATTAGTAGCTTGTAGTGCAGCTAGGCTAATAATTTTTCCACTTTTCAGCCATTCTTCTACGTCGTCTCCCATCAATACTACATCAGTAAACTTATGATTTTTCATATGCAGCAGCTTATCATAATAGACGTCCTCTTGAATGCGGATGAATATGTTCACTATTTCCCTTTCATCCATAGCGGGTTGCACCTTGGCAGCTTCTGCTCTCCACCTCATAGCATATTCTCTAAACGTCACTATGGGTTTCTTTTTCAACTTTTCCATGCAGAAACTATCTGGTACCATTTCGGTATTGTACCCAAATCTTTCTACAAAGTCTGCTGCCATATCTTCCCAACCGAGCCACGTGTCTGGTTTCTGCTTAGAGAACCAACTTAAGGCCTCTCCAGTCAAGCTTCGACTGAACAGCTTAACTCGTACTTTCTCATCTTCCCCTTCTCCAATCAACTTGTCACAATATGTTCTCCGATGCGCTATAGGGTCTCCAGTGCCATTGAACAGGTCGAACTTTGGTATCTTGTATCCGTCTGGCAATTTCAAAGTAGGATAGATGCACAAGTCTTCATAAGCTAAACCTTTAGTGGTTTTGCCTAACTCGAACTTCTTAAAGGCTGCCTCCAGCATACGAATTTTCTCTTTTGTCCCATCATCATTGACTTCATCCTTCGCCCATTCATAGTTTTCATGGTCATTGACTGGCGAAGTGAATTCTTTGGTTTCAGCAGTGAACATGGGGTTGTAAGGCTGCGTGTATGTGGTGTTGGTGTGAGGTAAGTTTGTATTTAGGTAAGTAAGATGTGTAGGAGGTGGTGCTTGATCACTGGTGGGTAGGGTTGCTTGGTAAGTAGCAATTGGTGTTGTTTGGTAGATAGCGGGTGGTGCTGTCTGGTAAGTAGCAGGTGGTGATGCTTGGTATGTGGCTGGTGGTACTGTTTGGTAAACAATAGGTGGATCAGTTGGGTGTATAGGGTCCTTTCTGTTAGAGCGGGCTGACCCACTTGGATCGGTAGGCTCTCCTAAATGGGCGGAGTTAACAACGGGTAAACTAGCCATTGTCAGTTTCTCTTCGAGTTCTTTAATTCTATGCTCTAAAGTAGCAACATGTTCGTTATACCCAGCTGGGGCAAGCTTGCGTGGTGTTCCATTGTTATCATCACTAAGAGCAGCGTTATTCAACTCAGACATAATGTTTCGTCTTCCTTTTCTTCTAGTTTGTGAGAGGGGAGGAGTTGTAATTGGGCCTTTTGCTCTCGTCCGGTACTGATGCTCGGCCAGAATGCACAAGTCAACCTCAAGAGTGGGAGTAAAACTAACACATGAAAGCAATACGTTAGTGTCGAGATAATAATTTTCATGTGCAAGAAATATCACGTTTTATTATGCAAGGGACCTCTTTTGTGCCGAGGTAGGCCTAACAAGAGTAACACATATGATATGGATGATAGGCGTCACTTGATGACACTTTTGGGCGAAGTTAGCTAGTGGACTTTAACATGCCAGGGATGTTAAGCCTTCCTAATTTTGATTATGGTATTTAAAATTGAACGTGTATTTTGCGTCATCCTATTTGTTCTCATAACCCAAAAATGTATGGAAAATAATTTTATTAAATAAATGTAGAAATAACATATTTTTCTTTTTTTGGGTAAATAGGAATAAATAAGTGATCTTGTTACATTAAAAGTAAAAGAAATTAATTTAAAATCTATGATTTTGTTTACATGAAAGTTGAAAAAATTAACTTCGTTCATGACCCAAAATATAATTTTATGAAGTAATTGGTTTTGTTGTATAATATAGAAATAACGATTTTAGGTAAATAGAAATAAATAATTGATTTCGTTACATAAAAGTAGAGAAAAAAATTAATTTAAAGTCTAAGCCTTTATGACTTGTGACAACCTCCCACCAAAATAAATAATTGGATGATCCACACTTTTTGAGAACAAATGGTCTATATTAAGCACGTTCAATTTTAAATAAATGCATACGTAACACATTCAAATGTCCCTTAGGGTCAAAGCCCTATTTGGTTCACTAGCAGACTTAGACACGAGCCGAAGTCAAATTTTTCCTAAATATGACATGATGTATGATTTCTAATTAGAGTGTAACTAAGAGTTGGGTAATCTAGACAATGACATGGTTCCCCTAGGCGGACAACCAAGGGGTGAGAATGTTTAGAATTGTTGGCTGTACCACGGACCAACTAGATTCTAACCATTCCTCCTAAAGAGTTTTTTGAGAGTAAAACGACCGTGAGATCCACGTAATCGTTTGTGTGTGTGCAAGTGTCAATTTTCAAGGAGTGGAGGAAAATATGGACGGAATGACAATTATAAATGCATATCATTAAACAAAACATAAATAGCCATTGAAAGATTAAAATAAAATAATATAATTGCTAAAGAAACAGAACAAAGGAAAACATGTTAGTCCCATAATAAAAATAAACGAAGCAATAAAATAAACCCAATAATAAAAATCGTAATGGTTTAGAACATAAGATCCCCAGCGGAGTCGCCATTCTGTCGCACCCCACTTAAAAGCAGTAAGTAAGTGTCCGACTAGGGATAACTCGTTTGGAGTTAGAGTTTTGGAGTCGCCACCTAATAAATTTATCTAAACGTATTAGGCCACCTAAAGCATTTTCTATCTAATTAAAATATAACTCCGGGTTTGGTGTACTAATCAGAGATTCGGGTAAGTGTTCAAGTTAACCTAGAAGGAAGGGGTTAGGCACCTTCTAAGTTCCACAAATGTGGTTTTCGGCCGATTTCTATATTGGATTTTAACATGTAAGGAAGCTTAAAGGATGAAAAAATAAATAAAATAAGCAAAGAGGACATGTGTTCAAACAAGTTAAAAATATGAAAATAGGCAGTTCAGTATGAATAGTCTGAATTTATAGACATGTTACATATATAGCTACAATTCATAATATTAGGCAAAATTAATCAATATTGTCATATTATACTTTAATAAACACAAGTTAACTTTTAAGTAATGAAATATGGAGTAGACATATAGTAAAGAAATGTGCGCCAGTAAAGGATGGCATCGTGACATTATTGGTCACATACCTTTAACTTCGATGGCGACTTTTAATGAGAGGTCGCATTTAAAATAGTCTGGCTTAAAACAAGAAAAATTAATTTAAAATATTTAAATGTATACATATAAAGTTATAACTAATTAAACACGCACCATGTTGAGCAAATATTGATATAATGATATATATAAATTTAGTAGGAGATAGATATTAATTTAGAAAATATTAATATATAATTTAGTAAGAAAATAATGGTAGACACTTATATATATAAGGAGTGAGTATGGCAGTTAAGAAATACATTAACAAAATGTGATAAACAAATAATATAGAATCAAAAAGACTGACTCATAAATTCAGTAAAGAAAATAGTATAATTTTTTAGGATTTGACCTCCAAAGTCCAAAATCCCTCACAAATTATAAATTAACTTGGAGAAATTTTTATGATATGCTTCCTTTAAAAATAATAATAATAATATTAATAATAATAATAATAATAATAATAATAATAAATAAAAAATGCCAGTTACAATCTACTGAACATCAGAAAATTGACATTTTCATAAGCAATCATCTTTTCAGCCTGAATTTCGAAAATGACCTTTCAGCATGCAAAATAATAGGGAGATCAAGATAGGGCCCCTGTATGGCTGGTTTATGCTGCTTTTAGCACCATTAACTGTTGCTACTCCCTGTCTTAACATCTAATTTACACGTGAAGGTGCTTAATACGAGCCAAACATTCCGAACAAATACATAAAAATGAGTTTTAATTGGCTATATCATCAATGCGAAAAACAAAAAAGGCCCTGTGTAGTTTGCCTCATTTTTTCACGAACAATTAAGTCTACTATGACATTTCCTTTAACTACAGTAACCTTTGGGTGATAAAATATACCTCCGCGAGTTCGAACTACAAGAAGAAACAAGAGAAGGAGAGGACGAAGAAGGAACCACCAGAGAAACACCAAGATTTGCCTTGGTTTTCAGCCTTTAAGACCAAGGAAAATGTAGTAAAGGAAACCAGTGAAATATAGTAAGAGGTGGTGAGTTTTTCAGCGTGAGGAAGCATGGGAAAATTGTGGAATGAAGTTTTCAATTTATAGTAGAGAAAAGAAGTGTTACAAATGGTAAGAGTTTAATTCTTTCATAAAGATTTGGATAAATAATAACAGACTTTGATTTTGACAATCAAACTAATGGATATGAATTGAAAAATAAGGTAAGGAAGTCCTTGACTTTGGGGATTCAAATTTGAATCAGTTAAACAAATAAAAATGAAAGAAAATTTGGACAAACTCAATAGGAAAGGAGAATGACTCCATGATTACCGAATATTGACTTTCATTGAAATGGAAAAGAAGATAAGATGGTGCAGGGGACTGCCTTTTCGGGTATGATAGAGGATTCTTGGGGAAACAATTAGTAAAGGAGTTTGGGGTTGGCTAAATTTAAATGGGGAGATGTTTAATAATAAAAAAAAAACTTATGAATAATCGCAAACAATTAATATAAAAGTAGGTAAAAAAAATGAAAATAATTATGAATGGATGCATTTATCACAAAAAATAATGAAATCAAATATAAATAATTAAGTTTAAATAGCTATAGTTAAATAATTAATTGTATTCATAACACAATAAACTGTGCAAAAAGTCATGAATGAGCTATGTGTTTAAGAAATAGTTTAAATGATGAAATTATGTAATAGTCCCAATTAGGTAAATATTATATATATAAGTAGGAGATTAATGATAAGGGTTACACACGTAAGTGTATGCTATATTATGTAATTTTATTTGAAAAAATAATATGACGCCTTTTAATTAAATATAGCCAAATTGTGAAAAAGGGAGGGACAAAATTGGGTGTCAACAACTGCCTCTCTTTGCCCGGGGATGATGAAAGAGTCTTCGGGCAAAAATAGTTGACGGAGTAGCCAATTTTGTCATGACGGATAGAACGGAACATAGCTTGTGTGAAAGGGTTTATGACGCATGTGTAGAAATTTTAGGCACGATTTCAAGAATAGGAACAGGAATTTATGATGAGAAATGGGGAGGGTGCGATCTCTCCTCAAAACTTGTCCGAAACCCTCTCTCTGCCACTTGCCTTTTGGACTTTGTTAGGGATGCCTCATTTCGATCGTCATACCAAAAATATCTGTGTCTCTGTCATGTGAGCTGCAACACTACTTGTATTCAAAGATATTTCCCCCTGGAGGTATTGTCTCTTTGTTTCGTATGTATCAAAAGCTAAATTCTGATTGTCTTGCTTTCCAGTTTGTTTGTATCCTCGCTAACAACAGAAAGTGGTCCTTTCTTTTGGCGAGTATATGAATTACTTGCTCAACGCTGTCTTGTCCGCATAATACGAACAATAAGCTTTTCATTTTCATCATCCATAGACATGAATCATAAGTCTCTTCAATACTACGCCCACAGATTGGACATATAAATTAGAAAGTAGAATCAACAGTTAATTATACACATTTATACATATATATACAACATAATACAAATGCCTAGACTGTTTAAACTTACCCGTTCCATCCATTTTACTAGCAGCTAGGAATGTTCCCTTATGTGTAGCTGTAAGAAAGCTACCATCAACAACAACAATTGGTCTGCAATACTCCCATCCTTTTATTGATGCATTAAGTGCCACAAAGGCATATAAGAAGCAGTCGTCCTCAGTCCACAATTGACCCCGGGTTGGTTTTCTCCAAAATGTATAAGTACCATGGCAACTTGTTGTATGAATCTATTGGATCACCTCTCATTGTTTCCAGCGCTTTTTCCTTCGATCGCCATGCCTTCATATAAGGAAGCTCCACACCATATTGTTTGTGAATGTCTTCAATTATCTCTTTTGGTTTGTAAGTTGACTTGGGATCTTTATATTTATACTGGATAACACTCCCTATAATTGCTGCAGTTGCTTGTTTGTGGTTGAAAATTCTGTTCTTCAGTGGGCATGAGGGCTCATTGACAAATTTCCTAATTTTGAACACTCCAGATGCGTTCAAGCTTGAAGACTTAAACTGCCATGCGCAATTCTCCCCAGTGCATATAAGGCAATATCTACACATACATAGATGTCACAGGGTAGTAGTTTACATACAGAATTATACATATAGAGGAAAAATTATACATATTTTTGACAACATACAATATTATACATTGCAAACTCATAATATACATATTTTTTCACAAGGTGTTCAGTGGCAAAAAATAGACATATATAGAACTTTGCCTACTAAGTATAGAGACGTAAGTATATGCATATATTTGAAGTCATACACAATTAACATAGACATATAGAAATATACAACTTTATACAGAAGGTAGGCAACAGTTTTTGAAGTTCCGTACCATTTTGAGCTTGATCTTTTCACCTTAAAGTGGAACTTTTTTCTTAATGTATAGTGCTTCATTGCTTTGACAATTGTATCCTTATCTTGGAAAACCTGCCCTTCGATAATTTCTTCTTGCACAGGGTCTGCAATTATAAGCGCATTACTATCTGCAAAGTCTCCAAAGTCTGGAATAGCTATCAATTCCTGTGTATGTTCCTCAGCTATTGACTGTATGTTATTACTCTCTACATATTCTGGTGAATTAACTATCCAATTGTCAGTATAACCAGCTTGATCAAATGAGTTTTCACTCACTGTAATACACAGTGGATATCTTCCTAATTCCTTGTTATCTTTTTTATCTCAACAAACTCTTTGACCCCCATGTCATTGTGTATTTCAATTGGAGGTCTAGTTGCATCCACTTTGTACCTTATTTCCATTCGGTTCACAGTGGTATCCACACGGATTTGATTTGCAATTATAGAGATTAACTCCTCAAAAGTACAGTCAGATGTTATTACTACTGCATCAACATTATAATCAACATAGTCTCCGGTTGCATCCCATCGCCCTTTGTGTTGGACAAGTATTGATGCCATTTTAGACTTGTCAACAATGCCATACAATGATGAAGTGAATTATACAGTGATGAAGCAATTAGTAAATACTTCTCAAGCATCCGTTTGTACAAAATCAGAAAATTTATGATGCAACTACGTAATTGCTACCGAACTTTGGATACAAATTCAGAAAATCAATAATTGCAATTTGTTACAGACCTGCTAATAGAAAATTAGAACATCAATACAATTTCAACAACGGAAGCACTCAAAAACAGATGAAATATATGCGTAAAACTGTATGTTAAACCACAACTTGTATAAAAATGTATGTCGACACATACTTGGATAAAAATACATGTCGACACAATATATCGATGAAGTTATACGTAATTGCTACTGAACTGCTAATATAAAAGTGACTACACAATTTTTTACAGAACTGTTTTAGCACAATTATAACATCGATACAATTTCAACAACGGAAGCACCCAAAAAAACAGAAGAAATGTATGCATAAAACTGTATGTTAAACCACAGCTTGTATAAAAATGTATGTCGGCACAACTGTATGTAATATACAAAATCGAATCACTTAAACAACTGAATCGCTGAAGCTTATGCAGAACTGCTAATACACAAAGTACATAATTTTGAATACTGAATCGTTGAAGCTAATACAGAACTACTAATACAAAACTGAATCACTAAAAAAAATGAAATGTATGTGTATGTCCATGCAACGTATCGATGAAGCGACTATGTAATTGCTACAGAACTGCTAATACAAAAGCAACTACGCAATTTACAGAACGTCAAAATCGCAATATTTTTACAGAAAAATTAATGAATCTACAATATATTTACAGAACTTCTAATATTCAATCACAATGTGACATCCGCAAAATCACAACTTCTAATACAAAAGAATCGCAAAATCAAAAGCAGAACAAAAAATTCAAAACTTCGTATAGAAAATAAGCCGATTTCAAATTCAAAACTTCGAATACAAAATCAGACAATTGCAAATTCAAAACTTCGAACACTTACTCATAAAATCGATGAATCGGGAATGAAAATCGCAAAATTGACTTTTGATATTTTGAATTTGAACAGAATCGGTGCTTCAAATTGTTGAACAATAATAATTGTACGTTGTTTTAGAATTGTATTTGAACCTAAATTTTACAATGTAAACCCAAATTTTTGAGGGAGAATATTGTTACGTAGGATGAAAACTGGAGGCGGGGAAGGAAAGAAAGGCAAAGTTTTTAGAAATTGTGGGTATTTTGAAACGACCTCAGTCAGTCGTTTCGAAAGTTAGGACTCCGATTGGCGTGCCGATAATATTAAAATATTCGTAAGGTCCATTAGGACCTTTCTGTAATATCTGAGTTAAATCAGACCTCGTTTGGTACGTATCAGAAGAAGATTTCAATTTTTATTGTCGATAAATATTAAAAAGAGATTTCCGAGCTCGGTTTTGGCGTATGAGCTCCGATTCGAAGTCTGAAAGCGCCATTAGGTTCGTATGTTGTGAACTTTCGAAAGTGAATTTCGAGGTTGTTCGGATAGTTTCTGCTAAAATGCCGAAAGTTAAAGAATTTGATCTTTTCCATTTTAATTTGCATCTTGATTTTCGACACTCCGATTTGAGATCCGCCCTAGCGAATATGTTACATATATTTTATATAACTTGTATGCAAAATTTAGATTATTTCGAATTTCGTAGGGTTCCATTTTAATTGTCGCCGCGAAAACGAAAAGAAAAGGATATTCAATTAAAAAAAAGAAAGAAAAACGGAAAAAGGAAAAGAAAGAAATGGAAAGGGGGTTAGCTAAGGACGTACCAAAAACAGAAATATTAGCTAAACGAAATAGAAAGAAAACGAGATGACAGAGTGAAAGAGAAAAATATATTAAAAAATTAGAAAAGAGCCGGAAAAAGATAGAATTTTTACCCCGAAACATTCAGGTAATAATGTTAATGCATTATTTGAGTTTATTACGTATGTTTGAATATATTTTAACGGTAAAAATTGGGATATTAGACATCGTTTAAAGGGTTAATTGGACCCTGATAATGGAATTGAGTATATATTGGTACTCAGTGAGTTATGGGCAACATATAAATGTAATTTATTTAGGGTTTAGTTATGTGACTTTGAACCCTATAAAGTCTACAAGGATACCTAGACTGCGGATGATAGGTTAGCACTTGAATTTGGAGATCATGAGAAATTTTATAGAGATTCCAAAAGATTGCTTGGGTGCTTTATATAGCAGTCAAGACAAGGATTTTGGTTAAAAAACTGATGTTTGTTTAAGCAGGATATGAGAAGTTTAATGTCAATGAAAGGTGGTAAAGATGTTGTGTAAGGAATAGGTTGTATTGTGTGACAGAAAAGGAGGTTTGCTTATGTAGAACACCAAGACGTTGAGTGCATTTGTCATCTTTCCTTGCAAATTTATGTGTCATGATGCTTATGTGTCTTTCAAAGAGATACTCAACGTCTTTCATACTTGTCAACCAACTGTTGCGATTCAATCTTTGCACCAACTTTCCTTTGTTTAATAATACTTTATTGCGGAGGGACCGAACCCGATGTAAGTTTCCAATGTATCATGTGTATTCCAAGATTGATGCGTCCTATTGTAGTTGTCGTCATGAGAATTCATATAATGATGGCTTTTTCGTTGAGTCTTTGCCTCTCCTTTTCAAGTTGAATTGGCTTGCCTGTTTTGGTTGTTGTATACAAGTCTTTGCTACATCCCTTGCTTTCTAATTCCTTATTATCTTCCACTAGCTTTTGACTGCCGTTTCGATGATGACAGGAACAAGTTCGGGAAATACCGTGGATCACAGTCATGCATTGCAGGTGGTGTGATTTTGTAGACAGGTGCAACAAAGTAATCCTCGGGCACTGGTGTCAAAAGGTATGAAGGTGAGTCATGTGTGTCTTTGCGTTTAGCCAACATTTTTCTTGCTTTGCCAATTTTTTTCTCCATGTGCATAGTGCTTGCTGGAACAATTGAGGTATCGGGACAATAAGCTCGAAAATTTTCAATCTCTCGAACAATTGAGTGTGGGATTCGGCTAGTGTAGTATAGTTTCTTTTCGATCTTTGGTTTGCATCGGGGTGAGGCCTAGGAGGGTATGGTGGTACATTTCAGTAGTTGGGTTGAGTGTTTTGTTGGTATAGTGGAATATTTTGTGCTAGGATGTAGAATATAGGTCGAGTGGGTAGAGTGTAAACGGGGTATTTAGGTGGTATGTGAGACTTCATCTTTCTTCTTTTGAAAAGGCTCACATTTCCAGACTGGACAGCCTTATTAAAAGCTTGTAGTGCAGCAGAGATATTGTAGAGAGAGGAGAGGGATGGTTAGATTTGATGTGAAGAATTTTTGGAAGATCCCTGACAAAATCACTTGCTTAACCATATCTTTTGCCTTGGTATTCGACTCGAGCCAACCTTTTGGCAATAGATTTTTGAGTTTGGTAGTGAGTTAGAAACAGTTTGGACATGCGAATGGTTTTAGATATCAGGATTTGGGTATAGAGTAGGAAGATGAGGTACTTTGGCAGGAGATTGAATTCGGAAAAGGATTCGCTTAGGTAGAAAGAGACTTAGCACAACAGACAAATTCATGAAATGCACACATATCAAATAATAAATGCATCCTATAATGCGAAGGATCATTTTTCGCACGATGATTTTGGAAAGTGCTTTGTGCCACATGTTTCATTTCGTTTGCTAACAAAATGCGGAGCCTAAAAGATAATATTGCATTTATTGGACTTTTGTTACATTGGCTGATATTGAAATAGTGTAAAAGGTGAAAAATATTGCTAGGAGATTAGATCATGACCAGGTGAAAATCTTTCATGCTGACCCATCCCCGGAAGATTCTTCTTCTTCTTCTTCTTTGGACGAGTCTCCCTTGGTCAAGCTTGCCTTTGATGAGTCTCCTTGAAAAATGATGTTGTCTGCATCAGTTTAGAGCCGGTATATATCAAATGTGAAGTTTTTCAATATTTCCTAAGCCTTACTACCTTTCTCTTCTATTCCTTTGTCAGCCACAACGTTCATTCCTTCACCAGCCCATACACCGATAGACTCTATTCGTTTTGTCAAGAGTTCTGGCTTACTGTGCCATTTGCCTTTTTCTTTGTTCTTTGCTTCGACCAAACTTTGTTTCTTTGCTATTTTCTCTTGTGCCCTCGCCAGTTCTTTACGTAGCCTCTTGTACTCGGTTTCTAACTCCTCAACGTTTCTTTTCCTCTTTGTTGTTGCTCTTGGTTGAACGGCCCTTGCTATGTCTTTCCTAAGCCAGTCTGGATAGTCTTCATCATAGCCTGCGTCAAATCTGTCCCATCCAATAATCTCGATTCCCATTCGTTACCTTTCTTTCCAAAGTTTTAATATCTTGCCTTTGAAAGGTATCAATTCATCCTTTGTGTTGTGGAAACACAACAGTCACTAAAAAGCTGGTGACAAAAGCAAGTACCCTCTGCTCTTTCCAATTTTCCTGGTTAATGCTGAAATAGTCTTCGGATTGTTCAAATGCTTCTCCATACCCAAATTTGATGTAGAGAGAAGTCAAAGAAATTCCCGATTGCCTTACATTGTATGTGAATAATTTGGGTTTAAGCCCTACCATTTCAAAGAACTCCTCGGCTATAATGTTTCTAGGCATCAAGATTTCTTCACTTTCAAATGGTTATTGAGTTAACCCGCCTATTTCTTCCAGCAAGGGCGTCAACTCTACACTTTCGAAGCGAAAAATTGCTATGTTTGCATCCCAATAGTGTACTGGTGCTTCTATCATCTCTTTCACTGTAGTGTGCTCCATTAGTGAAAAAAATTTCCCAACACCATTTTGACTTGATTCTGTTGATCTATGTTTAGGTTTTTCCAACAATCTTTCAGCAATCATGTCAAATGTTCTAGTGGCCATGATCTCTTAGAAAAGGGTGAAGGACGATAGGAAAAGGGGGAAGGAAATGTCTAAAATTCATTTTATTGTGAGCAAATGATCAACGTGTGCCACAAGCTTTTGAGAAAATGCAATAGAGAATATGAAGAGATGTGTCGTTGTGGGTCGAGAACCCTTTAGATACTTTAGACGGAAGAGGCTAATGGACTTTTGACATACCAGGAATGCCAAGTCTTTATATAATGCTTAAAGGATAAATATGCGTTATGTGTTATCCCGTCTATCACGCGGTCATTTCTGCTTCAAATTGTGCTTATAATGCCCCTTCGATTACTATTTGTGCCTTTGAATAGCATTGAATACAAAATGATTCCAATTGCTTGGGAATAAACGTCCGTTTCTGATTCAATTTGGGCTTTAAATGCCTCTTAGGTTACCTTCATGCCATTGAATGGCATTGGATACAGAATAATTCAGACTGTTTATGAATAAACAATCATTTCTGATTCAACTTCGGCTTTTTATGCCTCTTCGGTTACCTCTGTGCCCTTGAATAGCATTGAATTCAGAATAATTTCGACTACTTTAAAAATAAATGATCATTTATGCTTCAATTTGGGCTTTGGTGCCCTTTTGGTCACTTTTGGTGCCTTTGAATGACATTGAATGCAGAATAAACACAATAAACGGTCCACATTTGCATGTTCAATCCTTTAAGCAAATGAAAATAAATTATGTCCAATGCTCTTTCCGGGTAAAAACCTCGTTCGGATTGTTTGAACAAGTTGGCCTATTGGACTTGAGAACAAGCCGACTAATGATATGTTAGTGTGTCAATAAAATTAATAAGACTAAAACAAAATAATAAGAGAACGATTTTAAAGTGTTAGTCCTCTTCCCAAAGTGTCATCTTTTTTTATGAATTTCGCCACAACGTACCTCGCAAAGATACGAAAAATGAATTAGTATAATAGTTAGTAAATAGTAACAAGTAATTTAAATAAAGTAATAACAATAATAATAATAATAATAATAATAATAATAATAATAAAGGAAAATAAAAAGAATGATTTTGTAAAGGTTTTAGGCTCAAATTTCGTCATATCGGGTAGAAGTTTAAGGACATCGATACGACTGCAAACAACGGTGGCCGGCCGTGTTGCCATGCTAGGTACCAGTCCTACACGCTCTATGCTTGTTTTGCAAAGTGGATACTCATCATTATTTCCTTTTCTTTTTATTTTTAAGACACGTAAGGGACGGTAAATACAGGATGGGACTTGTATTGGCCTCCAAAGGTCATTGGTCGTGTAGTATCATATTCAAAGTCTGAAGGCCTCAAAATTAATATTTTTCATAGACCGGTAGTACTGTAACACTCCTCCTGATTAGTGTAGGCAAGATAATGTCAAAGGGGCTGCAATTTTCTCACAAAGGGAAAGACCAAATTAGCAATAATCCAATCAAGGAAATAAATATTAAAAGATTAAACAAGTGTATAGATCGAAATCTATAAAGCAATAGAGCATAAACGGTGGAAAACCACGGCAATCCAAATGAAACCAACAGTCAATAAAGGACTACTATAAGCCTGAAATGATGAGCAAATAAGCAAGACTACAGCGAACGAAGAGTAGGCGTCAACAATGAAATCGACAAAGCAGAGAGGAATGAGTATGATGAGATAATACTGTTCCGGTGGGATTATAATGTAGTAGCGGTTGGGAACAACAATCAAGTGCAGATGAGGAGGAGCGACGCCAACTGCGTTATCAAACAGCGGCGCCGCTGCGACTCCGCCTTCGTTCCCACTTCTTTTCTTTTCCATTCCATTTCGATAACAGACCAAATTGGAATAGGGAAATATGTTACCGGTGGTGGGATGATTTCCAGTCGCTAGGAACAAGCGACGAAGGCCCTTTTCAATTTCAGTATTCACTCAACCTCTATTCCGGCTTTTCCCATCCCTCTGTTCCGATCTGTACTGCCCCTTGTTTTCCCCTCTGTTTCTCTTCCTCACTGGTGGTTCCGCCTTTCTAGGTGGTGGTGGCTTGGTGTGGCTCTGTGTGTGTGCGTTTGTAGAGAGAGGAGAGAGGATGATGTATCGTGGATGATGGTGGGGAGTTGTACAGTACTACTGCCAATGGTGCCTTTGCAATGGTGTAGGTCTTCTCTTTTAAAGAAGAGGAATTGAAATAGTCGTTGGGTAATTGGCCTCAATCTTAGGGTCTGAATGTAATGGAGAGGGATTTTGGGAATAATTAGAGTGATTATGGGTCAATTAAAGAGATTAAAAGGAAATGATTTCTAATATTGAGTAGAAGAGAAATACAAATTAATTTAAAAAATAGAGGATGTATCTGGCTAGATATTATGTCCAAGTTCGAAAATTAATGAGACAAAGGAAGAGAATATATTTTAGAATGGTACGGATTTTCAAATGTATTTGGTTACGCATTTTGTCCAAGTTCGAGGTGAGGTGGATTTGCATTTTCAAAAGAAATGTGCCAAATTATGAATATATAATTGGACTGAAATTTAACTTAAAGGTGCTAAATAAATGTAAATATGTATATTGTATATAGAAAAGAAAGAAGTGCACACATACAAACAAATTGTATCAAATTAAATTATTTACGTATAAATATCCAGAAATAATTATTAAATATTGTAAATGCAGTTAAATTGCACAAATAACTATAATTTGAGACATACTTAACAAATAGCCTAAAATGATGAAATTACGTAATATAGCCACAATTATGTATATAATATACAAATAGGGGATAACACACGTAAATACATGCCTTCTAAAGCAAATTCACTCAAACAGTCAACATTGCACCTTCAGGTTAAATATAGTCAATTTTAGAACACGGAGGGACAAATTCGAGCAGCGGGAGCTCGGATGATGAGGAAGATGATTCCGAGACTGAAGCTTAAAACAACATTTTTATTTCACTATCGTCATTTTTTGTTAAAGCCTTCGGGCCACTTATTTTGTAAATGCTTTGGCCTCTTGAGTCGTTTTATGAATGGAATTTTTCTTTTTGGGAATATTGATTGTGTTCAATATCCCTTAGATGAGTTTTCTTGCAAGGCTTTTCAGATTTTTTATTTTGTTTGTTCGAGCTAGCTTAGGACGACGTCTCACCCTCGAGGCGGAGGCTTAAATAATAATTGGCTATGCATATCAATTGATAATAAAAAGATGTTGAATCAAAGTTTACTTCATTGATAAGATGCATTTGCGAGCCTTTATTACAAAGATGCCTAGTCGCATCAAGACTTAGGCAGGAAAATTAAATGATCAAAGCATGAACTAATGGGCGAATATCTAGAGGAAGCCCTCTGTGAGATGATCGCTTGTTTCTCGAGGGTCTTGTATGCTGAAGTCCCCGGTTGCTGAGTCTTCGCTTATTTGAAGGAACTTTTACTCCAAACGGCTGACCAATTTGACTAGTCCCTGTTCGTCCTCCCCCCCCCCCCCAAGTAATCGAGTGCATAGTGCATGGCTTGATTACTGGGTTTCGTTTCTTCAAAAAGAAAGACAAGGGGTCTTGGCAAATTGATCATTTCATTTACTTGGCCCGATCGGGGCGACTGTACTTTTCATTGCAATTGAATAATACTCTCGCGCTATTCGTTACTCTCCTCGAATAGCTCTTATTCCCCATGGGGTTGGGAACATAATTACCTAGTATAGGGTCGATGGCAAAGCTTCCATTTCATGGATCCAGCGCCTTCTAAGAATGACATTGTAGGCCATGTCCACGGTCATCACTTGAAAGATGGTCTTCTTATCCACTCCATCTGCAGTTGTTGCAAGGGTTATTTCTCCCAAAGTCTTCTCGGTAGATTTGTTTAACCCTGTTAATATGGTTTCCTTTGGGACGATGAGGTCCTTCAACCACATCTTCTTGATGGCTCCATAGTTGATGATGTTCACCGAGCTGCCAGGATTGATTAAGACTCGTTTGACATCGCAGTCATTGATCCCGAGCATGATCACTAGTGCGTCGTGATGGGAAAACATCATTCCATCACAATCCTCCTTACTAAATACAATTTCTTTACCCGGTCCACCAGCTCTCACTCTCTTCTTCACTGTGCTTGATGACTTTGTAAATTTCTTCGCAGCGGTAAAGTTTATTCCATTTACGTCGGACCCTCCAGTAATGACATTCACCACTATTTTTGGTGATTGTGTTTGAGATGGTTGTTCCTCTCTACTATTTTTTGAGTAATTGTGTTTCCCTTTATCAGTCAGGTACTCACCAAACACTCATTTCTTAAGGAGATGGGCCACCTCGAGGCGCAGTGCTTTACAGTCCTCGGTTGCATGCCCATAATCCATGTGACATTCGCAGTGTTGAGTTTGATCTCTCTTTCTCGGGGGCGTTCCCATGTCCTTAGGCAACCTCACACCTTGATCAGTCATTCTTTTGATTGCATTCACCAATTCAGTGGTCGATTTGCTGAAATTGTATTCGGAGATCCGAGGCAAGTCTTTTTCTTTGGATACTAAAGACGGGCCCGAGGAATTTTTATTGGAGAAACGAGCCAGACTTTCCTCCTAGCTGTTGGCTCACATGTTGATGTCCCCCGAGGCGTTGATTTATGTGTTGCCTTTGAGCTCTATTGTATGGCTCGTAACGATTTTTTGAGTTCCCACGTGGCGTGTTGGCACGTCGAGAGGACTTAGATCGACTTCAGTAGGAATTTTCCTGACCTGTCCTTCTCCACTCTACTTTCTCGAGCCTGATCTTCGTCGTGGCCCGATCATACATGATGCCGGGAAAACCACGAGACCCTTCACTCGAAGCCAAGCTAAGGAGATCCAAGGAGTACACTTACACTTGGTGAGGAAGGACCTTGAAGAAGGAAGCGATTGGAAGCCGTTCCGGTTGATTAGAGCACAAGAGGAGCAGCCCAGTGCATTGGGCGCCCCGCCTAGCATCCCAGGCGCCCCGCCTGAAGAAGCCTAGGCTGAGGCGCTCCGCCCCAACTCTGGGCACCCCGCCTAGGCCACCCCACTGATCATTTGGTCGGGCGCTCCGCCCCAATCTTGGGCGCTCCACCCAAAGTGCTGAGCACGTGATTCCTAGTTATGTTATGACTATTTTGACCCTACATGATCCTTTATTCCTAAGCTTAAGTGTGGGCATTCTAGACCTTTCAAAGGGTGTCTAAAAACACCTATAAATAGCTAAATAGCTAGTTTAATTTATTAGCTTACTTTGATGATTAAACAAATATTTGTGTTGAGAGTTGAACTCTTCTACTGAATGAAAACCTTGATGGGACTTGTTCCTCCTCTAGTGGATCTAGATGAATTCCAATCCCACCGACCATTCTACTTGCGTGCTCACGTTAGCTCGAGGGTAATTGCCTAGCATATGTGTTCTTGGCCTTCTCTCGAGGTGTAACGGAACGGGTTCTCCGTTGCTACTTGGGATTAGTGATCGAGATACGTCTCATTCCTATCTTTTACTTTCCGCATTTTGATTTCCTACATCATTTGGTATCAGGGCAAGGTTCGGGTATTGTTTCTAAGAACCCCCGACCCTTGATTCTTCGTGCTTAGGTTAGTTTCTTTAGATTTCTTGTTGTTGAAGTTACTGAAAGAAGAAAATTACAAAAAAAATTGAAAAACTCGAAAATTCAAAAATTGGTGTAACTTTTTGGTGTGTTCGATTCTTGAAGTGAGTGTTATAGATTCTTAATCCTTGTTGAAAAATTGACGATTGGGTACCAAAATTGTTTGGATTGGATTGGTTTGAAATATTGAAACCCCAATTATTGTTAAACCCTACCGAACCCTTGTTCTTGATGAATTTGATTGATTTTGGGTTGTGTGATTGTGGGGTTTTGGAATTGAATATCGGGGATTGATCTCTATTGAATGTCAAACAAATTGAAACAAGAATCGTGTGATTTGGAGTTCGGTAACATTGCTTTTGAAGAATCAAAACCCACCCTTGAACCTTGAAACCCATGGTGAAACCCCAAACTTGAAAACTTTGAATCTTGATTGAACCTTATTTGTTGGATTTTTGGGTGTGAAATTGATTGGGGATTGAAGGTTGTATCAAGGAACAACTTTGGGTACCTTGAATTTGGCCAAAATACCTTGGAATCGGCCTAGAAAGTGGATTGGAATCGAAGAACACAGAGTAGGAAACCCAGGTGTTCTTCGTCCGGGCGCTCCGCCTAGACCTTTGGGCGCCCGCCTGACTTGTTCTTGCTCCAGGCGCTCCGCCCAACCCCTGGGCTCCCCGCCTGCCTAACCCCACTGGTCATTTTTTTGGGCGCTCCGCCTGAATCACTGAAGGGTTGCATTTGGGTAGTTCTTCTAGGTTTACTTGTTTCTTTGTTGCCTAACCTCTTATTAGTGCCTATCTAAGTAATATTTCTACTTAATTAGCACTAATCTTTCATTGCTTTTAGGTGAACTCGTGCATTAGTTGGAGAGTAGAATTCCAAGAAGATTCGTAGGTTCTTTTTGATTCAAGTCCTCACTTCAAAGTGCCTAGCGCTCATTGAGTCCTATTAACTCCACTCACCCCGGAGTGTGCTTGACTCGTGAATAGTTTTGTTGAGTTGAGGAATTGCTACTCATCTACGTGAAGCTTTGGAACTACAAGTCGAGTAGAAAGATCCACCACCACTAAACAAGAGAACCGAGTGATCTCAAATGAGGGAGTGAGTGAGATTGTTTTGCTAACGTTTGTTACTTGTGTAGGTACAATGTCTACCGAAGGAGAAGATTTTGCTAAGAGTGCCCTTGCTACTATCCTTGCCAAATTGGATAGCATGAACTTGAGGATTGAAAGCCTTGAGAGGGTGAACTCGAGTGCTCTAGTGGAGCATGGGACTTTCAATGTCCAATCGGAGAAAGGGACCCCGAGTGTCCAAGTTGAGAAAGGGACTCCGAGTGTCCAAGTTGAGGGCTCAAGTAGTCCGAACTTTACCCCAGAACAAGTTGTTGAGTTACTTATTCATCAACAATGGGTGAAGGATGATCGAGAGAGAATTGATCAAGTGTTGGGCAATACCCAACGAACGGGCATTCCCCGTATCTTGGACAACCCCCCAAGAAACATTCCACTACCAAGACCCATCCGAAATGTTCAACCTCTTGAGCAAGCCGATGAAGCTCAAGAAGGGGAGGAAGCCGATTATGGTGATGATATGTATGGGTTTGATGATCACTTTCAACTAAGGCGAGGTATGAATTGGGGTCGAAATGTGGATAGAGGTAGGGGCCGAGGTCGAGGGCCACCTATGGGGTATGTTGGAGGGAATGCGAGGAGGGAATATGGTGTGAATGAAGATCACTATGGGGGCCAACCGGAGCCTTTCCGTGGGGGTCGTGACAACACCAACCTCAATAGTGTGAAGCTTAATCTCCCAATCTTTAAAGGGAATTGTGATCCGGGAGCCTACATTGAATGGGTACTACTCATGGAAAGGATGTTTGACACAAATGATATGACTGATGACAAGAAAGGTACTTATGCTATTTCATCCTTTGAGTCCTATGCATCTACTTGGTGGGAATCCGTCAAGAGATCAAGGAGAAGAGCGGGAATCCCCGTGAATGTGGGTTGGAATGACTTGAAGGGTATCATGAGTATCAAGTACATCACTCCTAGATATCGTCAAGAGCAGCTCAAGAAGCTTTATGAGTTGAAGCAAGGTGTCAAGACGGTGCATGAGTATTATGATGAGTTTGAAAAGACTCGAATGGCCTTGGATATGGAAGATGAGGAGCAAGTACGTGATCCATTTCAAGAATGGCTTGAGCTATGGTATAGCTTCACAATTGAGATTGCATGCTTATCTTTCACTTCAAGAAGTCCTTGATGCCGCTATTCAAGCCGAGCAATGGCTTGATAATGAAAAGTCCAACCGTTACAAAGGTAACACTTCCACTTCCATGAACAAGCCAAAGGAATGGAAAAATCCTACTCCCAATGCAAGATTTCCAAGTGCAAGTGGCACTAGTGGTGCAAGTGCTAGCAAAGATGTGAAGAAGCCGTATGAGAAGTACACACCCAATGTTGGAGGTAATTCTAAAACCCAATTGAATACTCCTACTTCTTCTTCAATTCAATGCCACAAATGCAAGGGGTATGGTCACTTTGCTAAAGAGTGTCTACGAAGAGGACCATGGTTGTTGTTGGTAATGATGCTTATGAACATGAGAGTGAACCGGAGGGAGATAAGGGAGTAGAGGGAGATGAGGGAGTAGAGGATGATGATCAAGATGATACGGTGGAGGATGATGAGCCTCATAATTTTCTAGTTGTGAGGAGGAGTTTAGGAGCTATGATAGTAGAGGATGGAGAGACCTTACAAAGGGAAAACCTTTTTCATGCTAGATGCCGAGTCACGGGTGTTGTATGCTCTATGATCATTGACTCGGGGAGTTGTGCT
The DNA here is from genome assembly GCA_029990175.1 of Petunia secreta. NCBI lineage: Eukaryota > Viridiplantae > Streptophyta > Magnoliopsida > Solanales > Solanaceae > Petunia > Petunia secreta. Next base: position 19,279,615 of record JARKIP010000038.1, on the reverse strand, counting down.
AATGTTGTGAGTCAATCACTTATTACCCAATTAAAATTGCCTACCTTCAAACATCCCAAACCTTATCGCCCACAATGGCTTAGTGAATGTGGGGAGCTAAAGGTGGTGAAGCAAGCCTCGATCAAGTTCAAAGTGGGTAATTATGTGGATGAACACTTGTTCGACGTGGTGCCTATGCAAGCATGCCACCTTCTCTTTGGAAGGCCTTGGCAATTTGATCGACAAGCGGTTCATGATGGTCGTGTCAACACTTACACGATCAAACATGAAGGAAGGAATTTGTGTTGAAGTCCTTAACGCCCAAACAAGTGAGTGATGACTACAAGCGGATGAGGGAGTTGAAGGAGGCGGCAAAGGCTAAGTCTATTGTTGAGACTAGCCCTTTGTCCAAAAACATGGTGGCAATCCCACCTTCTTCTACCGGTGGCATATGTGCCATGATGCAACTGGGCGAGGTCCTAAGAGGAAATGATGGCAACAAGTTTCTCCTATGCCTAGTGCACAAAGGTATGATCCTTAACTCTTATTGTGATTTTTCTACTAACCCTTTGCCTAGTGTGTTTGAGAATGTCTTAAAGGATTTTGGGAACATGTTCCCGGATGAGATGCCGGATGGATTACCTCCTTTGAGGGGTATTGAACACCAAATCAACTTTGTCCCGGGATCTCAAATCTCAAACAAGCCGGCTTATAAGAGCAATCCGGAAGATACAAGAGAATTACAAAGGCAAGTTGAGGAATTGCTCATAAAGGGCTTGGTGAGGGAGAGCTTGAGTCCTTGTGCCGTACCCGTGATCCTTGTTCCCAAAAGGACGGCATTTGGAGGATGTGTGTTGATTGTCGGGCCGTGAACAAAATAACGGTAAAGTACCGTCATCCCATTCCTCGACTTGATGATATGTTAGATGAATTAAGTGGTTCATGTGTGTTTAGCAAAATAGACCTTAGGTCCGGCTACCATCAAATCCGGATGAAACCCGGGGATGAATGGAAAACCGCATTCAAGACCAAGTTTGGTCTCTATGAATGGTTGGTGTTGCCCTTTGGGCTCTCCAATGCACCTAGTACTTTCATGAGGCTAATGAACCATGTTCTAAAGCCATTAATCAACAAGTTTGTGGTCGTCTACTTTGACGATATATTGATCTATAGCAAATCAATAGACGACCATGTTGATCACCTTAGGCAAGTGCTTGAAAAGTTGAGAACCGAAAAGCTCTATGCTAATTTTAAAAAGTGTGCCTTTGGTGTTGAGAAGGTAGTCTTCCTTGGGTTTGTTGTGAGTGCCCAAGGAGTGGAGGTGGATGAGTCTAAGGTAGAGGCCATACGTGATTGGCCTACCCCTACTACCATGACTCAAGTGAGGAGCTTTCATGGTCTTGCTAGTTTTTATAGATGATTTGTGAAAGACTTTAGCTCCATTGCCGCTCCACTCATCGAATTGGTGAAGAAGGACCAACCTTTTGTTTGGGGAGAGCCTCAAGAGAAGGCCTTCCAAGATTTGAAAGGTAGGTTGAGTACCGCCCCTCTATTGCAATTGCCCGACTTCGAAAAGGCATTTGAAGTTGAATGTGATACCTTGGGGGTAGGAATTGGTGGTGTTTTAATGCAAGATAGTAAACCCATCGCCTACTTTAGTGAGAATTTGAAAGGGGCCTTCTTGAATTACTCTACGTATGACAAGGAGTTGTATGCCCTAGTGAGAGCCCTTGTCCATTGGCAACACTACCTTTGGCCTAGAGAATTTGTAATCAAGAGTAACCATGAGTCACTCAAGCATCTTAGAGGCCAAGAGAAGCTAAACAAGAGGCATGCCAAGTAGGTTGAATTCATTGAGTCTTTTCCCTATGTGATCCAATATAAGAAAGGGAAAGACAATGTCGTGGCGGATGCACTTTCTAGAAAGTTTGCTCTAGCCACCACTCTCACCTCTAAGCTCATGGGTTTTGAGAGTATTAAGTTGATGTATGCTCATGACCCGAAGCTAAAGAGCATCCATGAAGCTCTAGAAAAGGGGGAGAGAGTTGAGAAATACCAATGGGTTAATGGATATATCTTTAAAAATGGTAGAGTGTGCATACCCGAGTCCTCATGGAGAGAATTGCTCGTGCAAGAGGCACATTGTGGAGGACTCATGGGCCACTTTGGTAGGGATAAAACCTTGGCCATTCTTAGGGAGCAATTCCATTGGCCTAAAATGGGGACACATGTTGAGAGACTTTGCAACTCTTCCCTTGAGTACAAGTTTGCTAAGTCCAAATCGAACCCCCATGGTTTGTATACCCCACTTCCCGTACCTACTAGTCCGTGGTTGGATATATCAATGGACTTTGTCATGGGTTTACCAAGGACTGGGGGGGCCATGATAGCATTTATGTTGTTGTGGATAGGTTTTCCAAAATAGCTCACTTCATTCCATGTAGAAAATGTGATGATGCACAACATGTTGCTGCTTTGTTTATTGATAATGTTTTGAAGTTCTATGGTGTGCCTCAAACCATAGTGAGTGATAGGGACACCAAGTTCCTAAGTCATTTTTGGAGGAGTTTATGGGGTGCCCTTGGCACCAAACTCTTGTTTTCTACGTCCCACCACCCGCAAATCGATAGGCAAACCGAGGTGGTGAACCGAACCTTGGGTGCTCTTCTTAGAGCCATGACCTGAGGTAAGGGCGGGACTTGGATTGACAAGTTACTTCTTATGGAGTTTTCCTACAATCGAACCGTGCATCGAATGATTGGCATGACTCCATTCGAGTGTGTTTATGGTTTTAACCCCTTGATTCCACTTGATCTAACCCCTTTGCCAAGGGAAATGGTGGTTAATTTCGAAGGAAAAGCTAGAGCCAAGGCTTTGATGGAGCTACATGCTAAGGCAAAGAAGAATTTGGAAGAAGCTTATGCAAAGATCGACTCCAAGAAAAACAAGGGACGCAAGAAGGTGGAACTCAAGAAGGGTGACTATGTGTGGGTGCACTTCCAGAAAGAAAGGTTTCCAAACCTTAGGAAAGAGAAGTTGGCACCCCGTGGAGATGGCCCATTCCAAGTGCTCTCGAAGATAAACAACAACGCCTTTGTGGTCGACATACCAAGTGAGTATCAAGTTTCTAATACATTTAATGTTTGTGACTTGGTTCCTATGGATGTAGGTGATAAAGAGGTCGTGGATGATGATGCTTCAATTTTGAGGACGAAATCTTCTCAAGAAGGGGAGGATGATGCTGGGCAAACCACGAGACCCTTCACTCGAAGCCAAGCTAAGGAGATCCAAGGAGTACACTTACACTTGGTGAGGAAGGACCTTGAAGAAGGAAGCGATTGGAAGCCGTTCCAGTTGATTAGAGCACAAGAGGAGCAACCCAGTGCATTGAGCGCCCTGCCTAACATCCCAGGCGGCCCGCCTGAAGAAGCCTAGGCTGAGGCGCTCCGCCCCAACTCTGGGCACCCCGACTAGGCCACCCTACTGATCATTTGGCCGGGCGCTCCGCCCAATCTTGGGCGCTCCGCCCAAAGTGCTGAAGCACGTGATTCCTAGTTATGTTATGACTATTTTGACCCTACGTGGTCCTTTTTTCCTAAGCCTAAGTGTGGGCATTCTAGACCTTTCAAAGGGTGTCTAAAAACACCTATAAATAGCTAGATAGCTAGTTTATTTCATTAGCTTACTTTGATGATTAAACAAATACTTGTGTTGAGAGTTGAACTCTTCTATTGAATGAAAACCTTGATGGGACTTGTTCTTCCTCTAGTGGATCTAGATGAATTCCAATCCCCCCCGACCATCCTACTTGCGTGCTCACGTTAGCTCGAGGGTAGTTGCCTAGCGTAGGTGTTCTTGGCCTTCTCTCGGGGTGTAACGGAACGGGTTCTCCGTTGCTACTTGGGATTAGTGATCAAGATACGTCTCGTTCCTATCTTTTACTTTCCGCGTTTTGATTTCCTACATCAATACAGCTCGTCCCAAGTTTGGGCTTGCCATTGTAGAAGCTTTTTCTTAATTCAGCTGCAGCTTCAAAATTACTCACATTGAGATTCTTTTCAAAAGCCATTTCCGCCAAAGTGTCATCCATTTTCGACAGATCCATTCTTTCAGCTTGAAAGTGTTCGAGAAAGTCCTTAATTGGCTCGATGTATCCTTGTTTGTCTCTTAAGGATCTTCTGGGCTCCGGTGTAAGCCTTGATGAACATGTCTGCCAATTCCTCGAAGTTGGAGATGGACTCGGAGGAGAGATGCATGTACCAATGCAGCGCCCCCTTTTCTAAGGTATCAGCGCATTTTTTCAAGAACATGGACTCCCTCTCGATTAGAGTCAAATCATTGCTTTTGACCATGACCATATATTCAGTTATATGGTCGACTGGGTCAGTTGTCCCATCGTACTTCTTTAAAATCTGTAGCTTGAAATATTTTGGGATGGGTGCTGGAGCAGCTTCGGGCTTGGAAGGTTGCTGACAATATTTTTCAATGTCCAGCACGCGTTGAGGTTTCCAAACCCCTGGCACATTTTCGAGCTGTTTTTCCATGCTGGCCTCGAAATCTTTCTTCCACTTCTCAAAGTTGGACGTGACGCTTGTTTGAGATACTGCGGGAGCTGTAGTCCTCGAGCCCCCAGATGTGACTCCATTTAGAAAGTCTCCCATGATGGTTCCTATAGGGACAGTGTTGGAATTTCCTTCGGTTGGTATTATGAAAACAGCAACGCCGGGGTTAGAGGGGGCCCTTCCATTTCTAGCGAGGGCTTGCAAGGAGCTTCAAAATTGTTCATTAAATTGAGCTTGCACCGCCGCTTACTCTCGCATCTGCTGCAATGAGCTCATCATGAATTGCTGGAATGGATCACTTGAGCTTAAGGAAGTTGGATCGGCTGAAATTACTCCTACGGGGGAGTTGGACCGATCGGGGGAGTTGATCTATTTGGTGGTATTAACCCTACCAACAGAGTGCAGTTAACTGTTGGAATAGGGTTAACGGGCGATGTTAGGCCAATCGGAGGGGTTGGGCTAATTGGAGGGATTGGGGTCCCTCCACTGGTTTTGGTGGCTCCCATTGTTTGGTCAGGCGTTTGGATGGAAAAATTGTCATCAATAATGTCAGCCATTTTTGAGCGAGAATTAAAGTTGCAAACTTTGTAACAAACGTTATTACCAATTCCCCAAAGATAGCGCCAATTTGTGTTGGCCTAAATCGAGATAGGACAACAAATCGAATTTATTTTGGGGTTGATTAATAATTTACTTGTATCAAAGTTTTGGTCGAACTGATATTGAATTTAAGCGAGTTAAATGCTTAGTGGAATGAAATAAATGAGGAAAAAAATAAACGCGCGGTAATGTGTATCAAACGAGACAAAGCTTTAAGAAAAAATATATAAGTCAGGTGTTGTATTTCTGGATGATCTTCATGATTACAAAGGGTTCCTATTTATAGTTGACAAGAAGAATGACGTTATAGCTGTAATAACTATGCTTTTATGGCCATTACTCTGCATTTGATCGTGTTCAGCTCATGATCTTCTTCTTAAATGCCTAGGCAATGGTCGACAGTTACGAAAATCAGGTCTCGTTTTGACGAGATGTTGTGCTTGCTCGAGGATGCTGTTCCACGATGATCATTCTGAGCTCTGTACCTTGGACTCAGTTTTGCTTCTTCCCCGAGGTGGTCTTTCGAGCTCTGTACCTTGGGCTCAGTTTTGCTTCTTCCCCAAGGTGATCTTTCGAGGTAGAGGGTCATGTCATTTCCCCCTCGTGGACTCACCTCTTAAGATCGACTTGAGTCAAGCCTTGCACCCTTGCTCAAGATCTCGATAATTTTTTACCCAATACAATCATTAAACCTATAGCTTATAGCTACAAAACAACCAAAGAAGATGATACACCACAACACATTTTCTTTAACCTTGGCCTTAAACAATTTGGTCTTCCACTTCTTCTCCTTTTCCTTCAACTTTTCAACCTCACATTCCAGCTTCTCCAATTGCACCACGATCTTGTTTTCAACTTGTTTAACTGTCCTTGGCTTTTTAGTGTTTTCATGAGCTTCAAGTCTAGTTTCAAGTTGAGCCATTTCTTCCAACAATTTTTCAATAAAAAATTTTGATCTTTGATCAATTTCCCCATCTCTCCAACGCCAAAAGTCACATGATCTGGGACCCTAAAATGATGAACAAACAGATTAGCTCAAGCCTTAATTTGAATTGTTAATAATCATTAAAAAATATTCAATTACCCTATAGTATGGACACACCCAATACCTTCGTCCCGGATTCCTTGGGGTCCAAGGAGTCATGATCAGCAAACACATATCTATGGCTACAACGGACTTCTTCGTTCAGTGCATGGTCCTTATCTTCCATACAAAGCCTAGTCAACCTTATCGAAGGCATTTTGAACCTTCAAATTGAGGTTCAAGAAAGTCCAAACTGTGAGAGAAATCAAGCTAACCCATACGTCATATATTTACTTACCAATGAAAAGATCTTACCTTTGCAAAAAAATTGGCCTGAATCGTCAGTATATGGAAATGAGCAGCTAAAGTTCTTACCAATTTGCGATTTTTACCGTTGGAAATGAGGGGAGGGATTTTACCGTTGAGTTTGTTTATTAAAAGGGTGGGGGTAAAATTAAATTTCTATTTGTTACATACATTTTGTTCTGTTTATTAGGGCTTACATGCTCCCTAATAATATGGGTTACACACGCACTGGGTCGGGGTAGATAAGGTGCTAACTAATATCATATAGAAATTGGTAAGGGGGTGAAAAGGATGCCCGTAAAGTTAAGAGGGGAAAATGGTAATTGGGGACAAGTTTAAATGGGAAACAACCTATTTTGTTTTACCAGACAAACAACTCCCCCCTCCCCCGCCCCAAATATTTTAACCAGGCTCCTCCCCCCCCCCTCCCCCCCCCTCCCCCCGGCAAACACATTTTTACCCCAACTCCTTTGTTTCTTTCTTCAACGGTTCAACCTTTACTTTCCACCATTGAACCTTTGTATTTTCTTTGTATATCATAAATTTATTGTCCATTAATTACTACAAAAACCTCTTCAATACAAAATGAAATGCTTAAAAGAAGAACAACCCAACACTACTATTTTTGTAAGTTTGAATCACAAACTGGATTCTATGACATTAATCTAAGATTGAAATTTGAGATTTTTTTCTTAGATTTATAGTTGAAATCACTGGGTGCTGTTTGTATCAACTTAAATATTAAAGTTTCACTAATGTCTTCGTTGATTTGGTGATAAAAAACTAAAAGAAAAAAGAATTCCTTTAGTGGACCTTGAAGAATTTTGTTGTCTTTATAACTTTGAAAAGATTATGAGTTTGATTGGTATCTTCCTTAATCCAGCAGATTGTGCGAGGATGACTATTTCTATTCAAATTAGTTGTATGAGTTTATGCTCTAAGTGGAGGAGTCTTCCTCCAATTTATACCGAATCCTAATATTAAATCTCTAAGGCATTGTTCAAGCGTGAGCTAATTCTTAGTTCCATCGACTTGTTCTATATCGTACAATATATCGACGAGGTGATTTATCAGCAAAATCATGTTAATCCGTCCAGAGTTTCGTGTATCTTTGTTTCAAAAATGTAGAACTCTCTTCTCGTGATCGAGGAAGGATCAGCTTAGTCAGAATAAGCTGGGCAATGGCATTATGATATTATCTAGCTATATTTTTATCCAGGAGTTTGATGTGCGTGTTATAATTCTGATCTTGTAATAAGAAGATAATGCCCGTGGGAGTAGTTTATAAAGGTCGTGCAAGTTCTCTTGTTATCTGTGTGAATATTGCTTTAGACGGAAGCTCATTCGAGGACGAACGAGAATTTAAATGGAGGAGAATGAAACGACCTCGGTCAGTCGTTTTGAAAGTTAAGACTCCGATTGGCGTGCCAATAATTTTAAAATATTCGTAATGTCCATTAGGACCTATCTATAAAATTTGAGCTAAATCAGACCTCGTTTGGTAGGCACCGGAAGAAGGTTTCAGTTTTTATTATCGATAAATATTAAAAAGAGATTTTCGAGCTAGGTTTTGGCGAACGAGCTCCGATTCAAAATCCGAAAGTGCCGTTAGGTTCATATGATTATTTATGACTTTTTTGAACTTTCAAAATCGAATTTCGAGGTTGTTCGTTTAGTTTCCGCTAAAATGCCGAAACTTAAATAATTTGACCTTTTTCTATTTAAATTCGCATCTTGAATTTTGGGAACCCGATTTGAGATCAGCCTTAGCGAGAATGCTACATATATTTTGTATAACTTATATGCAAAAGTTGGAATTATTTTGAATATCGTAGGGCACTGTTTTAATTTTCATCGCGAAAAGAAAAGAAAATAAAATAGAAGGAAAAAGAAAAGATTGAAAGCAAAAGGAAAAAAATATGACTAAAAGGAGGCGGTTGCTAAGGGATAAACTTATCCCTTAGCTTTAAAGCTACTAGAGAAACAGAAAACAGAAACGGGAATGGAACAAAATCGAGAAGAAAATGAGATAGACGAGGAGGAAAAAAATAGCCAGAAAATGAAAAAAGAGCTGAAGAAAAGATAGAAATTTCACTCTAAAACATTCAGGTAATGATCTTAATGCATTATTTGAGTTTATTACATGTGTTTGTGATATGACTCGGAATCCGGATAGGCCCTGCGGGCACCCGACATCATCCCCTAGACCCGTCGGGCGAACCCTTACCAATTAAATTAGGAAAATAAATATAATTCAATTCGTAAATAAGGACAAGACTTAAAAAATACTGACACACTGATACCTCTAGGCTATACAAAAAAAATTACAGCTGACTACCCAACACACTAGGTTTAGGGCTATCCAGACTAGACATCTAAGAGTATGAAAGAAGACAAATTCTACCTCTTGAAGGGAGCAAAAAGCAACTGAAATAATAACCAAAAAACTGGTGGCCATTCTAAATAAAAGCTGGCTCACCCTGACAGCTGAACTCGTCTTCGCTCTTGAACAAATTGGCGAACTCAATCCTGGAGCGAACCTGCCGAAACGAAATAGATATACAAGAAACAACAAACAAGGGTAAGTCAAGAGGACTCAATAAGTGGGGCAGACTAGCCACCTCAAAGAATAGGATGGCTAGCCAGGGAGAAAAGAAACAGATGAACCAAATTCCTCTTATTTAAATTATGAAAAGGCAGAGCCAGATAATAACTGGAAATACATATGGAATCACAAACTCATTAACAAACAGGAACGTAAGATAGCCAGAACATATAGTTATCCCGAACATATCAACAATCAGAAATATATTATACCGTCGCGGTGCTCAACCCGATCCATATATTTATACTGTTGCGGCGTGCACCCCAGTCCATATATTTATACCATTGCGGCGTGCAACCCGATCCCCACAACCCAGAATACGAGCCAGAAATATATAGGCAAACTGAGATATGTCCACAACATGGTGTACATACCGCATACATAAAACATAATGCAATACACACAATAGTCAGTATGTGGTGCAATGAGATAGGATGAATACGGTATGATGCAATGCAGTCACATATGCCTGATACCTATCTCCGGCGCGGGACTCTCATCATCTACCAGGAGATATATGCAATAATGACCCTTCACCGGCTCGGGACTCTCATCGATTACCGGGAAGTATATGTATGATGACCCTTCGCCGGTGCGGGACTCTCATTGCCAACTGTGAAGTATATGCAATAATGACCCTTCGCCGGTGCGGGACTCTCATCGTCAACCGGGAAGTATATGCAATAATGACCCTTCTCCGGTGTGGGACTCTCATCGCCAACCGGGAAGTATATGCAATAATGACCCTTCACTGGTGAGGGACTCTCATCGCCAACCGGGAAGTATATGCAATAATGACCCTTCGCCGGTGCGGGACTCTCATCGCCAACCGGGAAGTATATGCAATAATGACTCTTCGCCGGTGCGGGACTCTCATCGCCAACCGGGAAGTATATGCAATTCTCAAAACCAGAGTGCAATGCTCATATGTTCAATGCAATACCAACAACAGGGCATAACATATAATATACAATGTAAATTCAAAGCTAAGGCGTAAAGAGTACACCTATTGGTAGCTACACACGTAAGGAAACGCGTGGTAGAAAACCCACGAGGCCAAGTGCCTCCAAAGAAATGGATATGAACACTTACCTTGTTATAAAGTTAATACAACCACTCAATAATCGCTTTGTCCTTTGGATTCATTGCCAAACGATCCCAATGTGTTCAATAAGCAGAAAAATGTATCGTATAAGGCTAAAGGCTTCATTCCTCGTATCTTAGAACAATCCAGGTAGGAACCTGACACCCTATTCGCATACGCAATACGTAGGCCAGGCCTATGTATAGGGTTTATGGTCACATAACCAAACCCTAAATAAATTATGTTTATATGTTGCCCATAACTCACTGAGTACGAATATAAAATCAATTTCATCATCGGGGTCCATTTGACCCTTTAAAGTATTAATTGAACTTATTAAAACGATGTCTAAAATTCCAATTTTTACCGTTAAAATATATGTAAACACACGTAATAAAGTAAAATAATGCATTAAGATCATTACCTGAATGTTTCGGGGTGAAAATTCTACTTTTCTCTGGATCTTTTCTCATTTTCTGGTATTTTTTTCACTGTGTTTTTTGATTTTCTCTGTTTCGATATTTCTGTTTGTAAATCGTAGAATCTGCTCCTTTCGTCTCTAAGGACCCCACCGAAGTCCATTTAATTTATTGTCTTTTTCCTTTTTTTTTCTTTTTCTTTTAACATTCGCTGCTACATTAAAAATTAAAAAGGTACCCTACGATATTCGAAATAATTCCAACTTTTGCATACAAGTGATACAAAATATTTGTAACATACTCACTAAAGTGGATCTCAAATGGGACTCCCAGAACTCAAGATGCGAATTTAAATGGAAAAGGTCAAATTATTTAATTTTCGGCATTTTAGCGGAAACTAGCCGAACAACATCGAAATTCACTTTCAAAAGTTTACAAAAGTCATAAATAATCATACGAACCTAACGGCGCTTTCGGATTTCGAATCGGAGTTCATTCGCCAAAATCGAGCTCGAAAATCTCTTTTTAATATTTATCGACAATAAAAACTGAAACCTTCTTCCGATGCCTACCAAACGAGGTCTAATTTAGCTCAAATTTTACAGACAGGTCCTAATGGACATTACGAAGTTCTTAAAATTATCGACACGCCAATTGGAGTCCTAACTTCCAAAACGACTAACCGAGGTCGTTTCATTCTCCTCCACTTAAACTCTCGTTCGTCCTCGAACGACCCTAAGTCTAAAGAAAAGTTCGCACAGATAACAAGAGAACTTGTACGACATCATAAGCTGCTCCACGGGTATTATCTCCTGATTAGATGATAAGTATTATAACACGTGTACCGAACTCTTTGAATAAAGCATATCTGGATAATATGATAACACCATTGCCCGGATTATTCTGACTAAGATGATCCTTCCTCGGTCACGAGAGGAAAGTTCTACATTTTTGAAACAAAGATATACAGAACTCTGAATATGTTAACATAATTATGCCGATAAATCACCTCGTCGATATACTTTACGATATAGAACAAGTCGATGGAACTAAGAATTAGCTTACGCTTCAGCAACGCCTTAGGATTTAATATTATGATTCGGTATCAATTGGAGAAAGACTCCTCCACTTAGAGCATTAACTCATACCGCTAACTTGAATAAAAATAGTCATTCTCGCACAGTCTACCGGACTAAGGAAGACATAGATAAAAATAAAATGCGGCTCAGACCTGAGCTACCAAATTACCCTCTCGAGTTGCCAAACGACTGCAACTCCCGAGTTCACAACTCTATATCTTTGTCATAAGCACTACCGCCTGATGGATCAAATCAGAGGTCAAATTATGCCCATCATTACCTTTAGTAGTCCTAAACACAACAATGCGCTTACCCAGCTACCTTGACACGCACTCTGGCTCCACACAGGGAACATCATAAGAGGCTACTGACCGCCTAAGCTCACCAGTGCCGAACAAAGAAGAGATGGTAATGGACTGAGGATAGAAATAATTAGAGATTCAGGAAGCTCATCTTATTATTTGCTTGGCTCCCAGAGCTACACTACTTCCGAGTCAAGCTATCAAAAGAATCGCAATTGAAGAGATAGACATTAAATAAGCTTTATAGAATGACCTCTAGATCAATTTAACCTTCCTATAAAAGGAAACCCCGACAATTTACCAGAAAACCCTTTTATGCCGAGACAAGCTCATGGAATAACATGACTCTACTAGCATCTCGAACCAAGAGGAGACACATATATCGAGTATTATTTATTAATAACTTTATATCGGAAGAAACAATGATATTTTCTGATGGTGATGAATAAGAATCCTATCATCCTACCAACACTGAATTCCAAAGAGCGGTAGACTAACTTGACATTATAACAGAATGAGGCACAACAAGATGCCAAGCAAACAATACTGATACTCACTCATAAATCTCTCACATTTAAACCAGATAAACTAGTAGGGTCATCACAAATTCCAGGAATAAATCATATCAGAAGCTCACCCCTCTACCGCAACCGATTCTTAATAGAAACGACATCCAAAGAAACCATCGAAACATGATAAGACACATCATTTCAAGATCGATCGAAAGAATAAAATCTTACTCACATTTAAGAGAAGAAGAAATCCCAGGGTCTACTATATCAGATACCTCAGCATCCTGCCTGACTGGCAGTTCATAAAACTGCCTCTGCAGCTGAACTAAGCCACTACACTGATAATCACCTCCTGAAGAACCACTGCTACCACACTCTCAACCTTTACTAGATCGTGGCATTTCTCTTAATGCCAGATTGAGATCTAAATGAAATCCCTACGACTGGGCAGGTGCCTGAGGGCAAGAAGAAGGACGAATGTCTACTTGCTGGAGTAAGGGAAAACTCCCCAAAGGATAATCAAGCTCACGACAATGATAACACCATTTTGTTGAAAATGGAAGAAGGACAGATTGTTGATAGCTATAATGAGAAAAACTGGGTCTGATCTTGACGAACTACTGGCACACTCTAAGAATCACGTGACAGCTGAGATAACCTGGAAGGTGCTCTCCCAAAATATTTAGAACTCTTACCTCCAAATGAGGTACCATGGTTGCCCACCAGAGCCACGGGATCTCTTACTCTCCTGCTCTAACTTATGGTATGCCTAATACCTCTGAGCAATATCAATAACAACATCAAATGAAATCCATACCTCAATTTCTCGAGCCATCTGGGATTTCAAGGAAAAATGAAGGTCATCAATAAATCTTTGAATCTCTCGAAAGGCTCATGAACTAGCTCTAATGCATATTCAGCCATTCTATAGAATTCAATCTCATATTCTGAAACACCAACAGGCTAACCGACAGGCTACCCTGTCCAATCCACTCAAACTGGCAACACTTTTCATCTCGTTCGCTACTCGAAAGGAACTTTTCCACGAATCTAGAAGAAAAATCGAACCAAGTTAGCTAATAAAGAGCGGCCCACCAATCCAAGGCTGGACCCTGAAACTGGAAAGCAGAATAATCAACACCATACCGCTCGATATAATCAAGAGCCAGAAGGATACGCTGACATCATTTTATTTTAAAAAAAAACTTACACATGGATTATCTAATGCATTTCTTGGGAATATCGGGATGTTCAACCACGTAAAATAATATACCCTCTTTGGGCACTCGGACCGAACTGTTACCTCGGCTAGCTAACCAGCCAAAACAATTGGTGGCGCAACACATGCTGCATTTGGAACATATTTTACTGCGACAATATTAAGAACTAGAATAGGAGCTCCCTGAGACCGAACATATGCATCTGCGGCAACCTGATAAGCTGCCTAGCGAATAATAGGTTTTTGCGGTATCTGCGTCACCAAGATTCTCGCGAAGCATCGTAGAGAGCCAAGGGAATCACAAGGCCCTGCTCCCTAGCCCATCGCGAGCTCGTATAGCTGGGACCTCCGTAACTGGATCGTGAGCACGATCAAAAACTTTTGGGGCTTGATCAGCACTAGCCTCTGACCAGACTGCTTTGCCAGTGAATTCTAACCCTTTGCTTATTTGTCGCACAAGGGTTCACCATTTCTATGAAGGAGTTAACGAAAAATATTTTTGAATCCTACACCGACGCACGATCAGAAAAGAAGGAAGTGAAACTTCCTAAATGCCATCATAGCCTCTTGTAGATAAGTACGAACGTCTACGTACCCATCACCGAGACTCTACTAGACACTGTCTTAGTCTGGATAGACTCTAAACCGGCCTCTGATACCAACTGACACGACTCGGAATCCGGATAGGCCGTGCGGGCACCCGACATCCTCCCCTAGACCCATCGGGCGAACCCTGACCAATTAAATTAGGAAAATAAATATAATTCAATTCGTAAATAAGGACAAGACTTAAAAAAAACAATGACACACTGATACCTCTAGGCTATACAAACAAAATTACAGCTGACTACCCAACATACTAGGTTTAGGGCTATCTAGACTAGACATCTAAGAGTATGAAAGAAGACAGATACCTCCAGAAGGGAGCAAAAAGCAACTGAAATAATAACCACAGAACTGGTGGCCATCCTAAATAAAAGCCGGCTCAGCCTGACAGCTGAAGTCGTCTTCGCTAATGAACAAAGTAGCGAACTCAATCCTGGAGCGAACCTGCCGAAACGAAATATATAGACAATAAACAACAACAAACAAGGGTGAGTCAAGAGGACTCAATAAGTGGGGCAGACTAGCCATCTCAAAGAATAGGATGGCTTGCCAGGGAGAAAAGAAACAGATGAACCAAATTCCTCTTATTTAAATTATGAAAAGGCAGAGCCAGATAATAACTGGAAATACATATGGAATCACAAACTCATTAACAACCAGGAATGTAAGATAGCCAGAACATATAGGTATCCCGAATATATCAACAATCAGAAATACATCATACCGCCGCGGTGTTCAACCCGATCCATATATTTATACCGTTGCGGCATGCACCCTGATCCATATATTTATACCGTTGCGGCGTGCACCCCGATCCATATATTTATACCGTTGCGCGTGCAACCCGATCCCCACAACCCAGAATACGAGCCAGAAATATATAGGCAAACTGAGATATGTCCACAACATGGTGTACATACCGCATACATAAAACACAACGAAAAACACACAATAGTCAGTATGCGGTGCAATGAGATGGGATGAATGCGGTATGATGCAATGCAGTCACATATGCCTGATACCTATCTCCGGCGCGGGACTCTCAGCGTCTACCAGGAGATATATACAATAATGACCCTTCACCGGCTCGGGACTCTCATCGATTACCGGGAAGTATATGTAATGATGAACCTTCACTGGTGCAGGACTCTCATCGCCAACCGGGAAGTATATGCAATAATGACCCTTCGCCGTTGCGGGACTCTCATCGCCAACCAGGAAGTATATGCAATAATGACCCTTCGCCGGTGCGGGACTCTCATTGCCAACCGGAAAGTATATCCAATAATGACCCTTCGCCGGTGCGGGTCTCTCATCGCCAACTGGGAACTATATGCAATAATGACCCTTCGCCGGTGCGGGACTCTCATTGCCAATCGGGAAGGATATGCAATAGTGACCCTTCGCCAGTGCGGGACTCTCATCGCCAACCGGGAAGTATATGCAGTAATGACCCTTCGCCGGTTCGGGACTCTCATCGCCAACCGGAAAGTATATGCAATAATGACCCTTCGCCGGTGTGGGACTCTCATCGCCAACCGGGAAGTATATGCAATAATGACTCTTCGCCGGTGCGGGACTCTCATCGCCAACCGGGAAGTATATGCAATGCTGAAAACCATAGTGCAATGCTCATATGTTCAATGCAATGCCAACAACAGGGCATAACATATAATATACAATGTAAATTCAAAGCTAAAGCGTAATGAGTACGCCTATCGGTAGCTACACACGTAAGGAAACACGTGGTAGAAAATCCACGAGGCCAAGTGCCTCCAAAGAAATGGATATGAACACTTACCTTGTTACAAAGTTAATACAACCACTCAATAACCTCTTTGTCCTTTGTATTCATTGTCAAACGATCCCACTGTGTTCAATAAGCAGAAAATATATCACATAAGGCTAAAGGCTTCGTTCCTCATATCTTAGAACAATCCAGGTAGGAACCTGACACCCTATTCGTATACGCAATATGTAGGCCAGGCCTATGTACAGGGTTTATGGTCATATAACCAAACCCTAAATAAATTATGTTTATATGTTGCCCATAACTCACTGAGTACGAATATATAATCAATTTCATTATCAGGGTCCATTTGACCCTTTAAACTATTAATTGAACTTATTAAAATGATGTCTAATATTCCAATTTTTACCGTTAAAATATATGTAAACACATGTAATAAAGTAAAATAATGCATTAAGATCATGTCACGACCCAATTTCCAAGGGCTCGTGATGGCACCTAAACAACATTTGCCTAGGCGAACCAATGAAACAAGATGCGGAAAAGAACAATAATGTGAAAAGATCATAAATGGATATATAAATATAAAAGGGTGAAGTCCAAAAGAATATATCCACAAAAGAATTGGAGCATTCTAAGAGTGACTCAATAAAGTATGAATATACATCAAAGAAATCTGAGTCCTATCTCTAAGTGACTCCGGCGGTATGCCACCACGGTCTGTGTGGTCGGCTCACCTCAATCAAAAGTCTCAGAAGCCTCGGGAACCGCTAACGTCCGGGCTGCTGACTGGATGAAGGACCTGCGCACGTAGCAAAGTAAGTTATGAGCCGAAGCCCAGTAATATCACCGACAGGCCCGCTAAGGTACCCTGGCGGGACAAGTCGCTACATGCATCATAAGCAACAACATACTATAATAATCATACAATAAAGTAGTGAAATCACAAATAGATGTAACACATTCCATACACACAAGTAGTAACCAGAAGTCTCAAGGATTATGCCCATCCAACGTAAGGCATAGGTCAACTCAGCGGCGGTTTGGAGATCCAATCTCTACTCCCGTGCCGACTAACCTAGACCTACGATGGACTAGCAACACCACTACTAAGTGTCAACCATATACCGTGACCCGAAGTCACTATCACAATCATGAATAAGTAGACCAATGACCCGTAGTCGTTGGCTCATCTCAAATCTGTCTACGATCGCACCACACCCCCTGTCAAGTGCGTCGTATCTCAATAAATCAAGTGACCACACCACACCCCCTGTCAAGTGTGTCACATCTCAAAGATCAAGTGTCCACACCACACCCCCTGTCAAGTGTGACACATCTCATAGTATAGGCGACACCACACCCCCTGTCAAGTGTCCCTCTAACAGTATTAATATCCACGACATTAATAATAATAACAGAAATAATAATAGAAATATTAATAACGATAATATTTCACAGTCACCGTAACCCAGGTTGGTTATGCTAGCTGAACGTAAGGCGAAGGTTAACCCGACCACAAGTTGGGGGTACAATCCCTACTCCCATGTCGTCCAACCCAAGGTTACGTATAGACAGCACTACCCAACCCGGCACGTGAACAAATCAAGTACCAATATCATACAAAAGCCGGCAAAATCCTCGGCAAGACATTTATCATGACATGCCGGCAACATCCTCGGCCATGTCCCAAGTTCTTGCTATCTAAGCATGGCGTAGCAAGCGTTACTACGATATAAATTTAAGCTACCTCGACGTAGCGTTTAGACCGGCACATACCTCGGTCGAGTCACAATCTCGCTATTTATAACAAACAATAATAGCAAGTAATTCACATCATTAATCCTAACCATTGTTAGGTATATATATGCGTACATGAAGCATACTAGCATGAAGGAAGAGTCCACAAGCACAATAGAGGTCAAGTCTCACTTACCTCGAAATTCGGGCTCAAATGCCGGGAAGAATCTCCTTTCTCGCTCGCCTTGTCCGCGAAGGACTCTCCACTAGGTCTATTAAGACAAGATATAGCACATATAAGTGCTCAATTATAGCTATTTAAGCCTATAGGCATCCTAGGGTAAAAATTACCAAAATGCCCCCGGGTAGGGCCGAGCCCTAAATTTACAAAATGTACTTTTCCGGACTCCCCACGCTCCTGTGAGTCCAAAAGTACACTTAGATTCCACATGCGAGCCTTGCTCGATGTCTTTCCCCAATTCTTAAGAATCTAGGGTTCTAACCCATTTCCAAGAATCAACCCTTTGATTCTTGTGTTACTCAACATAAAGATGGATTGAAATGGCTTACCTTAAGTGTAAGTATGATTGGGTCTTCAAGAAATACCCAAAAATTGCCTCAAGAGCTCACCAAATGATTTTTATAAGTTATGAACCGAAATGGCATTTTTATAGCAGTTTTTTTTTTTTTTTGCCTCTGTGACAGCTTCTTTTGAAAAAATCATAACTTTTGATAGGAATGTCCAAATGACCTGAAACCAGTGCCATTAGAACCACAACTCAAAGGGCTACGACTTTCATGTTTTGAATTTTTCCTAATTCCTTACGGATTGGCCGGAAAATCACCTTTTATCTGGCTGTTTGCGCCAAAACAGAACAGAAAAGTCGCACCAGATTTTCTACTGTTTTAGGGGCAAAACGGGATCCTACGAAGCTCGGAATGATCCCAAATTTTTCACACAAGCCATAAAATACTTGGGTGACATGCTCGTCAAGACGGAACTCAATTCGGACCTCCAGAACTCAAAAAGTGGGTCCCACGGCAAAGGTTCAATTTTCGACTTTCGCCAAAATAGCGAAATTTAACCAAACGACCTCGGAATCCAATTCCGAAAAGTTGCTACAAGTCACAAATGACTATACGAACCTAACGGAACTTTCGGATCTCTCATCGGAGCTCATTTGCTCAAATCGAGCTCGGAAACCTCTTTTAACTCTTTTAAACTTCCGAAACGGGGACTTTATCAAAAGTCCTATCAAACGAGGTCCGTTTTCAATTTTGAAGGTTGCTACATATCATAAATGACGAGATGGACCTAACGGTGCGCTCGGATTTTCCATCGGGGTTCGTTTACTCAAAACGACCTATCGAAACCCCAAATTCCTTTCCGGAATTTCATAAACGGATCCTTTTCTCGAAAACCTATCAAACGGACTCCGTTTCGACTCAGATTTCACTGAAGGGTCATAAATGACCTAACGAAGCTTTTGGAACTGTCGATACGAAAATCGAGGTCCCGGATCCCGTAACGACTATTTGAGGGTCGTTACAGATCATTACCTGAATGTTTCGGGGTGAAAATTCTACTTTTCTCCGGCTCTTTTCTCATTTTCTGGTATTTTTTTCACTGTGTTTTTTGATTTTCTCTGTTTCGATGTTTCTGTTTGTAAATCGTAGAATCTGCTCCTTTCGTCACTAAGGACCCCACCGAAGTCCATTTAATTTATTGTCTTTTCCTTTTTTTTCTTTTTCTTTTAAAATTCGCTTCTACAGTAAAAATTAAAACGGTACCCTACGATATTCGAAATAATTCCAACTTTTGCATACAAGTTATACAAAATATATGTAACATACTCACTAAAGCGGATCGCAATCGGACTCCTGGAACTCAAGATGCGAATTTAAATGGAAAAGGTCAAATTATTTAACTTTCGGCATTTTAGCGGAAACTAGCCGAACAACATCGAAATTCCCTTTCGAAAGTTCACAAAAGTCATAAATAATCATATGAACCTAACGGCGCTTTCAGATTTTGAATCGGAAACAAAAGCCCTCCACCCCACCAAAAAGTAAAGAACCTGTGGTGCCTGCTTGTGACAGCTCATTCGCCAAAACCGAGCTCGAAAATCTCTTTTTAATATTTATCGACAATAAAAACTGAAACCTTCTTCCGATGCCTACCAAACGAGGTCTAATTTAGCTCAAATTTTACAGACAGGTCCTAATGGATATTACGAAGTTTTTAAAATTATCGGCACGCCAATCGGAGTCCTAACTTCTGAAACGACTAACCGAGGTCGTTTCAGTTTGAATATATTCTGACGGCAAAAATTGGGATATTAGACATCGTATTAACAAGTTCAATTAATAGTTTAAAGGGTCAATTGGACCCCGATAATGGAATTGATTATATATTCGTACTCAGTGAGTTATGGGCAACATATAAATGTAATTTATTTGGGGTTTGGTTATGTGGCTTTGAACCCTGTACATAAGCCTGGTCTACGTATTGCATATGCGAATAGGGTATCAGGTTCCTAACCGTATTGCCCTAAGATGCGAGGAATGAAGCCTTTAGCCTAATTTGATATATTTTCCTGCTTATTAAATAGAGTGGGATCATTTTGACATGAAATCAAAGGACAAAGCAGTTATTGATTAGCTGTACTAACTTTGTAACAAGATAAGTATTTATATCCATTTCTTTGGGGGCACCTGGCCTCGTGGATTTTCTACCACGTGTTCCTTACGTGTGTAGCTGCCGATAGGCGTACTCATTACGCCTTAGCTTTGTATTTATATTGTATATTATATGTTATGCTCTGTTGTTGGTATTGCATTGAGCATATGAGCATTGCACTCTGGTTTTGAGCATTGCATATACTTCCCGGTTGGCGATGAGAGTCCCACACCGGTGAAGGGGCATTATTACATATACTTCCCGGTAATCGATGAGAGTCCCGAGCCGGTGAAGGGCCATTATTACATATACTTTCCGGTTGGCGATGAGAGTCCCACACTGTTGAAGGGTCATTATTACATATACTTCCCGGTAATCGATGAGAGTCTCGAGCCGGTGAAGGGTCATCATTGCATATACTTTCCGGTAATCGATGAGAGTTCCGAGCCGGTGAAAGGTCATCATTGCATATACTTCCCGGTAATCGATGAGAGTCCCGAGCCGGTGAAGGGTCATTATTGCATATACTTCCCGGTTGGCGATGAGAGTCCCAGACCCGTGAAGGGTCATTATTACATATACTTCCCGGTAATCGATGAGAGTCTCGAGTCGGTGAAGGGTCATCATTGCATATACTTCCCGGTAATCGATGAGAGTCCCGAGCCGGTGAAGGGTCATCATTGCATATACTTTCCGGTAATTGATGAGAGTCCCGAGCCGGTGAAGGGTCATTATTGCATATATCTCCTGGTAGACGATGAGAGTCCCGCGCCGGAGATAGGTATCAGACATATGTGACTGCATTGCATCATACCGCATTCATCCCATCTCATTGCACCGCATACGGACTATTGTGTGTATCGCGTTGTGTTTTATGTATGTGGTATGTACACCATGTTGTGGACATATCTCAGCTTGCCTATATATTTCTGGCTCGTATGCTGGGTTGCGGGGATCGTGTTGCACGCTGCAACGGTATAAATATATGGATCGGGTTGCACGCCGCAACGGTATAAATATATGGATCGGGTTGCACCGTGCAACAGGATGAATATATGGATCGGGTTACACGCCGCAACAGGATGTATTTCTGATTGTTGATGTGTTCGGGATACCTATATGTTTTGGCTATCTTATGTTCCTGGTTGTTGATGAGTTTGTCATTCCATACGTGTTTCTAATTATTATCTGGCTCTGCCTTTTTATAATTTAAATAAGAGAAATTTGGTTGATCTGTTTCTTTTCTCCCTGGCTAGCTATCCTATCCTTTGAGGTGGCTAGTCTGCCCCACTTATTGAGTCCTTTTGACTCACCCTTGTTTGTTGTTTGTTTTTTGTCTATCTACTTCGTTTCGGCAGGTTCGCTCCAGGATTGAGTTCGCCACGTTGTGAAGGAGCGAAGACGACTTCACCTGTCAGGGTGGGCCAGCTTTTATTCCGGATGGCCACCAGTTTTATGTTTACTATTTCAGTTGCATTTTGCTCGCTTCATGAGGTATTTGTCTTCTTCTGTACTCTTAGATGTCTAGTCTGGATAGCCCTAAACCTAGTATGTTGGGTAGTCAGCTGTGATCTCTTTTGTGTAGCTTAGAGGTATCAGTATGTCTGTGTTGTTTTTTAAGTCTTGTCCTTATTTATGAGTTGTAATATTTATTTTCCTAATTTAATTGGTAAGGGTCCGCCCGACGGGTCTAGGGGAGGATGTCGGGTGCCCGCACGGCCTAACCGGATTCCAGGTCGTGTCACAGATAAACCAAATTCCTCTTATTTAAATTATAAAAAGGCAGAGTCAGATAATGTATGACACCATAAATTCATAAACAACAAGAGACATATGATAGATAGAACATATAGGCATCCCGAATATATCAACAATCAGGAATACATGACATATTCACGAAACATCGCATTATAATCACACAATACACTGCAACCGATGCAATAAAATGGAATGAATGCAGTATGATGCAATGGGGTCACATGTGTCAAATGAATGGAGCGGAATCCTCCTACTCAAGGACGGAATCCTCCTACCCTCAATATGATGCAATGGAGAGGAATCCTCCTGCTCTTAGGGCGGAATCCTCCTACCCTCAATATGATGCAATGGAGCAGATTCCTCCTGCTCCTGGGGCAGAATCCTCCAACCCCTCAATATGTGCAATGGAGCGGAATCCTCCTGCTCCTAGGGCGGAATCCTCCTACCCTCAATATGATACAATGGAGCGGAATCCTCCTGCTCCTGGAACGGAATCCTCCTACCCTCAATTTGATAGAATGGAGCGGAATCCTCCAGCTCCTGGGGCGGAATCCTCCTACCCCCTTAATATGTACAATGGAGCGGAATCCTCCTGTTCCTAGGGCGGAATCCTCCTACCCTCAATATGATACAATGGAGCGGAATCCTCCTGCTCCTAGGGCGGAATACTCCTGCACCTAATATGATATGCAATGTAATGCATGTGAATGACATATAATACATATGAATGCAATGTGATGAAATAATAACCCTTCACCGTCGCGGGACTCTCATCGACAGCCGAGAAGTAGATGCCAACTCACAGCCAGAGTACAATGCTCAGATCCTCCATGAAATACCAACAACAGGACATAGCATATAATATACAATGTAAATCCAAAGCTAAGGCGTAATGAGTATGCCTATCGGCAGCTATACACGTAAGGAACACGTGGTAGATTATCCACGAGGCCTGGTGCCTCCAAAGAAATGGATATAAACACTTACCTCTTCCATAAGTTAGCATTGCTAATCAACAACCGCTTTATCCTTTGGTTTCATTGCCAAACGATCCCACTCTATTCAATAAGTAGAAAAATATATCAAATTAGGCTAAATGCTTCATTTCTCATATCTTAGAGCAATCCGGTTAGGAACCTGATACTCCATTCGCATATGCAATACACAGGCCAGACCTATGTACTGTGTTTCCTTTGCTTCAAATCCTTGCTAATGTGCCAACACAATTTTTTGCATTTCACCACTCTATTACGGTTGCTCTGCGCTTGAACATCGAAATTGGTCAAGAATCTGTATTAAGAAAAGCTGAAGTGGTAAGCCAAGCTAAAAACACTCAACAAAGTCCTTTGAACTACCAGCATATGACACAAAGTAGGGATGGGCACTAAAATCAAAAAAATCGAAGTACCGAACCAAACTTTACTAGTTTGGTACTTCGAGTTCGGTACTTCGTTTTTCGATTCGGGTTCGATCTAGAAAATTTAAAAATTTTTGTTTTCGGTTCGATCTTCGGTTTCGAGTTTCTAGAATTTCGGAACCGAAAAAACCCGAAATCATTTATAAACAATAAAACACATCTTCTAAATCCCTAAGTTACCCTTATTCCCTTACCTTACCCAAAATCCCAAAGCCCTATTTCCCTCACAAACAAACACTGAAAAATAAATAGCCGCTCACACACAAGTCACAAGCAAACACTTAAGCACAAACCAAAATCGAATCAAAACATTCAAGTGGAATCCAGTCCGATCGAGGTTTCTTTTAGAGGTTCTCTTCTTCTCTAGCCGATCGAGGTTTCTTTCTTCTTTTTTTTTCTTTTTTTTTAAATTTTAGTTAGATCGAGCTTTATTTCTTCTGTTCTCCAATCCTGGACTCTTCTTCTCCAGATTGTGTTGCTTCTCTAGCTTCATCAATAAGTTCAGCATCCTTTGCTGATCTAACCTGCGAAAAGTCCAAAACTTCTGTAACATTTGAAAATAAAGATTGCTTCTTCTTTACCTTCTTGGGTTTTTCTTCTATATCCTATTTCTTTGCCTTTGCTGAAACTGCTACAAATTTCGAGGTTCTGCTGTTAGGAATATTATTACATCTTGGGAAATATTCAGAACCACTCAAATAGTTAGGAATAAGATCACTTTGAGGAGGTGAAAAGGGAATAATACTTCTTTATGTTATTTTAGTTTTAAAAGTGCAACTCTTAAGCTGCAGATTTAAGGCTTTATATAATGTAATAAGGGTGGGAAAGCTAAGAAATTTGTTTGTGGCATAGTTAATTTAGCCTACATAATAGAAAATGCAGGGCCAATCGCTGATAGAATATACTGGTGGTTCATAATAGATGACATGGCACTTTTGGCTGACAACTAAAATTAAAGACCAAACATTGCAAAATGCAATCTTTCCAAATATTAGTCCTCTATGGCTGTAGCTATTCCACCCAGTGGGAGAATAAATTGAAGGGGGGAAAAAGATTTGAACTTTAATCAAATAACTTTAAATTGTTGTACAAAACTATGAGGGAGGTTTACAGAACTATTACAGTTGTATAGTCATCACACTAACTTTAAATTGTTCCTACACTTAAAATTTTTTCTTGCAATTTAGTTATATATCTCTTGTCTAAAATATTGTGTATTTGTGTTTGTTCATAGATGGCGGATGAAAGTAGAGTTAGTGCTGAA
This sequence comes from Petunia secreta, assembly GCA_029990175.1. Lineage (NCBI taxonomy): Eukaryota > Viridiplantae > Streptophyta > Magnoliopsida > Solanales > Solanaceae > Petunia > Petunia secreta. The sequence continues at coordinate 19,254,709 of JARKIP010000038.1, read as the reverse complement.
GTTTCCTCAACTAATGGTGTACCTGAATCTCAAGGTGAGGATATGTCTATCAACACTGAAGGTACGAAAAAAAAAAAGCCATGGAATCTAGATCAAAGGTTTGGGATCATTTTGAAAAAGTATTTGTGAATGGTGCACATTCAAAGGCAAAATGTAAATATTGTAAGAGACTTTATGATGCTCAAACCATTGGTGGAATATCTACATTGAATGCTCATTTAGGTAGATATACTGTATATACACCTATTAAGAAACCTGATGGTTCTCAACCAACATTACCCTTTAAACCTATCTCAGATGATGTATCCGATTGGAAATTTGATCAAGAGCAAGTTACAAGGGCTTTAATTGAGATGATAATTGTAGATGAATTGCAATTTAGTTTTGTGGAGAAAGAAGGCTTTAAGAGGTTTTTGAGTAAAGCACAACATGTGTTTCATATTCCTTCCCGTAGGACTGTGAGTAGAGATTATTATAAAATTTATGCTGAACATAAAATAATTTGAAGAAGTGTTTTAGAGAAGTAGGACCAAAGATTTGCCTTACCACTAATACTTGGACTTCTATCCAAAGAATTAATTATATGTATTTGACGACCCACTTTATTGATAGAGATTGGGTGTTGCATAAAAGAATTCTTAACTTTTGTCCAGTCACTAATCATAAGGGGGAGGATATGGCAGAAGTGGTAAGTAATTGTTTGCTTGATTAGCGCTTGGAGAAGGTGTTTACTCTTACTGTGGATAATGCTGGTTCAAATGATGTCACAGTTAGAGAAGTGTCTAAACAATTGACTGACTGGGGAACTAATTTAATGGAAGGTAAACACCTTCATGTTAGATGTACTGATCACATTATTTCTTCTCATGTTTGTGAAGATGGAAGTGTTGCAGGTAGACTAGTAGGTAAAGATTGGGTGAATGTGAGGAATGTGGTAAAGTTTCTTGCTAGATTTTATGACCTCACAGTTAAAGTATCAGGTTCTCTTTATGTCACTGCTAATATAAATTTTTAGGAGATATGTGAGCTTTATGTGTATTTGAAAATGTTGTACTTAGTGATGACTTGGAGCTTTCTAAGATGGCTGATGAAATGAAAAAGAAATTTGAGAAGTACTGGGTAATCCTTTCAACATGAAAAAAATGTTTTTTATTGCATCTGGATTGGATCCTCGTAACAAATTTGTGTATGTTAATTTTGCACTTGAGGAGATGTATGGAAAGACCATAGGTGATAAAATTCAAGCTGAAGTTAAAACTTATTTTACTTTTTTGTATGCTGATTATGCTAGAAAATATTCAAGTGGAACGGTGGGTTCACATTCTCCTTCACCATCCACTTCATCTAGTGAGCTTTCGTCTGATTCACTTAGTGGGTGTGGTGGAAAAATAGTGAGAAACAAGCTTCACTTGAAGAGACAAAAAGAAGATAATGGAAGTGTAGGTGCTAAATCAGAGCTTGATAAGTATCTTAGTGAAGATCAAGAGCCCGCTATTGAGAATTTTGATGTTTTATGTTGGTGGAAAATGAATGCCCCTAGATTTCCTATTCTTTCAGAGTTGGCTCATGATGTCTTGGCTATTCCTATGTCTAGCGTGGCATCGGGGTGTATATTTAGTATGGGTGGGCGTATTCTTGATTCATTTAGGAGTTCATTGACTCCTAAATGTGTGCAAACTCTTATTTGTGTTCAAGATTGGCTAAGAAGTGTGCCTATTCCGATTAGCATTGATGAAGATTTGGATTATCTTGAGAAAATTGAACTCGATAAGATTATGGTGCCTTGTTAGTTTTTTTGTGTTAAGTTCACTTGGTTTCGCGGTGTATGACTTATTGTTCTTGTTAATTTATTATTATATTTTGAAATGGCCGACTATGCACAAGATTCTTGCATTGTTGATATATAATTGCATCATTTTCTTGTGGTAAGTGATTATACATCTACTTTGGTAATTGGTAGTTTGTTATTTATTGTATTAATTGATTCTAACTTTTGTTTTAATCTTGTTGGTAATTAGGTCCAAGTTAAAGTTCAACCAAGAGGCGTCGTGCAACTAAATATCGATCATAGGTTTGGTTGTATCTTGAAGTGATTGAAGAAAATGAAGGAGTAGTTCACAAAGTGATGTGTAAGAAATGTATATTTAAGTATAATCTGAAGTATGGCACAAGCGAGTTTAGAGCTCATCTTAAGAAATGTCTACGTTCACAAGCGAGTTTAGGAGTCATCTTAAGAGATGTCTAAGTTGATAGATGTTTCATAACTTCGTATTTTGTTATGTTGTGTTGGTACTTATTTATTTTGGACTTGATTTTGCATGGTCCGTGATGGCTACTTGTTATTGACTTGTTGTCTAGTATTGAGCCAGTTAAATGCTCATGTCATACTCACTTTTGTATGGATTGTCCCGTTTGTTTAAAGCTGTTAGAACTTGTTAAATTTGGTGTTAACTGCTGCTTGCTTTTACTACATTAGATCTGTTGTATTGATGTTGTTTTACTACTGTTTTGCTGCTGAACGCTGCTGAAATGATGTTGTTTTTCTGTTGTTGTTTTGCTGTAGAAACGCAGCTGTTTTTCTGCTGAAATGCTGATGTTTTTCTGCTGTTGTTTCGCTGCTGAAATGCAGCTGTTTTGCTGCTGAAACGCTGTTGTTTTGTTGCTGAAATGCCACTGTTTTGCTGCTGATATACTGCTGCTGTTATGCTGCTTAAACGCAGCTGAAATGCTGCTGAAAATTTTCTTGTTCGGGCTTTTTTTTTCTTTTGGCCATAAACTTTGATTTAAATCGAAACACTGATGTACCGAACCGAAGTATCGAACTAAAAACCCGAACCAAACCGACGTATAAAAATTACCGGTTTTTCTACACTTTAAACTGAACCGAAGATCGAAGTATCAAAAAATCGAACTGAAGTACCGAACGCCCAACCCTAACACCAAGAGCATTCAGACAATCCCATTCCCATATAACTTGTATTAAACCCACACGAGAGTCACAACAAAGAAATCCAATCACTATACAATCGAAGCTGGCAAAATTCACAACCTCACAGTGCACCCAACTTACACAATAAACAACCTCCCCTCTGTCAAGACTTTCAGCAATAACCTTATCAAGCTCAACACAATCAAGGACAAACGAAAAGACAAAACCTCACACCTTTATTCCTTTAGCTCAATCAAAAGATATTGCAAGCAACAAACGAACTACTCCCAAGATACCCATTCAAAATTCGATCCAACAAAGATCTATACTCATCACTCAAACATTCAATACCATGACATTGTAAAATACCCAATACTGAAACAAAAAATTCAGAGTCTGATTGACAAAGGCAAGACAATGATACAATTAGAACCAACAAATGGAACATGCAACTCTCAAGCCATAAATATATTTTCTATACAAACTAATCCATCAAAGATAGCTCTGTGACTTTTGAAAAGAAAATCACGAAACATGAAGACACCCCGTCATAACCCAAAGACAAATACAATTTTGGACAACCTCCAAATCCGGCAAAATTCAAACACCAAACCTTAGTCTAAGTATGCAAGTACCCACATAATCAGAGTCATCGAGATACTCAATCGTCACACTAAAATATGAATGCATATTGAAGCCAATATATTAGTGTTCAGTGCAATGTAACCACTCTGTTTCGACTAACGAATCTTTCTTTGACATCAGATCTTTCAGCACAAACACAAGATTTGCAGGCAATCACAACAGACATGATAGCACTTTAGCCACGTCAGGCTTATAATATGACAACTAGCCACGTCAGGCTTAAAATATGACGACCAGCCACGTCAGGCTTATAATATACGACTAGCCTGCTCAGGCTTAGAATATGACGATTAGCCCCGTCAGGCTTATAATATGCTGACTAGCCTCGTCATACTTATAGTATGACGACTAGCCTCGTTAGGCTTAGAACATGACGATTAGCCACGTCAGGCTTAAAATAGGACGAATTCATATATTTTGTTTTGTAGGCACCATTATAATAGACTCGTCCGCCTTAGAATTGGACATACACACATATTTTATGTTTGTTTTGCAGGCACTACTATAATGTGATGATCTATCAAAGTCAATAAATTGGGGCAGAATTATTGAGGATCCCCTCAAAAATTTCAAAAGAGGCAAGCTTACACTGGGGTAGAAATTTTTGAGACCCTCTAAAAAATTTCAAGAGAGAGACGAAGTATAGAAACTGGGAATTGATCGAAGAAAGCTTGACCAAGGCCCAACATTCACGAAAGAAGACACTACAGGAGGGAGATGCGGGACAGATGAGGAATGTACAACTCAAACCTCCCCCGGCAAGTCACAATTTTTTTTGAGTGCATGTATTATAAAAGCAGAAACACGATGACCTTCTTAGCAGCATTGCAGACATGATAATGGCATTTCATTTTTAGCACTTCACATTACTTTTGATTCGCAGGGCACAGCTTAATGCGACAGGCACTTTACTTTTTGTTCGTAGGGTACACACCCCGACGCGTTAGGCACTTTACTTTGTTCGCAGGTACACAGTCCGACGCGATAGGAAAACATCTCCCGATGAGAGCACTTCACTTTACTCACTGTACGCAGGGTATGCAGCCAGACGCGACAAATATCCCTGGAGGAGAGGCATATATTTCCTAGCACTCAAAGCACCTAAATACAGACTAGACAACCACATGATAAAGGAAAGCTCAGCTCAATAGGAAAGTATACTTTATCATTAGTTGCACTTATCTTATTTTTGTTGCAGGACCTTCTCCAATCCCTCGATAAACCCCTGCATCATTCCCCATTCCCCCACACTTGCTCCCAAAAATGACTTGCTCACACGAAAATTGTGCAACCACAAAACCTCAAAGACACACAAAGCATCATCCCAAAACCCAATTTAAAGAAACTTAATCTTTTTGACAATGTCCTTGCTATATCCGGAAACTATCTATTTTTTCGAGTTCCAAAGTGCTCAAATCTACACTTCCATACTCGCACAAATAATCTTCCTAATCTTTCATTCCTGATTGAATGCCAGTTTGTGTTCTTAATTGCATCAATCACGCATGTTCTCGTGCTTAATCCTTCCCGGCTGTTTGAATCATGCGCATTTATCGTGCTTTACTCCTCAATATTCACCAACTCATTCAAGACAATATCGAAGGCAAGATGACTCGATTATCGAGACGAAATGGAAATTATGTACGTATAAACTCCTCTTTATGGGTGTGTAGCGCGCCACATTTTCATAACTAGGATGATTATAAGCCTCTTTTCCCACGCTCGATCTATTGATGTTATCTCACTTTCGATAGTGTCCCTGAAAAGGCAAAGCATACATAAATCTAAACTTTACATACTCGGAAGTTTACTCTTGATATCCAAAATCGTGCGTCATAAAAATATCACACAGGCAACATGCCATTCCATAACAACACACGGTCTGATTCTCGTGAAACCCGAGATATGTAGGCAACTCAGAGACCGGGGTTCGGTCGAAACTTTCCAAAACTCTCATTCTCCTTTCCAACATTTTTGCTCGCCCGTCGTGACAAAATTGGCTACTCCGTCAACTATCTTTGTCCGAAGATTCTTTCATCATCCCCGGGCAAAGAGGGGCAGCTGTTGACACCCATTTTTGTCCCCCTGTTTTCTATAATTGACTATACTTAATCTAAAGGTGCAATATTGACTGTTTGAGTGAGATTTGAATTAGAAGGCATGCATTTACAAGTGTTATCCCCCTATTTATATATTATATACATAATTGTTGCTATATTACGTAAATCCATCATTTTAGGTTATTTGTTAAATACGTCTCAAATTATAGCTATTTGGGCAATTTAACTGCATTTACAATATTTAATAATTATTTGTGGATATTTATATGTAATTAATTTAATTTGATATAATTTGTTTGTATGTGTGCACGTCTTTCTTTTGTATATACAATATGCATATTTATATTTATTTAGAACCTTTAAGTTAAATTTCAGTCCAATTATATATTCATACTTTGGCATATTTCTTTTGAAAATGCAAACCCTCCTCACCTCGAACTTGGATAAAATGCATAACCAAATATATTTGAAAATCCGTACCATTCTAAAATATATTCCCTTCTTTAGTCTCTTTAATTTTTGAACGTGGACATAATATCTAGCCAGATATATATCCCCTATTTTTTAAATTAATTTGTATTTCGCTTCTACTCAATATCAGAAATCATTTCCTTTTAATCTCTTTAATTGACCCCTAATCTCTCTAATTATTTCCAAAATCCCTCCCCATTACAATCAGACACCAAGATTGAGGCCAATTACCCAACGACTATTTCAATTCCTCTTCTTTAAAAGAGAAGACCCACACTATTACAAAGGCACCATTGGCAGTAGTATTGTACAACTCCCCACCATCATCCACGATAGATCATCATTTCTCCTCTCTCTCTCTACAAATACGCACACATACGGCCACACCAAGACCACCACCACCAAAAAGGGCGGAACCACCAGTGAGGAAGAGAAACATAGAGGAAAACGGGGGCAGTACAGATCAGAACAGAGGGATGGAAAAAGCGGGAATAGGGGTTGAGTGAATACTGAAATCGAAAAGGGCCTTTGTCGCTTGTTCCCGGCGACCGGAAATCATCCCACCGGCCGGTGACATATTTCCCTATTCCTGTTTGGTCTGTTATCAAAATGGAAAGAAAAGAAGTGGGAACGAAGGCGGAGTCGCACCGGTGCTGCTGTTTGCAAACCCAGTTGGTATTGCTCCTCCTCCTCTGCACTTGATTGTTGTTCCTAGCTGCTACTACATTATAATCTCTCCGAAATAGTCTTATCTCTGCATACTCATTCCTCTCTGCTTTGTCGATTTCATTGTTGATGCCTACTCTTGGTTTGCTGTTGTCTTGCTTATTTTCTCATCATTGCAGGCTTACAGTGGTCCTTTATTGACTTTTGGTTTCGCTTGGATTATTGTGGAAAATGGTCCATCATTTATGCTCTATTGCTTTATAGATTTTGATCTTTATGCTTGTTTATTCTTTTAATGTTTATTGCTTTGATTGGATTATTGCTAATTTGGTCTTTCTCGTTGTGATAAAATTGCAGACCTTTTGACATTATTTTGCCTAAACTGATTGAGAGCAGTATTACAGTACTACCGGTCTATAAAAAATATTAATTTTGAGGCCTTCGGACTTATTTGAACATGATACTGCATATCTACCGTCCCTTACGTGTTCCAAAAACAAACAAAAAATGCAATGATGATGAGTATCCACTTTGCAAAACAAGCATAGAGCGTGTAGGACCGGTACCTGGAAAGGCAACACGACCGGACATCGTTGTTTGCAGCCGTATCGACATCCTTAAACCTCTACCCGATGCGATGAAATCTGAGCCTAAAACCTTTACAAAAATCATTTTTTGCCTTTTTATTTTTCTTTATTATTATTATTACTATTACTATTATTATTATTATTATTATTGTTATTACTTTATGTTAATTACTTGTTACTATTTACTAACTATTATACTAATTCATTTTTCGTATTTTTGCGAGGTACATTATGGCGAAATTCATAAAAAAAAGATGACACTTTGGGAGGAGGACTAACACTTTAAAATCGTTCTCTTATTATTTTGTTTTAGTCTTATTAATTTTATTGACACACTAACTTATTTTTTTTTTATTTGTGAATTATTTGACGACAAAATGCCGACGTCATTTGCTGGAGGAAGTCGTTGAAGAAGACAAGTAATTTATTTCATATACAAAATATTGTATTTAAATTGTATATTATAGTGGAAATCTAATTATTTTTCTAGTTTAATTAATTAGTTCACTTGCTTGGTCCTTTTTTATTTGTTTAATATCTCAATTATATAGTCCGGCCGGGAACCATACTTAGTGGAATCTGAGAGGTGCCTAATACCTTCCTTTTGGCTTAATATGAACCCTTACTCAGAATTCTCGGTTCGTAGATCAAGTTTGGAGTTAACATAAAATTGGCGAGAAACAAATTAGGTGCCCTAATACGTCTAGTTAAAAAATATGTTAGGTAGCGACTCCAAGTCTTACCCTTGAGTTCCAATAAGTCGAGCCCTATTTTCGAACTATATGGGTGTCGACAGAATGACGACTCTGCTGGGGACATCAAGGTTCAAACCATAATGGACTTTAAATTGGGATTCTTTATTTGCTTTATTTTCTTGCCATTTATTTTGAGACTAACTTTTCTTCCTTTCCTTGTTTGCAGGATTAAGGTCATTTTTAAATTTTCAAATTTTGGCGCTGTATTATTCAATTGCTTGTTTATATTTTCTTTATGTCACTCACACTTCCTCCACTCCTGGAAGATTTTATACTTGCACACACCATAAATGGTTACGTGGATCTCACAGCCGTTTCACTCTAAAAAAAGTCCTTTAGGAGGAATGGTTTGCGGTATAGTTGGTCTGTGGTACAGCCAACAATTCCAAACGCTCCCACCCTTTGGTTGTCCGCCTGGGGGAACCATCCTTGTCTAGATTTTCCAACTCTTGGAAGGTTCTTTTAGGATAGTACAACACGTCCCACACTTCAACCACTTTCAAATCTTCCATAAATTTGCTAAATCTTTTTCTTTAAAACAATTTCACTTCATGATTCTTTTTGCTTTTTTTTATTATCCTTTTTTTAAAAAACAAACTAACTTTTTTATTTTGTTTTTCTTTTTTACTCATCCCTTTTGAAAGCTATTTTGTGAAATACTTCAATATGTGCATACTTTTACAATATTTATGCATTTTTAGAAAACATGTGCATTTCTTTCAAAACTCGTAAACTTTTTAACTTGTGCATATTGCTTATACCTTCTGACATTCCTGGCATCTTCTAAATCGTGCGTTGAAAATACGGTGGTTACGACCACCCCTTTCCTCACAAAATTTCCTTGTAGGGGGAACGACCTGGAATCTATTTGGTCCGTGACGTTCCCATTCCCGAGACGTCCACTTGGGAGGATAATAAAGCATGGTCTAGCTAACTCCATTCCTTAGTAGCAACACTAGGAATCGTGCATCATGACATATCATTAGTCGACTTGTTCTCAAGTTCAATAGGCCAACTTGTTCAAACAATCCGAATGGATTTCTGACCCCATAGAGCATTGGACATGATTTATTTTCATTTGCTTAAAGGATTGAACATACAAATGTGGACCATTTATTGGGTTTATTCTGCATTCAATGTAATTCAAAGACACCAAAAGTGACCAAAAGGGCACCAAAACTCAAATTGAAGCAGAAACGATCGATTATTTCTAAAAAATCAAAATTATTCTGTATTCAACGATTTCAAAGGCACAGAGGTAACTTAAGAGGCATCAAAAGCCCAAATTGAATCAGAAATAATTGTTTATTCATAAACAGTCTGAAATATCTTGTATTCAATACCATTCAAAGGAATGAAGGTAACCTAAGAGGCATTAAAAGCCCAAATTGAATTAGAAACGGCCGTTTATCCCAAAACGACTGGAATCATTCTGTATTCAATGCTATTCAAAGGCACAAATGGTAATCGAAGGGGCATTGAAAGCCCAATTTGAAGCAGAAATGACCGCGTGATAGACGGGATGACACATAACGCACTTTTATCCTTTAAGCATTATATAAAGACTTGGCATCCTTAGTATGTCAAAAGTCCATTAGAAACTTCCATCTAAAGTGTCTAAAGGGTTCTCAACACACAACGACACATCTCTTCATATTCTCTGTTGCATTGTTTTCAAAAGCTTGTGCCACACGTTGATCATTTGCTCACAATAAAGCAAATTTTAGGCATTTCCTTCCCTCTTTTCCTATCGTCCTTCACCTTTTTCCAAAAGATCATGGCCGCTAGAACATTTGACATGATTGCTGAAATTCCCTAGTTGCTGAAAGATTGGCGGAGAAACCTAAACGTAGATTAACAGAATCAAGTCAAAATGGTGTTGGAAAATTTGATTTCACTAATGGAGCACACTGCAGTGAAAGGGATGATAGAAGTATCAGTACACTATTCGAATGTAGATAGAGTTGACACCCTTGCTGGAAGAAATAGGCGGGTTAACTCAATTACCATTTGAAAGTGAAAAATCTTGATTCCTAGAAACATTACAGCCGGTGAGTTCTTCGAAATGGTAGGGCTTAAGCCTAAATTATGCACAGACAGTATAAGGCAAGCAGGAATTTCTTTGACTTCCCTCCACATCAAATTTGGGTATGGAGAAGCATTTCAAGAATCCGAAGACTATTTCAGCATTAACCAGGCAGATTGGCAATAACATAGGGTACTTGCTTTTGTCACCAGCTTTTTAGGGACTGCCGTGTTTCCACAACACAAAGGACGAGTTGATGTTTGCATGGTTTCAATTGCTGATGCCCTACTCAAAGACATTAACAAGAAATACACATTGATACCTATGATCGTCGCAGAGATGAACCGTGCTTTGGAAAGATGCAAGAAAGGTGTTGGTTTCTTCGAAGGTTGCAATTTGCTTTTACAAATTTGGCTGATGGAGCATTTGCAAAAGATAGACAGCACAGAGCAGGCTTTCCATTCCATACCAAGAGAAAAATACATCTTGACTCATACCGCCCGCATGGACAACGCTCTTGGGAAGTGGGACCAACCAATAATTGCCAGCGGTTGGCACCACATGTTCTGTCAGTTGACATCCGAAAGGACACAATTGATGTTTGATTACTTTCCTAGCACTACAATGATCATATGGTCGGAAAGGGACTCATTTCTCATCTTAGTGGGCTTTAGAAGAGTTTACCCATACACTTCGTTAAGGGCACTTAGACAAGCAGAGAGAAAGCAAATTGTACCCTAAATTGCAGACATCAGAAGTTTCAAAGCAAATATTCTCGGAGGAATGATACTGTTCAAAGACATGATATTAGAACTTTGGAGAGAAAGGCAACGAATGGGAATCGATACTATTGGATGAGACAGATTTGACACAGGCTATGATGAAGACTATCCAGATGGCTTAGGAAAGACATAGCAAAGGCAGTTCAACCAACAGCAACAACAAAGAGGAAAAGAAACATTGAGGAGTTGGAAACCCGAGTACAAGAGGCTACGTAAACAACTGGCGAGGGCACAAGAGAAAATAGCAAAGAAATAAAGTTTGGTCGAAGCAATGAATAAAGAAAAAGGAAAATGGCGCATTAAGGTAGAACTCCTGACAAAACACATAGAGTCTACCTGTGTATGGGCTGCTGAAGGAATGAACGATGTGGCTAACAAAGGAATAGAGGAGAAAGGAAGTAAGGCTTGGGAAATGTTGAAAAACTTTACATTTGACATATCCCGGCTCTTAACTGATGCAGACAACATCATTTTTCAAGGAGACTCATCAGAGGCAAGCTTGACCGAGGGAGACTCGTCCGATAAAGCAGAAGAAGAATCTTCTGGGGATGGGTCAGCATGAAAGATGTTCACCTACCCATGATCTAATCTCCTAGCAATAGTTTTCACCTTTTACACTATTTCAATATCAGCCAATGCAACAGAAGTCCAATAAATGCAACATTATCTTTTAGGCTCCGCATTTTGTTAGCAAACGAAAGGATGCATGTGGCACAAAGCACTTTTCAAAATCATCGTGCGAAAAACGATCCTTCGCATTATAGGATGCATTTCTTATTTGATATGTGTGCATTTCATGAATTTGTCTATTGTGCTAAGTCTCTTTCTACCTAAGCGAATCTTTTCCCAAATTCAATCTCCTACCAAGGCACCTCATCTCCCTATTCTATATCCAAATCCTGATATTTAAAACCTTTCACATGTCCAAACTATTTCTAACTCACTACCAAACTCAAACATCTATTACCAAAAGGTTGGCTCGAGTCTAATACCAAGGCAAAAGATATGGTTAAGCAAGTAAACTTGTCAGGGATCTTTCGAAAGTTCTTAACATCAATTCCAACCAGCCCTATCCTCTCTCTACAATATCTCCACTGCACTACAAGCTACTAATAAAGATGTCCAGTTTGGAAATGTGAGCCTTTTCAAAAGACGAAAGATGAAGTCTCTTTTGCTGCAACCATTCAAAGGCCCTACTTTCAACCACTATTTTCAAACGCCGCCGCCACCATTTTATCCTTACCCTCATATACCACCTAAATATCTCGTTTACAACACTCTGCCCACTCGACCTATATTCTATATTCCAGCACAAAATTGTCCACCATACCAGCAAAACACTCAACCCAACTACTGAAATGCACCACCACACCATCCTAGGCCTCACCCCCGATGCAAACCAAAGATCGAAAAAAAACTATACTACACTACCCGAATCCCACACTCAATTGTTCGAGAGATTAAAAACTATCGGGCTTATTGTCCCGATACCTCAATTGTTCCAGCAAGCACTGTGCACATGGAGAGAAAAATTGAAAAAGCAAGAAAAATGTTGGCCAAACTCAAAGGCACACATGACTCACGTTTATACCTTTTAACACCAGTGCCCGAGGATTACTTTGTTACACCTGTCTACACAGTCACACCACCTGCAATACATGACTGTGATCCAAGGCATTTCCCAAACTTGCTCCTATCATGATCGAAATGGCAGTCAAAAGCTAGCAGAAGACAATAAGGAATTAAAAGCAAGCGTTGTAGCAAAGACTTGTGCACAACAACCAAAACAGGTAAGCCAATTCAACTTGAAAAGGAGAGGCAAAGATGCAACGACAAAGCCATCATTATATGACAAACCTAGAAACCCCTTGAGTATCTTGGAAGCATGTTCCTGTCTACTAGCAAAGATAAAGCAAGACGCTAAATTTATTTGGGACACTTACAAGAGCAAGGGTGGATTTATTGGGGTGATACGAATTCTCATGACGGCAAATACAATAGGACGCATCAATCTAAGAATACACATGATACATTGGCAACCTACATCGGGTTCGGTCTCTCCGCAATAAAGTATTATCAAACAAAGGAATGTTGGTGCAAAGATTGAATCGAAACAGTTGGTTGACAAGTATGAAAGACGTTGAATATCTCTTTGAAAGACACATAAGCATCATGACACACAAGTTTGCAAGGAAAGATGACAAATGCACTCAAAGTCTTGGTGTTCGACAAAAGCCAACCTCCCTTTCTGTCACACAACACAACCTATTCCTTACACAACATCTTTACTACCTTTCATTGACATTCAACTTCTAATATCCTACTTAAACAAGCATCAGTTATTTAACTAAAATCCTTGTCTTGACTGCTACATAAAGCACCCAAGCAATCTTTTAGAATCTCTATACAATTTCTCATAATTTCCAAATTCAAGTCCTAACCTATCATTCGCGGTCTAGGCATCCTTTTAAACTTTATGTGTTTCCTTTGCTTCAAATCCTTGCTAATGTGCCAACACGATTTTGTGCATTTCACCAGTCTGTTACGGCCGCTCTGCGCTTGAACAGCGAAATTGGTCAAGAATCTGTATTAAGAAAAGCCGAAGTGGCAAGTCAAGCTGAAAGTACTTTTCTCTACAACAAAGTCCTTTAAACCACCAACATATGATACCAAGAGCATTTAGACAATCCCATTCCCATAAAACTTGCATTATACCCACATGAGAGTCACAACAAAGAAATCCAATCACTATAAAACCGAAGCTGGAAAAATTCACCACCTCACAGTGCACCCAAATTACTCAATAAACAACCTCCCCTCTGTTAAGACTTTCAGCAATAACCTTAGCAGGCTCAACAAAATCAAGGACAAACGAAAAGACAAAACCTCATACCTTTATTCCTTTAGCTCAATCAAAAGATATTGCAAGCAACAAATGAACTACTCCCAAGATACCCATTCCAAAATTCGATCCAACAAAGATCTATACTTATAACTCAAACATTCAATACCATGACATCGCAAAATACCCAATACTAAAACACAAAATTCAGAGTCTGATTAAGAAAAGCAAGACAATGATATAATTAGAACCAACAAATAGAACGTGCAACTCCCAAGCCACAAATTCATTTTATATACAAACCAATCCATCAAAGATAGCTTTGTGACTTTTGAAAAGAAAATCACGAAAAATGAAGTCACCCCGTCACAACCCAAGACAAATACAATTTTGGAAAATTCAAATGCCAAATCTCAGTCTAAGTATGCAAGTACCCATATAATCAGAGTCATCGAGATACCCAATCGTCACACTAAAAGATGAATCCAGATTCAAGTCAATACATTCGTGTTCAGTGCAATGCAACCACTTTGTTTCAACTAATGAATCTTTCTTTGACAGTAGATCTTTCAGCACAAACACAAGATTCGCAGGCAATCATAACAGACATGATAGCACTTTAGCCATGTCAGGCTTAAAATATGACGACTAGCCACGTCAGGCTTAAAATATGACGACCAGTCACGTCAGGCTTATAATATGACGACTAGCATCGTCAACCTTTGAATATGAAGATTAGCCCCATCAGGCTTATAATATGATGACTAGCCCCGTCAGGCTTATAGTATGACAATCATCCTCGTCAGGCTTAGAATATGACGATTAGCTATGTCAGGCTTATAATATGACAACTAGCCACGCCATGCCAGGTTTAAAATATGACGACCAGCCACGCCAGGCTTATAATATACGACTAGCCTCGTCAGGCTTAGAATATGACAATTAGTCCCGTCAGGCTTATAATATGATGACTAGCCTCGTCATGCTTATAATATGACGACCAGCCTCGTCAGGCTTAGAATATGACGATTCGCCACGTCAGACTTAAAATATGACGATCAGCCCTGTTTGGCTTAAAATAGGACGAACTCATATATTTTGTTTTGCAGGCACCACTATAGGCTCGTCCGCCTTAGAATTGGACATATACACAAATTTTATGTTTGTTTTGCAGGCACTACTATAATATGATGATCTATCAAAGGCAATAAACTGGGGCAGAATTTTTGAGGATCCCCTCAAAAATACCAAAGGACGCAAGCTGACACTAGGGCAGAAATTTTTTAGATCCCCTCGAAAATTTCAAGAGAGAGACAAAGTAGAGAAACTGGGAATTCACTGAAGAAAGCTTGACCAAGGACCAGCATTTATGAAAGAAGGCACTATAGGAGGGAGATGCAGGGCAGATGAGGAATGTAAAAATCAAGCCTCTCCTCGCAACTCACAATTTTTTTTAGTGCAGGCATTATAAAAGAAGAAACACGACGACCTTTTTAGCAGCATTGCAGATATGATAATGGCATTTCATTTTTATCACTTTACCTTTACTTTTGATTTGCAGGGTACACAGCCCGACGCGACAGGCACTTTACTTATTGTTCGCAGGGTACCCAGCCCAACGCGACAGGCACATTACTTTTTTTTTCGCAGGGTGCACAGCCTGACGCGACATGCACTTTACTTTTTGTTCACACGGTGCACCGCCCGATGCGACAGTAACTTTACTTTTTGTTCGCAGGGTACACAGCCCGACGCGACAGGCACTTTACTTTTTGTTCGCAGGTACACAGCCCTACGCGATAGACAAACATCTCCTAACGAGAGCACTTCACTTTACTCGTTATACGCAGGCTGCAGCAAGACGCAACAAACAAATATCCCTGTAGGAGAGGCATATATTTTCAAGCACTCAAAGCACCTAAATACAGACTAGACAACCACATGATAAAGGAAAGCTCAGCCCAATAGGGAAGTTTACTTTATCATTATATTTGGTTGCACTTATCTTACTTTTGTTGCAGGACACTCTCCGATCCCTCGACAAATCCCTGCATTATTCCCCATTCCCCCACACTTGCTCCCAAAAATCACTAGCTCACACAAAAATTGTGCAACCACAAAAACTCAAATACACACAAAGCATCATCCCAAAACCCAATTCAAAGAAGCTTAGTCCTTTCGACAATGTCCATGCTATATCCACAAACTATCTATTTTTCCGAGTTCCAAAGTGCTCAAATCTACACTTCCATACTCACAAAAATAATCTTCCTAATCTTTCATTCCTGATTGGATGCCATTTTGTGTTCCTTCCTATTCAAGCCTATCTGTGTCAATCATGCATGTTCTCGTGCTTAATCCTGCCCAGCTATTTGAATCATGCGCATTTATCGTGCTTTACTCCTCAATATTCCCCAGCTAATTCAAGAAAATATCAAAGGCAAGATGACTCGATTATCGAGATGAAATAGAAACTATGTACGTATAAACTCCTCTTTATGGTGTGTAGCATGCCATATTTTCATAACTAGGATGTTTATAAACCTCTTTTCCCACGATCGATCTATTGATGTTATCTCACCTTCGATAGCGTCCCTGAAAAGGCAAAGCATACACAAATCTAAACTTTACATACTCGGAAGTTTACTCCTAATATCCAAAATCGTGCGTCATAAACATCTCATACAGGCAACATGCCATTCCAAAACTACACACGGCCTTATTCTCGTGAAACCCGAGATATGTAGGCAACTCAGAGAACGGGATTAGGCCGAAACATCCCAAAACTCTCATTCTCCTTTCCAGCATATTTGCTCGCCCGTCGTGGCAAAATTGGCTACTCCGTCAACTATCTTTGCCCGAAGATTCTTTCATCATCCCCGGGTAAAGAGGGGCAGCTGTTGACACCCAATTTTGCCCTACATTTTCTATAATTGACTATATTTAACCTGAATGTGCAATATTGATTGTTTGAGTGAGATTTGAATTAGAAGACATGCATTTACGTGTATTATCCCCTATTTATATATTATATACATAATTGTGGCTATATTATGTAAATTCATCCTTTTAGGCTATTTGTTAAATATGTCTCAAATTATAGCTATCTGGGCAATTTAACTGCATTTACAATATTTAAAAATTATTTGTGGATATTTATACGTAATTAATTTAATTTGATATAATTTGTTTGTATGTGTGCACTTCTTTCTATTGTATATACAATATGCATATTTATATTTATTTAGAACCTTTAAGTTAAATTTCAGTCCAATTATATATTCATAATTTGGCACATTTCTTTTGAAAATGCAAATCCTCCTCACCTCGAACTTGGACAAAATGCGTAACCAAATATATTTGAAAATCCGTACCATTCTAAATTATATTCCCTTCTTTAGTCTCTTTAATTTTCGAACTTGGACATAATATCTAGCCAGATATATATCCCCTATTTTTTAAATTAATTTGTATTTCTCTTCTACTCAATATCAGAAATCATTTCCTTTTAATCTCTTTAATTGACCCCTAATCTCTCTAATTATTTCCAAAATCCCTCTCCATTACAATCAGACCCCAAGATTGAGGCCAATTACCCAACGACTATTTCAATTCCTCTTCTTTAAAAGAGAAGACCCACACCATTGCAAAGGCACCATTGGCAGTAGTACTGTACAACTCCCTACTATCATCTATGATAGATCATCTTCTCTCCTCTCTCTTTACAATCACGCACACACACAGCCACACCAAGACAATCACCACTAAAAATTGCGGAACCACCAGTGAGAAAGAGAAACAGAGTGGAAAATGGGGGGCAGTACAGATCGGAACAGAGGGATGGGAACGCTTGTTCTCGGCGACTGAAAATCATCCCACCGCCGGTGACATATTTCCCTATTCCAGTTTAGTTTGTTATCGAAATGGAAAAGAAAAGAAGTGGGAACAAAGGCGAAGTCGCAGCGGTGCCAATGTTTGAAAACCCAGTTAGCGTCGCTCCTCCTCCACTTCACTTGATTGTAGTTCCCAGCCGCTACTACATTATAATCTCGCTGGAACAGTCTTATCTCCGCATACTCATTCCTCTCTGCTTTGTCGATTTCATTGTTAACGCCTACTCTTGGTTCGCTATTGGCTTGTTTATTTGCTCATCATTGCAGGCTTATAGTGGTCCTTTATTGACTGTTTGTTTCGTTTGGATTATTGTCGAAAATGTTCCATTGTTTATGATTTTTTGCTTTACAAATTTCGATCTTTACGCTTGTTTATTCTTTTAATGTTTATTGCCTTGGTGGAATTATTGCTAATTTTGTCTTTCCCTTTGTTAGAAAACTGCAGCCCCTTTGACATTATCTTGCCTACACTGATCGAGAGCAGTATTACAGTACTACCGGTCTATGAAAACCATTAATTTTGAGGCCTTCAAACTTATTTGAACATGATACTACACGGCCAATGACGTTTGGAGGCAAATACAAGTCCCATCCCGTACTTACCGCCCTTACGTGTCCCGAAAACAAACAAAAAGGCAACAATGATGAGTATCCACTTTGCAAAACAGGCATAGAGCGTGTAGGACCGGTACCTGGCATGGCAACATGGCCGGCCACCATTGTTTGCAGTCGTATCGGCGTCCTTAAACCTCTACCAGATACGACGAGGTCTGAGTCTAAAACCTTTACAAAAATCATTTTTTGCCTTTTTATTTTCCTTTATTATTATTATTATTATTATTATTATTATTATTATTATTATTATTATTATTATTATTTTTATTTTTATTACTTTATTTCAATTACTTGTTACTATTTACTAACTATTATACTAATTTATTTTTCGTATTTTTTGCGAGGTACAATGTGGCGAAATTCATAAAAATAGATGACACTTTAGGAAGAGGACTAACACTTTAAAATCGTTCTCTTATTATTTTGTTTTAGTCTTATTAATTTTATTGACACACTAACTTATTTGTTTTATTTGTGAAGTATTTGATGACAAAATGCCGACGTCGTTTGCTGGAGGAAGTCGTTGAAGAAGACAAGCAATTTATTTCATATGCAAAATATTGTATTTAAATTGTATATTATAGTGGACATCTAATTATTTTTCTAGTTTAATTAATTAGTTCACTTGCTTGGTCCTGTATTATTTGTTTAATATCCCAATTATATAGTCAGGCCGGGAACTACACTTAGTGGAATCTGAGAGGTACCTAATACCTTCCTCTTGGGTTAATTTGAACCCTTACTCAGAATTCTCGGTTCGTAGATCAAGTTTGGAGTTAACATAAAATTGGCGAGAAACAGAGTAGGTGCTCTAATACGTCTAGTTAAAAAATATGTTAGGTGGCGACTCCAAGTCTTATCCTTGAGTTCCAATAAGTGGAGCCCTGTTTTTGAGCCCTAACCGGGTTCGGAGAAAAATGGATGTCGACAGACTTTCCATTAACTTTTTAGTTGTGGCAGCATCACTCTCGGCCTTAACAATTTCTGGATCAAGTTTAGCCCCGCTGCGACACTCTTTCGAAGTCTTTAGCCTCATTTGAATGACAACCCAATTCTTGTCAACCTTGGCTCGGGTTATTCTCATTCTGCGTTTCGAGGAGTAAGAATCGACTTTGCTCCACAAAGCCTTGACCTCGTTCTCGAGCCGCTCTTTCTCTCCAGCCAGCTGCTCTTTCTCTCCGGCCAGCTTGTTTATTTTGAGCAACTTGTGCCTCGAATCAGCATGAAACTTCTTAGCGCGCTCGCCAATAGCATACTGGGCCTCGGCTCTCATCCTCTTCAGCTCAACATCGCAGAGCTCTTTCAAACGAGCCATCTTCTCCTTAACAACAGACTTAATCTCGAGTTCTTTGGGCATCTCGAGATCCGATTTGTCAGCAGCTTTCTTGGCTTGGTCAAAATCAAGCCTTGTGATCAACAATTCTTTCTCGAGACTCCTCATCTGAGACAAGAGGCCTGCCCGCTCTCGCCCCAATCCTGCCTTCATTTGCCTAAAATTTTCATCTCGACGTCACTCAATCTCGGCAGCCTTGATCGAATTGATGTAACACTGCAAAGAAAAACTCAGAAAAATCAAAAGGAAAAAAAACAAGGCCGAAAGGAAAAATTGAGAGAGGAAAAACATACATGAATAGCGTGCTGAGTAGCATCAGCCAACAAATAAGCAATATGAGCCTTCCCGAGGCGGTCACGTTCCAACGGACCCAGAAGTCCACGAAGACTAATCGGGACTTGAATATCACCATCTAGGAGGCAAAGATCGGAGGGATTCCGATATAACGAAATTGCTTCCAAGAAGCTGAGTAAGGAGCAGGCTCGGAAGCAGCTCGAGGGGTCTTATTTTCCACTCAAGGTGGTTGAACGCCATCCATTTCCATTGCAGATGAAGGCTGAGCTACCCCTTTACCTTTATCAGCAACTTGATTTGGCTCTGGCTCGCGAGGAGGGGAAACTACGGCCTTTTCTTGGTCCTTCTCCATCTCCTCGGAAGGAGTGAGCTTGGGGAAAGGGACATGCTCCATTCTGGCCCATTTCCCTTCAGTGGTTTTCTACAAAGATGATTTCTTCTTTTTCAAAACTAAAAGGAAAGGGAAAAGTATAATTAGCAGAAAAACGAAGCAAAAGGAAAAGTGAAAACCGAAGGGAAAAACACTCAACCTGCCTTAGCCCCAAGGTCAGGTGACCCCTCGGGGACTGCTCTTCTCTCTTCCTCATCATTTCCTTCTTTTTCTTTCCCTTTGAAAGGTTTTCAATCAAACCTTGAAGGCCACTTAAAGCATCCCCCGCCTCGGGGGCTTCTTCCTTCTTGTTTTTTTCCCTTCATTTCTTCTCCTCCGGCGCGGTGATCTCCCTCTTTGGGAGACCTACAACAAAGAAAGATAATGATTCACCGAGAATAGATGACTCGAGGAAAATATGAAGGACAAAAATTTGGTTGAAGACAACTCACCGTGCCGTTTGCATGCCCATTGGTTCTCGTCCAAGGCAGCCAAAACCATCCATGATCAATCTGGATTTGGCATCGATAATAGCTTTGAGCCATTGGGTCAAATCCTTCGGGCGGACAATCGGGATCACCTCGGCTAACACAATTCAAAGAAGGGGAATTAAGCAAAAAAGTGTCGAAGTAAAATAAAAAAATGACCGAGGAAAATACTTACGTGCTCAATTCCATCGCTCGGGAAAACCAGGCCTCAGGGACAAAAGGTCAGTAGGCAGAAGAATGAAGCACTCATTCCATCCACGGTCCTCGATATCTTCGCTCTTTGTAGTCAACGAATACGAGCCTCATTTGTTAAGCTGGAAGATTCTGTCCTTGATAGAAGAGGTACAAAAGATTATCAAGAGTAAAAGTGACCGCGACTAGCTTACTAAAAAATTCAAGGCATTGAACATGCCTCCACATCCCGGGTTCTATTTAGGCTATGCATAATTGATAGATGCAGCAAAAGGTGTCCAACAGCTCGGGAATAGGAAGAGAAAACCTATTGTGAAGGGGTAGATGAAAACAAAAGAGCGCCCCTAAACTCTATCACATACTGGGCTATCAGGGGCAGGAATACCAACCTTAATCCCAGGACCCCAATTGCAATCAGACCGAACTAGATATATGTTCGCCTGAGTAATCAAACTTGGCATGTTTAGAACAGGGATATTTCTCCTCCTCCTAATATCCAACTCGGTCGGAAGCTGAATGATGAAATCCTTCAAAAGGTCTATTTTTGAGGGAGTAACATGGTGAGGTTCAAGCTCGAGGTCGTCTGAAAGAAGCTCGTCGTTACCAATGTCCTTCATGGTAACATTATCGTCATCAACCATAACTGACTCGGCAGCCGTGGCTGGATGTTGCTCTTGACCCAAACCGCTTGATTGAGGTAAATCATCCATATTAAAGTCAGGGGGAACAATAACACTCAATGGTTCGGGAACATTTACTAATTCACCACCAATGATCATGTTGTCAACAAAAGAGGGTGGAGAGTTTGATGAATTTGGCTTAGACATTTTTCAGAAAGAAGTTTCTGGACGGCAAAACAAGAAAATTTCCAGAAATTTTCCTGATAAGAAAATACGTGAAGAAGAAGGAGAAAGGGCGCGATTGTATATATAGATTAAGGTGACATGATTACGTTTACATGGGGAAGGCAAAGCAAGAAATCATGCCCAATCAGTGATTTCCACGCATGATTGATGGGATATGGAGTGACAAACGCTTTTTTCGAATTTCACAGCCCATGAATGGCCACGTCGCTTTCCCGCCTAAACTCATTCCACTCATCGACAGATCTGATAACTGCTTGAAGAGTGGGGGGACTATCTGTATTAGGTAAAAAATCACTGAGACCTTGAGCAAGGGTGCAGGGCTTGACTCAAGTCGATCTTAAGAGGCGAGTCCACGTGGGGAAAATGGCATGACCCTCTACCTAGAAAGACCACCTCGGGGAAGAAGCAAAACCGAGCCCAAGGTACAGAGCTCGAAAGACCACCTCAGGGAAGAAGCAAAACCGAGTCCAAAGTACAGAGCTCGGAATGATCACTGCCGAACAGCGTCCTCGAGCAAGCACAACATCTCGTCAAAACGAGACCTGATCTTCGTAACTGTCGACCGTTGCTCAGATATTTAAGGAGAAGATCATAAGCTGACCACGATCAAATGCAGAGTAACGGCCATAAAAGCGTAGTTATTACGGCTATAACGTCATTCTTCTTGTCAACTATAAATAGGAACCCTTTGTGATCATGAAGATCATCCAGAAATACAACACTTGACTTATATTTTTTCTCTTAAAGATTTGTGCCGTTTTATACACATTACCGCTCATTTATTTTTTACCTCGTTTATTTTATTTCATTAAGCATTTGCCTTGCTTAAATTCAATCTCAGTTCGACCATAACTTTGATATAAATAAATTATCAATCAACCCCAAGACAAATTTGATTTGTTGTCCTATCTCGATTTAGGCCAACAATATGATATCTTTATATTAAAAGATGTGATGAAGTCACCTTAATGTAGTAGTAATGTTTGTCTCATGTTAATGTTGTAATGAAGGTTGGGTTTAACACCCTTTTGTAATGGAAATGCTGTGTTTATGGCAACAAAGAATGGAACAATATCAAGTTTTTTGTTATGATAATGATGTGTTAAATGCACTACTTAATGGATCAATACCCTATTTCTTTGGTATTGTTTGTTGTCGACAAATACACATGAACAATTAGGAAACATTAATAGCAGATTCCTTTACCAACTTAAAGGTAGATTCATTGACAAAAAAGCTTAAAGTTTCAACTGCATAACAAACTGCAGATTCAAGGTTCAACTGCAGATTCAAAATTTCAAATGCAGCTGATGAGAATCAAACGCGGAAAGTAAAAAGGATAAGAACGAGACGTAACTCGATCTCTAATCCCAAGTAGCAACGGATAACTTGTTCCGTTACACCCCGAGAGAAGGACAAGAACACCTACGCTATGCAGCTACCCTCGAGCTAACGCGAGCACGCAAGTAGAATGGTCGGAGAGGAAAAGTATTCATCTAGATCCGCTACAAGAACTACAAGTCCCAAAACAAAGGGTTTCATTCAATAACCAAGAGCCTTGCTCATGTTCAATGTTCAACATTCATCAACTATCATAAACTAAGTGTAAATAGGCTAGACTTGGCTATTTATAGTGTTTACCAAGCTTACACAAAGACTAAAATACCCTTACTAATAAGGTTTACAAAATAGGCCACGTAGGGCAAAACGGTAAAAGAAACATAGGCCTTCACAGCTGGGAGGGGCGCCTGGACTGTAGGTGGGGCGCCTGGATTTGCAGGCAGCTAGGCGGGGCGCCTGGCTTGGCCATCAGCTAGGCTGGGCGCCTGGGCAGGCGGGGCGCCTGGGTGCTTTTCTGATCCTTAGGCAGTGAGTTGGCCAGGCGGGTGCGCCTGGCTCAGGCGGGGCGCCTGGCCCTTCTGTGCCAGTTTCTTCCTTAGGCGTGAGGCCTAGTTTGAGCACCCGGAATGGCTTCCACTCGCTTCCTTCTTCAAGGCCCTTCCTCACCAAGTGTATGTGTACTCCTTGGATCTCCTTAGCTTGGCTCCGTGTGAATGGTCTTGTGGGGGTTTGGGTCTCATCATCCTCCCCTTCTTGAGAAGATTTCGTCCTCGAAATTGAGGCATCATCACCCACGACCTCATCATCACCTACATCCAAAGGAACCAAGTCACAAACATTAAAAGTATTAGAAACTTGATACTCACTCGGCAAGTCGACCACATAGGCGTTGTTGTTTATCTTTGAGAGCACTTGGAATGGGCCATCTCCACGGGGTGCCAACTTCCCTTTTCTAAGGTTTGGAAACCTTTCTTTCCGGAAGTGCACCCACACATAGTCACCCTTCTTGAGTTCCACCTTCTTGCGTCCTTTGTTTTTCTTGGAGGAAACCTTAGCATAGGCTTCCTCCAAATTCTTCTTCGCCTTTGCATGGAGTTCCATCAATGCCTTCGCTCTAGCTTTACCTTTAAAATTAACAACCATTTCCCTTGGCAAAGGGGTTAGATCAAGGGGAATCAAGGGGTTAAAACCATAAACACACTCGAATGGAGTCATGCCAATCATTCTATGCACGGTGCGATTGTAGGCAAACTCCATAAGAGGTAATCTATCAATCAAAGTCCCGGCCTTACCTCGGGTCATGGCTCTAAGGAGTTCACCCAAAGTTCGGTTTACCACCTCGGTTTGCCCATCCGTTTGTGGGTGGTGGGACGTGGAGAACAAGAGCTTGGTGCCTAAAGCACCCCATAAACTTCGCCAAAAATGGCTTAGGAACTTAGTGTCCCTATCACTCACTATAGTTTGAGGCATACCATGTAGCTTCAAAACATTTTCAACAAACAAGGAAGCTACATGTTGGGCATCATCGCATTTCTTGCATGGAATGAAATGAGCCATCTTTGAGAACCTATCCACAACAACAAAAATGCTATCGTGGCCCCCCTAGTCCTTGGTAATCCCATAACAAAGTCCATTGAGATATCCAACCACGGGCTAGTAGGTACGGGAAGAGGGGTATACAACCCATGGGGGTGGGCTTTGGATTTAGCACGCTTGCACTCAAGGCAATTGTTGCAAAACTTTTCCACATGCACCCCCATTTTTGGCCAATGAAATTGTTCTTTAAGAATAGCCAAAGTCTTTCTTATGCCAAAATGACCCATGAGTCCCCCGCAATGTGCCTCTTGCACAAGCAACTCTCTCCAAGAGGACTCGGGTATGCACACTCTACCATTTTTAAAGATATATCCATTAACCCATTGGTATTTCTCAACTCTCTCCCCTTTCTCTAGAGCATCATGGACACTCTTTAGCTTTGGGTCATGAGCATACATCAATTTGATGCTCTCAAACCCCATGAGCTTAGAGGTGAGAGTAGTGGCAAGGGCGAACTTCCTAGAGAGGGCATCCGCCACAACATTGTCTTTCCCTTTCTTGTATTGGATAACATAGGGAAAAGACTCAATGAATTCAACCCACTTGGCATGTCTCTTATTGAGCTTCTCTTGGCCTCTCAAATGCTTGAGTGACTCATGGTCACTCTTGATTACAAACTCACGAGGCCAAAGATAGTGTTGCCAATGGGCAAGGGCTCTCACAAGGGCATACAACTCCTTGTCATATGTAGAATAGTTCAAGGAGGCCCCTTTCAACTTTTCACTAAAGTAGGCGATGTGCTTGCTATCTTGCATTAAGACACCACCAATTCCCACCCCCGAGGCATCACACTCAACCTCAAATGCCTTTCCGAAGTCGGGCAATTGCAATAGAGGGGCGGTACTCAACCTACTTTTCAACTCATGGAAGGCCTTCTCTTGAGGCTCTGCCCAAACAAACGGTTGGTCTTTCTTCACCAATTCGGTGAGTGGAGCGGCAATGGAGCTAAAGTCCTTCACAAATCGCCTATAAAAGCTTGCGAGACCATGAAAGCTCCTCACTTGAGTCACGGTAGTAGGAGTAGGCCAATCACGTATGGCCTCTACCTTAGACTCATCCACCTCCACTCCTTTGGCAATGCAAACCCGAAGGAGTTGCTTAGCACAAACGCGGAAGATAAACAACAAAACATAAAGATAGAAGCAAGAAGCAAGACAAAACTTGCTTCTTTTGAAAGAACAGTGAGGAACCTGTCTCAAAGCTCGATCAAAAGGGACACAAGAATCACCTAAACTATGCAACAATCCTCAAGAGAACATTGCCTCTTGCAAACTGAATGATCAAAGAGAAATGTTCAATCGGATTAACCGAAAGCCACAAATCCATAAAAGCCCTCACAGGGGGTTGCTCACGACGGAGACAAGAAATGTGCTCGGCACTTTCATTAATTCATCAATGTTCAAAAACTAGGTACTTACAATGAAAGGAAACAAGGTTTATATAGGAAATACTAAGGGTAAACTAGTAAAAGGGTCACAGGCGACCAATAGAAATAAGCCACGTAGGGCTGAGTTAAAGATGTGTTCGGCAGTCTTTGACTTCGGTGAGCCTTGGCTTCGGTTCTCGATTGCCTGCTCGAACACACTTGTCCTCGGGCGCGTGACTTAGCTTCGAACACTTGTTGTTGTGTTCGGCTCTGTGCTGCCCGGCGCCAAGAGCTGCTGTTCGGTAACCTTGTCCTCGGGCTCAAATTTGAAGATGAAGCCCTTGGTTCCAACATTTTGCAATTCACCTCCCGAACACATGCTTCCTCCCAACATAGCCAACTGGATGTGCATGTCATGGAGCAGCTTGGCTTGGCTTCGAGTGATTGGCCTCCTCGATTGATCAGTCACTGCCGTCGCTTGATCAGCACTTTGGGCTGCATCATCCTCCCCTTCTTGAGAGGATTTCGTCCTCGAAATCGATTCATCCTCTGCCTCCGATATTTGGCCTACAACACAAGGAGTCAAATCAGCAACATTGAAGGTGTTAGACACATTATACTCACCTGGGAGGTCGATGACATAAGCATTGTTGTTTATTTTGCTCAGCACTTCAAATGGACCATCTCCTCGAGGAGCCAACTTTCCTTTCCTTTGGTTCGGGAAGCGTTCCTTTCGGAAGTGAACCCAAACCCAATCTCCCTTCTTTAATTCCAGCTTTTTTCGCCCCTTGTTTTTCTTCAAGGCAACCTTTGTATAGGCTTCCTCGAGGTTCTTCTTCGCCTTGGCATGCAACTCGAGCAGAGCTTTGGCTCGGTGAGTACCTTCAAAATCAATAACAACATCTCGAGGCAATGGGGTTAGGTCAAGTGGAATTAAAGGGTTAAATCCATACACACACTCGAACGGGGTCATGTTAATCATTCGATGCACCGTTCGATTGTATGCAAACTCCATCATGGGCAAACGATCAGCCCAGTTTCCGACCTTTCCTTTGGTCATTGCTCGAAGCAAAGATCCCAAGGTTCGGTTAACTACCTCGGTCTGCCCATCAGTCTGAGGATGGTGAGACGTCGAGAATAGCAGCTTGGTGCCGAGGGCACCCCACAAACATTTCCAAAAATGACTCAAGAACTTTGAGTCTCGATCAGTCACAATGGTACGAGGTACACCATGCAATTTTAACACATTAGAAACAAACAATGTAGCTACATGCTGTGCATCATCACACTTTTTGCAAGGAATAAAGTGAGCCATTTTGGAAAAACGGTCAACCACAACAAAAATGCTATCATGTCCTCCCCCCGACCTCGGTAACCCCAAGACAAAGTCCATGGATATATCAACCCAAGGTCGACCAGGCACAGGCAACGGGGTGTACAAACCATGAGGGTTGGACTTCGATTTTGCTTTCTTGCAAACGAGACAAGCGTTGCAAAGCTTTTCCACATCTCGTCGCATTTTGGGCCAATGGAACTGCTCGGTCAAGATACCAAGAGTTTTGTCGACACCGAAGTGTCCCATCAGTCCACCAAAGTGAGCTTCTCGAACCAAGAGCTCTCTCCACGATGATACTGGCACACAAACCCTCCCATTCTTGAAGAGGTAGCCATCATGCCATTGATATTTCTCAACCCTTCGGCCACTCAAGATTGCGTCACGAACGCATTTCAGCTTGGGATCGTCCTCGTACATCGACTTGATGCTTTCGAATCCCATGAGCCTAGAGGCGAGAGTGGTCGCTAAGGCAAATTTCCTTGATAGCGCATCGGCCACAACATTGTCTTTTCCCTTTTTGTAATGAATTACATAGGGAAAGCTTTCAATAAATTCAACCCACTTGGCATGTCTTCGGTTCAACTTCTCCTATCCTCGGAGATGCTTCAAGGACTCATGATCACTTTTGATCACAAATTCTCGAGGCCACAAATAATGCTGCCATTGGGCGAGTGCTCGAACGAGGGCATACAGTTCCTTGTCATACGTTGAGTAATTCAAGGCTGCACCCTTGAGCTTTTCGCTAAAGTAAGCGATCGGCTTCGAGTCTTGCATCAGCACTCCTCCGATCCCAACTCCAGATGCATCACACTCGACTTCGAATGCTTTGCCGAAGTCAGGGAGTTGCAACAACGGGGCAGAACAAAGCCTCCGTTTCAACTCTTGGAAAGCCCTTTCTTGGGACTCTCCCCACACAAATGGATTGTCTTTCTTAACCAGCTCGGTTAAAGGAGCTGCCACGGTGCTAAAGTCACGAACAAACCTTCGGTAAAAGCTAGCTAAACCATGGAAGCTACGAACTTGTGATACCGAGGTCGGAGTTGGCCAATCTTTGATGGCTTCGACTTTTGATTCGTCGACTTCGACACCATTAGCACTGACAACGAATCCAAGAAAGACCACACGATCGACACCGAAGGCGCATTTCTTGAAGTTGGCATACAACTTCTCTTCTCGAAGCTTTCGAGCACTTGCCTTAGGTGTTCGACATGTTCATCCATGGTTCTACTATAAACAAGTATGTCATCGAAATAAACGACAACGAACTTGTTTAAGAACGGTTTGAGCACGTGGTTCATCAGTCGCATGAATGTGCTCGGTGCATTGGATAAGCCAAAAGGCATTACCAACCATTCATATAGACCGAATTTGGTCTTGAATGCAGTTTTCCACTCGTCTCCGGGTTTCATTCGGATCTGGTGGTAACCGGACCTGAGGTCAATCTTTGTAAAGCATGAAGAACCACTCAATTCATCAAGCATGTCATCTAATCGAGGGATAGGATGACGATACTTTACCGTGATTTTGTTGACTGCTCGACAGTCAACACACATTCGCCATGTTCCATCCTTCTTCGGGACAAGGATAACTGGAACGGCGCAAGGACTCAAGCTCTCACGAACGAGGCCCTTGTTCAGCAATTCATCAACCTGCCGTTGGAGCTCTTTGGTGTCTTCGGGATTACACCGGTATGCAGCTTTGTTAGGGATTTGAGACCCTGGCACGAAGTCAATTTGGTGCTCGATTCCCCTCAACGGAGGTAATCCACCTGGCATTTCCTTGGGAAACATGTCCTCGAAGTCCTGCAAAACTTTACGAACAAACAAAGGCAAAGGGTTATCATTAGAAAAATCTTCATTAGAGTTTAGAAAGATACCCTTGTGCACGAGGCAGATCATCATCTGACCGTGGTCGTTGCCTCGTAAGACCTCACCGGGTTGCATGATTGCACAAATTCCTTTCACTTCGGGCGGTGAGTTTGTCTCTTCGGGCCCCAATTTTGCTCCCATCGGAAGCTTAGCTTTGGCCGCTTCTTTCAATTCTTTCATTCGTTTATAGTCCTCGGTGACTTGTTTTAGAGACAAGGGTTTGAGTATGAAACTCTTCCCATCGAGCTTCACAGTGTAAGTGTTGGATCTGCCATTGTGAACAGCTGTTCGGTCATACTGCCATGGTCGACCCAATAGCAAATGACAAGCTTGCATCGGAACCACATCGAATATCATTTCATCTTGATACTCTCCGATTTTGAACTTGATCCACACTTGTTTGAAAACTCTCAATTCTCCACACTCGTTCAGCCATTGTAATTTGCAAGGGTGGGGATGCTTCATCGTAGGTAATCCCATTTGTGAAACCAAAGTTTGGCTCACTACATTGGCACAACTACCGGAATCAATGATCATCGAACACACCTTTCCCCTCACTCGACATCGGGCATGAAAGAGGTTTTCTCTTTGGTTGTCCTCTTCTTCAAGAGTCATGCAGCTCAAATTCCTTCGAACCACAAGAAACATTTCTGGATGATCAACTTCGACAGCCTCATGATCATCATCACCTTCAGCTCGGTCAGTCTCCTCGATAAATTCCTCCTCGGTGTCACTCGCTTGCTCATGGACGGTTCCATCTTCGAGCAGAAGCATAACCTTGCGAGTTGGACACTCTTTTGCCATGTGACCATAACTTTTGCACTTGTGACACTGAATATTTGAAGCACTAGGGGAATTTAGTTGCACTTTACTTCCCACTTCTCTTGATTGGTTAACGGTCACACCCCTCTCGAAGGGTCTCTTCGAATCTCGAACAGCATTGGCACTTGCTTGGTTAGGAGTTTTCCATTCTTTTCCTCGGTTCAAGGGAGTAGAAGTAGTGACTCCTCGATACCGATTTGCCTTTTCGTCCATCACCAATTTTTCAGCTTCGGTGGCAGCATCGAACAGATCTTCCAACGTGTGATACACGTGGAGTCTCAAGTGAGATGACACATCCCTAGCCAAGCCATTTTTGAATCTGATAATGGCTTGTTCTTCGTCTTCGACCAGATCAAGATTCAATCGAACCTTTTCGAACTCATCGTGGTACTCTTGGACTGACTTGGACCCTTGCTTTAGCTCATAAAGTTTTTGCATTTGAGTCTGCCTGTACTTGGCACTCAAATGCTTAGCATCCATAGCTCTCATCAACTGTGGCCACGTATTAACTACTGGATAGTCATTCCTTCGTCTATGTCTCTTGTCAGATTCCCACCACGTTGATGCATAAGCTTCGAACGAAGCAATGGCATGGGCAGCTTTTCTCTCATCGGTCATCTCATTGGTTTTGAAGATGCGCTCCATTTTAAGCTTCCATTCAAGATACTCATCGGGATCACTAGTTCCTTTAAAGGGTGGAATAGTGATCTTGACACTGTTTAAATTTGAGTCTCGAACACCACGAGCCTGTTCGGGATACTCATCATCTCGATCATTAGCCTCACGCTCAATATTTCTTCCAACATTTGCGCCTCGGCCTCGACCTCGGAAATTTCCACGACCTCGGTGAGCTTGCCTTCGTTGAGCGAATGGCGGCTCACGCTCATATTCGTCCTCAGGAAATTCCTCTTCATCAACCTCCTCGACAACGGCTCTAAGATCTCTTCGGGCCTTTGGAGGTGGTATTCTTTCTCCTCGGGGAATGCCCAAGTTTTGATAAGCAGCTTGGGGATTGCCCAAGTTAAGTTCTCTTCGAATTGCTTCACTTGTCAACTGATGTTGTCGTACAAGCTCAGCATACAGCTCAGGTTTCATCGGAGTGGATTGGCTCGTTCCAGCGCCGGACCCATGCATGGCCACGGACGCACTTCCTTGTTCGAGTTGAGCTACTCGAACACTCACTCCTCTTACTTCGGCGCTGACACCTTGTATCGCAGCCATGAGATCGGCTAACGACACTTCGGGCCTTTCAATGCCTTTTCCTTCGCCTCGATTACCAGCCATGGTACCTGCACAAGTCAAAAATCAAACAAATGTTAGGGTTAGAAATCACCTCACACTCTCCCTCACCTTTGATGGGTGGCACTCGGGTCCACTCAATTTATGGGTTCGGTTTTGATCACTCAAGGACTTATTAACAGTGGCTCGTCTGATTGATCGGTCCTCTAAGATCCTTCAAGTTCGACAATAGTCACTGTCTCTTCGGGAAGAGTGAAGTGATGTTCGACTCGATGGAACGGATGCTTTTTAACTGAGCTCGGGGAGTCAAAAGAATTTCTACGAAAGTTTGGACTTCGGTCACCCCTTCGCACGAATTCCTATCAGCTCAAAAGAGTTAGTACGACCTCGAGTAGGACGATTACTCAAAAGATCCACCAACTAGAATTTTGACACGAAAGAAAGTGAGAACCTAGGAGAATCTACCCTTTGATTCCCTTTTGGAATCTTCCTCGATCACACCAACTCTTGTCCGTACAAGAGTGGTCCCTCCTTGGTACGGACAGGGTTTTACCTTATCCACTTTCCCTTTTCAGCCGACAAATTTTCACCTGGGGGTTTTTTATATTTTAAATTTACCCCTTTCTTCTTCAATGCAACAATGACCTTTGCTCCGGCGTACGGACAAATCAACTTCGGTTCACTGAACGCAAATCTCAACAGATCTGGGCTGTCCTTTCGACTCCGGTCTCAAACGACATCGGAGGAAGTCAAAGTCCTTCGAGCTAAGAACCAGCTCGCCGTGTCGTACACTGTTACAATTTTGCAACAACTTTCCGGCGTACGGACAACGTTTTTCAAACTTAGAACTTCGATTTTCAAGAAACAAACAAACCCAAATCACTCAAGAACCACCAATCTTCACCGGTTTCTTCCAAACTCGATGGGATTCGAGTTTTCAGTCACCATTAAAGCTCAAACAGTCCAAAAATTCACCAAGAAACCCTAGTCACGAAATTGGTACGTCGGGCACTTGTTGGATTCAGAACTCGATGGTGAACAAGAATCAATGGTTGTTTATCCCAAACAACCAACAATGAAACACAATTTTTGAATTTTCCTTTTAACACTTTTTTTTTTTTTTTTGGTAAAATAACAACGCCAACAGTAACAAATCCAACTCAAGAACACGAAACGGAAAACAAAGACACAAACGCACGAAAATAAGGATAACGTGAATAGGATTTGGGGTTGTAGAAACAAGCCCAAACCGTGCTCTGATACCAAGATGGTGCAATGCAAACCCGAAGGAGTTGCTTAGCACAAACGCGGAAGATAAACAACAAAAGATAAAGATAGAAGCAAGACAAAACTTGCTTCTTTTGAAAGAACAGTGAGGAACCTGTCTCAAAGCTCGATCAAAAGGGACACAAGAATCACCTAAACTATGCAACAATCCTCAAGAGAACATTGCCTCTTGCAAACTGAATGATCAAAGAGGAATGTTCAATCGGATTAACCGAAAGCCACAAATCCATAAAAGCCCTCACAGGGGGTTGCTCACGACGGAGACAAGAAATGTGCTCGGCACTTTCATTAATTCATCAATATTCAAAAACTAGGTACTTACAATGAAAGGAAACAAGGTTTATATAGGAAATACTAAGGGTAAACTAGTAAAAGGGTCACAGGCGACCAATAGAAATAAGCCACGTAGAGCTGAGTTAAAGATGTGTTCGGCAGTCTTTGACTTCGGTGAGCCTTGGGTTCGGTTCTCGATTGCCTGCTCGAACACACTTGTCCTCGGGCGCGTGACTTAGCTTCGAACACTTGTTGTTGTGTTCAGCTCTGTGCTGCCCGGCGCCAAGAGCTGCTGTTCGGTAACCTTGTCCTCGGGCTCAAATTTGAAGATGAAGCCCTTGGTTCCAACATTTTGCAATTCACCTCTCGAACACATGCTTCCTCCCGACATAGCCAACTTGATGTGCATGTCATGGAGCAGCTTGGCTTGGCTTCGAGTGATTGGCCTCCTCGATTGATCAGTCACTGCCTTCGGTTGATCAGCACTTTGGGCTGCATCATGGTAGTAGGAGTAGGCCAATCACGTATGGCCTCTACCTTAGACTCATCCACCTCCACTCCTTGGGCACTCACAACAAACCCAAGGAAGACAACCTTCTCCACACCAAAGGCACACTTTTTGAAATTAGCATAGAGCTTTTCGGCTCTCAAAGCTTCAAGCACTTGCCTAAGGTGGTCAACATGTTCATCAATTGTCTTACTATAGATCAAGATATCATCAAAATAGACAACAAACTTGTTGATAAAAGACTTCAAAACATGATTCATGAGTCGCATGAAAGTGCTAGGTGCGTTGGAAAGCCCGAAGGGCATTACCAACCATTAATAGAGACCGAATTTGGTCTTGAATGCGGTTTTCCATTCATCCCCGGGTTTCATCCGGATTTGATGGTAACCGGACCTAAGGCCGATTTTGGAAAAGACACACGGCCCACTCAATTCATCCAACATGTCATCAAGCCGTGGAATAGGGTGACGGTACTTGACCGTTATCTTATTCACGGCTCGGCAATCTACGCACATTCTCCAAGTGCCGTCCTTCTTTGGAACAAGAATGACCGGTACGGCACAAGGACTCAAACTCTCCCTTACCAAGCCTTTGGAAAGCAAATCATCAACTTGTTTTTGCAACTCCCTTGTATCCTCGGGATTGCTTCTATAGGCCGGCTTATTTGGGATTTGAGAGCCCGGAATAAAATCGATTTGATGTTCAATACCTCTCAAGGGAGGTAAGCCATCGGGCATCTCATCCGGGAACATGTCCCCAAAGTTTTCCAAGACATTTTTCAAAGCACTAAGCATAGGGCTAGAAGAAAAATCACAATTAGAGTTAAGGATCATACCTTTGTGCACTAGGCATAGGAGAAACTTGGTGCCATCATTACCTTTCAAGAGCTCGCCCGGTTGCATCATGGCACACATGCCACCGGTAGATGAAGTAGGTGGGATTGCCACCATGCTTTTGGACAAAGGGCTAGTCTCAATGAGTGACTTAGCCTTTGCCACCTCCCTCAACTCCTTCATTTTCTTGTAGTCATCACTTACTTGCTTAGGAGTGAGAGGTTTAAGGACAAATCTCTTCCCTTCATGTTTGACCGTGTAAGTGTTGACACGACCATCATGCACCACTTGCCTATCGAATTGCCATGGCCTCCCTAAGAGTAGGTGGCATGCTTGCATAGGCACAACGTCAAACAAGTGCTCATCAACATAACTACCCATTCTAAACTTGATCATGGCTTGTTTCATTACCTTAAGCTCTCCACATTCACTAAGCCATTGTAACCGGTAAGGTTTAGGATGCTTCATGGTAGTCAACTTCAATTGAGACACAAGTGATTGACTCACTACATTTGCACAAGTCCCGGAATCAATTATCATAGAGCAAACAACATCTTTGACCTGGCACCTAGCATGGAAAAGATTTTCCCTTTGCAAGGTTTCACTATCTTCCACAATCATAGCCCCTAGGCTCCTTCTCACAACCAAGAAAGTATGAGGATCCTCCTCCTCCCCCGTGTCATCAAGCAAATCATCCTCCTCTACTCTCTCATCTCCCTCTACTCCCTCTACTCCCTCATCTTCCGATTCACTCTCTTTCTCATATGCATCATTACCAACAACAATCACGGTCCTCTTTGTAGGACATTCCCTAGCAAAGTGACCATAGCCCTTGCACTTGTGGCATTGTATTGAAGAAGAAGTAGGAGCATGTAATTGAGTTTTAGAGTTACCTCCCACATTAGGTGTGTTCTTCTCATACGGCTTTTTCACATCCTTGGTAGCAGTTGCACCACTTGTTCCAATTGCACTTGGGAACCTTGCATTTGTGGTAGGAGGCTTCCAATCCTTTGGTTTGCTTGTTGGAGTAGTAGTGCTACTCTTGTAGCGAAGGGATTTCTCCTCCTTGAGCCATTTCTCGGCCTCAACCGCATCTTCACATAGCTTGTAATGATCATCATATTTGTGGAACTTCAATTGTGAAGCTATGTGTCGGTTCAAGCCCCATTTGAAACGGATCACGGCCGTCTCATTGTCTTCATCATCTAAGTCAAGGATCATTCGGATTTGCTCAAATTCATTGAAGTATTCACCAACCGATTTGTAACCTTGCTTCAACTCATATAGACGCCTTTGTTGTTCAACCCGGTATTGGTTAGTCAAGTACTTCTCATCCATCACACGGATCAACTCTTCCCAAGTAAGATTAATAGCCATACCCGCCCTCCTTCTATTCCTCTTCACCGACTCCCACCAAGTAGAAGCAAAAGATTCAAAGGAGGATATTGCATACTTGGTTTTCTTCGCTTCGGGCATATCATTGGTGTCAAAGATACGCTCCATAGCCAATTTCCAATCAATGTACTCCACCGGGTCACTACTTCCTTTGAAAGAAAGAATAGTGAGCTTCACACTATTAAGGTTGTTGTTGTTATCACGACCCTCTTGGAATGGCTCCGGTTGGCCTCCATGGTGATCACATAAGCAACATAGTCCCTTCTAGCATTCCTCCCTCTGTATCCTAAGGGTGGCCCTCGACCTCGGCCTCTACCCCGATCCATATTTCGACCCCAATTCATAGCTCGCCTTGGTTGAAAGTGATCATCAAACCCATACACATCGTCACCATAATCAACTTCCTCCCCTTCTTGAGCCTCAACAACTTGCTCAAGAGGTTGCACATTTCGGATGGGTCTTGGTAGTGGAATGTTTCTTGGGGGATTATCCAAGATACGGGGAATGCCCGTTCGTTCAATTCTCTCTCGATCCTCCTTTACCCGTTGTTGATTGAGCAATTCAACAACTTGCTCCGGGGTAAAGGTAGGGCTACTTGAGCCTTCACCGGTCTCAATTTTGGACACTTGGGGTCCCCTTTTCAATTGGAACACTCGGGGTCCCATGGTCACCTTGAGTACTCGAGGCTCCCTTTTCAAGAGAATCAATCCTTTGGTTCATGAGGTCCATCTTGGCAAGAAGATTAGCCAAGGCCTCCTTAATGAAATCTTGACCTTCGTTGGCCATTGTACCTACAAAGAAAGAAACAAGAGTTAGTTAAAACACCTCACTCGCTCCCTCACTTGTGTTCACTCGGATCACTCTTTTGGGTGGCGGTGGATATTTCACTCTACTTGTAGTTCCAAAGCTTCACGTAGATGATTAGCAACTCTTCAACTCAACTAAACTATTCACGAGTCACGCACACTCCGGGGTGAGTGGAATTAATGGGACTCAATGAACGCTAGGCACTTTGAAGTGAGGACTTGAGTTAAAAGGTTCTACGCTTTTCCTTAGAAATCTACTCTCCTTGCTAGGCACGAATCACTTAAGAGCAATCAAAAGGGTTAGCACTATTCAAGTAGATCGGTTACTCAAAGTAGTACTAACTAGATGTTATGTTATCAAACAAAGGGAAGTACCTACGAAAATCTACCCGAAACAATACGTTCAGCACTCAGGAGGGGCGCCTGAAACTCAGGTGGGGCGCCTAGACTGTGCAGTATTCCAGGCGGGGCGCCTGGGACCTAGGCGGGGCGCCTGAGGTCTTAGGCAGTAGCCGAGTCAGGCGGGGCGCCTGGGCCTGGGACAGTTCCAACACGTTCCAAACTTGTTCCTAGTCGATTTTCAAGCCTCAAATCCGATGTTTTCAACTTGTTTTCACAATCCAATGATACCCAAAGTTATTTTTGATCTTCCTTAACAAAACCCAATCAAATTATCAACCAAACAATCAATCAAATCAAGGTTCAGGTCAAGAACTTCAAGAACACAAGGGTTTATCAAAAGGGTTTCAACAAGGATTGTGATTCATCAAACTTGGTGTTATACATGTTCAAATCCCACAAAATTGGTACCGAATTGTTTGTTTTTCAATGAAGATCAATCCCCAATAACAAGTTTTCAATCAAGCATCAATCCAACCCAAGAATCAAGCCAAAATCATCAAGAACAAGATTTATCAAGGGTTTAAGGGTTGTTGGGGTTTCAATTTTTCAAACTTCACCAATCCAAACAAATTTGATACCTAAGCAACGGGAATTCAATCACGATCAAGAATCCATAACACCCATATCACAAATCATCCAAATCAACAAGTTACACCAAATTTTTGTTTTTTTCAATTTTTTTCAATTTTTTTTGTAATTTTCTCCTTTCTATTAACTTCAACAACAAGAAAACTAAAAGAAGATACTAGGCACGAAGAACCAAGGGTCGGGGGTTTGTAGAAACAAAACCCGAGCCTTGCTCTGATACCAAACTGATGAGAATCAAACACGGAAAGAAAAAAGGATAAGAACGAGACGTAACTCGATCTCTAATCCCAAGTAGCAACGGAGAACTTGTTCCGTTACACCCCGAGAGAAGGACAAGAACACCTACGCTATGCAACTACCCTCGAGCTAACGCGAGCACGCAAGTAGAATGGTCGGAGAGGAAAAGTATTCATCTAGATCCGCTAGAAGAACTACAAGTCCCAAAACAAAGGGTTTCATTCAATAACCAAGAGCCTTGCTCATGTTCAATGTTCAACATTCATCAACTATCATAAACTAAGTGTAAATAGGCTAGACTTGGCTATTTATAGTGTTTACCAAGCTTGCACAAAGACTAAAATACCCTTACTAATAAGGTTTACAAAATAGGCCACGTAGGGCAAAACGGTAAAAGAAACATAGGCCTTCACAGCTGGGAGGGGCGCCTGGACTGTAGGTGGGGCGCCTGGATTTGCAGGCAGCTAGGCGGGGCGCCTGGCTTGGCCTTCAGCTAGGTGGGGCGCCTGGGCAGGCGGGGCGCCTGGGTGCTTTTCTGATCCTTAGGCAGTGAGTTGGCAAGGCGGGGCGCCTGGCCCTTCTGTGCCAGTTTCTTCCTTAGGCGTGAGGCCTAGTTTGAGCAACCGGAATGGCTTCCACTCGCTTCCTTCTTCAAGGCCCTTCCTCGCCAAGTGTATGTGTACTCCTTGGATCTCCTTAGCTTGGCTCCGTGTGAATGGTCTTGTGGGGGTTTGGGTCTCATCAGCAGCATATGGGTGTTACATAACAGCTCAAACAAGAGTACTAGTCTGAACAAAAAAAATCCAAAAACATTGTAAACACAGCTGCATAATCCCTGAAATGGAATTGAAATACTACAATCCAAAAAGCTTAAGACTAGCCTAAGTAATTTCTTCCTACAAGTACTAGTCTGGCTTTGGAAAACCCTTTCAG
This sequence comes from Petunia secreta, assembly GCA_029990175.1. NCBI lineage: Eukaryota > Viridiplantae > Streptophyta > Magnoliopsida > Solanales > Solanaceae > Petunia > Petunia secreta. Next base: position 19,216,065 of record JARKIP010000038.1, on the reverse strand, counting down.
CAACCTTTGCCTCTGTTTAGTTCATTTTTTTAGCTTTCATTTGTTGTACTCCACTTGTTGAAACTGTTGCATTGCCTTTCCACTTCAATCCTTTTTTAGGCTTATATCCAATGTCTCCAGTTACATCAGATGAATTTTTGCCAGACCTTGTGCTCATACCAGGCTTCATAAAATGAAAGACAATCAGTTATATTAACTTATAAAATATAGATTGAATCATCACAAGTAATTAAGGATATGCAAACTTATATTTTGGATTGTAAATCCACTAATTAGTGTGCAGCACCCGTATCCTACCATTCTTGGCCTTTTAAAGCTAGTTGTACCCCTTTCTCCACCAACACCAACACCCTAGAAAGAATGACAACAGTTTATATGATATTGGAGCTAACAATACTTAATGGGATTAGAGATGAAATTAGGATGCTACATGGTACGTCCTGGTGGTATTCCCCTACCCCTTCCTCTTCCAGTAGCATTTCTTAGAGGTGGTGCTGATGATGAAGCAGCAGTACAAGGTGGTGGTGGTGCTGAACCAAGTACCAATTGGTCTTGAAAGTGGTGGTGCTACATGACAGCCCCTTTTTGTGCCCCTTTTGATGGCAATTACTGCATGTCATATCCACTCCCCTCTTAGACAATTTTCCTCTCTTAGTTTCAGTAGCTTCTTTTCTTCTAACCTTCCTTGGTCTGCCAGACATTTTCCTCACTTCTGATGGAATCACCGAAAGGTTTTGTGACTGTGGCCACATTTTCATTCCCAGCACAGACTGTATAAAAGAGCCATAAGTGTCCATGTATGTATATCTATTGTACCAGTGAGAAACATAGTCCAGAGGGTCTAAGTCCCTCTCATAAAGTGCAACAATGGCATGTTGGCAGGGCATCCCCTTAAGCCCCTAAGACCTGCAACTACAAGTCGTGTTTGCCATGTTTACATTATGTGTACAATCCTCTTCTTTCACGTCCAAAGCCTGTATCCCCATTCCAAACAGGTGTGCACTTCATTGACTTCTTCATATTGTTCTTTAGGGTCTTCTGTGCCATTGGAAAAATGTGAATAGGCCACTTGCTGCAAAATTCTCTCATTTGCCTTATTCTGATAATCATTTTAACCCTATTCTCTTCAAGCATTGTAATGATTGTCTTGTGTCTTGCTTCTAGAATCCAAGAGTTAAAACTTTCAGCCATATTATTATCTACACTGTCATATTTGCTAGTGTATTTGAAGTACACTTTGCTCCACCTCTCTACATTGTAATACAAGAGGTCATCCATTATTTTCTCTTCCCCTAACTTCTTCATATACTCAATATTTTCCCTCAACTCAGTTTCAAAAGTAGATCTGGTAATCTTCCAAAATGTGTTCCTCCTCTCTATCCTCTCTAGTTCTTGGACCAGTTTGCTAGATGTGTCTAGCACACATCTTGTGTTCAGAGTTTGGCAAAAGGTCATCTATGGCCATCTTTAATCCCTGCATAAACAAACAAATATTCAGTTAATCTAATGTGCTTCAAGAAGTATAAAAAATAGTTAACTATACAAACAAGTACCTTTTGCATGTTTGTTATAATGGTGACATCTGTTCCATCTCCCAGCTCAAGATCAATCCTTAATATGCTGACAAACCATCTCCAAGTGTGCTAGTTTTCATACTCAACTACTACCTAAGCCACAGGCAACATTTGGTTATTCCCATCCTTGCACATAGCAGTAAGTACTTGGCCCTTACAAACCCCTTTTAAGAAGCACTCATCCAACCCAATACACTTCCTACAACCAGTCAAGAAGGCTTTTTTCAAAGCAGCAAAGTAGATGTAAAAACTGTTGAATATTTTCTTCCGACCCTCATAAGTATCCTCACTCAACTTCACCACACATGTACTACCAAGATTAAACCTCAACAACTCATCCTTATAGTCTAGAATCCAGCCAAACTCTACTTCATGGTCTCCCATTATCTCTTTCAGCACCCTATATCTAGCTCTTCCAACAACAGTCCTGCCAACTTGCATTTCTAGGACTTCCCTTATCATCTTCTGAAGTTCAACAATCATAATAGCAGGCTGTTGAATAATCTGTTTCTTGTAATGTTTGGCTATAAACTTTGAGTTGCAGAATTTGTTTTTGTTAGTGGTGACACACCTGTGAACAGGCTTGTAATTCTTCACCACAAAATCACCAGTTCTACTGTCAAAGCTAGCATAGAGGAGCCAAGGACACTTTGGTTTTTTACACCTCACCCTCACTTTTTTTTTCTCATTAATATACCTGTCAAGTTGAACTTTTTTAGTAATTGCATACAAGGTTAAAGCTTCCTGAACTGATACACATTCTGAAAATCTAGACCAGTCTCCCACACAATTTTTTTAGAAGCAGGATTAAAAATTACTCTTTTTCTATTTTTTCTTTTACATCTCTTTTTCTTTGGACCCTCGGACTCATCATCAACTTAATCACTATCTGTTTCATAGCTTGCAACCTCATCAGACGGATAAAAAGGTTCATCACCACCTAATTTTCCATCTAAACTCTTCTTATAACCAGGTTCAGTCTCATCATATCTACCCTTTTTTGCCCTAGTATGAAATGAGATTCTGCAGCCCTAGTCTTATTCTTTTTTCTAACAACAACCCTTCTCACCTTCCTAAGTTCCCTATATTCTTCATGAACGTCACTCCCATAATCTGCATTTACCTCCTCAAAGAGGTCATCATTATCTAAGTTATCTTCACTTCTAGAAAAGTCACTAGATGCAGCAGAAAAATCACTACTTTCAGTTGTTGGATCTGGCTGTGGAGTGGGTTCCTTAGGAGCTTCAGTTTTAGTCCCACAAGTAGGTTGGTCAAACTCTTCAGGCTCATTAAAAGAAGACCCCTCTGCAGCCCCAAGATTTTGACTAGTCTCATTTTCAAAAGACACATCACTGTCCCCCCTCCCTGGCTTGGAAATTCTATTGGAAGTGGGGCCACAGGCTGTTATATCATGTGGGCTACAAAGACCTCAAGTATATCCCCATTAACTATCCAAGCAAGAATACCACTTATGTCCTAATCAGATTTAATTTCTACCAAGCTACCATTGGCAGGTGATTTAATATAAATTACTTGGACATCTTTATTGTAACCAAATTCAGCTACATAATCCCTCAACTCAAAAAAGGATAACCTATCTATATCAAAGTCGAACACATCAGGTAGTTTGTTACCAACATAACAATTAGTCTCAAAGTCAACATAATCGCCATGATAAACCCTCAAAGTTACCAGTACAAAAGACATATTTTAACCTGAAATTGATAATACATAAACAAGATAAATCGATTAATCAAGAAATTATAGATTAGCCCTAAATACAGAAACCATAATTAAACGAACAACAGATCAACAATTATAACACGAAATCAAAAAAGTTAAGTGTAATCCTATAACTTAACGAACATACAGATCAAGAATATAAAGTTTAACCCTAGAAATCGACTAATCAAGAAATTAAATGAACCCTAGAATTGAAATGATTAAGCAACAAAAAAGAAGTAAAAATAAGAAGACGACATACCTTTTACTTATTATAACCTTAGAATTCTTCTATTCGCGGCTGGATTTTAGCAGAGATTGGATCGATTGGGTTAGGATTTTTCGCGAGTATTTTGTGTAATCAGGTGAAAGTAAAAGGGAATGACTTTTTCTTTATTTTTTAGTTTTAACTAGGGTAAATAATTAGTTTTGTAATTATCAATTATTAAACGACGTGGCCAATTGAAGGGGCGCGTCTCTTCAACTCTCTCACAAAATGTTGGGTTGGGGTGGATAAGGTGCTAACTAATATCATATAGAAGTTGGTAAGGGGGTGCAATGGATGCCCGTAAAGTTAATAGGAGAAAATGGCAACCGGGGACAAGTTTAGATGGGAAACAATCTATTCCGCTAAAAAAATCTATGAGGTCGGGAGAGGATTAAATTCCATGTGGCAGTGGTCGGGGTCCAATTTGGTGACATTTGGCTTTTCAAAATTAAATTTAGTAACAAAACTTTTTTAAAAAACAAATAAATATAGGTCGTTAGTCGAAAAGGGTATAGTTGTGTCAAAGGAGTAACCGCAGGGATACGAATGAGCCATTGAGTTAACAGGGGTAAATCTGCGCAATATCGAATAGTTCAGGGTACATTTGGCCCTTTGCTGTTAAAATTCTTTTTTAACAAAAATATATATTATGAAATTTACATATATTTGACAATTGTATTTCCCAATAATGCATCGGAAGGCCGAAAATTGAAAGTACTATTAGTGGATGATTTTTGAAAATACTCCTATGTACTTAATCCTTATTTGAATTGGAACTCACATTAGCAATCATTGAATCAAAAGCTTTATACGGTGTTTGATAATTTCTTAATCAAGATACCCTTACCAGATATGAATCAATTTGAAAGTCTATGCAAATATTTCAATAGTTCTTTATCTGGATTATCTTTCCAAAAGATGTCGTCAAAATTCATTTCAAGAAAATGTTTGAAAGCAAACGTGTGAATACGTATAAACTAATTCCAAATATAAAAATTATAATTTCGCCACCAAAATCATTGCATTATTTCACTTTTAATCTGCCTATTTTCGTTCAAAGAGACTTCTTACTTTTGCCACAGTTTTACTATATCCAGAGTAGGCCATGACTTAAAATGAGCTCAATTTATTTACTTCTAGTGCACCACTGTGAAGCTTATATATATATATATATATAAACAAAAAACGGTTAGGATAAATTTTAGAACAGACATTAGGACGACATTTGCAATGACATTTTATTCAAATTCAAATTATAGATAGATATTTTAAAACAAAGGTTATCTATATAAAGATAAAACTAGAACATGCAGTAAATGGATGAAATATCATGAGTTTGAGTTAATCCCAATTATCTTCAATATAATCTGTTATTTTGAATTTGAATTTATGCAAATGAAATTTGTTACAAGTCTCCTCCCATCAGTTAAAATAACTATCAAATTTGAAAGATTATTTTTAATTTGAATTGAAAAATAAGTTTATCTATCTATAACATTTATTTTAAATTTTAAATTTTAAAGATAAGTTTTCCATCTCCCTCCTCTATAGTCTATTTAATTCCCTCAATCCTACCGTGAAAGTTTGACATTCACAATTCACAAAGCTCACTGTTTCATTATTTTACAAAGGTATTTGAGTTCTGAATCTTATTTTGTTTCTTTCATCTTTATTTTATGTTAGGCCTCTTTCTTTTTATTCTCATGTACTCATATACATGATCATATGTTTATATATTATGAATTAATAATTATATACTTTGTTGCGATCAACTTCTGTACATATATATTGCTACTTCAAAAGATTTTGTCTAACAGTTATTTACATTGTGTGATTTGTATACATGTATATTTTCCACTTCAAAATCAAAATTGTTGGATGGGATCACTTTTACCTGAAAATAAAAGTGGTGATATATATATATATTATTCTAAGATGCCCTTTTTTCTTTCAGCAATTTTTGATAGATGGTGTCCATTTTGCATTTTGACTATTATTGTGTAATTTTTGTTAGACATTATTTTCAGGAATTAGCATTGGACAAGAGCGGAGATGCCTTTCTCAATTGTAAGATTAAGTATTCATGCTTTCTGGAAAATGAAAAAATTGTATATAAGGTCGTTTCTCCGGGAATAAAATACTTCTAACCTGTTTATATATTACTATCACTACTTTTTAATATTTTATAAATATATATCTTTATATAAATCTATCTTTAAGAATGTGAATAATATAATATATTAGTACTATTTTGATCATATCCAATGATCAAGTAGGACACAAAGCCAAGTGACAAGCAATCTTAAGACCATATAATTAGATAATGTAATTAAATTAGTTGATATTTTTTATTCGAATTAAAAGATAAACATTCTTTTATATATATATATATAAAATTTGAATAATAGTTTTGGATTTGGATTGATATTGTGTGCTAATACTAGTCTATTTCTTTATACATACATATATATATATATATGAAGAACGGTTAGGACAAATTTTAGAACAGACATTAAGCTATCACAAATGAAGCAACTGATCCGGAGCTTATGGAATCTGACTTTTGAATCATGACATTTAGGTAATAACGCATATGTACAATTGGTAAATTTGCATAATTTATTCATTTTTTGATGCTTTAATGATTTAAAATATTGACTGAGCAGCATTTTCAATCAAGAATTTGATTAACTTCCATTTTTAAGTGCTTTGATCTACTAAAAGCAGCTATGGGTGTCCTTAGCAAACAGGATGGGCAACACACATTTTAGCGACAATGGAATACAGAAATTGAGAAGTTATTTCATGGCTTTTGGAGAAATTAAGGTACTTGAAGGAACTAACCGTTTTACATTTTGTAAAATTTTATGATCTTTGGGGAACAAGAATATAAGATTATCCTGGAAATTTTATTTCTTGGAAAATCTAGGAAGTACAAGTCAGTATGACAAAAGAAAGCAAATAGTACACATCGCTAATGAGAAGTTTATGTATATTTTGTATTCATTGTGGCGTGAAGTTCAAATTCAGGGAGCTTTCAAGTGATTCTAAGCATCTATTATTAAAAACAAGGACCATAGGTATAAGAAAACATGTTTTGTTAATTAGCAGAGGCGGACCTAAAATTTGAGCACGATGAAGGCACCACTGAATTTCATCTAGATACATCAATTATATATATAGATCCAAATTCTGAGGGATTTATACTTATACATATAAAATTAATGCACACAGCAACAGGTGACGGTGCACCCGTGATTTGCATATAGGTTCGCCTCTGTTAATTAGCTCTCTATTTTTTAAAATTGGTTCATATCAGTGGTGTCGTATTGTCGTGATTAACATTCATTAGAGGAAGCCATGCATAATCCTTATTGAAAATACAGATTTTATGAACCCATACTCTACAAGTATGTAGTTGGTGTTATCACTAATTATATAGAGATTTTTTCATATTTTACATGCTTGGAGTGTATTTCATGAAAGAAACTGCATTATCAATGGTCCTATCATATAACTTGTATCATCGAAATTTGATCATTTCTGATAGCATATGGGAGAAAGTTGGAGTTTTGTAAAAAAAAAAAAAAAATACTTAGATTTGCTTTTTAATATATGGACTTTGTCGAATTGGATTATTAATCGTATATTATGCTATACTAAATAATGTTAATTATTCAAGTTTTCCAAGTGTAATAATGTATAAGTTTTCTACACTCAGTTTTGAATTTTCAAAAATATTAGCTGCCAAGGCAACATATATGATGCTATATTAGCATAAACTAAAGCTACAAGATTATACATTTGACATTGTTCTCTGTATAATGTAATGAAAATATATAGGCACACGAGCTACGAATAGTCGGTATTTAATTTTTTGACGCAGCATAATGCAACAAGTATAGCTTCTATGTGTATAATTATTTTATATTATTATTCATTTTGTTTCATTTTTATTGGATTTTCAAAACAATATCATTTGTTAAATAGGACATTAGGTCAATATTTGTCAAGACATTTTTCAAAATCAAATTGAAATCGCAAGATAAGTATTTTGTTAATTAAATAAAAAGATAAATATTTTTTGAAAGATAATCGACTATTATATCTTAATAAATATTTTTAAAATTTAAATGGAAAAGATCTTAAATATTTTTATCATTATTTGGTTATTTAATCAAAGCAAAACAAAAGCAAAAATGGGCATCGACAATATCTCTCACATATATATAACCCTTATTTTATTAATTTTGTTAATTAACTAACCCAAAGAAAAATTACATATAATATAAATAGATAAGCTCAAATTTTCAGAAAAATACATGTGTGCGTGTGCGTGTGTTTTCATCCTACATGTTTATTATTAATTACGTATTGGGATAATCTAATTTTGTGGTTATATTAGCGTAAAGTTTTTATTGTTATTGTGCAGGTAAGTTGCAGTAGTATCATAACCAAGCTAAGAAAATATTAGATTGATTGAGATAAGGCTTGCTCCAAAATAAACTTTACTAGATTTTTAATATTTATTACTTAACTTAAGAAAAGAGTAAAGCTTAGTTACGGTTAAGATTATTATTTAAGCACCGTAATATAATAACAATGGATTAAAGAACTATATATACATTTTAAAAATCTAAGAAACTCAAACTAAAGAAGTGAACATATGATTGTTAAAGATAGAAAAATACAAAATAATAAAATATTTCAAGGAAGATTAAAATTGCAAAAAAAATATAGATAAATTAAATCCCAAGATTATGAGATTATCCTGGAATATAAATTAAATCTCAGGATTATGAGATTGGGCCACAAAGTAAAATTAGGACATTTGGTCAATATTTATAATGAGATTTAATTCAAATTCAAATTGAAAAATAAGTGTTTATTTTTTACTTTGAAAGAAAAGACAAGTAAATATTATTGAAATAATAAATCTTTCCTTATCTTATCTAATTACTTTATATATGGATTACAGAGTGGATTAGTCGAGATAGGCTTGCTCCAAAGAATAAATTTACTATATTTATATACAAAATAATTAAAAAAAATTAAGGAAGATTAAAATTGCAAAAATATAGATAAATTAAATCTCAGGAATACAATTATATTTTTGTCATATATAATGTTAAAAGAGGACTGATTGGTAGTGCCATCAAGTTAAGTATTAAACTATTAAAAAGTTACATGGAAATCTAATAAATAGTGGATAATATGAACAAGAAAAATTAAGGAACGCAAAGGTTATTTGATCATTATATGATTTGTTTTCTCTATATTCATAGCGATTTAATTATTGCGTAAAATTCCTTAAGAAATGAGATAATCGTTGAAATTATGTCAAAGCAAAATGATCTAATTTATTCGCAAACCGTGTAATAATTTGATATGACTAATATTCTTTCATGATATCCGCGCATCGCGCGGGTACTATACTAGTAACAACTAACAACAAAAACAACAACCACAAAAAAACCCCCCTAAATATGATTACAGAAATATGTCCACAGCAAATCAAATGTTGAAAAGTATAATCAACTCAAGATTGGCCAACCGTAAAAGGAAGCAATAGGGGTATACAAGGGGCTGCATCTAGAGGTCCACACCAAATTTCTCTCTAAGAATTTCAGCAAATGGAGCGTCTCTATGCTGGCTTACCTGCACAATGCAAAATTAGTGCCCACAATCCAGTTAAACATCCAGCAAAGTTCTTGATGAATATGGTAAATGCACTTAGAAAATCTAGGGGCAGTGGCAAGGCAGTGCACAGGTACAACGGTCCTGCATATAGGCAGTCTATATCAGATGCGGATGGAGCCTTTGGTAATGGTTAACAAAGCCTAGTACTTTCGACATAAAACATCCACGTGTGTGTGTGAGAAAATTACTAAATTGTTTTAATATTAAATGCTGAACCCGTAATCTCAAAGTGCAAACAGGTTCAATCCTAAGAACCTTATGAGTTGAACCCAGAAGTTTATATGGTGAATCCTACTCTGTCTGTAATGTGTATGTTTCACTAGTAAGACATATCAGTACTATTCTTTGAAGTACAACAATAAAAAATGCAGGTTACAAAATGTTTTTTTGACTTCCAAGAAATAGGGAATGGTATGTCCATAGAAGATATATAGCCAATTTTGGTCCATGTGCAGTTTCACATTAAAATCAGATAAAAGGGGGCTGATTTAAGAAATTGACAGTATAAAAGAGAACAAGAAGGAAAACATAAACAACTTGCCTGCTGAATCTCAGAGAACTTGGTGAACATATCATCAGGTATAGACCAGTCAAAAATATCAAAATTCTCGTTGATCCTAGATTCGTTTTTGCTTTTAGGCAGTACACTATGACCCATCTGCACACCCCAACGAAGACAAATCTGAGCAGGAGTCTTGCCCAATTTCTCAGCGACTGAGAGTACAACAGGCTGCTTTAAAACCTCATCACCTGTGAGGAGTTTGAAACCTGGAGAACCGAGCGGAGAAAATCCCTGAAAGAAGCAACCGTATAAAAAGACTGATGTACTTTTTTGCAATAGATAGTCTACTCATGATACCAATTGATAGTAAATCAAAATTCATTGATCCCTCATAATAAGATCTCATCGAAATCAAATGGAAAAATTGACGAAAAACATGTTCAAATTTGAAACTTCCTTTAGTTAGTGAACTCACAGAGAGGTGTACTCCCTTGGATTCACAGAATTCCCGCAATTTTCTTTGCTGCCATGAAGGATGGCACTCCACCTGGTTGACAGCAGGAGGAACACGAGCTGTTTCGAGAAGATCTCCCAGTTTTTTTATAGAGAAATTGCTAACCCCAATAGCTCTAGCTTTCCCATAATCATATAGTGTTTCCATGGCTCGCCATGTGCCTGGTATATCTGCTGGAATAAGGTTTTCAGGTTTGAAGCCATCCGCGGCATTCTTCATCCGAAGAGGCAGGTGAATCTTCAAAATGATAAAACAAAAAGGAAAACGAAAATCTAAGTCACACAGAAGTTCAACAACTCATTGAATCCCTCAATAACTCTATTGATGAGTTTTTTTTGTTAAATAGACAAGATAACTTGTAAGAGTGGTGCTAGTTAATAGAGTTCTTACGAGCACTCCTGCTGCTCTTAAATATACTCCTTATGTTCCGTTTTATGTAGAACACTTTCCTTATTAGTATGTTTCGAAGAGAATGACACATGTCTATATTCAAAATAATCTACCTCTCATTTTACCAATAATATTTTAGACCACAAGTTTCAGAAACTCGGGGCTGAGTAAAACATGAAGTAAAATATGAATTGAACGAACGGAGTAGTTTTTTGCAGGTACATGACAAGTCTCAAGTCAAAGTATAGCAGAAGATGCTTCTAAAAGATACTTAATAAAAATGGGAACATCTATCAGCACTCACAAGGTACAGATCAATGTAGTCAAGTTGCAAATCGTCCAGAGTTCTATTGAACGCCACCTGTACATCTTCAGGTGCATTATCAGTGCACCTACACAAGTTCAATCTATGAATATCTTTGAAAACAAAGGGAATATCATTTATAACAAAGGACAAAAAGTAATGAAAAATACGACCAAAATTGCAATTGCTTAAATGCATGTCCTCTGAATCAACTAGAACAAAGCTTTTGTCATGATAAAAACTACAATTTATCATACCAAACATGCTCTAATTTACCATCCCTTAACACAACAGAGACAGGGAGAGGGGAGGGAAGGGGAGGGGGGGACTAAACAATGATCGGTAGATGGTTAATAATTGATGGAACACAAACATTGAATAAGTCAGTATAAAAGGTGTCTTATATCCATTTGTTTGAATCTTGATTACCAGAGTTTGGATGTAATAAAGAGATCTTCCCTCTTGACAACACCATCATTGAACAGCCTCTTCAGAGCTTCACCAATCTATATAATGGAGAAAATAAAGTACAGGTAAAGCTTTCCGTGACAGATTAATGTGGAAAAGAGAGACACAAACATTGATCATGTTGCACGTTCTATAGGAATAAATCAAAGTGAAACTAATTAACAGTAAGTATTAGTCCAGCGCATGTATTGAAAGACCAATCTCGAAAAGAAATCATAAAACAATATCAAATCTTATACCATGCCTAATTTACCCAATACATCATACCAAACATGCTCTAATTTTATAATCTTTCACCTTCTATAGGCATAAAAAAGAGTACAAATCTTCGAAGGTTAAGATGTCAATCCAACTTTGACAGGAGACACAAATGCTAGACAGCTTGCAAAAATGTGGTATGTCCTAATAGTTATGAGAGCAAACATGACAAGTAAAATAAAACAATAAATCCAGTCATATCTTACAAGTATTGTCTGCAAAGGGTAAAACGTACCCAGATTTTATCCTCACCAAGGTGGAGAGACTCCTTCTGATAGATCTTCGCCTAAAGAAAAATATTTTGAAAACAAGTTTGATACAAACAAGATTCTGTAAGGAAATTGCAATGATATTCCAAAAGATTTACCAAATGTCCTTCATGCAATGTATTATAACACAAGTGGCCATTTGCATGAAGAATAAGTTACAAGTGTCATTGTGCATGTATGGCAATGGACAAATGTCTTGTGCATGAAACCATTTTGAGAAGTGTCAAAAATCCCTTGACAAGTGGCTAATTTAGCAAGAAACTTGTCATTCATGCAAGGGGTGCTACCTTGCAAAGACTCCTATAAATGGAGGCCATTTTCAGCCATCAAAGTACACTCCACAGCCGCTCAACCTTCTCTCTGTTTAGCCAATATATTCAGCCACTTTTCACTATTAGCCACTTTTAGCCACTATCTTATTATTTAGCCACAAATATTAGCCTAACTCTTTTCCTTTGGCAACCTCCACTTTAGACTTGCTGGGCACATTATATAATTTTGTTGATTCCTGTTCCCTCTAAAATATAAATAGAGGAAGGCTTGTTTTATCCTGGGGAAACATTTCAAATTGCTGAAATAGTTTCTTAGGACAGTGCCCAGCACGACTCAGAGCACCGTATATCTACACAGAGATAATATAACTATATCCTTTTACTTTTATTGAGTTCAACAATACTTTTGCCGTATATTATTATTATTATTATTATTATTATTATTATTATTATTGTTGTTATTATTATCACTATTATTGTTGTTGTTTTTCCCAATTGTTCCTACAGATTCATCTACTATGGTAAAGAAAGTACTGTCATAAAACTAAATAAAACTCAAGGTAAGTAGAAAACACCAATAACAGTAAAATAAAAATAAGATAGAAATCACATATACTATAAGAATAACACTACTGCTAATATGACAGAAATCGCCTGACTGCTATCTAATTTTTCACCCTTATTCTCGACCTCCACGTTTTACTATCTAGGGTCATATCTTCGATAATCTGGAGGTGAACCATGTCCTTACTCCAATTCTTCGTCGATCTATCTCTATCTGGGATTTGAGCTTCCAGATATTAACTATAACAAAACTTTTTCCCCTCCACCAGCATTTGAAGAACATGTAAACAAGGCCACACTCTTGGGTGGGCATTTCGAACATAACACTAAATATTGTGTCTTGGCAAGTAGGCCTGGGCAAAGAGCTGAGCCGGCTCGGAACTCGGCTCGGCTCGAATGTCTTTTAGCTCAGCTCAGCTCGGCTCATTTTAAAAAGAGGCTTGGCTTGGCTCGGGCTCGTTTAAAGTTTGGCTCGGCTCGGATAAGCTCGGTCAAAGCTCGGATCAACTCGATTAGCTTGATTACTAAAAAGTTAGAATTTTACATTATATTTAATGTGTTAATGCAACAATTAACAATTGATAAACTAGTAGTTCTATCCTTATTTATGATTATGATCAAAAGAAAAAATTGAAAAATATTATTTTTTACATTGTACTAAGTATGGGAACACAAAATAATGAAGTCGGCTCAAGCTCGGTTCGAGTTCGGTCAAACTCTAACAAAGCTCGGTAGGGCTCGGGCTCGGGCTCGGGCTCGGCTCCGTATGATATAAAGCTCGGTTCGGCTCGGCTCGATAGCATAGTAAGCTCGCTCGGGCTTGGCTCGCTCGCTCGATGCCCAGCCTATTGGCAAGTGCCAGATTAACAAAGTCCATTTGCAATAACATTTGCAATGCAAGAGGTAGTTAAATATGAAAAGCCTATACTTGCTTTATCGTTAACTCAACTTACCTCTTTTTCATTGTCATAAACTGGAGCACAGTCAATATGACGGTATCCAACCTGCAGCATAAATGAAAGTTAAATAGTTATTCTGACAATTATTGTGCTAAATATCAAAATGAAAACAATAATTCTCTTGCACCAAACGTCAAACAACCATCATCCCTTGCTATCCTAAATGCATAAGTTCCAATATGAGACCTCTTAGTGGCTCTTCAAAGTGGATAACTTACTAAAAAGTAATCCATATAGCAAAATGAGCTATAACAATCCTAGGAACTTAGGGAATATGGGACACTCTTCCTTCACTGTGTTCCACATCGGTACACTACCCCAAACTCTAATCTTACAATAATGTGAGCAGTGAGAAGAATACTTACTTGGATATCCATACATATACTAAACTAATACTTCCTCCGTTTCAATAGGGGTGGAGTTTGACTTTGTACGGAATTTAAAAAATAAAGATTGACTTTGAAAGTTTCAAGCAAAAGTAAAAGAGAAAAAATTGGATCGAAATAAAAAAATTGTTGGTAGCTTTATAAAAATAATGTTATTGAATAATTATCAAATAAGAAAGCATGTCAACCTTTTTGAGACAGTTTCAAAAAGTATATCCATGAAAATATGACATATGTCTTTTAACTATTGGTCAATTATTCTTGTCTTAATTTATCACTTAATCATAATAAGTTAGTTTAAGAAGTAGAGGCTGATCTTCAGAGGAAGTAGAATATTCTGATGCATAGAACATGAATCTTGAATTTAACTCAATCTGTACTTAATAGCTAGCTTAAGAGTTGAGGATTATCTAAGACCTTATAAAGAGTCCAGTGAACATTCTCTCAGCGATGTGGGATAACCATCACTATAACATTAAAAATACAAAACTATTTTTGTTACATTCTTTAATAGTTTAAACTTTACCAATTATAACTCAAAATTATCTCCATCACATTTAAGTAACTTAACTTTGCTCACAATAACAATAAAGTCACTATCCTTATCCAATATACCAAACAAAATATACCTATTAAAGTAAAGTTATAGTAGGTAATAATTTGATGACTATACTTATATAATTGGTAAAGTTCGATTACTTTTACTTGACAAACTTTACCATTATGAGTAACGATAAATATAATTGGTCATACTAATTGTGGTCCAACCGTCCCAAATGGAAACATTATAGTAATTTCACGCTCATTTTTAATTAATTCGTTAATTTTCTTCCATTTCTACCCCTCAGCAGATTTCAGCTTAATTTTGAATAGTTTGTTTAACTCTCTTTCTCATAATATTAATTCCATGTTAATTCTCAAAGCACTTTCATATCTACACATGCACTTGATTATTTCCCATAAAGTAATCAATGATAATAGGTATACCAAAAATACACATGAAATATATACAAAATACATAAACTATACTACAATTATCGTGTATATACTATAATAGACTATACTAAACTTATCATTTATATATGAAACTATCATTTTTCATTGGTCATTTTATAACCCTAATACTTTGAACAATATATATATACCTTTAAATGTTGACTGACTGCCGCACCTAATAATTCCCTCCACTTTAATTTTTCCTCCAAGAATTTTATTAGAAATTTTAGTTTAAAAATTTGTGCCTACATTTTTCCCTCCTTGAATTCCCCCTTATATAATAAGCTACAACATTAAATAAACAAATTAGTCGTATGGCTGATGATACTATTCCAGCAAAGTGGTTATGGGTGTATTAATATGAGGTGGTTGTTTCGGGTTCGAGTTTGGTTAGGCTCTAATTTTTTTTTAAATTATGTGCTTTTTACAATCATAATCCCTAACCCTAAACCCGAAACCCCAAATCTCAAATCCTAAACCATTAGCTAGTAACCATTAGGGGTCATTTGATTGGTTTGATAAGGATAATAATTATCCACCCTTTGATTAGTAGTATTAATTAATTCGGGATAGATTTTATTGCAAAATTATTTTTATAACTTATACCTAGAAGGTGGTGGGATTATTTATGGGATTTTCTTGATATTTAGTCCCGCCAACCAAATGACCCCTTAAGATTATCGGTATAAATGTCTACAAATGATCACATATAATGGTATTCTTGCGCCTACATGATGCAATTAAAGTGAGTGATCACAGGTAATGACACCATTAGATATCCCACATTGGACCGTATGGTGAGTTAAATTCACCGGTATAATGTCGTATTTGTACATCATGCTATTGTATACAAGTGAGCACTTATAATTATGTTCTTGTGCCTTCATGATGCAATTGAAGTGAGTGATCATATATAATAACACCATTAGATATCCCACATTGGTCCATGTGGTGAGTTAAAGTCACCGGTATAATGTCGTACTTGTACATCATGATATTGTATACAAGTGAGCACTTATAATTGTGTTCTTGTGCCTAGATAATGCAATTAAAGTGAGTGGCCATAGCTAATGACACCCTTAGATCTCCCACATATAATGTTGTTCTTGATTAATCAATAGAACATTACAATATTTGATAATATTTTATTAAAAATAATTTGTATAGAGTGATTAATTAATTGACACAATAATATTAGTCTAAAATATGTAATTAGGGTCAATATTTAAACTAGCAGTCTCATTAATGTTTATATTTATAATTTTACATCGTTAAGTGTGCCTACATTAAATTACATTACACACCTATTGACGACCAACTACAACATTAAATAAAAAAAAAAGTTAGTTGTTTTGGCAGAAGATTCTATTCTAGCAAAATGGTGTTAAGCGTAATAACTTGAGGTGTGGGTTTAGGGTTTGAGTTTGGTTAGGCTCTTTTAATTTTTTTAATGTGCTTTTTAAACCCAAATTCATAAAATTCTAAACCCTAACCCTAAACGTACCCTAAAGGTCACTAATCTAATTTCATACTGTACATCACGATATTATATGCAAGTGATCACATATAATTGTATTCTTTTGCCTACATGATACAATTGAAGTAAGTGGCTATAGGCAATAACACCCTTAGATATCCCACATTGGTCTGGGTGGTGAGTTAAGGTCACCGGTTTAATGTCATAGTATTCATCATGCTATTGTATACATGTGGTCACATACAATTTTGTTCTTGTGACTCCATGATGTAGTTGAAGTGATTGATCATAGCTAATGACACCTTAGATTTCCCACATTAGTCCTTATGGTGAGTTAAGGTCACTGGTATAATATCATTGTGTACATCATACTATTGCATAAATGTGATCACGTAAATTTATATTATTGTGACTAAATGATGCAATTAAAGTGACTGATCATAGTTAATTACATAATTAGATCTCCCACATTAGTCCTTGTGGTGAGTTAAGGTCACCGGTATAATGTTGTAGTGTAAATCATGCTATTGTATAAATGTAATCACATAAATTTGTATTCTTGTGGCTACATGATGTAATTAAAGTGAGTGATCATAGTCAATTACACCCTTAGACCTCCCACAAATAATATTGTTCATGTCTAATTAATTATGTCATAAAATATTTGAAATATTTTGTTAAATATAATTTGTATTGAGTCATTAATTTAATTACACAATAATATCAGTCCAAAATATGCAATCATGGGCATTATTTTAAACAAACGGTCTTATTATTGTTTATGTTTATAATTTCACGTCATTAAGTGTGCAAATATGTATGATATAAGAAATATATTCTAATAAATAAAATATATTTAAAAAACTAAAAAAAAGTATAATTAGGCACTATGTACATACATATACGGATAAAAAAGTGCATTTTAAAAAGTTCATGTCTAATTAATTATGTCATAAAATATTTGAAATATTTTATTAAATGTAATTTGTATTGAGTCATTAATTTAATTACACTATAATATCAGGCCAAAATATGCAATCATGGGTATTATTTTAAACAAACAGTCTTATTATTGTTTATGTTTATAATTTCACGTCATTAAAGTGTATGATATAAGAAATTATTCTAATAAATAAAGTATATTTAAAAAAATATATAATTACTATGTACATATCACTATGTAAAATTAACCTTTCATCTCCACACATGAATATTTTGTAGGGATCAAGATCTTGGGAATAAGCTTTATTTATTAGATTGTTGGGAGGGAAGGTTTTTGTAACGACCCTCAAATAGTCGTTACGGGATCCGAGACCTCAATTTGCGTGTCGACAGTCCCAAAAGCTCCGTTAGGTCATTTATGACCCGTCTGTGAAATCTGAGTCGAAACGGAGTCCGTTTGATAGGTTTTCGAGAAAAGGATCCGTTTATGAAATTCCGGAAAGGAATTTGGGGTTTCGATAGGTCGTTTTGAGTAAACGAACCCCGATGGAAAATCCGAACGCACCGTTAGGTCTGTCTCGTCATTTATGAGATGTAGCAACCTTCAAAATTGAAAACGGACCTCGTTTGATAGGACTTTTGATAAAGTCCCCGTTTCGGAAGTTTAAAAGAGTTAAAAGAGGTTTCCGAGCTCGATTTGAGCAAATGAGCTCCGATGAGAGATCCGAAAGTTCCGTTAGGTTCGTATAGTTATTTGTGACTTGTAGCAACTTTCGGAATTGGATTCCGAGGTCGTTTGGTAAAATTTCGCTATTTTGGCGAAAGTCAAAAATTGAACCTTTGCCGTGGGACCCACTTTTTGAGTTCTGGAGGTTCGAATTGAGTTCCGTCTTGACGAGCATGTCACCCAAGTATTTTATGGCTTGTGTGCAAAATTTGGGATCATTCCGAGCTTCGTAGGGTCCCGTTTTGCCCCTAAAACAGTAGAAAATCTGGTGCGACTTTTCTGTTCTGTTTTGGCGCAAACAGCCGGATAAAAGCTGATTTTTCGGCCAATACGTAAGGAATTAGGAAAAATTCAAAACATGAAAGTTGTAGCCCTTTGCTTTGTGGTTCTAATGCCACCAGTTTCAGGTTATTTGGACATTCCTATCAAAAGTTATGAGTTTTTCAAAAGAAGCTGTCACAGAGGCAAAAAAAAAAAAGCTGCTATAAAAATGTCATTTCGGGCCATTTCGGTTCATAACTTATAAAAATCATTTGGTGAGCTCTTGAAGCGATTTTTGGGTATTTCTTGAAGACCCAATCATACTTACACTTAAGGTAAGCCCTTTCAATCCATCTTTATGTTGATTAACACAAGAATCAAAGGGTTGATTCTTGGAAATGGGTTAGAACCCTAGATTCTTAAGAATTGGGGAAAGACATCGAGCAAGGCTCGCATGTGGAATCTAAGTGTACTTTTGGACTCACGGGAGCGTGGGGAGTCCGGAAAAGTACATTTTGTAAATTTAGGGCTCGGCCCTACCCGGGGGTATTTTGGTAATTTTTACCCTAGGATGCCTATAGGCTTAAATAGCTATAATTGAGCACTCATATGTGCTATATCTTGTCTTAATAGACCTAGTGGAGAGTCCTTCGCGGACAAGGCGAGCGGGAAAGGAGATTCTTCCCGGCATTTGAGCCCGAATTTCGAGGTAAGTGAGACTTGACCTCTATTGTGCTTGTGGACTCTTCCTTCATGCTAGTATGCTTCATGTACACATATATATACCTAACAATGGTTAGGATTAATGATGTGAATTACTTGCTATTATTGTTTGTTATAAATAGCGAGATTGTGACTCGACCGAGGTATGTGCCGGTCTAAACGCTACGTCGAGGTAGCTTAAATTTATATCGTAGTAACGCTTGCTACGCCATGCTTAGATAGCAAGAACTTGGGACATGGCCGAGGATGTTGCCGGCATGTCATGATAAATGTCTTGCCGAGGATTTTGCCGGCTTTTGTATGATATTGGTACTTGATTTGTTCACGTGCCGGGTTGGGTAGTGCTGTCTATACGTAACCTTGGGTTGGACAACATGGGAGTAGGGATTGTACCCCCAAACTGTGGTCGGGTTAACCTTCGCCTTACGTTCAGCTAGCATAACCAACCTGGGTTACGGTGACTGTGAAATATTATCGTTATTAATATTTCTGTTATTATTTCTGTTATTATTTCTGTTATTGTTATTAATGTCGTGGATATTAATACTGTTAGAGGGACACTTGACAGGGGGTGTGGTGTCGCCTATACTATGAGATGTGTCACACTTGACAGGGGGTGTGGTGTGGACACTTGATCTTTGAGATGTGACACACTTGACAGGGGGTGTGGTGTGGTCACTTGATTTATTGAGATACGACGCACTTGACAGGGGGTGTGGTGCGATCGTAGACAGATTTGAGATGAGCAAACGACTACGGGTCGTTGGTCTACTTATTCATGATTGTGATAGTGACTTCGGGTCACGGTATATGGTTGATACTTAGTAGTGGTGTTGCTAGTCCATGGTAGGTCTAGGTTAGTCGGCACGGGAGTAGAGATTGGACCTCCAAACCGCCGCTGAGTTGACCTATGCCTTACGTTGGATGGGCATAATCCTTGAGACTTCTGGTTACTACTTGTGTGTATGGAATGTGTTACATCTATTTGTGATTTCACTACTTTATTGTATGATTACTATAGTATGTTGTTGCTTATGATGCATGTAGCGACTTGTCCCGCAAGGGTACCTTAGCGGGCCTGTCGGTGATCTTACTGGGCTTCGGCTCATAACTTACTCTGCTACGTGCGCAGGTCCTTCATCCAGTCAGCAGCCCGGACGTTAGCGGTTCCCGAGACTTCTGAGACTTTTGATTGAGGTGAGCCGACCACACAGACCGTGGTGGCATACCGCCGGAGTCACTTAGAGATAGGACTCGATGTATATTCATACTTTATTGAGTCACTCTTAGAATGCTCCAATTCTTTTGTGGATATATTCTTTTGGACTTCACCCTTTTATATTTATATATCCATTTATGATCTTTTCACATTATTGTTCTTTTCCGCATCTTGTTTCATTGGTTCGCCTAGGCAAATGTTGTTTAGGTGCCATCACGAGCCCTTGGAAATTGGGTCGTGACAGTTTTAGAGGGAAAAATTTGTTTGAGTGGCCAAACACATATTAAAGCTAAATTGAGACAAACATGGTGTGGCCAAATAGCACTCTCCCGTAAGTAATAGTTGAAGTCGAGTTTCTAAATGTGGCACAAAATGATTTGACTTTCACTATTATAATGATTAAAGTTTAGTGTTTATACTCGAAATGAATCCACTTGAAAACAATACTAACTGATCAACTTAATACAAAAGAGAGAGTACCTTGATAGCAGTCTCAACGGCCTGGCCACAGACACTAGGTTCACATTGCCACGTACCAAAGCCCAATGAAGGAATCTTAGCTCCAGTATTCAATTCAAAGTAATGCATAGCATCTGCCATAGACAAGTTCTTGAAACCAAGGCTTATAGTAAAAGAAGAAATGTATTAGCAAACACGTGCTGCACACAACTAACAGGGAGGGGCACTGAGCCACAACAATTTTAACTGTATATATAAGTTCGAGAATGAATGATTTTGTCAAAGATATCGTATACAACAACAATTTTTTCTCTGTAGAGTATTTATTAGATACAAGAAAATATGACATACTACTATTCTACGTGAAGAAATTTTTTTGGATTGTGTGGTTGGGTATGAATGCCTTTCAGAAGATCCGTACCGTTCCTATAAACACGGCTGCTATTTTTTTCCTCCAAAGTTTGCCGAACTAATGGACATTTGCATCACGCTAGAGTCCGTTTGTCCATAGATACGTTTTCACTTTCTTCAAAAAAAAAAAAAAAAAAATTGAATAATTTGTTTGCCATTAAAAACTGTGGAGATTTTTACAAAAATAATTTTTAAAATATCAATTTTTTAAAAAAAGTTTTTGAAGTTTAGTTTATAAATCGCATTTAAAAATTGAATTGGTGTTTGGGTATACATTTCAATTGAAAAAAGGTATAGTTCTGTGAGTGGAGAAAATTGAATTTTTGAGAAAAAAATTTCAAGTGAAATGTAGTATATCCAAACACAACTTCAATTTTCAAATGCAATTTTTTAAACTCTTTTTCAAAATATTTTTGGAATCCATGCACAAACACCTACTAAATTTATAAGAGAGGAAAACTCAACTTCCGAAAATTTTCAAACGACCCCTTCTATTAAGAGGTCGTTTGGTAGGAGGAATAAAGGATTATAATCACAGGATTAAATTCGGGATTATATTATGCCATGTTTGGAAGAGTTATTACATAAGTTATCCCACATTTATAGAATTATCTTATCTCATATAAAGGGCGGGATAAGTTATTCCAAGTTTTAGTCCCAAATTTAATCCCAAGACAAGCTTTATACCAAAATCATGGGATATCCCATTTTTGACAATCCCGTCTGGCTCGTACAATCCTCTATCACAGCATCTCAGGGTGGTAGGCCACCATTCTCCAATGATGTCGTGAGTGTTTTGAGTTTTGAGGGGTTTACCGATGTATGGAATTGAATGTCGCTCAAGCTAGATGGACCATTTGATCATCAATCAGCAATTGGGTACGCATGTAAGGTACAAACTATAATGTGCATTTCTTGAATATCTCGCAAAGTAAAGACGGCAGATAGTAGCATGATGATACCAACCCTAACATTATATTTACAAAAAATAGTACTCCCTCCGTTTCAAAAAGGATGAACCTATTTCCTTTTTAGTCTGTTTCAAAAAGGATGACCTCTTTCTAAATTTGGAAAGAAATATTCACTTTTACTCATCCCTAGATGATTTGTAGCCACACAAATATCTATAACTAATTTTAGACCACAAGTTTTAAAAGTCTTCCCTCTTTATTAAACTCCGTGCAAAGTCAAATGGGTTCATCCAAAGTGGAACGGAGGGAGTAATACTTTACCACTTTACAAAATATAGTAATAGTATTTTTATATTGCATATACAACTTCTATTAAAACCATAGAAATGACGCTTCTTACTCCCTCCCACCCCATTGCTTCAGCCACAGTAGCGGCGCCGGTGGTCGGAAGCCGGTCGCCGCCGGTCAGCCGCGGGCCGACGGCGGCAGATCACCGGATTTTTTTTAATTATTATTATTATTTTTTTTTTGGATCTACAAAATGAAACATACAAAAAATACACATATATACATTATAAACTTTGTAGGAATTGTTGTTTGGAAGCTACATATGGTCAAACATACACAAACATACAGAAAATATACACAAACATACAAAGATATATAAAAAAATGCATTCAAGTAATTTTTCTAGTTTATACATATACATACACAAGCATACAACAACATACACATATATAGAACAACATACACATACAAAAGTGGAGATTAGATATCTATATACAAAAAATACAAAGACATAATATACAAAAATACAAGAACATACGTATTTATATACAATAAATACAAATATATACATACCACATACATATATACATACAAAAAGTAAAAAAAAGAAGCAAATCGGAACCACCGAAAAACCCCATCGGAATCGCAGATCAGGATGCCATCGCT
Source organism: Petunia secreta (assembly GCA_029990175.1). Lineage (NCBI taxonomy): Eukaryota > Viridiplantae > Streptophyta > Magnoliopsida > Solanales > Solanaceae > Petunia > Petunia secreta. The sequence continues at coordinate 19,192,835 of JARKIP010000038.1, read as the reverse complement.
GCAGTGCAGCAGTGCCGCTGCACTGCAGCAGCAGCAGTGCCGATAAAGGCGAGGTTGTAGGGTCACAGCAGTGGAAGTGGGGACGAGAGGGTGACGACGCCGATGGGTGCTCTGGTCGCCCGTGAAGGAGAGGGTGATGGCGGCGGGTGGAGTGGTGGATGGGTGGAGGGGAGGAGAGAAGGATAGAGGAAGAAATTAGGGTTTATGTTTGGGGGAAATGGGAAACTATTGTTATGTAGTGTAAATGTTTAAAAATATCGGTATTTTTTGTAATTTAGCTATAAGGGTAGTCATTTTGTGTAAATTTTCCAAATTTTAATCTGAAGATTGTGTTTGAGTAAGCTTATAAACTTGTAAGGAAAACCGCATCGATAGCCCTTTAAGTTAGTCCATATATATTTATTTTTATTTTGACATTCTAACTTAAAGATGTTTCAGTTGAACACTTCAAAATAGCATCACTTGAACACTTATTTCACACTCCAAACCAAAAATTTTACGTGAATATTACTTGCTAAAATATAAAATTAGACCTCAGAAAAGTAAATAAAATAAAAAAGAAAAAAATAATAGATGACAAATTGATCGGGTCTGAAAAAACTCCATCATCTCAACCAAAATTCGGCGAGGCTAAGAGAATGGGATATACAAACTTTGGGTTAGAAAAAGAAAAGAACAAAAGGGACAAACAAAGTAAAAATTTCGCTTAGCAGCATGTTTGGCACGGGCAAATTGATTTGTAGCCGTCAAAAATAAATTTGCTGAGAAATAGCCACCTCCGGACAAATCTCAGTATAAAATACTGGAGCTTTGAACAAGTTTTGTTCAAAGCCCCAATATTTTATTATGGGACTTTATATAAAGCTTCAGTAAACTAACCCAGTATAAAATACTGGGCTTTGAACAACAAGTTTTGTTCAAAGCCCCAGTATTTTATTATAGGACTGAAGCTTTATATATAAAGTCCCATAACAAAATAATGGGACCATTTTTGTTATGAGACTTTATATATAAAGCTTCAGTCCCATGACAAAATAATGGGACCTTTGTTATGGGATAAAGTCATATAACAAAAGAATGGGGCTGTGAACAAAACTTGTTCAAAAGCCCAGTATTTTGTTGTGGGACTGAAGTTTTATATATAAAGTTTCATAACAAAATAATGGGGCTTTGAATAAAATTTGTTCAAAGCCCCCAGTATTTTGTTATGAGACTGTCTGGGTGTTTTGGGTAAATGACAAAATTATGACACTTAAGGCAATGGTTTGCCTAATTGACTCCACTAAGAGTGGTTTAGCAAGAATGACCTTCTCTAAGTTAAATAAATATTTTTGGACTAAATTGCCCCTGAACAAATTATATAAACACGCGATCTGCCCCCGACCTTTCTTCCCTTTACTCTGCAACTTATTTCCAGCAAAACATAAGCTCTTTCAACTGATTAACCTAAGAACTCCAAATTCCAGAAAAAAGAAGATTCAAAGGTAAGTTTCTTCAATATATCATTAATTATACGTAATTTTTAAATTAAATTTTACAGATTTACATCTTAAATTCGTAGAATTTATTTAATTTTCGTATAATAACAAATTCGCTGTAGCGAGTTGTGAACTTTGATGATAATGATTGCAAAACTACTGCTAGATAACCAGCAATTAACGTCACATTGATTTTCAATTACTGTAAAAAAAAGATATATTAGTTTGAATCTGTATTTGTTGCAGAATTTACTAATAGAAATTGCGATTACTCTTATTTAGTTGCAACTGCATTGCTTTGCCCTAAATTAACTTGAAATAACTCATAGATGATATATGTAAATTGTCACTGACAGGAAACGCTTTTTAAGATCTGTTCCATGAGAATTTATTTGTAATACACTCACTGCCTTGTGGGCAGCACTTGCAGTTGTACTACAAACAATTGCTAGTAGCATGTGTTGCCTAGTATACAACACTTTTGATCGCCTGAAGTGGTACCTTGTAAGTGTTGCCCACAGGGCCACACTACATGTAGAGTAGCTTTGGTTCAAATGTATAGTAGCTCTACATGTGCTGCCTAATAGGCAGCAGTTTTGAATGCATAGTAAGTGCCTTTTCAAGTGTTGCCTTGTGGGCAACACATGAAGGTCTGATGCGAAATAAAATGTAGAGAGACCTGTATATGTGATGCATAACAGGCAGCACTTTACGTGTGTACTAAATTGCCCTACAAGTTGTGGCTACTTGTTGCAGTCAACCTCCAACGCCTACACACACCACTAAAACAAAGAAAAAATTGAATGTTCGCGCCTATATATCTCGTTAATCTATTCAACAAATTCTAAACTCATGTAACCATTTCAATGTGTGCAGAATTTAGATGGCAACAAAATGCATATACATTGCTTACAATGAACATGGAGTGCAAACAACAAGTATCTGGATCAAATGAAGAAGTTAGAAGCAGAATTTTGGAGTTTGCATCACAATGTACTTAAAGTACACAAACAAATAAGAGAGATGGTGCTTTCAGGACGCATAAACGACGATGCCGGGTCAAATATCATCGACGAATCGACCCCACCGCCTTCACCAAATTAGTTATATTCCATTAGATTATTCTATTATTTAATATTATGTATTGTTTGATATTTTAAAGCACCTTTTTAAGAAAATTCAATTTTCTTTATTCTATTTTCTTTTGATATAATATGTGTTAGATTTCTTTCCCCCTCTACTATTGTGTTTAGATACAAGTGTTGGTAAATGGGCAACAGGTGACCTCAAATCCTTACCAATACCTCACACTCAATTCCATTAAGTTGCTACTTAGGCAACACTTGGTCTACATCCCTCACAAACTAAATCCCTTAACTAGATGCCTGAAAAGCGGCATTTGACCTACACCATTCACTTTAATAGGCAGCACTTGACATCTACCCCTACCAAAAAAAACTAGGTATTCAATATATCTTAGCTTCATTTCTCCATTAATCCCCTTCTACCGTTGTGTTTAAATGCAAGTGTTGGCGAATAGGCAACAACTACCAGAAAAGTCTTACCTAAACCACACAGTCAATTGCCTTAACAGATGTCTGACTAGCAGCACTTGACCTACACCCCTCAGAAATTAGATCCCTTAACAGGCAGTCTTGGCATCCACCCCCTACCCAAATTTTTAAAGCTAATACACTTGAAAGGATGCTGCCTAGGCAGCAGTTCAACCCCACCCTTCATCAAATTTTACAATCCACTTGCACTAAGTTATTGCCCTCACAACATCATAAAACTCATAAAATATAACCAAACACTGAAAGAACAAGCCACGATGCACATGCACATAAATTGCTAATAGAAAAATGTATATTCAACACTAAATCCATTCAAACTCTACCAATACCAAAGCATTCACATTACTAAAGACATAAGAATCCAGTACACACAAATAATTTTTTCAGTCGCATCAACTAAAAGAGAAGCACTCAAGCATTCATGTTAACAATTTGATAATCCTCATTACATTTATACAACTGCTAAAGGTTTTCCAAGTACTCATTCACAAAGTAGAGAATTATGCTCATGGTAATCATTGCCTATCTTCTCGGGAGGAGTATCATATCCACCATTTGACTTGGACCTTTCATGACTCCACAGATTCATAGTCCAATCAAAACGATAATCTTTGAAATATGTAAACTTCGTCTTCGAAACATCCTTCGCATACATTATTGACTCAGCAAATTTAAGAACAAAAGCTCCACAATTATACCTGCACAAAAAGATAATGCAAGACTAAATAGAAAGGAAAATCATCAAGAAAATGCTAAAAAATGCCACTGAACAATGCTTACCCATTGCTCTGTTTTGGGAATTTGACGCAATCATACTTCAGTGGTGCATACACCAAACCGTAGGATGCTCGATGCCTATGGAAGTAAAAAAAATCAAGCAGTGAGGCACTCATCCGAGCATAACAGTCCACATGCGCCTTGACAGCTTCATCTTTTTCATCATATAATGAGTCATAGATGTCAAGTCGGTGCTCATTAATGTGGAAAACACCAAGAAAATAATGGGTGACTGCAGAACCACTTTCTTCAAACCTAAGCGCATGGGGAAAAAAACTCTATCAACTGTCTCCCAAGATATACCACACCTTTCCTGTCCTCCAAAAATGGTATCAATAAACAACTGATAATTTAGATCAGCTGTCCAATGATAATTACCACCTTCCTCAATCTATGATAATCAGGCTACCTTCAGCAATCTATGAAACCAATCACATAAACAAAGATTAGAAAAAAACACAAAAGTTGATATATACAACTACACAGAGAAAAACACAACCATCCTGAAAAAACAGCCCAAGTATTTACATAGAGGCACTATTTGACATAGGTTTACCCAACTATATCCAGCTTTGAGGTCTTAAACTGCTGCCAGGCAGACAACATGTTACTCTGACTTCTCTATTGTCAATACACTTCTCTATTGACAAGTATTAACAGAGAGGCAACATTTGACATAGGTTTACCCAACTATATGCAACTTTGAGGTCTTAAACTGCTGCAGGCAGACAAGATGTTACTCTAACTTCTCTATTGACAAGTATTAACAGAGAGACAATATTTGACATATGTTTGCCCAACTATATACAACTTTGAGGTCTTAAACTGCTGCCAGGCAGACAACATGTTACTCTGACTTCTCTAATGAGGATTTTACTTGAAATCATAGCAAAATAATAAAACACTTTTTCTTTACCTCTTTCCACCCAATAGCTACTGAATTGCTTACAGCCAGCCAACACTTCCACTTGTACTTTTTTTAACAATAAAAATGACAGATCTTAAAAACTATACCATCAAAAAAAATACTTTATGTTGGACTTGCTGAATATTAAATGCAACACCTACACAAACCTTATCTTGTCGAGAAGGAGGTGTTTCAACAGGACCCTCGCGCGCAGACAAATCACCGGGGCAAATCCCTAAATGAAACGCATCCAAATCGAATACACATGGATGGCCGAATACATTAAACCTAATCAACAAGTCATTGGCGCAATACATTTGTGAAAGCATCATACAATGAACAACATTCCAAGAAATATTCACTTCATCCAACTCCATGAATTTTCCAAAAACACCTCATTTCAACATCATCATCTGAGGCTCGGACAGAAACGTACTAATCAAACTATTATACTTCATATCACCACCCCAACAACCCTTGACATCAAACTAATGCTCAAACATAAAGAATTGATCTTCTTCCTATGGCACAACACATCACAAATATACTTGAGCGACAAAAACTTTAATATTTAGATGAAAACATAACTAATAAAAAAGACGAGAAAACGTACATTACGACGGACTATAATGAACTCACACCAACAACTTCTCCTATACCAGTAAAAAAATGTAATATCAATATCCAAAAAGAACCGAGAATAAAAAGAAAAATATCTACTACTAAGCAATAAGAAAAATGCAGGTTGACACTTCCCATACAAAAACAAACAACTCATACTTGATGTTATGATGTCAACTGTTATGCAATAATTTCTAGGAAAAAGGAAGATTATGCTTGAATATTATGTTAATTGTTGCCCTGTGGGCAACACTTTCTACGGTTAAAGGAAAATAAACTAAAACACCAACACTTTACTAAATATTAAATTAACTACATAATTAATATAATTTATGTGTCAACTGTTGCCCTGTGAGAAACAATTTCTAGAGTTAAAGGAAATCAAAGTGCAACAAAAATGCTTTACTAAAAATCACATTAACTACCTAATTAAAATTATTTAATGTAACAAATTATATAAAAATTACTAATTAAAAATAAAATTTAAACATTCACGGAATGAAAAATTGGATAAATAATGAACATCAACTAAGGAAAAAGACAAATTCGTAGCAAACTACACAAAGAAAAAAGAGAGAGAAGGAAACGAGCCCTAATTCGCGGGGGGGGGGGGGGGGGGGGGGGAGGAGAAGACGAAGAAGAAGAAGAAGAAGAAGAAGAAGAAGAAGAAAAGGGGCAGATTGGACAGAATTAGAGCTAGTTTTATTCAGGACAAAATAGTATTTTTACACGTTTAAAAATAGAGGCCATTTTGCTAAAATATTTTTTAGTGGAGACAAAAGGACATAACCATGGATAAGGGGTACATGGGATGAAATTTTTTGGCATATTTTCCAATGCTAATAGAATGTAAGTGTCCGCGCGAATTTTTGACTATTTTTCAATTAATTTTAAAATGGTGGATAAAACTCTTTGAGCGCGTCTAAAAATGGCTACGTATCAAAATTTCTCACAAACAAAGTCCACTAAAAATTTTGGAAACCTGGACCGCTTTGCTATTCAAAGTTTTCATTTCTTTTTTCAAATTCTTGAAAATACTACGAGAAAGGGACTGATGAAGGAAAAAAAATCAAACTTTTGAATTTTTCCAAGATTTGAATTGTATTAACCAAGGTTCAACAATTCAAAGGAAAATTACTAACTTCGACAGATAGAAACCTTCTCGTGGATTTCCTACTTTTTGATGTGGTTGTGGTTTATTGTGCATGTGATTCTGCTCCGGCGGAGATGAAAAGAGAAATTCAAATTCAGAAATCGCTTTTCAAGATGAAGGGGTGTGGCCCACTTTAGATTTGTCAAATTTTTGACTCAGAGCCGGTATGGCCAAGCTGCCAAAATCAGCTTATTTTGAGAAGTGCTTTTTATCAAAAGTGCTTTTCAAATAAATACTTTGTGAGATAAGCAGTTTGTGTTTGGCCAAATTTTATAGAAGTGCTTTTATTACAAATTTATGTTTGACCAATATTTAAAAAAACTATCAAATTACGAAAATGGATATATAATATTAACTTGATTAAATATGGAAGTTTGAAATGAGTATTTCTATCCTAAATAATCAAAAGTACTTATTTTTTTTCAAGAATCTACTTTTTTCAGCTTCTTCCCCATATTAGAAAAACAGCTTCTACTGCCACTTAAAATGAATTATTTTTCCCTATAAGCTTGGCCAAACTTCCCAAAATTTTAAAATAGGCATTTTTTGAGAGAAATAAGCACTTCTGGCTCCCTAGAAGCTTGGGCAAACAGGCTCTCATTCCATTACCAGTGTAATATACATATTGTTCCACGTAGGCCTGTGCATAGAGCTGAGCCGACTTGGAGATCAGCTCCGCTCGGTTGCATTTTAGCGCGGGTCGGCGCGGCTCAAAAAGCGGCTCGGCTGAGCCTCATTCAATGTTCAGCTCGGCTCATATCGGCTTGGTCAAAACTCATTTCCAGTAATGATGTATTTTTCTCTAACTTAGAAGCTCAAAGTATGAAATTGTCAAATTCTAGCAAAGCTCGGTTGAACTCTGCTCAGGATCAGCTCAGGCTCGGCTCGGCTCGGCTCGGTATAATGTAAAGCTCGGCTCAGCTCGGCTCTGTAGTATAGTAAGCTCGGTTAGGCTCGACTCGGACTTGACTCGCTCACTCGATGCCCGTGTCTATTCCAGGTAAACTAGATATGTTTAAATGACACACTTTGAGTTTACATTAAGTGTTTAAATGAAACTTAGTTAAAATAAAGTATTAAAGTAAAAAGTATAAACAAGCTGAAAGGGCTATTTATATATTTTGGCAACTTCTAAAATATATATAAGCATTTGAAGACATGTATAGCTATATTAATTATCAGTGTGAAAATATTTTTCCTCACTAAAATTATTGGTTTCTTTCACTTTTAATCCTTGTGTTATTTTTGACTAACCATGTTTACCTCGTGATAGAGGGGCAAGATAAACTTTCCTCTGCCTATTTTCGTTAATAGAAACTTCTCAAAAAAATTCACTCGATATACCCAAAATTTACTAATTCTGAGAGTTTATCTTCGTTTGAGATGGTTTTACCAAAAATGGCCTCTGCTCATCTGTAGGAAACACTTCAATATGGGAGAACGTGGAAAGAAGTTAAGGTAAAATGTTATCTAACAAGAATATCAAGGGTTGGTGCTTCAAGGCAACACTTTAAGTTATCTTGGAGAACATGAAAGAAATTCAAGAGCAAGTGTTTCCTAAGCAAGAAGGGTCAAAGGCAAGTGCTCCCTTTTAGGCAGTACTTCCGGAGAAAGGGAGGGGGGATACGGACGTCATTTTACGGTTCATAGGGATATTTCCGTCTGAAATTTATTCTTTAAACCAAGCGGAATCCAGTTTTACTAAACAACTATTACAGACTAAAAATGGCAAACCAGTTGCCCCTATGTCATAGTTTTGTAAATAACCTGAAACTTCTCACTTCTGTCACAAATTACGTATCCAGGATAAACCGTGAACGCTCTATTTACTTCTAGTGCACAAATTTGAAGCATATTGCATAGAAATAAATGCAATACTACAAGTTAAAGTATTTATTAAAACTCGAACTACAAAGATGGCATGCTACTACAACATGAAGTTAAAGCTGACCCAAGATATGATTATACAACATGTTTACTGCAAATCAAATGATGAAAAATATTATCATAGCAGAATATCTAATGTAGAAGGAAGTAATAGAAGTATTGAACAAGAGGCCTGTATTAAGGAGATGAAATAGATTCAAATTGGTTATTTCAGAAATTTCTCTTCACGTTTGGTTCCGTAATACTTACTTCTGATATTATGTTTACCTCTTTTTTTCATTTTTGTGTAACAATTCGCTTAAACTATTTATCATAAATGTAAAAAATTAAAATTTGACAATTTTACCCTTATTAATATTTATAATTTTCTTTTCGTTTTGATATGTTGTTTGCCAATAAAAACCTTAATCCATCTATGGAAAAGTCTACAATATCAGCAAACATGATTCTACACCTTCTTTCCCTTATGGAATCATGTAATGTACTTGAAGGTAAATTGCAGAGTAGAACTAAGCTTCATTGATGAAAAATGCTTTACTGTTAAGCTAAATATTGCAGTAGGGAAAGGAAGAGGGATGAGAGTAAGGGAGATAAAAAAGCAGGTAACTGCTCTTAATTAAGTGACGAGCTGGAAACTAACTAGTTCTATTTATATAATTCAGATTAATTCTCTTCAATTGATTCTCATTGATTCTGAACTTATTCGGGCTGTCCACGTGTCCCACCTTATCAGTCTTGGAAATCAACTGTCAGTTTCCTAATTCCGTTCGTTTCATTTTGGTCTTCCTTCCAATTTATCCATATTTGAATCCGACAGTAACAATTCTACCGCCTTCAGATAGATCTTGTCCTCAAGGTCCATTGTTAGCCACAAATTTAGGGAAGTGGGTTCTCAAATAACCCAAGTCCTCCCAAGTTGCCTCTTCTAGACACAGACTAGTCCACTGCATTAACCACTTTACTGCAACATTGGTGTTTACCTGGATCTGTTGACGTTGCAAACAACCAAATGTAACATAAGAACTAGACTATCACGTGTTAGGAAAAGAGAACAATATAGAAGAAAGGTTGTATACTAAACAAAGAAGAAGAGGAAGGAAAGAACACTTTGTATTTTGGGAGAGGAGTTGTTTTCATTCAACTTGACTTACTCCAAATGTCTAGGAATACATGGCTATTTATAGAAGAATTCTTTCATGTATCTAGCCTACACTACATGTAAACACATTAATTTAGTCCACACTTTACCTCTCCCAAGATACATGGATGACACTAATACATAGATGAATTCACACTCTAATACATGTACTAACTTAATATTCTAATTCATGAACTAATGTAAATACATGTAGACAAATATAAACTAATGTGAACTAATGAGAACAAGTTTATTATTTTCACATTTCAACATCCCCTCTTAAACTTGTTTCATCACACCAACTGCCATTCTTAGCTTTTGAAAAAGCTCAATCTTCAACGGCTTGGTAAAAATATCTGCAATTTGATCTTGCGACTTCACATATATGAGCTCCACTTCTTTATTGGCAATCCTCTCCCTGATAAAGTGATATCTTGTATCAATATGCTTGCTTCGTTCATGGTACACCGGATTCTTGGCAAGTTCTTGCGCAGATTTGTTGTCAATATAAATCTCTGTGGCTTCATCTTGTGGCAAATTGAGCTCCTTCAATAATCTCCTTAGCCAGATACCATGACATGTACATGATGTTGCAGCCACATATTCAGCTTCACAAGTCGACAGAGTAACAATATCCTGTTTCTTAGAGCTCCAACAAATAGCACATTTACCCAAGAAGAATAAAAATCCGGTGGTGCTTTTTCTATCATCAACGTCTCCCGTAAAGTCACTATTACAAAATCCCACAAGCTTGAAGTTGCTAGAAGATGAATAAAATAAGCCAAAATCAATCGTACCTTTTAGGTAACGAAGAATTCTTCTAGCAGCCTTTAAGTGGGTAGAAGTAGGAGCTTCCATGAAGCGGCTTACAACTCCAACCGCATATAGTATATCTGGCCTTGTACATGTCAAGTACCTTAGGCTTCCCACAAGACTCTTGAAAAGAGTAGGATTTACCTTTTCTCCATCATCAAACTTTGACAACTTTAATCCACTCTCCATTAGTGTATTCACGGGATTGCAATCAAGCATGTTAAACTTCTTCAACACTTTCTTTGCATAGCTTTCTTGAGAGATAAATATGCCTTCCTCCTTTTGCTTCACTTCTAAACCCAGGTAGTATGACATGAGACCTATGTCCGTCATCTCGAACTCACGGGACATAGCCTTCTTGAAATCTTCAAACAAACTTGGGTTATTTCCCGTGAAAATAAGATCATCAACATAAAGACAAACAAGTAATATATCTCCATTAGAATATTTGCTATAAAGAGCATATTCACTAGGGCAACGAACAAACCCATTTTCTTGAAAATACTTGTCAATGCGGCTGTTCCATGCCCGTGGTGCTTGCTTCAATCCATATAATGCTCTTTTCAGCCTCAAAACTTTATCTTCATGACCTTTGACGACAAAGCCCAACGGTTGCTCAACGTAGACTTCTTCTTCAAGATAGCCGTTCAGGAAAGCCGACTTGACATCCAGCTGATAGATCTTCCACTTTATTTGTGCCGCTAAAGAAATAAGCAAGCGAATCGTCTCCATGCGGGCAACGGGTGCATAGACTTCCTCATAGTCCACTCCATGCCTTTGCTTGTAGCCTTTCGCCACAAGTCTTGCCTTGTATCTCTCGACCGCTCCTTGTGCATTTTTCTTTGCCTTGTAGACCTATTTCACTCCAATTGCTTGATGTCCTTTGGGAAGAGTTGTTAGCTCCCATGTGTTGTTCTTTTCTATTGCCTTGATCTCCTCTTCCATGGCTTGTCTCCACCAATTGTCTCTGACAGCTTCTTCAAAATTCACTGGTTCACTTTCAACAAAGAGACAAACTAAATTACTATAATCAAAATTAGTAATTCTTTCGGTATTCTCAAGAAGATCGACCAAAGTTCTCATTTTCTCTGGCCTTTCTCCATTTGAGCTTTCTGCAGGGGAAGGAGATGCAACATTAGTTGGAGAAGGAGGAGGAGTTGGATCTTGCACAGGTGCCATGTGCTCTTGTTCTTCTTCATCTTCAAAATATGGGAGAAAATCGTATGTCCTTTCTTCTTGAGCTTCCCAATTCCATGCTGCTTCTTCATCAAATTCAACATCGCGGCTCACCACCACTTTTCCATTTGTTGGGTTGTACAAATTGTACCCTTTTAAGCTTGTGTCATAACCAACGAACACATGCTTGACACTTCGATCATCAAGTTTAGCTCTCCCTTGTTGTGGCACATGGGCATAGGCTATGCTCCCAAAAATTCTCAAGTGTTTGACACATGGCTTTCTTCCGCTCCATGCTTCTTGAGGAGTTTGATCATTCACATTCTTTGTGGGAGACCTGTTACTCAAATAAACAGCACAAGAAACAGCCTCGGCCCAAAATTCCTTGGGCATATTTTTAGCTTTCAACATACATCTAGCCATGTTAAGAATGGTTCTATTTTTTCTCTCTGCAACTCCATTTTGTTGCGGTGAATAAGGTACCGTTAGAGGGCGACGAATTCCATGAGATTCATAAAATTCATTAAATTCTCTCGAAGTAAATTCGCCTCCTCTATCGGACCTTAAAGCTTTTATTTCAAAGCCACTCTCTTTTTCCACCAGTGCTTTAAAATTTTTAAATGCACCAAACACTTCTGATTTTTTCTTTAAAAAATAAACCCAGGTCTTTCTACTGAAGTCATCAATAAAGAGTAAGAAATATTTACTCTTACCAAAAGAAGGTGGAGTGATTGGCCCACACACATCGGTATGAACAAGTTGGAGTGGCTTGGTTGCTCTTGATGTGGCCTCCTTAGGAAAACTTCTCCTTGCATGTTTTCCAAGAAGACAGGCTTCACACAGCTGATTGGGATGATTTATTAAAGGCATCCCGTGCACCATTTTCTTTTCTCCCATTGATTTGAGCGACTCAAAATTCAAGTGCCCAAATCTCATGTGCCAACACCATGATTCTTCTTTCACATTTGCATTCAAACACTTTGCTTCAATTGTTTTAAGATTCAAAGAAAACAATCTATTCTTTGACATATGAACTTTAGCAATTAGAGTGCCACTTGAATCTCTAAGCCAAAGGTTCATATCTTTCATATGTATGTCATATCCCTTTTCAAGAAATTGGCCCAAGCTCAGAATGTTATTTTTTAACTTTGGCACATAGTAAACATCTTTGATCAATTTGTGACTACCATCTTTAGAGGAGATAAGAATCGTACCTATCCCTTTAATTTGGATCTTTGAAGTATCTCCAAAAGATACATTGCCTTTCACCCTTTTGTTGAGCTCCACAAACTTGTCTTTGTATCCGCACATGTGGTTGCTCGCTCCATTATCCAGATACCACGAACCACAATCATCTTTGTCTTCTTGCTTGAGGGCTAGCAATAATGTTAACTCTTCATCTTCCTTGTTGTCGTCAACAAGGTTGGCCTTTTCTTCAACATTGCTACGACATTCCCAGGAATAATGGCCAAATTTATGACAATTATAGCACTCAATTTTAGATTTATCATACCTCTTTTCATTTATTTCTTGATGGTAGCCACGTCCTCTTCCACCTCCTCGGCCACGACCTCTATATGTTTAGTGACTTTTCTCTTCATTGTTGGAGTTTCTATCATTGCTTCTTCCTCTTCCACGACCGCCACCATGTCCTCTGCCTCGTCCACGGCCTCGATAGCTCTTTTCACCTCCATCATCCTTCAATGATGCCTTGGTTTTAAGGAGTTGCTCCAACTGCTCTTCTTGCCTCCTCTTGATTTTTTCTTCGTGGGCTTGCAAAGAACCTTCCAGTTGCTCCACCGTCATAGTGTCTAAATCTTTAGACTCCTCAATAGCACACACCACAAAATCGAATTTAGGTGTTAGGGAGCGAAGGATCTTTTCTACCACACGGACATCTTCAATTTTCTCTCCGTACCTTTTCAATTGGTTCACAACAGCCCGCACTCTTGAATCATAATCTGAAATGGATTCGGATTCCTTCATTTTTAAAGCTTCAAAGTCAGCCCTTAGAGATTGAAGCTTCACCTTCTTCACTTTGTCAACTCCTTGGAGAGATGTTTGTAAAATCTCCCAAGCTTCTTTTGAGGTAGTTGCATCAGCCACCTTCTCAAACATGGTATCATCCAAACATTGATGGATAAGAGAGAGAGCTTGTTGATCCTTCTTCCTTAACTTTGCCAAAGCATCCTTCTCATTTTGAGGCAAAGTTTCGTCATTGTCGGGTTCTTCAAACCCTTCTTCTACAATCATCCATGCATCTTGAGAGCCAAGTATGGCTTTCATCCTTATACACCATTTTTGATAGTTCTCTTTTGTAAGACGAGGAAATTGGAAAGCAAGTAGGCCATTGCCATTGTTTGCCATGGCTCTGATATCACTATGTTAGGAAAAGAGAACAATATAGAAGAAAGGTTGTATACTAAACAAAGAAGAAGAGGAAGGAAAGAACACTTTGTATTTTGGGAGAGGAGTTGTTTTCATTCAACTTGACTTACTCCAAATGTCTAGGAATACATGGCTATTTATAGAAGAATTCTTTCATGTATCTAGCCTACACTACATGTAAACACATTAATTTAGTCCACACTTTACCTCTCCCAAGATACATGGATGACACTAATACATAGATGAATTCACACTCTAATACATGTACTAACTTAATATTCTAATTCATGAACTAATGTAAATACATGTAGACAAATGTAAACTAATGTGTACTAATGAGAACAAGTTTATTATTTTCACATTTCAACATCACGATCACAAATAGGAGCCTGAATTTGAGGAATCATTGAAGGGCCCAACTCATTTATTCAATTGGAAGATGTGAAAAACTAGGTGAAGCTGTGCTCTGGGCAGCAATTCCATTCAATAAGCTACGGACCCCACTCGCTGTAGAATTTTATATGGACCGTAATAACGGCTACTTAATTTCAGATTTTTTCGCACATGCAGAGATGCCTGATGATAGGGATGTACCTATAGGTAGACTAAGTCACCTACCTCAAAAGTCCTTTCTGATATCAGTTGATCGACATAAAATTTCATTTGTTCTTGCACTTCAGTTAGATTGTCCTTTAGATGTTATTGGAGATGCCCTACTATTGTCTGTGTAGGGTATGGTAGGGATCCCAATTGTAGTTGTTAGAACCCGTTTAGTGCTTCAAACGGGATTGACCTCAGGGCACTTGGGTAATTAGTGAAGTCCAATTAGCCCGCTACTTCGGATTGGTAAGTACCATAACACTCAAGTAGGTTTCAAAACAGCTGCTGAGCTTTTCTGTTTAGCCATCAGACTATGGGTGGTAGGCAGAACTTAGGTTTAGTTGTTTTCCCCATTGTTCTGAATATATGCTGCCAAAATTGGCTGGTGATAGTGTCCCTATCTAAGACTATAGACTTAGGGAGGCCATGCGGCCTGTAAATCTTATTCATAAGAGTTCTGCTACTTCCTATGCGTAAATGGGTATTTCAGGGCGAATAAATAACCATATTTAGATATCTTGTTAATTATTACAAGGATCATTGATTTGTGATTTGATTTTTGTAACCCTTCCACAAAGTTTAATGTAATAGCCTCACATACCTGATTTTGTATAGACAGAGATTGTAGGAGACTTTGATGTAAGCAATTTTCAGATTTCACCCTTTGGCACACCTCATATTCAGACTCGAACTTGAATATTCGTAGCTTTATATTAGGCCAGTAGAACCCCAATTGTACTCTCTTTAATGTTCCTTGTTGCCCTAAATATCCTCCCAATGGGGACCTGATAAGTCCAAAGTCTACCCTCAAATGAGAGTGACACGGTCAATGCAAATATACCGGATAATACGGCCGAGTCGAATTCACAGAGAGCTAGCTAGATTAATTGAAATATGACTTTGTCAATTTGGTTTACGTAGTTTAACTACTTCTTGAATCAAGTTTTTTTAAAGTAAAACTACAAGCTATATCTAAGAATGTAAACTATTATAAACTATTGATGGCAATCAAAGATAATTATCAAATGGGTAAAGAGAACTAGAGTTGTATTCTTCACCAAAGCATATACTCAATGGGATTGTCAACTATGTTTTTCCTTGTTGTATAGGTTTTTTAAGTTGTCACACTTTTGATTACTTACTAATATCTCTCGATTACTAGCAACCCTAATCATAAAGAATCTCTCGATTTCTCTTGCATTGCGAGAAGAACAAGTGTAAAGACCCAAGTAAGAAGATTTCTATCTCTAGTTCACTTCTTTTAGCTCGGGTTTGTAAATCTATTTAGGCCCAAAAATCCTTGCTAACTAGTCGTTACTCAACCTTATTACTACCTTTGCAAGTGAGTAAATGGGGAAGTAAGAATGAGGTTAGTGTTTGCAACCACAACCCTAGAATTTAGCATGAAACTAGTTAGAAATTCATAACTTATACTTAGACAATATTTTTGTTAACAACTCATTAAACACACACTTAGGGTTGGTCTAGTAAATAAGCTTAGATACTCATATTATGTAAGAACACAACACTTAGACAAGAAGCATTCAACATAATTACCCAAATAATGTTATTGATCTTACAAAATGATTTAATTACCCACCAAGTTCTTGGCATTGTATATTTCTACATGAAATATAAGATATGGGTGAAACCCCTAATATTGTTCTATTTATAATTGTATTGGGTGAAATATGGCTTGCACACGTGGCACCTCAGGAGCATGGCTCGAGACGTATTTCACAAGAATTTGCAAGTTGGCCTCGAGGCAAACAGCTTAGCCCTCGAGGTAGAATCCCAAGGGTAAAGTTCTCTGCAGGCCACGAGGAAGAAGTCACCTCGAGGGACGAAAAACTCATCTCCCAAAGGTGAGTGACCCAAGCCTCGGGGGGCAGTTCAACTTCAGTGAAAGAGTTGCCCCACGATCTCCGTCCATTAACTCAACATTTAATGGGAGGTCGTGGGCGATCTGAACGTGGATTAATGGACTTAATTACCCTTAGAGGGATATGCTATAAGTGGCATTGTTTTCATCTTGTAAAGGCATTCAAAAATATCTTGTCAAAACTCTACCCAATTGTAATCCCAAAACCATTATATTGAAGTTGTTAACTTGGTGTTCTTGTTATTCATCTGTTTACGCTAATTTGCTTATTTTACCAACTTTAATATAACATATTGCTTGAAACCCTTTACAAATTCAATTGATTGTCTTAAACTGATTTAAGAAAATACAATTTGGCACCGTCTGTAGGGATCAAGAAATTACGCCTTGTTCTAAAGTTGTACAACACGTTTATTCACATTTACATCTTGATTCTTGACGATGGCTGATAACAATTAAAGTGTTAATGGAAATCAACCGCACCCCGATGGGCTAACTGGTAGTGGAATATTTGTGCCTCCACCTCTGCCTCCACAGGTGGTTTAACACATGCACCTCCACCTCCTCCACCTCCAGCTAACCCCTCATCCTCAGGGTCAAATGATACATTTAATGCATTTGTTATGAACGTTTTTTCAAAAAATCCAGGGGCAGCTTGCTGAGAAAGCAGTCGTCAATGCTGAATTTCGTAGTTCGCTGCAAACTATATTAGGAAATAGGAGAAACAATACTACTCCCACCAAAACTCCACCCATGGCTCCAAAGGGATGCATCCGAACTTTATTTCTACGGGCACGAAAACAGGGGAACTTCCAAATGGTTCTATGTTTGGGGGCTCGGGGACTACTCCACATGGAAATTCGCCTTTTGGAACGGCTACTACAATGGCAGAAACAAGCGTCTCGGCAGACTTTGAGAAGTGGAAAAACGATTTCAGAGCCCAATTCGAAAAAGACTCGAGAGACAGCATGTGAGCCAATGACTTGGGTGTAAGTTTAATGCAAATGCTAATAAAAAAGGCACCGTGAGGCCATCCTTAGTATCTAAGGAGAAAGATCTACCTCGCATCTCTGAGTACAACTTCAATGTGTCGAACGTGGAGTTAGTAAATGCATTGAAAGGAATGACTAATTAGGGAGTGAGACTCCCGAAGGATATGAGAACGGCCCCTGGGAAGAGGGATCACACCCTCTACTGCGATTTCCACACCGACTATGGGCACCTAACCAAGGACTGCAAGGCATTGTACCTCGAAGTGGTCCATCTGTTGAAGAATTGTATGTTGAAGCAGTATTTAACAGATTTGGGAAAGCAAAATTTTGCAAAGAACATAGTGGATGGAAAACCACCGAGGGAACCATCTCCCAAGAGGATTGTGAATGTTATAACTGGAGGTTCCAAAGTTAACGGCGTTAACTTTGCCGCTGCAAAGAAGTTCACGAAGCTCTCCATTACGATAGAGAAAAGAACTCAAATTGGTGGTTCGGCTAAAGAAATCATCTTTGATAATGACAATTGTGATAGGATGATGTTTTCCCATCACGATGATTTGGTCATTATGTTAAGAATCAACGACTCGGATATTAAACGAGTCTTGATTGACCCCGGGAGCTCAGTGGACATCAAAAGCTACAGAGCAGTGAAAATTATGTGGTTGAAGGACCTTATCGTCCCGAAGGCAACCATCTTGACCGGCTTCAACAACTTGACGGAGAAAATATTGGATGAGATCAAACTCACCACGTATGCAGAAGAAGTTGTGAAAGAAACCATGTTTCAGGTTATGCTCGAGGACATGGCCTACTATATAGTCCTTGGGAGACCTTGGATTCATGCGATGAAGGCCGTGCCATCCACTCTTCACTAAGTCATTAAATTCCCCACTACTTGGAGAATTCATTCGATCCCAAATGCACAACGAGTAGCTAGGGAGTGCTATTCGGTTGTCATGAAGAGTGGAGTCATCTCAAGCGGACTGTCAAAATAGCAATCAATGCGCCCAGGTTCTAACGAAGGAAGGGGTTCGGCTATTGAAATGGACCGCCAAGAAAGCGTGGTGGAAAAGATCCCGGTGTGTATTCAGGAGCCTCGGAAGCAGAAGGCCAAGGACTCAACCGTAGAGAAGTCTGAATCTTTCGCACTATCGAAGGAATTCCCAGAAAAAAGGTGTTTGTCGGCTTGGAGTTGGACCCGGAGTCGAAGAAAGCTGTTGTTGAGTTATTGAAGTCCAATGATGATTACTTTGCATGGTCCAATGCCGATATGGTTGGGATCGATCAGGAGATTATGATACATAAACTTAACGTGGACCCTCACCACACTCCAGTGAAGCAAAAGAAAAGGCCACATACTGGCGTTAGGAAAAGAGTGATCGAAGATTAAACAAAGAAGCTAGTTGACAATGGCTTCGTGAGGGAGGTCAAATACCTCGAATGGCTCGCCAACATTTTGGTCGTGTCAAAGAAGAATAGGAAATGGAAGATGTGCGTGGATTACATAGATTTGAATAAGGCTTTCCCCAAGGATTCATATCCGTTACCACAAATAGATAGGTGGATAGACTCTACGGCTGGACATAAACTATTGACCTTCTTGGATGCATACTCAGGGTATAATCAAATCTAATCAAATCTTGATGGACCCGAAGGATGAAGAAAATACTTTATTCATCACTAATCGAGGCACGTATTGCTACAAAGTGATGCCCTTTGGATTCAAAAATGCGGAAGCAACATACCAAAGGCTAGTGTGTCGAATGTTCAAATATTACATTGGGAAGTCAATGGAGTATTACATAGACGACATGCTAGTCAAGTCGGTTCGGATAGAGGATGATCTGAATCATTTGAGGGAAGCTTTTTCCATTTTTAGGTAATACAATATAAAGCTGAACCCTGAGAATTGTGGCTTTGGTGTTGGTTTAGGAATATTTTTGGGGTTCATCGTCTCCGAGCAAGGCATCGAGGTGAACCTTAAAAATATCAGAGCCATTTGAAGAAATCCCTGAAGTGCTCTCGGGGACTAAGGAAGTTCTAACTCTTAACTGGCCGGATCGCTGCCTTGGGTAGATTCATCTCGAGATCCACTGAGCGATACTACAAGTTCTTATCGGTCTTAAAGAAGAACACCACCTTCGAATAGAAACCGGAGTGCAAAGAAATTTTAAAGTAATTGAAACATTACTCGGCTAAGCGTTGGTCTACTTTCCCATGTCCGAGTTATCTGTGAGTGCAGTCCTGGTTCATGAGAAGGATGGAAAATAACAGCCCATCAACTATGTGAGGAAAACACTCCTCAATGCCGAAACCTGGTACCCCCATTTAGAAAAATTAGCACTTGCCCTAGTTGTTACTGCTCGAAAACAGCAGCCCTAATTTCAATGTCATCCCATAGCCATAGTTAACTTCCTTTTAAGAAATATATTGCATAAGCCTGAGTTGTCGGAAAGGTTATCTAAATGAGAAGTCGAGCTGAGTGAATTTGACATCACTTATCAGCCTCAAACATCCATAAAGACCCAAGTGTTGGCTGACTTCATGGGTGATTTTAGCGCTAAGATTCTCCCCGAGGTAAACAGAACTTAATGGCTAAGGGGCCAACTTCTGTGTTTGGACAGTCTACATGGATTGAGCCATTATTTCAAAGGGCTCCGGGCTTGGAATAATTTTGGTAGCTCCCACGGGGGAAAAAATGAGACATTCAATCAGGTTTAAGAATGTGACCAACAATAAGGCAGAGTACGAGGCCGTCATAGTGGGATTAGAACTAGCTAAGGAAATGGGAGTAGAAAGGGTTGAGTTGAGAAGTGATTCACGACTGGTGGTGAATCAAGTACTTGGGGACTATTCGGCTCGAGAGCCAGGATGCAGCAATTCTTAGCTCGAGCTCAACAAATTTTGTCTAAGTTTCAAGAATGGAGAATTAAAAAGATTCCCCTAGAAGAAAATGCCAAGGCCGACGGCTTAGCCAATCTAGGCTCTGCCGTCGAAGAAGAACACTCAGGGACTAATTCAATCGTTCGGCTCCTCTCATCTGCTGTGGAAAAGATTAAGTTGGAAATTAATTCAGTGAGTAATACTTGGGATTGACGTACCTAGTTTATATCCTACCTAGATTCGGGGACTCTTTCAACAGGTAAGAAGGAAACCAAAAAGCTTAGGACACAAGCAACCTCTTATTCGATGATTCGAAGGGAGTTGTACAAGATGTGTGGCGGCCAGATGGCCAAATATTTAGGTCCGGCGCAAATTGAGTATGTGATGAGAGAAGTGCACAAGAGTGAGTGTGGCAATCAATCGGGAGGAAAAGCTCTAGTACGCAAATTGCTTCGGGTAGGTTATTATTGGTCAGACATCAACACAAACGCTAAGGCCTTTGTTAAAAGATGTGACAAGTGCTAGCGATACTCTCGGATGATTCACCAACAGGTCAAGCATCTCCACTCGGTCATGTCGCCATGGCCTTTTATGAAGTGGGGGGATCGACATAATTTGACCATTTCCAAAAGCTAAACACAGTGTTTGGTTTATTCTAGTGCTGACTGATTACTTCACTAAATTGGTGGAAGCAAGGTCTTTTGCTCAAGTTAGATAGAAAGAGGTAATTAGATCATTTGGAAGAACATTATTTATCGGTTTAGCGTTCCAAGAGAGATCACATGTGACAATGGCCCTCGATTTATCGGCTCGAATGTCACAATTTTTCTCAATAAATGGGGCATAAAGAGGTTGCGTCAATCCTATATCATCCAGGTGCGAATGGACATGCTGAATCTTCGAATAGGGTGATTATTGAGAACATCAAGAAAATGCTTGATGAAATAAAATGCCCGTGTCTCGATGAGTTGCCCGGGGTGCTGTAGGCAATGCAAACTACTGAAAATAATAGCACCAGTGAAACCCCTTTCTCTCTCGCCTATGGGATGGATTCACTGATCCGTATAGAAGTTGGTGAGACTAGTCTTCGATATGTTCATGCTACCGAAGAATCAAATCAGCAAGAAATGCGCATGGAGTTAGACTTTCTTGATGGAAAAAGGTAACTAGCTTTGGTTCGACTGATGGCTAAAAAGAGGGAGATCGAGGCCTATCTTAACAGGAAGGCTAAACTTAGAGACTTAAAAGTTGGATACTACGTGTTGAGGGCCTCGAACCAATCTACCAAAGAAAAGAATGCTGGCCAGCTTGCTGCAAATTGGGAAGGACCCTATCGGGTCAAATCAATTGTTAGCAAAGCATCCTATAAGCTGGAAGATTTGAAAGGCGAACCTAAACCCTCGAATTGGAATATTTTCAATTTGAAGCAGCATTATTTCTGACACTGAGGTACGTTACCATTTATCAAAAAAATTTCACCTACGGCAACGAGCCATAAACACTCTTATGCTTCGGTGGAGTGATTCTAAGTGACCCCCTATTTTTCTTTTCTTGACCTTTTCAGGAAGCGAAGGGAATGAAATACAGTGCTCGTGTCCTCATCAATTCGCATCCAAACACCGGGGGGATGTAAGGGACGTTCTGCAGTCAAATTCGACTCAAAACCTCTCATACCTGGGACTGCAAATAAAACCGACGACTAGCTATATGCGCACCAGGGACTGTCCTCCGAAGAGTAGCTTAGTATTTTGTATTTATTGCCCAGTAATGGCTGTTTTTTTAGAAATTTTCCTTAGCCTAGCCTCGCCTATGTTTATGTAATGCCTGTTATGACTTATTATTATCAATGAAATGGGTTCTACCCAACATCTCTTTGTTTCAATATCTAACTCCCGAAGTTATATTATTCAATTGAGTTTATCTTTTTATGCCACAACTCAGAAATGAGACATCGTTCTAAGTTAGCATCGATTTGTCATAAATTTTGTTTAAGTCTTGCAATCAACATATATTCTAAGTGACCTGTCGTGCTTTTAAACAAAGTAAAGGCTAACACTTAGAAGAAAAAGTAAAATTTCATTGAAACAAGCCTGAAGGCTTCAAA
Organism: Petunia secreta; assembly: GCA_029990175.1. NCBI lineage: Eukaryota > Viridiplantae > Streptophyta > Magnoliopsida > Solanales > Solanaceae > Petunia > Petunia secreta. The sequence goes on along the minus strand of JARKIP010000038.1, from coordinate 19,170,462 downwards.
ACTTATTTATACATTCAGGCTCGAAGGCCATAACAAAAACAAAAGGAAGAAAAGAAACAACTAAGCATCGGGCCCTCGAAGGTCCCATCATCGTTGTCTTCTTCTTTATCATCCTCATCCTCATCATTGGCCGAGCCTTCACTTGAAAGAAGTTTGTCGATGATAGCTCAGGCCTAGGCCGCGTCATTGTTGGCTATGACGATCTCATCATCCACGTCTATCTCCCCAGCTTTGCATTGCTCGAGGTTTTTCAGTTGGGTTTGGATGATGGCCCAAATATTTTCTAACTCAGCCCTCGTGGCCTTTGATTTGAGCTTAGCCTCCATAGCAAGTTCCTTGTCGTGCAAGCGCTCAACTTCAGTCTCGAGCCCTGGAATATACTCCGCCTGACTCTCCAAGTTTTTTATTGCAAGAACATGCTCGGTTAACTTGCTATGATGCTCCCTAGCAGTCTCAGCAAACTTGGCATTGGCATGATCCAACTCGCCGTGAAGCCTCTCGACTTCGGCGGTCAACCTCGAGCTCTCAGCCTTATGGCTCTCATTCAGAGCTTGTATTTTCTCCTCAGAGGCGATGATGATTTCACAGAGATTGGACATTCACTTTCCCAATTAAGCTTCCATCTTAGAGATTTAGGTTTTGTACCCTACCTTTTGGCGGTCCCAAATGTCACCTGTTCGCCGCAGGGTTTGTGTCTCGATCACGTTCAACTTGCATTGTCTTGAGCGAGAACACCAGGCACTGTAAAAGGTTTGAAAACAGATTAGAACATGAACGCTAATTGTAAAAGGAAAATTATGAGTGTCGGAACTTACTCGAGCGGGGCTAGCAGTAGAGCAGGCCATTATCGACGTTGGATTCATATGCTTGACAAGATCTTCTTTTTTCGGCCCAAGCAGCTGAGTAAGACTCAGAGCAATGTTGATCGAGCTATCAAAGAGGCACATATCAGAAGGGATTTGACCCTCCTCATAGCCCTCTCAGAAGTAGAGGTGCTAGGAGGCCCGGAGCTTGCCCGAGGGGCAGTTGCAGTTAGGGGTGTCAATGGTTTTGGAAAAACCGACCTAACCGACCAAACCGTACCGAACCAAACCGATTCTTAGGTTAGTTTCATCAAAACCGATGGTTTGAATATAACTCTATAACCGTACCGAATAATTAGGGTATGTTTTTTTATAAAATCAAAAAATTAAAAAAATACCGAATCGAACCGAATATATTTACACACACAATATATATATTTTATGTGTTATGTATAAAAATAAATATAATCAAACATATTTAGTCGAGGTCTTGGACCTTGAGGTGATGAAAACACAACGTTGCATATACTAATTAGCACCGAAAGTGCAAGCAACTAATCCGCACTTATATTAATTAAATCAATTGGTATATATCAAGCTACTAATTGACCAAGATATCAAATATTTTTCTACTCGTTTAAATTTCTCTTAGCATATACTTAATTTAATCTTTTATTATTCTAGTTCTCGAGTTATATCTAGTTAATATCTGTCAACTAGTGTTATTTAGAATTCTTTTGTATTTGCTTCATTAGTTTTATAATATCACTATGGGATACTGTTCTTTTGATTAATTGCCTTATAAATAAATTTACCAAAGTCATGTATATGGTATGATGTTCTAGTATCTACTTTATAGTGAGTAGGGGTGTTCACGGTTTGGTTAAAAACCGATCCAAACAAAAAACCAAACCAAACCGACTAATAACTGATACTTTCTTGGATATGGTTTGGTTTGGTTCTCAAATTTTAAAAATCGATATTATTTGGTTTGGTTTGGTTTTCATGAAAAATAACCAAAGAAATAACCAAACCGAACCGACAAATTATATATATTAATATAATTTTTTTATAATGTAATTTAAGTATTTTATACATTTTTCAATAAATTTTGCAGTAGGTTAAATGTTATTAGATTTTATTAAGTCCATTTTAACAAGAAATCAACTCATTTAGTCAAAGGAGTGACTAACTTTTATGTCCATTTTAAAAAGAAACCAACTCATTTAGTCTCCAATTCATTCAATACACTTATAGTTATATTAAATTCGGTAAAAAATCGGACTCACAGACAGATAGACGCACCGATAAAGTTTAAAGACAAAGCAAATTCCAGTTTTGCCATGGTCTTTTCAATAACCATTGCATATTCAACTTGATGTATGAGTCATGACATATCGAAAGCATAAACATTGTGTAAATATAAGTTTGCTTTACTTCTTTCTTTTGTTCTAAATATTTATTTTCAATTGCATAAATATAAATGCCAACTACCTAGTATTAGACTAAGATATGATAAAGCTAATTTTTTTGGTAAGTTAGGTCATTAAGCTGATGAAAGCCTTATAAAAGCTTTCACCCCCTTTTTTTTTTTGAAGATTGAGTCCTCAATCTTGTGCTGTAAAGAATGAGATCTTTTCCCCTGAACTCTCAATGATATATACAACACCCCAGCTATCCTGAGTTTTATTTAAAAAAAGAAAAATTGCCCGAAGATTTGATGTAGTGGCAAGAGTGCAATATTTTAGGTATAATTTGGTTAAAATTTCAAGTTGTTCAATATACTAGTATAAGATTAAGAGCGTACTTGTAGTTCTCTTAATCATTCGTTTTTAGGAAAAAATCTCTTCTTTTTTTTTTTAGGAATTTTTTTTAATCATTCTTATTATCTTCATTGTTATTTTATTTCTCAAAACCCGATAAAACCGAACCAAACCGACAATAACCAAACAGATTGATGCAGGGAAAACACGAAAGCGATAAAGTAAAGATAAAAGCGAGACGTGGCTCGAACGAATAACCCAAGCAGAACCGAAGAACTAGTTTCGATACACCCCGAGATATTGTCAAAGAACACCTACACTAAGCAACTACCCTCGAGTCACATTAGGAACCCACAAGTAGAATGACCGGGGAGGGGTTGAAATTCATCTAGAATCCACTAGAAGAAAACAAGTCCCAAACTAAAGGGGTTTTCATTCACCAAAGGAACCATGCTCTCAATTCATCAATATCCAACAATAACTAAATGTAAAATAAGTTATACTTGCGTTTTTATAGTGTTTCTGAAACGACCTCGGTCAGTCGTTTCGGAAGTTAGGACTCCGATTGGCGTGCCGATAATTTTAAAATATTCGTAATGTCCATTAGGACCTGTCTGTAAAATTTGAGCTAAATCAGACCTCGTTTGGTAGGCATCGGAAGAAGGTTTCAGTTTTTATTGGCGATAAATATTAAAAAGAGATTTTCGAGCTCGGTTTTTGCCGAATGAGCTCCGATTCGAAATCCGAAAGCGCCGTTAGGTTCGTATGATTATTTATGATTTTTGTAAGCTTTCGAAAGTGAATTTCGATGTTGTTCGGCAAGTTTCCGCTAAAATGCCGAAAGTTAAATAATTTGACTTCTTTTCATTTAAATTCGTATCTTGAGTTTCGGGAGTCTGATTTGAGATCCGCCTTCGCGAGTATGTTACATATATTTTGTATAACTTGTATGCAAAAGTTGGAATTATTTTGAATATTGTACTGTACCATTTTAATTTTTACCGTAACTGCGAATTTTAAAAAGAAAAAGAAAAAAAAAAAGGAAAAAGACGAAAAAGGAAAAAAGACAAAAGGAAAGAGAATGTTGTCGGTTGGTGAGCTTATCAAGCTCATATTGATCAGATTAGAAACAGGAGAAGCAGAAACGAAGCAAACACGCAGTGCAGTAAAAATATGCCAGAAAATGAGAAAAGGGGTCGGAAAAAAGTAGAATTTTCACCCTGAAACATTCAGGTAATGATCCTAATATACTATTTGAGTTTATTACGTGCGTTTAAATATATTTTTGCGGTGAAAATAGGAATATTAGACATCGCCCTAATGACGTAAATTGATAGTTTAAAGGGTCAAATGGACCCCGATAATGAAATTGATTATGTATTCGTGCTCAGTGAGTTATGGGCAACATATAAATATAATTTATTTGGAATTTGGTTATGTGGCCTTAAACCCTGTATATAGGCCTGGCCTGTGTATTGCGTATGCGAATAGGGTATCAGGTTCCTACTTGGATTGCCCTAAGATGTGAGGAATGAAGCCTTTAGCCTTATGTGATATATTTTTCTGGTTATTGAACACAGTGGGATCGTTTGGCAATGAACCCAAAGGACAAAGCGGTTATTGAGTGGCTGTACTAACTTTGTAACAAGGTAAGTGTTTATATCCATTTCTTTGGAGGCACCTGGCCTCGTGGATTTTCTACCACGTATTCCTTACGTGTGTAGCTGCCGATAGGCGTACTCATTACGCCTTAGCTTTGGATTTATATTGTATATTATATGTCATGTCCTATTGTTGGTATTGCATTGAGGATTTGAGCATTGTACCCTGGCTGCGAGTTGGCATCTACTTCCCGGTTGTCGATGAGAGTCCCGCGCCGGTGAAGGGTTATTGTCACATTGCATTCATATGCATTACATTGCATATCATATTGAGGGCAGGAGTATTCCGCCCCAGGAGCAGGAGTATTCCGCTCCATTGTATCACATTGAGGGTAGGAGGATTCCGCCCCAAGAGCAGGAGTATTCCGCTCTTATGTCAGATATTGAGTGCAGGAGTATTCCGCCTCAGCTTTACATTATATCGGGTGCAGGAGTATTCCGCCCCAGGAGAGTGCAGGAGTATTCCGCCTCTGGTTTATATTATATCGGGTGCAGGAGTATTCCGCCCCAGGAGCAGGAGTATTCCGCTCCAGTTGGTTATCAGATTGGATTCCCCTCGAATGCAGGAGTATTCCGCTTCGGGATGGGATTACGGGCACATGTGACCCTTCGCATCATATTTTATTTCATTTCATCTCACTTCATTTCATTTCATCTCAATTCATACCATTGTGTAGACTTGCGGTATGTGACTATTGTTCTGCTTATATGTGCATCGCTTATTTGTTGATATGTTTCTGCCACGCACCCTTGGTTGAGTTTAGAAGTTTCTTACGTGTTTTCGGTTGTTATCTGGCTCTGCCTTCTATAATTTAAATAAAAGGAATTTGGTTTATCTGTTTCTTCTCCCCGGCTAGCTATCCTATTCTTTGAGGTGGCTAGTCTGCCCCACTTATTGAGTCCTTTTGACTCACCCTTGTTTGTTGTTTGTTTCTTGTCTATCTATTTCGTTTCGGCAGGTTCGCTCCAGGATTGAGTTCGCCGCGTTGTTCAGGAGCGAAGACGACTTCAGCTGTCAGGGTGAGCCAGATTTATTCCGGATGGCCACTAGTTTATTGTTCATTATTTCAGTTGCATTTTGCTCCCTTCAGGAGGTATCTGTCTTCTTTTGTACTCTTAGATGTCTGGTCTGGATAGCCCTAAACCTAGCATGTTGAGTAGTCAGCTGTAATTTCTTTTGTACAGCTTAGAGGTATCAGTATGTCTGTGTTTTTTTAAAGTCTTATTCTTATTTATGAATTGAATTGTATTTATTTTCCTAATTTAATTGGTAAGGGTTCGCCCGACGGGTCTAGGGAAGGATGTCGGGTGCCCGCACGGCCTAGCCGAATTTCGGGTCGTGTCAGTTGGTATCAGAGCCATGTTTAGAGTCTATCCAGACTAAGACAGTGTCTAGTAGAGTCTCGCTGATGGGTACGTAGACGTCCGTACTTATCTACGAGAGGCTATGATGGCATTTAGGAAGTTTCACTTCCTTCTTTTCTGATCGTGCGTCGGTCTAGGATGCAAAAACTATTTTCATTAATTCCTTCGTGGTAATTGTGAAACCCTCGTGCGTAAATCAACAAACGGTATGAGTTTAAGACGAAGCAGTCTAGCGTGGGGCTAGCACTGACGAAGCACCGAGAGTTTTTTTTTTTATCGTGCTGATGACCTAGTTACGGAGGCCTCAGTTGTACGAGCTTGCGATGGGCAAGGGAGCAGGGCCTTGTGGTTCCCGTGGCTCTCTACGATGCTTTTACGTGAATTTTGGCGACGCAGATACCACAAGAACCTATTATTCACTAGGCAGCTTATCAGGTTGCCGCAGATACAGATGTTCGGTCTCAGGGAGCTCCTATTCCAGTTCTTAATATTGCTGCAGTGAATTATGTTCCAGAGGCAATATGTGTTGCGCTACCAATTGTTCCGGCTGGTTAGCCTGCCGAGGTAACAGTTCGGTCCGAGTGCCCAAAGAGGTTGCATTATTTCACGCGGTTGAACCTTCCGATATTCTTAAGCAATGCATCAGATAAACCTCGTGATTCTTTTTAAAATAAAAATGATGTCAGTGTATCCTTCAGGTTCTTGACTATATCGAGCGGTATGATGTTGACTATTTTGCTTTCCGGTTTCAGTGTCCAGCTTTGAATTGGTGGGCCGCTCTCTTATTAGCTAACTTGGTTCGATTTTTCTTCTAGATTCGTGGAAAAGTTCCTTTCGAGGATCAAGCGAGATGAAAAGTGTTTCCAGTTTGAGTGAATTTGACAGGGTAGCCTGTCGGTTAGCCTGTTGGTTTCAGAATATAAGATTGAATTCTATAAAATGGCTGAATATGCATTTGAACTAGTTCACGAGTCTTTCGAGAGATTCAAAGATTTATTGATGACCTTTCTTTTTCCTTGAGATCCCAGATGGCTCGAAAGATTGAGGTCGGGATTTCATTCGATATTGTTGTTGATATTGCTCGAAGGTTCGAGGCATACCATAAGTTAGAACGGGAAAGTAAGAGATCCCACGGCCCTGGTGGGTAACCATGGTACCTCATTTGGAGGTAAAAGTTCTGATTATTTTGGGAGGTCATCTTCCAGGTTATCTCAGCTTGTGTCACGTGATTCTCAGAGTGCGTCAGTAGTTCATCAAGATCAGACCCAGTTTTTCTCTTTATAGCTATCAATAATCTGTCCAGTTCCATTTTTAGAGAAAAGGGTGTTATTATTGTCATGAGACTGGTTATCCTTTAAGGAGTTTTCCTTCACTCCGGCAAGTAGGCAGTCGTCTTTTCTCTCGTCATCAGGCACCTGCACAATCGCAGGGGATTTTATTTAGATTACAATCAGCTAAAGAAATGCCACCATCCAATAGAGGTTGAGATTGTGGTGGCAGTGGTTCTCCAGAAAGTGCTTGTCAGGGTATTGGCTCAGCTCAGCTGCAGAGGCAGTACTATGAACTGCTAGTCTGGCAGGATGCTGAGGCATCCGATGTAGTAGACCCGTGTGTTTCTTCTTCCCTTATCTGTAAGTAAGATTTATCTTTCCGATCGATCTAGAAATGGTGTGTCTTATCATGTTTCGACGGTTTCCTTGGATATTGTCGTAATTACGAATCGGTTGCGGTAGAGGGGTGAGTTTCTAATACGATTTATTCCTGGCATTTATGAGACCCTACTAGTTTTTCTAGTCTAAATATGAGAGATTTGACAGTGAGTGTCGCTATTGTTAGCTTGGCATCTTGTTACGCCACCTTCTGTTATTATGTCAATTCAGTTTAACTCTCTTCTAGAAAATTAGTGTTGGTAGGATGATGGGATTCTTATTCGTTACCATCAGGAAGTGTCATTGTGTAAAGTGATTTGTAAGTGATACTCGATCTACGTGTCTCCTCTTGGTTCAAGATGCTAGTAGAGTCATGTTATTCCATGAGCTTCTCTCAGTTGTAAAAGGGTATTCTGGTAAATTGTCAGAGTTTCATTCTTATTGGAAGGTTAAATTGGTATGGATGTTTTTCCATAAAGCTTATTTAATGTCTATTTCTTCAATTTCAATTCTTTGGTTAGCCTGACTCGGAAATAGTGTAGCTCTGGGAGCCAAGCAAAATAAAAAGATGAGCTTCCTGAAGCTCTAATTATTTCTATCCCGATTCATTTCTATTTTTTCTTCGTCCGGCACTAGTGATCTTGGGCGATTGGTAGCCGCTTGTGACGTTCCCTGTGTTGAGCCAGAGTACATGTTATTGTAACCGGGTAAGCATATTATTGTTTTGGTCCAGTTGTCTTATCTTGTTATCCGTTTAACATGTTTATGTTATCAGTTTATCCGGGTATCCATCCCCATATATTGTATCGTGCTGGTTCTGTTTTTGCGGATCATCCAGTTTCAAGGGAAACTCTGCCGAAATTTTTATATAGAAGTACCACTCATCGGGCGGTGGTGTTTACGACAAAGGTATGGAGTTGTGAACTCGGGAGTTGCAGTCGTTTCGCAACTCGAGAGGGTAATTTGGTAGCTCAGGTCTGAGCCGAATTCTATTTTTAGCTATGTCTTCCTTAGTCCGGTAGACTGTGTGAGGATGACTATTTCTATTCTAGTTAGCGGTATGAGTTAATGCTTTAAGTGGAGGAGTCTTCCTCCAAATACTGAATGGTAATATTAAATCTCTGAGGTGTTGATACCACTTTTCTCACGACCCAAAGTAAGGCCACGACGGAAATCTACAATGAGTGTCAATCATTGCTAAACCCACTAGTAATCTATTAATGATAGAGATAAGCTGGTAGCTGATCATATATATGTACCTATCTGCTGAAAACATAAAACTGGAAAGATGACACGACTTTAACTTGCTGGCAATTAGAACATTGAGCCACAAATTCTGCTATGTTACACTTCATTCTATCCCACTAATAAATATGTTCGAGATCATGGTACATCTTAGTCGAACCTGGATGAACAGGGTATTTAGAACAATGTGCCTCTATCATAATCTGTCAACGTAAGTTTGCAATATCAGGAGCACAAAGTCTTTCTTTATGCATGAGAACACCGTCAGTAGTAACCTTGTATGGTGACTCCAGTTTTCTTCTGGCTATTTGTCTGTATTCAACTATAACTGGATTTTCATACTGACGCTGTTTTACTTCATGAAAATTTAGAATTAACAGTCTAGTGCAGCTTGTCGACAATCCATCATTGGTATGTATATCTCCTTCACACCTCAACTCTTTGAGAAGTTACTTTAGCGTTATAAGTGAACATGTAATCAATTTTGTTGCTGGTATTCTACCTCGACTCATGGTCGAACTACATCTCTATTTTATTTTCACTTTTTCAAGTCATAATATTTCTAATTCACAGACAGTACCCTGAGGTAGATGTTCAGTCTGAAGATCATTGTTGGTCTACATTATACTATCTAGTAGTAGTTATGTGATCCTTATCCTTATACGATAGACCCTGTTCAGATGAACCTTTGACATACATTAGGATATGAGTAACTACATTCCCACAAGGAGCTTGCGGAACAACACTAAAATCAACTGAGATGTTGCATAGTGCGTTCGTAAAAATAATATAGCTTGCATCAAATCTTCTATAGTGAGTGGTGACAAGGTACTTCAAAAACTTCCCCTATTGCATCAAGTGTGAGCTAATTCCTAGTTCCAGCAATTTGTTCTATATCGAAAGGTATATCGAAGAGGTAATTATCGGCTGAATCATGTTAACCCATTCAAAGTTTCGTGTATTTTTGTTTCGAAAATATAGAACTCTTCTATCATGATCGAGGAAGGGTCAGCTTAATCGGAATAAGTTGGGCAATGATGTGATAATATTATCCAGATATGTTTTATTCGAAAAGTACAATGCGCATAATATAATTCTGATCCTATAATCAGGAAATAATGCCCGTGTAGTAGCTCATGAAGGTCGTGCAAGTTCTTTTGCTATCTGTGCGAATTCTTCTTTAGATTTAGGCTCGTTCGAGGACGAACGAGAGTTTAAGTGGAGGAGAATGAAACGACCTCGGTCAGTCGTTTCGGAAGTTAGGACTCCGATTGGCGTGCCGATAATTTTAAAATATTCGTAATGTCCATTAGGACCTGTCTGTAAAATTTGAGCTAAATCAGACCTCGTTTGGTAGGCATCGGAAGAAGGTTTCAGTTTTTATTGGCGATAAATATTAAAAAGAGATTTTCGAGCTCGGTTTTTGCCGAATGAGCTCCGATTCGAAATCCGAAAGCGCCGTTAGGTTCGTATGATTATTTGTGATTTTTCTAAGCTTTCGAAAGTGAATTTCGATGTTGTTCGGCAAGTTTCCGCTAAAATGCCGAAAGTTAAATAATTTGACTTCTTTTCATTTAAATTCGTATCTTGAGTTTCGGGAGTCTGATTTGAGATCCGCCTTCGCGAGTATGTTACATATATTTTGTATAACTTGTATGCAAAAGTTGGAATTATTTTGAATATTGTACTGTACCATTTTAATTTTTACCGTAACTGCGAATTTTAAAAAGAAAAAGAAAAAAAAAAAGGAAAAAGACGAAAAAGGAAAAAAGACAAAAGGAAAGAGAATGTTGTCGGTTGGTGAGCTTATCAAGCTCATATTGATCAGATTAGAAACAGGAGAAGCAGAAACGAAGCAAACACGCAGTGCAGTAAAAATATGCCAGAAAATGAGAAAAGGGGCCGGAAAAAAGTAGAATTTTCACCCTGAAACATTCAGGTAATGATCCTAATATACTATTTGAGTTTATTACGTGCGTTTAAATATATTTTTGCGGTGAAAATAGGAATATTAGACATCGCCCTAATGACGTAAATTGATAGTTTAAAGGGTCAAATGGACCCCGATAATGAAATTGATTATGTATTCGTGCTCAGTGAGTTATGGGCAACATATAAATATAATTTATTTAGAATTTGGTTATGTGGCCTTAAACCCTGTATATAGGCCTGGCCTGTGTATTGCGTATGCGAATAGGGTATCAGGTTCCTACTTGGATTGCCCTAAGATGTGAGGAATGAAGCCTTTAGCCTTATGTGATATATTTTTCTGGTTATTGAACACAGTGGGATCGTTTGGCAATGAACCCAAAGGACAAAGCGGTTATTGAGTGGCTGTACTAACTTTGTAACAAGGTAAGTGTTTATATCCATTTCTTTGGAGGCACCTGGCCTCGTGGATTTTCTACCACGTATTCCTTACGTGTGTAGCTGCCGATAGGCGTACTCATTACGCCTTAGCTTTGGATTTATATTGTATATTATATGTCATGTCCTATTGTTGGTATTGCATTGAGGATTTGAGCATTGTACCCTGGCTGCGAGTTGGCATCTACTTCCCGGTTGTCGATGAGAGTCCCGCGCCGGTGAAGGGTTATTGTCACATTGCATTCATATGCATTACATTGCATATCATATTGAGGGCAGGAGTATTCCGCCCCAGGAGCAGGAGTATTCCGCTCCATTGTATCACATTGAGGGTAGGAGGATTCCGCCCCAAGAGCAGGAGTATTCCGCTCTTATGTCAGATATTGAGTGCAGGAGTATTCCGCCTCAGCTTTACATTATATCGGGTGCAGGAGTATTCCGCCCCAGGAGAGTGCAGGAGTATTCCGCCTCTGGTTTATATTATATCGGGTGCAGGAGTATTCCGCCCCAGGAGCAGGAGTATTCCGCTCCAGTTGGTTATCAGATTGGATTCCCCTCGAATGCAGGAGTATTCCGCTTCGGGATGGGATTACGGGCACATGTGACCCTTCGCATCATATTTTATTTCATTTCATTTCATCTCACTTCATTTCATTTCATCTCAATTCATACCATTGTGTAGACTTGCGGTATGTGACTATTGTTCTGCTTATATGTGCATCGCTTATTTGTTGATATGTTTCTGCCACGCACCCTTGGTTGAGTTTAGAAGTTTCTTACGTGTTTTCGGTTGTTATCTGGCTCTGCCTTCTATAATTTAAATAAAAGGAATTTGGTTTATCTGTTTCTTCTCCCCGGCTAGCTATCCTATTCTTTGAGGTGGCTAGTCTGCCCCACTTATTGAGTCCTTTTGACTCACCCTTGTTTGTTGTTTATTTCTTGTCTATCTATTTCGTTTCGGCAGGTTCGCTCCAGGATTGAGTTCGCCGCGTTGTTCAGGAGCGAAGACGACTTCAGCTGTCAGGGTGAGCCAGATTTTTTCCGGATGGCCACCAGTTTATTGTTCATTATTTCAGTTGCATTTTGCTCCCTTCAGGAGGTATCTGTCTTCTTTTGTACTCTTAGATGTCTGGTCTGGATAGCCCTAAACCTAGCATGTTGAGTAGTCAGCTGTAATTTCTTTTGTACAGCTTAGAGGTATCAGTATGTCTGTGTTTTTTTAAAGTCTTATTCTTATTTATGAATTGAATTGTATTTATTTTCCTAATTTAATTGGTAAGGGTTCGCCCGACGGGTCTAGGGAAGGATGTCGGGTGCCCGCACGGCCTAGCCGAATTTCGGGTCGTGTCAGTTTCCCAAGCTTACACAATGACCAAAATACCATTACTCCTAAGGTTCATCAAATAGGCCACGTAGGGCAAAATAGTAAAATCAACATAAGTTATAAAACACTTCAGCATGCCAGGCGGGGCACCTAGAAGTTAGGCAGTGAGCTGAGAGGTCGTTGGCTAGGCGGAGGCCTGGCTAGGCGGGGGTCTGGCTAGGCGGGGGCCTGGCTAGACGGAGGGCCTGGGCTAGGCGGGGCGTCTGACTGTGCTAGGCGTCCCACCTCCTCCTTAGGCGTGGGGCCTAGAGCTGAAACCATCCGAAACACTTCCAAAGCTCTTGACTTCTAGTCCTTTGCATCTTTCAAGCATGGCACACGTTTGAAAGTGTCTTGGCACGATTTTCCCCCGATCATCCTCCCCTTCTTGAAGAGATTTCGTCCTCGAAATCAAGGCATTCTCGTCCATGGCGTCATCATCTCCTCGGGGTGCCCAATGCTCTTCTCCCTTGTACTTCTTGAACGTCGCTTTGGCATAGGCTTCTTCCAAGATCTCCCTTGCCTTAACATGGAGCTTAGGACCTACAAGCAACGACAAGCAAACACAAAACCTCCTACTTTGAAAGTAGGTTAGTACAAGAAGTGTGGAAAACACACTCTTGTGGAATAACCAAGCATCAATAATAAGCACAATTATCAAGTCTCCAAGGAGATCATCAAGTACTTGGTTCAATGAAAACGTGAACTTAACACAATAATGAGCAAATAGGTCATGGGGACATGGAAAATGCAAGATCAAGCTATCAATATCCCCTTGCACCTTAAGCTCAAGATCAACACACCAATCAATCCTCAAGGTGTGACCAAGATGTGGAGTGGAGTGAGTCAAATAACCCAACCTACAAGTAGCATCAAGTACTCCACTCCCCTTCTTTAGAGCATACTTACTCACACCAAAGGATTCCCTTTCACCTCGAATTTCATCATCTAAGCAACCCTTCTCAAAATACAAGCTCTCAAGGAAGGTATTGATAATGACCTCTTATTCATCATAACCCCAACAAGCAATAGTAGGATCACTCAAGAGTCATTTACCTCACCCAAGTTCTCACACAATGGGTTGCTTAAGGAGTCAAACCCTTCACACCATGGGGGTTCCATTTGACTACCCACCTTAGTCCGATACAAGTCATTATCACTAATGAGGATGCCTTCAAACAATGGATTAGTAAAAGCATGCATCTCAATATCATGATCAAGCATAGACAAGTTATCAAGACTAGGTGCATTACTCTCACTTGAGGAGTCCTCAAAGACACCCTAGTCCAATTCATGCAATTTGGACTCCTCAAGGTCATTACCAACCTTTCCACAACACATAGACCCACCAAATAGAAGCATATCAATAAGGGTATGATCAACTATCTCATCTTCCCCTTTGTCAAAGATTGGTGGTGTGTCATAGCAAAGATCACAATAATTATCAACTATCAAATTTACACTAGGGAGGGGTTTAATGAACAATGAGCTCACATCATGACGTGGCATAGCATTCCTCCCAACTAGTGTTTCACAAGCACACTCAAGATGACAACTAGACTCTTCACTAGTGGTATACTCATTAGATGTATCAAAAACACCAACTAGTGTTGAGTCATCACAAGACAAATAGCTAGTTGGCTCATGAAAAGGTGAAGTAACACTTACATTTGTAGTACTTCCTTGATCACTCACAAGGCTTGAATTGTCATATGCAACTCCTCCTTCGTGAAGGCTATATTGAGAATTGTCCTCCTCTTGTCTTCCCTCCCAAGCACATGGTTGAGGCTCCAATGGCTTGTCTTCAAGTGTACCTACACATGAACTAACACAAGAAAAGGTAGAAGATGGATAATGGTTAGAACAATGGGGCTCTCACTCCCAATGTTTCTTTCCTCACCTCTCCTTTCTTTCATTTTTCCCTCAAGGTCAAGTGTAGTTTGTGGTGACAATCCGCTCACATCACTCCTCAAATCCTCTCCTTTTTCCTCTCTTGGATTGTCACCGGTCACTCCCTCACTTCTCTCTTTCTTTTCTCTCTCATTTGAAGTGGAGTGACTCCTACTTTCATCATGCAATGGCAAGACAATAAGATTGTTTTCCTCGGGTTCAAGTACAATGAGTGACTTAGCTTTAGCCACCTCCCTCAACTCCTTCATTCGCTTGTAGTCTTCCCTTACTTGCCTTGGAGACAAAGGTTTAAGCACATACTTCCTCCCATCTTGCTTGACCGTATAGGAGTTGGTCCGACTATTGTGTACCACACATCTATCATATTGCCATGGTCTCCCAAACAAAAGATGGAAAGCTTGCATCGGGACCACATCAAACATGGTCTTATCCTTATAGTTCCCAATGCTAAACTCTATCAACACTTGTTTCACCACCTTTAGTTCACCACACTCACTAAGCCATTGTAAACGATATGGTTTTGGATGCTTTAGAGTGGGTAATTTTAATTGGGAAATCAAGTATTGGCTCACTATGTTGGTACAACTCCCTGAATCAACAACCATTGAGCACACTTGCCCCATCACACGACAACTAGCATGAAAGAGGTTTTCTCTTTGATCATTTTCCACCTTCTCTTCCATGAATATGGTACTCAAGCTCCTCCTAACCACCAAGAATAGTTGAGGATCTTCATCTCCTTCAATGGCCTCCTCACAAGGAACTTCCTGATCTCCCTCTACTCCCTCATTTTCGGGCTCACTATCTTGCTCATACACCAAATTACCAACCACAACCATGGTTTTTTTTTTGTAGGACAATCCCTAGCAAAATGACCATAGCCCTTGCACTTATATCATTGAGTAGAAGTAGAAGTAGGATTGCTCAAGCGAGTTTTAGAAGTACCTTCCAAGTGTGGTGTAGTCCTCTCATATGGCTTCTTCACTTCTTTGCTAGTACTTGTACTTAGAAAGTTTGAAGTTAGAGTCTTCCACTCCTTTGGCTTGCTTGTGGAAGTAGGAGTGTTGCCTTTGGATTTCTCTCCCTTAAGCCAATTCTAGGCATCAATTGCGGCTTCAAAGATATCTTGAAGTGAGGGATAAGTATGCAACCTCAATTGGGAAGCTATACCATATCTCAAGCCATTTTTGAAACAGATCATGGCTTCTTCACCCTCGGTATCCATATCCAATGCCATCCGGGTCTTCTCAAATTCATCATAGTACTCATGAACTGTCTTGACACCTTGCTTTAGATCATAAAGCTTCTTGAGTTGCTCTTGACGATACCTTGGAGTCACATACTTTCTATTCATAAGAAATTTCAATTCTTCTCAAGGCATATTCACATACACACCCGCTCTCCTTCTCGACCTCTTTATGGACTCCCACCATGTTAGAAGCATAGGCCTCAAAGGTAGAAATAGCATAGGTGCCTTTCTTTTCCTTGCTCATCTCATTGGTGTCAAACACTCTTTCCGTGAGTAGTACCCATTCCATGTATGCATCCGGATCACAAGTTACCTTAAAGGGTGGAAGATTGAGCTTAACACTATTGAGGTTATTGTTGTCACGTACCCCATGGTTAGGCTCCGGTTGGCCTCCACAGTGGTCATCATAAGCAACATATTTCCTCCTAGCATTCCCTCCATCAAATCTCATGAGTGGCCTTCGACCTCGGCCCCTACCCCTATCCATATTTCGACCCCAATTCATTTGCATCCTAGGTTGATAATGAGCATCATACCCATAGGCTTCATCACCATACTTGGCTTCCTCTCTTTCTTGAGCTTCAACAACTTGCTCAAGTGGTGGAACATATCTAACGGGTCTTGGATGTGGAGCATTTCCTAGGGGATTGCGCAAGTTGTGGGGAATGCCCACTTGTTGGGGATTGCCCAACACTCACTCTTGTGGAGCTCCATCACTCTTTAGCTCATATTTCTTGGTTATCTCCGCAAAGTGTCCGGGAGTCACAGGAGTGCTATGACTTGTGCCTTCTCTGGATTTAAGTGGGACGGTCGGGGTCCTCCTTTCAACGGTCTCAAGCTTCAAGGTTATGTCTTCCAACTTTACCATGATGGTAGCCAAGGCATTTTTCATGGAATCATCTCCTGCGATAGCCATTGTACCTACAAAATGGACAAACGTTAGTGAAATCACCTCACAAACACCCTCACTTGTGTTTCACTCGGTTCACTCGTTTAGTGATGGTGGATATTTCACTCGAACTTGATTCTAAAAGCTTCACGTAGATGAATAACAATCCTCAACTCAATCACTCAATCCACAAGTCAAGTGTACTCCGGGGTGAGTGGAGTTTATATGACTGAATAAACGATAAGCACTTTAAAGTGAGGACTTGAGTCAAAAGGATTCTACGAGTCTTCTTGGAGTTCTACTCCCCAACTAGGCACGAATCACCTAAAAGCTTCAAAGACTAGTACCAATTAAGTAGAATGGTTACTTAAAGTAGCACTAGTTAGATGTTATGCAAGCAAAGAAATAGGAAAACTTAGGAAAAACTACCCCCCAAACAACAAGCTTCAGCAGCATAAGGGGCACCTAAGCTTATGCAGGATTTCAGGCAGGGTGCCTGGGTAGGCGGCGCACCTGAGGACTTAGTCAGTAGCAAGCCAGGCAGGGCGCCTAGCTAGGCGGGCGCCTGGCTCTGGAGCAAACTCAAATCGTTCCCAACTTGCTCCAATTTGATTTTCAATCCACAAATCTGATGTTTTCAACTTTTTTTTTTCACAATCCAATGATACCAAAATTTGCCTTTGATCTTTTCTAACAAACCCCAATCAAATTAACAACCAAACAATCAATCAATTCAAGATTCAAAGCCAAGAAACTCAAGAACAAGGGGGTTTTTCAAAGGGTTTTCAAAATGGATTGTGATTCTTCAATTGTGGTGTTATACAACTTCAAATCCCACAAAATTGGTATCAAATCGTTTGTTTTTCAAGCTAGATCAATCCCCAATATCAAGTTCTCAATCAAACACCCATTAAACCCAAGAATCAAGTCAAGATCATCAAGAACAAGGTTTATCAAGGGTTTAAGAAAATTTTGGGGTTTCAAATCTTCAAATTCGTAATACCAATCCAAACCACGAGATTTAGGTACCAAAACGTCTGGTTTTCAACAAAGATCAATCTCCAATAACACCCATAACATGAATCAATCACACCAACAACATACACCAAATTTTTGGATTTTCAACTTTTTCATTTTTTTTGTATTTTCTACTTTCTAATAATTTCAAACACAAGAAACTAAAAGAAACTAACATAGGCACGAAGATTCAAGGGTCGGGGGTTTGTAGAAACAAAACCCGAGCCTTGCTCTGATACCAAACTGATGCAGGGAAAACACGAAAGCGATAAAGCAAAGATAAAAGCGAGACGTGGCTCGAACGAATAACCCAAGTAGCACCGTAGAACTAGTTTCGATTCACCCCCGGGAGATTGTCAAGGAACACCAATACCAAGAAACTACCCTCAAGTCACACGAGGAACCCGCAAGTAGAATGACCGGGGAGGGGTTGAAATTCATCTAGAATCCACTAGAAGAAAACAAGTCCCAAACTAAAGGAGTTTTCATTCACCAAAGGAGCCATGCTCTCAATTCATCAATATTCAACAATAACTAAATGTAAAATAAGCTATACTTGGGTTTTTATATTGTTTCCCAAGCTTACACAATGACAAAAATACCATTACTCCTAAGGTTCATCAAATAGGCCACGTAGGGCAAAATAGTAAAATCAACATAAGTTATAAAACACTTCAGCGTGCCAGGCGGGGCGCCTAGAAGTTAGGCAGTGAGCTGGGAGGTCGTTGGCTAGGTGGAGGCCTGGCTAGGCGGGGGCTGGCTAGGCAGGGGCCTGGCTAGGCGGAGGGCCTGGGCTAGGCGGGGCGCCTGACTGTGCTGGGCGTCCCTCCTCCTCCTTAGGCGTGGGGCCTAGAGTTGAAACCATCCGAAACACTTCCAAAGCTCTTGACTTCTAGTCCTTTGCATCTACCAAGCTTGTCACACGTTGGAAAGTGTCTTGGAACGATTTGCACCGCATCACCGATGGATATAACTTTTATTTGATTTGGTTTGGTTTTAAGAATTGAAAAATCGATTATATTGGTTTGGTTATGGTTTTAATCAAAAACCAACCAAACCAAACTGTGAACACCCCTAAATAGTGAGTGACAATCACTTGTAGCTCGATACTGGAGAATGAAAATATGTCAAGTATTTATATTAGTTACGACCATTTAAGAGTCATTATTTAGTCAAATGTTATCTTAGACATACTTTATGTGTTATATTAAATTTATAGATATTTTACATAAAAATGGCACACTCTAATAATAGTACGACTCAACCACAGAATTCTTTAAAAAATTACCGAAAATTAACCAAACCGAAGGAAAACCGACATGAGTAGACGGTTTTGAAAAGTCTTATTTTGGTTATGCACAATAGAGTAAACAAAAAATTGATATGGTATAAATTTCATGAAAAAACCGACCGAACCGAACCATTGACATCCCTAGTTGCAGTTACCCTTTCTCCAAATGAGGGGAAGGTTGGCTCGACGTCACCAACCTTAGCTTTACCTTTGGCTTTTCATCCGTATGGTCAGACCCCTCGAGGTCTACCACTTCTAAATCTTTTGGGACCTCGGCCCCTCTTCATCTGGTTCATCACTCAACTCTAACTAAGATTCAATAACATGCTTGTTATTTTTTGCCTCGGTACAGGGGCGTACTTCTCGAGTCGTCTTCTTCGAGGCCCCTCCTTTTCTCTTTGAATCTGAAAAGGGATAAGTTAGAGGCTTAGAAGAGAAAGAGGAAGATGTTGTGATAGAAGTTAGAGGGAAATAACCAATAAGTATGTCGTCGTTGCCTTTGGAAGAGGGTCCTTGGCCAAATGAGCCCTTCGAAGATTTGGATTTTGGGATGCTGCCAGCTAAGCTTGTGATATTGGCTAGCCAAGCACTAGCATCAAGAAAATCCTTTTATTTCTTCTTCCCTTTTTTGCTCTTCTTTTTCTTAGGCTTGATGATAGCCGCCTTGTTGGGAAAATCTGCAAAAGAGAGGGCAAAATCTGCGGAAAAGAGACCTCAAGCGACCCCCATAAGACACTAAAATTGTGACAAACTACTCACCGCGTCTCTTACACGCCCATTTGTTTTGCGCCTCGGCTGCTATGCTCATCCAAGTTCTCTCAGGTCGAGTTCGAGCTTTGATCATCGCTCGAACCCCATCAACTAAGTCGGCTAGGGGTTTGAATGGAACTTTGTTTGCTGTAAATTTTGGAGTATGAGATTAAAGTTAAGCTTGAGGCTAGAGTTGAAAGAAAGATGAATTATGCAAAGGATCACTTACGCTTGTCGTTCCCCACCTCGGAAACCCAGGCTCGGCTGACACGACCTAGAATCCGGCTAGGCCGTGCGGGCACCCGACATCCTTCCCTAGACCCATCGGGCAAACTCTTACCAATTAACTTAGGAAAATAAATATAATTCAATTCATAAATAAGAACAAGACTGAGAAAAAAAAATACAGGCATATTGATACCTCTAAGTTGTACAAAAGAATTTACAACTGACTACCTAACATACTAGGTTTAGGGCTATCCAGACTAGACATCTAAGAGTACGAAAGAAGACAGATACCTCCTGAAGAGAGCAAAATGCAACTGAAATAATAAACATAAAACTATGGTCATCCTGTATAAAAGCTGGCTCACCCTTACAGCTGAAGTCATCTTCGCTCCTTCACAACGTGGCAAACTTGATCCTAGAGCGAACCTGCCGAAACGAAATAGATAGACAAGAACAAACAACAAATAAGGGTGAGTCAAAAGGACTCAATAAGTGCGGCAGACTAGCCACCTCGAAGAATAGGGTAGCTAGCCAGGAAGAAAATAAACAGATAAACCAAATTCCTCTTATTTAAACTATAAAAGGCCAGAGCCACATAATAACAGGAAACACGTATGGAACCATGAACTCATAAACAACTAGGGACATAAGATAGGCAGAACATATAGGTTTTTAGGTATCCCGGACATATCAACAATCAGAAATACATACTGTTGTATCGTGCAACCCGATCCATATGTTTATACTGTCGCGGCGTGCAACCCGATCCATATATTTATACTGTCGCGGCGTGCAACCCGATCCAGATATTCATACTGTCGCGGCGTGCAACCTGATCTATATAACTAAAGCATAGAAACCAATTAAGGACACTAAATAGCCAGAAACATATAGGCAAACTGAAATATGTCCACAACATGGTATACATGCCGCATACACAAAACACAGCACAATAGTCACACACTAGTCAGTATGCGGTGCAATAAGATGCGATGAATGTGGTATGATACAATGCAATCACATGTGCCTGATACCTAAGAGTAGACATCTAAGAGTAGACATCTAAGAGTATGAAAGAAGACAGATACCTCCTGAAGGGAGCAAAATGCAACTGAAATAATAAACATAAAACTATGGCCATCCTGAATAAAAGCTGGCTCACCCTTACAGCTGAAGTCGTCTTCGCTCCTTCACAACATGGCGAACTCGATCCTAGAGCGAACCTGCCGAAACGAAATAGATAGTCAAGAACAAACAACAAACAAGGGAGACTCAAAAAGACTCAATAAGTGGGGCAGACTAGCCACCTCGAAGAATAGGGTAGCTAGTCAGGGAGAAAATAAACAGATAAACCAAATTCCTTTTATTTAAACTATAAAAAGGCAGAGCCACGTAATAACTGGAAACACGTATGGAACCATAAACTCATAAACAACTAGGCACATAAGATAGACAGATCATATAGGTTTTTAGGTATCCCCAACATATCAACAATCAGAAATACATACTGTTGCAGCGTGCAACCCGATCCATATGTTTATACTGTCGCGGCGTGCAACTCGATCCATATATTTATACTGTCGCGGCATGCAACCCGATCCTGATATTCATACTGTCGCGGCGTGCAACCACGTCCATATAACTAAAGCATATAAACCAATTAAGGACACTAAATAGCCAAAAATATATAGGCAAACTGAAATATGTCCACAACATGGTATACATGCTGCATACACAAAACACAGCACAAAAGTCACACACTAGTCAGTATGCAGTTCAATGAGATGGGTTGAATGTGGTATGATGCAATACAGTCACATGTGCCTGATACCTTTACCGGCTCGGGACTTTCATCGATTACCGGGAAGTATATGCAATAATGACCCTTCACTAGATTGGGACTCTCATCGATTACCAGGAAGCATATGCAATAATGACCCTTTACCGGTTCGGGACTCTCATCGCCAACCGGGAAGTATATGCAATAATGACCCTTCACCGGCTCGGGACTCTCATCGATTACCAGGAAGTATATGCAATGCTCAAAACCAGAGTGCAATGCTCATATGCTCTATGCAATACCAACAACAGGGCATAACATATAATATACAATGTAACTTCAAAGCTAAGGCGCAATGAGTACGCCTATCTGCAGCTACACACGTAAGGAACATGTCGTAGAATATCCACACGGCCAAGGACCTCCAAAGAAATGGATATAAACACTTACCTTATTCCAAAGTGCTATTTCAACAACCCCTTTATCCTTTGGATTCACTGCCAAACGATCCTGCTCTATTCAATAAGCAGAAAGATATATCAAAGTAGGCTAAAGGCTTCATTCCCTACATCTTAGGGCAATCCGGTTAGGAACCTGATACCCCATTCGCATACGCAATACGCATGCCAGGCCTATGTACAGGGTTCAAAGTCACACAACCAAACCCTAAATTAATTACATTTATATGTTGTTCATAACTCACTGAGTATGAATATATAATCAATTCCATTATCAGGGTCCAATTAACTCTTTAATCTATTAATTGAACTTATAAAAATGATGTCTAATATCCCAATTTTTACCGTCAAAATATATTCAAACACACGTAATAAAATAAAAGAATATATTAAGATCATTACCTGAATGTTTCAGGGTAAAAATTCTACTTTTCTTCGGCTCTTTTCTCATTTTCTGGCATTTTTCTCTTTGCTCCTTGTCCCTTCGTATATTTATGTTTTTCCATTTCTGTTCTCGTGTATCTTTCTGCTTTTTGCCTCAAAGCTAAGCTAAGGGAATATATTCCCTTTAGCCACCGCCTTCTCTTTCCATTTTCTTTCTTTTCCTTTTCTTTTTTCTTTTCTTTTATAATTTCTTTTCTTTTCGTGACGAAAATTAAAACGGTACCCTACGATATTCGAAATGATCCCAAATTTCTCAAGTATGTTATACAAAATATATGTAACAAACTTGCTAAGACGGATCTCAAATCGGACTCCCGGAACTCAATATGAAAATTAAACGGAAAAAGGTCAAGTTATTTAATTTTCGACATTTTAGCGGAAACTAGCCGAACAACCTCGAAATTCACTTTCGAAAGTTCACAAAAGTCACAAATAATCATACGAACCTAACGACGCTTTTGGATTTCGAATAGGAGTTCATTCACCAAAATCGAGCTCGAATATCTCTTTTTAATATTTATCGATAATAAAAACTGAAATCTTCTTCCGCTACGTACCAAACGAGGTCTGATTTAGCTCAAAATTTACAGACAGATCCTCATAGACCTTACGAAGATTTTCAAATTATCGGCACGCCCGTCGGGGTCCTAATTCTCGAAACGACTACCTAAGGTTTTTTCATTCTCCTCCACTTACACTCTCATTTGTCCTCGAATGAACCTAAGTCTAAAGAAAAATTTGCACAGATAACAAGAGAACTTGCACGACCTTCATAAGCTACTCCGCGGGCATTATCTCCTGATTACATGATCAGAATTATAACATGCATATCGAACTTTTTGAATAAAACATATCCTGATAATATCCTCACATCGTTGCCCTAAGCTGACCCTTCGATACACGAAACTTTGAATGGGTTAATATGATTCCACCGGCGAATCACCTCCTCGATATACTTTTCGATATTGAACAAGTCGATGGAACTAAGAATTAGCTCACGCTTCAACAACGCCATAGAGATTTTAATATTAGCATTCAGTATTAGAGGAAGACTCCTCCACTTAGAGCATAAGCTCATACAACTAACTTGAATAGAAATAGCCATCCTCGCATCGTCTGTTGGTCTAAGGAAAACTTAGCTATAACAGAATGCAGCTCAGAACTAAGCTACCAAATTACCCTCTCGAGTTGCCAAACAACTGCAACTCTCGAGTTCACAACTCCTTGCCTTTGCTATAAGCACCACTGCCTCATGGATCAACTCAGGGGTCAAATAAAACTTCTCATTACCCTTAGTAGCCTTAAAACACCGCGATGTGCTTACCTGGCTATCTTGACACGCACTCTGGCTCAACACAGAGAACATCGAAAGTGGCTACTAATCGCCCAAGCTACTAGTGCCGGGCGAAGAAGAAATGGCAATGGACCGAGGATAGAAATGATTAGAGCTTCAGGAAGCTCATCTTCTTATTTGCTTGGCTACTAGAGCTAGACTACGTCTGAGTCAGGCTAGCCAAAGAATCACAATTGAAGAAATAGATACTAAATGAGCTTTATGGAATAACATCCATGCCAATTTAACCTCCCAATAAGAAGGAAACTCCGACAGTTTACCAGAAAACTCTTTTATAATCGAAACAAGCTCATAGAATAACATGACTCTACTAGCATCTTGAACCAAGGGAAGAGACATAGATCGGATATTACTTACTAATCACTTTGAACCGGAAGAAACGATAACACTTTCTAATGGTAATGAATTAAGATCCGATCATCCTACCAACACTGAATTCCGACAAGAGTTGTAAACTGACTTAACATAATAACAGAAGGTGGCACAACAAGATGCCAAGCAGACAACACCAACGCTCACTCCCAAATCCCTCACAGTTAAACCAGATAAACTAGTAGGGTCTCACAAATTTCAGGAATAAATCATACCAAACACTCACCGCTCTTTCGCAACCGATTATTAATAGAAACGATATCCAAAGAAATGATAGAAGCATGTTAAGACAAACCATTTCCAAATCAATCGGAGAAATCAAGTCTCACACACATATAAGGGAAGAAGAAATCACTGGGTCTACTACATCGGATGCCTCATCATCCTGCCAGCCTGGCGGTTCATAGAACTGTCTCTACAGCTGAGCTGAGCAACTACTCTGATAATCACCTTCTGAAGAACCATTGCCACCATGCTCTCGACCTCTACCGGATGGTGGCATTTCTTTGGCTGATTAAGATCTAAATGAAATCCCCTGCGACTGTACAGGTGCCTGATGACGAGAGAAAGGACGACTTCCTACTTTTCGGAGTAAGGAAAAACTCCTCAAAGGATAACCAGGCTCACGATAATGACAACACCTTTTCGCTGAAAATGGAAGCTGGATAGATTGTTGAAAGCTACAAAGAGAAAGCTGAGTCTAATCTTGATGAACTATTCGCGCACTCTGAGAATCACGTTCTACAAGCTGAGATAACCTGGCAAGTAACCTCCCCAAAATAATCAGAACTCTTACCTCCAAAGGAGATATGGTGACCACCAGGGCCGTGGGATCTCTTGCTTTCCCGCTTTAACTCTTCCAGCTCTAACTTATTGTATGCCTAATACCTCTGAGGAATATCAACAATGACATCAACTGAAGTCCCGACCTCAATCTCTCGAGCCGTCTGGGACCTTAAGGAAGGGGAAAGGACATCAACAAATCTTTGAACCTTCTTAGAAGGCTCATGAACTCGATGTGGAGCATATCCAGCCTTCCTAGAGAATTGAATCTCATATTCTAAAATCGACAGGCTACCCTGTCCAATCAACTCAAACTGGTGACAATTTTCATCTCGCTCGCTGCGCGAAAGGAACTTTTCCATAAATCTACTAAAAATATTCGCACCAAGTCAGCTTAGGCAAGCCCTGCCTAGCTGATAAAAGAGCGGTCCACCAATATAAGGTCGGACCCTGAATCTGGAAAGCAGTATAATCAATACCATATTGCTCGAGATAACCAAGAGCCTGAAGGATACGTTGACATCATTTTTTAAAAACAAATTCACGGGGATTATCAAATGCATGGCTTGAGAATATCGAAAGGTTCAACCAGATAATATTGTCACGACCCAACTTAGGGCCGCGACGGATGACCAACACTAAGTGTCGATCATCACTAATCCTACTGATAATATGCTAACCATTATAACTGATAAACAGAATAAGCGTAAACCTAGCTGATAAGGAGTATGCAATGCAAATAGCTGACAAGGCTAACATAAGCTGACATACATAACATACTGACTGCACCACACAGGGACATATCTACAGGCCTCTAAGAGTGATGAACTGAATATACAAAGGACGAGATAAGGCCCCGCCATACCCAAGCTGGCTGACTGTACACATACCAAAAGATAAGTAACTCCGGGAGTAAGCGGAGTGACTCTAGTAGCTGATAGATGGCCTACTAACATGGTCCAAGCATTGATCTATCTGCACCTGCGCGGCATGAAACGCAGCGCCCCAGAAAAGGGCGTGAGTACGATATGTACCAA
This sequence comes from Petunia secreta, assembly GCA_029990175.1. Classification (NCBI taxonomy): domain Eukaryota; kingdom Viridiplantae; phylum Streptophyta; class Magnoliopsida; order Solanales; family Solanaceae; genus Petunia; species Petunia secreta. The sequence goes on along the minus strand of JARKIP010000038.1, from coordinate 19,144,683 downwards.
GTATGTAAGGCATGAGCATATAATATGTCATAGCTGAATGAAACTGTAGGCTGGAATATAAATATGTAAACATGAGCTGGAGCATAGCAATATAGCTGGAAATCTGAAGAACGTACTAAACATGATATGAATATAAGCTGAAGTCTATCTGAATCTGAACCTGAAGACTGAGCTGAACTATACTGATAAATAACTGTAATATGACTGATAGCTGGTTACTAGAAACTGGAACTGATAACTGTCAACTGATACTGACGCTAAGAACTGGTGGCTGATAACTGAGAACTGATAACTGTCAACTGATACTGACGCTAAGAACTGGTGGCTGATAACTGAGAACTGATAACTGTCAACTGATACTGACGCTAAGAACAGGTGGCTGATAACTGAGAACTGATAACTGGTACCGAGCTAAAGCTGAACTGTTATCTGAACTGGTACCTGCCTGGTGTTATGGGCTATATCCCCCCAAATCAGGTAACTGAACATCTGAACTAGTACCTGTCTGGCGTTATGGGCTGTATCCCCCCAAATCAGGTAACTGAAAAACTGAACTGGCCTCATGTATAATCATGCAATGCATAATGTGGCTATATACGCGTATATAACAAACCTGGTGGGTGTTATGGGCTATATCCCCCCCAACCAGTAATATCTAGTCTCTCTGGTCAGAGTGTGTGAATGACACCCGGTCACACTAGGTGTTTCAACTCTCGCCTGAAACAGAGGGGCTGTATCCCCCAGACGGGTAGTATCACACGCGACCGGACTGTGTGTCCAATGTCCAGCCTCTATGGGGGACTCCAAATCACACATAACATGATCACAATATAAGCATAAGCATGTATGAGGCATAACACATGTGGCAACAATATATATGGACTCAAAGGAATGATAAGAAAACTCTGGATGGAATTGTAGACACAACCTGAAACTTAGAATCTGTCCAACTCTTTGAATTTCTATAAAAAATTCGGCAGAGTTTCCCCTGAAACTGGATGATCCGCAAAACAGAACCAGCACTATACTATACACGGGAATGGATACCCGGATAAACTGATAACATAAACAAATTAACTGGATAACAAGATGAGAGTGGCGTAACAATTCCACGGATGTACAGAATTTCTAGACAGTACCAGCGTCCTGTATTGCATCATAGTTTTGAGGGTGCAGATAAACGTTATAGACCTCATGTTCTTCATGAAAGTTGTAGATATATGTATTAGGATTCTGGAGATTCTTAAATCATCTTAATATCAATTTTGTATAAGGAGTTATGATCAATATACTAACAACTGTCCAAAGTTCAAAACAATTTTCCAGATTTTGAAACGTTTTGCCTTTCTGATTTGGACGTCTTTCACCTTGGATTGTAGTACCAAATTAAGTATATACAAGGTTTCCTTGGTACCATACAAGTTTTTCACAAGAAAAACTAAGTTTAAAACTAATAAAAGCTTCAAAATCTAAAAGATACATGCCTTGCCAAAAGAAAGGTTTAGCCTTACATACCTTTGATGTTTCTTGCTTCTAAACCTTGTTTCCGTTGAATTCCACACCTTCTAAAGCTTAAACAAGCTATAAAATAGAATTTAGGTACTTTACTTAGCCATGAAGTAATTCTGAAACTCAAACTATAGAAGAAATTGAAGGTAGCATAATGTTACCCTAATCGCGTAGAGCGTTTTGACGCAATCTGTCTTCAATTTCGAGTTACGATCGGCGTCCTTCCTTCAAAATCATGAAAGTGGCTTTAACCTTCATGAACACACTGTTTCTATCATGAATTTGCTGGAAATGACGAGACAATGATGAGTTTCCACTTTTATACTTCAAATATTTCAGTTTTAGTCCTCTTTTGCGCTTATGGCCCTTTTTCTGGCCTGACTTCTGAGGCTAATATCTTTTTATATCTAAGTTGTATGAACAAACCGTCAAAAGTTTTAGAAACTACACTCCGAGACCTTTAATTTGGTATATGATATGTCCCCAAAAGATTTCATATAACACATGAGATTAATTGCTGAAAAAGCTCTGTTACAAGGCAATTCCTTAGTCGGTTTTTCCGCAACTTAAATCTGATTTTTCCCAAACTTTGTATTCAACATATAAACATCATATATGGTCATATTATAACTTTAAACTCACTTAAATCATTCTTAACATGATATTACAATGATATACGTCAATTTAGACGTACGGGGTGTAACAAATATATTACAGCCTCTTCGGACAATCGGACCGAGCTATTACCTGGGCTACCTAACCAGCCAGAATAATTAGAGGCACAACACATGCGGCCTTTAAAATATAATTTACTGCAACAACATCAAGAACTGGAATAGGAGCTCCCTGAGACCAAAAGTCTGCATCTACAGCGACCTGATAGGAGGTTCTTGCAGTATCTCCGCCACCAAGATTCTCGTAAAAGCATCGCAGAGAGCCAAGGGAACCACAAGGCCCTACTCCCTTCCCCATCGCGAGCTCATATAGCTGGGGACTCCATAATTGGATCGTTAGCACGATCCACAACTCTCGGGGCTTGAGTAGCTCTAGCCCCAGGCTAGACTACTTCGTTCTGAACTCCTACCGTTTACTGATTTGTCGCACAAGGGTTCACAATTGCCACGAAGTAATTAACGAAAATACTTTTGCATCCCAGACTGACGCACGATTAGAAAAGAAGGAAGAGAAACTTCCTATATGCCATCATATCCTCTCGTGGATACGTACAGACGTCTACGTACCCATCAGCGAGACTCTACTAGACATTGTCTTAGTCTGGGTAGACTCTACTAGACATCGCTAGCATGCGCACAGAGTTTGGAGCCAATAATAGTGGCTCCTGATTGGACTGCACCATTTGAACTAATGTGTGATTCTAGCGATGTCGCTATTAGTGCAGTCCTGGGGCAAAGGAGGAACAAGGTGTTCCATTCCATTTACTACGCCAGCAAAACTCTTAATCCTGCCCAATTGAATTACACAGTTACTGAAAAAGAGTTGCTGGCAGTAGTGTATGCCTTTGATAAGTTTCGGGCATATTTGGTTGGAACCAAAGTTATTGTCTACACAGACCATGCAGCAATTAGGTACTTAATTGATAAATGGATGCTAAGCCTCGACTAATTCGTTGGGTGTTATTGCTGCAGGAATTTGACTTGGAAGTCCGAGACCGTAAGGGAACGAAAAATTCAAGTAGCGGACCACCTATCTAGGTTGGAGAACCACAAGCATTTGGATGAGGGAGGTTTGATCAAAGAAACCTTCCCGGATGAGCAACTTTTTGCCATCACCAATCACTCGGACCCATGGTATGCTGATTTTGTCAACTATTTGGTAAGTGAGGCAGTGCCACCACATCTGACTGCAGAAGGTAAGCGTCAGTTCTTTCATGATGTGAGATTTTATATTTGGGATGAGCCATTTTTGTTTAGAGTGTGTGCTGATCAGTTGGTGAGAAGATGCATTCCTAAGGAAGAGACGGAGGTTGTTCTGCAAGAGTGCCATGCATCTCCTTATGGGGGTCATCATGGTGGTGATAGAACAGCCGCCAAAGTACTTCAGTCTGGTTTCTATTGGCCGACACTATTCAAAGATGCTCACGCTTTTGTAAAGCAGTGTGATCGGTGTCAAAGTACCGGCACAATCACAAGAAAGCAAGAGATGCCACTGCAAGGCATTCTAGAGGTGGAGATTTATGATGTGTGGGGGATCGAATTCATGGGTCCCTTCCCCTCGTCGAATGGTAGCAAGTATATTTTACTGGCAGTGGATTACGTGTCTAAATGGGTAGAAGTTGTTGCTCTTCTTACTAATGATGCGAAAGTGGTGGTGAGTTTCGTCGAGAAGAACATTTTCACCAAGTTTGGAACTCCGCGAGCTTTAATTAGTGATGAAGGTATAGACTTCTGTAATAAGTTGCTAAACAACCTTCTAGCTAAATACGGGGTCAAGCACAAGGTCTCCACCGCCTATCATCCACAAACTAGTGGACAGGCTGAGGTGTCCAATAGAGAGGTGAAACAAATTCTTAAGAAGACTGTCAGTGCGAATAGGAAGGATTGGGCTACCACTCGATGATGTACTCTGGGCATATAGGATAGCCTATAGAATTCCAATTGGGACTTCACCATACAAGCTGGTATATGGGGAAGGGTGCCACTTGCTAGTCGAGCTTGAGCACAAGGCCTATTGGGCGGTAAAGAAGCTAAATTTTGATATGGAATTGGCGGGTGAGAAGAGATTGTTGCAACTCAATGAACTTGATGAGTTTAGGTTGCACGCATATGAAAATGCCAAGTTATATGAGGAGAAGACTAAGCGGTGGCATGATAAGCGTATTCAGCACCGTCACTTTAAGCCGGGCCGACTAGTTCTTTTATTTAACTCCAGGTTGAAGCTCTTCCCTGGTAAGCTCAAGTCGAGGTGGTCTGGTCCATTTGAAATTGTTAAGGTGATGCCCCATGGAGCGATTGTATTGCGAGCCACGGGTTCGGATAAGTCATTTACAGTGAATGGGCAAAGAGTGAAGCGATATTGGGGAGGTGAAGTCGATAGGCTTAAATCTTCCATTTCTTTGGTCGACCCTTGAAAAAAGAGTTGTACTCATCGTGCCGCGACGTTAAAGCAAGTGCTTCATAGGAGGCAACCCATGTTTTATCATTTTTTATAGTTAGTTAATCCGTGTTTTCATTTAAAAAAAAGACAAAAAAATATAAAAAGAAAAGAACAAAAATAATGGATTTTTGTGAATATTAATGTCTTTGTGTAGTGTGTTTTTACAGGTGATGGAGGACCAATAGATGAGATGAAGAAGCATTGGGTGAGCAAAATACAGTGGAAGAAGACTTGCACCAGTAAAATAAAGCTTTGGAGATTAATACCAGGCGAAACAGCCTCTTGTGCATCGTATGGAGGGCTGTTTTAGCCGTTAGTTTGAAGAAGAAATATTGTGGGTTTGATCAGTGTGCAATGTTGAAAGCATGAACGGGTGTTTCAAATTATTAACAACAAAAATTTTTCCAAACAGTCACCCATGCTGCGCGCCAATGACTGTTTCGCGTGGAGCTCAGAAACTAAACAAAAAAGGGTGAAACATCTGCTGAGGCGACGCGCCGCGGGCTGTTTCGAATTAAATTGAGGAAAATAAAGCGTGGGTCAGTGGCAAAAGCATAAAGCATCACCTAGTGTTTCAATTTTTGAGTAAGTATTTCTATACCCCACCTTAACACACAGAACACACAACACACAACACAAAAACACAAACACGATGGGAACACAAAAAACGGGAAGAAAGAACACAAACACGTTGGGAACACAAAAGCCTGTGATTCTAAAACTCTCAGATATGTTTTTCTCCCTCGGATATTCACCTTTTCTTAGAGCATGCTGCCGCTACATACTTGTTGCGTTCAGTGTCCCCACCCATTTTTCCCTTTAGACTTAAGTTTAAACTTCAAGTTTTTTTTGGTGAAAAATTGGTATGAATTCAATATTTTTTGCTTAGTATCTGCTGTGGGGGTGCGGTGATGCACCGGGATGAGTATACATGTAAGCTCCCGGAGTTGGGAGGTCCAAACAAAAGCAAAAAGTTCATATACAAGCTGTCCAAAATTCTGCACGTAAAGTGTTTGATGAAATTTCCCAATGAAAAATTTGAAGTATTTGGCGAAGTCTGAGTCGACGAATCAATTAGGGGGTATAAGTTGAACATAGATTGGTTAAAATTAGGGCTTGGGGCTGAGTTTAAAGCGCTCTAACTTGAACCACACTCATTGCACATTGCTCACACGTGACGAGTGTCGTTTTGCGCATTAATTAAGCGAACTGCTGCCCCGTTGTGTAGTTCACGGGCTGCCCTTAAGTTTTTGCTTAAGATAATATTTCTCCATGTTTTGGGATGAAGAAGAGCATAATGTTTGAACCCCATTTGTACACTTTAGTGATTTTTTTTTTTCTAAAATTAAGAATTGTTTGAAACGAAGAGGTGCACGCGAGGGAAGTCTGAGTACCTTGCGATTGACATAATGAGTACACGATAAGCTTCGATTATTTAAATGTGTAATACATTTGAGCTTAAATGTAGGGTGCATGCGCACAGAGTGAGCTATAACAAAAGCGTGAAAAGAACTAGTTATTTTGCTATCTTAATAAGACTTGGTTGCAATCCATAGGCTAATGGTACATTATTTTCGTGCAGGCATTTAATTGTACAATGGTTGATGCACAACAAAATTCCAAGAGCAGTGGAGGTGGAGCCAGGAGCCAACCATCAAGGAAACCAACGGATGGAAAGGCTACCAATGAGCAACGATCAAAGAAAAGGAAAGATAAATCAGCCCAGGACTTAGAGAAGACTAGTGAGGCACCTGAAGTTATCCCAATAGCAAAGATGGGGTTGGCTCCTAATGCCCAAACCACCTCCGCTCCTCAGGCAACCAAGGGGAAAAGAAAAGCTTCAAGTAGGCCAGAAAAACTAGTCATTATCAAGGAAGATGGCACTTCTAAACCACCGAACAAAAAGCGAAAGACAGTGGCAGTGAAGGAAAAGGCATAACTCACGTTCAACCTGAGGATGATAGTTTGAATGCAGAGGATGAATCTGATGATTATGAGGTTGCTGATGATGATGATGATGAGACCCCTCTACCCTCGGATATACTTTCCACCAGCGCTCTTATTGATAAATCACTTTGGGAGGATCAGTTTGTTAGTGAGGATGCTTACAGGGCCTACCAATGGATCGTTGGAAAGAGAATTACTCGAGAGAAAGGCCTAAATTTCCACGCATGTGAGCGAGAATGCCTAGAGATCCTTGTAAAGGTACACGAGAGGCAGTGAGAGAGGTTTATGCAAGGGCCTAAGGGTAAGGCCAATATGACTGCTGTGAAAAAAGAATTATATGCTAATTGGGACCATGAAAAGAATGACATAGTACGGATTCGAGAGGTTGATGATGATTTGTCTGCTCGTGCTATAAATGCTTATTACAGGGCCAACAGCGCGACTATGGAAGACTTCCACAGGTTGTCCACCAACCCAGATTATGAGGCTATCATTGATGTGTTATGTGAGCAACCGGCTGAAGAAGGAGAAAAAATTGAGTAGGTTAGTAATACCTCAAGGGATCACGCCACTTTAGCTAAGAGGTTCATGCATAGAGAGGTACGGGCGTGGCACAACTGGGTTACTAACCGTCTTATGCCAGCTGGGCATCAGACCAATGTTCTTAGGGAGAGGGTATTGATCTTGTATGCTATTATGACTGACATGTTCTTGAATTTAGGTGAAATCATGCATGAGCAGATGGTGCGTATACGGGCAAATAGAAGACTGAAGTTATTTTTTGTGCACACTTTGACAGCATTAATGAATAAACATAAGGTTCCATTTTATGGTTCATATGAGTATGTAGGGGAACCAAAGGTACATGACATCACATCAGTTCAGGACCCATCGGCTAAGAAGAAGGACAGGAGATCTATGCCTATGCGAGTTAAGGCAGTTGAGGTCGAGCTGCCAAATGGAGGCAGGAGTAGGAGGCACGGGATAGACTGCTGATGACTCAGTTGGAGGCTCGAGATACATTGATGATGCATAAGCTGGCTAAGATCTTAGCTTCTGTGCAGGGTGCTAGAGCGACCCGCTCCATTTGTACCCAGACTGATGTAGAGCCTACACCGGAGGTTGTGGATTTTAGTGCTACTGATGGCACTGCTGCAGAGCCAGCTCCGGCTACTGCCACTACTATGGAGGGGTCGCTGATTGATGCGATGGACGTAGCTGGCACTACATTGTAAGATCCCTCCACTGCTCAGACCGCGGATTCAGACCGGTCTGCAGCACCTCCAGACTCTGTAGTTTGAGGGAGCTTTCTTGATACCCACTCTTGTTCTTATTTTTGTATTTGTGCAGTGGGGACCATGAATTATTTTAAGTGTGAAGTGGAGTATCATGACTTGTATTTGTATATTTTTTTTACTGCGTTTAATTTTTTTTTAGATTAGTGGCATAATCCTTAGGTTTTCTTCAAGCCCCGGCTCTTTCCCGAGGATGCCTTTTGTTTTGAACCGGGTTTTTTTAAATGAAAAAAATAGATATTTAAAATACAAAAAAAAAAATTAGGAAATTGGAGTAGCTAAGTGGTAAGGACATGTGCCTTCTCTGTGAATTGTTTGATACTGTCATATTTAGTCCTTTACATGCGAGTTGAACTTCACTAAAGATTTTTGGTGTGAGTTATATATTGGATTGCTAGTCAGTCTTGTTAGTGACTCTTTTGGCTCAGGTTTCTGACTCTGAGTGCTGACCGAAGAGCATGACTTGTCTCGCTTGTTTTTGTTAGGTGTTGGAATTGTTCCGCCTTGAGTAGTTCATGTGCCATGAGTGGTGAGGTGCTTTATTTCTTCTCCTGCTTGCATTATTGATCTAGAACTTGCCCCGTGTGTGTTCAAAGCGAAATTCTAGGTTTGCTCTAGTCGGGAGATGATACAGGTTTCTTTGATAAACCTTTCTTTTGCAGCCTTGATTAGCCTACCCGTTCATATATATCTCTTGTAACCCTGTTTGAGCTTATTAGCCTTTTTGTTGACACCCACATTACAAGCCTATTCCTTTTGTTCTTAATTACCCTCTTTTTGAACCCGTACTCCTTAGAGAATTTTAATTGAAAATATTTTTGTTAGTGGAGTTGTGGTTGGTGGAAATTGGTGGCTTTTGAGTGGAGTCAATAAGAAAAAATTTATGATGGTATTTTTGAGGAAAATTACATTGGCAAGGTTGAGGAAAAATTGACAAACGTTGAAAAAAAAAAGAAAAGGAAAGAAAAAAAATTGAGAGAATAAATGAAAAGTGGAAAATAAAAAGAAAGCAAAAGAGAAAAATTTTCAATCCTTGCTACTGTTGTGCACCATTGATGAAAAATACTTAAAGTGAGGAAAGTTTTTGGTTGATGTTCGGGTGGTAGCTTGGTTGTTTTTGTGAAGAGTTGAGCTATAAAAAGTGGAAGTGATGTATTAAAGTGCTTAGGGAGGTAGTCACTATTTTAAATATTACCCGTCCTTTGGCCGACATTACAACCTTTAAAGTCCTAGTTAATCCCGAATAGAAGCGAACACTTGAGATTATTTTTGAGTGTGAGAGAATTCTTTCTATATCTTGAACGTCCCTTATAATTCAATTGATGTATTTTTGTATGACTGGGACTAGACTTTGATTGGTGAAGGCACATGGATTATGAGAGGTTGGAGCTTTTATTAGGCCCTAATCTTGAGCGAGTGGGCATGTCATGAGTAAGTTGGTGTGAAGAGTCATTTCTTGAGGCTTGGTTGTCGCTACTTGACTGCTTTGATAATCCTCGTTTTCTAAATGTGTGGTGTGAAGATATGGGGAGTTGTGTGCCTGTATGTCTAGTGGCTAATTTTTGGTATCAACCTATTTCATAGATGCGCTTCTTTGAAGTTCTTGAGTTGGGTAGTTGAGATCTATTGAGTATAGGTGTGTTGGGTTTGTTTGTTCGAGGACGAACAAAGTTTAAGTGTGGGGTGTTGATGTTGGGCGTATATCTTATGTCTCGGCGTCGATTCTTTATAGCTTTTGAGTTATTTTCAGTGTATTTTGTGCCCAACAATGATCAAATTGAGATACATTACTAACTTGAGATGTTTGAATGTTATAGGAATGAAATGAAGGAAACTAGAGCTTAATTGGGACAAAAACAAGGAAGTGGCAGCACGTACAGCCATCCATGCTTCGCATGGATCAGTGTTTCGCCTGGGAAGAGCAAGAATTGAAGAAAACAAAGGAGCAGCAGTGCAAACAGTGGGTGGCGCGAGGCATGACCCAGTGTTTGCGCTGGAAAGTTGTCCTAGACGACTTGGGAGAGGCAAAAAAAGTTTCCCACTTATTGTATTCCATATATTAAACCCTTGGAACGTTTTTCTCGAGATTATTACGTATTTTTGGAGGCAAGAACCATAGTAGAGGCTAGAGAACCAAGATTCATCCATTTGAGTTGTAATTCTTCTTTCCTCTTTATTGTTTCATGAATTCTAGATTATTTTGTGAGAGAGCTAACTTGTCTATCAGTAGTTAAACTCTATTATTCTAGGGTTATGGGTTAACCATGAATGTTGTACTCTGAAGTTGATTGAATTCCATTAAATTTATTAGATTGAGTTGTTTATTTAATTCTGCTCTGAATTACTTGATTTCCTGGCCAGATGTTAAGTACTATCCATGAACCTAAGGTTGAACTCGAAAGTGGGAACCGTAGGTTGCAATAGAATTAAGTAAAGCGTGTTCCTGAACCCGGGCATCGGGGAATGGTTTTGTGGTTAGGATAGAAATATACCTAACAGTCACGCTTAATCAGTTTACAGGAGAAGCACATGCATTCTTGTTCATTCTAATTCCATAGACATATAGGCGTTAGGTTGGCTTGAATAGGCGAGCAGGGTATCGAAAGAGCTCTGTGAGTATAATCAACCCTGTAATTAGCAATTTAGATAAATAAAAGTGATTCAATTAGCGGATGAGTGCAACTGGATTAGTGATCGTCCCATAATCCTGGAATATTTTCTCTCACTGATATCTAAAACTCTTGAATTGTCTTGCATTCCATTTACTTCAATTACTTTTAGTTAATTAGTTAATTAAACACATTCAAAATCTGGTTAAACTAACTTGAACAATATTTGAATTAAAGTTTGTCTAGTAATAGTTAATCAATAGTCCTCGTGGGAAAGTTACTCTTCTTATCACTTTATTACTTGATCGACCGCGTATACTTGCGTGTGCTATGCTCAATAGATCTCAACTACCCAACTCTAGTCCTGGGCTGATTTATGTTGCCTTTTCTTTGATCGTTGCTCATTGGTAACCTTTCCATCCGTTGGTTTCCTTGGTGGTTGGCTCTCGGCTCCACCTCCACCGCTCTTGGAATTTTGTTGTGCATCAACCATTGTACAATTAAATGCCTGCTCGAAAAAAATGTACCATTAGCCTATGGATTGCAACCAAGTCTTATTAAGATAGCAAAATAAATAGTTCTTTTCACGCTTTGGTTCTAGCTCACTCTGTGCGCATGCACCCCACACTTAAGCTCAAATGTATTACACAGTTAAATAATCGAAGCTCATCGTGCACTCATTATGTCAATTGCAAGGTACTCAGACTTTCCTCGCGTGCACCTCTTCATTCAAACAATTCTTAAGTTTAGAAAAAAAAAATCACTAAAGTGTACAACGGGGCTCAAACACCCCGCACTTATGCTCTTCTTCATCCCGAAAATATGGAGAAATATTATCTTAAGCAAAAACTTAAGGGCAGCCCGTTAAACCGCACAACGGGGCAGAGGCTCACTTATTTAATGCGTAAAACGACACTCGTCACGTGTGAGCGACGTGCAATGAGTGTTGTTCAAGTTAGAGCGCTTTAAACTCAGCCCCAAGCCCTAATTTTAACCAATTTATGTTCAACTTATACCCCCTAATTGATTCGGCTACTCAGACTTCGCCAAATACTTCAAATTTTTCATTGGAGAATTTCATCAAACACTTTACGTGCAGAATTTTGGACAGCTTGTATATGAACTTTTTTGCTTTTGTTTGGACCTCCCAACTCCGGGAGCTTACATGTATACTCATCCCGGTACACCGCACCTCCACTGTTTAAACATAAGTCTAAAGGGGAAAAGGGGTGGGAAAATTGAACGCAGCAAGTATGTAGCAGCAGCACGCTCTAAGAGAAGGTGAAGATCCGAGGGAGAGAAACATACCTGAGAGTTTTAAAATCACAGCAGCGTGGTGGCTTTTGTGTTCCCAGCGTGTTTGTGTTCTTTCTTCCCGTTTTTTGTGTTCCCAGTGTGTTTGTGTTTTTGTGTTGTGTGTTGTGTGTGTTAAGGTGAGTTATAGAAATATTTACTCAAAAATGGAAACACTAGGTGATGCTTTATGCTTTTTCCACTGACCCACGCTTTATTTTCCTCAATTTAATTCGAAACAGCCCACGGCGCATCGCCTCAGCTGATGTTTCACCCTTTTTTGTTTAGTTTCTGAGCTCCACGTGAAACAGTCATTAGCGCGCAGCATGGGTGACTGTTTAGAAAAATTTTTGCTGTTAAGAATTTTAAACACCCGTTCGTGCTTTCAATATTGCACACTGATCAAACCCACAATATTTCTTCTTCAAGCTAATGGCTGAAACAGCCTTCCATACGACGCATAGGAGGCTGTTTCGCCTGGTATTAATCTCCAAAGCCTTCTTTTCCTGGTGCAAGTCTTCTTCCACTATATTTTGCTCACCCAATGCTTCTTCATCTCATATATTGGTCCTCCATCACCTGTAAAAATACACTACACAAAGACATTAATATTCACAAAAATCCATTATTTTTGTTTTTTTCTTTTTATATATATATATATATATATTTTATTTTTTAAATGAAAACACGGATTAACTAACTATAAAAAACGATAAAACATGGGTTGCCTCCCATGAAGCTCTTGATTTAACGTCGCGGCACGATGAGTACAACCCTTTTTTCAAGGGTCGACCAAAGAAATGGAAGATTTAAGCCTATCGACTTCACCTCCCCAATATCGCTTCACTCTTTGCCCATTCACTAGAAACGACTTATCCAAACCCGGGGCTCGCGATACAATCGCTCCATGGGGCATCCCCTAAATATTTTCAAACGGACCAGACCACCTTGACTTGAGCTTACCAGGGAAGAGTTTCAACTTGGACTTAAATAAAAGAACTAGTTTGCCCGGCTCAAAGTGACGGTGCTGAATAGGCTTATCATGCCACCGCTTAGTCTTCTTCTTATATAACTTGGCCTTTTCATACGCGTGCAACCTAAACTCATCAAGTTCATTGAGTTGAAAGGATCTCTTCTCACCCGCTATTTTCATATCAAAATTTAGCTTCTTTATCGCCCAATAGGCCCTGTGCTCAAGCTCGACTGGCAAGTGGCACGCTTCCCCATATACCAGCTTGTACGGTAAAGTCCCAATTGGAATTTATAAGCTGTCCAATATGCCCAGAGTGCATCATCGAGCTTGGTAGCCCAATCCTTCCTATTCGCACTGACAGTCTTCTCAAGAATTTGCTTCACCTCTCTATTGGACACCTCAGCCTGTCCACTAGTTTGTGCATGATAGGCAGTGGCGACCTTATGCTTGACCCCGTATTTAGCTAGAAGGTTGTTTAGCAACTTATTATAGAAGTCTATACCTTCATCACTAATTAAAGCTCGCGGAGTTCCAAACCTGGTGAAAATGTTCTTCTTGACGAAACTCACCACCACCTTTGCATCATTAGTAAGAAGAGCAACCGCTTCTACCCATTTAGACACGTAATCCACTGCCAGTAAAATATACTTGCTACCATTCGATGAGGGGAAGTGACCCATGAAGTCGATCCCCCACACATCATAAATCTCCACCTCTAGAATGCCTTGCAGAGGCATCTCTTGCTTTCTTGTGATTGTGCCGGTCCTTTGACACCGATCACACTTCTTTACAAAAGCGTGAGCATCTTTGAATAGTGTCGGCCAATAGAAACCAGACTGAAGTACTTTGGCGGCTGTTCTATCACCACCATGATGACCCCCATAAGGAGAAGCATGGCACTCTTGCAGAACAACTTCCGTCTATTCCTCAGCAATGCATCTTCTCACCAACTGATCTGCACACACTCTAAACAAAAACGGCTCATCCCAAATATAAAATCTCATATCATGAAAGAAACGACGCTTAACTTCTGTAGTCAGATGTGGTGGCACTGCCTCACTTACCAAATAGTTGACATAATCAGCATACCATGGGTTCGAGTGATTGGTGATGGCAAAAAGTTGCTCATCCGGGAAGGTTTCTTTGATCAAACCTCCCTCATCCACATGCTTGTGGTTCTCTAACCTAGATAGGTGGTCCGGTACTTGATTTTCCGTTCCCTTACGGTCTCGGACTTCCAAGTCATATTCCTGCAGCAGTAACACCCAACGAATTAGTCAAGGCTTAGTATCCTTTTTATTAATTAAGTACCTGATTGCTGCATGGTCTGTGTAGACAATAAATTTGGTTCAAACCAAATATGCCCGAAGTTATTAAAGGCATACACTGCTGCCAGCAACTCTTTTTCAGTAACTGTGTAATTCAATTGGACAAGATTAAGAGTTTTGCTGGCGTAGTAAAAGGAATGGAACACCTTGTTCCTCCTTTGCCCCAGAACTGCACCAATAGAGACATCGCTAGCATCACACATTAATTCAAATGGTGCAGTCCAATAAGGAGCAACTATTATTGGCGCAGAGACCAATTTCTCTTTTAGCTCATGAAAGGCCCTCAGACAGGCCTCATCGAACACAAATGCTGCTTCTTTCTCAAGAAACCTGCACAAAGGAGTAGAAATCATAGAAAAATCTTTAATAAACCTCCTATAGAAACCAGCATGTCAGAGAAAACTTCGGGCTCCCTTCACAGACGTGGGCGGAGGTAATTTTTCAACTGCCTCCACCTTCGCCTTGTCAACTTCAATTCCAGCACTGGACACCTTGTGTCCCAAAACTATACCTTCACGAACCATGAAATGGCACTTTTCCCAGTTTAAAAACAAGGTTAGTTTTTTCATATCTAGCAAGTACTAAACCAAGGTTAGTTAGACAAGCATCAAAAGAAGATCCGAAGGCAGAAAAGTCATCCATAAATACTTCGACAAACTTTTCCACCATATCAGTGAAAATAGCCATCATACACCTTTGCAAAGTTGTAGGTGCATTACATAGCCCGAACGGCATCCTCCTATAGGCATAGGTACCGTAAGGGCATGTAAAAGTAGTTTTCTTTTGGTCTTCGGGAGCAATGCATATTTGGTTGTAGCCAGAGTAACCGTCAAGGAAATAGTAATACTCTTGGCCAGCTAGCCTATCTAACACCTGATCAATAAAGGGGAGGGGAAAGTGATCCTTTCGGGTGGCTTTGTTCAATTTTCGATAATCAATGCACACCCTCCACCCCATAACAGTTCTTGTGGGGATAAGTTCATTATTCTCATTTTGCACCACTGTCATCCCTCTTTTTCTGGGACACATTGCACTGGACTTACCCACCTGCTGTCAGAGATAGGAAAAATTATACATGCATCTAACCATAGAACATTTAAACATCCCTTAGGGTTGGAAACCCATTTGGTTTGTTCAAATATGGTGAACTAATAGACATAGACCTGAGCCGAAGTCAAAATGGTCCTAGATATGACATGATGCAGGATTTCTAAATTGAGTGCAACTAAGAGTTGGGTAATCTAGACAAGGACATGGTTCCCCCAGGTGGACAACCAAGGGGTGGAAATGTTTAGAATTGTTGATTGTATCACGGACCAACTAGATTCTAACCGTTTCTCCTAAAGGGTGTTTTGAGAGTGAAACAGCTGTGAGATCCACATAACCACTTATGGTGTGTGCAAGTGTAAAATCTTCCAGGAGTGCAGGAAGTGACATGAAAAATAACAAAATATAACCAAGCAATTAAATAATAGAGCGCCAAAATTCAAAAATTCAAAAATAAACCTTAGTACTGCTAAAAAAGGAAAGGAAGCAAAGTTAGTATCGAAATAAATAGAAAGAAAATAAAGCAAATAAAAAATTCCAATTTAAAGTCCGTTATGGGTTGAACCTTGATATCCCAGCAGAGTCACCATTCTGTCGCATCCCATTTTTATCTGAACCGGTTAAAGTTCAAAATAGGGCTCGACTTATTGGGTAAGTCACGGGTAAAGAGTTTGAGTCGCCACCTAACATATTTTTAACTAGGTGTATTAGAGCACCTATTTTGTTTCTAGCTAATTTTATAATTAACTCCAAAACTTTGTCTACGAACCAGAAATCTAGGTAAGGGTTCAAGTTAACCCGAGAGGAAGGGGTTAGGCACCTCTCAGGCTCCACCAAATGTGGTTACTGACCGGACTTTATAATTGGGATTCAAACTAGAACTAAACAATGTATAAGTTAGGCATAAGAAATTAAAAGTGAATAAAAATAGTCTTTTCTACTAATTTTCTTCATTAGAGAATTGCACCTAGCAAAATAAAATAAATTAGTTAGTATATCAAAACAAATTAATGATAATAATAATAATAAAATGATGATTAATAAAGGTAGTGCGATTAAAAGGCGTCTTTGGAGCGTCGTCTTCAAAATTGTACCTCGCAAAAAATAAATAAAGTTAAGTTAGTAAATAATAATTATAATAGTAATAAAAATAATAATAATATAAATTTAAAATAAAGGAGAAAGAGATTTTGTAAAAGTGTAGGTTCCAAATGGTGTATTGCATCAAGCAGAGGTTAGGGATATCGATACGGCTGTAAACACGAAGCTGGCCGTGTTGCCGTGCCAAGTACCTTCAATCCCACCACTCCACTATCGCTTACTTTGCAAGTAATATGCATCGTCATCGCCTATTTGTTTTAGGGATGCAGGGTGTGTAACGGGACTGATGTTAGGCCTCCAAACGTCATTGGTCTAAGTGTAGTATCGTGATCAAATTAGTCCTAGGCCTCAATATATGTAAATATATTTTCATTGGCCACAAGTATAGTATTGTCCAGAGATTGGTGCCAAGCTCGCAAATATCAAGTAAACTGCAAATTTCCTCAACAAACTGATTAATAATAATCTGTAACAAATAACACTAAGAAACAAGTTAGGAAAAGGATTCCATAAAGCGCAGTGACACCCAGTCAAATAGTGGGACCACAAAAAAACCATAGCATGGTCCAAACAAATGTCAAATGCAAAACCGCATCAGACAACAGCAGTAAATCAAACGATAACCCATTCCAAAACAAAAACCAGCAGAGGAGTTCTCAAGCGAGTTAGGCACGATCGAAACAAACTAAGATGAACTTTCTGGTAAGACAAGATTCAGAACAAAATGCAATATCCTTGGTTGGAATTTCGACAGCTTCATAAACAAACCCAGTTAGCAAAACACAAGGAAATTGCAAGCAATAATCAGTGAAGAAACATTAACAAGATTCAGCCAAACCAAAGGAACATCGATGGCTAAAGCTCCGCTGGATCTCCAGCGAGCGGAGCTGGTAACGAAACGGGGAAAGGGGACGACTGCCGATGAGTTTTCCGACAGAAAATCCGGCGTCGCCGCTGCCTTTAGCCCCCTCCGTCTCTCTCTGTTCATGATGAAGTGCTCGCTGCTTTCCATCGCCCTATTTTGCATTGTTTCCGCTCAGTTGAGAGTGTGTACTCTGGATCTGTAAGTGACTGAAATCGAAAGAGGAGGAGAAGAAAAAGGGTCCCCTGTTATTGTCTTGACCCGTATATTGTGTTAATGGATTCTATGTATGTAGATGCGTTTTGTACTTGTTTTTGTGTGTGAAGGTGATGATTTGCGTGTGTCTCATTTTTCCCGTTTATTCCACTGGTTTTGAGACTGTGCGTATATGTATGTATGGCTGATTTTGGAGAGGATAGGTGTGTGTGTGTTTTGTTGGTCTGTTATGGGTGTGTGTGGGGAAAGAAATGGAGGGAGTAACTGTGTTTCCTGAGGTTGCTGTCAATGGAGGAGAGGGGGTTGGTGTACTTTGATGTGGGGTTTTTATGTATCTACTGATGCAATGTACATGTTCGAGGAAGAAGGCTAAAGGGTGGGGTCTGTGTGGGATATGCTTGTCTGATGATTTCTGTTTTTGGAGTACGTATATGTACAAATTTTGAAAAAAAAGGGTTGTTGGGAGTTTTCAAAAATAAGAGAGGAAAATTGGGGATTTGGGATAAATTTTGGGGATTAGGAGATTAGGAGAAAATTAGGATAGTGATTAGGGAGGGATTTTAGGTAGATTTGGTGGGAGTGATTTGGGGAGAGACATGGAAGAAACTTGTACTTGGTATCAAATGTGGGGTGGATACGTTGTATGATTCTAAGAATAAAATTAGGGGTGGATGCACTTGGTTAAGCACATTGTCCGAGTTCAAAGGAAACTTAAATTCTAGTAAATAAGCCTAACACCGCGAATTTAAA
The DNA here is from genome assembly GCA_029990175.1 of Petunia secreta. Lineage (NCBI taxonomy): Eukaryota > Viridiplantae > Streptophyta > Magnoliopsida > Solanales > Solanaceae > Petunia > Petunia secreta. The sequence continues at coordinate 19,126,639 of JARKIP010000038.1, read as the reverse complement.
GGAGTTAAATAAAATTTGGACTGAACATTTTTAATTGGTTTAATAATTAACTTAAATGTGCACAATAAATAAAAATAAAATATGAATAATATATATTATATATAGAAGTGAGAAAAAAAATACATAAAAAATAATTGAGGTCAAATTAAAGTATTTAAGAATAAATAATTCCAATAGTTATAAAACTTTATTTTATGCAGTAAATTACGCAAATAGTCACCTTTTCGAAAATAGTCCGAATGATGTAAATTATGTAATATAATCGCAATTAGAATATATAATGTATAAATAGGGAATACCACACGTAAAATGCACACTTAAAAGAAATTAAAATGTGAATTAAACTAATTAAATAACTACAGATATTAATTATCTATTAAATGCTATAATTATACAAACAGATACATTTTGACAAATAGCCTAAATGATGGGAAAATTTTGATCACTAGCCATTTTTGGACGCGCTCAATGGGGACTATCCACCGTTTCAAAATTCATTGAAGAATACCCAAAAATTCGCGCGCACACTTAAGCTCCATTAGCATTGGAAAAACACCCCAGACTAGCCTCATAACAAAAAACTGGGGCTTTGAACAAAACTTGTTCAGCCCCAGTTTTTTGTTATGGGACTTTATATATAAAGCTGAGTCCCATAGCAAAATGATGGGGCTTTGAACAAGTTTTGTTCACAGCCCCAGCATTTTGTTATGGGACTGAAGCTTTATACATAGTCCCATAACAAAATGCTGGGGCCTTGAACAAAACTTGTTCAAAGCCCCAGTATTTATACTGGGGTTAGTTTACTGAAGCTTCCCCAGTACAAATACTGGGGCCTTGAACAAGTTTTATTCAAAGTCCCAGTATTTATACTGGGATTTGTCCGGAGGTGGCTATTTCTCAGCGAATTTGTTTTTGACGGCTACAAATCAATTAACGCGCGCCAAACAGGCCCCTACACTAAATTTTTACTAAATGATGCAAAATTACGTAATATCCACAATTAAGTATATAATATATAATAGAGAATAACGCACGTAAATGCATGATTTCTAATGCACATTTTGCACAATTTTAAAAAAATGAGGGACAAAATTGGGTGTCAGCAAGTATCAATCAAGTCAAAGATTATTTTTAAAAGTACGGGAACAAAGTTAACTAATCCTAAAAGTGTTTGGTTCACTAATTTCATCCTCGAAAAAACCAAAGTAAATGAAAACTAAGAGGTTCTTGCTACTCCTAACATGACATTTACAATGAACCTAGATTTTCGCGTTCAATGAGGATTACCTACATATCACAACCATCGTTAATCAGACTAAGAAATGTTCAGATTTTGTGCGTTAGGTTAAGATTTTGTGCAGGTGTGTGTGTATGTGTTTTTGAGGAGAAGTGATACTTACTTGTGCTAGTGCCCGAATTGCTCTTGGTTTAATTTTTGTAAAAGTGCGGCCTGCACAAATTTGTACGAGTATGCACTACCCTTTGGCTTTTGTTCTCATGTTTGTGCAGTGGTGGCATAGGTATTGTGCGGACGCACTTTTTTGTGCTAGTCCACACAATTTTCATGAAATTTAGCCAAATTTCTATAACATTGTGCGGGGATGCACAAAATTGTGCACCCCACACTTTTTTTATTCTTGACCTGCACTTTCAAAAGTGCTCCCTCGCACAATTTTGTGCCTTTGGCACAATTTGGTTCTTGCCCTTTGTTTTTCTTGGGCACTTTTTCACTCTTCACACTTAACTTCTACACCTGCAATTCACCTATTCACTATAAGATCAAGTGAGAGACACAACAATAAATGTAAAATAACATAACATAGAAACCTAAACATGAGTTGCCTCCCAAGAAGCATCTAATTTAACGTCGAAGCACGACGACTACCAAACCACCACTTTTTTCTCAACTTGGAAAATTTAAATTGTCTCCCCAATTTGGAATCAAGCTTATTATAATTCTCATGGGGTGGTACAAATCAAAGTAAGCAAATTCCCCAAATACTTATTGTACGTGTCTTGGCTTTTACTCGAGGCATGTTATTTTCTCCCTTTAGCAAGACAAATTTTAGAATAAAGACACGTTGTCCATCTTTCCTAAACTCCTTCAAAGGCTTAGATATATCAATTTTCTTCGACAATCTAAACAAAATATTGAAAAGTATAGAGAATGAGACATAATACGCTCAAACTAAAAAAATATTGTCATCTTTGGCATCATCACCTTCAAACGCACTTGAGTCATTAAATATTGTATTGTCCACTCCCTCACATGACTCTAGTGAATTCTTCTCACCCTTGGCATCTTTAAATAATATTTGGTCAAATGATTGGAGTTATTTTATTTATTCCTCCATTTGATCATCTTCATTAGCACTTTCAATTTGCGCGGACTCAAATTCTTCTTCTATTTGAGAGTTGTCTTAAGGGGCAGCTAAGATGTTAGCTTTTTAAAAATTGAATTTTCCAAGGATTTGGCTCAATTGTACCTCCATATTTTGAATGGCTAAATGATTTTGCTCTACTACCAAGTCTCTCTCGATTTGACTCTTTAAAGGCATTCCACCATATAAGAAATTATTCTTCATGCTTGCCTCTCGTTCTCCATTTAAGATCCATTGAGATTCATATATAACACGTTCTTCCCATTCAAGCTTTGTTCGGGAGGTAGACAACTCCATATCTTTTTTAAACTTTTCTTGAATCCCAATCCATTTTGGATGAAGATCCACTTCATTAGATAAGTCACTTCCAGGAATATTTTACAATTTTGTCTGTGAGGTCCTTCGCAATAAGGACAAGGATCATGAACATATGAATATAATAATTTGACCAATTTTTACTTTGAGATGCCATTTTAGCCTACATACTTCAAGATAGATTTGAATTCCTCAGAACCATCCTAATACGCCAATTATTCCTTGGATGATTGTTGGTCCCTTGTGCCATGATAACATGTGACACACAAAAAACCAAAACCACAAGTGAAAGTAGCTAAGGACTGTAAACTACGCTTATCAAATTTACAAATCCAATTTCTCAATTAAATCTGTAGCTCCACGGCAACGACGCTAAAATTTGACATATCCAAAGCGTACCCTCAAATGAGAGTGACGCGGTCGATGCAAGTATACTAGATAATAATTCTGAGTCGAATCTTGATCACACCTAACTACTTCCTATAAAAGGGACTAAGTGGTCGCGGTAAATATAGCTCGGTACTTAAAGTCTCGAGGTCGAATCCCACAGAGAACACTCTAAATTCAGATTTTATTCTAACTAATTTACCTTTAAATTAACTTCTAGGGGTTTCATCTAAAGTTGGTTGTGTAGTAATAACTAATAGCAAGAATTTAACAGTAAAGTAAATGACAATGTAGTAGAGAAAATGATTAATTCAAGAAATGTAAAACCTAGGATTGATCTATTCCACTCATACTTATGTGTTAGACAATGCTTTAACAAATTCAACTTAGTTCTTCCTATTGAACACTTGCTCCAAATTCACAACTATTCACTCCCGTGTAATAATGGTAACTTTCACTAACCAATTTCTCAATTAAGTAATGAAAATATGTAGTACTATTAGTATAGTTCACAATCGAGCTCAATAGTCATAAATCACCTTTTTGACAACCTAAGTAATGCCTTGGTTTTAGGTTGAAATATTGCTAAGTATTTAACCGTAACTTATGAATCTATCCCTAGATACACAAGAATATAGAGACAATCAATTGGGGCCGCCCTTCCAATCAATAGAAAATAAAACATAAACACTTAGATAGGAAGAATTAACAAGTTTTATATATTAGAACTAATATTCGTCACAAATAAGTATTGGAGTGATTCAATCTACCCTAGAATGGGTAACTTAGCCACTCATGTTCATCACAATCATGTCAAGATACTTCATGAATGAATAATTCAGAAAAAGAAAGGAAGAGTTTAAGAAAAACTCTTGTGTTCTTAAAGTCTCAAAAGCTCTAGCCTCCTTTTACTCCTTCCCAGGTCAAAAGTTCTATTTTGGACATGTTTTAAGGCTTTTATATGGTCCCCACAGACCCACATTACCCGAGAATCTAAAATAGACCTGGAATCAAAATGTTAGAATTTTTGGCCTGCCGCATCGCGCTGCTCGCCACGGCAAGAAAATTTGCCTGCGACTAAGAGAAATATACAGCATGTGAATCTTTGGCTTTCCGCATCACTCCGTTCAACGTGTGGTGCGATGCAACAAGCCAATTTTGGTGCTTCTCAATTTCTTCTCTGAATTTTATTCTCGCCTTGATTTCTGGCCGAATCTCGGGCTTCTACTCAGACATCGAAGCTCCTTTTCATCTCATTTAAACTCCAAATCTCTCCATTTTCTCCAAATGCATGTCAAAATGATTAAAACACGTAATAAACTCAAGAACACTAAGATATCAATTGATTCAATGCATAAAGGATACAAATATGAAGAATAACAAGGCTCTAAACATGCATTTCTCGCCGAATATCAATACCCCACACTTGAACCTTTTCTCGCCCTCGAGCAACTTGTATCTTGAACCCAAGACACACCGAATGGACTCACAACAATGACTTTGGTTTATACAGGTACTTAACAAGTTGTATATGCACTAATCATGCTTTATTTACACAAGATCGACATCAAGAATATGTAGAAATAACCAAGTGCATCATGTCAACCTCCCAATCCCAAATCGACTTCAAACTTACCCATAAGTCATGCAAGTCCTCACTCTATTCAAGAGACTAATAAAAGAGCTCGCTTCTTATAAATCATGTGCCCTGACAATTAAATAAAAAAAATTAGAGAAGGAATTCACTTAAGAGAATGATTATGAACAAAAAGTTCACATATAGATGAAACACTCACTCTCAGAAAAAACTCACATGCAACACAAGATGTACTATAAGCTTGCCCTTAGTGTAAGACTCGACTAATTTTCATCTACTTGGTTAAGATCAATTAGGACTTATTTTGGTTGTAATGTAAGCAATGGGATGGGTAGGATATGTATAGGTAATAATGACTAAATGCCACAAGAAATTTAATACACCACAATTATTCATATCATTTTTCATTCCAACCAATCATTCTTATGCCAGCATCGATTCAACTTTTACTATCCTTCTTTATTAAGCAAAGATAAGAGCTAATGATAGAAATTACTCTTTATTTACTTCTATCTTTCAAATCATGCATTGACCTCAATGTCTCTGCCCCCAACTCAAAATTTACCATCTCCACTCGGCTGCTCCATCATCTTTGCCTTTTCCAGTCGTCTTCCTCTTTTTTTTTTTTTTAATAAATTTCTCTTCCTTTCATGTCGTCTTCCTCTTCTTTTAAATTAACTGTTATTCTTCATCTTTTTCAAATGGGTTTAACATATTAAAAGTGGAATCTTGATTAAGTCTTCCTATGCGTTACAGCTTGCTGGTGTAATTGTTGCTACTTTACTACTGCCTACTGTTAATTGTGTAAATGCTGCTAGTAATTGTTAACATATTGTTGGTATGTTAAGTTGTTAAATGGTGTTTCTTTGTTTCTTGTTAATTTTTGGGTTTTATGATGCATAAGTTGTTAATAGATTGTAATGTTAGTGTATGCTGCTTAATGCATATATTTCAGTTTTTGAGTCTAATAAAACACAATAATTAACTTTGGTATTAACTGAAGAACCGGTGGTACCGAACCAAACAGAAACTAAAATTAACAGAATCGAACCAAAATTTAAAAAGTATGGTTTTTTTCTGCAATTTCAAAGAACCGAACCGAACTAGTAAAAAACAGAACCGAACGCCCGCCCCTACTTCCAGTGGCATCAAATTAATTTTTGTACTAGAATCACATAAGGCCTTACCAATTTTGAGATCAACAATAGAGCACATGCTTTGTGATGACAACACTACACAACTTATCCAACTCGACCATCTCTACCTTATTAAAGTCAACCTTCTTAGACAAAAGATCTTTTAACAATTTAGCATATCCAGGTACCTCTCGCATAACTTCCATGAAAGGCATAATAAGCTTCAGTTGTTTCAACAAATCAAAAAGCTTATTAAACTTCAAACCTTTTTGTTGCTTTGCCAATCTTTGAAAGAAAGGAGATGGTGATGTTTTCATCTTGAAGTTCTTCTCGCTTGGCACTTTACCTTGTTCAACCAACTTCTCGGCTTCTTTAGCAGGTTCTTTGGTAATTACCTTCTCAATACCAAGAACATGTTTTGGAGTGGTCTATTTTTCAGCACGATCATTGCTAGCCAGTTTGGCAGAGTCATCAACAGGCTCAATATTTGGCACAGTGGGTAGTGCTTGCTTAGCTAATTCTTGCTCCTTGTCTAGGTCTCTACCATTCCTCAAAGTGATTTCCATCAATTGATAAGGATTTGGATCCTTCGGATTTGCCACAGTGTTGCCAGGCAAAGCACCTTCAGGTCTATTATGTAAAGCTAGGGACAATCGTTACAACTTGGTCTCTATACCCTTTATTGCAGTGTCATGTGCTGCCACTTGGTCTTGAAGATGCTTATTAAATTTGATCATAGCCTGCACCATAGTCTTAATCTCAGCTATATCATTTGCCTGCTGCAGAGGTAAAGTTGCTTGTTGTTACGCTGGCCTAATTTGACCATATTTGGGGTATTGATGGCGCTGCCCATAATTCACAAAGTTGACATCTTCTGTATAAGCAAGCAAATGAGCATTAAAAAAATTACCAGGATCGGGAACTTGAGTTTGAGCCCGTGAGTCCACTTAATTAACAAGTTTCACTATGTTCCTATTAAATTGTTTTAGTGCCACACCCAGCAAAGTTTGTAGCTTTGACATTTGTACTTCCATCCCAGAGGTAATAACAACACCTAAAGCCCCGTACCTGAGCCAGTAGATGCATCTCTTTTAAGCCAGCCTGAGGTTTGAGCCATAATGTCTAGCAGTGTTTTCACTTCCTCAAACGTCTTGCTCAAGAACGCTCCTCTAGATACTGCATCTAGATTACCCTTGATTTGATCTCCCATGCCCATGTAGATCCTGTGCCCTAGTATTTGGTTAGGAATACTATGATGAGGACACTTTCTCAAATAATTTTTAAATCTCTCCCAAGCTTCTGGCAAAGTTTCTAGTGGGTTCTGCCTAAACATGAGTATCTCATCAACTAGCTTGGTAGTCTTATGCGGTGTAAAGGAAATAACTTCTTCATGAACTTTATCACCAAGTCATCCCACAACGTAATGAAATTAAGTGGCGACGAGTCCAACCAATCACTGGAAACTTCCGTTAGCGAGAACGGGAATAATATCAATTTCACAACCTTTACTGGCACTCGAGCCTGTTTTTGAGTTTCACAAATCCTTATGAACTTTTTCAAATACTTTTGAGGATCATCAGTAATTCTACCTGCAAATAAAAATAGAATTAGCAAGCAAAGCAACCATTGTCTGGGTGATGTAAAAATTTTCTGTCTTGAATGTTGGAAGTTGAATAGTAGACACCAAATTCCTAACCACAGGTTGCGTGAACGCATTAAGAGTCAAATCTTGAGCTATTCTGAATTCTTCGGGATCTGAACTTTCAATTTTAAGCACCAAAGAAATGAGATCAAGATGCTATTAGTGAAGCTAATAGAAAAATAAACTAGGTATCTTAACAACTAAATAACACCGTGTTCACCGGCAATGGCGCCAAAATTTGGTCACGCCTAACTACGCCATATAAAAAGGACTAAGCGGTCACGACAAATATAGCTCGGTACTTAAAGTCTCGAGGTCGAATCCTATAGAGAACACTCGAAATTCAGTTGTTATTCTAACTAATTTACCTATCAATTAACTTCTAGAGGTTTTATCTAAAGTTGGTTGTGTAGTAATAACTAAATAGCAAGAATTTGAGAGCAAAGTAAATAGCAATGTAGTAGAGAAAAGGATTAATTCAAGGGATGTAAAACCTAGGATTGATCTATTCCATTCCTACCTATGTGTTAGAACAATGCTTTAATAAATTCAACTTAGTTCTTCCTATTGAACACTTGCTTCAAATTCACAACTATTCACTCCCATATAATAATTGTAACTTTAACTAACTAATTTCTCAATTAATTAATAAAGATATGTAGTACTATAAGTATGGTTCACAATCGGGGTCAATGGTCACAAACCTTTTTGACATCCTAAGTAATGTGTTGGTTTTAGGTTGAAATATTGCTAAGTGTTAGAAATAGAAGAATAAAGGGACAATTAATTGGGACCCTTCCAAGTTCCAATCAATAGCAAATAAAACATAAACACTTAGATAGGAAGAATTAACATGTTTTATATATTAAAATAAATATTCGTCACACATAAGTATCGGAGTGGTTAAATCAACCCTAGAATGGATAAGTTAACCACTCTTCTTCATCACAATCATATCAAGATAATTAATGAATGAATAAATCACAAAAAGAAAGGAATAATATAAGAAAAACTCTTGTGTTCTTGAAGTCTCCAAAGCTTTAGCCTCTTTTTGCTCCTTCCTAGGTCAAAAATTCTGTTTTGGACGTGTTTTAGGTCTTTTATATCACACCCATAGACCCACATAACTCGAAAATCCAAAATAGACACAGAATCAAAAAGTCAGGATTTTTGGCCTGCCGCATCGTGCCATGCATTGCACTGCTCGCCGCGGCAAGGCAATTTGCCTGCGTCTGAGAAAAATATACATCCTTGGAATCTCTAGCTTGTCGTGTTGCGCAGTATGACGCAGCAAGCCAATTTTGTTGCTTTTCAATTTCTTCTCTGAATTTTGTTCATGCCTTGATTTCTGGCCGAATCTCAGACTTCTACTCAGACTTTGAAGCTCTTTTTCATCTCATTTAAACTCCAAATCTCTCAATTTCCTCCAAATGCATTCATACATGATTAAAACACATTCTAAGCTCTAGAAAACTAAGATATCAACTCATTCAATGCATAAAGGTAACAAATATGAGATATAATAAGGCTCTAAATATGCATTTCTCGTTGAATATCAAATCCACAAAGAGCTAGCTAGATAATCGAGATATGACTTTGCCAATTTGGTTTACGTAGTTTAGCTACTTGTCGAATCAAGTTTTGTTTAAAGTAATACTATAAGCTATATCTAATAATATAAACTATTATAAACTATCAAAGGCAATTAAACATAATTATCAAATGGGCAAAGAGAGTTAGAGTTGTATTCCCCACCTAAGCATGTACTCAATGGGATTGTCAACTAACTTTTGCCTTGTTGTATAGGTTTTTTTAGTTGTCACACTTTTGATTACTTACTAATATCTCTCGATTACTAGCAACCCTAACTCTAACGGATCTCTCGATTTCTCTTGGATTGCGTGAAGAACAAGTGTAAAGACCCCAGTAAGAAGATTCATATCTCTAGTTTACTTCTTTTAGATCGGGTTTAAATCTCATTAGGACCCAAAATCCTATCTAACTAGGTTTTATCCAACCTTATTACTACTTTCTCAAGTGAATAAAAGGGAAAGTGGGAATGCGGGTAGTGTTTGCAACCACAACCCTAGAATTTTAGCATGAAACTAGTAAGAAATTCACAACCTATACTTAGACAATATTTTTGTTAACAACTCATCAAGCACACACTTAGGTTGGTCTACAACCCTCGTAAATAAGCTTAGTTACTCATATTATGTAAGAATTAAACACATAGACATGAAGCATTCAACATAATTTTATAGATGTAAGAGATGAATGATTACCCAAATTCTTGGAATTACCCACCAAGTTCTTGGAATTTTATTTTTCTCAAGGAAATGTGAGATATGGGTGAAAACCCTAATATTGTTCTAGTTATAGTGCTAGGAAAAGTTACATAAAAATTATTCCCGTCCTAATTGTGCCGACCCACTCAAAATTATGTTGCGCGCACAATTGCTCGCATGCGCTTTGCCTTTTTGTTTGCTCTGCATTATGCAACCCTATTGTGCGAGGTTGTGCAAAATTGTGCCCAACACTTTTCCTTCTTTTTGCTGGGAACATTTTTTTCCATTTTCAATTGTGCTGAGGTCTTCATTTCTTGAATGTGCTGTCCACAAAAATTTGTGCGGCCCTGCTTTTTCCTCTGATACTTGGCGTTTTTGCAACGATTCCAACCTTGAGTATAGTCGGTTTTCTGATGTTTGGCATTTTATGCCTATATTTCCTTAATATTTCCTCACGTTTTAGTGTTTTATTCGCTCGTTTGATAGTTTATGAATGTGATTATGCACTGATTTTATGTCGCGTGTATGTAGGTTATTATGAAGTGTAATTGGAGCTTTTAAGAGCATGATTGAGCAAGAAAAGATTGGATGTTGATTGAGGATTGGATCGAGCACACGAAGGCACAACACGAAGCGAGCAAAGGAGAAAGAAAACAGAAAAATAGGCTGGCGCCACAGGTGGCGCGCCGCGCCAGGCAAAGCGGCCAGCCTGTGGCGCGGTTCCTCATGTGGGGCGTGCTAAAAGCGCCCAAAATGTGACGCTACTGGTTGTCTGGGCGCTTTTCGAGGCGCGGGGCGCCCGTTATAGCGCCCCGTGTGCGGTTTTTCACTTCCTATTTCGTCTAGGATTGGGTCTAACTTATTACTAGGTGTTTGTAAACTCTATAAATAGTCTTTTACTTAGTTTTTGAAAGGAGTTCAGACCTTGGAGCAAATTGGAGAGCTCATAACATCAAGAACAAGGGTTTTTCTTCCTTCCATTAATCTATTACATCATTATTTTATTATTACATCAATTCTTTGTGTTGTTATTATGAGTATGCGTAGCTAATCCTATCGTTCTAGGGTTAGAGTATTTCATGAAGGTTGATGTTTGAAGATTGATTTCCATTAATTGAATCCCATAACGGGTTACTTATTCTTTCTTGATTTCACTTGTGTAATTGTCAGGGCCCGATTATTACGCATTATCTATGGTTTTTAGATTGAACTCGAAAGAGGGAATTTAATTACGTAATAAGAAAGAATAGGACTAGTTTGTGAACCCGGGCATCGGGGAACCAATTTGTGAATAGGATGGACATATACTTGCTCGCCTAGTTTAACTAATTACAGAATTCGTTAATGCGTGCACGTGATTCAACCCATAGACATATAGGGATTGGAGTAGCCTGCATAGCCCGTGAAGAATCGAAAGGTTTTTACGGGTACATTTACTCTGTTAGTTAGTAACCCGGGATTTGAGAAGTGGAATCAATTGGAAAACTCAACTGGATTGTTCGTAACTCTGACCCTGGACCGTCTCGTTATTACTGATAACAACCAAGTCTTGCTCCATTGTTTGAATTCACTTTTACCCTCTTAATTACTATTCTTTAGTTAATAAACTCATTCATTATTGGAAAAAGACCCCTGAATAGTTTATTTAAATTGTTTGCTAGAATTCAGTCTGAATAGTCCTCGTGGGAACAATACTCATCTTATCACTTTATTACTTGTCGACCGCGTATACTTGCATGTGCGTTGGGAGCAACAAGTTTTTGGCGCCGTTGCCGGGGTCTAAACAATTGACTGATTTCTTTTTGAACAGTTTATTACTTCTATTCAGGTTTAATTTTTGTTTTGAGTTTTGTGCTGTTTCAGGTATTAGGTCCTGCTTAATCTTTACTTACAAGAATGGCAGAAGAACAAGCTTTAGCTTTGCGAGATGTTGCTCTCCCCAGCCTGGAGGGAGTAGCCTCGAGCATAGTTAAGCCTGAGATCACCGGGCACTTTGAGATTAAGTCCGACATGATACAACTGTTACATGTGACTGGACAATTTGCTGGATTACTTAGCGAGGATCCACAACAACATATCCAGAATTTCTTGGAGATCAGTAATACTTACACACCGAAGGGAGTTCTTGTTGATTATGTTCGCTTGACGTTGTTCCCGTTTTTACTGATTGGGGCAGCCAGGAAGTGGTTAACGGCTGAAAAGTCTGGGTCTATCACTACTTGGGAGGATTTGGCTAAGAAGTTCTTGGCTAAATTTTATCCATCTGCCAAGACAGCCCGGCTGAGGAGCGAAATTATGTCCTTCAGACAGTTAGAAGGAGAATCCTTGTATTCAGCCTGGGAGCAATTCAAAGCTCTATTGAGAGATTGTCCACACCACAACCAATCCAATGAGGTTGTTGCACACACTTTTGTTGAGGGGTTGAACCAACACACTAAGATCGTGGTTGATGCTGCTGCTGGAGGCCAAGTACTGGCTTTAAATTTTGATCAAATTTATGATTTACTTGACAAGTTGTCGCAGAGCAATCCTGATTGGCAGGGAGATGGTAGAGCTATTACGCAGAAACCTGCAGGGGTACTTCAGTTAGATGCAGTTTCAGAGCTAAGGGCGAGGATGGATGCTATTTCCAATCAAATTAGCAAGTTAGATCTGCCAAAGGCACAGCAACCAGTGGCTCCAGTGCAACAACTCCAGAGCTTTTGTGAAGTTTGTGGTCAAGACCATGCTACAGAGGTTTGCTCTTCTAATCCAGAGTCGGTTTATTACGTGGGTAATCAAAATAGGCTGCAGGGTCAAAATCAGTTTGGTAATGGTTATTATCAAGGTAATACGAGAGCCCCGAATAATTACCACCCACTTCCAGCTCCACCACATCAGGTTAGCTATTCAGTTGAAGAGATGTTAAAGCAGTTAATGGCTGGCCAGCAGAGAATGATAGCTGACACTGCAGCCCATGCAGTTGCCATACAAGATATTGCCAATGCTCACAAGAACCTGGAGCACCAGTTGGGGCAGTTAGTGGGAGAGATAACCACTGTTAAAAAAGAGCCTGAACAATGTCTTGCAGTGACTTTAATTGAAGGTGGAGAGCTGATGGCCAAGTCCGAGGAGAGAGCTGAAATAGAAAAAGTTGAAAAAGTAGAGAAGGTAAAGAAGAAAGAAGAGAGAAATGAGGCACATCTGCCGCCTCCACCATTCCCACAGAGACTTATACCATCGAAGGATCTGGCCCAGTATCAAAAATTTGTGAGTATGTTGAAAGAACTTCAAGTTAATATTCCTTTGACTGATGTGTTTGAATTGATGCCATCCTTTGTGAAGTTCGTAAAAGGAATTTTAGTGAAGAAGAAAAAGCCTCAAGAGATAGATACAGTTGAGTTAGTTGAGGAGTGTAGCACAATCTTGAGCAAGCTACCTCCAAAACTTCAAGATCCTGGGAGGTTTACTATTCCTTGTACCATTGGAGGGCATAATATCACTAGTGCCTTGTGTGATTTGGGTGCGAGCATAAATCTCATGCCTCTGTCTGTTTGCAAAAGGTTAGGGCTAGGAGCAATCAAGCCCTCTACAGTTACTCTTAAGATAGCGGATGGATCTCTCACTCACCCTGATGGTAAGTTGGAGGATGTGTTACTAAAAGTTGGTAAGTTTACATTCTCTGCTGATTTTGTAGTCCTAGATTATGAAGAGGACCGAGAAGCTCCAATCATTTTGGGGAGACCATTCTTAGTCACCTCGAAGGCAATTATTGACATGGAGCTGGGTGAGATGACTGTTAGAGCGCATGGAGAAAAGGTTACTTTCAAGGTGTATACTGAGAAGGAGCACATAGCTAAGGTGGAAGAGTGCTCTATGGTTGAATGTGTCAGACAAGAAGATGGAAGTAAACCACATGTGAAGTTGAAGAGGGGTTCTCTCAAGGAAAGGGAGAAAGCAAAGGTTCGGCGTAAGAAGAGAAGACATAAATGCTGGAAGTGAGCTAAAAGTGTCGTCGTGCCACGACATTAACTAAGGCGCTTCTCGGGAGGCAACCCGAGTTTGTACTTGTATTATTTTATTTATAGTGTCACGTAGTTTTTGTTTTTCCTTGGATTGCAGGTTCAGGTAATGTCAAGGCTAAGTGTGGGGTGTCCTCACCCTTGCCTAATGTTGATGACCTGTTGGGGGAAGTCTGAGTACCTCATAGTATATGGAAGCTTGGAGGATGCTAGCACCAAGGACTAGAGTCTTCAGGGAAGTTTTCTTTACATTGCACTTTCTTATTTTTAGCACTGAGGACAGTGCTTAGTTTAAGTGTGGGGTGGGGAACTACCCTTTATCTATTTTTGAGGTTAGGATGCATGTACCATAGGATTTTTCTTTTGTCATTTGACTTTATTTTGATTTATTTCTTGCTTTAATATATGGAAAAAAAATTAGAAAACCAATGAAAAATTCCAAAAAGATTTTCTTTTTAGTCGTTATTAGTGGTACATGTCATCCACCCCGTGGTTTTTCTTATGGCCTCGGTTCTTTTCCACGGGTAGACCTTTGAACCGGGTAGTTTTTATTTTTAGGATTAGAGTAGTTAGTTGTAGACGGCCCTAGATGAAGGAAATAGGTGGAATGCTAGTTGCCTTTGATTTCTTTGATACCGGTGGACTTGAACTTGATTGCATGTGCTATTTGTGGTGTCCTTGGTTTTAATTTGATGCATGCCTAGAGGAAAACATGGAACAACCCCCTTGAGATGCTTGAGTCCACTTGCTTGACTTTATTGTGAACCTTTGTGCATTAGTGCTTAATTTTCCATAAGTTGCACTCTAGATGCTTGATTGAGAGTTGTTGATGGAACTTTTTTTGTGTGGATCGTGTGCAATGTGTGTTGTGAGGCATATTCTTGTTTGCTCCATGTTGCATATTAATGTCTAGAACTTGCCCCGTGTGTGTGCAAAACGAAATCCTAGGTTTGCTCTAGTCGGGAAATGATACAAGGCCTTCTTTTGATTTGCCTACCCTTACATATATACCGTGAAAAAATTGTTGTTGTGATTTCTTTGACCCTTTGTGTTGGCACCCACACCCCGAGCCTACCCATTTGTTCTAAATTGACTCTTTTGGCCCTTTACTCCTTAAGCACTTTATTGATATTGTGTAGTTGATTGGAGTTGTGGTTGGATTTTGGGAGGTTTTTGAGTGGAACTAATGAAGGGAGATACTTGTAAATTTGTGAAGTAGTGAAAACCATTGGCAAGGTTGGACGAAATTGAAAAAAAAAAAGAAAGAACAAAAATTGTTGTGGAAAAAGAAATAAAGAGAAAAGAATATCCATTCGTTGCTAGTGTGTGCTTAAAAAGAAAAATGCTACTTGTTGAGAAGGTGTGTGTGTGAAAGTTGTTGATTGGGTGGCTTTGATGAGATTTGATGCTTAATTTGAATGTGATGTATTAAAGTGCTTAGGGAGGTAGTCACTATTACCATATGTATCCTACCCGCCCCTTAGCCTACATTACGACCTTTCTAAAGTCCTAGTTAATCCCGATTGGAGTGAGCTTACATTAGTGGAGTCCTACATTACGGGCAAGCCTATGGTACATTGTGTGTGACATGTGAGCTTTTCATGAGAGTGAGTGAATTCGTTTGTTATTGCCCCCGTTTGATTCATGATATTTGTTGTTGTGTGAGATTTTTGGGGGAGGGGGGAGGGCACTCTTTTGCTTCATATTGGTGAGGGCACATGGTTTGCATGAAATAGGTGAAGTTGGTGGCTTCTTGGTTGAGTAGATAAGTGTGATTTTGTGGGAGCATGGTTGCATTAAGTTGAGTTTGTGAATTTGAGCTATTTTGGGGTGGTTGTTCTCATATTTTTGAGTTTGGTAAATTATTGGCATGTTTGTGGATCCATAGTAGTCATGTGTGCATTGGTTCATTGATCGGTATCAACCATAGTCATAGGCAGACCTGTTTTACCTAGGTTGGGAAGTTAGTTGTGACTTGCTCGAGGCCGAGCAAAGGTTCAAGTGTGGGGTGGTGATGTTTGGCATTTTATGCCTATATTTCCTTAATATTTCCTCACGTTTTAGTGTTTTATTCGCTCGTTTGATAGTTTATGAATGTGATTTTGCACTGATTTTATGTCGTGTGTATGTAGGTTATTATGAAGTGTAATTGGAGCTTTTAAGAGCATGATTGAGCAAGAAAAGATTGGATGTTGATTGAGGATTGGATCGAGCACACGAAGGCACAACACGAAGCGAGCAAAGGAGAAAGAAAACAGAAAAATAGGCTGGCGCCACAGGTGGCGCGCCGCGCCAGGCAAAGCGGCCAGCCTGTGGCACGGTTCCTCACGTGGGGCGTGCTAAAAGCGCCCAAAATGTGACACTACTGGTTGTCTGGGCGCTTTCCGAGGCGCGGGGCGCCCGTTATAGCGCCCCGTGTGCTGTTTTTCACTTCCTATTTCGTCTAGGATTGGGTCTAACTTATTACTAGGTGTTTGTAAACTCTATAAATAGTCTTTTACTTAGTTTTTGAAAGGAGTTCAGATCTTGGAGCAAATTGGAGAGCTCATAACATCAAGAACAAGGGTTTTTCTTCCTTCCATTAATCTATTACATCATTATTTTATTATTACATCAATTCTTTGTGTTGTTATTATGAGTATGCGTAGCTAATCCTATCGTTCTAGGGTTAGAGTATTTCACGAAGGTTGATGTTTGAAGATTTATTTCCATTAATTGAATCCCATAACGGGTTACTTATTCTTTCTTGATTTCACTTGTGTAATTGTCAGGGCCCGATTATTACGCATTATCTATGGTTTTTAGATTGAACTCGAAAGAGGGAATTTAATTACGTAATAAGAAAGAATAGGACTAGTTTGTGAACCCGGGCATCGGGGAACCAATTTGTGAGTAGGATGGACATATACTTGCTCGCCTAGTTTAACTAATTACAGAATTCGTTAATGTGTGCACGTGATTCAACCCATAGACATATAGGGATTGGAGTAGCCTGCATAGCCCGTGAAGAATCGAAAGGTTTTTACGGGTACATTTACTCTGTTAGTTAGTAACCCGGGATTTGAGAAGTGGAATCAATTGGAAAACTCAACTGGATTGTTCGTAACTCTGACCCTGGACCGTCTCCTTATTACTGATAACAACCAAGTCTTGCTCCATTGTTTGAATTCACTTTTACCCTCTTAATTACTGTTTTTAGTTAATAAACTCATTCATTATTGGAAAAAGACCCCTGAATAGTTTATATAAATTGTTTGCTAGAATTCAGTCTGAATAGTCCTCGTGGGAACGATACTCATCTTATCACTTTATTACTTGTCGACCGCGTATACTTGCATGTGCGTTGGGAGCAACACTTTCTTTTGTGCTTTTCTTAATCTTTTGCTAGCCCCAAGCCACTTAATCCATTTTAACCTGGAATCATGCAACATTACACAAGATTTTGCAACAAAAATAGCTTAAAGCCACATAAAGTTCCTATAAGAAAGGTCTCTAAGTTGGTATTGTAAAATATCCAACTTATCAAGTCCCATGCAATGCAGGTATAATTTTCCTTCTTAAAACAGTGAACTCCAATATACAATTTGTTCTTGTATTTGATCATTCTTTGATGGAGAGAGTAGTCAGGATGACCATTAGGATCAACAATCGTTTCTACCAGTAGATGAGTAGTTGTAGGGTTTCATTCATAGCTGGAATCAACTTCCTCACCCACTTAGGCTTTACACATTGATTGATGTGGTCGTAGTATCTGTTTTCTCGTCTTTCTTCTGGATAAGGCATGTGCCACTTTGTTTCAGTGCCTTTCTTGTACAAAACTTCATAGTACATCCCCATAAATTTATTCAACCCTTTTTGTTGTGATGCACTGGTTACCCTCTTCTCTAATAGGTATTTTAGGATGTGATGATCAGTCCTGACCAGAAAATGACCTCATTGGAGGCAGTGTCTCCACCTTAATTTATGCTAGCAATGCTATGTACTCCTTCTTATAGGTAGACAACCCTCAATGTGTTGGGGTTAAGGACTTACTAAAATAGGCTATAGCTCTTTCCTCTAGCATCAAGACAACTCCCATATCAGCGCGGCATGCATCAATCTTCATATGTCAGCGCCAAAACTGGGGATGTAGTCATAGTATGTTTGAGGTGTTGAAAGGCTATTTCTTCTTCCTCAAACCACCAAAATGTATTCTCTTTTAGGAGATTTGTAAATGGCTTACTAGTAACCCCATAGGAAGTGATGTGTTCAAAAGGATCCGGTTCGAAGAATTTTTTGGGTGTAAATTCAGACACACAACAAGAACCCTAAAAAAATAAGAAGTAGTAGAGAGTTGGATGAAGAAGATGAAGAAGTTGAGCCTAAAAGTCAAAATCAAGATCCTTCAACAATTGTAACCCCTAAGCCCGCTGAACAAGTACTTGCGGAATTCAAAGAACTCCGGGCAAGAAAGCATAAACAAAGGAAAGATTTGATGCAAAAGTAAAAGGAAGAAGGGAAAGCAAAAGGACATGAGGAGAAATTAGAACCTCCGAGAAAGAAGCAAAAGGTAAGAATTGAAGAGAATGAGAACAAGGTGGGTGTGAAAAAGCATATGGGAAAAAAAGGTGAGGAAGGTGAGACAAAGGGGAAAGAGAGTGAAAAGAAATGTGATGAGAAGAAAAGAAAAAGTGAGAGGGAAAAGAAAAGTGAGGAGGAGAAGAAGAAAAGAAGATAAAATTAGAAGAGAAATAAAAAAAGGAGTAAAGAAAGAAAGAAAATGAGAGGAAGGAGTTGGAAAGATAAAGAAGGGAGGAAGACAAGATGAAAATGGAGGAACAAAAGAAGAAGGAGGAAGAAAAAGCAAAAGAGGTAGAGAGGTTCAGGCAAGCGAAGCTTGAGAACCTAGAAATAGACAGGTTGAAGACCTTGATGCCTATTCCTAGTGCTCCACTACCATTGCCCCCCCCCCCCCCGGTGCAATCCAAAGTTCATATACAAGTGAGAAGATTCAACAAAAGACAATATTATTCACTCCACTTGCAACGGACAAACCTCTGAGGCCTTTATCTTAGCTACTTTAACAGAGAACAACCTCATCCCTGTTCTATTTACCTTTTGTATTTAACTGATTGATTTGTTGCCTGGGGACATAACAACTTTTCATGTTGGGGTGGGGTATACCTGCTTAATTTGTCCTTCTTATCATTGTACATAGCTTAGTTAGTTGCCTTTAAATTCAAGTCTTTAAATTTATAGTTAGATTGTCTTTGAATTCCTAGCTTCCTAGTTTAGTTGTTTTTAATTGGTAGTTAGTTGTTAAAGAAAATTAATAAAAGTATTGAAAATTTTGAAAATCCAAAAGACAAAAAAATGAAAAATTTGAAAAATTACTAAAAGATTCAATAGGTACTCCCATGAATTACGTTTGGGATGTTATTTCCTCTGATTCACACTTCTTGCGATACGTAGGCAACCCGCTCGGTCCAAACCTAAATGCTACCCTTGTAAATAGCTTTAGGATAGTTAATAACCTTCTTGATTTTTCTTTGACACAGTTCTTTTTCAAGAATGTAATTCTTTTGAACCGGGCACTTTTTAGGACTTATTCTTAGAAGTATCATTCCGTTCTTGTTTTGTGACTTCTTTGATACCAACATGTTAGGAGCACACATGAGAAAGTTAAGTGGCTTGTTTGGTCAGAGTTGCTTCTACAACCTTTAGGTTCTTTTGGTGACTCTATGCATGCGCAGCATAAGCTTAATTCCTTGTTTGGTGCTTGTGTGAGTGAATTTTATACCTCTAGTCCCTTTTGTGGTGAGGCTTGACATGAGCTTGTATTTGCATTGAATGCTAGAACTTGGATTGTGTGTCCTTGATAATGATTTTAGTGTCAACTTGGTGTTGGATAGGATAATAGGCATTTCTTTAACCCGTTTGAGCCTTTCAAGCCTACCAAATTAAGTTGTACCTTAGTTAGCCAACTTTGAGTCTAATTACCTTTCTTTTGTTAACCATATTACTAGCCCGAACCAATTCTAAGTGCTTGTAAGCACTAACCTTCTCTTGGTCCTATCTTCTTGAGGCATTAAAAAATATGCAACTTAGACCAAAGTCTAAGTATGAGAGAGGGGAGTAAGTGAGTGATTTTTAGGCGGCTCTACAAAAGAAAGCATACCAAAAAAAGAAGAAAATCAAAGAAAAGAAAAAAAATAAAAACAAGAAAAATAGAAAAGAAAAGCAAAATAAAAATAAAAATAAGAGCCATAAATAAAACAAAGATTGAAAATTGGAAAATAAGAGCTAAAGTGAAAGAAAAGCTCAAAAGAAATGAATTAAAAAGGTTAGTGTAGTGCCCAAGAAGAAAGATTGGTATTTTCTTAATCCCAAAGATGCCCTACTTAAACCCAAAAGCCTACATTACAATCTTAGAAAGTCCTATTTGATCCTTTATCGAGTGATATAAAAAGAACGTGAAAACAAGTGACACTATGACCAAGACTATGATATTGCATGCGCATTACTTGCATTCTTTTTTTAAGGTGAGAGTTTAGACTCAGGGTCTCCTGTTTGAATTTCATTATGAGATGAGGACCCATTCCTTCTGGTGAGGGACACTACTAAAAATAAGGCATTTTCAGACCGAAATTTCGGACCGAAATTCGGTTGGAGCACGTTGTCCGACCGACGCGGTGGGATAATTCATCGAATTATAATTTTTTTTTTTTTACTGTTAGCCGACCGCCGCGGTCGGACAATAATTAAAATTTTTTGTCCGACCGCAGCGGTCCGAGTGCGGTCGGTGGACAGAAACTATACCAACACGGGCATAGCAGCCCGTTTTTCATTTCACACCATACCCATTTCTCTCTCTTTCGCCCCTTTCTTTCTTTCTCCATTCAACTCGATTCCAAAGCCAAATCCAACCCAAATCTATTAAAAAACTACTCTTAATCTCTTAATTCCATTCCTCTACAACTTGGTAAGTTTAATTTTCATAGTTTTCTTCAATTTTTCCCCAAATCCGAAACCCTAACTTTTTTATCTATTTTTTTTGTAGTTCTTCCATCTATCAAAGTTGGGGATTGTACATTAGTGGTGGTGGAGTACAAAACCATCCCTTGAGGTGAGTTTTATGATGAAACACCAATTTTTTTTTTTAAATTTAATTTTAGCTCGTTTTTTTTCATTTTTTCCTATGTTTGAATTTTAGCTCATGAAATTAATCCATGACATAGTAGTTGCTATTTGGTTGTGAACTAGGTTACATTGTGTTGTTGTTTGGTTTGGGAATTGTTGAAGCTAGTTTGACATTTTTGTTGGTATTGTTAAAATTAGGTTGATTGAAAAATTGGGTGTTGTTAAAAAAATGATTGGGTTATTGAATGCACATTTAGAAGATTCTATGGTTGGAAAGTAACACTTTGAATGAGTTGTTTTAGTGAAAAAGTTGGTGTTCCATTGAGAATAGTACACTTTGAATAGGTTGTTGTTGATGGGTTCCTTTAGTAGTGTTGTTGTTGTTGAATGTTGTTAATGGTGTTGTTGTTGTTGTTGTTGTTGTTGTTGTATTGCTTTGAGATAGAATTGTTGGTGTATAGTGTAGTTTGGTAGTTAGATTCTTTGAGGCATTTCATCAAATAAGTGGTGAGCAACAACTAAGTTGAATAGTTTGCAAATAGTTTTAGATTACTCCAACTAAGTATAGATAAGTAAATAGTTTTATCATTTTGAATTATAAATAGATATAAGTTGCAAACGAGAAGTGTTATTAATTACTAAATGATAATCTTAGAGAACAAATTAGTTAGTAATATAAAAGTAATGTTTGTGTATCAAAGAAATGTTTGTTTAAATATTTGCAATTTAATATGCATCTGAAACGTGTAATTTTTGTGTAGATATGGTTAATGAAAGTCGTAGTTGGATGTATAATAGAAATAATCCCGGCCGGCGGGGGATGAGGGCAGAATTTGCAGTAGGTGTTGAAAATTTTATTGAAAAAGCGAAAACACTTGATGATTTTATACGGTGGGGCCAGATTAA
This sequence comes from Petunia secreta, assembly GCA_029990175.1. Taxonomy (NCBI): domain Eukaryota; kingdom Viridiplantae; phylum Streptophyta; class Magnoliopsida; order Solanales; family Solanaceae; genus Petunia; species Petunia secreta. The sequence goes on along the minus strand of JARKIP010000038.1, from coordinate 19,104,867 downwards.
GTGTCCTTGTGTAGACTGCCAGTGCATAAAAGGAAAAAATCTGGAAGATGTTGAAATGCATCTTTATAGGAAGGGTTTTATGCCAGATTATTTTGTTTGGGTTTATCATGGAGAGTCTAGGGATGTGGGGGGTGATGTTCATTTTCAAGATGCTTATGTCGGTGGGAGTGGTCCGTTTGTGGAGATGTTGCATATCAAAATGAGGTATCTACCGTTCCCTTGATTGTGGATATTGAATTAGCCGACCAATTGCAACATAGTGAAGGCATCTATGAACAGTTTGATGAATCGGTGGTTAGAGGAAGAAAAAACACTTCTAATTTTGGAGAAGGAACATCTAGGGCTAACGAGGAGGATGAATATATGGATGACGTTGAAACAAGTGAGGAAGAATTTGTTGACAGCGATGAGACGAGCGAAGAGGAGGAAATAGCCGATGACCTTAACGCGGATGATGATGATTGACATGTTCGTAGTTGGTTGTTTTTACTTTACTACAATTATTTGCACTACTTTATAAATGTATTCCATAAAAAATTATAATTTGATTATATTGTGCTAATTTATTGTGCTTATTTTACAGATATGTCATCTTCGGAGAAGGCTAGGGGGAAAAGAAAGGTTCAAAGTACCTCGCCTGCTTCAGGTCATACTACTCCTCCTGGACTTGTACCTCATATGCTTCCTACACATCCTCCGTCTGCATATGCTCCAGATTTTTTCACTCCTCCTCCTGCCTTTCCCCCTGGCATGCCCTCTACGACATCGCCTGGTTATGTTGTTCGTCCGTATGGCATCAGTTCATCATCCATGCCTCAGCCATCTTCCAGTCCATCACCATCCCCTTCATCATCTACTACTTCTGATCCGAGCTCGGTGGACCCTTTGGTACCACCTACTATTAAGTATTATGATCCGAGCTCGCCTTATTACATTGGTCCTGCAGGATCATATGATGATGACGGGAGGGTATTACTTTATCCTGAGGGTAGTCGTGGGTAAGTATTATTTTTTGTTATTTTTTAAGTATTTAATCCTACTATGAAGTTTAATTTTTTAGTATATTTATTAACACTAGAAATTTTTATCTAGCTTTACTCCCTCGATGGTGGCTACTCCCATAATCACCAAATGCATTAAAGCTAGATGGACTGAGCCATGGCCATCCTGGGGTAGGGTACCCTCCAGGGTAAAGATGGGCATGTTTGACGATTTTCAGGTAATAACTATATTTTATTTTTTAATAATTTTGTTAAGTGTCACTTTTTTAAAAATCTAATATTTTTAATTATTTCAGGCAAAGTGTAAATGGCATCCTGCATTTAATAGCATTGCCGAAAGCAATTTCCTTGGAAAATGTGCAGATAGAGTGAAAGGTAACCTTTATGATTGTCGGGCCAAAGGAAAGAAGCCCGAGTGGATATACGATCACGTTTGGGCAAAATATCTAGAATATTGGGATAGTGATGAATTTAAGAAGAGGAGCGCCCAAGGAAAAGCCGCACGAGCCTCCGAAAAGGGTGGATCGCTGCACACCGGGGGTTCGGTTAGCTCAGCGACTCAGCGGATGATATTGGTAACTTATTAATTAATTGTATGTATTATTTTATGTAACTCACATTAATTTTCTATCTAACTTGTTATCTTTTTAATTTTGTAGGAAAGGCAAGAAGGGCGGCCAGTTCGTGTGCCTGAAATGTTTAAGAAGAGGCATATATACAGAAACAAAAAAGGAGAAGAAGTGTGGGTCGAAGAACGCGCTAAAGAGCTATATGTAAGTTATTAAATTCAATTTTTTAAACTTATTAAATCCGTCAATATTTGTAAATCTAATTCTTGTTATTAAATTTTTTTTCAGGAAAAGGCTATGGCGGTCTATGAAGAAAGGATTGCGACTCAGGCATCCGGGTGTGGTAGCAGTGCCCCAGCTGAAATGACACTAGAGGAGGAAACCGCACTATGGTTGGAGGTGAATGGCGGAGTAAAGAAGGGAAGTGCTTACGGCCTTGGATCGCAGTATGCCTCAGAACGTCTAAATCCAGGTTTTGGCTCTTACACTCCTCCTGCTAGTTCAATTGATCCCTCGGTGGAAGCCTCTTTGCGCAATGAAATCGAAGAGCTTAGGAGAAAGAGTGAAGAAGACCGTTTGCGCAATGAAGAAAATTTGAGAGTCATGCGGGAAATGATGCAGAACATTATGTGTGGTGGTGCGGACAAGGGAACGAAGGGCAAGGGCAAGGGCAAGGGCAAGGGCAAGAGCAAGAGCAAGAGCAAGAGCAAGAGCAAGAGCCGGGGGAAAGGCAAGAGCAAACGTCAATACAGCTCTGAGTCGGGTTCTGAGTCGGGTTCTGAGTCGGGTGCTGAGTCTAGTTCTGAGGCAACGGAGTAGTGATAATGGACTGTTGATGTATTAGACTTGTTTTAGACATGTTTTAACTTGTTTGGATCGCTATTCGGATTGGATATGTTATGCAAAAATGTTAAACTTTCTAATTTAAAGGCAATAAGCCTTGTTTAGACTATTATTAAGGCTTGAGAAGCCTTATCTTCTTCTGGGTGCTGTTTTTTCTGTTTTTTACAGGTGGTGTAGCTCTAATTGCAGGTTTTTTATTGCAGGTATTACACTGCCTACCGACCGCAGCGGTCCGAAAGCGGTCCGAAATTTGGCAATTACCCAGCCCAGAAATAAGCAATTTCCCACCGCAGCGGTCGCCTGGCCCACCGCTGCGGTCGCCTGGCCCACCGCTGCGGTCGCCCACTTTTCCAGTTTTTGAGCAATCTCCCACCGCTGCGGTCGCCCAGTTCAACATTATTTTTCCCACCTTATAAACTAGGCGACCGCCGTCCGACCGTGGTGCGGTCCGACGTCCGACCGCGGCGGTCGGAAGGCTGTGAGCGACCACTACTTAGCCGACCGCCTTTTTAGGTCGGACGACGGTCGCCTAGCCGACCGTTGTCCGACCGTATGGGCGGTCGGAAAAGCCCTGATTTTTAGTAGTGGGAACTTGAGACTTGAGAATATAGAAGATGAGATATCATAAGCCTAGAGCAAGTTGAGAAAGTGTGATACGCTAAGCATGCTCTAGTTACCATTAGAAGCTCTAGTTGATGTAGTCGCAACTTCGTTTCTCGTGGTTGTTTGGTTGAATTCTAATGCCTGAAATTTTTTAGTATCAACTGAAGTCATAGACTCTTTCTTGTTTAAAATTTTCTATGAGCATGAGATCGAATTTATTGATGTTTGAGGACAACCAAAAGTTTAAGTTTGGGGGAGTTGATACGTTGGTATTTTGCTTACGTTGTTATCTCTTTTAGAATAACATTTTTTTTATTTTTTTTGCTTATTTTAGTTGTAAATCTTATGTAAATCTTCACATTTCAGGTTTATGATGATTTTACAAGAAGTACATGCCAAAAGGAATGAGAGATCAACAAAAGAATACAAGTTGGATGATAAAAATTGAAATTGAAGAAACTGAGGAAGTAGATTGAATCGGCCCCCGCCGTAATAGGCTGAATTGCACTGAGACCACCAGAAAAGGCAGAAATATCAAAAGCTAAGACATGGAACCTCGGAGGTAGAACAACCTATGAGCTATTTATAGTTGTGGGTTTGAAAGCTAATTACATAATTACAAAAATACCATTTCGTAGTGTTTTTGAGCATTTGGTCGTTTTATCGACGGCCGCCCATTAGGCGGTCCCCTATTGAACTGTGTTGACTCTCTCCTTTCTTTTGCCCTTCAGGTTTGGAGAGCGCCGAATATTCAGCCAAATCAACTCTTTCTCAAGGTTTAGACTTTGGAAAATTACTGGAAGCATCGGCGGAATAGCCGATATTTAGGTGGCCGCCCTTTGTATCTCAGGCAAAGTATCTGCGGCTGCCGAATGACCTCCAAGGGAAAGTACCTTTTATTCCATTACAATTTTGAATATTCTTGTAAACTTAGAAGACAAGCAAGGGTTTTAACATCAATCTTGTAAGGATATATTTGACTTTAATCTTATATAATTACATAATGGTTACCATTCAAATCCATTGCATTATCTTGTTGAACCCTAGTATGAGTAGCTAAATTCATAGAAGGGGTTTATCTATGATGACTTGATTATTTTAACTTAGGTTCTTAATTTAATCTTACAAAATCTATGGGTTAATGTTAATCTAGTGTATATTATTCTTTAAAATCGAAAGGGTTCAACGTGAGGCCTCACTTGATAAAAACCCCACTTTGCTTTCATCTTCCTGACAGGGTTAAAGGCGTGAGTTTATAGAAACTAGAGAGAATTTGGGTTTTATTGGCTTACGAGCCAACCTCATCTAAAGGGAACGACCAAAAAAAGTTGTTCTCGCTCGGATCTTAGAACTAGGTCTTTATGTGCCTCGTTATTGACCCTAACAAGCTTAGCTTGGTAGACCCTCTCTATACCTAACAGTTTTAGGGGGCTAAATGCTAACGTTGAACATTAACCATTACCCATGGAAATTGTATAATTAGAATAGTATCTAGGTTATTAGAATCTTGTTTAAGTAGGTAAATCCCTAGCTTTCTCTCATTGTTTATAACCCGTTCAATTGTTGCTATTGTTGAAAGTTAATGTTAGTTGTTAGCTTTATTTTAGTTATATAAAACACATATTTTTACTTTGGAATATTTAAACAACTCATTAGATCTCAGATTCCTATTCGTTCTATCTTAGATCGTGTGTTAGCTCCCTCGGAAAATCGACCCTGGCTTTTTCGGGTATTATATCTTTGACGACCGTTCCTCACAATTCATTATGTAGGTTGAGCGTGGATCAGGTGTCATAGTTTTGCAATTTAGCCCTCCCCATTATAGTTTATGTAAACTTATATTTTTGGCTGACTCACAAAAATACCCTTTGCTAATTTTGAAGCAATTCAACTTAAACTCTAGTATTTTTTTTCCAATGAGAAACCTTTCTAACAACACAAATACTATAACTTTGTTATAAATCACAAATTTCAAAAAAAGTAATAGCTGGTCCGAAAACGAAAAAAAAAATTACGCCCAAGAGTCACAACAGCGAAACTGTTAGCAGATCTTCAGAAGTCTTGAAAAAAATTTCACTACGTGCCCTCCAAATTGTCTAGTTGTGGGTGTTAGTCCCCACTTATCATGGTTTTAATAAAATGGCCTATGCTTTTTCCGTAAGAAACACTTCAAGCTATCAATATGCAAATATTGCCTCTTAGAAAGAGGTCAACGGGCAAGCGTTGCCTAGATAACACTTCAAGTTATCTGGGAGGATGTCAGAAGAGATTGAAGGAGCAAGTGCTGTTTAGACAACACTTCAAGTTATGTAGAAGAATCTGGGGAGAGATTCAAGGGCAAGTATTACCTAAGCAAGAAGAGGTCAAAGCTTAGGCAATACTTATGAGAAAGGGAATGCGAGGTTACATACATCATTATAAGATTCATAGGGGTATTTCTGTCACAAATTTATTTATTAAACCAAGCGAAGGCTATTTTTGCTTAACCATTCTACGGGGTCAAAAAGGCAAACCTTTGCCGATGGTGTCTTAGTTCTGAAATTCTCTCAATGTCCTGGTAAGGTAATAAACTTATTTTCTACAATTTCCTCCATTAAGTGCAACATGAATTGTAAACTAAACTTTTGAAATCAGGTAAATTACATCAACTATGCAATAGTTTTTTCTTTACTATGTCTGTATAAAGCTTAAATATTTAAGTATTCGCCTATTTAGGACTAATTTAGGAGAAGTGTCAATATCCAAGATGACGTGAATAGTATCATGCGACTTGCTTATTGAGATCATGCGCTGCCACATCATAGGGATTGTTAGGCAAAAGCCTAACAAATATAGTGCAGATGACATATACAATGAAGGAGAATACAAAATATACAATCGAGTTAAATTAATTTAACAATAATGTTCGACTATACTATAAACCAACTTGGTGGGCATAGTCCTCAACCTCAGATGTCACCACACACGTTTCGCAAATCTATCAAAATTCTGTAAGATTAGGCTAATTGCTTTTGACGAATTTATCACCTAACAACATATCTGGTCCAGTTATTCACTTTGATTTTTTCTGGTGTATTTTGCTTGTAACCCTATTAGCAATCAATTATTTGTGGTAAGTAATAACTTAGTATCCTATCTAAGGTCCATTTTGTCGACATATACCTTCCCAGGATAAATAAGGAGAAGGAATGTGTTTGTCCCCATGCTTGCACAAATGCACTCTTTCAACATAAATTGATAGTTTTGGCTGAATATTTTTTTTCCTCAAATGTTGCACATAATTAAAAGTATATCCCAACATTTTATGAAATCTACTACTATCATTGTGGAACTTTGATTGTCATTTAAAAAATTTTCTCGAACTTAGTGCCGCATGACCATCCATGGCAGATTGATTGACCCCTTAAACCTAATATTGCATGAATTACTATCAATTTTGACTAGCTAGCTCGCCCACACAAAGATTAATGTCTTATTTGCAGATTCATCTTGTATCACTAATACTTACCTTTTGAAATTGACTATTGGAGCCTACCACCCTCAAAATATTTCTATTCGTACGCCCAGGGGCGGATCCAGGATTTAGGGATACCAGGTGCCGCACTACTTTGATATCGATGATTTACATTCACATGGTCTAAATAGGACATAAATTTTAGGTTTCGGCTGGTTCATTTTAACGAAAAATTCTGACAAACAATGAACTCCCATCTTTGATTAAACAAGTAACGTAGTTAGGGATTTTTACTTTTTCGATTTCAACAAAAAAATTATTAGAGCTATGCTCCTAACCCTAGGAAGAAAATACTTTTTCATTATCAATTGATAAATCATAGTAACAAAGATAGCAAAATAATGCAAAGTTAAAATAGGACCAAAATATTGAAAGAAACGAAAAAGAGCAAGCTTGATCGTTCAGTGAGCTGTGGAGCTTTTGAAAATAAAAAGGACTTCTATGCTTATAGAGAAAGAAGAAACAAAGTCAACAAGCATTAATAAAGAAAGAACAAAATGGAACTAATATTCAGAAAGAAGTTAGCAACAATTAAAGCGAAAGAAAGAAGAAATAGAGGTGAAACCTTGACTGTAATAAATCTAGCAATAAAAGAAATTTAATAAATACAGCTGAGTAGATTCGAACCCATACCATTTAAGTGCCAGAGCTGGAGTCTTGCCAGTGGCACCATTCAGCCTCTTGTGACATTGGGTGCCACTTAAAAATATTTATCCGATTACTTGTAAATACATAGTATATATATATATATATATATACTATCTCGACCAGAATTACCGGGTGCCGTGACATCCCCTAGCTACTGAATAGATCCGCCCCTGCGTACGCTTCAGATGGACCGACAATAAATTTTCCTCTCCACTCTATGAGTCGGTCATCTCCAAGCTCATCCTGTCGATCCACTATCTCTGACACAAGTTATTGATAGTTAAATTAGTAAGACATTTTTAACATGGTGTGTCATTGAAATAAGCGTACATACTACCTCTGTTCCAAAATGGTTGTCATAGTTTCCTTATTAGTCCGTTCCGAAAAGAATGACACAATTCTAAATTTGGAAACATTTTGGAGTTGAAACTACTACTTTACCCTTAATGAAATGCTTTATAGCCACATATTTATGTATGACTTATTTTGGACCACAAGTTCCAAAAGTCTTACCTCATTTATTAAACTCCGCTCCAAGTCAAACTATGACAACTATTTTGGAATGGAGGGAGTAAATTTTTGGCCAAAAATATCATCAGCCCCTTGAACTTGACACTATATTTCACTTAGACACTTCAACTAATGCCCTTTCCAGTTGAGCACTTAAACCTTCTCAAGAGAGTCCATCTAGACACTTTCCACCCATTGTGTTGAAAAATTCATGTGTGTATTTACACACGAGTCTTACGTGGATAACTGAGTGATGCAGCCCGATCACGTGCTGATCAAGTGATCGATCCACCGAGGAGACCGATGACAAGAAGCCAAGCCAAGCTGCTGCACGATGTGCACGTTCACTTAGCCTGGCCGAAGGAAAACAATTGCTCCGAAGCTGAGTGGCCGAGCTCAAGAATCGAAGGCATTATCTTCAGATTTGAGCCCGAAGGCAAAGTGACCGAGGACAATGAGCTCGAAGACAATTGAGCGTCCGAAGGCAACAAGTGTGTGTTCGAGCAGACAATCGAGAACCGAAGCCAAGGCTTACCGAAGTCAAAGTCTGCCGAACACATTTTAACTCAGCCCTGCGTGGCTTATTTCTATTGGTCAACTGTGACCTATTTACTAGTTTACCCTTAGTATTTCCTATATAAACACTGTTTCCTTTCATTGTAAGTAGCTAGTTTTTGAATATTGATGAATTGAATGAAAGTGCCGAGCACATTTCTTCTTGTCTCCGTCGTGAGCAAAACCCCGGTGAGGGCTTTTAAGGACTTGTGGCTTTCGGTTAGTCCGATTGAACATTCCTCTTGATCATTCAGTTTGCAAGAGGCAATGTTCTCTTGAGGATTGTTGCATAGTATAGGTGATCCTTGCGTCCCTTTTGATTGAGCTTTGAGACAGGTTCCTCTCTGTTCTTTCGAAAGAAGCAAGTTTTGTCTTGCTTCTATCTTTATCTTTCTTGTTTGTTCTTCCGCGTTTGTGCTAACAACCCCTTCGGGAATTGCATTGCACCATCTTGGTATCAGAGCACGGTTTGGGCTTGTTTCTACAACCCCAAATCCTGTTCACGTTATCTCTATTTTCGTGCGTTTTGTGTCTTTGTTTCCGTTTCGTGTTCCTGTTTTGTTTGTTACTGTTGGTGTTCTTACAAAAAAAAAAAAAAAAAAAAAGTGTTAAAAGAAAATTCAAAAATTGTGTTTGATTGTTGGTTGTTTGGGAAAAACAATCTTGGATTCTTGTTCACCATCGAGTTCTGATTCCAACGAATACCCGACGTACTGATTTCGTGACTAGGGTTTCTTGGTGAATTTTGGACTGTTTTTGAGCTTTAATGGTGACTGAAAACTCGAACCCCACTGTGTTTGGAAGAAACCGATGAAGGTTGGTGGTTCTTGAGTGATTTGGGTTTGTTTATTGCTTAAAATCGAAGTTCTTAAGTTGGAAACGTTGTCCGTACACCGGAAAATTGTTACAAGTTCGTAACAGTGTACGACACGTCGAGCTGGTTCTTAGCTCGAAGAACTTGAACTGAATTCCTCCGATGCTGTTGAAACCGGAGTCGATAAAGCAACCCAGATCTGTTGAATTTCGTGGTCAGTGAACCGAAGTTGTTGCGTCCGTACGCCGGAGCAAGGTCACTGTTCCATTGAAGAAGAAAGGGGTTAAAAATTTTAACATCAAAACCCCCAGGTGAAAGTTGTCGGCTGAAAAAGGAAAGTGGATAAGGTAAAACCCTATCCGTACCAAGGAGGGACCACTCTTGTACGGACAGGAGTGGGTGTGATCGAAAAAGATTCCAAAAGGGAATCAAAAGGGTAGATTCTCCTAGGTTTTCACTTTCTTTCGTGTCTAATTCTAGTTGGTGGATCTTTGAGTAATTGTTCTACTCGAGGTCGTACTAACTCTTTTGAGCTGATAGGAATTCGTGCGAAAGGGTGACCGAAGTCCAAACTTTCGTAGACATTCTTTTGACTCCCCGAGCTCAGTTAAAAAGCGTCCGTTCCATCGAGTCGAACATCACTTCACTCTTCCCGAAGAGGCAGTGACTATTGTCGAACTTGAAGGATCTTAGAGGACCGATCAATCAGACGAGCCACTGTTAACAAGTCCTTGAGTGATCAAAAACTGAACCCATAAATTGAGTGGACCAGAGTGCCACCCATCAAAGGCGAGGGAGTGTGTGAGGTGATTTCTAACCCTAACATTTTATTTGATCTTGACTTGTGCAGGTACAATGGCTGGAAACGATGGCAAAAGCATTGAAAAGCCTGAATTGTCGTTAGCCGATCTCATGGCTGCGATACAAAGTGTCAGTGCCGATGTAAGAGGAGTGAGTGCTCGAGTAGCTAACCTCGAGCAGGGAAGTGCGTCCGTGGCCATGCATGGGTCCGGCGCTGGAACAAGCGAATCCACTCCGATGAAACCTGAGCTGTATGCTGAGCTTCTTCGACAACATCAGTTGACGAGTGAAGCAATTCGAAGAGAGCTTAACTTGGGCAATCCCCAAGCACAACAAAACTTGGGCAATCCCCAAGCTGGAAATCAAAACTTGGGCATTCCCCGAGGAGAGAGGTTACCACTTCCAAGGACCCGAAGAGATCTTGGAGCTGTAACCGAAGAGGTTGATGAGGAGGAATTTCCCGAGGACGAATATGAGCGTGAGCCGCCATTCGCTCAACGAAGGCAAGCTCACCGAGGACGTGGAAATTTCCGAGGTCGAGGCCGAGGCGCAAATGTTGAAAGAAATATTGAGCGTGAGGCTAATGATCGAGATGATGAGTTTCCCGAACAGGCTAGAGCTGTTCGAGACTCAAATTTGAACAGTGTCAAGATCACTATTCCACCCTTTAAAGGAACTAGTTATCCCGATGAGTATCTTGAATGGAAGCTTAAAATGGAGCGCATCTTTGAAACCAATGAGATGACCGATGAGAGAAAAGCTGCCCATGCCATTGCTTCGTTCGAAGCTTATGCATCAACATGGTGGGAATCTGACAAGAGGCATAGACGAAGGAATGACTATCCAGTAGTCACTACCTGGCCACAGTTGATGAGAGCGATGGATGGTAAGTACTTGAGTGCCAAGTACAGGCAGACTCAAATGCAAAAGCTATATGAGTTAAAGCAAGGGTCCAAGTCTGTCCAAGAGTACCACGATGAGTTCGAAAAGGTTCGATTGAATCTTGATCTGGTCGAAGACGAAGAGCAAGCCATTATCAGATTCAAAAATGGCTTGGCTAGGGATGTGTCATCTCAGTTGAGACTCCACGTGCACCACACGTTGGAAGATTTGTTTGATGCTGCCACCGAAGCTGAAAAATTGGTGAAGGATGATAAGGCGAACCGGTATCGAGGAGTCACTACTTCTACTCCTATGAACCGAAGTAAAGAATGGAAGAGTCCAAACCAAGCAAGTGCTAACACTGTTCGAGATTCGAAGAGACCCTTCGAAAGAGGTGTGACCGTTAACCAGTCGAGAGAAGTGGGAGGTAAAGTTCAACTCAACTCTCCTAGTGCTTCAAATATTCAGTGTCACAAATGCAAAGGTTATGGTCACATGGCAAAAGAGTGTCCAACTCGCAAAGTTATGCTTCTGCTCGAAGATGGAACCGTCCATGAGCAAGCGAGTGACACCGAGGAGGAAATTATCGAGGAGACTGATCGAGCTGAAATTGATGATGATCATGAGGCTGCCGAAGCTGATCATCCGGAAATGTTTCTTGTGGTTCGAAGGAATTTGAGCTGCATGACACTTGAAGAAGAGGACAACCAAAGAGAAAACCTCTTTCATGCCCGATGTCGAGTGAGAGGAAAGGTGTGTTCGATGATCATTGATTCTGGTAGTTGTGCCAATGTAGTGAGCCAAACTTTGGTTTCACAAATGGGATTACCTACGATGAAGCATCCCCACCCTTACAAGTTACAATGGCTGAATGAGTGTGGAGAATTGAGAGTTGTCAAACAAGTGTGGATCAAGTTCAAAATCGGAGAGTATCAAGATGAGATGATATTCGATGTGGTTCCGATGCAAGCTTGTCATTTGCTATTGGGTCGACCATGGCAGTATGACCGAACAGCTGTTCACAATGGCAGGTCCAACACTTACACTGTGAAGCTCGACGGGAAGAGTTTTATACTCAAACCCTTGTCTCCAAAACAAGTCACTGAGGACTATAAACGAATGAAAGAATTGAAAGAAGCGGCCAAAGCTAAGCTTCCGATAGGAGCAAAATTGGGGCCCGAGGAAACAAACTCACCGATCGAAGTGAAAGGAATTTGTGCAATCATGCAACCCGGTGAGATCTTACGAGGCAACGACCACGGTCAGATGATGATTTGCCTCGTGCACAAGGGTATCTTTCTAAACTCTAATGATGATTTTTCTAATGATAACCCTTTGCCTTTGTTTGTTCGCAAAGTTTTGCAGGACTTCGAGGACATGTTTCCCGAGGAAATGCCAGGTGGATTACCTCCGTTGAGAGGAATCGAGCACCAAATTGACTTCGTACCAGGGTCTCAAATCCCTAACAAACCTGCATACCGGTGTAATCCCGAAGACACCAAAGAGCTCCAACGGCAGGTTGATGAACTGCTGAACAAGGGCCTCGTTCGTGAGAGCTTGAGTCCTTGCGCCGTTCCTGTTATCCTTGTCCCGAAGAAGGATGGAACATGGCGAATGTGTGTTGACTGTCGAGCAGTCAACAAAATAACGGTAAAGTATCGTCATCCTATCCCTCGATTAGATGACATGCTAGATGAGTTAAGTGGTTCTTCATGCTTTTCGAAGATAGACCTCAGGTCCGGTTACCACCAGATCCGAATGAAACCCGGGGACGAGTGGAAAACCGCATTCAAGACCAAATTCGGTCTCTATGAATGGTTGGTGATGCCTTTTGGCTTATCCAATGCACCGAGCACATTCATGCGACTGATGAACCATGTGCTCAAACCGTTCATAAATAAGTTTGTTGTCGTTTATTTCGATGACATACTTGTTTATAGCAGAACCGTGGATGAACATGTCGACCACCTAAGGCAAGTACTTGAAAAGCTTCGAGAAGAGAAGTTGTATGCCAACTTCAAGAAATGCGCCTTTGGTGTCGATCGTGTAGTCTTTCTTGGATTTGTTGTCAGTGCTAATGGTGTCGAAGTCGACGAATCAAAAGTCGAAGCCATCAAAGATTGGCCAACTCCAACCTCGGTATCACAAGTTCGTAGCTTCCATGGCTTAGCTAGCTTTTACCGAAGGTTTGTTCGTGACTTTAGCACCGTGGCAGCTCCTTTAACCGAGCTAGTGAAGAAAGACAATCCATTTGTGTGGGGAGAGTCCCAAGAGAGGGCTTTCCAAGAGTTGAAGCGGAGGCTTTGTTCTGCCCCGTTGTTGCAACTCCCTGACTTCGGCAAAGCATTCGAAGTCGAGTGTGATGCGTCTGGAGTTGGGATCGGAGGAGTGCTGATGCAAGACTCGAAGCCGATCGCTTACTTTAGCGAAAAGCTTAAGGGTGCAACTTTGAATTACTCTACGTATGACAAAGAGTTGTATGCCCTCGTTCGAGCACTCGCCCATTGGCAGCATTATTTGTGGCCTCGAGAGTTTGTGATCAAAAGTGATCATGAGTCTTTGAAACATCTCCGAGGTCAGGAGAAATTGAATCGAAGACATGCCAAGTGGGTTGAATTCATTGAAAGCTTTCCCTATGTAATTCATTACAAAAAGGGAAAAGATAATGTTGTGGCCGATGCGCTATCAAGGAAATTTGCCTTAGCGACCACTCTCGCCTCTAGGCTCATGGGATTCGAAAGCATCAAGTCGATGTACGAGGACGATCCCAAGCTGAAATGTGTTCGAGACGCAATCTTGAGTGGCCGAAAGGTTGAGAAATATCAGTGGCATGATGGCTACCTCTTCAAAAATGGGAGGGTTTGTGTGCCAGTGTCATCGTGGAGAGAGCTCTTGATTCGAGAAGCTCACTCAGGTGGACTGATGGGGCACTTCGGTGTCGATAAAACTCTTGGTATCTTGACCGAGCAGTTCCATTGGCCCAAAATGCGACGAGATGTGGAAAAGCTTTGCAACGCTTGTCTCGTTTGCAAGAAAGCAAAATCGAAGTCCAACCCTCATGGTTTGTACACCCCATTGCCTGTGCCTGATCGACCTTGGGTTGATATATCCATGGACTTTGTCTTGGGGTTACCGAGGTCGGGGGGAGGACATGATAGCATCTTCGTTGTGGTTAACCGTTTTTCAAAAATGGCTCACTTTATTCCTTGCAAAAAGTGTGATGATGCACAGCATGTAGCTACATTGTTTGTTTCTAATGTGTTAAAATTGCATGGTGTACCTCGTACTATTGTAAGTGATCGAGACTCGAAGTTCTTGAGTCATTTTTGGAAGTGTTTGTGGGGTGCCCTCGGCACCAAGCTACTATTCTCGACGTCTCACCATCCTCAGACTGATGGACAGACCGAGGTAGTTAACCGAACCTTGGGATCTTTGCTTCGGGAAATGACCAAAGGGAAGGTTGGAAACTGGGCTGATCGTTTGCCCATGATGGAGTTTGCATACAATCGAACGGTGCATAGAATGATCAACATGACCCCGTTTGAATGTGTGTATGGCTTTAATCCTTTGATTCCACTTGATTTAACCCCATTGCCTCGAGATTCTGTTCTTGATTTTGAAGGTACTCGACGAGCAGCTGCCTTGATCGAATTGCATGCAAAGGTGAAGAAGAACCTCGAGGAGGCCTATGCAAAGGTTGCCTTAAAGAAAAACAAGGGGCGTAAAAAGTTGGAATTAAAGAAGGGAGATTGGGTTTGGGTTCACTTCCGAAAGGAACGCTTCCCGAACCAAAGGAAAGGAAAGTTGGCTCCTCGAGGGGATGGTCCATTTCAAGTGTTGACCAAGATCAACAACAATGCCTACGTGATCGACCTCCCTGGTGAGTATAACGTGTCCAACACCTTTAATGTTGCTGACTTAGTTCCTTGTGTTGTAGGTCCAACTTCGGAGGACGAGGAGGGCTTGATTTCGAGGACGAAATCTTCTCAAGAAGGGGAGGATGATGCAGCCCGATCACGTGCTGATCAAGTGATCGATCCACCGAGGAGACCGATGACAAGAAGCCAAGCCAAGCTGCTGCACGATGTGCACGTTCACTTAGCCTGGCCGAAGGAAAACAATTGCTCCGAAGCTGAGTGGCCGAGCTCAAGAATCGAAGGCATTATCTTCAGATTTGAGCCCGAAGGCAAAGTGTCCGAGGACAATGAGCTCGAAGACAATTGAGCGTCCGAAGGCAACAAGTGTGTGTTCGAGCAGACAATCGAGAACCGAAGCCAAGGCTTACCGAAGTCAAAGTCTGCCGAACACATTTTAACTCAGCCCTGCGTGGCTTATTTCTATTGGTCAACTGTGACCTATTTACTAGTTTACCCTTAGTATTTCCTATATAAACACTGTTTCCTTTCATTGTAAGTAGCTAGTTTTTGAATATTGATGAATTGAATGAAAGTGCCGAGCACATTTCTTCTTGTCTCCGTCGTGAGCAAAACCCCGGTGAGGGCTTTTAAGGACTTGTGGCTTTCGGTTAGTCCGATTGAACATTCCTCTTGATCATTCAGTTTGCAAGAGGCAATGTTCTCTTGAGGATTGTTGCATAGTATAGGTGATCCTTGCGTCCCTTTTGATTGAGCTTTGAGACAGGTTCCTCACTGTTCTTTCGAAAGAAGCAAGTTTTGTCTTGCTTCTATCTTTATCTTTCTTGTTTGTTCTTCCGCGTTTGTGCTAACAACCCCTTCGGGAATTGCATTGCACCACTGAGTCATTTATAGGCCTTTAAGAAGTAGCTTTGATTGATGATATAGAGACTTCGTTAGAGTTTCTTAGTAGAGTCGATTTGAGAGGAAGAACAATTGTAAGTTTTTTATCGTCAAAATCCAACAGACGGGTTGAATTATGAGAACTTTTTGGGAAAATAGGTTGTGGGTTACCCTTATTAGGAGATAGGGTCAACTTTTGAAGCGGGTTGGGTCATTAATTCATCATCTGGATGTATTGTGTGTTATATGATGTATCCAATTATTACACGCGACAGAATATAAATGAGTCACTTATTCACGTAAGACTTGTGTGCAAACACGCGCATGGATTTTTCAACAGAGTAGGTGGAAAATATCTAGATTGACACTTTTAGAAAAGGTTCAACTGCTCAACTGGAAAGGACTTTAGTTGGAGTGTCTAAGTAGAATATAGTGTCAACTTCAAAGGGCTGATAATCTATTTGGCCTAAATTTTTTTCAAAAAGGTTACACCACCTAATTAAAAGTATCGTTACAACATATAAATACTCTTTTGATATGACTTGTATTTCAATTGTTGCTACACTGGCGTAGTCATAGCGGGTAGTTTTTGATATATCACCTACGCGGTTACCGCTTGTCTTTATATGTGGGTAATTTATTCTTCTTATCAACTTTTAATATGAAAATTTTCCACACCCCAACCATAATTAGTGACTTCTCTTAAACCAACGATTTTGAAATTACTCCTTTCCATATTTTTTTTTCTTCTCTTTGGTCGTATAGATTCGAATCATTTGCGCAAACTTCAGTATGTGGTATTGGACTCTTCAAGGTACGATCATTGAACATTTACCTTTCACGAAAAAAAAGTTCCAAACTTGATGAATAATAGTATAACGGTGCTGATAAATCTTATTCAGATTGGTAGCATTCCCAAGTAAATTAGAGGTGCTGGGAATATTTCCAAGTAAGCTCTTTAAAACTGAAACGTTGTCTTTCCTAAGTTTATAGTATCACCCTATTCGCAGCATCACCATCCTAAAGACTCATGATAGATTCAATGTTTTGACACAGTTAAATAAATTATTAAACATATCAAACAAAATAAATACACCGATTACAACTAGAGTGAGTAGTCATATATGTGGCCCAAATACTCAAGAAGCATATGTTCTGGAAATATCTAATTATTGTAGAAGGCTGTTCTTGAATATAATTAATCATAGCTTATACTAAAAATATTTCTCATGAGTAGGTTCAAAGAGATAAAAAGAAATAAAACCCATGGACGGCAGCAGAAAGAGCATTGAGAAATGAGAATTGGCAAATACAAGGAATCCTACCACGTCCAAAATCTAATTTATTCATTTGGTGAGTCTTATTTTTTAATTTATATGTTTTTGTTGCCTAATGAAGGGACAGAGAACAAGTGAGGAAGCCGTTGACAAATAAAATAGACGTAAAATATTTCGTTGACCTTGCATTGTTATCTAAGCGTGCAAGAATATTAGCGACCTTCAAATTCAACGTTTTTAGCTTAACCAAAAGCTCGAACAATTCATGGTCAGCCCTCTTGTTGTACATTGTATGAGCTGAGGATGGAGTTAAAGTGCTAATCGAAAACTGAAAAATCCCATTAATCGAATCATTTTTTTTCAAGCAATACGAGATATCCATTCATCGTGCATGTTATGAAACAATTACGTTTCCATATTCTCATATGTGAATGTCCATGTTGCGCTTCTTGATTGAATCACAGTTTCATAAGTTATATGAAAGAAGTTTCATGGATTTTCTTATATAATTAATATATTAACTAATATTTTTGCTTCTATTTCTTGATATTTTAGCCTAACTCATATAACTAGAAAAGGAGGGGATTTTCTCCTTAATCACACACGGTATAAAGGGAAATACACGAATAAGCTGTGTAAATCATCTTTGTTAGTTTGGATGTGTTAGTGCTTTCAGCTTCAAGGTTTTCACGCATCTTAATTCTGTCAGCAAAATATTTGTTCCGAGCTTGGCATGGGTACAAGTTGTCTGTGATATTTGGTGTCCTTTTGAGGGTAACACAAGCTTAAATATTACTCCTTCCATTTTATGTGCCATAGTTTGACTCGATACGTAATTTTAAAAAAAAAAAAAAACTTGTCGTCTAAATTATTACTCCTTCCATTATATGTTTATGTGGTAGTAAATCATTTCATTAATGACAAAACTGTAATTTTGAAGTTAAATTGTTACTAAATTTAAAATGTTGTCACTCTTTTTGAAACGTACACTAATAAAAAATACTGCTTACATAAATTAGAATGGAGAGAGTATATGCTTAAGTTATATGCATATGAAGAGATGGGGCTAATTAAGTGAGTGTTATTGTAGTTTCACATTCTCGCAAAATAAGTAAATAAATGTGTCTCCTCTAAAAAAGAGAATGAGACAATTAAAACATAAATTCAATATTGTAAACAAAGCAAGGGGGATTTGCAAAAATATGACACGGGAAGCTTTGGTTTGTCAAAATGCCCTCACTAACAGATGTTTAGCAAAAATATCCTCATTAGATTAATAAAATTTTTTTCGGACGAAAATATCCCTACAAATCAGTAAAAAGACGTGCCCCCAGTCCCTCCCCTTCCTTTTCTCCATTCACGCTATCAAGAAGACCATAAAACCCCATTCCTTTTACAAATTGATTTGTTCAAGAGAAGATTCAACGTAAGATTTCTTCAAGTTGCAAGGGTAAAGTTCTCTGCAACTATTGCCAAGAGTTTAAGTTCTGTTGCAAAGACTGAAAAATCTCTAAAGTATTGGCAATATCTACGACTTTAAACTCTACTGCAATGGGAGGCTGTGTAGAGACTTCTTGCCTATTGCCAAGACTTTAAGCCCTGTTGCCATGGTCTCTACAACTACAGAAAAAGTCTATACAACTATTGCCAATAGCCAACACTTCAAATTCCAGCGGAAGGGAGAACTTGTACAAATAGTCTCTGCAAGTATTGGCAATTGCCAAGACTTTTACCTATATTGCAATGCAAAACTTGCAGAGAAAGTCTCTGCAACTCTTGGCAATAGCCAAGACTTTAAGTTCTGGCAAGGGGAACCTTACACTAAAAATCTCTAAGAGTATTGGCAATTGCCAAGACTTCTCCCTCTACTGCAGTGAACAAGTTGGAGACGACAAAGTCTCTGCAACTCTTGGCAATAGCCAAGACTTTAAGTTCTGGCAAGGGGGACCTTACACTAAAAGACTCTAAAAGTATTGGCAATTGCCAAGACTTCTACCTCTACTGCAGTGAACAAGTTGGCGACAATGTCTCTGCAACTCTTGGAAATAGCCAAGACTCTAAGTTCTGGTGGAAACGACAACTTACACAGAACATCTCTGTAAATATTGGCAATTGCCAAGACTTTAAACTCTACTGCAATAAGCAACTTGCAGAGAAAGTCTACGCAACTCTTGGCCATGGTCAAGATTTTAAGCTCTATGCAAAACATGAATATCTAATAGCCATAGGCAATAAAAACCTTCAAATCACTGGAATCAAACAAACACAAGAAAAAAAATCCCAAATTTCTAGCACACAAAGAAGAAAGAAGGAGGCCAGGAATGGGGAAAGAGAGAAGGAAATCTTTTAGCATGAATTAAACAAGTTGGGGGCCACACAAAGAAGAAAGAAGGAGGCCAGGAATGGGGAAATGTTGCTCCTAAACGCACACGCAAGTATACACGGTCGACAAGTAATAAAGTGATAAATCGAGTATCGTTCCCACGAGGACTATGCAGACTGGACTCCTAACAAACAATTTCTTAACAACTACTCAGGGATCTTTTCAAATAGTGAGAGTATTATTAACTAAAGAATAGTAATTAAATGGTAGAAGTGAATTCAAGCAATGGAGCAAAACTTGGTTGTTATCAGTAATAAGGAGACGGTCCAGGGTCAGAGTTACGAACAATCCAGTTGAGTTTTCCAGTTTATTCTACTTCTTGATTTCCTAGATTGCTAACTAACAGGTTAATTGTACCCGTGAATACCTTTCGATTCTTCACGGTCTATGTAGGCTACTCCAATCCCTATATGTCTATGGGTTGAATCACGTGCACGCATTAACGAATCCTGTGATTAGTTAAGCTAGGCGAGCAAGTATATGTCTATCCTACTCACAAATTGGTTTCCCGATGGACAGGTTTACAATCAAGCCCTATTCTTTGTTATTGCATTAATAAATTCCCTTTTTCGAGTTCAATCTAAAAACCATAGATAGTGTTCAATTATCAGGCCTCAATAATCAAAAAATTATGATCAAGAAAGAATAAACAATCCATAATGGTAAATCAATATATAGAAATCAACTTTCAAACATCAACCTTCATGTATTTACTCTAACCCTAGAACGAACAAACTATAGAATTAAAGAGAAGAATAAGAGAAAGAGAGAAAAAACTTGTTTAGAAGACATCTAGGGCTCCTCCCCTCTCCTCCAAAACTTGCTCCAAAGTCTGAACTCTCCTTTTACAACGAAATTAAAGAGGTTTTATATTGTTTACAAAGTGCTAGGATAAGTTAAACCAAAGCCTAATCTAGTTGGGAGAAATTTTGTCTCGTCAGCCTCAAGGCTTTCGTGGAGCCACGCCTCCACCATAGCCTTGAACTTTTCAGGGCTTTCTTGAAGCCTTGCTCCAGTATAGCTTCCAACGCGTCCATTAACTCTAATTTGCTTGTTCTTGCCTCGAATTCATCCTCACTATTCCTAAAATCACAAATACGATAAGTGAGCACAAGAAACACATTTATCACATATAATGAGCGCATAAAGTACTAAAATGTGAGAATATATTAAGGTAAAATCGGCAAATATTACAAAACATCACCACCCCACACTTAGACCTTTGCTCGCCCTCGAGCAATCATCAAAAACTAATTCCCAACTATATCCTAACACTCAATAGAACAGGTCTACCTATGATTATGGTTGATACCGACCATCAGACAAGTGCATATACATACCATGTGACCCTCAACACATGCCAAAGAGTCACCACGTTTTAAAACACTAGAACAACCCACTCAAGACATCTCAATCTCAAAAACCGACTCAATGAAATCAAGCTTTCACAAAATCACACCCATTCACTCAACCAAGAAGTCAAAATTTCACCTATCTCGTGCAAACCATGTGCCCTCACCAAATTAAGAGAGCGTCCCAAATAACACATAAAGAATATATTTCAAGAATAAATGAGGGACATAATATAGGAAGAATTCACTCGCTCTCAAAAGAAGTTCACGTGCCACACACAACGTACAATAGGCTTGCCCGTAGTGTAGGACTCCACTAATGTAAGCTCGCTCCAATCGGGATTAACTAGGACTTTACAGGTAGGATATATATGGATAAATAGTGACTATCTCCCTAAGCACTTTAATACATCACTTTAATTTTTATTTTCACCATTCTTTTCAAAACCAACCAAGCAACCACCCAAAAATACACAAGAAATTTTTTCTCAAATTTAAGCAATTTACAACTTTACTTTTGCACACTCACTAGCAAGGATTGAGATTTTCTTTCTTTTGTTTTCTTCTTTTTTTCTTTTCATTTCATTTTTTTCTTTTCAATATTTTTCTCAACCTTGCCAATGATTCTCTGTTTTTTTTTTCTCAAAGTGCACCATATTGTTTTCTTTCATCGGTTCCACTCAAAAGCCACCCAATCATCCAACCACAACTCCACAAACAATCAAATATTTTAATTAAAGTGCTATAAGGAGTTAAGGGTTCAAAAAGAGACAATTAAGAACAAAAGGGGTACGGCTTGAAATGTGGGTGCCAACAAAAAAGTCAATAGGCTCAAAAGGGCTTAAGAAGGATAATATTCAAGGGTAGGATAATCAAGGCTAGAAGGGCTTATCAAAGAAACGCCTGTATCATCTCCCGATTAGAACGAACCTAGAATTTCGCTTTGAACACACACGGGGCAAGTTCTAGACATCAATATGCGGCACGGAACATAACAAAAGATACTCACATCACACATGACACATAGCTCACTAAAGACGGTTTCATTCCAACTCTCGGTTAAAGCAAACAAGGTGCAACTTTGAAAAATTGAGCATTAAGGCACAATAGTTCACAAAAGAGTCAAGTAGTTGAACCTAAGCGTTTCAAGAGGTCATTCAAATTTTTCTAGGCATGCATCACAATTTTAAAACCAAAAAAAGGGATTCACAAATAGCACATGCTCTAGTCCAAATTCACCGGTATCAAACAAACCAAAGGCACCTAGCATTCTATTAACTTTCCTAAACTATTCTACTAACTACTACTAAACTAAACCTAAAAATAAAAATTACCCGGTTCAAAGGTCTACCCGTGGAAAAGAACCGAGGCCATAAGAAAAACCACGGGGTGAATGACATGTACCACTAATAAAGACTAAAAGGAAAATCTTTTTTTTTTCAATTTTTCATTGGTTTTCTAATTTTTTTTTTTCAAAATTTTCATATATTAAAGCAAAAAACAAATCAAAATAAAGTCAAGTGACAAAAGAAAATCCTACGGTACATGCATCCCTAACCTCAAAAATAAAGGGGATTTCCCCACCCCACACTTAAAACTAAGCAATGTCCTCAGTGCTAAAAATAAAGTACAAGAGTAAAGAAAACTTCCCGGAAGGCCGAAAGACCTAGCCTTTGGCGCTAGCAGTGACGCCATCTCTATCACGAACCCACCAAGCGTCCGTATAACATGAGGTACTCAGACTTCCCCCAACAGGTCATCAATATTAGGCAGGGGTGAGGACACCCCGCACTTAAACTCGACATTACATGAACCTGCAATCCAAACAATAACCCAAAGTAATATACAACCATACAAATAGTAAATATCAAAAAATAAAAAAAATACAAATAAAAGTAAAGCAAGCAAATTGGGTTGCCTCCCAAGAAGCGCCTTAGTTAACGTCGTGGCACGATGAAGACAACTTCATCACTTTTGTCTCCACCTTGAACTAATGAATTGAATTCCCAACTTTGCCTCAAACTTACGACTATGATATTGGGGTGGTGGCAAAAATATAAAAGGACCAAGTAACCAATGTCGCATTTTGCACTTCTTGGCCTTTACATGAGGGATGTCGTTTTGTCTCCTCGGCATCACAAACTTTAGAATATAAGCACCTTGTTCCTCCTCCTTTTGTTTCTTCATAGGCTCGAGTGGCTCAATTTTCATGTCACCATCCTAACAAAATGTTGAAAAATGATTGGAATGAGGTCCAATGCGCTTCAATTCCAAAATTGCATTACTTTTTACACCCTCACTTGCACAAACACTAGAGTCCTCAAATATGATGTTTTCTTTTTCCTCACTTGACTCTAATGTGATTTCCTCAACCTTGGCATCATCAACTACTATTGGGTCGAATGGTAGGAATTCCACTTTTTGCTCCTCAAATTAGCTTCTAAGCTCCTCCATCTCAAATCTACTAGTCACGACAACTGATAATTGGGCTTCAGACACCTCAATTATATCACTCAAATTTGCCTCTAGATCATGAATAGCTGAACCAAATTGATCAATTTCTTGTGTGTGCTCCACTCTTTCTTCCCTAAATTGCCTCATCATATTTGTAAGTTCACTTCTAAAATTCCCATATGCTTCTAAAAGGTTGACTTGCTCCGTTAGAAAATTTTGGCTCACAACCTGCACTTCTTCATTCCTGTCAGACTCACAAACATCGTTAAAAACATCACACACATTGATAGAGGAAAGAGTATGACACTTAGGACAATCATTCCACTGACCACCACATAATTTACAAAAATTCCAATCAAAGGTGGTAGAAAATTCACATAACTAGTCTCGTAGGGTTGAAAGAGTTGGACAATTTTCCCACAAGTGAGTTCCTCTGCAAAGTAGACAGTGATCCTCAAAAATTGAGCAATCATCATTCAACCAATTTTCATTAAAAGATGCCATGGTAAGACAAGTAACACGATACTAACTAAACAAAAATTAAACCTGAATAGAAAATAAGTAATCGTTCAAAAAGAAATCAGTCAATTATTTAGTCCCCGGCAACGGCGCCAAAAACTTGTTGCTCCCAAACGCACACGCAAGTATACGCGGTCGACAAGTAATAAAGTGATAAATCGAGTATCGTTCCCACGAGGACTATGCAGACTGGACTCCTAACAAACAATTTCTTAACAACTACTCAGGGATCTTTTCAAATAGTGAGAGTATTATTAACTAAAGAATAGTAATTAAATGGTAGAAGTGAATTCAAGCAATGGAGCAAAACTTGGTTGTTATCAGTAATAAGGAGACGGTCCAGGGTTAGAGTTACGAACGGATTTGAGTTTTCCAGTTGATTTTACTTCTTGATTTCATAGATTGCTAACTAACAGGTTAATTGTACCCGTGAAAACCTTTCGATTCTTCACGGTCTATGCAGGCTACTCCAATCCCTATATGTCTATGGGTTGAATCACGTGCACGCATTAACGAATCATGTGATTAGTTAAGCTAGGCCAGCAAGTATATGTCTATCTTACTCACAAATTGGTTCACCGATGCCCAGGTTCACAATCAAGCCCCATTCTTTCTTATTGCAATAATAAATTTCCTCTTTCGAGTTCAATCTAAAAACCATAGATAGTGTTCAATTATCAGGCCTCAATAATCAAACAATTATGATCAAGAAAGAATAAACAATCCATAATGGTAAATCAATATATAGAAATCAACTTTCAAACATCAACCTTCATGTATTTACTCTAACCCTAGAACGAACAAACTATAGAATTAAAGAGAAGAATAAGAGAAAGAGAGAAAGAACTTATTTAGAAGACATCTAGGGCTCCTCCCCTCTCCTCCAAAACTTGCTCCAAAGTCTGAACTCCCCTTTTACAACGAAATTAAAGAGGTTTTATATTGTTTACAAAGTGCTAGGATAAGTTAAACCAAAGCCTAATCTAGTTGGGAGAACTTTTGTCTCGTCAGCCTCAAGGCTTTTGTGGAGCCACGCCTTTACCATAGCCTTGAACTTTTCAGGGCTTTCTTGAAGCCTTGCTCCAGTATAGTTTCCAACGCTTTAGGGCTTTCGTGAAGCCTTGCTCCGGTATAGCTTCCAACGCGTCCATTAACTCTAATTTGCTTGTTCTTGCCTTGAATTCATCCTCACTATTCCTAAAATCACAAATAGGATAAGTGAGCACAAGAAACACATTTATCACATATAATGAGCGCATGAAGTACTAAAATGTGAGAATATATTAAGGTAAAATAGGCAAATATTGCAAAACATCAGCAAAGAGAGAAGAAAACCTTCAGCGTGAATTAACACAAGTTGGGAGGCAAAATAGTCCTTTCATAAGGGTGATATGATGTGGAAGGCATTTACTTAAAACATTTGTAAGTGGGGGCAATTAGGTAAGACCATGTCTTATTGAGGGCACGAGGTGAAATTTTAAGCAAAGCAAGTAGAAGTCTCGTGTCAAAGTTTGTCCAATATTCAAGTTAGAAAAAGATTAATTAACTTCCATATATTTTGGTCGTAAACAAGATATAGAACATATGCAGGTGAGACGGACGTTTTGCAAACATAACATTAGTAAATGAATTTTCTCCAACAGTTTAAATTTTTAAATGAGCTGCTCACATAATTTAACACAGAACAAGATTAGATTCACAAAACTCTACCCTTGTGCATCCATTTTCCCCGGACACCCCGTGCATAAGAAAATTAAAAATGAAAACAATCTTTCAATAGGACTTTGTGTGACCTTGCAGTTAGATAGTTGCGTATTACAATATGAATATATAGTCAAAATTATTAATCAGCTCAAATATGAAATCAGGCATGCTTGCTCTATTCTAATCAATTATAAAACTCTCATTCTTCGCCGACCATGACCTCTTCTCAATTTTGTTCCATCTTTTCCTCCTATCCCAGCTGATCTTACCTTTCAATTCTATGGAGATCGATCCATCAATTTCTTCAAAGTCCAACCAAATAATTACATGGAGATCTGAAGAACTAGGTTTAGGGCATGTTAGGTTTTATAGGTGTAGTTTTTGTAAACGAGGTTTCTCAAATGCGCAAGCATTAGGTGGACATATGAATATCCACAGAAAAGATAGAGCAAGACTTAAGGAATTTTCAAGTGATAACTTGCTTTCTTTGGACATCAACAACTCTTCTAATCCTCCTCCTCCTATTCTTGCTCTGGCTCCTACAAATGAGGACTCGTCGCAGCGAGAAGTATCATACGATGTAACAATTAGTAGTCCCTCAAAAAGGCTGTGTGTTACATCTGAAGAAAGTGATCGTTCTACTACCAAGGTGAATCATGATTATAAGCATGAAATGATTATTCAAGATATTTCGCAATTACCCTTGTTCAAGGAGACTCCACTAATTAAAGAAGTCGGGCAAGTTGTAGCAACAAAGGACATGCAACTAAATCCTGTTTCAGAATTGGATCTTGAGCTTCGATTAGGTCTGGAACCATCCAAGTTTTCGATGAAAGCTTTGTAGTTTATTTTAATATGTTGATCAAATATACACTCTGGAATTATCCATGAAGAGGTACTCCTATTATCTCTGTACAACTTTATCTCTTCATTTTCTTTTTTTTTTTCCTTTTTTAGAGTGTAATATTTGAGTAAAGAAAATATCCAATACGACCTAAATCAACAAATGAAAGGATATTGTTTTTTGTTCTTTTTCTGTCCATTCCTAAACCCTAAACTTATCTGAAGTACGCATGCTTGTACTCCTACACTAAAGATAGTTAATTAAGTTGTATGTTGGATCAGACATATATAGTTTTCTTGAAGTTTTAGGTGTACCAACTGAAATTCTCTTTATAAAAAGAAACGTGCTGTCTGTATTTTTTTGTTTGTTTGTTTGTTCGTTTATATAAATAGTGCGAGCTCCAAAAACATTTTGAATTAAAGATTGTGAAGAGTTGAATTTCGAAATTCATTAGAATTGTTAAAAATCTCCTTAATTTCGTAATTATAGGAATTGAGTAGCTCACTGTAGGAGCATGGGGTAAGCCATGAACTAATCATTCTCTGTAATATATGCGTTTTATTTTTTTTATCACCTTACAAAAACATATCGTACTTTTATCTTGACATGATCAAGAAATTGTGATGCTCGCTTTCAGAGCATATTGATATGAATATGCATATGCCGTCGTGGTTTTGTATATTGTGTGCTAAAGTTAGATTTTTCGATCACTATTTTCCATGGTTATATACAAGACAACAAGAATTAAGGAACGATATGCACGCATAATAGTCTTCTGCACCTACCACACTATAGGATTAGAGATGAAAATGGAATTTTTGTTTTCACTTCCTCTGTACCAATTTATGCGGCAAAATTTAAATAGATGCAAAAGTTAAGAATGAAATGAAGATACTTATGAAACTTGTTGTCACAAAAATGCCTTAATATTAGTTTAGCTGCAAGACTTTTAAAACTTGTAGTCCAAATTTTAAAACATTTCTTTTTGGAACATAATAAAAAAAAATCTTGCCATGTGAATAGAAACCCAGTGAATATTTATATTTTTTTTGTTCTTCTTCACACTTTGATGTAGGCTATGCATATTTTGGGGGTTAAACCAATAATCCGAATTGATAAAATGTTATTGGGTTATTGGTATCAGATGGGTTAATGGTATGATATTGATTTGCGTTTTTAGAATGTTGGATTATTGGTTCGGGGCTCGATTTTGGCTGTTTGCTTAATAGTTTAACCAATAAACGGATATGAGATGTATATCACATTTTGACCCTTAATGTATATTTGAAATTTAGAAAATTAGTAATAATATGGTTGGAGTTTGGACTTGGGACTTGTTTATTTTTTTTTACTATGTTTGACAATCGGACTGGACTTTAATGTTTGCATTGTTTAATCTTCAATATTTGGATAATATGTTTGGATTGTTTGATGTTTATTTTCTACTTAGAAAGACTTTAGTTGAATCTGCTACTCGAAAGAAATTTGCTTCAAGCGCATATGTCATATTTAAATTAAATTTCGGGTGTATTTGATTATCTTTGCTTTAACTTGATAAATGCTTTCACTAGTTGATAAAAGGTTGATTAACACACTTCTTTTGCAGCACGTCTTAGGACCTAGAGATTTCATGTCGCAGGTGTATATGTGATGCGTCAGGCGCATATGTGGTGCTTTAAAACTTAAGCGCAACTTAAGGCAAATATTTATAATTATTAGACTTAAGTTTCTTAACGGTTTAACCGATAACTGAACCGATAAGAATAAAAAATCGATAGTTTTATTGGTTCAGTTATTAGTTTAGTATCTTTACAAACCAAAAACCAATAAGGTCTGAAATCGAACTGACCCATGAATTTGATGTCACCCATTTACTTATAGGGGTAGAACTTAGATGTGAGAACAGTATGTTTCAATTCCATCTGTTTCCGTTGTCTCCAATTAACTTGAAATTTCAAATAATATTCTCCTCACCTTTTCTCTTAATATAAAAATACTATCTACGCAAATTGTTCCTTTAAAAGCAGAAACGCTTTGTTAAGGAGAAACTAGATTCCAAAGAGCAAAGAAAAAATAATTTTACCATCACAAGTCACACAACACTCAAAATATATTGTATGATTGAGTAGATAAATCACATATCGTCGAGTAGTAATCTAGTATGCATGATTTTAAATAGTCGTAAAATACAGTTCGGAATATGCATATCGTAGCAGCGTATGAAATTGTACAACTTTCTAAATTGGAAAATTTTACTCTTAACTAGTACTATAGTAAAGTACTGCAAGAAAGCTTGAACTGTTTCGCTGACATCCTTTTGAATCCTAAAAATTTATTTTCTTGCTTACGTGTGAAGGTTAATGGATAGTATTGTTTGACAAAGCTTTGCTAATTCAGTAGTTCCATTCATTACCATTACATATAGAGTTAGTTTCTCTTTTCATCACTTTTTTAACTAAGGAATAGTGTCAACACCAGAATCTTATTAATTTTCTTGTGCTTTTTTCATCTCCATGTCACAGGCTTCATCTTCCAGACTAATTAAGACACGTCTATGTAAAGAAAGAAAACAAAATATGAAGAAAAGAATTGTGCCGGGCATAATAAGAAGTGCTTCAATCTTTAATGCGCAACTGATCTAGAACAGTATGAGCTTGTTTGGGTTAACTGATTAAGAAAGTAGTAGCATTAACATTAAGAGAGATGGTCTCCCTTTTTATATCAAAAATTTTAGAACTAAAATAAGAACCAGCGTACGTCAGTATATGAAATTTATTTGAGTACTTCTCTTCAAATTTATAGCAAACGAAATTGGAATTTAACGCTGTGAATCACTCGACTGTATCTTAGGCTTTCAGAGTTGAAAGAGTTATGAAGTCATTCCATAACAATTAGGTCTCAAGGGCAAGTGTTACACCATATACTTATACAGTTATACACCAGAAATGTTCTTATATGTTAGTCTTTCATGAAGGAACAAATCTATTTTCACGCATGAACTTTTCATTATGTTTTTAAGGATAATTTAAATCAAAAGAAATTGTTTCATAGGACCCTGCGGTCTGATCCAGTACTAGAAGAGCTATTCATTACACTACATATAGACCTGTTATTATAGGTAATCAGGTATTCAAATCCTACATTTTATGGAATGTTATGTGTAAATACTTCTTGAATGACATGATAATATAAAAAATTATATATGCCGGCACAAAACGTGAACTCCTTTCTGAATATGGCTAACCATTCGTTTTATAAAGGTGTTGAGACGAAAATATAATTAGTCATAAAGCGTGCGTTCTCTCTAACCATTTAAGCTTTTTAAATGAGCTAGCTAGTCATAAGAGCAAACATATCGATCAATGATTCAAATATCTAACTGAAGATTTTTTTTTTTTTAAGAAAAGTAGTCATTTTTATTTGGCCATTAAAATATTCAGACACATACGTGAAAGCGTGTTGCGACAAAATATTACTATGTAATTAAATACAAAAGTTATGTTTTTCCAAACACTTTAAACTATTAGATGATAAAATATAGTATATGTTGTCATATGTGGATAAAGCTGCAATGGATTGTTCACACACTTATACAGCGCTGATATTGAATTTTGAAGTGAATTTCAAAACGAAATTAATTAGTGTAACAATATAATAGTACCTCCTCGGGATATTTTATATTAATTTGGTCGATTTTGTTCCAGATATTTAGTTACTCCGCGTTCTAATTTATGTGGCAATGTTAAACTGAACATTGAGTTTAATAAAAAAAAATAGTTTTGGAGCTTGTACTTTCAAACATGGCATAATTAGTTTTGTGGATGCAAAAAGGGAAAATAACACTACATAACCAACCAATATCATTTATATATTTTTTTGTGAAAAAAAAAAACAAACTCAAAATCGACATCAAACTATCCCTCCTAACTTTTTGTAGCCACTCAAATTTTAGGGGTTTTTACACTTCTCCTTCTTCTTCTTCTCCTCTCATTCACCGGCTCCACCCCTTTCCTCTCTCTTCCCTCCGGCCACCGGCCACTCACCCACCTCCGCAGTCGCCGACGATGCCGTTGCCCTGTCTGCATCAGACTTGCTTTGGCCAATTTTTACAGCTTCGGTGTTTTACGGCTAATCCTCAAGCATTTACAAATTCTAACCATTAAATCAACTCCCGTGTTTACAAATTCATCTGGTATTTACAGCTCAGGTTGATATCATCCTTAAATCTAGAGATAGAAAATCAAGCAACAATAGATAAAATAAATGACACAAAGTAAAGGATAGAAGGGAATATGAAAATGGATAAAAAAAAAAGAAAGGAATCAAATCCCTTAATTGCAAGTAAATTAGAACAATACAACAAATTGTAATACCCTAATTTAGATGAATGCAATCAAAGACCAATATCAGAGGGGGAAGAGACTTGAACTCAAGCAATGGATCTCACACAAGAGAATCCAAGAAGAGAAAAATGGATTAAACACCCATACACTCTCAGAAGAGTATTCTCAATCATCCAAAATCTCTAGCTCCCCCTAATGACTCCTAATGACACTATATATAGTAATCCCTAGGCTTATTACAAAATGATCAAGTAGTCCCTAGATACAAAAGTAGTAATCTTTCTGAAATGCGTCTCATCGCGACCACGCCTTGGGTGTCGCGATCGCGCCCAGTGACTTGAAACTTTATCGCAATCGCGTTGGACATCACATGAACGCGCACTTTCATGGACCGCTTCATCGCGACTGCGCTGTGCTTCTCGCGATCGCGCATTGGAGCTGACTTCTTCATCGCGACCGCGCCTCTTGCTTCGTGATAGCACTGGACCCAATTCCAGAAAGCTCTTATTTGCTTGATTCTTGGTTTCCAAATCCTTTTGAAGCATTCCAAGCTCCGGATGTTGAGCGTGAATCCTCTACGTCTTAGAGTGCCAATCCAGGTCGCATCATTCCCTCATTCTTTAAAGGAATTCATCCTCTAATTTGTACCTAGCAAAACAATACCTGGAATAAGTATCAAACAAGGGCTACATTGTTCAACTCAAAATGCACACTCTTATGATATAGCCAAGCATCAAAATCATCGATAAAGAACATTTTTCCCATTCTAACATCAAAAGCTCGGCTAGAAAAGCAATCACCATCAAGCTCATTCACATAACGATCTCCATTTTTAAGCTCATCCGACTCATGCCAAGCCTCCATTGTCAATTTATCACCCTAACCTTGGAAGCTCTAGCAAAGTCTACTCTAAATGTATGCTCCAAACTAGTAATAGAGCAAGTAAAGAAATTGACACTAAAACTAGCATATATTATTTTACAACTACGATCACTAGTGCCTCCCTCCATTTTTAAGGAGCAATCTTCACCTTCGGAGGACTTCCAAACATTGGACAAGCTTTCAACAAACATTTTGGGAGTTAGCTTGCTAACACCCACACAATTATCATACTTAAGCAAGTTACAAGAATCATTTTCAACAAATAATGGGTTGATAATACCAAAATCACTTTCCAACACTTCTTCTTGCTCATTTTCAACAAACAATAGACTGTCAAACATTTTAAAAACCTTGACACAAACTACCATCACTATCAAGAATGCTATCAAATATTATCACATCAAAATCAATCAATTCATTTTCGCATTTGTCAAACAATAGTGGGGTATCATAACACAAATCATTTTGTTCAAGGTCAATGTTGACACCCAATTTTGTCCCTCCTATTTTCAAAAGCAAAAGTTTTCAAATTTTACACACAATTGTGGATCCATTCTTGCTTCCTCCATTATTTTTAAATTATCTTCTCATAATAGTTTGACAATCGAGGCCATTTTCAAAAGCATCGTCTCAAACTATAGCTATTTTTACAATTTTTGCAATTACTTCTATTTTTGACAAAACTATCCAAAATTTTTTAAAATTTCAAAATTACAATATTACACGTTTCTTAGCCATCCCAATATTTTAAATTAATTTCCTAATTTTCTTATATTTTTATACCCATTTTATACAATTTTATACCTATTTTGTGGCTAATATACACTAGATATATACTACATATGCATAGATACATATATACATATATACACACATATATTACACGTTATAATTTACACATCACCTATATATTTACACTTCAGCACTGACGTGGGCTTATCATGGCCCTTCATTTTCGTAATTCAACGGCCAAGATCTAATTTCCCCTTACCCTACCTACACAGCCCCTAAACCTTTCCCCTCTCCTCATTTCCACTCCACCAGCTCCGATATTCATATCTCTCTCTCTCTCTCTTTGGCGATTTGATGAGCCACCACTGTCGATGGCTTTTCCGGCCGATTTGGCCGGCCAAACTTATGGAAAATAGTATCATCGTGTTCCCCTTGTCATCCGCTGCAAAACCCCCACATTATTTGTTTGTTTCGACGGAGGTCAAATCGACCTTTCATCAACAGAGGTTTTCTATCACCGGAGAAGTCTCCGGAGATGGCTAATCGGAGCCTAAGTTGTTACTAGTACCAAATCAGGGAGGGAAATCCCTCGTACAGGTATTATTGAGCCGGGTTAAAACTAACCCGATTCGAATCCCAAACTGGTACCCCTTCTTACCTCTATTTTCCCTTTACTTTTAATTGTTCCTACGTGACTTTAGATCTGAATTTGCCTAGTTTGTTCAATGTTCTAACATGCTTCATTGTGGTTTCTCAATCGATTAGGGTTAAGAATTAGTGAATGATAGCTTTTGCTCATGATGCTAATTTGAACACTGATACTGAAGTTTAATATAATCGCGACTAGCATATTAGATTATTTATGTTGATAGGTAAGCTTAAAATCCTTGTTTGTTTTGGGGCATGTTTGTCCTTGTTTGTCACAGTGTGCCTAGCCTCTCACCTTACCAAAATGCATGATCCCACACGATAATATGTCTGAATTTGAAATAGACAATCTGATTTGACATGTTTAAGATTTTTGAAAGTAATTTGGTTAAATCTCCTGATTGAAAAGTTATAAATAGAAGCTGGTATAACATCTCTTGAAATCTGGTATAGTATTTTCAATCTTTAAACTTGTTAACGGACTAAGGGCTGATTGATCTATTCTTGGAAAGTCCACCTAAGGGTATCTTTTAAGTTTTGAAGGAAAACTTTTCCATGCCTTTTTGATTTTCAAACTGACTTTGTTTAGGGGAAATTGATTCCCTCGGATTAACAACATGATCTTCCCTTTCCTTCTTTAAAATTTTGACCTTTCACATTAGGATTTGAATTTTAAAAGGCCCCAGACTATGCCTATATAAACTCTTCTTTTTCTCGACTAAAGACACAAGTTCTGGACATTAAAAAACTCAGAAACACACACTGATGCACTTATAAGATTCTACATAGCTATTCTGGCATACAATTCTCTTTGCTTGTTGGATCCCCTGAAGGAATACTGCTCACTGCTTGTGCGTGGGCTTTGTTTCTCTTCTTTCCTGTCTGCATTCTTGTTAACCTCACAGTGCCTCAAGGTATTCCGCTCTCACTCCTTATCACCAATTACTTCTGTATATATGTGTGTGTCTGGTATACTTTTATCACATCTCTGTTAAAGCCAATGACATACTCTATTTTGCCCAGGTTCTGTGTGTCCTAAGTGATATCTGCACTTTTTTGTTTAAATTATGACAGTACTGTCAAGGTGCAGTTAGATGAATGATACTCCTCTTCACTTCTGATTATTTAGTGCATCTGTGTGTATGTGTGTTCCTTTAGCATGACCTTACCCCATCTCTGTTTCATTTAAATTACTGGTATGCCTTGTCTTCTTTGGGTGTCCTGCACATCTGTAAATCATAGCAACCTTATAAAAGGTGCACTGACTGCACCTGTTCCTGGCAAATCTCCTTTTAATCCAGGGCTTCCCCTTCCCCATTCCCCTGCTAACTCTATTTTGCTTGCAATTTTATGTGGCCTCATATAGCCTACACTACACTCCATTGCTTACAGGAGGACCCTGAAGGTTCAATAGGGTCCAAGTTTGGACTTCCTAAGCTGGTTCTGATTGGTTGAAATCAGAAACCTTCTGACTATTGAGAAGGCTTCCCTAGTCTTTGAGAAACAGGGCCTTTCCCTTTGGCCAATACCCCTTCTCTTCTTATGTTTCCCCTTAGGAACTGTCCCCCAAATTTATATATTTTCTAGGTGTCCTGTCTGTATCTTTCTAAAACAGGAGTACAACAATGATGTTGTACAAATTGGCTATCTAGGAGCCACTCTCTTATCTCTTTTCTTCCTGTGTGCAATGCATCATGCTTAGGCTTGAGAAAAAATTATTCTGAGTTGCTTTTTTCGATGAAAACTGATTGCTTTGGTAGTCTGAAATCCCACCTTTACCAAAAGATTTTACACTTAATATAGTAGAAGAATGATTAACTCGTGGCACAATTTGAAATTTTGAATAAACAGGAGCTGTATGTGTTCTGCTTGCCTAGATGAGACTATTTCTGAAAACTAAACTTGCCCTTCTTTTACATAAACGGTCTAGGTCAAAAAACGTTTTCAAAAGAGGTCCTTTATATGCATAATTCAGTTTTGACTACTACTTGTGCTCTTATACACTAAGCTAATAGGGTATAGGGGTGTACAAAGTACTCGGGGTCGTTTATACACTTTAAAGGTATTTTAAAAGTCATAATTATAATTTGGATCATGCATTTGCATGATATATATATTATTACGTATGACATTCCTTTATTTGCATTTATGTGGTTTTGTAAACTCGTTTTCAAAAACAGCCTCTCTACCTTTATATATTTCCAAAACCCGACCCTAACACAAAAAAGCCATTAAGGTTAGGCTCGACAATTAATGACAAGTCACACCGACCCTAAATGGCTGAAATTTCGTTTTAAAAGAAATCCCCTTTTGTGTTTTTGCTAGAAAGAGAATCCTGTTTGTAAAATAGACTGGGGCCTAGAAGTGCCTACTACTACACCACACTACACTTGGCTCTACACATTTACAGAGCTAACCCCTGTCCAGTGCCTGGCAGAGCTAAGGGGGCTTCAATCCTTACTCTTTATCCCCATCTTCGCCCAGGCTAACGGGGCCTTACTTATTCAGGGGGGAGAGTGGAGCCTCGAAAAGCACTGTTGAGAGGAAGATCCTTGGCCCCTCTTCATTCTCTACAGGGTTCCAACCCTTTCTTCAACATAGGTGACAACGAGCTACGCAGAGATGGAAGAGATCAAAGACGGGAATAAGAAGCAAGCTCGCCTTCCTTTTTGATCATTTTGATAGAGGGGGATGAAGAAAGTGGACAAAACAGACTCGCATTTCTCATCGAACAAATACAGGAAAGGAATCATATTGAAAACGCTCCTAACCCAACCCCTTCCTTCGTAGAGCCCGTGTATTGTAAGTGATCCGAACCTGCCCGGAGCGAGCCTCCCATAGAGGCAAGTGAAGTTGGTGAGCCGTATGATGGGCAACTATCTCCTGCGGTTCGGAGAGGACTCAGCTGTTAGTTAGTACCCCCTTGGTTTCGGGGTGGACCTTTTCACTCTATTTTATTATATACGCTTAGCGAAAAGAATGTTTTTTGATACACCTAGGACATGGATTGTATATGATCCAATGGATCGTGACAAGTCGTTACTACTAGCAATGACTTGTAAATTGTCTTAAATGTGAAAATTGTATATATAGGCTGAAGTTGAACCCTCATTTATATGTTAACACCTACTTACGATTAGGCATTTTATATTAGAAGTTGTAAACACGATTAGGCTTAAAATAGGTCGAATATGAACCTATTTGTGCGTGTATTCATGAATAGCCTAAATGTGTTCTCTCTTTAGAATGTTGAAGTAAATTTCCCAAGTTAGTATTTCATGACGATATATACTCTTTTATCCCAAAACTTAGATGCGGACGAAAACCACTTTTTGTGGGACTCGGGGAAGTGCCTAACACCTTCTTCCCCAAGTCATTTGGACTTCTTACCTTTATAGAATCTCTGGAATTGACTAGTTAACCTTTTGAATTTGACTTGAGACCCTTAGGTGACCTAATACACCTTAGAAATTATATTAGGTGGAGACTCCAACATCTAAACTCAAACGAGTTCACCCAGTCAAATCCGTAACCCGACTCGCTTCGAGTTGAGTCCAAAATCGGGTATGACAGAATGGCGACTCCGCGGGGGATACTCAAAGTCCTAACCACAACGAGTCTTTACTTTTGGGATTTATTTGATTATTATCTTGCTATTCATTGTTATTATCACCGTACTAACTTGGGTTCTTCTTTTCTGTTTTTCTTTTTACTATATTTATTTATCGTATTGTATTTCAATGTGACATTTTTGCATATTTCACTCATACTCCCCCACTCTTGGGAAACGATACTCCACACACACACGGCGATTATGTGGATCCCACGGTCGCTTCACCACAAAAACACCTTTAAAGAGGGACATGTTGGAATATAGTTGGTCCGTGGTACAACCAACAATTCCAAATGATCCGACTCCTAGGCCATCCGTCTTGGAGAACCGTGTCTAGAATTATACCACTCTTTTATTGTAATGAGCATGCATCATGTCGTAGGAAGGGCTCCCCATGAGCCGACTAGTTTTCAACTCGTCCAAACTACCTAAACGGGTTTTCGACCCCAAAGGGACGTTTGGACATGATTATATGCATTTGAGAGAAAAGAAAAGAAAAGAAAAGAGAGAAAAAAAAAGTGAGACAAGAATGAAAACAGATTTTGATTTGTTTAATTATTATCAAAAGGGACGGGGTTTTGAAATCTTATTTTCTCTTTATTTTTAGGTCGCAATGAGTCAAAAATTTCATCGTTTCGGAATGACTATGGGCGCACCTCCTTTGTTAACCAATTGATGGAATAATTTGTAACTGGGAGAGCAAACCGAAGTACGTCAACACTTGGGTTATTTGGTTTCACTACTAGAAATGGAACCATGTAGGAAGATGATCGAAGCATCAGTGTCGTTTTGGGATGAAAAATTGAACGTGTTTAGATTCGAGGATGTCGAATTAATACCTTTATTGGAAGAAATAGGAGGGTTTGTGTCACACTCGGGGTTAGACAAACACCGTTGGCAAGGGGGTCGCATACTAGCACCTAGCGTCCCCACAGTTGACGAGTTTCATAAAAATTTAGGGATGGTAGCAAGTGTGGACGTGGGATTTTTACAACAATAGAAGATACCCTTTTCCTATTTCTACACTCGGTTTGGGCATTTGAGGGCGTAAGATAGTCATAAGAAAGAGTTCGAGTCCTTCGGTGATTGGAGGAGAGCTAGACCACTTGCATTTGCTGTTTGTTTCTTAGAGGTGATGGTCTTCCTCGAGAGTTCAAGCCACGACATATGTTCAAGACTTGTCATGGTTTCTGATGCAGTGTTCAAAGGAATTGATGGTTATCGTTATACCATAGTTCCGATGGTAGTGGCAGATAGTTATCGAGCTTTAGGTTGTTACAAGAGAGGAGCGAAATACTTCCAAGGGTGTAATCTACTACTACAAGCATGGTTCAAAGAACATTTAAGGAAATAAAGAGGTGTGCAAGCATTTTCCAAACCAGCTGGTTACAACTACTTGCTTGGAGAACGGTATGGGGTTTCAAAACTCCAGCAGCCAAGCAACACAAAGAAATGGGTAAAATTGTTCGAAAGCATAACGGAGGACTCAATTCAGTGGATGTTCACTTGGTTTCCTTCATCAGATTTCATCATTAGTTCTGAGAAGGCATCCTTTGTGATACTTATGGGGTTAAGAGGCCTTCAACCTCACCAACCATTAAGAGTAATGAGGTAAGCAGGGAGGAAGAAAATCATACTATTGATACCAGACACGAAAGATTATTAGCTTGACTACTCTGAAGATGTTGGTCCAAAGGTCAAGAGCATTAGGAAGGCATGGGTAGGAAGACAAGTCATGGAAAAAACATCGATAACACCTAATAGATAGAACGCTGGATGCGAACAAACTACAAAAGCTGGTTACGCTCTAGTATAAAAGGAAATGTGGCTGTAGGGCCAAGTCGTGGGAATAACATAAGAGATCGTGAAGCAGAGGCTCAAATCCGGTACCGAGAGTTCATGTTGAAAGCTGTCAAGATGGATACGGAAAACAAAGAAGAGATCGAAGTATGGAAGAAGCGTACATTAGAATTAGAGGAAAAGATAGAGGCATTGGAAACAAAACTTGAGCAATGGAATTCAGAGTGTACAGAGGTAGAAATCTTACGCTTGGTAGCAGCCAAAGGATACTTAACCAAAGCTATGGAAGAAGTCAAGGAGATTACAAGAGAAGCAAAGAGGGCCAAGATGAAAAGATAGTGTGCTGCCTAGTCAAAGTGTCATTTTCATTTTTTCTCTCTTGTACTTTACTTTCAAAGTTATCATGTACTGATTTTCAAAATTTTGGGGAATTTATGAGAATAATTGGCGACAA
The DNA here is from genome assembly GCA_029990175.1 of Petunia secreta. Taxonomy (NCBI): domain Eukaryota; kingdom Viridiplantae; phylum Streptophyta; class Magnoliopsida; order Solanales; family Solanaceae; genus Petunia; species Petunia secreta. The sequence goes on along the minus strand of JARKIP010000038.1, from coordinate 19,066,365 downwards.
AATGTGTATTCATTTTCTTTGCATAACGACAAACCTAGGAAGGTTGTACGTCCTTGGTACGTACTAGTCCATTAATAAACCTACGCCAAATGTCAAAAGGGTTTTTAACCCAAAAAGTGTCAAATTGCATCTCTTCATTGATTCGAAGAAACGTTTGCACAAAACGTTGATTGTCTGTTTAAGCATGATCAAAACTATAAGAATGTGTTGGTCTTTACCTTTCTTGTTTTCAGACTATGGCTGCAAAGGGTACTCTCCAATTTGAGACCGTTTCCTGACCTCCTCACTTGATCAGACTTTGGTGGGAAGATTTGACCATTGTCAGCAAAGCTCATGTTCAAAAGATGTTGGGAGAGTTGGTAGCTCTCAAGAACTACACTGCCATGACTGGTTTAGTGGAAGCTGCTACACATTTCTGGGACTACAAAAGGGCTGTTTTTTATTTCAATGGTTTCAAGTTGGCACCGATGTTAGAAGAATTTGGAGGGCTAGCAGGGTTAGAACCTGGACCCGAGAATATGATATACCCCCGAGGCGTGGAGCCTAAGGAGTTCATTGAATTGTTGGTAGCCCCTTATGATCCATATGTCGAGGGAGTGCAGGATGGGAATGTCACGTTGGAATACTTGCATTCTAGATTTGGAGATCCAACACTTAGACATGAGTGGGCTGGGGCGTGGGAGATTCAAGATTGGGAATGGACTGAATCCAATGCTTTCATCATTGCTTTTCTGGGAAGCATGGTTTTCCCCAAGAAAGGAGGCAAGATCGACATAAGGCTAGGGAGAGTAGTAGGGGGCTGCGCAAAGAGGCTTTCAAACGTCAAGTGAGTTTGGTCCCCATGATTTTGGGAGAAGTTTATAGGGCTTTAATTAAATGTAGGAGGGGAGGAGATTTCTTTGAAGGATGTAAACTGTTGCTGCAAATATGGTTGATAGAACACTTGCACAATGTCCCCGTCAGTCCGGTGGCACCAAAACCCTCTTGGCAAGGAGGGATCCACTCACATAGCACCCGTATGGCTGGAACAGTGGCATGTGAATACCCCGCAAATATGGAAGGTTGGTACACCAAGCTCGAGGAACTGCAAGAGGTGCAATAGGTGATTGAAAATTGTGCTGGCTTCGTTGTCTTTATACAAGGTCAAGACATCACTTTCTTGACGTTAATTGGATTTCGAGGAACTCATCACTATGTTCCTCTAAGGATCCTTCGAAAAGTGGGCATGACACAACAAACACCGCAGTTGACTGAGGGAAGAAGCTTCAACATCGATATAAAGGACATCGAGCATCCGATGGTTCTCACCATATTGACAATGTGGGAGAAAAAACTTATTATGCAGTTTTGCCATGGTCGAGACAGTAGGGTGAACCCACAGCTACCCTGGCCTATCCTCAATGGCTCGGCGAAGTCAAGGCAAAGTATCGGTCTAACACTACATTAAAAAGGAAAGCAAAGCTCCAAGTGCTGCTGAGAAATACAAGAAGCTGAAACACGAGTTTGACAAAAGAAAGAAGGAGTTAAGGGTGACACAAAAAAGGGAGATGAGGAGACAATACAAAGATAAGATCAAAGGGGACGAACTCAAGTATTGGACCGGTAAGGTCATGACTGCAAGGCAAGGTGCTGGGAATTTACAAGATTTTCTCAATGGATGGGGAGAGTATTTTAAGTCAGTACCGCTAGAAGAGAAGGAAGCAAATGGATTGGAAATCTGCGAGTTTTTCGTAAAAGCTTTGGGTGACATGGAGGCTGGGAAAGACCTGCTGGAAAAATTTACTGATTCTCCGCTCATTAGTTTGGCTCACAAACCCAAGGAGGAAGCGAAAGAGGAGAAAGAAAAGGAAGACGCTGGAGCTGATGTTTGAACCTGAAGTCTCTTTGCCTGGCACCTAGTCTAGTCATATTGAGTCGAGTCATCTTGTCCTTTCTTTGTTGTCATTTTCATCTTAATCGAGTCACTAGTGGTTGTAATACAGCCGAGCAAATTAAATAAAATTTCGTTATTTTTGGGTTTTTAGACTGGTGATGATTATGTTTATTCAAACAAAATGATGTGCTTGGTGCAAACATTACTTCGAATCCGCGATAGGCCCACCTTTGGCACAAAAGAGGTCCCATGCATGGTAGGACGCGATTTTATTCAAACTAACGTATACTCACATTTTCTCTTGTTGTTTTTGATGTGTCAGTTCCCGAGTCCCTGATAGTTTGGTTTGTGCATTCTGGCCGCGCCGCAATACCGGTTGAGGTCTAAAGGATCGATCCCAACACCTCCCCCTTTACCTACAAGGACGAGACGAAATAGCATGGCTGAGTTCGACAAGGTTGGAACTCCTGAGAAAAAAGGCATGGTTGCCTATGAAAACTATGCTAAGCTGGAGCAGAGGCTGCTTGAATTGGAAAATAGGATCCCTCTGTCCCGTACTGATGAGATCACTGAACCAAACCAAACTGCTCGCCCTCACGGCAAAGATCCACTCTACCCTAAAAGAGACATTCCTTACCCTACCTAAACTGCACCACTAAAAGCACCACAAAACAACTTACCTCCTTCACCGTTGAAACCAAAATCATCGCATCACCCACCAGAGATCATGAGATGTAGCATGGACTGAGGAAGACCCAGACAGCACCAAAGAGCAAGTCCAATGGCTTGTTGAGAAGTTCAAAAACCTCCAAGACACTAAGGGAACCTGAGGGTTAGCTTATGAGGATCTCTGCTTGTATCTTGACTTGAAACTGCCTGAAGGCTGTAAGACACCCAAGTTCAACATGTTCGACGGTAGTGGAGATCCAATGGCTTATTTAAAATCTTACTGTGACAAGTTGATTGGAGTTGGACACGACGAAAAGATCCGCATACAGTTGTTTTACCGCAATCTGGCTGGAGATGAGCTAGTATGGTACTCTAAGCAACAAACAAAGAAGTGGACGAGCTGGGAAGCAATGGCTGGAGACTTCGTCGACAGTTTTGGGCACAAGACTGATGTTATGCCTGACCGATTCTACTTAGAGAAATTGAAGAAGAAGCCCACTGAGACTTTTAGATAGTTCGCAACTAGATGGAGGGCTGAAGCCGCCAAAGTCCAACCTCTCATGGAAGACGCCGAGATAGTGTCCACCTTCATTCGCATACAAGAAGATGTTTATTTTGACAAAATGTTGAATCTGCAAGATAAGAAGTTTGGAGAGTTGATCAAGATTGGTGATATGGTCGAAGATGGATTGAAGACTGGAAGGATTGTTAGTCTGGCCGCACTACAAGTCGCTAACAAAGCCCTACAAGCTGGCAGCAATCCCACCTCAAGAAAGAAGAAGGACAACGTCTCCTTTGTGGCCGCATCACTTGACCACTCCCCTACTCACAACCACTACTACCAAACGCCTCCTCCCTCCTACACATACATACCACCCACATCCACCTACCCAGTCTATAACACCTAACCCATGTATCAAAACCCACCACCACAAAGACCAACCTACACACAAAGTCCCAACTATCGAAATACCAGCACCTATTCGCCAAGGCCTCACGCCAATAACAACCCAAGACCCAAAGGAAACTACACCCCGTTGGCTGAATCTCGCACTCAGTTGTTCTAGAGACCCAAAGCAGCCGATCACATACAACCCGTGCCATTCAAAATGCCCGATAAAATAACACCCTATTTTGATCAAACCAAAACCTATGCCTATCACTCTGGAGGACCTGGTCACGATACTGAAAAGTGCTACGCCTTGAGGGACAAAATACAAGACTTGATCAACCAAAAGGTGATACACTTGAAGACTCCGAATGTGCACAACAATCCTTTGCCTAATCATGGAGACAGTAGGGTGAACCTGATCGAGTTGGATGAGGAATGCAACTTAGAAGGGACTATCATTAAGGTAAAAGAAAAGGTACTAGCAACCGCTTCAGTTGCTCAAGCCGCTACAGCACCAGAGCCCATTGAGGTGCAAATGGCTCCCAAATTCTATGTTGATGTGGTTCCACCATACAACGACAAGGCTGTACCATGGGATTATGAAAGGGAGAAGAAAAACAAGTCCGTAGTAGAGACTGTTGCCGCACAAGGGATGACTAGGAGTGGGAGGATTTACACTCCCGAGCATCTTGTTCAAGATAGGCGAGGTATTAGCGAGGAAGAGTCCAAGGGACTGTGGAAGAAGGTGCAAGCAAAGGAGTACTCCGTAGTTGAGCACTTGGGCAAATCTCCAGCACAAATATCTGTTTTGGCTCTGCTCCTTAAATCGGAGAGCCACCGAAGTGCTTTAATGAAGGTGTTGGACGAAGCACAAGTTTCGGTGGACACTTCAGTTGAAAACCTGGCTAGCATGGTTGGACAAGTCATGGAGGCCAACCAAATTGCTTTCCATGGAGATGAGTTACCACCTGAAGGGTTGAATCACAACAAAGCTTTGCACGTCACTGTCAAATGCAAAGACTGGTCCATGGGAAGAGTTCTGATCGACGGAGGTTTCGGTCTGAACATATGCCCGTTCATCACTTTAAAAATAATGGGAATTGACTAAAGCGAGATAAGGGAGAGCGACATGAAGGTGAAGGCGTTCAATGGGTCACTAAGAAGCACCATTGGGGAGATTGACCTAACTATCATGGTTGGCCCCGTGGAGTTCACTGCTGAGTTCCATGTCATGGACATCTCTGCTTCCTACAATCTGCTACTGGGGAGGCCTTGGATCCACATGGCTGGTGCGGTGCCTTCCACATTGCACAAAATCGTGAAGTTTGAATGCGATCACAAAGAGGTGGTAGTGTTCGGTGAGGGGAACAATTCTATCTACAATGAGCAAACCATACCAGCAATTGAAGGAAATACTCCTGATGGGCAGACGTTCTATACTGTAGAACTCGTGGAAGCAGTGCAAGGAACTCGAGGAGGACACCGCAAGAACTACAATTCAAGTTGGAATCCCACAGACACGGCCCAAGGGGGTTACACCGCACACTTTGCTCCCAAGTTGGTCAACATACCGCCTGGGGCTAAAGAAAGAAGGAGGAACTTTTACAGTGCTTACTGGGATAGCCGAGACAAAGGCTACGAAGGGAGGAACTTGGTCTGGAAGCCAGTCATGTCTGACTGGGGAGTGGCCTCACGCGAATTTCGTGAGACCCTACCAGCTAAGACCGAGAAGCGACCAATGTACTCACCCAGTGCTCGTCCTAATTGAAAACACATCTCTAAAAAAACAAAGGGAAAGCAAGTGTGGATACCCAAAGCACCCGAACCTTTGGAAGTAGTGATCGAAGAGCCATACGTACTCCCACAGCCTGTGAAGTGGCCTGGAGACTGGGTCATAGGCATCATGATCAAGCAAGGCTATGAACCGGGCAAAGGCTTGGGCAAGAACTTGGATGGTATGGTCAAGCCGATCAGAATTGTGATGAGCCCCGACAACAAGAAGGCTGGCGTAGGATACATTGTGACTTACGAAAAGAGCATGGAAGAAGTGTCACTGGATTTCAAGTTCTATAAGAAAAGCACCAAGACTCTCTTGCTTATTTTCGTCTCGTCTGGATACTTGGATGGCCAGAAAGAGGAGGTGTCCAAAGCACAAGGAGTGGAGCCGAAGATAGCTGACGCTGAATAGGATCTTCTGGCATGAATGCAAAATCTATTCATAGCTGATGAAGACTGCTATGTGATCCTGGAAGAACATATTGAACCTCCTGGACTGACAAAGGCTGGATCTGGAGTGGCACTGAACAACTGGATCAGCAACCGGGCCCGAGCTTACCGTGGACCTTGGTAGAGCTGAGAGGATAAAAATTTTTTTTATGCTTTCTAAAATAAAACCCAACTCTGAGTCGTGGAGTTTGCATTTGTTTTCCCTTTGTTTGAACATGTTTCCCTACAAACTTTGTTTTGCAAGGATTCATAAATAAAATTCGCATTATTTTCTGTTTAACTCTTTGCTTTAATCTTTTAATTTTGCAATATTTTACCTTTTTTAGCATTCATACTAATAATCCCATTTAGTCCACAATCGCAACGTGTAATGAAACAATGGAGCTTGGGGAAGCTAGAGCTGATTATGATGATTTTAATGAAACTACACAGGAAGAATTTGAAAGATTTGAAAACAAACCTAAGCCAAACCTTGAGGAGACTGAGGTGATAAACTTAGGAGATGAGGAAATTGTGAAAGAGACAAGGATCAGTGTGCATCTCACCGCCGAGGATAAAAAGCTGTATACTGAGTTTCTTAAGGAGTATGAGGACGTATTCGCCTGGTCGTACGATGACATGACTGGTATAATCACGAACGTGGTAGCTCACAAATTACCTATCAATCCAGCTTTTCCGCCGATCAAGCAAAAGGTCCGAACTTTTAAGTCATCGGTACTGTTACCCAACCTGGTTGGCTAATATTGTCCCAGTGCCGAAGAAAGATCGGAAACTCCGAGTTTGCGTAGATTATAGAGATCTGAATAGAGCAAGTCCGAAGGATGATTTTCCACTGCCAAACATACATATCCTGATTTACAATTGCACGAAACATGAACTGAAATCCTTCGTAGACTGTTTCACCGGTTATCATCAAGTGCTCATGGATGAGGAGGATGCCGAGAAGACAGCTTTCACTATATCTTGGGGGACTTATTGCTACAAGGTTATGCCATTTGGGTTAAAGAATGCTGGGGCAACTTACATGAGGGCTATGACCACTATGTTCCATGACCTGATGCACAAAGAGATTGTAGTTTACGTAGACGATGTCATCATCAAATCAAAGAAGAGTTCGGAACATCTCGAAAACTTAAGCAAGTTTTTCAACCGCTTGCGAAAGTACAACCTGAAGCTAAATTCAGCAAAGTGTGCTTTTGGTGTTCCGGCAGGAAAGCTCCTGGGTTTCATCATCAGTAGAAGAGGTATCGAGCTGGATCCGTCCAAGATCAAAGCCATCAAAGAATTGCCACCGCCAAAAAGCAAGAAAGCGGTTATAAGCTTCTTACGAAGGCTCAATTACATCAGCCATTTCATAGCACAATCCACTGTCATCTGTGAGCCAATCATTAAGTTACTGAAGAAATACACAGTGATTGAGTGGACAGAGGACTGCCAAAAAGCATTTGATCGGATAAAGGAGTACTTGTCTTGCCCGCCTGTGCTGGTCCCACCTGAGCCTAGGCGACCTTTGATCTTGTACCTGTCCATGGTAGATTCAGCCTTTGGTTATGTATTGGGACAATATGATTCAGCTGGGAGGATGGAGCAAGCAATATACTATCTAAGCAAGAAGTTCACTTTTTATGAAGCCAAGTACACATTGCTAAAGCGCACATGTTGTGCGCTAACATGGATAGCACAGAAGTTGAGACACTACTTGACATCCTACTCAACGTCGCTGATATCAAGGATGGACCCTCTCAAGTACATTTGCCAAAAACCAATGCCTACTGGAAAGCTGGCTAAATGGAAAATGTTGCTCAGCGAATTCGACATCACTTTTGTCACTCAAAAGGCTGTGAAAGCTCAAGCCTTGGTTGATCATATGGCCGAGAATCCGGTAGGAGATGGCTATGAACCTCTGCACACATATTTCCCTGACAAAGAAGTCATGTTCGTAGGAGAAGATATCACCGAAGAGTATGATGGTTGGAGGCTATTCTTCGATGAAGCGGTTAATTTCAAAGGAATCGGCGTTGACGCGGTATTAGTTTACGAGACTGGACGACACTATCCTGTTACGGCCAAACTAAGGTTTCCTTGCACTAACAACATGGCGGAGTATGAAGCTTGTATTTTGGTACTTAGATTGGCAGTGGACATGAATATACAAAAGCTATTAGCAATCGGGGATTCTGACTTACTGATTCACCAAGTTTGAGGAGAATGGACAACAAAAAATTTGAAGATATTGCCAAACCTGGAGTGCATAAAGGGGCTGAAGCAAAGATTCACCAAGATAGAGTTCCGGCATGTACCTAGACTGCAAAATGAGTTCGCGGACACTTTGGCTACCATATCTGCCATGGTCAAGCATCCCGACAAGAACTACATTGACCCAATGACAGTGAGGAAGCAACCAACCTACTACTATCGCGTGGAGGAAGAATCAGATGGACAGCCTTGGTTCTATGGTATCAAAGGGTTTCTCAAAGATGGTAGTTATCCAAAGAATGCAACAAGTCTCCAAAAGAAGACACTGAGGAGGTTAGCAAATGGCTTCTTTCTGAACGGAGAATTTTTTTACAAAAGGACACCCGATTTAGGATTGTTGAGATGCGTGGACGCAAAAGAAGCTGCTAAATTGTTAGAAGGAATACACTCTGAGATGTGTGGTCCACACATGAATGGTTTTGTGCTTGCAAATAAGATCTTGAGAGCTGGTTATTTTTGGATGACAATGGAACATGACAACATAAAGCACGCGAAGAGATGCCATCAATGCCAAATCCATGGAGATATGATTCGAGTACCTCCCAATGAATTGAACATTATGGGATAGTTGGCCTTTTGCTGCCTAGGGTATGGATGTCATAGGACCTATCGAGCCAGCCGCTTTCAATGGGCATGGCTTCATACTGGTAGCCATTGGTTAATTTACCAAACGGGTAGAAGCTGCATCATACAAATCAGTAACAAAGAAGGTGGTGTCGAACTTTGTTCGTGATAAGATGATCTGCCGATTTGGCATCCTGAATCCATCATCACAGACAATGGGTCAAATCTCAACAGTGACCTAATGAAAGCAACCTGTGAGGTTTTCAAGATCAAGCATCACAAATCCACTGCATACAGACCTCAAATAAATGGTGTGGTCGAGGGGGCCAATAAGAACATCAAGAGAATATTGTGCAAGATGACAAGCACTTCAAAGCAATGGCATGAGAATCTACCCTACGCCCTTTAGGGTATCGCACTACAATGAGAACATCAACCGGGGCTACTCCGTATTTGTTGGTGTATGGCACCGAGGCAGTGATACCTGTGGAGATCGAGATACCATCTTTGAGAATCATCCAAGAGACACAATTGAAAGATGCTGAATAGATCAAAGGAAGAATGGAGCAATTGGTCCTCATCGATGGCAAGAGATTGAATGCGATATGTCACGGGCAATTATATCAGAGGAAGATGGCTAAAGCATTCAGCAAGAAAGTTCGAGAGAGATTCTTTGAACCTGGTAAATTAGTTCTTAAGAAGATATTTCCGAATCAAGAAGAAGCAAAAGGCAAGTTTGCACCAAATTGGCAAGGACCGTACATGGTTCACCGAGTTTTGAATGGAGGAGCACTGATATTGGAAGAGATGGATGGAGAAATCCCTATCAACTCAGATGCTGATAAAAGATACTATGTATAGGGATTTGTACTGATTAATGATTTCCCCATTCTGCAATACACTGGGTAATCTGAACTACGTAACGGTCTGATTCCTTAAGTGGGATACGTAGGCAACCTATTCAAGGTTCGGTTGCGTAAATACAAAACTTTCATTTTCCCACGAAGCAAATACAGGGGCAGAATTTTTGAGGAACTCTAAAAAATTCCCAAAGGACAAACATAGTTGACACTGGACAGAAATTTTTGAGGACCTCTCATAAATTTCAAATGCAAACTGGGGCAGAATTTTGCGGGCACCCTCAAAATTCATTTGGAACAGCATGAAGGACGACCACTTTGGCTTTATACAACGCGACTTGTGACTCAGTTGGATAAAATATTTCATTTAATTTTCTTTCTTATAAAAGTTTTTTTCCAAAATCATTTGCATTATATACTACTTTATGCATATCCCTGTCAGCTCGGCCAAGATCCCGGCACTCGTGGACAGCGAATGCGAAACAAGCCAAGAATGCACAAACCAAACCACCCCGTACAACTCACCAATCTTTCTTTGGATATAGGCACGAAAGATAACTAAATCAACAATGCACGGCTGATATGCTTCGACGAAAAGTTTTGTAATTTTAAATTAGCTGAGGGTACACATCCCAAGGCATCGATTGAGGGTATACAGCCCAATATTGATTTGTATTTTAAATTAGCTGAGGGCACACAACCCGAAGTGTCGATTGAGGGTATACAGCCCGATATCGATTTATCATTTTAATTTAGCTGAGGGTACACAACCCGAGGCCTCGATTGAAGGTACACAGCCCGATATTGATTTGCATTTTAAATTAGCTGAAGGCACACAACCCCAAGCATCGGTTGAGGGTAGACAACCCGATATCGATTTGCATTTTAAATTAGCTGAGGGCAAACAACCCGAAGCGTCGGTTGAGGGTACACAGCCCGATATCGATTTGCATTTTAAATCAGCTGAGAGCACACAACCCGAAGTGTCGATTGAGGGTATACAGTCTGATATATTTGTCATTTTAAATTAGCTGAGGGTACAGAACCCCAGGCATCGATTGAGGGTATGCAGCCCGATATCGATTTTCATTTTAAATTAGCTGAGGGCACACAACCCGAAGCGTCAGTTGAGGGTACACAGCCCGATATCAATTTTTATTTTAAATTAGTTGAAGGCACACAACCCGAAGTGTCGGTTGGGAGTACAAAGCCCGATATCGATTTGCATTTTAAATTAGCTGAGGGGACAGAACCCGAAGCGTCGGTTGAGGGTACACAGCCCGATATCGATTTGCATTTTAAATTAACTGAGGGCACACAACTCGAAGCGTCAGTAGAGGGTACACAACGCGATATCGATTTGTATTTTAAATCAGCTGAGGGTACACAACCCGAAGCGTCGATTGAGGGTATATAGCCCGATATCGATTTGTTATTTAAAGTAGCTGAGGGTACACAGCCCGAGGCATCGATTGAGGGTACACAACCCGATTTCGATTTGCATTTTAAATTAGCTGAGGGCACACAACCCGAAGCGTCGATTGAGGGTATATAGCCCGATATCGATTTGTTATTTTAAAGTAGCTGAGGGTACACAACCCGAGGCCTCGATTGAAGGTACACAGCCCGATATTGATTTGCATTTCTATTTCTTTGCGGAGGGCACACAGCGCAATGCATTGATGGAGGGCATAAAACCCAATGTCGAATCTAACGTTTGATAACAAAAGACACACCATCATGGCATAGTAAGCACAACTATATGCTGCAAGAATCTAGGAAAGACAATCCAGCCCAGCAGGAAGGTATGTTTTATATATGCATTATGTTGTAAACACATTTTCATTGCAGGAAATACACTCTAAGCAAAGTAAGCGTTTTGCCACATTCTCTTGAGCCATAGGCTCCTCTAGAGTCATGAAAAAATTGTCCGCACTGTCAAAATCTTTGCCCGAATGCTCTTTCATCATCCCCGGGCAAAGAGGGGCAGCTATTGACACCCAATTTTGTCCCTCCTATTTTCAGAAGCAACAGTTTTCAAATTTTACACACAATTGTGTATCCATTCTTGCCTCATCCATTCTTTTCAAATTATCTTCTCATAATAGTCTGACAATCGAGGCCATTTTGAAAAGCATCCTCTCAAACCATAGATATTTTTACAATTTTTGCAATTACTTCTATTTTTGACAAACCTATCCAAAATTGTTTTAAATCTCAAAATTACGTTTCTTAGCCATCCCATCATTTTAAATTAATTTCCTAATTTTTCTATATTTTTTATACCCATTTTATACAATTTTATACCTATTTTGTGCCTAATATACACAACCCAATTACACGTCATAATTAACACATCACCTATATTTTTACACCAGCACTGACGTGGCCTTATCATGGCCCTTCATTTTCGTAATTCAACGGCCAAGATCTAATTTCCCCTTACCCCACCTACACAGCCCCTAAACCTTTCCCCTCCCCTCAGTTCCACTCCACCAGCTCCGATATTCACTCCTCTCTCTCTCTCTTTGGCCATTTGATGAGCTACCACTGGCGATGGCTAATTAGGGAAAATAGTATCATCGTGTTCCCCTTGTCGTCCGCTACAAAACCCGAACACTATTTGTTTATTTCGACGGAGGTCAAATCGACCTTTTGTCAACAGAGGTTTTCTATCACCGGAGAAGTCTCTAGACATGGCTAATTGGAGCCTAATTTGTTACCAGTACTAAAGGAGGGAGGGAAATTCCTCGTACAGGTATTATTGAGCCGATTAAAACAAACCCGATTCGAATCCCAAACAGGTACCCCTCCTTACCCATATTTTCCCTTTACTTTTAATTGTTCCTACGTGACTTTAGACCTGAATTTGCCTAGTTTGTTCAATGTTCTAACATGCTTCATTGCGGTTTCTCAATCGATTAGGGTTAAGAATTAGTGAATGATAGCTTTTGCTCATGATGCTAATTTGAACACTAATACTGAGGTTTAATATAATCGCAACTAGCTTATTAGATTATCTCTGTTGATAGGTAAGCTTAAAATCCTTGTTCTTTTTGGGGCATGTTTGTCCTTGTTTGTCATAGTGTGCCTTGCCTCTCACCTTACCAAAATGCATGATCCCACACGATAATATGTCTGAAATTGAAATAGACAATCTGATTTGGCATGTTTAAGATTTTTGAAAGTAATTTGGTTAAATCTCCTGATTGAAAAGTTATAAATAGAAGCTGGTATAACATCTCTTGAAATCTGGTAAAGTATTTTCAATCTTTAAACTTGTTAACAGACTGATTTTGAACCTAGACTGTGTTAAGTTCGAAAAGGGGAAATCCTGTTTAGTTTAGGATTGAGTTTATCCTAAAACTAAAGGCTGATTGCTCTATTCTTGGCAAGTCCACCTAAGGGTATCTTTGAAGTTTGGAAGGAAAACTTTTCTATGCCTTTTTGATTTTCAAACTGACTTTGTTTAGGGGAAATTGATTCCCTCGGATTAATAGCATGATCTTCCCTTTCCTTCTTTAAAATTTTGACCTTTCACATTAGGATTTGAATTTTAAAAGGCCCCAGACTATGCCTGACACGACCCAGAATCCGGCTAGGCCGTGCGGGCACCCGACATCCTCCCCTAGACCCGTCGCGAGCTCGTACAATTGAGACCTCCGTAACTAGATCGTCAGCACAATCAAAATACTCGGGGCTTCGTCAGTACTAACCCCAGGCCAGACTGCTTCGTCTTGAACTCATACTGTTTGCTGATTTGTTGCACGAGGGTTCACAATTACCACAAAGGAATTAAAGAATTAACGAAAATACTTTTGAATCCTAGACCGACGCACGATCAGAAATGAAGGAAGTGAGACTTCCTAAATGCCATCATAGCCTCTCGTAGATAAGTACGGACGTCTACGTACCCATCAGCGAGACTCTACTAGACACTGTCTTAGTCTGGATAGACTCTAAACCGGGCTCTGATACCAACTCATGCAGCCATTTGAATAGGAATAATCATCCTCGCACAGTCTGCTGGACTAAAGAAGATTTAGCTAAAAGCTGAACGTAGGCAGACCTAAGCTGCCAACTACTCTTTAAAACGATGTCTAATATTCCAAGTTTTACCGTCAAAATATATTTAAACACACGTAATAAACTCAAATAATAGTTTAAAGGGTCAAATGGACCCCGATAATGAAATTGATTATATATTCGTACTCAGGGAGTTATGGGCAACATATAAATGTAATTTATTTAGGGTTTGGTCATGTGACCCTAAACCCTGTATATAGGCCTGGCCTGCGTATTGCGTATGCGAATAGGGTATCAGGTTCCTACCTGGATTGCCCTAAGATGTGAGGAATGAAGCCTTTAGCCTAATGTGATATATTTTTCTGCTTATTGAACACAGTGGGATCGTTTGGCAATGAATCCAAAGGACAAAGCGGTTATTGAGTGGCTGTACTAACTTTTTAACAAAGTAAGTGTTTATATCCATTTCTTTGGAGGCACCTGGCCTCGTGGATTTTCTACCACGTGTTCCTTACGTGTGTAGCTGCCGATAGGCGTACTCATTACGCCTTAGCTTTGGATTTACATTATATATTATATGTTATGTCCTATTGTTGGTATTGCAATGAGGATCTGAGCATTGTACTCTGGCTGTGAGTTGTCATCTACTTCCCGATTGTCGATGAGAGTCCCGCGCCGGTGAAGGGTTATTATTGCATCACATTGCATTCATATGCAATATTTGTCATTCATATGCATTACATTGCATATCATATTGAGGGCAGGAGTATTCCGCCCCAGGAGCAGGAGTATTCCGCTCCATTGTATCATATTGAGGGCAGGAGTATTCCGCCCCAGGAGCAGGAGTATTCCGCTCCATTGTATTATATCGGGTGCAGGAGTATTCCGCCCCAAGAGAGTGCAGGAGTATTCCGCCTCTGGTTTATATTATATCGGGTGCAGGAGTATTCCGCCCCAGGAGCAGGAGTATTCCGCTCCAGTTGGTTATCAGATTGGATTCCCCTCGAATGCAGGAGTATTCCGCTTCGAGATGGGACGACGGGCACATGTGACCCTTTGCATCATATTTCATTTCATCTCACTTCATTTCATTTCATCTCAATTCATACCATTGTGTAGACTTGCGGTACATGACTACTGTTCTGCTTATATGTGCATCGCTTATTTGTTGATATGTTTCTGCCACGCACCCTTGGTTGAGTTTAGAAGTTTCTTACGTGTTTCCGGTTGTTATCTGGCTCTGCCTTTTTATAATTTAAATAAAAGGAATTTGGTTTATCTGTTTCTTCTCCCTGGCTAGCTATCCTATTCTTGAGGTGGCTAGTCTGCCCCACTTATTGAGTCCTTTTGACTCACCCTTGTTTGTTGTTTGTTTCTTGTCTGTCTATTTCGTTTCGGCAGGTTCGCTCCAGGATTGAGTTCGCCGCGTTGTTCAGGAGCGAAGACGACTTCAGCTGTCAGGGTGAGCCTGATTTATTCCGGATGGCCACCAGTTTATTGTTTATTATTTCAGTTGCATTCTGCTCCCTTCAGGAGGTATCTGTCTTCTTTTGTACTCTTAGATGTCTAGTCTGGATAGCCCTAAACCTAGTATGTTGGGTAGTCAGCTGTAATTCCTTTTGTACAGCTAGAGGTATCAGTATGTCTGTGTTCTTGTTTTAAGTCTCGTCCTTATTTCTGAATTATTATAGTTATTTTCATAATTTAATTGGTAAGGGTTCGCCCGACGGGTCTAGGGGAGGATGTCGGGTGCCCGCACGGCCTAGCCGAATTCTGGGTCGTGTCAGTTGTAATGAGTACGCCTATCGGCAGCTACACACGTAAGGAATACGTGGTAGAAAATCCACGAGGCCAGGTGCCTCCAAAGAAATGGATATAAACACTTACCTTGTTATAAAGTTAGTACAGCCACTCAATAACCGCTTTGTCCTTTGGTTTCATTGCCAAACGATCCCACTCTATTCAATAAGCAGAAAAATATATCAAATCAGGCTAAAGGCTTCATTCCTAACATCTTAGGGCAATCCAGGTAGGAACCTGATACCCTATTCGCATACGCAATACGCAGGCCAGGCCTATATACAGGGTTTAGGGTCACATGACCAAACCCTAAATAAATTACATTTATATGCATTATATGTCATTCATATGCATTACATTGCATATCATATTGAGGGCAGGAGTATTCCGCCCCAGGAGCAGGAGTATTCCGCTCCATTGTATCATATTGAGGGCAGGAGTATTCCGCCCCAGGAGCAGGAGTATTCCGCTCCATTGTATCATATTGAGGGTAGGAGGATTCCGCCCCAGGAGAGTGCAGGAGTATTCCGCCTCAGCTTTACATTATATCGGGTGCAGGAGTATTCCGCCCCAGGAGAGTGCAGGAGTATTCCGCCTCTGGTTTATATTATATCGGGTGCAGGAGTATTCCGCCCCAGGAGCAGGAGTATTCTGCTCCAGTTGGTTATCAGATTGGATTCCCCTCGAATGCAGGAGTATTCCGCTTCGGGATGGGATTACGGGCACATGTGACCCTTCGCATCATATTTCATCTCATTTCATTTTATTTCATTTTATTTCATACCATTGTGTAAACTTGTGGTACATAACTATTGTTCTGCTTATACGTGCATTGCTTATTTGTTGATATGTTTCTGGCTCACATCCTTGGTTGAGTTTATAAGTTTCTTGCGTGTTTTCGGTTGTTATCTGGCTCTACCTTTTTATAATTTAAATAAAAGAAATTTGGTTTATCTGTTTCTTCTCCCTGGCTAGCTATCCTATTCTTTGAGGTGGCTAGTCTGCCCCACTTATTGAGTCCTTTTGACTCACCCTTGTTTGTTGTTTCTTTCTTGTCTGTCTATTTCGTTTCGGCAGGTTCGCTCCAGGATTGAGTTCGCCGCGTTGTTCAGGAGCGAAGACGACTTCAGCTGTCAGGGTGAGCCTGATTTATTCCGGATGGCCACCAGTTTATTGGTTATTATTTCAGTTGCATTTTGCTCCCTTCAGGAGGTATTTGTCTTCTTTTGTACTCTTAGATGTCTGGTCTGGATAACCCTAAACCTAGTATGTTTGGTAGTCAGCTGTAATTTCTTTTGTACAGCTTAGAGGTATCAGTATGTCAGTGGTTTTTTTAAGCCTTGTTCTTATTAATGAATTGAATTATATTTATTTGCCTAATTTAATTGGTAAGGGTTCGCCCGACGGGTCTAGGGAAGGATGTCGGGTGCCCGCACGGCCTAACCGGGTTTCGGGTCGTGTCAATGCCTATATAAACTCTTCTTTTTCTCGACTAAAGACACAAGTTCTGGACATTAAAAAACCCAGAAACACACACTGATGCACTTATAAGATTCTACATAGCTATTCTGGCATACAATTCTCTTTGTTTGTTGGATCCCCTGAAGGAATACTGCTCACTGCTTGTGTGTGGGCTGATTTTGCTTCTCTTCTTTCCTGTCTGCATTCTTGTTAACCTCACAGTGCCTCAAGGTATTCCCCTCTCACTCCTTATCACCAATTACTTCTGTATATATGTGTGTGTCTGGCATACTCTTATCACATCTTTGTTAAAGCTAATGGCATACTCTATTTTGCCCAGGTTCTGTGTGTCCTAAGTGATATCTGCACTTTTTTGTTTAAATTATGACAGTATTGTCAAGGTGCAGTTAGATGAATGATACTTCTCTTCACTTCTGATTATTTAGTGCATCTGTGTGTATGTGTGTTCCTTTAGCATGACCTTACCCCATCTCTATTTCATTTAAATTACTGGTATGCCTTGCCTTCTTTGGGTGTCCTACACATCTGTAAATCATAGCGACCTTATAAAAGGTGCACTGATTGCACCTGTTCCTGTCAGATCTCCTTTCAATCCAGGACTTCCCTTTCCCCATTCCCTTGCTAACTCTATTTTGCTTGCAGTTTTGTGTGGCCTCATATAGCCTACACTACACTCCATGCTTACAGGAGGACACTGAGGGTTCAATAGGGTCCAGGTTTGGACCTCCTAAGCTTGTTCTGATTGATTTTGAAATCAGAAACCTTCTGACTATTGAGAAACATGGCCTTTCCCTTTGGCCAGTACCCCTTCTCTTCTTATGTTTCGCCTTAGGAACTGTCCCCCAAATTTGTATATTTGCTAGGTGTCCTGTCTGTATCTTTTTAAAACAGGACTACAACAATGATGTTGTACAAATTGGCTATCCAGGAGCCATTCTCTTATCCCTTTTCTTCCTGTGTGCAATGCATCATGCTTAAGCTTGAGAAAAAATGATTCTGAGTTGCTTTTTTCGATGAAACTGATTGTTTTGGTAGTCTGAAATCCCACCTTCACCAAAAGATTTTACACTTAATATAGCAGAAGAATGATTAACTCGTGGCACAATTTGAAACTTTGAATAAACAGGGATGTATGTGTTCTGCTTGCCTAGATGAGACTATTTCTGAAAACTAAATTTGCCCCTCTTCTACATAAACGGTCTGGACCCAAAAACGTTTTTAAAAGAGGTCCTTTATATGCATAAATCAGTTTTGACCACTACTTATGCTCTTATACACTAATCTAATAGTGTATAGGGGTGTATAAAGTACTCGAGGTCATTTATACGCTTTAAAGATATTTAAAAAAAAAAAAAAAAAATATATATATATATATATATACAGTCCTTTATTTGCATTTATGTGCTTTTGTGAACCCATTTTCAAAAACAGCCTCTCTACCTATATATATTTCCAAAACCCGACCCCAACACAAAAAAAAGCCATTAAGGTTAGGGCTCGACAATTAATGACAAGTCATACCGACCCTAAATGGCCAACATTTCGTTTTAAAAGAAATCCCCTTTTGTGTTTTTGCTAGAAACCAAATCCTGTTTGTAAAATAGACTGTTTGTGTAAATTGTCTTAAATGTGCAAATTATATATATAGGCTGAAGTTGAACCCTCATTTATATGTTAACACCTACTTACGATTAGGCGTTTGATATTAAAAGTCGTAAATACGATTAGGCTTAAAATAGGTTGAATATGAAACTATTTGTGCGTGTGTTCAAGAATAGCCTAAATGTGTTATCTCTTTAGAATTTTGAAGTAAATTTCCCAAGTTAGTATTTAATGACGATATATACTCTTTTATCCCAAAACATAGACTCAAACGGTAACCACTTTTTGGGAAGTGCCTAACACTTTCTTCCCCGAGTCATTTGGACTTCTTACCTTTATAGAATCTCCGGAATTGACTAGTTTACCTTTTGAATTTGACTTGAGACCCTTAGGTGACCTAATACGCCTTAGAAATTATATTAGGGGGAGACTCCAACATCTAAACTCAAACGAGTTCACCCAGTCAAATCCGAAAACCGATTCGCCTTGAGTTGAGTCCAAAATCGGGTATGACACTCAACCATTTGCACAACACTAGTAGGAATTAATTCACACATAAAAACCATCAATTTTCTTTTCACAAGTGTGCCCAACTACTGCATGCTCACAACTTTCACTTTGACTATTAGCAATGCAAGATAAAGAATCATTAATTCCACAAAAGGTATAACTATCAACCATACTCAAGTCTCTATCAACCATACTCAAGTCTAGAGACTCACTCAACGAAATACAAGAGTTGGGATTAGCTTTGTTACCTTGTAGCACAATTAAAGATTATTCTTTACATTGGCTTTTCAAATTTAAGCTCACTTATTCACTTGGAGACTTCACTTTGATCTCCTCTTTTTCTTTAAGGCATGGAACCATTTCCAAAGAAGGATTCCCCAATTTAGCTCCTCCAAGCATACCTTCAAAAGATACAAAGCAACTAGAGAATACAAGAAAGGTTAGAATCATAAGAATAAGAAAGATCCTCACCCTCACTCTTTTATTTTCGCTCTTTCTTTTCTCTCAATTTTTCTTCACACTCTTCTCTCTTTTCTTGTGACAACTCACTCACTTCACTCCACTCAAGCTCTCCTTTTCCTCTCTTGAGTTGTCACTTGCCACTCCCTTACTTGTCTCAATCTTTTCTCTCTCAAGGTTATTTGGACTAGGACATGTGCCAAGAATCCCTTTGGAAGGGATAGGAGTACTCTTTACCTCAACTTTCAACTTGACACCACTTAAAGTGTCTATTTTCGTACCACCCTCTAAGTCACATTTCTTAACTTGTCTCCTAGGACTAATGGGGCATTTTGGTGTGGGCAAAACGATGGAAATTCTTAAGGGACAATTCTATTGGCCCAAAATGTAATTGGATGTTGTGAGGGTGTGTGGCCAATTCTTGGAGTGTAGGCAAGCCAAGTCAAAGCTACTTCCGCATGGTTTGTATTCACCCCTCCCCATTCCCTTAGGTGCTTGGCTTGATATCTCCATGGATTTTGTCCTTGGATTGCCTAGGACTAATAGGGGCAAGGATAGCATTTTTGTGGTTGTTGATAGATTTTCTAAAATAGCTCACTTCATTCCATGTCACGAGGTTGATGATGCATCTCACATAGCTAATTTGTTTGTTGAAAATGTGCTTAAATTGCATGGGGTCCCAAACACTATCGTTAGTGATAGGGATCCCAAGTTCCTTAGTCACTTTTGGAAGGAGCTTTGGGGGAGCCTTGGCACCAAGTTGTTGTTCTCTACTTCTTGCCACCCCCAAATCGATGGCCAAACTGAGGTTGTTAATAGAACCTTGGGTGCCATGCTTAGAGCTATGGTCAAGGGGAAACTAGTCTCTTGGGAAGAACACCTACCCTTGATTGAATTTGCTTATAATAGGACCATGCACACATCTACTTGCATGACACCATTTGAAGTTGTGTATGGATTTAATCCCCTTACCCCCCTTGGATCTTACGCCTTTGTCTTGTGATGTTGTCTTAAGCTTAGATGCCAAGGAGCGAGTTCAACAGATGAAGCAACTCCATGAGCAAGTAAGGAAACAACTTGAGAAGAAAAATCAAGAAGTTGCCAAGAAAGTAAACAAAGGAAGGAAGAGGATCATCTTTGAGCCCGGTGATTGGGTGTGGGTTCATTTCCGGAAGGATAGATTCGCAAACAAGAGGACGAGCAAATTGATGCCTAGAAGAGATGGCCCCTTCCAAGTCCTTGAACGCCTTAATGACAACGCGTACAAGGTGGACTTGCCTAGTGAATACCAAGTGCACAACACGTTTAATGTGTGTGACTTGTCTCCCTTCAAAGTTAAAGATCAAGTGAATCCGTGGACGGATTCTTCTCAAGACGGGGAGAATGATGCAACCCGACGCTCATCCACGCCCTTCGCGAGGAGCCAAGCTATGTTGTTGCAGAACTTACAGGCAATGTTTACACAATTGGAATTGATTGGGCAAGTCTTGGGGGCTCCAGGGCAGTTTTGCATGCTTATATCCTCTGGAACTGAAAATGCTCAATGCGATCGCGCGTGCACAGACGCGATCGCGGAAGGGGAAACAGAGGAGCTACCCGATCGCAAGTGTCAGACGCGATAGCGTGGTATTGAAAATGAAGAGCTGCGTGATCGCGCGTCCGCAGACGCGATCGAAAAGAGACAGGTTGAAGGATCGCCTGCACGATCGCGTCACCATAGCCGCGATCGCATGGACACGAATTAAAGCTCAGCGCAATAGCGTGCATCACTGCATGATCGCGCTGAGACGAGGATCAGAAAGCCCACCAGTGGCTAATGACTTGAAGGCCCATTGTTAAGGGTTAATTAAGGCATTTGCCAATGTATAAATACTTCCAAAAGTTATTGGTAGACCTAGTTTTGATGAATATTGATAATTGTGAGGATTTGACTAAGCTTATTTGCTTAAGCATCATTATTGTCCTTGATTTGCAATTACTGGGGTTTGTTCACGGACCAACAAGGAGTATACATCTCAAATTTGGAGCAAAAACACAGTGGTTTGTGAAGATTCAAGTTGAAAAGTGAGCTTCAAAGTCGGGTTCTGCTTCAAACCCAGAAGCTTACGCGATCGCGCCAGCTTCAGCGCTATCGTGCAGGCCAATCATTAAAAGGCCTATGCGATCGCGACCAACACACGTGATCGCGACCAACACACGCGATCGCGCCAAGTACCACCAGCAAGTCTCCGCGATCGCGAACAACGCACGTGATCGCACTGAACATCAATTTCCAGAAAAATAGATTCTTAGACAGAACGTTCGCAACAACCCCGTAACAGTTTCCAATCAACCGGAACTCAATTTCAGCATCAAGAACAGTGAGTTTCTAGATCACAAACCAAATTTCATCCAATTCCGAATCCGATTCGTGCTAATTCGATTCATGCCTTCCTTTCTTCCTTTTCTTTAAACGTTCTAAAGTGCTTTTGTCAGTTTCAATTGTCCGTGTCTTGTCACCACAATTCCTTCCGATCCCGAATTAGTTGAGTTTGATTGTCAAGTCGGACTTAGTGTGCGAAGAACAAAGTTGCAATAGCAAAAGAGTGGAAAAAGGCAAGTGAGAAAAGAGCATTAGAGTGAGTAAAAGCCGAATGTTGAGTGCAAATACGAGTGAATTGAGCGACATCAATTTGAGTGTAAACACTTAGGGAGCGACTCGGTGAGGACTCTTTCTACTAACCATGTTTGTTTAATTGTTTGAAGGTACAATGACTCAAGAGGGGAATGAAGGAAACATGGAACTTAAAACCATGATGAAAGCCATATTGGAAAAGATGGACTTCTTGGAAAATAAGATTAATGGGTTGGATAGAACGGTGAAGGAACTCACATCCAAGGAGGAGCTTCGGGAAAAGGGAAAACAAGTGGTTGGCACACCTCAAACCGTAGGGGTGCGGGATGATGGACCAACCCAAATCTCTCTAGCCAATGACCGCTACTCACACATGGTGGCCCAAGATACCTATTCGCCGAACATCACTTCACAAGTGAGGGATCCTACTCATAATCTCCCAAGAAATGAGCAACCAAGGAATGACACTCCAAGGCCACTTGATGTTGAGGGCTTTCATGAGAATGAGAACTATGAATTGACTTTTTCGCTATCCGTGTGAAGCCCAACGAGGGGGAGTTCCTTTTGGGGGAGTTAGAGTACGAGGTGGTCGATTCGGAGGAGGTTACCAAGGGATAATGGCTCGTGATGGAGACGACTATGACCACGGGGGTTATGGTGGGAAACGGAGGTATCATGATGAACATAGAGGGTTGAACATTATCAAGGTCAACCTACCTACCTTCCAAGGCAAAAGTGATCCGGATAAGTACATGGAGTGGGTGATCTCGATGGAGAGAATCTTTCAAATCAACAACGTCCACAATGCTACAAGGGTGAAGTATGCTATCTCCCAATTTGAAAGCTTTGCTTTTACTTGGTGGGAGTCCAATGAAATCAAAGGGAAACACAAGTGCTCATTGCTAATGGGGGGTGGGAGGCTTTGAAAGGCATGATGGAGGCTCGGTTTCTACCTCCACACTATGAGGATGAATTGCTCAAAAGGTCCTACAATTTGAGGCAAGGAACCAAGAGCGTGGCAGAGTATTTTTATGAGTTTGAGAGGACTAGGATAAGAGCTAATGTGCTAGATGATGACCGATCTCTCATACCAAAGTTTCGTGGTAGTTTGAATACGGAGATCTCCTCCCTGATGGAATTGCACCGGTTTGAAAGCTTGGTTGAAGCATTCCAAGCGGCTCAAAAGGTGGAGAACGGGATCAAGCTAGACAAGTCTTACAAAGCCAAAAACATTACATCCACTTGGAGCAAAGGAAAAGACAATGTGAAGGCTTATACCCCATGGGATAAACTAAGGAGCCCAAGCGTGACTTTAAAGGCAACTTTGAATGAACCAAGCCCAAAGAGGAGCCCAAGGCGGGAGGAAATAAAGCTAAACTTGAAAACTTATCTAACATTCAATGCTACAAGTGTAATGGCCGTGGCCACATGATGCGAGATCGTCCCAATAGGAGGTCTATCATTGCTTTGGGTGATGGAGGCTATGAAACAGGTGGAAGTGATGATGATGAGATAGATAGGGGTATGCCAAGTGATGGTGATTTTGATGAGGAGGCGACGGGAGATGGGAAATTAGAGGAAAACTATCTTACTCTTGTGGTAAGAAGAATCATGGGGGCGCAAGTGAAGGAGGAGTTGGAGTCGAACCAAAGGGAGAGCTTATTCCATGCCTATTGTAAGGTTCAAGGTGCTATTCTTTGATTATTGATGGTGGTAGTTGCGTTAATGGGGTGAGCATCACCTTTATTGAACAACTTAAACTACCCACTAGAAAGTGCCCGCAATCTTACAAACTCCAAAGGTTGAACGAGTGTAGTGAACTTAAGGTGACCAAGCAAGCCTTGATTAAATTCAAGATTTGGGATCACCATGATGAGCTTTTATTTGACGTGGTCCCTATGCAAGCTTGCCATATCTTGCTTGGTAGGCCTTGGCAATATGACCGCTTGGCGAAGCATGATGGCAAGACCAATAGGTATGCCTTGGAACTGGGGGTCGAAAATTTGTTCTCAATCCATTGACCCCGGCGCAAGTGAGTAAGGGATATAGGAAGATGAGGGAGTTAAAGTTGAAAAGAGAGAAAGAAAAGAAAGAGGGAGTTGTGGAGGAAGGGAGAGTGGGAGTTGTTACTCAAAAGAGTGAGGAACCAAAAGAGGGAGTGAACTTGTTCTTTTATAGGAAGGAATGTTTGAGAGATGTGGAGGAAGGAGTACCAATGATTCTCCTCCTACACAAGGAACATGTTTTTCTTGCTAACGAACTAACCCCTTCTTTGCCTAGTTCTATTTCTTCTCTTTTGCAAGGTTATGAAGACATCTTTCCCGAGGAGTTGCCTAGTGGGTTGCCACTACTAAGAGGCATTGAGCATCAAATCGACCTTGTTCCGAGTTCACAATTGCCCAACAAGGCCGCTTATAGAAGCAAACCTGAAGCTACCAAAGAACTTTAAAAGCAAGTGGAGGAGTTGCTTGGGAGAGGCCTTGTGGAAAAGAGCTTGAGCTCATGTGCTGTCCCGGTCATCCTTGTGCCAAAGAAAGATGGGACTTGGCGCATGTGTGTGGATTGTAGAGCCATAAACAAAATCACGGTAAAATGTCGTCATCCTATTCCTAGGTTACATGATATGGTAGATGAATTATGTGCCTCTTTTGTGTTTTCAAAAATTGATTTGAGGAGTGGATACCACCAAATTCGGATGAAACCGGGTGATGACTGGAAGACGACCTTTAAGACCAACTTTGGTCTTTCTGAGTTTCTTGTCATGCCTTTTGGCTTATCCAATGCTCCTTCAACCTTCATGAGGTTGATGAACCATGTGCTCAAATCCTTCATTGGAAAATTTGTTGTGGTTTATTTTGATGATATTCTTATCTATAGCAAATCCATTGATGAGCATGTTAATCATTTGAAACAGGTGTTTGATGTCTTGAGAAAGGAACAACTATTTGCTAATTTGAAAAAGTGTTCTTTTTGTATTGAAAAAATTGTTTTCCTTGGTTTTGTGGTGAGTGCAAATGGTGTGGAGGTAGATGAGGCTAAGGTGGAGGCCATTAGGGATTGGCCCATTCCTAGAAGCATTGGTGATGTGAGGAGTTTTCATGGGTTGGCTAGCTTCTATAGGAGGTTTGTGAGAGGGTTTAGCACTATAGCCGCACCATTGACCAAAGTGATAAGGAAGGATAAGGTGTTTGTGTGGGGAAAGGAGCAAGAAGAGGCTTTTGTGAAATTGAAGGAAGTCCTCAGTTCCACACCCCTTCTCCAATTGCCAAACTTTGATAAGACCTTTGAGATTTAATGTGATGCTAGTGGGGTAGGTATTGGGGCCGTGTTGATGCAAGAGCAAAAGCCTATTGCCTATTTTAGTGAGAAACTCAAGGGAGCAACCACTAAATATTCCACCTATGACAAAGAGTTATATGCTTTGGTGAGGGCATTGGCTCATTGGCAACATTACCTTTGGTCCAAAGAGTTTTTTATTCGAACCGACCCACCAATCCTTAAAACACCTCAAATCCCAAGAGAAATTGAATGTAAGACATGCCAAATGGGTGGAATTTCTTGAGACTTTTCCCTATGTCATCCATTACAAAATGGGGAAGGAGAATGTGGTGGCGGATGCCTTATCCCAAAAATTTGTGCTTCAATCAAGAAGGCACTTGTTGTTGAACACTTGGGGTCAAAACTCATGGGCTTTGAGAGTATGAGGGAAATGTATGTTAATGACCCAGAGTTTGGAGAACTTTATGTTGATTTTGAATTGGAGGAAAGGGGTAGAAGAGTCAATCGATTGTGTGGAGAGGAGGAAGTAAGTAGTGATGTGGAGAAAAAGAGGTATCACAAGTTTGATGGCTTCTTGTTTAGGAATGGGAAACTATGTGTGCCTAATTTATCTTGGAGGGAATTAATAGTGAGGGAAGCCCATAGTGGGGGACTAATGGGGCATTTTTGTATGGGCAAAACGATGGAGATTCCTTAGGAACAATTCTATTGGCCCAAAATGAAAGTGGATGTTGTGAGGGTGTGTGGCCAATGCTTGGAGTGTAGGCAAGCCAAGTCAAAGCTACTTCCGCATGGTTTGTGTTCACCCCTCCCTATCCCCTTTGGTCCTTGGCTTGATATCTCCATGGATTTTGTCCTTGGATTGTCTAGGACTAAAAAGGGCAAGGATAGCATTTCTGTGGTTGTTGATAGATTTTCTAAAATGGCTCACTTCATTTCATGTCACAAGGTTGATGATGCATCTTACATAGCTAACTTGTTTTTGACAATGTGCTTAAATTGCATGGGGTCCCAAAAACTATCGTTAGTGATAGGGATCCCAAGTTCCTTAGTCACTTTTGGAAGGAGCTTTGGGGAAGGCTTGGCACCAAGTTGTTGTTCTCTACTTCTTGCCACCCTCAAACCGATGGCCAAACCGAGGTTGTTAATAGAACCTTGGGTGCCAGGCTTACAGCTATGGTCAAGGGGAAACTAGCCTCTTAGGAAGAACACCTATCCTTGATTGAATTTGCATATAATAGGACCATGCACACATCTACTTGCATGACACCATTTGAAGTTGTGTATGGCTTTTATCCCCTTACCCCCTTGGATCTTACACCTTTGTCTAGTGATGTTGTCTTAAGCTTAGATGCCAAGGTGCGAGCTCAAGAGATGAAGAAACTCCATGAGCAAGTAAGGAAACAACTTGAGAAGAAAAATCAAGAAGTTACCAAGTAAGCAAACAAAGGAAGGAGGAGGATCATCTTTTAGCCCGGTGATTAGGTGTGGGTTCATTTCCGGAAGGATAGGTTCCCAAACAAGAGGACAAGCAAATTGATGCCTAGAGGAGATGGCCCCTTCCAAGTCTTTGAACGCCTTAATGACAACGCGTACAAGGTGGACTTGCCTAGTGAATACCAAGTGCACAACACGTTTAATGTGTGTGACTTGTCTCCCTTCGAAGTTAAAGATCAAGTGAATCCGTGGATGGATTCTTCTCAAGACGGGGAGAATGATGCAACCCGATGCTCATCCAAGCCCTTCACGAGGAGCCAAGCTAGGGAGTTGCAGCAGCTACAGGCAATGTTTACACAGCTGGAACTGATTGGGCAAGTCTTGGGGGCTCCAGGGAAGTTTTGCATGCTTACTGCCTCTGGAACTGAAAATGCTCAACGCGATCCGGCGTGTGCAGACGCGATTGCGGAAGGGGAAAGAGAAGAGCTACGCGATCGCGAGTGTCAGACGTGATCCCGTGGTATTGAAAATGAAGGACTGCGTGATCGCGCGTCCACAGATGCAATCGCGCAAGAGACAGGTTGAAGGATTGCCTGCGTGATCGCGTGACCATAGCCGCAGTCGCGTGGACACGAATTAAAGCTCAGCGCGATAGCGTGCATCACTGCGCGATCGCGCTGAGACGAGGATCAGAAAGCCCACTAGTGGCTAATGACTTGAAGGCCCATAGTTAAGGGTTAATTAAGGCATTTTCCAGTTTATAAATACTTCCAAAAGTCATTAGCAGACCTAGTTTTGATGAATATTTATAATTGTGAGGATTTGGCTAAGCTTGTTTGCTTAAGCATCATTATTGTCCTTGCTTTGTAATTAGCTTAGCTAATTGAGGATCAAATAGCTAGGGTTCTTTTGTTTAGGCTATTAAGAGGATAATTAGGTTAACCTTTCCCTAATTAATTTCCTTAATTCTTCTCTAAATCAATTGGGTCTTACTTTTAATTCTTGTCTTTTTATTTGTGTCTTTGATTTTCATATCAAAAGTCATAGTATCTCCTATTCATTCCCACATAGTAGATGTCCCTTGATGCATTATATTGAAACTCTTTGTTTTGAATCCAAGGCATTCCCAAACAAACATGACTAGTGTACAAAAGATACACTTCACAAAACATAAATTCCTTATATCTCCCTTTAGAAATGCAAACCTTTGCTGTTCTGTCAATCCATACTCCATTATACTCATAAGGAGTTGCCAATTAATAACAAGGTATTTTCAACTCCTTAACCAAAGTAGGGCTAATGCAATTTTCATCAATGTTATCAGCTTGTAGAATATAGCCTCCATATCCTTCAATACTAATAGTAAATCTGCTTAGCTTCTTTTTGTGTCCATCTAAATAGTAATGGCGTAATGGATCCTCACTAGTAGTCGGACCACAAGATGCATTCATCCCACTTGACCTACCACCATAACCCGCCCAATCTCTCAAAGCATTGTTAGACCAAAACAAACCATTTAGAGAGCAAGTAGCACCTTTTCTCACTTTAGGCCCCAAGTTTCCTTTCACATGAGAATTAGAGACATTGAATCTTTTAGCACAATTAGAAGATGTAAACTCTCTTATTCTCATGGAGCAATACCCGCTTCTTTTCAATCCAATAGAAAGACCACTACTACTCTATTGTCTAATTTTAGGACCATAAAGAGAAGATGCAAATGAACAATCTCTATAATAAGTTTCATCATCAATTCTCACTATGTCACTATCTACATTTTCAAGTTCATCACAAGAAGAGTAAATATGAACATTATACCTTGAAGCGTCACTATCATCATCTCAAAGGCGAGAAGCATAGGAGTTCTTATCATCACATTCATCCTCATAAGCCTCATAGTCTTCACGAGCTCCATGATCACCATAGTGACTCGCTTCATCACTATAAAAGCCGTAGTTCCCTGAATTATCATAGTAACTCCCACCATCATCATAGGAACCATAGTCTCCACAGTCATCGTAACAATCCCCATCATCCCCATAAGAGCCATAACCTCCACAATCATCATCCGAGGACATATTTGCAACAATAAAAAGAAAAGGACCTCACAAATTCACACCCTCATGTGTATCACTCAATATATGATCACTCAAATTTCTTTCCACTCGTGTATACACTCAAGTTCAATGGCTTTTACGACCACACGCTAATGTTCTCACCACTCAAGCCTTTTTCAATTCAAGGGTCCCCTTAATATCTTAAAGGTTCTACGACCTCAAATTCTCAAGGTAAGTATCCACGTTTCGGTTCGGAATTGAGTTTATAAGACACCAAAGAAACGGAAAAAGACACATAAACAGACTAGGAACAAATAAAACATGCAACAAAACTAAAAAGAGAAAAGCACGATTCGTATTGGCACGAAACGAAATTGGAATTGGATGAAATTTTGTGTACGAGGTAGAAACTTAATGTATTTGATTATATAAAAGGGGTTTGTGTGATCTGAAACTATTTAGGGGTTGTTTCGAGCAAAATGTAAAGTGACTGATTTTTTATTCAGCGTTGTCGCGTGAGTTTGGGCCCTATCACGAAGAGTAAGTCAATCACCTTGCGCTGTTAGCCCGCGATCATAAGAACAAATTTCAACAAGCCTGCTGAAACGACCTCGGTTAGTCGTTTCAGAAGTTAGGACTCCGATTGACGTGCCGATAATTTTAAAATATTCGTAATGTCCATTAGGACCTGTCTGTAAAATTTGAGCTAAATCAGACCCCGTTTGGTAGGCATCGGAAGAAGGTTTCAGTTTTTATCGTTGATAAATATTAAAAAGAGATTTTCGAGCTGGGTTTTGGCGAATGAGCTCCCATTCAAAATCCGAAAGCGCTGATAGATTCGTATGATTATTTTTAACTTTTGTGAACTTTCGAAAGTAAATTTCGATGTTGTTCGGCTAGTTTCCGCTAAAATGCCGAAAGTTAAATAATTTGACTTTTTCTATTTAAATTCACATCTTGAGTTTCGGGAGTCCAATTTAAGATCTTCCTTCGCGAGTATGTTACATATATTTTGTATAACTGGTATGCAAAAGTTAGAATTATTTCAAATATCGTAGGGTACCGTTTTAATTTTTACCGTAGCAGCGAATTTTAAAGGAAAAAGAAGAAAAGGACAAAAGACATATAATGGCGGTGGGGATATAAATCCCCTAGTTAGCAAACTCAGAAACAGAATGATGAGAATTGAGAAGAGAAAGCACGCAGGTGAAAAAAATGCCAGAAAATAAGAAAAGGGGCCGGAAAAAAGTAGAATTTTCACCCTGAAACATTCAGAGTGGGATCGTTTGGCAATGAAACCAAAGGACAAAGCGGTTATTGAGTGGCTGCGCTAACTTTTGGAAGAGGTAAGTGTTTATATCCATTTCTTCGGAGGCACTTGGCCTCGTGGATTTTCTACCACGTGTTCCTTATGTGTGTAGCTGCCGATAGGCGTACTCATTACGCCTTAGCTTTGAATTTACATTGTATATTATATGTTATGACCTGTTGTTGGTATTGCATTGAGCATATGAGCATTGCACTCTGGTTTTGAGCATTGCATATACTTCCCGGTTGGCGATGAGAGTCCCGCGCCGGTGAAGGGTCATTATTGCATATACTTCCCGGTTGGCGATGAGAGTCCCGCACCGGTGAAGGGTCATTATTGCATATACTTTCCGGTAATCGATGAGAGTCCCGAGCCGGTGAAGGGTCATCATTGCATATACTTCCCGGTAATCGATGAGAGTCCCGAGCCGGTGAAGGGTCATTATTGCATATATCTTCTGGTTGACGATGAGAGTCCCGCGCCGGAGATAGGTATCAGGCACATGTGACTGCATTGCATTATACCGCATACATCCCATCTCATTGCACCGCATACTGACTATTGTGTGTATTGTGTTGTGTTTTATGTATGCGGTATGTATACTATGTCGTGGACATATCTCAGCTTGCCTATATATTTCTGGCTCGTATTCTGGGTTGCCGGGATCGGGTTGCACGCCACAACAGTATAAATATATTGATCGGGTTGCACGCCGCAACGATTTAAAATATGGATCGGGTTGCACGCCGCAACAGGATGAATATATGGATCGGGTTGCACGCCGCAACAGGATGTATTTCTGATTGTTGATGTGTTAGGGATACCTATATGTTCTGGCTACCTTATGTTCCTGGTTGTTAATGAGTTTGTGATTCTATACGTGTTCCTAGTTATTGTCTGGCTCTGCCTTTTCATAATTTAAATAAGGGAAATTTTGTTTATCTGTTTCTTTTCTCCCTGGCTAGCTATCCTATTCTTTGAGGTGGCTAGTCTGCCCCACTTATTTAGTCCTTTTGACTTACCCTTGTTTGTTGTTTTTTGTTTTGTCTATCTATTTCGTTTCGGCAGGTTCGCTCCAGGATTGAGATCGCCACGTTGTGAAGGAGCGAAGACGACTTCAGCTGTCAGGGTGAGCCAGCTTTTATTCCGGATAGCCACCAGTTTATTGTTTATTATTTCAGTTACATTTTGCTCCCTTCAAGAGGTATTCGTCTTCTTTTGTACTCTTAGATGTCTAGTCTGGATAGCCTTAAACCTAGTTTGCGGGTAGTCAGCTGTAATTTCTTTTTTTCTTTTTACAGCTTAGAGGTATCATAATGTTTGTACTTTTTCTAAGTCTTATTATTATTAATAAATTGAATTATATTTATTTTCCTAATTTAATTGATAAGGGTTCACCCGACGGGTCTAGGGAAGGATGTCGGGTGCCCGCCCGACCTAACCGGATTCCGGGTCGTGTTAGTTGGTATCAGAGCCCGGTTTAGTCTATCCAGAATAAGACAGTGTCTAGTAGAGTCTCGCTGACGGGTACGTTGACGTCCGTACTTATCTACGAGAGGCTATGATGGCATTTAGGAAGTTTCACTTCCTTCATTTCTGATCGTGCGTCGGTCTAGGATTCAAAAGTATTCTCGTTAATTTGTTAATTCCTTCGTGGTAATTGTGAACCCTCGCGCGATAAATTAGCAAACAATATGAGTTCAAGATGATGCAGTCTAGCCTGGGGCTAGTACTGATGAAGCCCCGAGAGTTTTGATCGTGCTGACGACCTAGTTACGGAGGTCCCAGCCGAGCAGGGCCTTGTAGTTCCCTTGGCTCTCTATGATGCTTTTACGAAAATCTTGGCGAGGCAGATACCGCAAGAACCTGTTATTCGCTAGGCAGCTTATCAGGTTGCCGTAAATACAGATGTTCGGTTTCAGGGAGCTCCTATTTTAGCTCTTAATATTGCCCCAATTGAGTATGTTCCGGAGGCAGCATGTGTTGTGCCTCCAGTTGTTCTGGCTGGTTAGGTAACTGGGGCAATTATCGGGTCCGAGTGCTCAAAGAGATTGCATTATTTTACGCGGTTGAATATCCCGATATTCCCAAGCAATGCATTAGATAATCCCTGTGTAAGTTTTTTTTTTTCAAAAATAAAATGATGTCAGCGTATGCTTCTGGCTCTTGATTATATTAAGCGGTACGGTGTTGATTACTCTGCGTTCCAGTTTCAGGGTCCAGCCTTGAATTGGTGGGCCGCTCTCTTATTAGCTAACTTGATTCGGTTTTTCTTCGAGATTCGTGGAAAAGTTCCTTTCTAGTAGCGACAGAGATGAAAAGTAGCTCCAGTTTGAGTGGATTGGACAGAGTAGCCTGTCGGATAGCCTTTTGGTGTTTCAGAATATGAGATTGAATTCTATAGAATAGCTGGATATGCATTAGAACTAGTTCATGAGCCTTTCGAGAGATTCAGAGATTTATTGATGACCTTTATTTTTCCTTGAAATCCCAGATGGCTCGAGAAATTGAGGTCTGGATTTTATTTGATGTTGTCGTTAATATTGCCGAAGGTTCGAGGCATACCATAAGTTAGAGCGGGAAGTGTTAGAGCGGGAAAGTAAGAGATCCCACGGCCCTGGTGGGCAACCATGGTACCTCATTTGGAGGTAAAAGTCCTGATTATTTTGGGAGGTCACCTTCCAAGTTATCTTAGCTTGTGTCACTTGATTCTTAGAGTGCGCCAGTAGCTCATCAAGATCAGATTCAGTCTTCTCTTTACAGCTATCAACAATCTTTCCAACTTCCATTTTTCAGCGAAAATGTGGTATCATTGTCGTGAGTTTGGCTATCCTTTAAAGAGTTTTCCGTTACTCCGACGAGTCAGCAGTCATCCTTTCTCTCGTCAGGCACCTGCACGGTCGCAGGGGATTTTATTTGGATCTCAATCAACCAGGGAAATGCCACGATCCAGTAAAGGTTGAGAACGTGGTGGCAGTTATTCTTCAGAAGGTAATTATTAGTGTAACGACTTAGTTCAGCCGCAGAGGCAGTTCATACTGGCAGGATGCTGAGGCATCCGATGTAGTAGACCCGAGTATTTCTTCTTCTCTTAAATGTGAGTAAGATTTGATTCTTTCGATCGATCTTGAAATGGTGTGTCTTATCATGTTTCGATGGTTTCCTTGGATGTCGTTTCTATTAAGAATCGGCTGCGGTAGAGGGGTGAGCTTCTGATATGATTTATTCCTGGCATTTATGATGACCCTACTAGTTTATCTGGTTTAAATGTGAGAGATTTGTGAGTGAGTATCGGTATTTTTCTGCTTGGCATCTTGTTACGCCACCTTCTGTTGTTATGTCAATTCAGTTTACCTCTTACCTCGAAATTCAATGTTGGTAGGATGATGGGATCCTAATTCGTCACCATCAGAAAGTGTCATTGTTTCTTCCGGGTGATTTGTAAGTAATATTCGATCTACGTATCTCCTCTTGGGTTCGAAACGCTAGTAAAGTCATGTTATCCTATGAGCTTGTTTGGGTTATAAAATGGTTTCTGGTAAATTGTTAGTGCTTTCTTCTTATCGGGAGATTAAATTGGTATAGATTTTGTTCCATAAAGCTCATTTAATGTCTATTTATTCAATTGAGATCCTTTGGCTAGCCTGACTCGGAAGTAGTCTACCTCTGGTAGCCAAGCACTAAGAAGATGAGCTTCCTGAGGTTCTATTATTTCTATCCTCAGTCCATTTCCATTTCTTCTTTGTCCAGCACTGGTGAGCTTGGGCGGTTAGTAACCACTCGTGATATTCCCTGTGTTGAGCCAGAGTGCGTGCCAAGGTCGCCGAGTAAGCACATTGTCATTTTTCAAAGCTACTAAGGGTAATGAGAGGATTCATTTGACCTTTGATTTGATCCATCAGGCGGTGGTGCTAATAGAAAATGTATGGAGTTGTGCATCGAGAGTTGCAGCTGTTTGGCAACTCGAAAGGGTAGTTGGTAGCTTAGGTCTGCCTACATTCAGCATCTAGCTAAATCTTTTTAGTCCAGCAGATTGTGTGGGGATGGGTATTCCTATTTAAATAGCTACCTGAGTTTGTGCTTTAAGTGGAGGAGTCTTCCTCCAAATACTGAAGGGTAATACTAAATATCTAAGGCGTTGATACCACTTTTGTCACGACCCAACCTAGGGCACGACAGAAACTTACAATGAATGTCGATCACTGCTAAACCCACTATTAATCTATTAGTGCCAAAGATAAGCTGTCAATCTGATCATATATACGTACCTATCTGCTGAAAGCATAAAGTCTGGAAAGATGACACGACTTTAACTTGCTGGCAATTAGAATATTAAGCCACAAATTCTGCTATGTCACACTTCATTCTGTCCCACCAATAACTCTACTTAAGATCATGGTACATCTTAGTAGAACCTGGATGAACAGTGTATTTGGAATAATGTGCCTCTATCATAATCTGTCCACGCAAATCTGCAACATCAAGGACACAAAGTCTATCTTTATACATGAGAACACTGTCAGTAGTAACCCTGTATGGTGACTCCGAATTTCTTCTGGCTATCTGTTTGTATTCAACTAGGACTGGATCCTCATACTGACGCTGTTTTACTTCATGAAAATTTAGAGTTAAAGGTCTAGTGCAGCTTGTCGTCCATCCATCATTGGCATATCTCTTTCACGCCTCAACTCTTTGAGAAGTTACTTTAGCGTTATAAGTGCACATGTAATTAACTTTGTTGCCGGTATTCTGCCTCAGCTCATGGTCCAGCTACATGTCTCTTTTATTTTCACTTTTTCAAGTATCCACATGGCTGCATCATACTATCCAGAAGTATTTGCATGATCCTTATCCTTATATGATAGACCATGTTCCGATGAACCTTTGACATACATTAGGATATGAGTAAGTACATTCCCACAAAGAGCTTGCGGAACAACACTAACATCAACTGGGATGTTGCATAGTGCGTTCGTAAAAATAATATAGCTTGCATCAAATCTTCTATAATATGTAGTGACAAGGGACTTCAAAAGTTCCCTCTATTGTATCAAGCGTGAGCTAATTCTTAGTTCCATCGACCTGTTCCATATCGAAAGGTATATCGAAGAGGTAATTACCAGCTGAATCATGTTAACCCATTCAAAGTTTCGTGGATCTTTATTTCGAAAATGTAGAACTCTTCTC
The DNA here is from genome assembly GCA_029990175.1 of Petunia secreta. Classification (NCBI taxonomy): domain Eukaryota; kingdom Viridiplantae; phylum Streptophyta; class Magnoliopsida; order Solanales; family Solanaceae; genus Petunia; species Petunia secreta. The sequence goes on along the minus strand of JARKIP010000038.1, from coordinate 19,031,266 downwards.
TCGTGATCGAGGAAGGATCAGTGTAGTCAGAATAAGCTGGGCAAAGGCGTCATGATATTATCCAGCTATGTTTTATCCAAGAGTTCGATATGCATGTTATAATTCTGATCCTGTAATCAGGAAATAATGCCCGTGGAATAACTCATGAAGGTCGTGCAAGTTCTCCTGTTATCTGCGAGAATATTGCTTTAGACTTAGGCTCGTTCGAGGACGAATGAGAGTTTAAGTGGAAGAGAATGAAACGACCTCGGTTACTCGTTTCGTAAGTTAGGACTCCGATTGGCGCGCCGATAATTTTAAAATATTCGTAATGTCCATTAGGACCTGTCTATAAAATTTGAGCTAACAGACCTCGTTTGGTAGACATCGGAAGAAGGTTTCAGTTTTTATCATCGATAAATATTAAAAAGAGATTTTCGAGCTCGGTTTTGGCGAATGAGCTCCGATTCAAAATCCGAAAGCGCTGTTAGGTTCGTATGATTATTTGTAACTTTTGTGAACTTTCGAAAGTGAATTTCGATGTTGTTCGGCTAGTTTTCGCTAAACTGCCGAAAGTTAAATAATTTAATTTTTTCTATTTAAATTCGCATCTTGAGTTTCGGGAGTCCAATTTAAGATATGCCTTCACGAGTATGTTATATATATTTTGTATAACTGGTATGTAAAAGTTTGAATTATTTCGAATATCGTAGGGTAACTTTTTAATTTTTACCGTAGCAGCGAATTTTAAAGGAAAAAGAAAAAAAAAAGACAAAAGACATATAATGGCGGTGGGGATATAAATCCCCTAGTTAGCAAACTCAAAAACAGTATGATGAGAATTGAGAAGAGAAAGCACGTATGATAAGGATCAAAACTAAACACGGAAAAATAAAGATAGAGAGCGAGACACTACTCGAACTCCCTACGAAGTAACCCCGGGGAACTTGTCCCGAGATACCCTCGTATCGGTGTCAAGAAGGACCTACACTATGCAACCACCCTCGAGTCGCACCCGGGACTCGCAAGTAGAATGATCGGATTTTTGGTTCAAGACTCAACTAAGTTCCACCAGTGAATTCAAGCAACCAAGACAAAGGGTTCTCCAAACAAGAGATAGATTCTTTTCATCATTCATAAAATTCAAGGGAAGGTAAGGTTTGAAGAGGTTTATGAAGTATTTATAGACTTCAGTTACATATAATGAAAGCTCAAAAATACCCCTAAAGTGGGTTAAAACAATAAAGGCCTCGTAGGGCTATAGTTGTCCAAAACATAGCATAAAACTAGGAATTCCCGCACCCTTCAGCAAACTAGGCGCCCAAGTAGACGCCCAGCCTTCTGGGAGTAGGCGCTCAGCCTACTTGGAGTAGGCGGCCAGCCCACTTGGAGTAGGCGGTCCGCCCACTTTACAGAGGCGGTCCGCCTGGTGCAAAATCCAGAGAGTTGTCAAAAAGTAGGCGGTCCGCCTAGTTGAGTAGGCGGTCCGCCCATTCTTGTAGCTTCTTGATTTGCTTCCAAACGTGCCCCGGATGCCTCTTCAAGTGGCCTAAGTGATCCACCATCTATGGCACTCAAAAGCATGATCTTCAGGCTACTCTCGGAGCCTTCATCCATGTCCCTCCAAGTCAAGTGAAGATGGGTGTCTTGAATCAACTTGGCTTGACTCCTAGTGAACGGCCTTAAGGTATGCCCCGCATCATCCTCCCCTTCTTGGGAAGGTTTCGTCCTCGAAACCATGGCTTCCTCCTCTCCGGCATCATCATTCCCTACATCAAAAGGGGTCAAGTCAGTCACATTTAAAGTATTTGACACATTGTACTTACCGGGTAGATCAATCACATAGGCATTGTTGTTGATCTTGGAAAGCACTTGAAAAGGTCCATCTCCACGGGGTGCTAACTTCCCTTTCCTAAGGTTTGGAAACCTTTCTTTACGGAAGTGCACCCACACCCAATCTCCCTTTTTGAGCTCAAGCTTCTTCCTTCCCTGGTTCTTCTTGGAAGCAACCTTTGCATAGGCTTCCTCCAAGTTCTTCTTGGCTTTAGCATGAAGTTCAATCATAGCCTTTGCTCGGCTTTTCCCTTCAAAATTAGCAACCACTTCCCTTGGCAAAGGGGTTAGATCAAGGGGAATCAAGGGATTAAAACCATACACACATTCAAATGGAGTCATGCCAATCAAGCTATGCAATGTACGATTGTAGGCAAACTCCATGAGAGGGAGTTTATCAACCCACATCCCGGCCTTACCTCGGGTCATGGCCCTTAGAAGAGCACCCAAAGTCCGTTTTACCACCTCGTTTTGCCCATCCGTTTGTGGGTGGTGGGACGTAGAGAACAAGAGCTTGGTTCCAAGGGCACCCCACAAACTTCTCCAAAAGTGGCTTAGGAACTTGGTGTCCCTATCACTTACAATAGTTTGAGGCACACCATGCAATTTCAAGACATTGTCAATGAACAAAGAGGCAACATGTTGTGCATCATCACACTATTTGCAAGGAATGAAGTGAGCCATTTTGGAGAACCTATCCATGACAACATAAATGCTATCATGGCCCCCCTTAGACCGTGGTAATCCCATCACAAAATCCATTGATATATCAACCCACGGACTAGTAGGCACGGGGAGAGGAGTATACAAACCATGGGGGTTAGCTTTAGATTTCGCATGCTTGCACTCAAGGCAATTTTTGCAAAGCTTTTAAACTTGAACCCCTATCTTTGGCCAATGGAATTGCTCTATGAGAATGGCCAAGGTCTTGTTTCTCCTAAAGTGTCCCATCAAGCCCCCACAATGAGCTTCACGAATCAACAATTCCCTCCAAGAGGACTCGGGAACATACACTCTACCATTTTTAAAAATATATCTATCAACCCATTGGTATTTTTCAACCCTTTCCCCCTTTTCAAGAGCTTCGTGAATGCTCTTTAGCTTAGGGTCATGAGCATACATCAATTTGATGCCCTCAAAACCCATGAGCTTGGAGGCTAGGGTGGTGGCTAGAGCAAACTTTCTCGAAAGCGCATCCGCCACAACATTGTCTTTCCCTTTCTTGTATTGGATCACATAGGGAAAGGACTCAATGAATTCAACCCACTTGGCATGTCTCTTATTAAGCTTCTCTTGGCCTCTTAGATGCTTGAGTGACTCATGGTCACTTTTGATTACAAATTCTCGAGGCCAAAGGTAGTGTTATCAATGAGCAAGAGCTCTCACAAAGGCGTACATCTCTTTTTCATACGTAGAGTAGTTCAAAGATGCACCCTTCAACTTCTCACTAAAGTAGGCTATGGGTTTGCCATCTTGCATTAAAACACCACCAATTCCCACCCCCGAGGCATCACATTCAACCTCAAATGCCTTTCCGAAGTTGGGCAATTGCAATAGGGGAGCGGTACTCAACCTACTTTTCAATTCTTGGAAGGCCTTCTCTTGAGGCTCTCCCCAAACAAAAGGCTTATCCTTCTTCACCAATTCGGTGAGTGGAGCGGCAAGGGAGCTAAAGTCTTTCACAAATCGTCTATAAAAGCTAGCAAGACCATGAAAGCTCCTCACTTGAGTCACGGTAGTAGGAGTAGGCCAATCACGTATGGTCTCTACCTTAGACTCATCCACTTCCACTCCTTGGGCACTCACAACAAACCCAAGGAAGACTACCTTCTCAACACTAAAGGCACACTTTTTAAAATTAGCATAGAGCTTTTCGGCTCTCAACACTTCAAGAACTTGCCTAAGGTGATCAACATGGTCGTCTATTGATTTACTATAGATCAATTGTTAGCTTGGATAAGCTTGGAGTTTTGACTGATGACTGAGGAACGGATTCAAAGGACCTGTTCCTTTGAATCACTGAAGCAGAATAGATAATTCATGCAAAATCATTTAATTGAGATATTATTATTTATCCTAATACTGACGTGTATCTTGATAATTATGCAGGTCTAAACGGATATGAAAAGATTGCATAAACACAAGGATAAGGGATAAAGGATTCGGATTCTAGAAGGTAGAATCCAATTAGGATTCAAAGTCAAGGGAGCTTTGGAATTCTTATTCATCAAGACTTCTTGGCTATAAAACGTGGAGCTTATCAGCCATAGAAGTTGTACACAAATAGAGAGAGCATCGAGCAAAAGCTGAGAAGAATTATTAGCTTATTTGTGTAATCATTAGCTACAGTAGAACTAAGTAAGAACCTGTTCCTTAGATTGAGTCTTGTAAAAGTTCAAGTTTTAGTTCAATTGTAGTAAGCAAAAATCGAGTTGTAAACTGTGTAGTTCAAGTCGTGGACTTGACACAACTTCACTGATCGTGAGAAAGATCACTAAAGGATTAGAGTTAGTCCTAGGTTAGTAAGAGTGAGTCTTGTAACCAAGTGGGTCTTTTTACATAGTGAAGTTGAAATCCTACTTGAGAAGTAGGTCGTGGCTTTTTGATCCCGTGTCTAGGGGTTTTTCCACGCTAAAATCTGGTGTTCAATTACTTACAGTTTTTATTCCGCACATGGTAAAGGAACACATTTTAAGGAACTGGTCCTTAAAACAGTAAAGTGGTGTAACGTGGGAAATAACAATTGGTATCAGAGCAGGTTATCCTTGAAAAGGCTAACACCTAGGATTAGATGAGTACATCACGAGAGAACAGTGAGGGCCAGTCAATGGTGAGAGTACCTTACTTCAATGGGAAATACTATTCATGGTGGAAAGAGTGGATGCGTGATCACCTTCAAGCAGAAGATTACGAATTATGGGACATAGTAACTGAAGGTCCCATGATCCCAATGAAGAAAGATGCTGATGGAAAGGATGTTCCAAAAACCAGGAAGGAATGCAATGCTGGAGACATAAAGCAATGGGAAAAGAATGCTAAGGCAAGGAAGTGGCTGGTTGGTGGACTTAGTCCTGACGAATGCACAAGGATAAGAGGGTATGCCACTGCGAAGGAGATTTGGGATGCTCTACAAGTTGCACACGAAGGAACAAGTCAGGTAAAAAGGTCCAGAGGTACACTTCTTTATGCTGAATATGAAAGCTTTAAAATGAAAGAAGAAGAATCAATCTCTGAAATGTATACTAGATTTAATGCCATTGCCTCTGAACTTATCTCTTTGGGAAGGGTTTTAACTGTGGAAGATAGGGTAGAAAAGATTTTAACTAGGGTTCTTCCAGACTCTTGGGAGATCAAAGCTTGTGCTATCATTGAAAGTAAAGATTTAACCACTTTATCCTTAGATGAGCTTATAGGTAATCTAAAGACTTATGAACTAAGGAAGAAGGTTAAAAACATAGGAGCACCAGTTAAAACTGAACCTAACCTAGCCTTGACAGCTGGTGATAAAATCATTGATGATAAGGAACTGGTCCTTATCGCTAAAAGTGTTCAGAAATATTTGAATAAGAAAAGGGAAATTAGTGGACAGGGTAGGTCTACTAACATGAAACAGGCTGGAGAATGCCACAAATGTGGAAGCTCGGAGCACTACATCAGCAAATGTCCAATCATGGAAGGAGAATGGAGGAAGAAATTCATTGATGAAAGAAAGAAGGCTAGGGAACAGGTCCATAAGAAAAGTGGAAATCCCAAAGCGCTGGTTGCAGGATGGCAAGACAGTGAAGATGAAATAACTGATGATGATCTGGATGAGGATCTTGCTCTAATGGCACTTGGAGATTCAGAAAATGAAGAGGATCCTGAGGTATTTGTTTCTAAACTTAAAGAAGATGTAAAAAGCATGTCTAGAGAAAAGTTGGTTAAAGTATTCCATATTGTGCTAAATGAATTTAAAACTCTGAGGGATGATAATCACCATCTGCATGATAAAGTTGACTGCTTAGAAACAGAATGCAAAGAGGAAATAATTAAAAATGATTTTCTGGAAAGGAAGATTAGCATGCTTGAGGAACAGGTCCTCACACTTGAAACAACTGCTCAGGAATTAGAAAATATTAAAACAGTTGTAAAAGGTAAAGGTATTGCTAATTCTCATCAGATCATTGCTGAAGAGAAACTGAAAAACACAGTTGATGAATTGTGTAAAAAAGATGAAAAGATAAGATCTTTAGAAGAAGACTTGGTTAAAACAAAAATGGAATTAAGAAAAACTGTAGAATGGAACAAGTCTTCTGAAGCACTAGAATGGTTGCAAGAAAATCATAGCAGTAACAGGAAAGGTATTGGATTCATGAAGGCACAAAGTTCATCCAAATGGGATCCAAAGAGTAAGTACTTGTCATTTCCTGAAAACTGGCTATGCACTCACTGTGGGAACACTGGTCACCGGAAAGAAAATTGTCAATCTTTAAAAATGGCTGTCCAGAGGAACAGGTCCTTTAAACCTGTTCAAAATCCTATGAAACAAAAGAATAGGTCCTACAAACCTGTTCAACATTCTGTAAAAATGAGAGATGTTCACACAAAGAAACCTTTACCATTTTGGGCTAAGAGAGATCTGATTCATCCTTTTTCAAAAGGAAAGGAACCCAAACTAGTTTGGGTTCTTAAAATTAACCCCTAGTTTTCTTTTGCAGGCTAGAGTGAAGGAGACAAACCACAAATGGTACATGGACAGTAGTTGCTCAAGACATATGACAGGGCATAAGGAACTGTTCCTTTCACTCTCAGCCTTCCAAGGAGGAAGTGTTTCCTTTGATAATGGTAAGAAAGGGGAAATTATTGGAATTGGAAAGGTAGGTAAGTCTGACTCACACTGCATAGATAATGTATTTCTAGTAGATGGACTGAAGCATTGCTTATTGAGCTTATCTCAATTGTGTGACAAAGGTAATAATGTTAATTTCTCATCTACTGGATGCACTGTGACTAATCAAGCTTCTGGAGAGGTTATTTTGCAGGGAAACAGACATGGAAACATCTACAAAGTAGACTTGCTGACATTATCTGATGGAAGCTTGAGCTGCTTAAGTATGGTGCAAAATGATCCCCTCCTATGGCACAAAAGACTAGGACATGCTAGTCTTTCACAATTGAACAAACTTGTGTCAAAGGACTTGGTGATAGGTCTTCCTAACATCAGGTTTAATGATGAAAAGGTATGTGAAGCTTGTGCCAGGGGGAAGCAGGTAAAATCCTCCTTCAAATCAAAGAAACAGGTAAGTACCACTAAACCTTTGGAACTGGTCCATATGGATTTGTGTGGTCCAATGAGAATAATGAGTCGTGGAGGTAAGAAGTATGTTATGGTATTGGTGGATGATTACTCTAGATTTACATGGACCATATTTCTTGCATCTAAAGAAGAAGCATTTAATGCATTTTCAATTTTTGCCAAGAAAGCTCAACGAACTCTAGATAACCATATTGTTGCCATTAGGTCAGATCATGGATTTGAATTTGAAAATCATATGTTTTCCAATTTCTGTAATGAAAATGGCATTAATCATAATTTTTCCTCACCCAGGACTCCACAACAAAATGGTGTAGTGGAAAGGAAAAATAGGACTCTAGAAGAAATGGCAAGGACTATGTTGATATCTTGAAATCTTCCACAGAACTTTTGGGCTGAGGCTATTAATACTGCATGCTACATAATAAATAGATGTATGACAAGACCTTTAATAGAAAAGACCCCATATGAATTACTTAAAGGAAGAAAACCAAACATTTCTCATCTAAGGGCTTTTGGTTGCAAATGCTTCATACACAACAATGAGAAGGATGCCTTAGGAAAATTTGATCCTAGAAGTGATGAGGGAATATTTGTTGGTTATTCTTTAAATAGTAAATCTTATAGGGTGTTTAACAAGAAAACATTGAAAATTGAAGAAAGCATGCATGTTAAATTTGATGAAACTGACAGTCTCACTCAAGAACAGGTACATGAGGATGAAGAAATTGGAATGCTGAAAGAGTTTGAACTTAATCCACAAATGCAGATTCTGGATATGAGGAGTGAACTGCAAGGAACAGTTCCTCAGGACAGAACTGAGAAGAATAGCACTGAAACAGGGGGAACAAGTGTTGATTCCACCTCACAAACTGGGAATGCTACTCTAGCAGGAACTGTTCCTCAGCAGAGGACCTCTGACAATGGATTGACACCCAAGCCTTACAAGTATCAAGGGTCACATCCTGTGGATCAAATAATCTCAGATAAGACTGCTGGGATTCAAACTAGATCCGCAGTCAAAAATCAAAATCTATGTGCCTTTAGTGCTTTCTTATCTCTAGTTGAACCCAAAAATGTGAAAGAAGCACTGAAGGATGCAGATTGGATAAATGCTATGCAGGAAGAGCTGAATCAATTCCAAAGGAGTCAAGTTTAGCATCTGGATCCCAAGCCAAGGAACAGGTCCATAATTGGAACAAAATGGGTTTTCAGAAACAAACTTGATGAGGATGGCATGGTAACAAGGAATAAGGCCAGACTAATTGTTCAGGGATACAGTCAAGAGGAAGGCATCGACTATGATGACACTTTTGCTGCAGTTGCAAGATTGTAAGCAATAAGACTTCTTATAGCCTTTGCTTCATACATGGATTTCACTCTACATCAAATGGATGTCAAGAGTGCATTTCTGAATGGTTACTTGAAAGAAGAAGTATATGTCAAGCAACCTCCAGGTTTTGAAAGTGAACAGTTCCCTGAACATGTGTACAAGCTGGACAAGGCCTTGTATGGGCTCAAGCAGGCACCAAGAGCATGGTATGAAAGGCTATCAAAATTTCTACTCCAGCATGGATACAAGAGAGTTAAAATTGATAGTACTTTGTTCTTAAAAGAAAAAGGTAAGGATCTCTTAATTGTTCAAATCTATGTAGATGACATAATTTTTTGTGCCACTTGTGAAAATTTAAGTAAAGAATTTGCAAACTTGATGGGGAGTGAATTTGAGATGAGCATGATGGGTGAACTCAATTTCTTTTTGGGTTTACAAATTAAGCAAACCTCAAATGGAAATATGATCCATCAACAAAAGTATGTTAAGGAATTACTTAAAAGGTTTGATATGGATAATGCTAAGCAAATTGACACACCTATTGCCACTGCCACAAAATTGGATCTTGATGAACATGGAATATCAGTTGATCAAAAATTGTATAGGGGTATGATAGGTTCTCTACTTTATCTAACTGCTAGTAGACCTGATATTGTGTTCAGTGTTGGTTTGTGTGCTAGGTTCCAATCAGATCCTAAAGAATCTCATTTGAAAGCTGTTAAAAGAATATTGAGGTATCTGAAAGGAACAGGTCCCTTGGGACTTTGGTATCCAAAAGGTGGTAGTTTTAATCTTGTTGGATATACTGATGCTGACTATGCAGGTTTCCTTGTTGATAGGAAAAGCACCTCAGGTATGGCACATTTTCTTGGTGAGTGTTTGGTTTCCTGGGGAACTAAGAAACAAAATTCAGTGGCACTTTCTACTGCTGAGGCTGAATATGTGGCAGCTGTTTCATGTTGTTCACAATTGTTATGGATCAAACAACAATTACAGGATTTTGGTGTTGATGTAGGAACTGTTCCTATTTATTGTGATAACACTAGTGCTATAAATATGACAAAGAATCCAGTGCATCACAAAAGGACTAAACACATTGACATAAGACATCATTTCCTAAGAGACAATTATAAAAAAGGTTTGATTACCATATCATTTTGTCCTACTGAAAAGCAAATAGCTGACATTTTTACTAAAGCTCTAGGTAGAGATGATTTTGAAAGAAATAGATTGGAATTAGGGATGATTAATTTCACATAAAATCTTCAATGCTTTACTTCATAATTGGCTAGAAAATTGCTCTTAAAATGAATTTTATTCAAGTCATTATGAATCATTCAGTCCAGTTTTCATACTTAAATGTATACTCTCATGCTACATATCTTATTTAGAGTTGCTAAAATTGAATGATGTTACCCTTATGCTCTTAGAATTTCAAATGATCAAAAATTGCAAATTGGAAGGACACTGAATTATGGTGTTAAAAACAGGTATGTACTCGTAATTATTCAATTAATTTAGGAGTATAAAGGCTATAGGTAACTTGTGTTTAGGATAAAATCCCACTAAGTTTCCTACCCATATCCAAATTGCAAAAGAGTCCCATCGGAGGAACAGTTCCTGTTCTGAAAAGGTGTCCTGAAGCCTAACGGCTCTTTTTCTCCGGGAGACTCCCAAGAGTCCTTAGCCGTTGCATGTTGTGCTGAGGTAAGCTGATCGTCTCCTACTCTAATTGCACTACTTAATTCACTCTATAAATACCTTTCTTCTCCCACATTATTATTTTACCTTGTTCATCAACTAAAATCTCAATATTTCAGAAAGAATTGTCAATTATCTTTTGATTAGAATTGCAAAAATGTCTCTTTCTTCTGATAACTCTCCATCTGCACCCACTGGTGAACAACCACAAAATCTCAACCCTCCTTCACCCATGGAAATCATCGACCCAAACCCTGAAGTTCCTGAACAAATTCCAGAAATACCTGAACCTGAAATTCAGGGGGAAGGACCAGTTCCCACAGCTGAATCAATTGCTGAGCAGGTTGAGGATTTGTCAAGCGCTATGGTGTTGTATCAGTATCAGGTAAACTTCACATACCCTTTGAATGTTGTTATTGACGAGGAAGAAAAGGGAGAGGGGTCTGGGGCTGCTCTTGAGGGGGAACCAATTAGGAGTTTGGAAGCACCTTTGCATGGGTCACCAGGGTCTCCAGAGGTTGCTTTTAGAGCACCCATGGAGGATGTTATTAATGTTGAAGAGGCTATTAGTGATAGTGATAGGCCCTTGGTTGATTTGATCAACATTAGGAGTTTGCAAAGGCAACTGGCTAGAAAGGGACCTACTGATGCAAAAGTGACTGCTAATATTGCTGCCAAGTTAAAGAAAATAGGAGAGAGTTATAAGCCTGGAAACAAGAAGAATGCAGAAAGTTCCTCCAAGGCAAAAGGAACTGTTCCTTCTGCCTCAACTCCTGCATCTGGGGGTAGGAGGACACGAAGTGCTGCTAAAGCTGCTGATGAACAACTGGCTGCTGCCTTGGAAAAGAGCAGGAAAGGGAAAGGAAAACAGGTAGTTGAGGAAGAAAAAGTGGATGATGTTGATGATTTTGATCTTGCTGATTTTTCTGCTGATGATGAGATGGTAGAGGCTGAGGAGGAGGAGCCTCAGTCAAAGAAAAGAAAAGTTCCTGAGAGAAGAGTGACAAGAAGTTCAGTTAAAGCTGCTGAAAAAGTTGCTAAGAGGACCAGGTCCTCTAAAAGAGTGGTTGTTTCTGAAGAATCTGCCAGTGATAGTGATGAGTTAGTTGCTGAAGATGAGAGTGATAGTGATGCTGAAGATAGTGAGACTGTGCACTGTGTTCATGAGGACATACTGACCAGAAAGGTTTTGAAAGGAAGGGTCATGACTGATGTTCAAGAAGAAGGAATGGTATGGTTGCTGCAAAAACTGCATGCTCAGGGTTGGAGGGACTTGGTCCTTAAGATCTCTGGTAGGTGTGCAAAAGGAATGGTGCAGGAATTCTATAAAAAGTTGTTCCATCAGAGGTGATCAACTTACTACCTCTGTAAATGAAAATGTGATAATTTTTGATACACTGGAACTTGGTGAGCTGTTGGGGATTCCTGCCACTGGGTATGCTAGCTACGTCAAGACTGTTTGGCCTGACTTGACAAACTTGCCTACTGATCTGGAGATCACTAGGAAGTTTGCTGAGAATGATGGTGAAGAAAAACCCAGGGCAGTGCAAAAGAGTGAGATGCACCCACAGCATCAAGTCTTATTTGAGTTTGTGAACAAAGTTGTGATGCCAAGGCAGGAGAAAAGAGGAGTTTCCAGTTTCATGGACCTGGTCCTTATGGAACTGTTGGACACTGAAAAGCATATCAATTGGCCCAGCTTTATGATCCACCTGATAAAAAGGGTGATTGCTGGGAAGAGAAAACACTCCCTGCCGTTTGGTTTTATTCTGACTGATATCTTTGCCCAGTTGAAGATTCCCTTGGAAGGGGTTGTGAAGGCTACAAAGAAGGAGAAGTTTGGGTGTGCTACTTTGATAAGCTGTGATTTGCCAGTTCAGGCTGATCCTCCACAGGCTGGTGTTGGGAGGCAGCCACTGAACAACAAAGTAAGGGCACTTAGGCAACAGGTTGCTATGCAGGCTGTCAAGATAGCAAGGCTGGAAGAGGAGAGGAATTACTGGAAGGCAGAGGCCTCAAAAGCAAAGGAGACCAATGAGGGAATGCTCAAGCAGATGTTTGATCTGCTTCACAAGTCTCATGGACCTGGTTCTTCCACATCCTGACCACCTTAGCCCTAGCCTTTAGCCATCTTTTGTCTAGTGGGATATAGCCTAGCCTAGTGCCTTAGTCTTTGTTTTCTTCTTTAGTAGTTGGATAATTCTGTAGTACTTGCTTGTATCCCCTGATTTTGATATTTTGGTTATATGAATTGTCTTGGATGGCTAATATCATTGTTTTGCGGTTGCTTTATTTGAAGTATGTTTGTATTTTGAGTTGCCTCAATGGCTATGAGCTGATTAATTCTAACACTTGAGTTATATTTTTATGCAACCTTTTCAATGATGCCAAAAGGGGGAAGAGTAAGTCTGATTTTGCATGATTTTATACCTAATAAAAATCTGTTCCTTAATGATGAATTAATTCTCCACTGATTGATTGTCTTTTTTTGAGCTTAAGAAGTACTTCAGGACATTAAGGAGATGAAGCTATAAGTATGAATTTGTCATCATCAAAAAGGGGGAAATTGTTAGCTTGGATAAGCTTGGAGTTTTGACTGATGACTGAGGAACGGATTCAAAGGACCTGTTCCTTTGAATCACTGAAGCAGAATAGATAATTCATGCAAAATCATTTAATTGAGATATTATTATTTATCCTAATACTGACGTGTATCTTGATAATTATGCAGGTCTAAACGGATATGAAAAGATTGCATAAACACAAGGATAAGGGATAAAGGATTCGGATTCTAGAAGGTAGAATCCAATTAGGATTCAAAGTCAAGGGAGCTTTGGAATTCTTATTCATCAAGACTTCTTGGCTATAAAACGTGGAGCTTATCAGCCATAGAAGTTGTACACAAATAGAGAGAGCATTGAGCAAAAGCTGAGAAGAATTATTAGCTTATTTGTGTAATCATTAGCTACAGTAGAACTAAGTAAGAACCTATTCCTTAGATTGAGTCTTGTAAAAGTTCAAGTCTTAGTTCAATTGTAGTAAGCAAAAATCGAGTAGTAAACTGTGTAGTTCAAGTCGTGGACTTGACACAACTTCACTGATCGTGAGAAAGATCACTAAAGGATTAGAGTTAGTCCTAGGTTAGTAAGAGTGAGTCTTGTAACCAAGTGGGTCTTTTTACATAGTGAAGTTGAAATCCTACTTGAGAAGTAGGTCGTGGTTTTTTGATCCCGTGTCTAGGGGTTTTTCCACGCTAAAATCTGGTGTTCAATTACTTACAGTTTTTATTCCGCACATCGTAGAGTAAAGGAACACATTTTAAGGAACTGGTCCTTAAAACAGTAAAGTGGTGTAATCGTGGGAAATAACATCAATATATCGTCAGAGTAGACGACCACAAACTTGTTGATGAATTGCTTTAGAACATGGTTCATTAGCCTCATGAAAGTACTAGGTGCATTGGAGAGCCCAAAGGGCATCACCAACCATTCATAGAGACCAAATTTGGTCTTGAATGCGGTCTTCACCTCATCTCCGAGTTTCATCCGGATTTGATGGTAGCCAGACCTAAGGTCTATTTTGCTAAAAACACATGAACCACTTAATTCATCCAACATATCATCAAGTCGGGGAATGGGATGACGGTACTTTACCGTTATTTTGTTCACGGCCCAACAATCAACACACATCCTCCAAGTGCCATCCTTTTTGGGAACAAGGACCACGGGTACGGCACAAGGACTGAAGCTTTCCCTCACCAAGCCTTTAGTGAGCAAGTCATCAACTTGCTTTTGCAATTCTCTTGTGTCTTCCGGATTGCTCCTATAGGCCGGTTTGTTTGGGATTTGGGATCCCGGGACAAAGTCGATTTGGTGCTCAATACCCCTCAAAGGAGGTAATCCATCCGGCATCTCATCCAGGAACATGTCACCAAAATCCTTCAAAACATTCTCAAACACACTAGGCAAAGGGTTAGTAGAAAAATCAAAATCGGAGGTTAGAACCATACCTTTGTGCACTAGGCATATGAGAAGCTTGTTGCCATCATTTCCTCTTAGGACCTCGCCCGGTTGCATCATGGCACATATGCCACCAGTGGAAGTTGGTGGGATTGCCACCAAGCTTTTGGACAAAGGGCTAGTCTCAACCACCGACTTAGCCTTTGTCGCTTCTTCAACTCCCGCATCCGTTTGTAATCATCGCTCACTTGTTTGGGACTCAAGGGTTGGAGCACAAACTTTTTTCCCTCATGCGTCACCGTATAGGTGTTGGCATGGCCATTATGAACCACACGTCGATCAAATTGCCATGGCCTCCCAAAAAGAAGGTGGCATGCTTGCATAGGCACAACATCGAACATGTGCTCATCCACATAGTTCCCAATCTTGAACTTGATCAAACATTGTTTAACCACCTTCAACTCACCACACTCACTAAGCCATTGTAGTGTAAGGATTTGGGTGTTTTAGGGTGGGTATTTTCAATTGGGCAACTAATGTTTGTTTAATAACATTAGCACAACTCCCCGAGTTAATGATCATAGAGCAAAGGAGACCCATGACTCGGCATTTGGAATGAAAAAGGTTCTCTCTTTGTAAGGTCTCAACATCCTCCACACACATGGCTCCTAGACTCCTTCTCACAACAAGGAAGGCATGGGCATCATCATCTTCCTCCATGGCAACCTCCCCATCATCTCCCTCCTCATCACCCTCTACTCCCTCTTCTTCCTCGGGTTCACTATCTTGCTCATAGACCAAGTCACCCACAAGAACCATAGTTTTCCAGGTAGGGCAATCTTTGGAGAGATGACCATAACCCTTACACTTAAAGCATTGAGTAGAAGAAGAGATTGGATTACTCAAATGAGTTCTAGAGTTACCTCCCACGTGTTGTGTAGACCTTTCAAAAGGCTTCTTCACCTCCTTGTTAGCACTTGCACCACTTGCACTTGGGAATTTCGCATTAGTTGTAGGAGATTTCCAATCCTTTGGTTTGATCAATGCAATAGTAGTACTACTCTTGTAACCAAGGGATTTCTCCTCTTTGAGCCACTTCTTGGCTTCAACCGCATCTTCATATAGCTTGTAGTGATCATTGTACTTGTGAAACTTCAAGAGTGAAGCTATGTCTCGGTTTAAGCCCCCTTTGAAACGGATCATGGCCGTCTCATTATCTTCCTCATCCAAGTTTAGAGTCATCCGGACTTGTTCAAACTCATTGAAGTACTCCCCAACCGATTTGGAACCTTGCTTCAATTCATAGAGACGCTTTTGTTGTTCCACTCGGTATTGGTTAGTCAAGTACTTTTCATCCATCACACGGATCAACTCTTCCCAAGTAAGATTAATAACCATCCCCATCCTCCTTCTATTCCTCTTCACCGACTCCCACCATGTAGAAGCAAAGGACTCAAAGGTAGAGATAGCATACTTGGTGTTCTTCACTTCGGGCATATCATTGGTGTCAAATATACGCTCCATGGACAACTTCCAATCAAGGTATTCCACCGGGTCACTACTTCCTTTGAAAGGAGGAATAATGGGCTTCACATTATTAAGATTGTTGTTGTTGTTGTCACGACCCCCTTGGAAAGGCTCCGGTTGGCCTCCAAAGTGATCCCCATATCCACCAAGATCCCTCCTAGCATTCCCTCCATAGTGCCCATGGGGTGGCCCTCGACCTCGGCCTCGACCCCTATCCACATTCCGACCCCTAAATTGATAATGAGCATCATACCCATCATCACCATAATTATCCTCCTCCCCTTCTTGAGCTTGTGCAACTTGCTCAAGGGGTTGAACATTTCGGATTGGTCCGGGAAGTGGAGCATTCCTTTGGGGATTGCCCATAAAGTTTGGAATAGTCACCCGTTGGGTATTGCCCAACAATAGGTCAATTCGATCACGATCCTCCCTTACCCGTTGTTGGCGATTAAGCAACTCCGCCACTTGTTCCGGGGTAAAGGTCGAACTACTTGTGCCTTCTCCAACATCAACTTGGGCACTCGGGGCCCCTTTCTCAACTTGGACACTCGGGGTCCCTTTCTCCGAATGGACATTGGAGTTCCCTTGCTCAACTAGAGCACTAGAGTTCCCCCTCTCAAGGCTTTCAATCCTCAAGTGCATACTATCCAATTTGGCAAGGATAGTAGCAAGGGCATTCTTAGTAAAATCTTCTCCTTCGGTAGACATTGTACCTACACAAGAAACCAACGTTAGCAAAACAACCTCACTCACTCCCTCACAAGTGTTTCACTCGGTTCACTCGTTTAGTGGTGGTGGCTATTTCACTCTTGCTTGAATCCAAAGCTTCACTAAGTTGAATAGCAAACCTCAACTTAATCACTCGACTCAAAAGCCAAATGCACTCCGGGGTGAGTGGAGTTGATATGACTCTATTGGAACGATAAGCTCTTTAAGTGCGGACTTGAGCCAAATGAGACTACGAGTCTTCTTTGAATTTCTAGTCTCCGGTCTAGGCTTGAGTTTCCTATTAGCTTAGAAGGTCTAGCACAATTCAAGTAGGTAAGATTACTCAAATAAGTACTAGCTAGAAGCAATGCAATCAAAGAAACAAGAGATCCTACGAAAAACTACCCGAAACCACGCCCTTCAAAAGTAGGCGCCCCACCTGTTTTGAGTAGGTGGTCCGCCTGGTTCTCTGCAGAGGGGAGTAGGCGGTCAGCCTACTCTAGTAGGCGCCCCGCCTCTGCAAAATCCAGAGAGCTCAACAAAAAGAGGCGGTCCGCCCCTTGCACTAGGCGCTCCGCCTACAACAAGCTTCAGCACAGTTTCAAACACGATTTTCTTGGTTTTGCACCCAAAAATTCAACAATTCCCACGTTGTTTTAACAATTCAAAGGTACCCCAATGTTGTTTCAATCACAAGGAACCAACCCCAACAACTTTTATCAAACCCCAATCAAAAACAAGTAATCTACCATGTTCATCAACTTCAAGCTTAGGGTTTCAAATTTTTAAATTTTCAAGGGGTTTCAAATTTTCAAATCTTGTGTTTCAACTTTGATTTTGGTACTTAGGGTACCAAAGGAACGGGTTTCCAATAAGGAACAAACCCCAATAATAATTACACAATGGGTCTATCAAACCAAGAATCCATGATCATATTTTTTTGTGTTTTCTTCAATAACAAACAAGAACCTAATATCGAAACCAACCTAGGCACGAAGAATCAAGGGTCGGGGGTTTGTAGAAACAAAACCCGACCCTTGCTCTAATACCAAGATGATAAGGATCAAAACTAAGCGCAGAAAAATAAAGATAGAGTGCGAGACACTACTCGAACTTCCTACGAAGTAACCCCGGGGAACTTGTCCCGAGATACCCTCGTATCGGTGTCAAGAAGGACCTACACTATGCAACCACCCTCGAATCGCACCCGGGACTCGCAAGTAGAATGATCGGGTTTTCGGTTCAAGACTCTACTAGGTTCCACTAGTGAATTCAAGCAACCAAGACAAAGGGTTCTCCAAACAAGAGATAGATTCTTTTCATCATTCATAAAATTCAAGGTAAGGTAAGGTTTGAAGAGGTTTGTGAAGTATTTATAGACTTCACTTACATATAATGAAAGCTCAAAAATACCCCTAAAGTGGGTTAAAACAATAAAGGCCTCGTAGGGCTATAGTAATCCAAAACATAGCATAAAACTAGGAATTCCCGCACCCTTCAGCAAACTAGGCGCCCAAGTAGGCGCCTAGCCTTCTGGGAGTAGGCGCTCAGCCTACTTGGAGTAGGAGGCCAGCCCACTTGGAGTAGGTGGTCCGCCCATTTTACAGAGGCGGTCCGCCTGGTGCAAAATCCAGAGAGTTGTCAAAAAGTAGGCGGTCCGCCCGTTCCTGTAGCTTCTTGATTTGCTTCCAAACGTGCCCCGGATGCCTCTTCAAGTGGCCTAAGTGATCCACCATCCACGACACTCAAAAGCATGATCTTCAGGCTACTCTCGGAGCCTTCATCCATGTCCCTCCAAGTCAAGTGAAGATGGGTGTGTTGAATAAACTTTGCTTGACTCCTAGTGAACGGCCTTGAAGTATGCCCCGCATCAACGTAGGTGAAAAAAATGCCAGAAAATAAGAAAAGGGGCGGGAAAAAAGTAGAATTTTCACCCTGAAACATTCAGAGTGGGATCGTTTGGAAATGAAACCAAAGGACAAAGCGGTTATTGAGTGGCTGTGCTAACTTTTGGAAGAGGTAAGTGTTTATATCCATTTCTTTGGAGGCACTTGGCCTCACGGATTTTGTATCACGTGTTCCTTACGTGTGTAGCTGCCGATAGGCGTACTCATTACGCCTTAGCTTTGAATTTACATTGTATATTATATGTTATGACCTGTTGTTGGTATTGCATTGAGCATATGAGCATTTCACTCTGGTTTTGAGCATTGCATATACTTCCCAGTTTGCGATGAGAGTCCCGCGCCGGTGAAGGGTCATTATTGCATATACTTCCCGGTTACGATGAGAGTCCCGCGCCGGTGAAGGGTCATTATTGCATATACTTTCCGGTAATCGATGAGAGTCCCGAGCCGGTGAAGGGTCATCATTGCATATACTTCCCCATAATCGATGAGAATCCCGAGCCGGTGAAGGGTCATTATTGCATATATTTTCTGGTTGACGATGAGAGTCCCGCGCCGGAGATAGGTATCAGGCACATGTGACTGCATTGCATCGTACCGCATACATCCCATCTCATTTCACCGCATACTGACTATTGTGTGTATTGTATTGTGTTTTATGTATGCGGTATGTATACTATGTCGTGGACATATCTCAGCTTGCTTATATATTTCTGGCTCGTATTTTGGGTTGCCGGGATCGGGTTGCATGCTGCAACGGTATAAATATATGGATCGGGTTGCACGCCGCAACAGGATGAATATATGGATCGGGTTGCACGCCGCAACAGGATGTATTTCTGATTGTTGATGTGTTCGGGATACCTATATGTTCTGGCTACCTTATGTTCCTGGTTGTTGATGAGTTGTGATTGCATACGTGTTCCTAGTTATTGTCTGGCTCTGCCTTTTCATAATTTAAATAAGGAAAATTTTGTTTATCTGTTTCTTTCTCCCTGGCTAGCTATCCTATTCTTTGAGGTGGCTAGTCTGCCCCACTTATTGAGTCCTTTTGACTCACCCTTGTTTGTTGTTTGTTTTTTTTGTCTATCTATTTCGTTTCGGCAGGTTCGCTCCAGGATTGAGTTCGCCACATTGTGAAGGAGCGAAGATGACTTCAGCTGCCAGGGTGAGCCAGCTTTTATTTCGGATGGCCACCACTTTATTGTTTATTATTTCAGTTGCATTTTGCTCCATTCAGGAGGTATTCGTCTTCTTTTGTACTCTTAGATGTCTAGTCTTGATAGCCTTAAACCTAGTTTGCGGGTAGTCAGCTGTAATTTTTTTTTTTTACAGCTTAGAGGTATCATAATGTTTGTACTTTTTCTAAGTCTTATCATTATTTATAAATTGAATTATATTTATTTTCCTAATTTAATCGATAAGGGTTCACCCGACGGGTTTAAGGAAGGATGTCGGGTGCCCACACGACCTAACCGGATTCCGGGTCGTGTTACCTGCACTGTCACCGCGCAATTGCGAAGAACAATAATTCCACAAGCCTTCGTGATAGTGATAGTTGGCGTGTGATCGTGAAGAACAAAATCTGGGTCTGATACAGAACTTGAAGCGTGAATTTCTGAAATTTTTGTTCACTTGAATCTTCCCAAATCAACTTGTTTTTGCTTTAAATTTGAGATATAAGCTCCTTATAAGTCCGTGAACAAACCCCAATGTTCAATTCTTCAAAAACAACACCCAAAATGCAAAATTCGCAAATCAATTGTTGAAGAACTTGAAGAAAGTTTTTGATTCTTAAAATTGATGCACCAGACATTGTTTGTTGTTCAATTCCTATCAATCACATCTTCTAGCATCAATAATCAACAACTTCCAACAAGAATTTCATCCAAAAAAACCTTAAATCTATAACTCAATTTTTAGGATTTTTCAATTTTTCAATTTTTTTGTAATTTTTAGATTTTGATAATCAAATCCAAGATAGGGTTTGTGGAAACAAACACCGATCCGAGATGATATGATCCTAATATCTAAGAATAGGAAATTAAGTAACAATCGATAAAATAAACCACACAAAGTAAAGGATAGAAGGCAATAGGGAAATGGATAGAAGAAAGAAATGAATCAAATCCCTTAATTGCAAGTAAATAAGAATAACAAAAACAAATTGTAATACCCTATGCAATCAAAGACCAATATCCGAGGGGGAAGAGACTTGAACTCAAGCAATAGATCTCTCATACAAGAGAATCCAAGAGAGATCCAAGAAGATGAAAATTGATTAAACACCAACACACTCTCAGAAGAGTATTCTCAATCATCCAAAATCTCTAGCTCCCCCTAATTACTCATAATGACACTATATATTAAACCCTCAGCTTATTACAAAATGACCAAGTGGTCTCTAGTTACAAAAGTAGTAATCTATCTTAAACGCGTCTTATTGCGACTGCGCCTTGGTTGTCGCGATCGCACCCAGTGACTTGAAGCTTCATCACGATCGCATTGGATATCATGTGAACGCGCACTTGCATGGACCACTTCATCGCGAGCGCGTTGTGCTTCTCGCGATCGCACGTTGGAGCTGACTTCTTCATCGCGATCGTGCCTCTTACTTCGCGATAGCGCTGGACCAACTTCCAGAAAGCTCTTATTTGCTTGTTTCTTGGTTTCCAATTCCTTTTGAAGTATTCCAAGCCCCAGATGTTGACCGTGAATCCTCCACGGCTTAGACTGCCAATCCGTGTCGCATCAAAGGCTGCCGACGTTTTGCAGCAGATCTACTTCGTCCCACTTTACGGCTTCTTCCAGCACTTAAAGCTTCGTTGTTTATAACTTCCTCTTCTTCTTTATTTTTTTATTTATTTGGATAGATGGATGTATACAAAATCTATTATACTAAAATGTATATACACTTAAAAAAATATATATACACTGAATATAATTGAAAAAGTGAGTGTATTTATTGTGTATAACTGATAATTCTAACTGTATACATTGTAAAACTAGGTGTACACACTATGTACGTGAGGACACCATTTGTAACATCGTGACATCGTGTGTACATATTGTCTATTTGTATTCTCCTAAATGCACACGCAAATATACGTGGTTGACAAGTAATAAAAGGATAAGATCAAGTATCGTTCCCACAAAGACTTGTGATTAACTATTCACTAAATCAAACTACTCCTAATTATCTTAACAAGGGAAGATTTCAATTAATGTAAATTTATTCTAAGCTAAACTTAACTAATTATACTGAAGCAGATAACTAATGAGATTAAATGCAAGATGTTGGATTAAATGGGACAAAATAGTTTAGGGTTATGGGAAATATACCAATAATCCTGTTGAAATCTTCAATTAAGTCGACCAAATTAATTTATCTAGATTACTAATTGACAGGGTTAATATTTCTCACAAAACTCTGTCGAGGACCTGCTCGCTTATTCAAGCTAACCTAACACCTATATGTCTATGTAATTAATGATAACAAGAACACATTTATTTTTTCTATGTAGTGATTAAGCAAGGCGAATATGTATATGTCTATCCAATCCACAAATCCATTCCCTAATTCGCAAGTTCAAGATCAAGCCCATATTCCATTTATTATACTCGTGAAACCCCTTTGTCGAGTTCAAATTATGATGCATAGATAGAGTTCAACTATTGACAGATAATCAAACAATTAAGCAAAAGAAATACAAAATAACCCATTATGATAAATTAATAAAATCAAACTAACATCTGAAAATCAACATTCGTGGAGATCCAGCAACACTAGAATAAATTTAGACTTAAGGAGAAGAATAAGAGTGAGAGAGAAAGAAAGAACTTGTTTAGAAGACATCTACGGCTCCTCTGCTCTCCTCCACGTCCAACTCCCCTAAAAAACTAAGTTATAATATATTTGTAGTTTTATAAAATAACAGAAAAATATTATCAATTCCTAAACTAAATTGGAGACATGAAAGGCGGTAGTTGATAGCCAATTAGAAGGGTTCCGCATGCCAGATAGTGTGGACTAAACAGAAGCACCAAGAAGTGATAATCGCATCACAACGCGGAACGCCTGGTCAATGATTGCCAAAGTCTTGCAATTCAATTGAACTATATAGCCACTTTAAAGAACACCTTCAAACTTAGCCACTTCATTTAACTTGATTCTTCAAATGTTTATGCAATTTCGTCGTCTCTTGCTCTATTTGCACTCCAAGAATTCTACAAGCATAAAATACAAAATTTAAGTGCAAATCATAAGCTCAAAAGGAAATAAAAAGCACATCATAATATTGGCAAAAAATGAATAAATAAAGCACTAAGAATGCGAGGAATATACAGAGAAATAGGAGTTTGATGCCAAACATCACCACCACACACTTAGACTTTGCTGGTCCTCGAGCAATTATGAAAAATCAGCTTCAAACTTCCCAACATATCACAAACTCCAAGTAAAGCAAGTCTACCTATGATTATTGTTGATACGAACCATTAGATAATATCACGTTTGTTAGCTCGGATAAGCTTGGAGTTTTGACTGATGAATAAGGAACGGATTCAAAGGACCCGTTCTTTTGAATCACTGCAGCTAAATAGATAATTCATCCAAAATCATTTAAGCTGAGATATTGTTAATTATCCTTAGACTAATGTTTATCTTGATAATTATGCAGGTCTAAACGTGATATGGAAAGATTGCATAAATAATGGATAAGGGCTAAAATGTTACACCTCGTATGTCCAAATTGAGGTATATCATTATAATGACATGTTAAGAATGATTTAAGTGATCTTAAAATCATAATTGGACCATATATGGCTTTTATATGTTGAATATAAAGGTTGGAAAAAATCAGATTTAAGTTGCGGAAAAACCGACTAAGGATTTGCCTTGTAACGGAGCTTTTTCAGCAATTAATTCTGTATGTTATATAAGTTCTTTTAGGGGCATATGATATACCAAATTGAAGGTCTTGGAGTTTAGTTTCCAAAAATTTTGACGGTTTGTTCATACAATGTCTGGATAAAAAGATATGAGTATCAGAATTCAGACCAGAAAAAGGGATATAAGCGCAAACGAGGGCTAGCAATGAAATGTTTTTATTATAAAAGAGAAATCATTCTCTCTCTCGGCATTTTCCAGAAATCCCACAATAGAAACAGCTCTTTCTTGAGTCTAAATCCAATTTTTATGATTTTGAAGAAACAACATCAATCTTAACTCGAAACTGAAGATGGATTGCGTCAAAACGCTCTACGCGATTAAGGTAACGTTATGCTACCTTCAGTTTCGTCTGTAGTTTGAGTTTTAGAATTACTTCCTGGCTACGTAAAGTACCTAAATTCTATGTTATAGCTTGTTTAAGCTTTAGAAGGTGTGGAATTCAAAGGAAACAAAGTTTAGAAGCTAGAAACATCAAAGGTATGTAAGACTAAACCTTTCTTTTGGCAAGGCATGTATCTTTTATCTTTTGAAGCTTTTCTTAGTTCTAAACTTAGTATTTCGTTTTAGTAAATTGGTACTAAAATCCAAGGTGGAAGACGTCCAAATCAGCAAGACAAAACGTTTCAAAATCTGAAAAAATTGTTTTGATATTTGGACAGTTGTTAGTATATTGATCATAACTTCTTGTACAAAATTGATATTTAGATTCTTTAAGAATTCCAGAACCCTAAGACATATATCTAAAACTTTCATGAAGACTGTAAAGTCTATAACTTTGATCAACGCTCTAAAAATTAGGTTGAAAGTCAGGACAGTGGTGCTGTCCAGACATTCTATCTACGGATTTGTTATGTCATCCAGTTGTCTCATCTTGTTATTTGTTAACATGTTTATGTTATCAGTTTATCCGGGTATCCATTCCTATGTATTGTATAGTGCTGGTTCTATTTTGGGGATCATCCAGTTTCAGAGGAAACTCTGCCGAAATTTTTATAAAAGTCAAAGAGTTAGACAAATTCTAAGTTTCAAGTTGTGTCTATAATTCCATCCTGAGTTTTCTTATCATTCCTTCGAGTCCATATATATTTTTGCCACATGTGTTATGCCTCATACATGCTTATGCTTATATTGTGATCATGTTATATGTGATTTGGAGTCCCCCATAGAGGCTGGACATTGGACACACAGTCCGGTCGCGTGTGATACTACCCATTTGGGGAATACAGCCCCTCTTGTTCAGGAGGGAGTTGAAACACCGAGTGTGACAGGGTGTCATTCGCACACTCTGACCAGAGAGACTAGATATTACTGGCTGGGGGGGATATAGCCCATAACACCCACCAGGTTTGTTATATACGCGTATATAGCCACAGTATGCACTGCATGATTATATGTGAGGCTAGTTCAGATGTTCAGTTACCTAATTTGTGGGGATATAGCCCATAACAGCAGGCAGGTACCAGTTCAGATAACAGTTCAGTTTTAGCTTAGTACCAGTTATCAGTTCTCAGTTATCAGCCACTAGTTCTTAGTGTCAGTATCAGTTGACAGCTATCGGTTCTAGTTTCTAGTTACCAGTTACCAGTCATATTTTAGTAATTTATCAATATATTTCAGCTCAGTCTTCAGTTTCAGATTCAACTAGACTTCAGGTTATATTCAGACCATGTTTAGTACGTCTTAAGATTTCCTTCTACATTGCTATGCTTCAGCTCATGTTTACACATTTATATTCCAGCCTTACAGTTTCATCAAGCTATGATTTATTATATGCTCAGGCCTTACATACTTGGTACATATCGTACTCACGCCCTTTTCTGGGGCGTTGCGTTTCATGCCATGCAGGTGCAGATAGATCAATGCTTGGACCATGTTAGTAGGCCATCTATCAGCTATTGGAGTCACTCCGCTTACTCCCGGAGATAGTTATCTTTTTGTATGTGTACAGTCAGCCGGTTTGGGTATGGCGGGGCCTTGTCCCGTCCTTTGTATATTCAGTTCAGCACTCTTAGAGGCCTGTAGATATGTTCCTGTGTGGTGCAGTCAGTATGTTATGTATATTAGCATGTGATAGCCTTGTCATCTTTCCAGACTTTATATTTTCAGTAAATATGTATGTATTCATAACCAGGTTGCCAGCTTATCTCTATAATTCATAGATTATTAGTAGGTTTAGCGATGATCGGCACTTAGCATCGGTCATCCGTCGCGACCCTAGGTTGGTTCGTGACAAAAGTGGTATCAGAGCAGTTCAGTCCTAGGGTGTCTACAGGCCGTGTCTAGTAGAGTCTCGTTCAAGAGTATATTGCACACCATACTTTTGAACAGGAGGCTGCAAGGCACTTCAGGACAGTTGTTTTTTCTTTCTTCTCTAGATCGTGCGATAAGGCTATAATTTTAGAATTCACCCTTCTAACCGTAATGTTTTGAATACAGCGATGCCGCCGAAGAAACTGACAGCTGCCCAGAAGGGCAAGGCTATTGTCGGCTAGGGTACTAGTAGAGTTCCACCTAAGGTGGATAAGAGTAAGGAGTCCAGACCTGAGGCTTCATCTGAGGCCTTACAGATCCCTTCAGTTCAGGGCAATATTAGAGGTACTGCAGCTGCCATACCTCCAGCACCTCAGCCTGATAGTCAGGGGCAGGAAGTGAGGGATGCCATCAGATTATTGACTAGTGTTGTAGTTGCTCAGACTAGACAGCATAGTGCAGATGCCCAAGGAGATACTGGATCTAGGATGAGGGATTTTATCCAACTAGAGCCTCCAGTCTTTACTGGATCCCGTACAGGAGAGGACTCTCAGGATTTTCTTGTGAGGATAGCCAGGATGTTGAGGGCCATGCACGCGTCAGAGACAGAGTCAGTAGAGTTGGATGCATTCAGATTGCATGGCCTAGCAGCAGGGTGGTATCAGACATGGGAGTTATCTAGAGGGGCAGATGCTACTCCGGCGACTTGGAAGAAATTCTCAGATGCCTTCCTTCATCAGTATACGCCTATAGAGACACAGAGAGCACGTGCTGATCAGTTCCTGACCTTGAGACAGGGAAGTTTGAGTGTAGAAGAATATAATTATCGCTTTAATTCTTTATCAAGGTTTGTCCCCACTGTGGTAGCAAGTATGGAGGATAGAATTCAAAGGTATGTAGTGGGACTTGGTCCACACCTAGTGAACGAGTGTATGACGGTTGTTATACAACCAAGTATTATATCACACATTCAGGCATTTGCTTTATCACTTGAGGAGAGGAAGTAGAAACAGAGAACCGACAAGGATAGAGGGTTACCTAAGAGGGACAGATTGTTTGGCTCATTAACAGAAACATCTGGAGCGAGTAGGCACCAAAGTGTTAGGCAGCCACCAGCTAGTTCCGGAGTTTCGTGGCTTTAGATCTGATAGTACTCCTCAGTCCAGATGTAGTCACGCATCACTGACTTCAAGATTTAAGCGTCGTGATTCTTCTATACCGGCCAGTCAGACATATCCCAGATGTTCGGATTGTGGTAGACGTCACTTTGGTCCATGTCAGTTAGGAGTTGATACTTGTTATTTTGTCACGAGGCAGGCCATTTCATGAGAGATTTCCCACTAGGGGTGGTAGTGGTGCAGCCCAGCCAGCTAGATCAGCAGTTGCTTCCTCAGCACCGGCACGCCATCAGGGGCATGTTCTTCAGAATGGCACTTGCATAATTGAAGGAACTTAAGGAGCAACTGAAGGATTTGTTAGATAAAGGCCTCATCAGACCCAACATTTCCTCGTGGAGAGCCTCGGTATTATTTGTGAAAAAGAAAAATGACTCTACGCACGTGCATAGATTATAGACAGCTAAATAAAGGCATAATATGGAATAAATACCCTCTGCCCAAGATTGATGACTTGTTCGACCAGCTCTAGGGTACCAAGTACTTCTCGAAGATAGATTTGCGATCAGGCTACCATCAGGTTAGAGTCAGAGAATCTAATATATCTAAGACTGCATTCAGGACTAGGTATGGCCATTACGAATTTTTAGTGATGTCGTTTGGACTCACTGATGCCCTTGCAGTATTTATGGATTTGATGAACAGCGTATTCAGGCTTTATCTAGATTTATTTGTGATTATATTTATTGATGATATTCTCATCTATTCAAAGTCTGAATCAGAGCATGCGGAGCACCTGCGTACAATATTGGGTACTCTTCGGGACCAACTATTATTTGCTAAGTTCTCAAAGTGTGAATTCTGGTTAGATTCAGTGGCATTTCTTGGCCATATAGTTTCAGCAGAAGGTATTAAAGTAGATGGCCAGAAGATTGAGGCTGTGCAGAATTGGCCCAGACCTACGACGCCAACTGAAGTACGTAGTTTTCTGGGTTTGGCAGGTTATTACATAAGGTTCGTAGAGGGTTTTCCTCCATTGCAGCTCCACTGACCAAATTGACACAGAAAACAACTAAATTTGAATGGTCTGATTCTTGCGAGCACAACTTCCAAGAACTAAAGAATAGGTTGATAATAACTCCAGTACTTACACTTCCAAAAGGATCTGAGGGCTATGTCATTTACTGTCGAATTGGTCTTGATTGTGTATTGATGCAGCACAGAAAAGTTATTTATGCTTCAGACACCTGAGAAAGCACGAGCAGAACTACTCTACTCATGATTTAGAGCTTGCAGCAGTCATTCATGCATTGAAGATTTGGAGACATTATTTGTACGGTGTTCATGTTGGTATTTATACGAATCACAAGAGCCTCCAGTACATTTTTAAGAAGAAGGAGCTAAACCTACGACAGAGACGGTGCCTAGAGTTGCTGAAGGACTACGATGTGGACATTCTTTATCATCCGAGTAAAGCGAATGTTGTTGCTGATGCCCTTAGTTGTAAGTCCATGGGTAATTTATCTTAATTACAACCACAGAAAAGAAACTTAGCTCATGCACTTCACCAGTTAGGCAGTTTAGGAATTAGATAAATAGATTCAGATTATGTAGAAGTTACAGTTATATCACAGCCACTACTTGCCTAGTTACAGAAGTAAAACAACGTTAGTATGAGGATCCAGTGCTAGTTCAATACAGGCAGATAGCTAGAATAAAATCGAAATCACCATACAGGGTTACTAGTGACGGGGTTCTCATGTATAAAGATAGACTTTGTGTTCCTGATGTTGCAAATTTATGTGGACAGATTATGACAGAGGCACATTATTCCAGATACATTGTATATCCAGGTTCGACTAAGATGTACCAAGATCTTAAGCAGATTTATTTTTGGACGGAATAAAGCAAGACATAGCAGAGTTTGTGGCTTAGTGTCCTATTTGCCAGTAGGTTAAAGTGGAGCATCAAAAACCTAGTGGCTTGTTACCAAAAATCGAGATTCCATCATAGAAATGGGAAGCAGTGAATATGGACTTCATTACAGGCTTGCCCCGTATGCGGAGCAGGTATGACTCCATCTGGGTTATAGTTGACAGGCTTACTAAATCAGCTCATTTCTTGCCTGTTAGAACTACATATACAACAGAGGATTATGCCAGACTTTATATCAGAGAGATAGTGCGCCTACATGGTATTCCAGTATCTATTATTTCAGACAGGGGCGCACCAGTTTACAGCTAATTTCTAGCAATCATTCCAGACAGGTTTAGGGACACAAGTGAATATGAGTACAACATTTCATCCATAGAAAGACGCACAGGCTGAGCGGACCATTCAAACATTAGAAGATATGCTTAGAGCTTACGTGTTAATTTTGGAGGCAGCTGGAGTGATCATCTACCGTTGATAGAGTTTGCATATAAAAATAGCTATCATTCTAGCCTACAGATGGCGCCATAACAAGCTTTGTTTGGGCGCAAATCCAGGTCTCCTATAGGATAGTTTGAGTTGGCGAGTCTCAACTGATAGGTCCATATTTAATCCAATAAGCAGTTGATAAAGTTAAGTTGATCAGGTAAAGATTATTAGCAGCGCAGAGCAGACAGAAGTCCTATGCAGATAATCGACGTCGAGATTTAGAATTTCAGATTGGCGATTGGGTATTCCTAAAAGTATCACCTATGAAAGGCGTTATGAGATTTAGAAAGAAGGGAAATCTTAGCCCTAGATTCATTGGTCCATATCAGGTTATCAGGCGAGTTGGGTGTGTAGCCTACGAGTTAGACCTTCCAGCAGACCTTCAGGAGGTACATCCAGTATTCCATGTTTCTATGCTCAGAAAATGTGTTGGAGATCCTTCTAGAGTTGTAGATGTACAGATCACGGAGCAATTAACTTATGAAGAAATGCCAATTGCAATTTTAGATAGGCAGATTCGTCGACTAAGGACGAAAGACATTCCTTCAGTTAAGGTGCTATGGCGAAGCAATAACGTAGAGGAAATAAGTTGGGAAGCTGAGAATGATATGAGAGACAAGTATCAACATCTCCTCACTATTTCAAGCATATAACAGATCCTTTTTTAATGCTTTTACATACTTCATTTCACATTTGAGGACAAATGTTCCTCAGGGGGGAAGATTGTTACACCTCGTATATCCAAATTGAGGTATATCATTCTAATGACATGTTAAGAATGATTTAAGTGATCTTAAATTAATAATTGGACCATATATGGCCTTTATATGGTGAATATAAAGGTTGGAAAAAATCATATTTAAGTTGCGGAAAAATCGACTAAGGATTTGCCTTGTAACGGAGCTTTTTCAGCAACTAATTCTGTGTCTTATATAAGTTCTTTTAAGGGCATATGATATACCAAATTGAAGGTCATGGAGTGTAGTTTCCAAATTTTTTTACGGTTTGTTTATACAATATCTGGATAAAGAGATATGAGTATCAGAAGTCAGACCAGAAAAAGGGATATAAGCGCAAAAGAGAGCTAGAAATGAAATGTTTTTATTATAAAAGTGAAATCATTCTCTCTCTCGACATTTTTTAGAAACCCCACAATAGAAAGAGCCCTTTCTTGAGTATAAATCCAATTTTTATGATTTTGAAGAAACAACATCAATCTTAACTCGAAACTGAAGACGGATTGCGTCAAAACGCTCTACGCGATTAAGGTAACGTTATGCTACCTTCAATTTCGTCTGTAGTTTGAGTTTTAGAATTACTTCATGGATAAGTAAAGTACCTAAATTCTATGTTATAGCCTGTTTAAGCTTTAGAAGGTGTGGAATTCAAAGGAAACAAAGTTTAGAAGCTAGAAACATCAAAGTTATGTAAGACTAAACCTTTCTTTTGGCACGGCATGTATCTTTTATCTTTTGAAGCTTTTCTTAGTTCTAAACTTAGTATTTCGTTTTAGTAAATTGGTACTAAAATCCAAGGTGGAAGACGTCCAAATCAGCAAGACAATACGTTTCAAAATCTGAAAAAATTGTTTTGATATTTGGACAGTTGTTAGTATATTGATCATAACTTCTTGTACAAAATTGATATTTAGATTCTTTAAGAATCCCCAGAACCCTAAGACATATATCTAAAACTTTCATGAAGACTATAAAGTCTATAACTTTGATCTACACTCTGAAAATTAGGTTGAAAGTCAGGACGGTGGTGTTGTCCAGACATTCAATCTGCGGATTTGTTATGTCATCCAGTTGTCTCATCTTGTTATCCGTTTAACATGTTTATGTTACAATTTTATCCGTGTATCCATTCCCATGTATAGTATAGTGCTGGTTCTGTTTTGCGGATCATCCAGTTTCAGAGGAAACTCTGCCGAAATTTTTATAAAAGTCAAAGAGTTAGACAAATTCTAAGTTTCACGTTGTGTCTATAATTCCATCCAGTGTTTTCTTATCATTCATTCGAGTCCATATATATTGTTGCCGTATGTGTTATGCCTCATACATGCTTATGCTTATATTGTGATCATGTTATGTGTGATTTGGAGTCCCCCATAGAGGCTGGACATTAGACACACAGTCCGGTCGCGTGTGATACTACCCGTTTGGGGGATACAGCCCCTCTGGTTCAGGCGGGAGTTGAAACACCTAGTGTGATCGGGTGTCATTCACACACTCTAACCAGAGAGACTAGATATTACTGGCTGGGGGGGATATAGCCCATAACACCCACCAGGTTTGTTATATACGTGTATATAGCCACAGTGTGCACTGCATGATTATATGTAAGGCTAGTTCAGATGTTCAGTTACCTGATTTGTGGGGATATAGGCCATAACACCAGGAAGGTAGCAGTTCAGATAGCAGTTCAGTTTTTGATCAGTACCAGTTATCAGTTCTCAATTATCAGCCACCAGTTCTTAGTGTTAGTATCAGTTGACAGTTACCGGTTCTACTTTCTAGTTACCAGTCACCAGTCCTATTACAGTCATTTATCAATATATTTCAGCTCAGTCTTCAGTTTCAGATTCAGCTAGACTTCAGGTTATATTCAGACCATGTTTAGTACGTCTTAAGATTTCCTGCTACATTGCTATACTTCAGCTCATGTTTACACATTTATATTTCAGCCTTACAGTTTCATGCAGCTCTGATTTATTATATGCTCAGGCCTTACATACTTGGTACATATCGTACTCACGCCCTTTTCTGGGGTGCTGCGTTTCATGCCGTGCAGGTGCAGATAGATCAATGCTTGGACCATGTTAGTAGGCCATCTATCAGCTATTGGAGTCACTCCGCTTACTCCCGGAGTTTGTTATCTTTTTGTATGTGTACAGTCAGCCGGTTTGGGTATGGCGGGGCCTTGTCCCGTCCTTTGTATATTCAGTTCAGCACTCTTAGAAGTTTGTAGATATGTCCCTGTGTGGTGCAGTCAGTATGTTATGTATATTAGCATGTGATAGCCTTGTCATCTTTCCAGACTTTATATTTTCAGTAAACCGTGCAGGTGCAGATAGATCAATGCTTGGACCATGTTAGTAGGCCATCTATCAGCTATTGGAGTCACTCCGCTTACTCCCGGAGTTTGTTATCTTTTTGTATGTGTACAGTCAGCCGGTTTGGGTATGGCGGGGCCTTGTCCCGTCCTTTGTATATTCAGTTCAGCACTCTTAGAAGTTTGTAGATATGTCCCTGTGTGGTGCAGTCAGTATGTTATGTATATTAGCATGTGATAGCCTTGTCATCTTTCCAGACTTTATATTTTCAGTTAATATGTATGAATTCATAACCAGGTTGCCAGCTCATCTCTATAATTCAAAGATTATTAGTAGGTTTAGCGATTATCGGCACTTAGTGTCGGTCATCCGTCGCAGCCCTAGGTTGGGTCGTGACATAAAAGATCCGGATGCTTCAAGTGACGAGTTCAATTAGGACTCAAACTCTTGGGAGCTTTGGAGTTCTAATTGCTCAAGACTTCTTGGTTGCTGAAGCTATAAAACGAAGACCATATCAGCCATTGAAGGATGCACAACTACAGAGAGAATCGAGCAGAGCATTAAAAGAGTCATTATCTTATTTGTGTAATCAGTAAGCTACAGGGAACTAAGTAAGAACATGTTCCTTAGATTGAGTCTTGTAAAAGTTCAGACTTAGTTCAACTGTAGTAAGTATTATCGAGTTGTATCTTTTCAGTTCAAGCCGTGTACTTGACAAAGCTTCACTGATCATGAAAGAGGTCACTAAAGGATTAGAGTTAGTCCTAGGTTAGTAAGAAGATAGTCTTGTAACCAAGTGAGTCTTTTACATAGTGAAGTTGAAATCCTACTTGGAATAGTAGGTCGTGGTATTTTGATCCCGAGTTCAAGGGGTTTTTCAACGCTAAATATTGGGTGTTCATTTACTTACAGTTTGAATTCCGCACATAACATAGTAAAAGAACACATTTTAAGGAACTGGTCCTTAAAATAGTAAAGTGGTGTATCTTGGGAAATAACAATTGGTATCAGAGCGGGTTATCCTTGAAAAGGCTAACACCTAGGATTAGATGAGTACATCACGAGAGAACAGTGAGGGTCGGTCAATGGTTAGAGCACCTTTGTTCAATGGAAAATATTATTCATGGTGGAAGGAAAGGATGAGAGATCATCTTCAAGCTGAGGACTATGAATTATGGGACATTGTGACTGAAGGTCCTATGATTCCAATGAAAAAGGATGCTGAGGGAAATGATGTTCCCAAAACCAGAATAGAATGCAATGCTGAAGACATAAGGCAATGGGAAAAGAATGCAAAAGCTAGGAAATGGCTTGTTGGTGGACTCAGTCCTGACGAGTGCACTAGAATTAGAGGGTATACTACTGCTAAGGAAATTTGGGATGCTCTACAAGTTGCACATGAAGAAACAAGTCAGGTAAAAAGGTCTACAGGTACACTTCTTTTTGCTGAATATGAAAGTTTTAAAATGAAAGAAGAAGAATCAATCTCTGAAATGTATACTAGATTTAATGCCATTGCATCTGAACTTATTTCTTTGGGAAGGGTTTTAACTGTGGAAGATAGAGTAGAAAAGATTCTAACTAGGGTTCTTCCAGATTCTTGGGAGATCAAAGCTTGTGCTATCATAGAAAGCAAGGATCTGAGCACCTTATCCTTAGATGAGCTTATAGCTAATTTAAAGACTTATGAACTAAGGAAAAAGGTTAAAAACATAGGAGTACCAGTTAAAATTGAACCTAATCTAGCATTGACTGCTGCTGATAAGCCTATTGATGATAAGGAATTGGTCCTTATTACTAAAAGTGTTCAAAAATATTTGAATAAGAAAAAGGGGATTAGTGGACAGGGTAGGTCTTCTAACATGAAACAGGCTGGAGAATGCTTCAAATGTGGCAGCATGGAGCACTACATAAGCAAATGTCCAATCATGGAAGGAAAATGGAGGAAGAGATATATTGAGGAAAGGAAAAAGGCTAGGGAACAGGTCCGTAAGAAAAGTGAAAATCCCAAAGCAATGGTTGCAGGATGGCAAGATACTGAGGATGAAGTTTCTGATGATGATCTGGATGAGGGTCTTGCTCTAATGGCTCTTGAAGACTCAGATAATGAAGAAGATGCTGAGGTATTTATTTCTAAACTTAGACAAGATGTGAAAAACATGCCTAGAGAGAAATTAGTTAAAGTATTTCATACTGTGTTAAATGAGTTTAAATCTCTAAGGGATGGAAAACATCAACTGCATGATGAAATTGATAATTTAGGAGTAGAATACAAAAAGGGAGTAATTAAAAATGACTTTTTGAAAGGAAAGATTAGCATGCTTGAGGACCAGGTCCTCACACTTGAATCAACTATTCAGAAATTAGAAAATGTTAAAACAGTTTAAAATGGTAAAGGCATTACTAATTCTCATCAGATCATTGCTGAAGAGAAACTGAAAGTCACCGTTGATGAATTGTGCAAGAAAGATGAAAAGATAAGATCTTTAGAAGAGGACTTGGTTAAAACTAAAATGGAGTTAGTAAAAACTGTAAAATGGAACAAGTCCTCTGAAGCATTAGAATGGTTACAGGAAAATCATAGTAGTAACAGGAAGGGTATTGGATTCATGAAAGCACAATCTTCACCCAAATGGGATCCAAAGAGTAAGTACTTATCACTTCCTGAAAACTGGCTATGCACTCATTGTGGGAACACTGGTCACTTGAAAGAAAATTGCCAATCCCAAGGAAAGGAACCCAAACTAGTTTGGGTTCTTAAAATTAACCCTAGTTTTCTTTTGCAGGTTAGAGTGAAGGAGAGGAACCACAAATGGTACATGGACAGTGGTTGCTCAAGGCACATGACAGGACATAAGGAACTGTTCCTTTCACTCTCAACCTTTCAAGGAGGAAGTGTTTCCTTCGGTAATGGTAAGAAAGGGGAAATCATTGGCATTGGAAAGGTAGGTAGGTCTGATTCACGTAGTATAGACAATGTGTTTCTAGTAGATGGGCTGAAGCATTACTTATTGAGTATATCTCAATTGTGTGACAAAGGTAATAATGTTAATTTCTCATCTATTAGATGCATTGTGACTAACCAAACTTCTGGAGAGATTATTTTGCAGGGAAATAGACATGGAAACCTCTACAAGGTAGACTAGTTGGCACTATCTGATGGAAGCTTGTGTTGCTTAAGTGTGGTGCAAAATGATCCCCTCCTATGGCACAAAAGACTTGGTCATGCCAGTCTTTCACAACTGAACAAACTTGTGTCCAAGGATTTTATTGATAGGTCTTCCTAACATCAAGTTTAAGGATAAAAAAGTATGTGAAGCATGGGCCCGGGGGAAGCAGGTAAAATCCTCCTTCAAACCGAGGAAACAGCTAAGTACCACTAAACCTTTGGAACTGGTCCATATGGATTTATGTGGACCAATGAGAACGATGAGCCGTGGAGGTAAGAAGTATGTTATGGTATTGGTGGATGATTACTCCAGATTTACATGGACTATATTTCTTGCATCTAAAGAAGAAGCATTTAATGTATTTTCAATTTTTGCTAAGAAAGCTCAAAGAACTCTAGATAGTCATATTGTTGCCATTAGGTCAGATCATGAAACTGAATTTGAAAATCCTATGTTTTTCAATTTTTGCAATGAAAATGGCATTAATCACAATTTTTCCTCACCTACAACTCAACAACAAAATGGTGTAGTGGAAAGGAAAAATAGGACTCTAAAAGAAATGGCAAGGACTATGCTAATATTTGGAAATCTTCCACAGAATTTTTGGGCTGAAGCCATCAATACTGCATGCTACATGATAAATTGGTGTATGACAAAGCCTTTAATAGAAAAAACTCCATATGAGCTTCTTAAGGGAAGAAAACCAAATATATCTCATCTTAGGGCTTTTGGTTGCAAATCTTTTATACACAACAATGGGAAAGATGCATTAGGAAAATTTTATCCTAGAAGTGATGAATGAATCTTTGTTGGTTATTCTTCAAATAGTAAATCTTATAGAGTTTTTAACAAGAAAACATTGAAAATTGAAGAAAGCATGCATGTTAAATTTGATGAAACTGACTGTCTCACTCAAGAACAAGTACAGGAGGAGGAAGAGATTGGAATGCTGAAATATAATGAAATTGATCCACAAATGCAGACTCTGGATGTGAGAAGTGAACTGCAAGGACATGTTCCTCAGGACAGAACTGAGAAGAGTGGCACAGAAACAGGGGGAACAAATGTTGGTTCCACCTCACAAATTAGAAGTGCTACTCCCTCAGGAACTGTTCCTCAACAAGGGACTTCTGACAATGGATTTACACTCAAGCTTTACAAGTATCAAGGGTCACATCCTGTGGATCAAATAATCTTAGATAAGACTGCTGGGATACAAACTAGATCAGCAGTTAAAAATCACAATCTGTGTGTCTTTAGTACTTTCCTATCTCTTGTTAAACCCAAAAATGTGAAAGAAACACTGAAGGATGCAGATTGGATCAATGCTATGCAGGAAGAATTGAATCAATTCCAAAGAAGTCAAGTTTGGCATCTGGAACCCAAGCCAAGGAACAGATCCATAATAGGAACTAAATGGGTTTTCAGAAAAAAACTCGATGAGGATGGCATGGTAACAAGAAATAAGGCCAGGTTAGTTGTTCAGGGGTATAGTCAAGAGGAGGGCATCGACTATGATGAGACTTTTGCTCCAGTTGCAAGATTGGAAGCAATAAGACTTCTCATAGCCTTTGCTACATACATGGAATTTACTCTACATCAAATGGTTGTTAAGAGTGCATTTCTGAATGGTTACTTAAAAGAAGAAGTGTATGTTAAGCAACCTCCAGGCTTTGAGAATGAACAGTTCCCTGAACATGTGTACAAATTGGACAAGGCCTTGTATGGACTCAAGCAGGCACCAAGAGCATGGTATGAAAGGCTATCAAAATTTTCTACTTTAGCATGGATACAAAAGAGGTAAAATTGGTAGCACATTGTTTTTGAAAGAAAAAGGTAAGCATCTCTTAATTGTTCAAATTTATGTAGATGATATAATCTTTGGTGCTACTTGTGAAAATTTAAGTAAAGAATTTGCAAACTTGATGGGGAGTAAGTTTGAGATGAGCATGATGGTTGAACTCAATTTCTTTTTGAGATTACAAATTAAGCAAACCTCAAATGGAACTATGATCCATCAACAAAAATATGTTAAGGAATTACTTAAAAGGTTTGATATGGATAATGCTAAAGAAATTGACACACCTATTGCCACTGGCACAAAATTGGTTTTTTGATAAACATGGAATATTAGTAGATCAAAAATTGTATAGAGGTATGATTGGTTCTCTACTTTATCTAACTGCTGGCAGACCTGATATTGTGTTCATTGTTGGTTTGTGTACTAGGTTTCAGTTAGATCCTAAGGAATATCATTTGAAAGCTGTTAAAAGAATATTGAGATATCTGAAGGGAGCAGGTCCCTTAGGACTTTGGTATCCAATAGGTGGTAGTTTTAATCTTATTGGATATACTGATGCTGACTATGCAGGTTTCCTTGTTGATAGAAAAAGTACCTTAGGTATGGCACATTTTCTTGGTGAGTGTTTGGTCTCTTGGAGAACCAAGAAACAAAATTCAGTGGCATTCTCCACTGCTGAGGCTGAATATGTGGCAGCTGCCTCATGTTGTTCACAGTTGTTATGGATTAAACAACAATTACAGGATTTTGGTGTTGGTGTAGGAACTGTTCCTATCTTTTGTGACAACACTAGTGCCATTAACATGACAAAAAAATCCAGTGCATCACAAAAGAACGAAAAACATTGATATAAGACATCATTTCCTGAGAGATAACTATGAAAAAGGTTTGATCACCATAGCACTTTGTCCTACTAAAAAGCAAATTGCTGACATCTTTACAAAAGTTTTAGGAAGAGCTGATTTTGAAAGAAATAGGTTGGAATTAGGGATGATTAAATTCACTTAAATTCATCAATGCTTTACTTCATAATTGGCTAGAAAATTGCACATAAAATGAATTTTATTCAAGTCAATTTGAAATTTTCAGTCCAGCTTAATACTTCATTGAATACTCTTATGCCATAATTTTCGTTTAGAGTTGCTAAAATTGAATGATGTTACCCTTATGCTCTTAGAATTTCAGATTGAACAAAAGTGTTTCAAATTGGAAGGACACTGATTTTTCCGTGTTAAAATCAGGTATGTACTCCTTATTATTCATTTATCTTAGAAAATTAAGGCTATAGGTAACTTGTAATTAGGATAAATCCCACTAGGAATCATAATCATATCCAAACTGCATAAGAGTCCCATCGGAGGAACAGTTCACACTCTGAAAAGGTAACTTGAAAGCCTAACGGCTCTATTTTTTCGGGAGTCCCAAGAGTCCAGTAACGGCTGCATGTCTTTCAATGAGGTAATTGTGATCACTTAACACTCAACCTCCACTACCTATTTCATTCTATAAATACACTCTTTCTTCCTATTATTCTTTCACTTTGTTTTACAATTGCACTCTCAAAATTTCAGAAAGAATAATCACATAGTCCCTCCGGTCCATTTTATTTGATCCGTTTCACTTTTCGAGAGTCAAGTTGACCAATTTTTGGATTTAAATTGAACTAGATTTAGTCAATATTTTAAAATTATAATTTAGATATTAAAAAACTACACGAAAAGTACTACAAGTTTCAATTCTTGTTATATTAATATGGTAAAGAAATATATCTCAAAATATTGGTCAAAGTTTATATTGTTTGACTTTTAAAAAAGGAAAGTGATCAAATAAAATGGACCAGAGGGAGTATCTCCTAAATTGTATTGCAAGAATGTCTTTTTCTCCTGAAAATTCTTCATCTGCACCTACTTCTGATCAACCACAAAATCTCAACCCTCCTTCACCCATGGACACCACAGACCCAAACCCTGAAATTCCTGAAACAATCCTAGAAGTACCTGAACCAGAAATTCAGGGGGAAGGACCAGTTCCTACGGATGAATCAATTGTTGAACAGGTTGAGGACTTGTCAAGGGCAATGATCATTTATTAGTATCAGGTAAATTTTTCATATCCCTTAAACGTAGTTGAGGATGAAGGGGAGAAGGAAGAGGGATCTGAAGCTGTTCCTGAGGGGGAAGGGGAAACTGTAAAAAGGTTGGAACCACCCATGCATGAATCCTCTGGGTCTCCTGAGGTTGATTTTCGAGCACCCATGGAAGATGCGATAAATGTTGAGGAAGCCTTGAGTGATAATGATAGACCTCTTATTAATTTGATCAAAATTAGGAGTTTAAAAAGAAAACTTACTAGGAAGGGACCCATAGATGACCAAGTGTCTGCTGAGATTGCTGCTAAGTTAAAGAAAATCAGTGATAGTTACAAGCCAGGGATTAAGAAGAAAGGTAAAAGTTCCTCCAAGGCAAAAGGACCTGTTCCTTCTGTCTCAACTCCTGCTTCTGGGGTTAGGAGGACAAGGAGTGCTGCCAAAGCTGCTGATGAGAACTTAGTTGCTGCTCTAGAAAGAAGCAGAAAAGGGGAAGGGAAACAGGTTGCTGACCCTGTGGAGGAGGAAGAAGTTGAGGTGATAGAGAAGGATGTTGTTGTTGATGAAGATGATGAGATGGAAGATGTTGAGGAGGTTGTGCCTCAATCTAAGAAAAGAAAAGTTGCACAGAGGTGTGCCACTAGGAGCTCTGTAAAAGCTGCAGCAGAAAAGTCTTCTAAGAGGACCAGGTCCTCCAAAAGGACTTTGGTGGATGAAAGTTCTGCTGATGATAGTGAAAGTGATGAATCATTTGCTGGTGATGATAGTGAGAGTGAGGATGAGGGAGAAGAAGTATTACACGGTGTTCATGATGACATGTTGACTAGGAAAGTGTTGAATAAGAGAGTGCTCTCTGATGTGGGAGAAGAAGGTATGCTTTGGTTGCTGCAGAAATTGCAAGTTCAGGGCTGGAGGGACATGGTCCTTCAGATTTCTGGAAGGTGTGCAAAGGGGATACTGCAGGAGTTTTACAAGAACTGCTCTATCAAGGATGACAGGATTACCACCTTTGTCCATGACAATGTGATTATTTTTTACGCTAAGGAACTGGGTGAACTGTTGGGGATTCCATTTGTTGGATATGACAGCTATGTCAAGAAAGTATGGCATGACTTAACAAACTTGCCTACTGGATTGGAAATTATAAGGAAGTTTGCTAAGAATGAAGGGGAAGAAAAACCAAGAGTTGTACAGAAAAGTGAGATGCATCCTCAGCACCAAGTGCTATTTGAGTTTGTGAACAATATTGTGATGCCAAGGCAAGAAAAAAGAGGGATTGCCAATTTCATGGACCTTGTCCTTATGGAACTGCTTGACACTGATAAGCAGATCAACGGGCCCAGGTTTATGATCCATTTAATCAAAAGGGTTATAGCTGGGAAGAAGAAGCACTCTTTGCCTTTTGGTTTCATCTTGACTGACTTGTTTGCAAAGTTGAAGATTCCTTTGGAGGGGGTAGTAAAGGCTACCAAAAAGGAGAAGTTTGTTGGTGTTGGTAGACAGCCTTTGAACAACAAGGTAAGGGTATTGAGGCAATAAGTTGCCATACAGGCTGCTGAAATAGCAAGGTTGGAAGAGGAGAAGAGTTAGTGGAAGGCATAGGCTACAAAGGCAAAGGAGACTAATGAGGGAATGCTCAAACAGATGTTTGAGTTGCTAAACAAATCTCAGGGACCTGTTCTTTCCACATCCTGATCACCTTAGCCACAAGCCATCTTTTGTCCAGTGGGATTTAGACTAGTTCTAGTGCCGTAGTCTTTTCTTTTTCTAGTTTCTGAATAATTCTGTAATACTTGCTTGTATCCCCTGGTTTAACCTTTTGTTAATGATGACTTGTCTTCAATAGCTAATATCATTGTTTTGCAGTTGCTTTAATCTGAATTGTGTTTGTATTTTGAGTTGCCTCACCAGCCATGTGCTGATTATTTTAACACTTGAGTTATATTTTTATGCAACCTTTTCAATGATGCCAAAAGGGGGAAGAGTAAGTCTGATTTTGCGTGAACTTTATACCTAATTGAAAATCTAATCCTTAATGAAAAATAAGTCTCTATTGATTGCTTTTGTGCTTTAAGTTGTACTTCAGGACATTAAGGATATGCAGCTATGCTTATGAATTTGTCATCATCAAAAAGGGGGAATATGTAAGCTTGGATAAGCTTGGAGTTTTGACTGATGAATAAGGAACGGATTCAAAGGACCTGTTCCTTTGAATCACTGCAGCTAAATAGATAACTCATGCAAAATCATTTAATCTGAGATATTGTTAATTATCCTTAGACTAATGTTTATCTTGATAATTATGCAGGTCTAAACGTGATATGAAAAGATTACATAAATAATGGATAAGGGCTAAAAGATCCGGATGCTTAAAATGAAGAGTTCAATTAGGACTCAAACTCTTGGGAGCTTTGGAGTTCTAATTGCTCAACATTTCTTGGTTGCTGAAGCTTTAAAACGAAGAGTATATCAGCCATTGAAGGATGCACAAATACATAGAGAATCGTGCAGAATATTAAAAGAGTCATTATCTTATTTTTGTAATCAGTAAGCTACAGGGAACTAAGTAAGAACCTGTTCCTTTGATTGAGTCTTATAAAAGTTCCGTCTTAGTTCAACTGTTGTAGGTATTATCGAGTTGTATCTTTTCAGTTCAAGTCGTGTACTTGACAAAGCTTCACTGATCATGAAAGAGGTCACTAAAGGATTAGAGTTAGTCCTAGGTTAGTAAGAAGGTAGTCTTGTAACCAAGTGAGTCTTTTACATAGTGAAGTTGAAATCCTACTTGGAAGAGTAGGTCGTGGTTTTTTGATCCCGAGTTCAAGGGGTTTTTCTACGCTAAATATTGGGTGTTCATTTACTTACAGTTTGAATTCCGCACATAACATAGTAAGGAAACACATTTTAAGGAACTGGTCCTTAAAACAGTAAAGTGGTGTATCTTGGGAAATAACAACGTCCATAAATAAAGTGAAACGTCAACATGCCAAAAAATTCAAATCATTTGAAAACACATGAACGACCAACTAAGACATCTCAATTTCAAAAATCGACTCAATGATACTAAGTTTTCACAAAATTAACACACATACACTCAACCATGGAGTTTAATAACTTTATCTATCTCTCTCAAACTATGTGCCCTCACCCAACAAGAATGAATCTAGAGAGCATCCACAAAGAATAAATTTCAAGAACATGTTCGGGAAAGAATGCAAAAAGAATTCATTTTCTCTTATAAAGACGTTTACGTGCCACACATGACATATTATAAGCTTGCTTGTTGTGTAGGACTCCACTAATGTAGGGTCTCTCCATTTTGGGATTAACTAAGACTTTAATGGTTGTAATGTAGGCTAAAGGACATGTGGATATATACAGATAAAATAGTGACTACCTCCCTAAGCACTTTAATACATCACTTTTAATTTTTTTTATTTTTTTATCAATTCTTCTCAAAAAATACCAAGCAACTTCCCAACAATACACCCAAGAATCTCTCTCACACTATAAGCAGTTTTTTTTTTTTAAAAAAAAAATATATATATATTTGCACCACACTAGCAAGCGTTGAGATTTATTCTTTTGTTTTCTCTATTTTATTGTCATTCTTTTTCTTCACTTCTATTTTTTCATTATTGCTTTCATTTTTTTTTCAAGCCTCGCCATTGAACTTTTTCCCAAAATACACCATTTTTTTTCATTTTGGTTCCACTCGAAAGTTACCTAATTTTTGGGACCAAAACCACATAAAATCAAATATTTTGCAATAAAAGTGCTCTACGTAGTAAGGATTCAAAAAGAGGGCAAGTAAGAAAAAAAGGGCAAGACTTGTAATGTGGGTGCCAAATAAAAGGTCAATAGTCTCAAAAGGGCTTATTAGGGTAAATATATACTGGTAGGCTAATCAAGGCTAAAAGGTTAATTAAAGAGACGCCTGTATTATTACGCAAATAGAGCAAACCTAGGATTTCGCTTTGAACACATACGGTGATGCTACCTGGTTCCCGGCCAAACCATTTAAAAGGAGCCAAGCACGGGAGTTGCAGCAGCTGCAGTCCATGTTTGCACAGTTTGAGCTGCTGGGGCAAGTGTTGGAAGCTTCAGGGCAGTTCTGCCTACATTCTACCTCAGAAACTGAAGTTGTTCATCGCGATCGCGAGTGCACAGACGCGATCACGAAAGGCCAAAAAGAAGACCAACGCGATCGCGACCCATTAGACGCGATCAAGGAGGAAGAGAAAATAGAACAACGCAATCGCAAGTGCACAGACGCGATCACGCAAGAGGCTGGTTGAAGATCTTCGCCTGCGCGATCGCGAGACCATAGTCGCGATCGCGAGGCTATGTTTTATTGCTCAGCGCGAAGGTGCTGAGACGAGGACTATAAGCCCATTTTCAGCTAATGAATTGAAGGCCCAATGTTGAAGGGTAATTAAGGAAAATGTGCCATGTTATATAAACTGCTATTGTCATTAGTTTACTTATTTTTTGGGTGATTATTAACATTGTGAGGTTATTGGAAAAGCTAGTTTGCTTAAGCGCGTATGTCCTTGATTTACAATTAGATTTCATTTAATTGATGATCAAATAGCGTTGGTTCCTTTTGTTGGACGATTAGAGGGGTGTTTAGGTTAATCTTTCCCTAATCTACTTCTTTAATATTTTCTAATCAAAAGTGGGCTTCCTTTCTTCTTTTAATTCTTGTCAATTTTATTTTTGTGTTGTTAATTTTCATAGCATTTAGTATCAGAGCTGGATTAGTGTTTGTTTTAACAATCACTAACCAAAATTTGTTTCTCAAATCACAGGAAAAATAAAATCAAAAATCGAAAATCCAAAAAAAAAATGAGTCTTAAGTTTAGGTTTCTGTTGGATGAAATTTTTGTTACCAACTGAAGATATTGGTGTCTAGAAGCTATTCCTAAAAGGAATTGAACAAACAACAACAAATTCGGTGCTGATTTGAAGATTGAAAAATTAGGGTTCTTCATAAAGAAATTGGGGCTTTTGAAATTGGTTGTTGATATTCAAGATTAAACTACTGGGGTTTATTCACGGACCAACAAGGAGTATAAATCTCAAATTTGGAGCAAAAATACAGTGGTTTGTGAAGATTCAAGTGGAAAAGAGGATTTGAAAATCGGGTTCTGCTTCAAGCCCAGAAGCTTACGTGATCGTGCGCCATCTAGTGCTATCGCACGGGCCAAGAATTAAAAGGCCTACGCAATCGCGACAGTCCTACGCGATCGCGCTAGAACTACTAGAATAGCCTTCACGATCGCACTGAACAACAAATTCTAAAAAAATAGTTTCTTAGAAAGATTGCTCCCAACAGCCCCCTAACAATTTCCAATCAACCGTAACCCAATTTCAACATCAAGTACAGTGAGTTTCTAGATCACAAACAAAATTTCGTCAAATTCCGAATTCGATTCGTGCCTTTCTTCTTCCCTTTCTTTGAATTTTCCTAAATTCCGTCCGTTAGTTTCCATTGTCCGTTTCTTGTCACAACAATTCCTTTCCATCCCCAATTAGTTTGAGTTTAGTTGTCAAGTCGGATTTTGTGTGTGAAGAACAGACTTGCAA
The DNA here is from genome assembly GCA_029990175.1 of Petunia secreta. Lineage (NCBI taxonomy): Eukaryota > Viridiplantae > Streptophyta > Magnoliopsida > Solanales > Solanaceae > Petunia > Petunia secreta. The sequence continues at coordinate 18,986,588 of JARKIP010000038.1, read as the reverse complement.
TTAGCCAAGAGCGGAAAAAGGCAAGTGTGGTGAGAGTAATAGAGCGAGTAAAAGCAAATTGTTGAGTGCAAACACGAGTGAATTGAGTGGCATCAATTTTAGTGCAAACACTTAGGGAGCGACTCGGTGAGGACTCTTTCTACTAACCTTGTTTGTTTAATTGTTTGTAGGTACGATGGCTAAAAAAGGAGTCGAGGCGGACATGGAACTTAAAACCATGAAGCAAGCCTTGATGGCAAGTGTTAACTCAATGCAAGATAAGTTTGAGGGAATGAAGGAGACGGTTGATGAACTATCTCGAAATAAGCTTCGGGAAATGGGTAAGAAAGTGGTTGACACACCTCCAACCGTGGGGGTGCGGGGTGATGGACCTAGCTGAATCTCTCGGGCTAATGACCGTTACTCTCACATTGTGGTCCAATATACCTATTCTCCAAATGTCACTCCACAAGCAAGGGATCCCACTCATGACCTTCCAAGAAATGAATTACCAAGTGATGACACTCCAAGGCCACTTGAAGATGAGTCTTTTCATGCACATGAGAACTATGATAATGACCCCTTTCACTTTTTGGGAGATGCACGACAAGGGGGAGCAAGGGGTCGAGATGGCCGATTTGGTGGAGGTTACCAAGGGAGAGTGGATCGTGATAGGGACTACTATGACTATGGGGTTTATGGTGGGCCAAGGAGACATCATGAGGACGATAGGGGGTTAAACACTATCAAGATCAATCTCCCTACTTTTCAAGGAGAGAGTGACCCAGAGGAGTATTTGGAGTGGGTGGTCAAGATGGAGAGAATATTTCAAACCAACAAAGTCCGAGAGGCAACAAAGGTGAAGTATGCCATCACCCAATTTGAAAGTTATGCCTCTACTTGGTGGGAGTCCAAACGAAGGCAAAGGGAAACACAAGTGCTCATTGCCAATAGGGGATGGGCAGCTTTGAATGCCATGATGGAGGCTCGGTTCCTACCTCCAAACTATGAGGATGAATTGAGCAAAAAGTTCTACAATTTGAGGCAAGAAACCAAGGGTGTGACGGAGTATTTTGATAAGTTTGAGAAGACTAGGACAAGGACTTGTGCAAGAAATCTTGAGCTCATGTACGGTCCCGGTCATCCTAGTGCCAAAGAAATATGGGACTTGGCGCATGTGTGTGGATTGTAGAGCCATCAACAAAATCACGGTAAAGTATCGTCATCCTTGAAACGACCTCGGTCAGCCGTTTCAAAAGTTAGGACTCCGATTGGCGTGCCGATAATTTATAATATTCGTAAGGTCCATTGAGACTTATCTGTAAAATTTGAGTAAAATCAGACCTCGTTTGTAAGCATCGTAAGGAGGTTTCAGGTTTTACTGTCGATAAATATTAAAAAGAGATTTTCGAGCTTGGTTTTGGCGAATGAGCTCCGATTCGAAATCCGAAAGTGCCATTAGGTTCGTATGATTATCTGTGTCTTTTGTGAACTTTCGAAAATGAATTTCGATGTTGTTTGGCTAGTTTCTGCTAAAATGCCGAAAGTTAAATAATTTGACTTTTTTCATTTAAATTCGCATATTGAGTTGCGGGAACCTGATTTGAGATCCGCCTTGGCGAGTATGCTATATATATTTTGTATAAATGGTATACAAAAGTTTGAATTATTTCGAATATAGTAGGGTTCCGTTTTAATTTTCATCGTGAAAAGAAAAGAAAAGAAAATAAAATAATGAAAAAGGAAAAAGACAGAATGAAAGAAAGAGAAAAATGAGGTGGTGGGCATATATATATATATATGCTACTTAGCATATTACTAAGTACAAAACAGGAACCAAAAATTATTCAGAAATGAGAAAACGCAGCAAAAAATAAAAGTATGAAAAAATGCCAGAAAATGGAAAAAGGAGCCGGAAAAAAGATAGAATTTTTACCCCGAAACATTCAGGTAATAATTTTAATACATTATTTGAGTTTATTACGTGTGTTTGAATATATTTTAACGGTACAAATTGGGATGTTAGACATCGTTTAAATAAGTTCAATTAATAGTTTAATGGGTCAATTGGACCCCGATAATGGAATTGATTATATATTCGTACTCAGTGAGTTATGGGCAACATATAAATGTAATTTATTTATGGTTTGGTTATGTAACATTAAACCCTGTACTTAGGCCTGGCCTGGCCTGCGTATTGCGTATGCAAATAGGGTATCAGGTTCCTAACCGGATTGCCCTAAGATGTGAGGAATGAAGCCTTTAGCCTAATTTAATATTTTTTCCTGCTTATTCAATATAGTGGGATCGTTTGGCAATAAAACCAAAAGATAAAGCGGTTTTTGATTAGCAGAGCTAACTTTTGGAAGAGGTAAGTGTTTGTATCCATTTCTTTGGAGGTACCTGGCCTCGTTGATTTTCTACCACGTGTTTCTTACGTGTAGCTACCGATAGGCGTACTCATTATGCTTTAGCTTTCAATTTACATTGTATATTATATGTTATGTCCTGTTGTTGGTTGTATTGCATGGAGGATCTGAGCATTGTACCCTGGCTGTGAGTTGGGATCTACTTCCCCGCTGTCGATGAGAGTCCCGTGCCGGTGAAGAGTTATTATTGCATCATATTGTATTCATATGCGTTACATTGCATTATATTGAGGGTAGGAGGATTCCGCCCTCGGAGCAGCAGGATTCCGCTCCATTGCATCATATTGAGGGTAGGAGGATTCCGCCCTCAGAGCAGGAGGATTCCGCTCCATCGCATCATATTGAGGGTAGGAGGATTCCGCCCTCGGAGCAGGAGGATTCTACTCCATTCATTTGGCACATGTGACCCTTTGCATCATATTTCATTTCATACCATTATGTAGACTTGGGGTACATAACTACTGTTCTGCTTCTAGGTGCATTGCTTGTTTGCCTATATATTTCTGGCTCGTATTCTGGATTGCGGGGATCGGGTTGCACGCCGCAACATTATAAATAGATGGATCGGGTTGCACGCCGCAATGTTATAAATAGATGGATCGAGTTGCACGCCGCAACGGTATAAATATATGGATCGGGTTGCACGCCGCAACGGTATAATTATATGGATTGGGTTGCATGTCGCAACGGTATAAATATATGGATCGGGTTGCACGCTGCAACAGGATGAATATACGGATCGGGTTGCACGCCGCAACAGGATGTATTTCTGATTGTTGATGTGTTCGGGATACCTTAATGTTCTGGCTATCTTACGTTTCTGGTTGTTGATGAGTTTGTGATTCCATCCGTATTTCTAGTTATTATCTGGCTCCGCCTTTTCATTATTTAAATAAGAGGAATTTGGTTTATCTGTTTCTTCTCCCTGGCTAGTTATCCTATTCTTTGAGGTGGCTAGTCTGCCCCACTTATTGAGTCCTTTTGACTCACCCTTGTTTGTTGTTTATTTCTTGTCTATCTATTTCGTTTCAGCAGGTTCGCTCCAGGATTGAGTTCCCCACGTTGTAAAGGAGCGAAGACGACTTCAGCTGTCAGGGTGAGCCAGCTTTTACTCCGGATGGCCACCAGTTTATTTGTTGTTATTTCAGTTGCATTTTGTTCCCTTTAGGAGGTATTTGTCTTCTTTTGTACTCTTAGATGTCTAGTCTGGATAGCCCTAAACCTAGTATGTTAGGTAGTCAGCTGTAATTTCTTTTGTACAACTTAGAGGAATCTGTGTGTCTATATTTTTCTTTACTCTTGTCCTTATTTGTGAACTGTTATATTTATTTTCCTGATTTAATTGGTAAGGGTTCGCCCGACGGGTCTAGGGGAGGATGTCGGGTGCTCACACGGCCTAACCGAATTTCGGGTCGTGTCAATCCTATCCCTATGTTAGATGATATGTTTGATGAGTTATGTGGATCTTGTGTGTTCTCTAAAATTGATTTGAGGAGTTGATACCACCAAATCCGGATGAAACCGGGTGATGAGTGGAAGATGGCATTTAAGACCAACTTTGGTCTTTATGAATTGCTTGTCATGTTTTTTGGCTTGTCCAATGCTCATTCAACCTTCATGAGGTTGATGAATCATGTGCTCAAATCCTTCATTGGAAAATTTGTTGTAGTTTACTTTGATGACATCCTTATCTATAGCAAATCCATTGATGAGCATGCTAATCATTTGAAACAAGTGTTTGATGTTTTGAGAAATGAACAATTGTTTGCTAATTTAAAAAAGTGCTCTTTTTGAGTTGAGAAAGTTATTTTGCTTGGTTTTGTGGTATGTGTAAATGGTGTGAAAGTAGAGATTGGCCCTCTCCTAAAAGCAATGGTGATGTGAGGAGTTTTCATGGATTGGCTAGCTTTTATAGGAGGTTAGTGAGGGGATTTAGCACTCTAGCCGCACCATTGACCGAAGTGATAAGGAAAGATAAGGCGTTTGTATGGGGAAAAGAGAAAGAAGAGGCTTTTGCAGAATTGAAGGAAGTCTTTAGTTCCACACCTCTTCTTCAATTGCCAAACTTTGATAAAACCTTTGAGATTGAGTATGATGCTAATGGGGTAGGAATTGGAGCCGTGTTGATGCAAGATCAAAAACCTATTGCCTACTTTAGTGAGAAACTCAAGGGGACAACCACTAAGCACTCCACTTATGATAAAGAGTTGTATGCCTTGGTGAGGGCATTGGCTTATTGGCAACATTACCTTTGGTCCAAAGAATTTGTCATTAGAACCGACCACCAATCCTTAAAACACCTCAAATCCAAGGAGAAATTGAATGTGTGACATACCAAATGGGTGGATTCCTTGAAACTTTTCCTTATGTCATCCATTACAAAAAGGGGAAAGAGAATGTGGTGGCGGATGCCATGTCAAGAAAGTTTGTGCTTCAATCAAGAAGGCAATTGTTGTTGAATACCTTGGGGTTAAAACTCATGGGTTTTGAAAGTATGAAGGAGATGTATGTTAATGATCCGGAGTTTGGAGAACTTTATGCTAATTGTGAAGTGGAGGAAAGGGGTAGAAGAATCAATTGAATGTGTGGTGAGGAGGAACTTAGTGGTGATGTGGAGAAAAAGAGGTTTCACAAGTTTGATGGCTTCTTGTTTAGGAATGGGAAGTTGTGTGTGCCTAGTTCATCTTGGAAGGAGTTTCTAGTGAGAGAAGCACATAGTGGGGGACTAATGGGGCATTTTGGAGTGGGCAAGACCATGGAGATTCTTAAGGAGCAATTTTATTGGCCTAAGATGCAGGTGGATGTTGTGAGGGTGTGTGGCTAATGCTTGCAGTGTAGGCAAGCCAAGTCGAAGCTACTTCCACATGGTTTGTACTCACCCCTCCCCATTCCCTTAGATCCTTGGCTTGATATTGCTATGGATTTTGTCCTTGGATTGCCTAGGTCCAAAAAGGGAAAATATAGCATTTTTGTAGTCGTTGATAGATTTTCTAAAATGGTTGATTTCATTCCATGTCATAAGGATTATGATGCATCTCATGTAGCCAATTTGTTTGTTGAACATGTGCTTAAATTGCATGGGGTCCCAAAAACTATCGTTAGTGATAGGGATCCCAAGTTCCTTAGTCATTTTTGGAAGGAACTTTGGGACAGGCTTGGCACTAAGTTGTTCTCAACTTCTTGTCACTCCCAAACCGATGGCCAAACCGAGGTTGTCAATAGAACCTTGGGTGCCATGCTTAGAGCAATGGTTAAAGGGAAACTAGCTTCTTGGGAAGAACATCTACCTTTGATTGAATTTGCATATAATAGGACCATGCACACTTCTACTTGCATGACACCTTTTGAGGTTGTGTATGGCTTTAATCCCCTTACCCCCCCCCCCCCCCCTTGGATCTTACACCTTTGTCTAGTGATGTTGTCGTAAGATTAGATTCCAAGGTGAGAGCTCAAGAGATGAAGCAACTTCATGAGCAGTTAAGAAAACAACTCGAGAAGAAAAACCAGGAAGTTGCTAAAAAGGCGAACAAAGGAAGGAAGAAGGTTATCTTCGAGCCCGGTGATTGGGTGTGGGTTCACTTTCAGAAGGATACGTTTCAAAACAAGCGGACAAGAAAATTGATGCCTAGAGGCGATGGCCCCTTCCAACTCCTTCAACGCCTTAATGACAACGCGTACAAGGTGGACTTGCCAAGCAATTACCAAGTGCACAACACGTTCAATGTGTGTGACCTGTCTCCCTTCGAAGTCAAAGATCAAGTGAATCTGTAGACGGATTCTTCTCAAGACGGGGAGAATGATGCAACCCGGTGCCCGACCAAACCATTTACAAGGAGCCAAGCACGGAAGTTGCAGCAGCTGCAGTCCATCTTTGCACAGTTTGAGCTGCTAGGGCAAGTGCTGGAAGCTTCAGGGCAGTTCTGCCTATATTCTGCCTCAGAAACTGAAGTTGTTCATCGCGATCACGACTGCACAGACGCGATCGCGAAAGGACAAAAGAAGACCAACTCGATCGCGACCCATCAGACGCGATTGCGGAGGAAGAGAAAATAGAACAGTACGATCGCGAGTGCACAGACGTGATCGCGCAAGAGGCTCGATTAAGATCTTCACGTGCGCAATCGCGAGACCATAGCCGAGATCGCGAGGCTATGATTTATTCCTCAACGCGATAGCGCCCCTTCCTGCGCGAACGCGTTGAGACGAGGACCAGAAGCCCATTTTCAGCTAATGACTTGAAGACCCAATGTTAAAGCGTAATTAAGGCAAACTTGTCCTTGATTTGAGGTTATTGGCTAGGCCAGTTTGCTTAAGCACATTTGTCCTTGATTTGCGATTAGATTTCATCTAATTGAGGATCAAATAGCGTTGGTTCCTTTTGTTGGACGATTAGAGGGGTGTTTAAGTTAATCTTTCCCTAATCTACTTCTCTAATATTTTCTAATCAAAAGTGGGTCTTCCTTTCTTCTTTCAATTCTTGTCAATTTTATTTTTGTGTTGTTAATTTTCATATCACAAAGGGCATGTTCTGGACATCAATATGACATGCACAGAACAAAACTAATATCTGACATCACACATGATACATAGTTCACTCAAGACAATTCCATTCTAACAATTGGTATAAATACATAAGGTGCAACATTAAAATCAAGCAACAAAGCACCATAGCAAATAACTGAGTCAAGTAGTTCATCTTAAGTGTCTCAAGAAGGTCATTCCAATTTTTCTAGGCATGTGTCGAAAAAAATTTCAAAACACAAGGAAATCACCAATAGCAAATGCTCAAGTCCAAATTCACTGAAATCAAACAAACCAAAGGCGCCTAGCATTTTATCATCATTTTTTTCGAATTTATCATAATAACTAAGTATTCTGATCCTATAAAGAAAATTTACTTGGCTCTAAAGGTCTATCCATGAAAAAGAATCGAGGTCATAAGAAAAATTACAGGGCGGTTGACATGTACTACTAACTACGACAAAAAAATAATAAAAAAAATAATTTTTTAAAATTTTTCAAGTTTTTTTCCTTATATATTAAAGCTAAAAGGAAATTATTAAAGGCACATTCATCTATAACCTCAAACAGACGGGAGCTCCCCCACCAAACGCTTAAAATCAAGATATTTCCTTAATGCGACATAAAAGAAGAAAGTGCAAGAGTGTAGGAATTTTCCTGAAGGCTAAAAGCCCTAATCCTTGGCGCCAACATCCTCTAAGCTTCCATATAGCATGGGGTACTCAGACTTTCCCTAATAGGTCATCAATATTAGGAATTAGGGTTGCAGACACGCCACTCTTTAGCTCGACGGTATATGAGCTTGCAATAAAAAAATCAGTCAAAGTAATACACTTATAAAAATAACAATAAAAAAAATATAAGAAAAGCAAGAAAAAGTTGGGTTGCCTCCCATAAGCGCTTGATTTAGCGTCGCGGAATGACGATACCTATTTCACCACTTTTGTCTCCATTTTGAACTAACAAATTGTCTCTCCAATTTGGATTCAAGCTTACAATTATGCTTTCTAGGGGCTAGTACAAATCCACAAGAACCAAGTGACCGCTGTCGCATCTTGCACTTCTTAGCTATTAAATGAGGAATTTTGTTTTGTCTCTTTAGCATGACAAATCTCATAATAGAAATACCTCGTTCCTCATTCCTACACTTCTTAACAGATTCGACTGGCTTGATTCTCAGGTCACCATCCAAACACAATGTAGAAAAGTGATTAGAATGGGGTCTTATGTGGTCCAACTCCAAAGTTGCATTATCTTTTACCCTCTCATTCGTTCTATTTTCTCACTTGACTATAATGCAAATTTTTCCAACTTCGGCATCATCATCTTTGGGATCGTACGATTGAAATTCTACTTTTTTCTCCTCAAGTTGAACTTCTTATTTTTGAGGTCTTCTTGAATATTAGCTATATATGTAGCTTATTGATCAGTTAAAGCTTGAGGAAAGCCTACCATTGAGACATCCACTTCATCACCGTATTGATATCTCTCACACAATTCTTGAAATATTCTTCCACAAATTTCTTTTTGTTCCATGGTGTCTCTTATTAGTTTCTCAATCTTTATGGTGCAATCAAGTGAGTTTTATTCTTCTAGTTCTTGATCCATCTTGTCAACTTGATCGCAATTTTCAACTTCAAAGCTCTTCTCAACATTATCAATAAGAGTGGATTCTCCACTGGAACTTAAACCTCACATTTACCTAAAATATTCTCAATTGCTTTTTGGTGTTCAACATTTTGCTCTAATATTTCCTCATCATATCCATAATATGAGCATCATGTGTTGTATCCTCAGCCTCATTGCTCCTATCAAACTCTAAAGAAGGGTTAGCATCATTATAATAATAGCTTGGGGAAGGGTAACAACACTTAGGACAATTATTCGAATAAACACCACAAATATTACAAACATTCAACTCATAGGATAGAGAAGGTGCAAACAACCCACTCCCATAGATATTTGGACAATTTTGACACACGTGGGGTCCTTCACAAAGTAGAAAAAAATCATTAAAATGAGAATATCCACCATTCGACCAATTTTCATTCCATTATGTCATGTTAACAAGTAACAAAATATTTAACAAAACTAAAATAATAAACTAAATAAATAATAGAAACTTAACTAGACAAAAAGTAATAGTCTAATCTAGAAAATATCTAATTTCTAAGTTCTCGGGCAACGGCGCCAAAAACTTGCTGCTCTAAAACACACACACAAGTATATGTGGTCGATAAGTAATAAAGTGATAAGATTAAGTATCGTTCCCACATAGACTTGTGATTACCTATTAACAAAATCTAACAACTCCTACTTATATAAACAAGAGAAGATTTCATTAAGTGTGAATTTATTCTAAGCTAAACTTAGCTAATTATGCTAAAGCAATTAACTAATGAGATTAAATGCAAGAGGTTGGATTCAACGAGAAAAAATATTATACTGTTATGCGAAAACTACTAATCTTGTTGAAATCTTCAGCTAATTCGACTCAATTAATTTATCTAGATTGCTAATCGACAGGGTTAATATTTCTCACATGACTCTATCAAGGACTTTCTCGCCTATTCAAGCTAAACTCACGGCTATATGTCTATGGACTTAGTGCTAACAAGAACGCATTAACTTTTCCTTTATAGTGATTGTGTTCCTTACATGTGTAGCTGCCGATAAGCGTACTCATTACGCCTTAATTTTAGATTTACATTGTGTTTTATATGTTATGCCTTGTCGTGGGTATTGCATTGAGCATAGAAGCATTGTATTCTGGTTGTAAGCTTGACATATACTGCATTTACTTCCCGGTAGTCTATGAGAATCCTGCATCCGTGAAGGGTTATTATTCCGTCATACCGCATTCATATGTATTATGTGTTCTGGTTATGGCCTACTATATCATATATTGAGTGCAGGAGTATTCTGCCTCAGATTTATATTATCTCGGGTGCAGGAGTATTCCGCCCCAGGAGCAGGAGTATTCTGCTCTTATGTCATATACTGAGTGCAGGAGTATTCCGCCTCAGCTTTATATTATATCGGGTGCAAGAGTATAAAGCCTTGGGAGAATGTAGGAGTATTCCGCCTCAGCTTTATAATATATCGGGTGTAGGAGTATTCTGCCCCAAGAGAGCGCAGGAGTATAGCGCCTCAGCTTTATATTACATCAGGTGTAGGAGTATTCCGCCCCAGGAGCAGGAGGATTCCGCTCCTTGCATTATATTGAGGGTAGGAGGATTCCGCTCCTTGCATCATATTGACGGTAGGAGGATTCTGCCCTAGGAGCAGGAAGAATCGCTCATTGCATCATATTGAGAGTAGGAAGATTCTGCCCTAGGAGCAAACGGATTTCGCTCCATCCATTTGGCACGTGTAACCCCATTGCAGCATACTGCATTCATCCTATTTCATTACACCGGTTGTTGTGCATTGTGTGACTATTGTGCTATGTTTTGTGTATGCGGTATGTATACCGTATTGTGGAGATATATCAGTTTGCTTATATATTTCTAGCTATCTTGTGTCCCTAGTTGGTTTATATGCTTTAGTTGTATGCATTTTTGGTCTGTATTTGCTTAACTTTTCTCCCTGGCTAGCTATCCTATTCATTAATGTTGCCGGTCTGCCCCGACTTATTGAGTCCTTTTGATCACCCTTGTTTGTTGTTTTAATCTTGTCTAATTATTTTTGTTTTGGCAGGTTCGCTCCAGGATTGAGTTAGCCACATTGTTAAGGAGCGACGCTGTCAGGGTAAGCCAGCTTTTATTCAGGATGGCCACCAGTTTTATGTTTCTTATTTAGTTGTATTTTGCTCCCTTCAGGAGGTGTCTGTATTCTTTTGCAGTCTTAGATGTCTAGTCTGGATAGCCCTAAACCTAATGTGTTGGATAGTCAGTTGTAACTTCTTTTGTACAGCTTATGTATAGCTATGTTTGTGTCTATTTAGGTCTTATTTCTTATCTGAAAGTTGATTTCATGTCTACTTTTGTGAATTCAATTCAGAAAGGTTTGCCTGACGGGTCTAAGAGAGGATGTCAGGTGCCCGCACGGCCTAGTCGAATTTTAGGTCGTGTCAGTTGGTATCAGAGCCCGGTTTAGAGCCTATCCAGACTATGACAGTGTCTAGTAGAGTCTCGTTGATGGGTAGGTAGACGTCCATACTTATCTACGAGAGGCTATGATGGAATTTAGGAGTTTCTCTTCCTTCTTTTCTTATCGTGCATCGGTTTGGGATGTAAAAATATTTTTGTTAATTATTTCATAGTGATTGTGAACCCTCGTGCGACAAATCAGCAAAAGGTAGGAGTTCAAGACGAAGCAGTCTAGCCTGGGGCTAGAGCTACTCAAGCCCCGAGAGTTGAGGATCGTGCTGACGATCCAGTTGCGGAGGCCCCAGCTGTACGAGCTCGCGATGGGCAAGGGAGCAGGGCCTTGTGGTTCCCGCGGCTCTCTACGGTGCTTTTATGGGAATTTTAGCTGCGGTAGATACCGCAAGAATCTCCTATCAGGTTTCCGCAGATGCAGATGTTCGGTCTCAAGGAGCTTCTGTTCCAGTTCCTGATGTTGCCCCAGTAAATTATGTTCCAAAGGCAGCATTTGTTGTGCCTCCAGTTTTTCTGGCTGGTTAGGTAGCTGAGGTAATAGTTCAGTCCGAGTACCCAAAGAGTTTGCATTATTTTATGCGGTTGACCATTTCGATATTCTCAAGCAATACATCAGATAAACCCCTTGATTTTTTTTTAAATAAAATGATGTCAGTGTATTCTTCAGGCTTTTGATTATATCGAACGGTATGGTGTTGATTATTCTGCTTTCCAGTTTTAGGGTCCAACCTTGGATTGGTGGACCGCTCTCCTATTAGATATATAAGGCTAACCTAAGCTGACTTGGTTCAATTCTTCTTCTAGATTTGTAGAAAAGTTCTTTTCACGTAGCGAGCGACATGAAAAGAGTCATCAATTTGAGTGGATTAGATAGGGTAGCCTATCGGTTTTAGAATGTGAGATTAAATTCTTTAGGATGGTTGGATATGCACTAGAACAAGTCTATGAGCCTTCCGAGAAGGTTAAAAGATTTATTGATGACCTTTCTCCTTCCTTGAGGTCCAAGATGGCTCAAGATATTGAGCGGGACTTCATTTGATGTTGTTGTTTATATTGCTCGGAGGTATGAGGCATATCATAAGTTCGAGGAAGAAGAGTCAGAGCAGGAGAGCAAGAAATCTCGTGGCCCTGGTGGGTGACTATGGTACCTTTTCTCGCGAGGTAAGAGTTCTGGTTATCATGGGAGGTCACCTGCCAGGTTATCTCAGCTTGTGGTGCGTGATTCTCAGAGTGCCATAGTAGTCAGTCAAGATCAGACTCAGTCTTTTCTTTCTAGCTACTAGTAGTTTGTCCAACATCCATTTTTAGCCAAAAAGTATTATAATTGTCCTGAGCCTCATAATTTTAGGAGGAACTGTCCATTGCTTTGATAGAAAGGCAGTCGTCCTTCTTCACACCCTAAGGCACCTGCCCAGTCGTGAGGGATTTCCTTTAGATCTCAATCAGCTAGAGATATGCCACCATCCGGTAGAGGTTGAGAGCATGGTGGCAGTGGTACTTCTGTAAGTAATTTTCAGGGTGGCAACCCAGCTCAGCCACAAAGGCAGTTCTATGAACTGCCCGGGCAGGATGCTGAGGCGTTCGAGGTAGTAGACCTAAGTATTTATTCTTCCCTTATATGTGAGTAAGATTTGATTCTTCCGATCGATCTGGAAATGATTTGTCTTATCATGTTTCCATGGTTTCGTTGGATGTAGTCTATTAAGAATCAGTTGTGGTAGAGGGGTGGGCTTCCGGTAGGATTTATTTCTGGCATTTGTGAGACTCCTACTAGTTTTTCTGGTCTAAATGTGAGAGATTTGGCAGTGAGTGTCGGTATTGTCTGCCTGACATCTTGTTGTGCCACCTTCTATTATTATGTTAAACCAGTTTACCTTTCTTCTCGGAATTTTGTGTAGGTTGGATGATGGGATTCTAATTTATCACCATCAGAAAGTGTCATTGTTTCTTCCGGCATAAAGTGATTATTAAGTAATATTCGATCTGCGTATCTCCTCTTGGTTTGAGATACTAGTAGAGTCATGTTATTCTATGAGCTTGTCTTAGTTATAAAAGAGTTTTCTGGTAAATTGCCAGAGTTTCCTTCTTATTGGGAGATTAAATTGGCATGGATATTGTTCCATAAAGCTCATTTAATATCTGTTTCTTCTAATGTGATTCTTTGGCTAGCTTCACTCGTAAGTAGTCTACCTTTGGTAGCCAAGAAAATAAGAAGATGAGCTTCCTAAAGCTCTAATTATTCCTATCCCCAGTACATAGCCATCTCTTTTTCATCTAGCACTAGTGAGTTTGGGCGGTTAGTATCTGCTTGTGATATTCCCTGTGTTGAGCCAGAGTGCGTGTTAAGGTAGCCGGGTGAGCACATTGCTATGTTTTAAGGCTACTAAGGGTAAGGAGAGGCGTTATTTGATCTTTGAGTTGATCCATCAGGCGGTGGTTCTTATGGCAAGGGTATTGAGTTGTAAACTCGAGAGTTGCAGCTGTTTGGCAACTCGAGAGGGTAATTTTGTAGCTCAGGTCTGAGCAGCGTTATGTTTTAGCTATGTCTTCCTCAATCTAGCAGGTTGTGCGAGGATGGCTATTCCTATTCAAATTGGTTGTATGAGTTTATGCTCTAAGTGGAGGAGTCTTCGTCCAATACTGAATGCTAATATTAAATCTTTAAGGCGTTGTTGAAGCTTGAGCTAATTCTTAGCTTCATCGACCTGTCTATATCGCAAAGTATATCAACGAGGCGATTCGTTGTGGAATCATGTTAATCCATCTAGAGTTCTATGTATCTTTATTCCAAAAATGTAGAACTCTCCTCTCGTAATCGAGGAAAGGTCTTCTTAGTCAAAATAAGATGGGCGATGGTGTGATGATATTATCCAGATACGTTTTATTCCAAGAACGCGGTGTGCATGTTATAATTCAGATTCTGTAATCATGAGACAATGTCCGTGGAATAGTTTATGAAGGTTGTGCAAGCTCTCTTGTTATCTGTGTGAATTTTTCTTTAGACTAAAGCTCGTTCGAGGACGAACGAGAGTCTAAGTGGAGGAGAATGAAACGACCTTAGGTAGTCATTTCGGGAGATAGGACACTGATTGACGTGCCAACAGTTTTAAAATCTTTATAAGGTCTATTAGGACTTGTTTGTAAAATTTGAGCTAAATCGGACCTCGTTTGGTATGTATCAGAAGAAGGTTTCAGTTTTCGTTGTCGATAAATCATAAAAAGAGGTTTTCAAGCTCAATTTTTGGCGAATGAGCTCCGATTCAAAACCTGAAAGTGTCGTTAGGTTTGTATGGTCATTTGTGACCTGTGTGAATTTTTAGATGTGAACTTCGATGTCGTTCCGGTAGTTTCCACTAAAATGCCGAAACTTAATAATTTGATCTCTTTAAGGTTGTGAGTAGGAGCAAGTAAGGACAAGTAAGCCCTGGAACTCAGATTGAAAAATCTACAATATGAACTTTGTCCACCAGGAACATCACTTTTCCACTTTTTCCAACAACAACAAAGAGAAAGATCGAGCCTTCAGACTCTCATTGGGCATGTGATTCGAGATCCGCCTTAGCGAGTATGTCTAATAAATTTTGTATAACTTGCTTGATAAATTTGGGATTATTCCAAGTTTCGTAAGGTTCCGTTTTAATTTTCGTCACGAAAACAAACAAAAAGGGAAAAAGGAAAAAAAAAAGAAAATAAAAGTGAAGGCGGTGGGTAGGGATTTATAATTCCTTAAGCCTCATTTCGAAGCTAAGAAAGGAAACAAAAACAGAACGAGAAAGGAGAAAGATGAACGCAACGAGAAAATATCAGAAAACGACATAAATGAAAGGAAAATAAGAAGGAAAACAATATTATTTTCACCCTGAAACATTCAGAGCGAGATGATTTTGCAGTGAATCAAAAAGACAAAGCGGTTGTTGAGCAGTACTGATGACTTTGGAATAAGGTAAGTGATTATATCCATTTCTTTGGTGTCCTTTGGCCTTGTGGATATTCTACCACGTGTTCCTTACGTATGTAGCTGCCGATAAGCATACTCATTACTCCTTAATTTTGGATTTACATTGTATTTTATATGTTGTGCCCAATCGTGGGTATTGCATTGAGCACATAAGCATTGTATTCTGGTTGTAAGCTTGATATATACTGCATTTACTTCCCGGTATTCGATGAGAGTCCTGCACCGGTGAAGGGTTATTATTGCGTCATACCGCATTCATATGTATTATGTGCGCAACGACCTTGGTCAGTCGTTTCAGAAGTTAAGGCTCCGATTGACATGCCGATAATTTTAAAATCTTCGTAAGGTCCATTGGGACTTATCTGTAAAATTTGAGCTAAATCAGACCTCGTTTGGTAGGCATCGGAAGAAGGTTTCAGTTTTTATTGTCGATACATATTAAAAAGAGATTTTCGAGCTCGGTTTCTGCGAATGAACTCCGACTCGAAATCCGAAAGCGCCGTTAGGTTCGTATAATTATTTGTGACTTTCAAGAACTTTCAAAAGCGAATTTCGAGATTGTTCGGCTAGTTTCCGCTAAAATGCCGAAAGTTAAATAATTCGATATTTTTCCATTTAATTTACATATTGAGTTTCGGGAATCCGATTTGAGATACGCCTTAGCAAGTGTATTACATATATTTTTTTATAACTTGTATACAAAAGTTGGAATTATTTCGAGAATAATAAGGGTACCGTTTTAATTTTTGATTAAGAAAAGAAAATACAAAAAAGTAAAAGAAAATAAAAGAAAAGGAAAAAAGACAAAAAAAAAAGAAAGATAAGAGGCGGTGGACTTTTTGTCCTTATCCTTCTATAAGTGAACAGAAACATATGTACAGAAACATAAAAACGAAAACGCAGAAAGAAAAAACAAGACATAACGCAAGAAAAAAATGCCAGAAAATGAGAAAAGAGCCGGAGAAAAGATAGAATTTTCACTCCGAAACATTTAGGTAATGATCTTAATGCATTATTTGAGTTTATTACATGTGTTTGAATATATTCTGACGGTAAAAATTAGGATATTAGACATCGTATTAATAAGTTCAATTGATAGTTTATAGGGTCAATTGGACCCCGATAATAGAATTGATTATATATTCGTACTCAGTGAGTTATGGGCAACATATAAATATAATTTATTTGGGGTTTGATATGTGGCTTTGAATCCTGTACATAGGCCTGACCTGCGTATTGCGTATGCGAATAGGGTATCAGGTTCCTAACCAGATTGCCCTAAGACGTAAGGAATGAAGTCTTTAGCCTAATTTAATATATGTTACTACTTATTGAATAGAGTGGGATCATTTGGCAATGAAACCAAAGGAGAAACCGGTTTTCGATTAGCAATGCTAACTTTGTAACAAGGTAAGTGTTCCTTACGTGTGTAGCTGCCGATAGGCATACTCATTACACCTTAGCTTTGAATTTACATTGTATATTATAAGTTATGTCCTATTGGTTGTATTGTATTGAGGATCTAAGCATTCTACTCTGACTGTGAGTTGGCATCTACTTCCCGGCTGTCGATGAGAGTCCCGCGCCGGTGAAGGTTTATTATTACATCATATTGCATTCATATGCATTACATTGCATATCATATCGGGTGCAGGAGTATTCCGCCCAAGAGAGTGTAGGAGTATTCCGCCTCTAGTTTACATTTTATCGGGTGCAGGAGTATTCCGCCTCAGGAGAGTGCAGGAGAATTCCGCCTTTGGTTTATATCATAGGAGTGCAGGAGTATTCCACCCAAGGAGCAGGAGTATTCCGCTCCGCTCTTATGTCAGATACTGAGTGCAGGAGTATTCCGCCTCAGCTTTACATTATAAGGGTGCAGGAGTATTCCACCCCAGCAGAGTGCAGGAGTATTCCGCCTCTGGTTTATATTATATCGGGTGCAGGAGTATTCCGCTCCAGTTGGTTATCAGATTGGATTCCTCTCGAATGCGGGAGTATTTCGCTTCGAGATAGGATGATGGGAACATGTGACCCTTTGCATCATATTTCATTTCACATGTGTTGTGCCTCTAGTTATTCTGGCTGGTTAGTTAGCCTGGGTAATGGCTCGGTCCGAGTATATGAAAAGGCTGCATTATTTTACTCAATTGAACCTTTCGATATTCTTAAGCAATGCATCAGATAAACCTCGTGATTTTTTTTAAATAAAATGATGCCAGCGTATCCTTCAGGAAGGCTTTTGATTATATCAAGCGGTATTTTGTTCATTATTCTTCTTTCCAGTTTCAGGGTCAAGCCTTGAATTGGTAGGCCGCTCTTTTATTAGCTAACTTGGTTCGGTTTTTCTTCTGGATTCGTGGAAAAGTTCCTTTCGAGCAGCGAGCGAGATGAAAAGTGTTGCTAGTTTGAGTGGATTGGACAGGGTAGCCTGTTGGATAACCTGTTGGTGTTTCAGAATATGAGATGGAATTCTATAAATGGCTGAATATGCATTAGAACTAGTCCATGAACCTTTCGAGAATGTTCAAAGATTTATTGCTGACCTTTCTCCTTCCTTGAGATCCCGGATGGCTCGAGAAATTGAGGTTGGGACTTCATTTAATGTCGTTGTTGATGTGCTCGAAGGTACGAGACATACCATATGTTAGAGCGGGAAGAGTTAAAGCGAGAGAGCGAGAAATCCCGTGGCCCTGGTGGGCACCATACCTCGTTTGAAGGTAAGAGTTCTGGTTATTTTAGGAGGTCACCTTCCAGGTTATCTCAGCTTGTGTCACGTGATTCTTAGAGTGCGCCAGTAGTTCGTCAAGATCAGACCTAGTTTTTCTCTTTATAGCTATGAACAATCTGTCCTTCTTCCATTTTCAGCGAAAAGGTGTTATCATTGTCATGAGCTTGATTATGCTTCGGGGAGTTTTCCCTTACTCCAGCAAGTAGACAGTCGTCCTTCTTCGTGCCATCAGGCATCTGCACAGTCGCAGGGGATTTCATTTAGATCTTAATCAACCAGAGATATGCCTTCATTCGATAGAGGTCGAGAGCGTGGTGGTAGTGGTTCTTCTAGAAGCAATTATCAGGGTAGCGGCTCGGCTCAGCCGCAGAGGCAGTTATAAGAACTACCAGTTTGGAAGGATGTTGAGGCATCTGATGTAGTATACCCATGTATTTCTTCTTCTCTTAAATGTGAGCAAGATTTGATTCTTTTGATTGATCTGGAAATGGTGTGTCTTATCATGTTTCAATGGTTTCCTTGGATGTCGTTTATATTAAGAATTGGTTGCGGTAGAGGGGTGAGCTTCTGATATGATTAATTGCTGGCATTTATGATGACCCTACTAATTTATTTAGTCTAAATGTGATAGATTTAGGAGTGAATGTTGGCATTCTCTACTTGGCATCTTGTTGTGCCACCTTCTATTATTATATCAAATTAGTTTACCTCTCTTTTCGGAATTCCGTGTTGGTTGGATTATGGGATTCTAGTTCATCACCATAAGGGAGTGTCATGGTTTCTTCTTGGTGTAAAGTGATAAGTAATATTCAATATACATGTCTCCTTTTGGTTCCAAACGCTAGTAAAGTCATGTTATCCCATAAGCTTATCTGGGTTATAAAAAGGTTTTCTGGTAAATTGTCAGAGTTTCCTTCTTATTGGGAGGTTAAATTGGCATGGATGTTGTTCCATAAGAGCTTATTTAATATATGTTTCTCAATTGCGATTCTTGGGCTACTTTGACTCGTAAGTAGTCTAGCTCTGGTAGCCAAGCAAATAAGAAGAGGAGCTTCCTGAAGCTCTAATTATTTCTATCCTCGGTCCATTTCCATTTCTTCTTCGTCCAGCACTAGTGAGCTTGGGTGGTTGGTAGCCGCTTGTGATGTTCCTTGTGTTGAGCTGGAGTACGTGTTATTGTAGCCGGGTAAGCATATTATTGTTTTTCAAGGCTTCTTAGGGTAATAGAAGTACCATCCATCAAGCGCTGGTGTTTACGGCAAAGGTATGAAGTTGTGAACTCGAGAGTTGCAGCTGTTTGGCAACTCAAAAGGGTAGTTGGCAGCTTAGGTATGCCTACGTTCAACTTTTAGCTAAATATTCTTTAGTCCAGCAGACTATGCGGGGATGGTTATTCCTATTCAAATAACTGCATGAGTTTGTGCTTTAAGTGGAGGGGTTTTCCTCCAAATACTGAATGGTAATACTAAATTTCTAAGGCATTGATACCACTTTTGTCACGACCCAACTTAGGGCCACGATAGAAACCTACAATGAGTGTCGATCATTGCTAAACCACTAATAATCTATTAATGTTAGAGATAAGCTGGCAACCTGATCATATATACGTACCTATCTGCTGAAAGCATAAAGTCTGGAAAGATGGCACGACTTTAACTTGCTGGCAATTAGAACACTGAGCCACAAACTCTGCTATGTCACACTTCATTCCGTCCCACCAATAAATCTACTTAAGATCATGGTACATCTTAGTCGAACCTGGATGAACAGTATATTTGGAATAATGTGCCTCTATCATAATCTGTCCACGTAAATCTGCAACATCAGGAACGCAAAGTCTATCTTTATACATGAGAACATCATCAGTAGTAATCCTATATGGTGACCCCGGTTTTCTTCTTGCTATCTGTCTGCATTCAACTAGAACTTGATCCTCATACTGACGCTGTTTTACTTCATGAAAATTTAGAGTTAAAGGTCTAGTGCAGCTTATCGTCCATCCATCATTGGCATATCTCCTTCACACCTCAACTCTTTGAGAAGTTACTTTAGCGTTATATGTGCACATATAATCAACTTTGTTGCTTGTATTCTGCCTCAGCTCATGGTCCAACTTCCTATCTCTTTTATTTTCACTTTTTCAAGTCATAATATTTCCAATTCAAAGGCAATATCCTGAAGTAGATGTTTAGTCTGAAGATCATTCCTGGTCTTCATCATACTATCCAGTAGTATTTGCATGATCCTTATCCTTATATGATAGACCCTGTTCAAATGAACCTTTGACATACATTAGGATATGAGTAACTACATTCCCACAAGGAGCTTGCGGAACAACACTAACATCAACTGAGATGTTGCATAGTGCGTTTGTAAAAATAATATAGCTTGCATTAAATCTTCTATAGTGTGTAGTGACAAGGTACTTCAAAAGCTCCCCCTATTGCATCAAGTGTAAGCTAATTCTTAGTTCCATCGACCTGTTCTATATCAAAAGATATATCGAAGAGGTGATTATTGGCTGAATCATGTTAACCCATTCAAAGTTCCGTGTATCTTTGCTTCGAAAATGTAGAGCTCTCCTCTCGTGATCGATGAAGGATCACCTTTGTCAGAATAAGTTGTGCAATGGTATTATCATATTATCCAGATATATTTTATTCCAAAAGTACGATACGCATGTTATAATTCTGATCATGTAATCAGGAAATAATGCCCATGGAGTAGCTCATGAAGATCGTGCATGTTATCCGTGCGAATTTTTCTTTAGACTTAGGCTCTTTCGAGGACGAACGAGAGTATAAGTGGAGGAGAATGAAACGACCTCGGTCAGTTGTTTCGGAAGTTAGGGCTCCGATTGGCATGCCGATAATTTTAAAATCTTCGTAAGGTCCCTTGGGACTTATCTGTAAAATTTGAGCTAAATCAGACCTCGTTTGGTAGGCATCGGAAGAAGGTTTCAGTTTTTATGGTCGATAAATATTAAAAAGAGATTTTCGTGCTCGGTTTTGGCGAATGAACTCTGATTCAAAATCCGAAACTGCCGTTAGGTTCGTATGATTATTTGTTACTTTCATGAACTTTTGAAAGTGAATTTCGAGGTTGTTCGGCTAGTTTCTGCTAAAATGCCGAAAGTTAAATAATTTGACCTTTTTCCATTTAATTTACATATTGAGTTTCGAAAATCCGATTTGAGATCCACCTTAGCAAGTGTATTACATATATTTTGTATAACTTGTATGCAAAAGATGAAATTATTTTGAGAATCATAAGGGTACCGTTTTAATTTTCGCTTAAGAAAAAAAATACAAAAAAGTAAAAGAAAAATAAAAGAATAGGAAAAAAGACAAAAAAAAAATGAAAGATAAGATGTGGTGGACTTTTTTTCCTTAGCCTTTCTATAAGTGAATTGAAACATACGTACAGAAACATAAAAATGAAAACGCAGAAGGAA
Organism: Petunia secreta; assembly: GCA_029990175.1. Lineage (NCBI taxonomy): Eukaryota > Viridiplantae > Streptophyta > Magnoliopsida > Solanales > Solanaceae > Petunia > Petunia secreta. The sequence goes on along the minus strand of JARKIP010000038.1, from coordinate 18,965,416 downwards.
AAACAAGACATAACGCATAAAACAAATGCTAGAAAATGAGAAAAGAGCCGGAAAAAAGATAGAATTTTCACTCCAAAACATTCAGGTAATGATCTTAATGCATTATTTGAGTTAATTAAATGTGTTTGAATATATTCTGATGATAAAAATTAGGATATTAGACATCGTATTAATAAGTGCAGTTGATAATTTTAAGAGCCAATTGGACCCCGATAATGGAAATGATTATATATTTATACTCGCCGAGTTATGGGCAACATATAAATGTAATTTATTTGAGGTTTGATTATGTGGTTTTGAACCCTGTACATAGGCCTGGCCTGCGTATTGCGTATGCGAATAGGGTATCAGGTTCCTAACCGGATTGCCCTAAGACGTAAGGAATGAAGTCTTTAGCCTAATTTGATATATTTTTTGCCTATTGAATAGAGTGAGATCGTTTGGCAGTGAATCCAAATAACAAAGCGGTTTTCGATTAGCAGTGCTAACTTTGTAAGAAGGTAAGTGTTAATATCCATTTCTTTGGAGGCACCTGGCCTCGTGGATTTTCTACCACGTGTCCCTTAGGTGTGTAGCTGCCGATAGGCCGCCTTAGCTTTGGATTTACATTGTATATGATATGTTATGTCCTATTGTTGGTATTTCATTGAGGATCTGAGCATTGTACTCTGGTTGTGAGTTGGCATCTACTTCCTGGCTGTCGGTGAGAGTCCCGTGCCGGTGAAGGGTTATTATTGCATCATATTGCATTCATATGCATTACATTGCATATCATATCGGGTGCAGTAGTATTCCACCCCAAAAGAGTGTAGGAGTAATCCGCCTCTGGTTTACATTTTATCCGGTGCAGGAGTATGCCGCTCCAGGAGAGTGCAGGAGTATTCTGCCTCTGGTTTATATCATATGGGTGCAGGAGTATTCTTCCCCCAAGAGTAGGAGTATTCCGCTCTTATGTCAGATACTGAGTGCAGGAGTATTCCGCCTCAGCTTTACATTATATCGGGTGCAGGAGTATTCCGCCCCAGGAGAGTGCAGGAGTATTCCGCCTCTGGTTTATACTATATCGGGTGCAGGAGTATGCCGCCCCAGGAACAGGAGTATTCCGCTCCAGTTGGTTTTCATATTGGATTCCCCTCGAATGCAGGAGTATTTCGCTTCGAAATGGGATGACGGGCACATGTGACCCTTTGCATCATATTTCATTGCATCTCATTTCATATTATTGTTTTGACTTGTGGTACATAACTAATGTTCTGCTTCTACGTGCATTGATTATTTGTTGATATGTTTATGGCTCGTATTCCTGGTTGAGTTTATGGTTTCATACGTGTTCCGGTTATTATCTGGCTCTGCCGTTTTATAATTTAAATAAGAGGAATTTAGTTTATCTGTTTCTTCTCCCTGGCTAGCTATCATATTCTTTGAGGTGGCTAGTCTGCCCCACTTATTGAGTCCTTATGACTCACCCTTGTTTGTTGTTTATTTCTTGTCTATCTTATTTCATTTCGGTAAGTTCGCTCCAGGATTGAGTTCGCCACGTTGTGAAGGAACGAAGACAACTTCAGCTGTCAGGGTGAGCCAGCTTTTATTCCGGATGGCCACTAGTTTTGTGCTTATTATTTCTGTTGCATTTTGCTCCCTTCAGGAGGTATTTGTCTTCTTTCTTACTCTTAGATGTCTAGTCTGGATAGCCCTAAACCTAGTATGTTGGGTAGTCAACTTTAATTTCTTCTGTACAGCTTAGAGGTATCAGTATGTCTGTTTTCTTAAGTCTTGTCCTTATTTATAAATTGTTATATTTATTTTCCTAATTTAATTGGTAAGGGTTCGCCCGACGGGTCTAGGAGAGGATGTCGGGTGCCCACGCGGCCTAACCGGATCCCAGGTCGTGTCAATTTGTGCTGGTTATAGCCTGCTATGTCATATATTGAGTGCAGGAGTATTCCGCCTCAGCTTTATATTATTTTGAGTGCAGGAGTATTCCGCCCCAGGAGCAGGAGAATTCCACTCTTATGTCATATACTGAGTCCAGAAGTATTCCGCCTCTGCTTTATATTATATTGGGTGCAGGAATATTCCACCTTAAGAGAGTGCAGAAGTGTTCCGCCTCAGCTTTATATTATATCGGGTACAGGAGTATTCTCCCCTGGATAGTGTAGGAGTATTTCGCCTTAGCTTTATATTATCTCGGGTGTAGGAGTATTCCGCCACAGGAGCATGAGGATTCCGTTGCTTGCATCATATTGAGGGTATGAGGATTCCGCCCTAGGAGCAGGAGGATTCCTCTCCTTGCATCATATTAAGGGTAGAAGGATTCCGCCCTAGAGTAGCAGGATTCCGCTCCATCCATTTGGCACATGTAACCCAATTGCAGCATACTGCATTCAGTCTATTTCATTACACCGGTTAGGGCAACTTTCAATAGCAAGAAGGCCAAGTGTGCCAAGAAACCCGTTGTTGAAGAACAATAATATCATGACGAATTTAGTGACCCTAAAAACTCTGAATCAAGATCAGGATAAAGTTCAGAGGAGGATCAGAACAAGCTTAAAGTGCATAGGGTAGCATGGTACATTGCTAGACATGTCTTGGCTGGAAGAACCTAGTGTAAAAACTTGATATACATGGATGGAATAACCTATTTATGGATGACAAGGGAAGTCTGCATGAGGACATTGTTCTTGAGTTCTACATAAATTGCAAGGTGAAGTAGAGGGTCGTGACAATAAATGTGTGAGGAGTTGACATTGCATTTGGAAAAAAGGAGCTAGGAGTGATTTTGGGGATCCCAACTACTAGTTACTGAAGGTATGTGAAAGGAATGGCCAAAGAGGGTAGATGTTATGAAACCCTTGATGTCACAAGAAAATTTATAGGAAACCCAAGAATAAATGTTGAAAGAATGGTTGGAAAGAAGGTAATGAAACCATCACACAAGCTACTTTTTAAATTCGTCCATAGCAACCTAATCTCTAGAGATGAAGAAGTGAGATAATTTACTCTGACTTGACCTATATGGACCTACTAGACAGAGGTATGCTTATGAATCTGCCTGAGATGATGATTAAGAACTTCAGGAATATTTCCATGACAAAGCGCAAGCATGATTATATGTATCGTTATTTTCTTGCACAGAGTTTTGAGTACCTTGCAGTTCCTTTGGGAAAGGGTATGGAGTAGAGTGACAATGACAAGTTTAGAATAAACATGCTGAAGACTTGTGATTTTTTCAAACCGAAGAGAGTTTCAAAACATCCAATGAGAGTGAAAGCTGAGCCTGGTGATGAAGAAGGGGAATGTAAGGAACAAACCGAGGAACTCGAGTAGCGTCTGGAGGAGCTGCAATGTGAAGTTGGGGAAAATGGAGGCGAAATATAAGGATTGAGAAATGGATTGGTTGACCATTAAGTGTAGCCGCTATGATGTAGAGCTTGTGAAGGAATGCCATGAAAACTCAAAGAAACTCACTGCCCTTGTCAAGTACTTTGAAATTCAGCCTTAGAATCTGTCCTGAGCTAGTTCCCTCCCAATTTCATAATTTTTCTTTCTATAAGTGTTTGTTTAAGACAATTTATCTTTTGATTTTTACTTAATTGAGTTCACCTAGGTGTGAACTTTGGATGGTTGTTTTAAATTTGTTTTCCTGTGTGCTAATTCTCTTGTGTTTTGGTAAAGTGTTTCTTTTGGGTCCCTTAGAAATTTTCTCGTACATTTCTAACTTTATTAATCTGTTGCTTTTGGCTCTAGATTAAACTATGTTAAGTTGTTCCTTACAGGTTACTAAGATCTTTTCGATGATGCCAAAAGGGGGAAGAGGGTAATATTGGGGTGTCTGTGACACAGTTTCATCTATTTTAAAGTTGTTCTTTCACCTGTTTCTTGCTTTAGTATATTTGTAGAGGAACTTGGCAGCATTTGTTTGTAATCATAAAAAAAAATATTTGTTGAAGTATGCATTTTGAATATTGACAAATCAAAGAACCTGATGAAGGATCCATTTCAAGTGTAAGTACAACAATACGAAAAGATAACAAGTCACATTCCTAGTCCTTTTATAAAACGAAAAGGAACTCGTAAAGAAACAAACTGACAATCCTAGGTGAATTAAAAAGGCAAATGCGTGATTCAATTTGTAATTTAATCGACTGAGGACTTCTGTCTTGAAAAAGAGCCAACCACCAAAAAATAAATAAGAAAAAGGAGTTAATTTCAAAAAGGGAAAACTTTAATGAGAGAGCTTTTTCTTACCCGATTTGATAAAGGTTCCCAAGTTGAAGCCTGCTTGGGTTTTACAGTCTATAAATACATTGTTGGTGGCTACTCAAGAATTCTTTCACTTAAAGAGAGCAAAGCAAAGACAAAGAAAAGAAATTAGTAATCGTGAGTGAACAAGGCGGAGCTGCATTTTAAGAACCATGCGCAAAATAAGTTCTTTATTAGCTTCTTAGGCTATGATTGATCTCTATCATAGTAATTGAGTTGTAACCTATATTGGCTTATTCTAGAAGCGTTGTACTAGGTATTCAATTGGATTGTGTTCTTATAAGTTAGAATTTAGCTTTGAGGAATTAGATACTAGAGTTTAGTTCCTTGGTTATAGAGTTGTAACCCTATAGGGGATGTTTTTCAAATCTCAAAGTTTGGGTCGTGATTTTTCTTCCTTGAGCAAGGACTTTTACACGTAAAAATATATGTACAAGTTTATTTTCCGCAGAGTTTCTCTCGTACAGGTATTGGGTTGAACCTCATCTAGATCACCTGGTTCTTTGTCAGAAGTTCAACTTAAGAGCATGTTTCTTAAGAAAGGAAAAAATCGAATAAGACACTATTCACCCCTCCGGTGCCTAGTTAAGGTGCACCAAATACAGCATACTTCATTATTTTGTAACTGTAACTTCAAGCGCAAATAACAAGACAACCAATTCGCACAACCACGTTTTAGCTATAGTGTATACTGCATACAACGAATTAGATAGATGCAACCATCAGAATATGTAGTCTAGACTTTACAAACTGAAGCTAGATATATGCTACACCATTAAATTCGGGGGTGGGGTGCGCTGAGAGAAGGTTTGGCAGCACTTCTTCTCTAGGTTTTACAAGGTTAGGCAGTGTTATATTGGGCCACGTTTTAGGTAATCTTCTCATTTTATCCCACACAATTAGGCTATGATACTTTGGTTGAATGAGCGTGAATACTTTTGCTGAAAAAGTAAGGTATGTATGTACGTGGGATTATGTATGTACGTCGGATTTTAAACCTGATTTTATACTTGAAAAGATTATGACTTGTAAAATGTATTTCATATTGATAATGAGTGATTCTGAACGCCGTGTAGCATCATTTTTAACCGATGTCAACCGTAAGTATTATTTGGTGATCTTATCGAGATATTTTCAAATGTTCTTAATTTCTGGTAGAAGGGATTCTCAGTTTCATAATTTCTATAATCTATTGTAGAATTATTTGTATGCTTAACAAGAAGTGCCATCCAACCCTCCCTCCTACCACCCTCCCTCCCCCCACAATTCCCCTATAACAGCAAGAACTCTAGTATAATAAAGTCATTTTCCCAGATCTGCAAAACATATTATTTTATAATTCTAGGCTTAATTACCTGATTTTCTTTAGCTCCCGTTTGGCCATGAGACTTTTTTTTTAAAAAAAATAATATTTGGCCAATGAATTTCCCAGTTTTTCGAAAAAGACTTTTTCAAAAATCAAAAGTATTTTCCACTCACAAAACTTCAATTTTATTTAAATAAAATATATATGTCCAACACAACTAACTTCTAAAAATATTTTTTAACTCAACTTCAAAATTTCAATTTTTCAAGTTGCCAGTTAGTTCTCAAGTTCTCAAATAACACAAATCCTATGCATTTTCATTACTTCACATAACTATGATGAATGTCAACATTTTACTACTGGACATAAAGGTGTAACTAAAACGTATGTTGAAATTACATAAATGTACCAAAATGTTGCAAATTAATGCTTATAAATACTTCAGGCCCCAACAATTAATTTCTTAAAATACGAGTCACACTGAATGGTAAATTGATTTATAATACCCTCAAGTCCATTTTAAGTGTCACTCTGGGCTTTTTAAAATAGTATAATATAAGTGTTACTCCCACCGGTCCATATTATTTGATGTTTTGGGTTGTTTTCACGCGTATTAACGAAATCACCTTTTTAGCATTAATTAGCAATGTAATTGGCTTTATTAGCTCTTATTCAAGCTATTATTACTTTGCATTTTGTTTAGAGTCATTTATCAATAAGGGGTGACATTGTAAAATTCTATCTTGATTTCAGAAAAGATCAAATATTGTGGACCAAAAAAAATAGGCTAAAACATCAAATAAAGTGGACCTGAGGGAGTACATTACAAAACCAAAATATCATAATTATTTTTCCCAACTTACCCTTGCTAGTATTTATTTTAGTTTAAATGAAATTGAAGAGAAACAAAAGATAATGTAGTCAAATAATCTTTTTATTAAATATAACTATCTAAATTTACTACATTTCTTAATAGTTGTGATAACACTTAAAATAGACCTGAGGGAGTAAATTCTGACATCGTGTAGATTAATTATTCGACTCCTTTTCTTGTATTTAATAGTTGGTAGTTTCTGCCAAATTGTGTACCTCTAAAAAGTTCTTCAAGAAAATTCCGGCAGCATTTTATAGATGTCGTAAATCTAACAATTATGTAGATTATACTTGGAGACCATAATTAATTCATAGACTTTGCTATGCTTTCTCTTTTAGTCATCTTTCTTAAATTACTCTATATATATAAACAAGCTCGATCGGAAAAAAGAAATAGAGTAATTTCAAAAGGAGTACGATGGGGATAACAGCGTTTCCGACAGTTGAAAAATGTACATCAATAGGAAGAGAGAAAGACTCATTGGTAACAGACATGGATGGAACATTAATAAGAGGTAGCAGCTCTTTCCCTTATTTTGCATTGGTAGCTTTTGATGTTGGTGGGGTTTTAAGGTTATTGTTTCTTCTCTTAGTCACACCTCTCGCAGGGCTTCTTTACTATTTCATCTCAGAGCCTGCTGGAATTCAACTTGTTATCTTTGCAACATTTGTAGGGGTGAAGGTTTCTGACATAGAATCGGCAGCACGTGCTGTGCTGCCAAAGTTCTATTCCGAGGACCTTCATCCCGACTGTTGGAGAGTGTTCTTGTCATGTGGCAAACGTTGTGTTTTGACAGCAAGTCCTAGGATTATGGTCGAACCATTCTTGAAGGATTACTTGGGGACCGATATAGTTTTAGGGACTGAAATTGGAACATATAAAGGTAGAGCAACTGGCTTTGTCCAGTCACCTGGAGTTCTTGTTGGAAAGAAAAAGGCAGATGCTCTTAAAAAAACATTTGGAGAGTCTCAACCTGAGATTGGTATGGGTGATCGTGATACTGATGTTCATTTTATTACGTTGTGTAAAGAGGGTTATTTTGTGCCATCAAAGCCAGAAGTAAAGGCTGTAACTAATGACAAGCTTCCCAAACCAATTATCTTTCATGATGGTCGCCTTGTCCAAAAGCCAACACCCCTAGTTGCTCTTTTCATTATCCTCTGGATACCTTTTGGTTTTCTACTTGCATGTATACGAATAATTGTTGCCGGGTTTCTCTTACCTATGCCCCTTATTTACTATGCATGTTGGTATGTCCTTGGCATACGTGTCATTGTTAAAGGCATCCCTCCACTCCCTGTCAACAAATCCAAAAGCCAATCAGGTGTTCTCTTCGTTTGCAACCACAGGAGTCTTTTTGATGCCGTTGTCCTCTCTATAGCATTGGGCCGGCATGTCCCCACTTTTACATACTCTGTTTCACGAATTACTGAGATCATTTCACCTATAAAAACAATGAAACTCACTCGAGATCGAGTCTCTGATGCTTCTATGATCACGAAATTGTTAAAAGAAGGCGATCTCACCATTTGTCCAGAGGGGACTACATGTCGTGAACCATTTCTTCTTAGGTTTTCATCATTATTTGCTGAGTTGACCGATGAACTCGTGCCCGTGGCAATGGTGAATAAGATGAGCATGTTTCATGGAACAACGGCTAGAGGATGGAAAGGGATGGACGCATTTTTCTTTTTGATGAACCCACGTCCCACTTATGAAGTTACATTCTTGAACAAGTTGTCGCATGAGTTCACTTGCAAGTCTGGGAAATCAAGCCATGAAGTGGCTAATTACATACAAAGAGTTATTGCTCAAACTCTTTCTTACGAGTGCACTACTTTAACAAGAAAGGATAAGTATCATGTTCTTGCTGGAAACGATGGCATTGTTGTGAAGAAGCCGTGAGTCAAGGCTAAAAGAATAATTATGATTTCATTTTGTTAGAGTCCCTTTCAAGTTTAAAGAATGATGTAAATAGATTACTTGCTGGATGTATACGAATATAGTTGGTTACCATTCTCTAATTGTTAAACTGCATATCCGCCTTGAGGATGCAACCAAATTAAGACCTCTCTTGAAATATTTCGACAAATGAAAGTAGTGAGTTTGTTTTTTATTAATAAAATCTTTTGGGTAGAAATCAAAGGGTTTCTACTCATTTTTGGCATGCCGGATTAATTTTTGCTTCTCTCTAGATTTAAACGAAAATTTCTCATAGAGCAAGAACACCAAGCCAATTAAGCACCAATTTTATTCTATGCGTGCTACGTCATGTAATTTATTTTTATTCTAAATTCATTGCTCAAGTGCAAAAGAAAATCTGTTAAATGGACTCATAGTGGTAAGCTCAAAAATTTTTACACGGTGTCCTCAAAATTGAGACTTTGGTGTCTGTTTACATGGTCTTAGGAAAATGACCTTTTTTTCTTTAAGTGTTATCTAGCTAAGAATTCAAGACAATTAGCTTGAAGAAAGTGTGAACGGGTTGGGGGCAAGTGTTGCTTAGGATGACTGTGGAAGGGGCGAGGGCAAGTTCTGCCTATGCTAGACTTCAAGGCAATTAGTTGGGAGATTGGGGGAAGGGGTCGGAGGTCAAGTATTGCGTAGGCTAGACTTTAAGGTAATTAATTGGGATAGTGGGGTCGAGCGAACGTGTAGGCTAGCCTGCAAGATTTCAAGGCATAGCTGGAGAACGTGAGGAAGGGGCGTGGGGCCAAGTGCTGGGTAGACATTACTTTTAGATGGAGGAAAGTGGGGAAGGATACCGCGCGTCATTTATAAGATGCATAGGGTTATTCCCGTTCAAAATATAGGAATCTTTATTACAAAACATAACGATACTCATATAAATTTACAAAATATAACAATTTTTTCATATTTTTTTAAAAACATAGCATTTTAGCCAAAACATGATGCACAATTTGTATATATTTGTAGGTACATGTATATTCATGTATATATAATGATATACACCATGAATGCAAAGAGACGCACATGACATATAAGTACATATACTGATATACAAATTGTAAATACATATACATATAGTTATATACAAAATTGTTGAGTTTGTATGTATTAAGTTAAATAAGTATTGCTATGTTTTGTAATATGATATAATATTGGTATTTTTTTAAATTGGAGCGTTGAATGATATATTTACATAATCAACCCTATTTAAACATTAAGTTGAATGAAAGGAAAGTATTAGTACAGTCGAACCTCTATAACAACCATTCGTTATAACGACATTTTACTATAACGACCTAGCGTTCTCTTGAGTCGATTTCTCATGCTGTATTTTAACTCAGTATAAAAGCATTCTACTATGACAATAATGAAATTCATTCTAGTGGTACGCTCATTGCAAAACTACCTCTCTATAACAATCATACTCACTATAATGATGCAAATTCTGATTGATTTTACTATTTTATTTCCGTTGTAGTCACTTATTGAAACGACCCAGATTTTTAGATAGGCGGTGCGGGCACCTAGCTATCTCCTCTAGACCTATTTGGTGAACACTATCGACTAAATCAATTCAAATGATACATAATTTACTTGGGAACAATAAGAAATTAGCCAAGCTTTTAAGAAGCTCGCCTCATCGGACTATCTTAAACTGTGCCGCCCGAAGGTTCTCCCTTCTGCGCATCTCATATGCGGAAAATATAGTGTGCGCACATCTGGGGTTGGCTTAGGATTGGCCCGTCCCTCACCTAGCATTAAGCGTCGCTCCTGGGCGCAATTCAGTCCTCAAGCTTGGCCCTCGCCTTCTACCCTGGCACTTGGCTATGCTTTGCCCTAGTAGAACAACTCTTAAGCCCTTGGCCCTTGTCATGTGCGTCTCCAAAGATACCTCCCAATGTCTCCTGACATTGGCAAGCGTAGCCCTCGCATCATGCCTCCCTCCTGTGTAGTGCATCATCACCCTACTACTGCACGTCTAGGCCAACAAGCCCTTGCTTGCGTGGCCGAACCCTTTCCATGCTCACAAGTCAATACACAAGGCTTTTGATCGTTCTTTCAGTACTCAATCGGCACAGGGGTCTTTATCTTATCCAAAGGTAGCCTGCGGGACATAGTCTTTCGTCTCGACAAGCCTCTGGTGCCTGTTGTACGCCCGACGTTGGTCCTCTATGCACACGCCGTCCATAGAGTCGCGTGACTTGTATGGATACTTGGAACACTCATCTGAGATGTCCAGGCAGACCCTTAAGGTCCTTCTTCAAGGCAACTCACTTGGTGTGACTTCCTCTCAAAATACACGGGGAGGGTTGGTAAGCTGTCACCATGTCTGCCCCTCTTATATATGTGTTAAAAAGAAAAACCCATGTCTCAGCAGTTGATATCATTTGTTCAAAGAATCATACAAGGGCTTAACTTTCAACTTCGACCTTCAAATAAGGTGTCTTTTATTCCTAGAGATTCCTCTTCATTTCCTTCACAGCTCCAAGAAGTTTCATCCCATTCCCATACTCGTGGAAAGTGATATAGCCCTAGAAAGATCAACAGAATAACCATAATGCCACTATTTCATGGCTAAGTGAAGCTCATAGGAATACAAGCTCCGAACGACACAAAACTTGGTAGGCACACTCTATAGCATCTTAGGAACATGACCTTCACCCTATGTTCCAATAGTCCTACTATAGCTCTAAAACGTACGGCACTAACACTCGTGCCCGCACATAGTTCGAACAGTTGACAATCAGCCAGCGCCGACCTAACACTCGTATAGCACCTTGCTAGCACTCGTCTAGCACATGCGTAGCACTCATCTACTACACGGCTGGTCCTTATCTAGCACACGGCTGACACTCGCCCAGCGCACGGCCAACACCCAACCGAATGATTGGCATTTGTCCAGCTTGCATGTTGTACAGAGTAATGGAGCGCGCCAAGGCATCATAAAGGCAGCATGTGACATTCTTCCCCACTCAATTTAGGCATCAAAAACCCAGAGCTTTCCCCCTCTAGATTCACTATCACGGTTCCCATTTCCAAGGCTCCTGGGACTCCTCAAGTCCCTTCTCTTAAAATAGGAGTCGTGCCTATCACAACTCCTCCCAAGTTTCGTCCAAGTGTGTCTCTGTACTTCATCTCCGCAATGGTCACGTAGACAGTGCCTCCGCACTTGCACCTCCGTGGTGACTAACTGTTGCTCCCCTCTGAAGGCAACTCCCTTGTGTTGGCACACCTACCAACGACGCCATAGCTCACATGGCTTTCATTTCCATCCGATTAGCTCTCCTCGCTTTAGGCAAGTACTTCAGGCACCCTCTGATGTGCTACACGCAATCCAACCGTACCTTGCGACCCTCTTCGTCAACTCTAGAAGATTTGCTCCCTTCAGGATTTCACTTAAGCACATGATGTTTGGCAATATTCACCTATTTTACCTTAATACTTCCTCGCATTTTTATACTTTATTCGTTTATTATATGTAATAATTTTGATTCTTGCGCTCATTTATCGTGTTTGTGCTTTTAGGAATGGTTTGGATGAAATCAAGGCAAGAACAAATAAAGCGGAGCAAAATACTATGGAAAGCAAGACTTGGACCAAACTGATGCGTTAGAAGCTATTTGTAAGGCAAAGCTTCTAAGATAGCCTTGAAGATTGGAAGCTGTTTTGAGAGCAAACCTTTAGAGATAGCCTCGAAATTGGAAGCTATACTGGAAGCGGGGCTTCTAAGAAAGCTTTGAGTCTGGCGAGAACAAGTTTCTCCAACTAGCTTAGGATTTGGTTTAACTTATCCTAGTACTTTGTAAACATTATAAGTACATTATAACTTGGGTTTTTTTAGGGGTTGTTGGACGTGCAGGAGAAAGGAGCCCTAGATGTCTTCTAAACGAGTTTTTCTCTCTTTCTCTTATTCTTCTCCTTAATTCTATAGTTTGTTCGTTCTAGAGTTAGGACAATTATATGAAGGTTGATGTTTGAAAGTTGATTTTTTCTTATTGATTTACCATTACGAATTGTTAATTCTTTCTTGAGCCTAATTGTTTGGTTATTGAGGCCTGGTAATTGAACACTATCTATAGTTTATATGTGTAGAAGCAACAAGTTTTTTGTGTCGTTGCCTCGGTTCTTTTCCATGGGTAGAGCTTTGATACTAATAATAATAATAATAAAATAAAATAAAATAAAGTCAAAAACTTGTTGCTCCCAAAAGCACACGTAAATACACGTGGTCGACAAGTAATAAAGTAGTGAGTCGAGTACCGTTTCCACAAGAACTATTGTTACGACTGAATCCTAACAAACAATTTCCTCAAAACTATTCAGGAATTTTTTCAATGATAGTTTGTAATTTTACTAATTAAAGGAAACAATAACTAAAAGCAAGTAATTGATGTCAAGTATTCGAGAACAATTTATGAGTTATTATCAATAAGAGAGAAACAGTCTAGAGTCAAAGAGACAAACAATCTAGTTGAGTTTTCCAGTTGATTCTACTTCTTGCTTTCCTAGATTGCTAACTAACATGTTAAATATATTCGTGAAAATCTGTCGATTCTTCACCACTCTATATTTCTATGGAATTAAATCACATGCATACATTAAAGAACTCTATATTTAGCTAACCAAGGAGATTAGGTATATGTCTATCATATCCACAAATTGATTCCATAATGACCAGGTTCACAATGAAGCCCTATTCTTTCTTATGTACTTTCAGAAGTTCCCTGTGTCGAGTTCAACTTATAAACCGTAGACAGTTTTCAATTATTAGGCCTCAATAACCAAACAATTAGGCTAAAGAAAAAATAAACAATCCGTAATGGTAAATCAATAAGAAGAAATCAACTTTCAAACATCAACCTTCATGTAATTTTCCTAACTCTAGAACGAACAAACTATAGAATTAAGGAGAAGAATAAGAGAAAGAGAGAAAAAATTATTTAGAAGACATCTAGGGCTCCTTTGTCTCTTCCACGTCCAATAACCCCAATAAAACCTAAGTTATAATGCATTTATAATGTTTACAAAGTGCTAGGATAAGTTAAACCAAATCCTAAACTAGTAGGAAAAACTTGTTCTTGCCAAACTTGAAGCTTTCTTGGAAGCCTTGCTTCCAATATAGCTTCCTATTTCGAAGCTATCTCTGAAGCTTTGCTCTCAAAACAGCTTCAAATCTTTAGGGCTTTCCTGAAAGCTTTTCCTTCAAAATAGCTTCCAACGCATCAGTTTGGTCCAAGCCTTGCTTTCCAAAGTATTTTGATTTGCTTTGCTTTGTTTGTTCTTGCCTCTATTTCATACAAACCATTCCTAAAATCTCAAACACGATAAGTGAGCACATGAATCACAATTATTACATATTATAAATGAACAAAGATCAAAATACGAGGAAATATTAAGGTAAAATACGCGAATATCGCCAAATATCACCACCCCACACTTACACCTTTGCTCACCCTCGAGAAATCACCAAAACCAATTTCCCAACTAGATCCCAACACTCGATAGAACATGTCTACCTATTTATATGGTTGATACCGATCATTAGACAAGAGTATGAATACATACCATCTGACCCACAACATGCCAAAAATTCACCACATTTCAAAACACTAGAACAACAAACTCAAAAAATCTCGATTTTATAAACCGACTCAACGATATCAAGTTTTCACAAAATTAACACCAATTTACTCAACCAAAATGTCAAAAACTTCACCTGTCTCTTGGAAACAATGTGCCCTCACCCAAAAATAATGAATCAAGAGAGCATCCCAAAAATCACAGAAAGAATAAATATCAAGAATAGAACAGGGACATAATATAGGAAGAATTCACTCGCTCTCACAAAGAAGTTGATGAGCCACATACAATGTACCACAGGCTTGCCCGTAGTGTAGGACTCCACTAATGTAAGCTCACTCCAATTTGGGATTAACTAGGACTTTAAGGGTTGTAATACAGGTTAAAGGGCAGGTAGAATAAATATGGATAAAGTAGTGACTACCTCCCAAAGCACTTGAACACATCACTTTCAATTTTTTATAGCTCAACTCTTTTCAAAACCAATCAAGCAACCACCAAAAAATTACACCCAAATTTCCCTCTCAACTTTAAGCATCTTGTAAGTTTACTTTGTGCACAACACTAGCAAGGATTGAGAATTTTCAATTGTTTTCTATTTTTTTCTTGTCACTTTTGCTTTTTTTTTTTTCTTTTGCTTTCATTTCACCTTTTTTTCCAGCCCTTGCCAATGAGTTATTTTTCTCAAAATGCACCATATCTTCTCATCATTGATTCCACTCAAAAGCTACCCAATTACTCCAACCACAATTCTATAAACATCAAATATTTCAATTAAAGTGTTCTAAGGAGTAAGGGTTCAAAAAGAAGAAAATTAATAACAAAAAAGATAAGGCTTGTGATATGGGCGCCAACAAAAAGGTCAATAGGCTCAAAAGGCCTTACGAAAGATATATATATATATAAGGGTAGGCTAATAAAGCTAAAAAAGCTTATCAAAGAAATGCCTGTATCATCTCCCAACTAAAGCAAAACTTAGGATTTCTCTTTGAACACACAGGGCAAGCTCTAGATATCAATATGCAAGCACGGAACACAAACTAATACCTCACATCATACATGGCACATAGTTCACTCAAGACGATTCCATTCTAATCCTCAGTTACCGCAAAGAAGGTGCAACTTTTAAAATCAAGAAATAAAGAACAATGATTCACAAAAGAGTCTAGTAGTTGAAGTTAAGCGTCTCAAGAAAGTTATTCCAATTTTTTTTTCCAGGCATGCATCACAATTTTAAGACCAAGAAGGATGCACAAATAGCACATGCTCAAGTATAAATTCACCGGTATCAAACAAACTAAAGGCACCTAACATTCTACTAACTAATACTACACTAAACCTAAAAAAATAAAAAATAAAATTTACCCGGTTCAAAGGTCTACCCATGGAAAAGAATCGAGGCCATAAGAAAAATCACGGAGGAGATGACATGTACCACTAACTAAAACTAAAAATAAAATCTTTTTGAAATTTTTCATTAGTTTACTATTTTTTTCATTTTCTATATATTAAAGCAAGAAACAAATAAAAATAAATCAAGTGAAAAAAATAAAAATGTGCTATAACAAAATTTCTAACGGTACAGTCATCCACAACCTCAAAAATTTGGGAATTCCCTCGCCCCAAACTTAAACAAAGCAATGTCCTCAATGCGATAAAAAATAAAGCGCAAGAGTTTAAGGAACTTCCCTGAGGGACAAAAGGCATAGCCTAAGACTGCAAAACATGTAACTACATATACAAGAATCAATGGGGCGTTGAAACAACCCCACACTTAGTCCTCATTATTCAATACAATAAGTAACACTAAAAACTAATCTATAAACTTATACAAGAAAGCATAACAGGCAGCGGGACATGTGAAAGAGCATGACTCGGCTCTATGGCGTGCAACAATGGCTCATGGCTTAGTTTAATAAATATTGATCAATTCAAATTCCGTACAAACTGCATCAATTCTAAACATTCAGATCATGAAATAGTTCTATGTTATGCCTACTAATCTTTTTACTATTCAGACTTCACAAAAATTGAAAATTTATTCATTGTGGCATTACGTCGAATAGGTTATGTGCATGAACTTCAAGCTTAAGTTTCTTAAATGTTTGGAGGAGTGACTCTCCCAATTTTTCATGGGACTTTCAAGCTCAACAAATACCATATCACCCGATAAGGGTTCAGAACTTTCATCTATACCCGACAAGGGTTTGGCCAAATCACCATACAAATACAACTAGCGCTTAAGGAGAAAAGAAGGAATGGGAAGTGCCATAGACGAACAGTAGAAAAACACTGCGAGATAGAGAAGAAGCTTACCAGTACATCTTGAATGATTGGGGAGAATGGAAGGGTTGATCATGCCTGGTTCTATTTTTTTCTCTCTATGTCGTTCTTTTGTGTTTAAGCGTTCAAAATAGGGGAAGAGGAAGTGGGAATTGGTATTTGACGCTTAACTCTCACGGGTCCCTAGGTCAAAAATGGGTTAACCTGAAATATTTTAAGCTTACCTGGAAGCTGTGCCTTTGGCGACGCTTTATGAACGCCTTGAAAAGTTTGGAACACTTTATTTTGAACAAGCAATCCTAGCAGCAACACACAGCATACAACTTCCTTTGTTTCCTCGCACAAATATTTCTGTGTCACAATGTTTTAATTGGAGATGCTGTTGAACCCCCAAAAAAATAACCCCAAAGGGCTACTTTTAGGAATATCAACTGAATGGACTAATTTTTTTGGAGTTTTTCGAGTCGCCACCCAATTTAAGGAAAACAAGGAACCAAATTAGTAAATGCGTGCAAAAACTCCATTTTTGGAAAAGAGGCAGTCTTTTCAGAGATTCTAAGTAAGAGGTTTTGTTAATTTCGAAAGAATAAGGCACTTTCGAAATTCCGTAAAATACAGTTAATCCGACAGGTTTTCAAATATTTACAAGTGCGCTTTTCTTGCAAAAGAATCATTTAAAAATAGTAGTAGTAGCAGCAGCAGGAGCAGCAGCAGCAGCAGCAGGAGGAGCAGCAGCAGGAGCAGCAGCAGCAGCAGGAGCAGCAGCAGTAGTAGTAGTAGTAGGAGTAGTAGTAGTAGTAGTAGTAGTAGTAGTAGTAGTAGTAGTAGTAGTAGTAGTAGTAGTAGTAGTAGTAGTAGTCCAACTCGCATGTTATGCAGCGCACGGCTGGCACCCGACTAAACGACTAGCATTTGTCCAACTCGCATGTTATGCAGAGTTACGGCACACACTAAGGCATAATAATGGCGCTGCATGACATTCTCCTCCACTCAATATAGGCATCGTCCTCGATGTCTGCATAACCCCATAAAAACTCAGAGTTTGCCCCCTCAGGGTTCTCCATCATGGTTCCCATTTCTAAGGCCCCTTGGACTCTACTACTAGTCCAACTCGCATGTTATGCAGCGCACGGCTGGCACCCGACTAAACGACTAGCATTTGTCCAACTCGCATGTTATGTAGAGTTACGGCACACACTAAGGCATAATAATGGCGCTGCATGACATTCTCCTCCACTCAATATAGGCATCGTCCTCGATGTCTGCATAACCCCATAAAAACTCAGAGTTTGCCCCCTCAGGGTTCTCCATCATGGTTCCCATTTCTAAGGCCCCTTGGACTCTTCAAGTTCCTTCTCTTAAAATAGGATTCGTGCCCATCACTGCTCCTCCCAAGTTTTTTCCAAGCGTGCCTCTGTACTTCATCTTAGTGATGATCACTTGGACAGTGCCTCCACACTTGCACCTCCGTGGTGACTAACTATTGTTCCCTTCTGAAGACAACTACCTTGTGTTGGCACACCCGGCAACCACGCCATTGCTCACATTGCTTTCATTTCCATCCGGTTAGCTCTTCTCGTTTTTGGCAAGTACTTCAGGCACACTCTGGTGTGGCATACACAGTCTGACCGTGCCTTGCGGCTCTTTTCGTCACCTCTTGACGATTTTCTCCCTGCAGGTTTTCACTTAAGCACAATGCCTTATTATAGGAAAATTCTCCCCCACTCAAATAGGAGACCTTTCTCAATTCAGGTAGGCATCCCTCAATGTGGCTCGTTGCCGACCATATGCTCATGGCCCTTCTCCATCATTTCCCCTTCCAACATTGCTTTGCTACTAGGTATGTTGGCTTCTTTCTGTCACAAACATGGTGGCTGAATCCACCCCATCATGACACTTGAAAGCCCTGTAAAGATGCTAGCTCTCAAGCCCTTCGTCACGGTTGTTGCGGCCTACGGACACGCCTTGCTCTAGCTTTGGCATCACCCAATGCCTAGAACTTACGTTTCGGGATCACTCTCCCCTGCGATGGTAGGCACCTTACCTAATCGTCCAAAGCAGTTTTTGGTGCGACACTCATGCCAACACCCCCGTACTAGCTCGGCTCCTGCCTAGCGTACCACTTATTCATGCGTGCAATGCTTACCCCATATTTTTGGCACCAAGCCTACAAATCCGACATGGTTGTTGAGGGACTCGACATCCATTCATTGAAAACGTTAAGATGGCTAGGCATCAAAACGTCCAATTTCTCAAAAGGACTCCATTCAGTTCTCCTCATTGCTTAAATCTTTCCTCTTGAATGCCTCCTAATTCACGCATTTCTACCATCCATTTTATGCTTCATACATTATGCTCCACGCATTCCCAATGCTCTTAGGCTGACCAAGTCAATCCCACTGGAAAGACACTCTAGTGATGCATCACCAGCATCCCTGGCATAATCTCCATGACCTGCCTCAATGTTTATAGCATATTTCAGGCATCTATTCATAACATGGTTGCTCGATTGGCAATTATGGCCCTTTTCCTGGCCACCCGACTCATCAGCATGCTCATCTCTGAACGCAAGCCCACACTATTCGAAAGAAATGTTTTTGTCGCCCATTTTCCTTCTTCAACATGGCCAATAACTTCTGCGAATTTGCTAATCCACTGCTAATAGGGTTCCTTTACAACTGATGGATATCCCACAATCAAGACAATTGAGGTCCTGCTAACCGTCTGTCCCATCTTTGAAAATTAACTCCAACAACATAGCATGATGGCGCTCCTTGCTGACCAAACGCGTTTCACTTGATTCCCTCTGAAAACAGCCCTCTTGGGCCTACCGTCTCAAATAGCATATTGACCATCATTCTTGCTTTGATTTAATCTCCGCAACGACATTCCCATATTTCACAGACAATTCAGCATTCTTCAGCTGTGACATCAACCATGGCCTCACTCGCTTTATCAACACCAGCTCCTTGTTGGTGAAGATCAACCTTCCCCGATGGCTTAGCTCACAATGCCTTGAAATCCCTTATGCAAGCGCAAATTGTGCATTGATGGCATCTCAAAATCACAATGCTAAAAAAATTCCTGATACTGTGTTCCATGCTCTATGTCATTACCGGCGCAAAGATCCTGCTTTGGGTGCCAATCTGCGTGGTACCAACCTCTCCATCCTGAGCATTCTCTGCTCTGATACCAACTGTCAAAGGCTGCACCTTCCCAATGAAACCGGCACATAATTGACCCGTGCGGCGTTCATAGTCCCACCTGACTACGAGCCAGCCTGCTCCTCGTCCTAGGTTTTAAGAAGTTCGCCTAAGTCGCCTAGCTACAACTGTGCCCTCCGAAAGTTCTCCCTTGTGCACACCTCATAAGCGGAAACTTTAGTGTGCACACGTCTGGGGTTGACTTAGCAATTGCCCGTCGCTCGCCTAGCACAAAGCACCGCTCCTACGCGTATAGTGAAATCTTCAAGCTTGGCCTTGCCTTGTGCCCTGGCACTTGCCTATGCTTTGCCCGAGTAGGACAACTCTTAAGCCCTTGGCCCTTGTCATGTGCATCTCAAAAGAGACCTCCCAATGTCTCCTGACATTGGGAAGCGTAGCCCTCGCATCTTGCCACCCTCCTGAGTAGTGAAGTGTCGCCCCACGACCTGTATGTCTGACCCAACGACCGTTTGCTTGCACAGCCGAACCCTTGCCATGCTCACTTAATACACGGGGCTCTTTGTTGACACCCAATTTTGTCCTTCCTTTTTCTAAAATTGGCTATAATTTAACTAAAAGGTACAATTTGGCTATTTGTGCAAAATGTGCATTAGAAACCATGCATTACGTGCATTATCCCCTATCTATATATTACATACCTAAATGTGGCTATATTACATAATTTTGCATCATTTATGCTATTTGTCAAACTGTGAATATTTGCGCAATTTAATATGTCACGTAATTGCATCATTTAGGCTACATGTCAAATTTGTTTCAATTTATAATTATTTCTGCAAATTAATAATAAAATCTGTGATTACCTATATTTAAATAATTTTATTTGAGTTTATTTAATAATTATTTGTGCATTTTATAAAATATGCATATCTATATTTTTATTTACACCTTTAAGCTGAATATTGACCAATTTAAAAGAAAATGTCCAAATTTCTTTTATTTCAAAATTCCTATCATAATTCTTCATTTATTTATATTTATCTTATTTATTAAAATTACATTTTTCCTTTGAACCTAAACCAAATCTCTAAACAAATACATTTCCCATATACATATTTTTATATTTTGTCTCTTTTATTAAAACCACCGAAATCACTTCTTTCTTTCATTTATCTATTTCCCTTCTTCCGTTGTTAAAAATTCCTACGAAACTAGACAAGAGCCCGTCTAGTTACGCCCATTCTGTTAGGGATAATTGCTATTTTCTTCCAATTATTTCAAATCAAATCCAAAACTATTCAATTTTCTTTTTTCCCAATTTTTACCAAATTCTTTATTTATTTTATTTATTGTTTTATTGAATCTAGACCAAAACACAACCAAATACCTTTTGTATTTGAATTTCAAATGGTTACCATAATTTCTTCCTAAATCTTCCCCAAATCTCCTCAATCTCCCTAAATCTTTCCCTTAATCCCTCAAAATCAGACCCCAAATTGAGCCAATGGCTTCTTTCTCTGATTATATTACACTTGCACAATTTTTACAAGGGAATGGAATCAGTATTAGCAGTACACGCCTACCCCCACTTCATCTTCCGCACACCCCTCATCTTATTCTAACACACACATCCAGATCACATTACATACACACTGTCATATACATGACTCCAGCCGACCCCAGTGACTCTTTTGAGTCTTCTTCCTCATGACACACACCCTACAACTACACCCATACCCAAACATCATCTCCTCCATTTTCCAATACCCAAACAATATGCCCACAAATCCAAAAACATTAATACACATACAGCACACTATACTGCCCCTCCTCCTCTTCGACATTGCAACACACACACCTATTTTCTTTCCTAAATCAGTACAATACACTCAAAGCAGCACAGTACATAGCACCCCACACCCACAGAATTACACCTCACATCATCTTCTTCCTTCAATAAAAAACCAGTACATAAACATACACATACTCCATACATACACACTCCTAAATCGAACGGAAACAGAGTAAAGGGTTTGGGGAAGACGGGTTAATGACAAAACCCCATCAGCTACAACCCCATTACCCCAATCGGAAAACTCTATTGTTGTTCGTCTCAGTTTTCCCCATCGTTATTATGTAAATGAAATTGAACTGGAGAGTCGGAGATGGAGTCGCAGCGACGCCACCTATTTCTTTTGGCCGGTGTCTCTCCTCCATCTTGGTTCGACAACGACGCCGTTAGTCGTCGTCCTCATCCCTTTTTTTATCTTTCACTGTTGTTCCACTTGTTCTTTGGTTATTGCTTCTCACTGGAAAATACGTCTAAAATATTGATGTTGCTTTTTTCTTATATAATTGGCTATTTGACTGATGACGAGACTCGATAGATTCTGTTATTTTTTATTTATGATTGGAGCTACTGAAGGTTGAGGTGGAGTAGCAGCGGCGCCGTGGCTCGGCAGTCGCCCCTCCACTTCGCCATGGATTCGTTCACTGCTGCCGTTTTTATCTCACCAGAATGTTTCATTCCGTTGGAGTCCTTCCTTTATCTCTATTTTCGTTATCTACACTTTTTTGTTATTGGGCTTTGCTACTCTCATTTTTTGCCTTATACCTTTTGATGTTTACAGTGGTCATTACTTGCTCCTTTGGCGGACAATAATACGCAGTTGTTTTGGGATTCTATATGATTGCATATATGTGCTGAATCTGAATGATACTACATTGATCAACTCCTATGAAAATGCTTCTATAATGAATTGACGGATACTATATCAATCACGGCCGAGGAGAATAATTATGCATATTTATTTGAGGCCTATACATTAATTGGAACATTATACACACCTGAACAGTCTCATTCCCGTGTCCCTAAAACAAAAAGGCAATGATGACTTGTATAAGCCGTAATTGCAAGACGAGTCAGTGATGGAGTGGTGGGACTGGCACTTGGCAAGGCAACACGACCGGCCGACGTGTTCGCAGCTGGACCGACGTCCCTAACCTCTAGCCGAATCGTACATACCTGAGCCTATACTTTTATAAAAATCTCTTTCCCCTTTATTTTAAATTATTATTATTATCATTATTAACAGTATTATTATTAATATTAATATTATTATTTTTATTATCAATTACTTCTTTATTATTATTTATTTTTTTACTAACTTATTTTTGTATTCTTTGCGAGGCACATTTGGATGAGTAAATCTCGAAGACGACACCCACGAGAACACCTTTCTTAATTATATTATTTTTATTTAATAATTATTATTTTATTTTGATATACTAACTAATTTGTTGCATTTTTCTAGGTGCAATTCTCTAAGAAAGGAAAATTAGTAGAAAAGACTCTTTCTTGTTTAAATTTAATTTAACTTGTACACTACTTAGTTTTAGTTTGAATCCCAATATAAAGTCCGGCCGGTAACCACACGTGGGGGAGCACGAGAGATGCCTAACCCCTTCCTCTCGGGTTAACTTGAACCCTTACCTAGATTTCTGGTTCGTAGACTAAGTTTCGAAATTAATTGTAAAATTAGCTAGAAACAAAATAGGTGCCACTAATACGCCTAGTTAAAAAATATGTTAGGTGGCGACTCCAACTCTTTACCCGTGAGTTACCCAATAAGTCAAGCCCTATTTCGAACTTTAACCGGTTCGGTAAAAATAGGATGCGACAGAATGGCGACTCCGCTGGGGATGTCAAGGTTCAAACCATAACGGACTTTTAATTGGGATTCTTTACTTGCTTTATTTTTCTTGTCATACTAACTTTTTTCTTCTCTTTTCTTTTTTGCAGGATTAAGGTTTATTTTTTATTTATGTGTTTTATTTTTGAATTGTTTGATTATATTTTATTATTGTTCATGTACTCACATTTCCTTCACTCCTGGAAAGTTTAAATGCACACACCATAAATGGTTACGTGGATCTTACGGCCGTTTCACCCTAAAAAAACCTTTTAGGGGAAGCGGTTGGAGTATAGTTGGTCCGTGGTACAACCAACAATTCCAAACGTTCCCACCTCTTGGTTGTCGGCCTAGGGGAACCATGTCCTTGTCGAGATTAGCCAACTCTTGGTGAAGACTCTTTTAAGGATCATGCATCATGTCATGTTTAGCGAAATTTTGACTTCGGCTCATGTCTAAGTCTACTAGTTCACCATATTTGAATGAACCGAACGGGTTTTCGACCTTAAGGGACGTTTAAATATGTTATGTGTGCATTTATTTAAAGTTGAACGTGTCTAATGTAGACCATTTGTTCTTATAAAAGTGGGTTCTCATAACAAAATCAATTATTTGTTTACCTAAAATCGTTATTTCTACAAACAAAACCAATTATTTTATAAAATTATTTTTGAGTTATGAACGAAATTAATTTTTCTACTTTTATGAAAACAAAAATCATAGATTTTAAATTAAATTCTACTTTTAGTGTAGCAAGATCAATTATTATTTCTATTTACCTAAAACAAAAATGTTATTTCTATATTTATACAATAAAATTAATTATTTTATAAAATTATTTTCTATTAATTTTGGGTTATGAGAACGATTGGGATGATACAAAATACACGTTTAATTTTAAATACCATAATCAAATTAGGAAGGCTTAATATCCTTGGTATGTTAAAATCCATTAGCCACTTTTGTCCAAAAGCGTCATCATATGACGCCTATCATGCATATTATGTGCTTTGCATATGAAATTATTATCTCAACACTAACTTGTTGTTTCATGTATTAGTTTTACTCCCACTCCCGAGGTTGACTTGTGCATTTATTTAAAAACTTGTGCAGATCATGCATATCTTCCGCCGCTCCTGGCAACTTTCTAAATCGTGTGTTGAAAGCACGGTGGCTACGACCACCATTTTCCTCACAAAAAAATTCCTTTAGGGGGAACGACTTGGAATCTATTTGGTCCGTAACTTCCCCGCTCCCGAGTCGTCCGCTTGGGAGGATAACTAAACTCGTTCTAGCTAACTCTATTCCTTAGTAAAAACGCTAGGAATCATGCATCATGACATATCATTAATCAACTTGTTCTCAAGTCCGATAGGCCAATTGTTCAAACAATCTGAACTGGGTTTTAACCCTCAAAGAGCGTTAAACACGATTTATTTGCATTTTTTTAAAAGATCGAACGTGCAAATATGGACCATGTATGATGGTTGGAGGCTATTCTTCGATGGACTATGAATTACAAAGGAGTCGGCATTGGACCAGTGTTAGTTTTGGAAACTGGATAACACTATCCTGTCACAGCCAAATTGAGGTTTCCTTACACCAACAACATGGCGGAATATGAAGCTTGCATCTTGGGTCTTAGAATGGCGGTAGATATAAATATACAAGAGCTGCTGGCAATTGGAGATTCCGACTTGCTGATTCACCAGGTCCAAGGAGAATGAACAGCAAAGAACTCCAAGATATTGCCATACCTCGAGTGCATAAAAGATTTGAAGCAAAGATTCACGAAGATAGAGTTCCGGCATGTACCAAGGATGCAAAACGAGTTCGCGGATGCTTTGGCCACCATATCCTCCATGATCAAACATCCTGAAAAGAACTACATTGACTCAATACCCGTAGCAGTGAGAAAGCAGCCTGCATATTGTTATCATGTAGAAGTGGAATTAGACGGACAACCTTGGTTCTACGACATCAAAAGGTTCCTCAAAGATGGCATTTACCCAAATGATGCAACAAGTCTCCAAAGGAAGACGTTGAGGAGGTTAGCAAATGGTTTCTTTTTAAACGGAGAAGTCCTATATAAAAGGACACCTGATATGGGATTGCTGAGATGTGTGGACGCCAAAGAAGCTGCTAGATTGTTAGAGGAAATACATTCTGGAACGTATGGCCCACAAATGAATGGTTTCGTGCTTGCAAATAAGATTTTGAGGGCCGGCTATTTCTGGATGAGAATGGAGCATGATTGCATAAGGCACGCAAAGAAATTTCATCAATGCTAAGTCCACGGAGATATGATTCGAGTGCTTCCTAATGAGTTAAATATCATGGGATCACCTTGTCCTTTCGCTGCCTAGGGAATGGACGTCATAGGGCCCATTGAGCCAGCCGCTTTCAATGGACATCGTTTCAAATTGGTAGCCATTGATTATTTTACTAAATGGGTAGAAGCTGCATCATAAAAGTCAATGACAAAGAAAGTGCTGTCAAACTTTGTCCGTGACATAATGATCTGCCGATTTGGCATTCATGAATCCATCATCACTGACAATGGGTCCAATCTCAATAGTGACCTAATGAAAGCAACCTGTGAGGTTTTCAAGATCAAGCACCACAATTCCACCGCATACAGACCCCAAAATGAATGGTGCGGTTGAGGCGGCCAACAAGAACATCAAGAAGATATTGCGCAAGATAACAGACAATTCAAAGCAATGGCATGAAAACTTACCCTATGCTCTGTTAGGGTACCGCACCATGGTGAGGACATCAACAGGGGCTACTCCTTACTTGCTGATGTATGGCAGCGAGGTAATGATACCAGCAGAGATTGAGATACCATCCCTGAGAATCATCAAAGAGACACAGCTGAAAGACGCTGAATGGATTAAAGGAAGAATGGAGCAATTGGCCCTTATCGATAGCAAGAGACTAAATGTAGTGTGTCATGGGCAACTATATCAGAGGAGAATGGTTAAAACATTTAACAAGAAAGTTCGAGAGAGATCCTTCGAACCCAGACAATTAGTACTGAAAAAGATATCCCCAATCAAGAGGAAGCAAAAGGCAAATTTGCGCCAAATTGGCAAGGGCCATACATGGTTCACCAAGTTCTAAATAAAGGAGCACTGATACTAGCAGAAATGAATGGAGAAGTTTGGCCAAAACCAATCAACTCAGATGCCGTCAAAAGATACTATATATAAGAGCTTGTACAAGTTAATGGTTTCGTTATTTTGCAATACATCATGTAATCTGAACTACGTTACGACCTGATTCCCCAAGTGGGATACATAGGCAATCTATTCAAGGTTCGGTCGCATAAGTACAAAAATTTCAATTTCCCATAAAGAAAACACTGGGGAGGAATTTTTGAGGAACTCTCAAAAATTCCTAAAGGACAAACATAATTGACACTGGAGTAGAAATTTTTGAGACCCTCTCAAAAATTTCAAACAAAACAGGGGCAGAATTTTGAGGTCGCCCTCAAAATTCATTGGATGGTGTTTGGAGCAGCATAGAGGGCAGCAACCATGACTTTACACAGCGCGACTCGTGAGTCAATGGGATAAAATATTTCATTTCATTTCTTTCTCATAAAAGTTTTTCAAAATACTTGCATTATTTACTACTTTATGCATATCCCTACCTGTTCGGCCAAGGTCCCGGCACTCAGGGGAAGCAAGTGCAAAGCAAGCCAAGAATACACAAACCAAACTATCCCGCACAACTAACCAATCTTTCTTCGGATGCAGGCACAAAAGATACGCAACTCGGCAACACATGACAAACATGTTTCGACAAAGGTTATCCAATTCCTCTTACTACATTTAAATTAGCTGAGGCTAAACAGCCCGAGGCGTCTACTGAGGGTACACAGCCCGATGTCAATTTGTTATTTAAATTAGCTGAGGATACACAGCCTGAAGTATCGACTGAGGGTACACAACCCGATGTTGATTTGTCATTTAAATTAGCTAAGGGTACACAACCCGAGGCATCGACTGAGGGTACACAGCCCGATGTCGATTTTTTCATTTTAATTAGCTGAAGGTACACAACCCGAGGCGTCGACTGAGGGTACACAACCTGATGTCGATTTGTCATTTTAATTTAGGTGAGGGCATACAGCCCGAGGCATCGACTGAGGATACACAGCCCGATGTTAATTTTCATTTAAATTAGCTGAGGGTACACAGACCGAGGCATCGACCGAGGGTACACAGTCCGATGTCGATTTATCATTTAAATTAGCTTAAGTTACACAGCCCGAAGCGTCGACTAGGGGTACGCAACACGAAGCGTTGACTGATGGTACACAGCCCGATATCGATTTGTCATTTAAATTAGTTGAGGGTGCACAACCTGAAGCGTCGATTGAGGGTATACAGCCCGATGTCGATTTGTCATTTAAATTAGCTGAGTGTACATAGCCCTAAGCATCGACTGAGGGTACACAACCCGATGTCGATTTGTCATTTGAATTAGCTGAGGGTACACGGCCCGAAGCATCGACTGAGGGTACACAACCCGATGTTTATTTGTCATTTAAATTAGCTAAGGGTACATATCCCGAAGCGTCGACTGAGGGTACACAGCCTGATGTCGATTTGTCATTTTAATTTAGCTGAGGGTACACAACCCGAGGCCTCGACTGAGGGTACACAGCCCGATGTCGATTTTTGTCATTTTAATTAGCTGAGGGTACACAGTCCCGAGACGTCGACTGAGGGTACACAGCCTGATGTCGATTTGTCATTTTAATTAGCTTAGGGTACACAGCCCGAAGCGTCGTTTGAGGGTACACAGCCCGATGTCAATTATGTCATTTTAATTTCTTGGGGAGGGTATGCAGCCTAATGCATCGACTGAGGTACACAACCCGATGTCGAATCTAACACTTGGCAACACAAAGGACACACAGTCAAGCATGGAAGACACACTTGTGTACGGTAAAGAATCCTGGAAAGACAATCCAGCTCAATGGGAAGGTACGTTCTACATTTGCTTATGCACACATTATTTTGCAGACTCACCTTTATTGCAGGATATACGCTCTGACAATGCGAAGATTACGGCCTAACGCCTCGACAATTCCCGTAAGCCATAAGCACTCCTCTAGAGTCATGAAAAGATTAGTCGTTCTGTCAACGTCTTTGCCTAAAGACTCTTTCATCATCCACGGGCAAAGAGGGGCAGCTGTTGGCAACTAATTTTGTCCCTTCATGTTTCAATAGCCATTATTCAGAAAAATTGCATTGATAACCATACAATTACCCTACACCCACTCCTATCCTGAGTCATTATCTCATGCACATCACCAATTAGGCTATTTAGAAGCATTTGCACGAACGACCGCATTTTTACAAACTTGCATATCTTGTCATACTTTTTCACAATTATTTATGTTCTTAATGAAGACACCTAAATCATTTTATAACCTAAAATAATAGATTTTCTTAATTATTTAGCTTTAGTAGTTATTTTTCTTGTTTTCATAATTTTTATAAGCATTTTACATAATTTCTACACGCATATATACGCATTTTACACGCTTTTATATACTACCTATACACTACATATATATGTATAAAAACACATGTATACGCACACATCAGCCTCACTAATACACATCACCACTGACGCGGCATAATCCTGGCCGTCCACGCGAGTGATCCAACGGCTAGGATAACATTTTTCTTTTAATTACATTTCACCCCAAAATCCCAAAAGAGACTTTCATTTTCTCTCACTCACGGAACCGGCCTTCTCTCTCTCTCGTGGCATTTTTCGGTCAATTTGCCCGGCAAAATTCAGAGAAAATTATATATTTGGGTTCCTCTTCTCACCCGCTACAAAACCCATACCCTTTTGACAATATTCAAATGAGGTCGATTCTTAAACCTCGTCAACGGGGTTCCTACTACCGGAAAATATCTCCGACTTGGCCTGGGGATGTCCTAAAACTAAGCTATTGCCTGAAACAAGTAAGGAAACCTTCATGCGAACTCGATCTAGGACGAGTCAATTTGACCCGACTCCGATATCAAGACGGTAACCCTAATCCCTTTCATCTTTTGTCTCTGAACCTATGTGGTCGATTGAGCCTTAAACTTGCCTAGTTTTTCTATGTGTTAACATGTTTGTATGCTATTCGATTAGTTAAAATTCATGTGATTATTAATCTCTATTCAGTCTAATGAGTTAACTGAATGTTGCTGTGAGTTTCTGCATATTCGAACACCTTAGTTTGTCCCTATCAGTCTTAGATAAAAAAATCATGACAATTTGTGAATTGATTCTAGTCATTCATGCTTTACAGTGTGTTTTGCCCTTTCTATTCTGTTGAAATACATGACCTCCAGGATTATGTGCATAAAGTTAAAAGGGTTATTTGATTTAGCACGATTAGGGGATATTGAGTTGAGTCAATTGGAATTCTTGATTGAAAACCAGAAAGGGAATTGTTCTTCTAATTTACAGTGTATCAGTTAAAGCCTGATCAAAATCTGTTAGGCTAATACATTTGTATTTCAATCCTAAATTAATTTGAGATACTTTTATATACTGACTTTTGAACTTGGCTATCTTATTGCTTAAGGGGAGGGAATCTGACTTATTTAAAATCTTGTTCACCTTAAATATTGGGACCCTAATTGATCTATACATGGGAAGTCCACCTAATTGAATCCCTTTAATTATGGGAAGCCTTATTCCCTTGCCTTTGGTGTCCTTTGAACCCCTCACCCTTTACCTATATAAACTAGTCTTGTTTTCTTTACCAGACACAGTTCAACACACTAAATACACTGGCATACACATACTTAGGTAGGCAAGAGTAATACATACTATTGTTTCCCTCACTTTCTCTTAAAAGATTGCTGAGAAGGCACCTGCTCTCTCTTTTCTTCTTAAGACTGGCTTTGCAAAACCTCTAATACTGCTCACACTTGATTTGTTTGCTCACTGCTATTGCACAAAAGGAACATCTCTACTTCAATCCTAATTATCTATGGTCTGAATCTGTTATGCTTGGTCTTTCTACATGCTCTTTTTCTACTGATGTCTCACAGGGTTTACATCCTCATCTAAACTCACACTGAAACTGTATATACTTATGAGTGTTCTTTGTGATCTTTGCTTGTACATGCCTTTGTGTTTGTCCCCTAGTAACCCCTATTTTGCAGCATATGTGGATAGCCCTATGGCTACACCAACTCTTAGTTTGCAGGATTGTTTCCTTTTTGCTTTTGAGAGTCTGGTAAAGAGGCTCTTCTTGCCTGGAAAACTAAGCCTTAAACAGACCCTATTGGGATGTATACAGGGCACTGCCCAGTCATTACCCTTCTCTGTTCTTTCCCCCTCTTAGGAACTGCCCCTATTTGTGCATATTTGTTAGGAATCATGCTTGTATCTGTGATTAAAATAGGGTATACAATCTTGAGGTTGTGTACTTGGCTATTTAGGGGCCACTTCCTAACCCTTCCTCTCTATGTGATTGCACCATTCATGCTTAAAACTCGCCTGATAATGATTAAATTTGGCCTAGCTACTTTAGGATAAAACTGTGCCTTAGTGTTAAGCTCGGAATTCTGGCATCTTTTACTTAAATCAGATATTTTAGTAACGAGGTTTACTTTCACACTTAGTGAACTGAATTTGATATGTCAGGTCTTTTGAATTAGGATTTAAGTTGTTGAAACATGTAATTTTCATAAACAGGGGCTATTACGTGATAAATACTTTAATTTAAACTGTTTTCGTAAAGCTGGATCTGCCCTTTTTGCGTAGTCAAGCAGGGCCCATAAATCTTTTTAAAATCTTGCCCTTTTTATGCTTTAAAACTCCTATACACTAATCTAATAGTGTATAGGGGTATACAAATGATTGGGGTCGACTATACGAGTATACAAGTATTTTCTAAAGCCTAAATACATGTTATCATCTATTTGCATGTCTATATATGTATATTAAGTGCGACAGCCCCTTTGTGTGCATCTTTATGTATTTCTTGCAACAGTTTTTAAAAAACAGCCTATCTACTTATATTTTTTAAAACTGACCCCTAAACCAAATAGCCATTAAGGTTAGGGCTCGACAATTAATGACGAGTCACACCGACCCTAAATGGCTAACATTTTATTTTTAAAAAAACACCCATTTTGTTTTTGACAAAATCTGAAACTATTTATGAAAACTGCCTATTTTGTAAAACTGTCCATTTGTGCAAATCTAATTTGGATGCTGAAACTGCACAAATAGGCTGAATTGCGATACCCTTTGTAGATTTAACCCTATTTGCGATTAGGCATTTATGTTAGAGGCCTTAAATGCGATTAGGCGTGAAATATAGGCCGTATGTGTAAAACATGAAGCCCACTTATGTATATGCTATTTAAACTTGCATAGATATATTTGGTTTTATGAATTGATTACTAAATTGACCCTTTAAGTTAGTGACATGATAATGTTCTCAACTTTGCGAAGACATCCCAAAATATAGACTCAGGCGGGAACCACTTTTTGTTGGACTCGGGAAAGTGCCTAACACCTTCTTCCCTGAGTCATTTGGACTTCTTACCCGTTGAATCTCTGAAACTGTACCAGTCTAATAATGAACTTGACCTTAGACGCTTAGGTGACCTAATACACCCTAGAAAACTATATTAGGTGGCGACTCTAATTCTTGAACTCAAACGAGTTACCCAGTCAAATCCGAAACTCGACTCGCTCCAAGTTGAGTCTAAAATTGGGTTTGACAAAGACGACTCCCGCGATCGTGCTCTGCCCTGCACGAACGTGCTGAGTAGTCGAGATTTCCTCTTCACGATCACGTCAGACGTGTTGCGATCGCGTAGGAGGTTCTCAGATAACTTTGCGAGATCACGCAGTGTTCCATTTTCTGGTAGAAACAGTAAGCTTTGCACAACCCACTGCTGGAAATTTTTGGCTTCAATCTTTGGCTCATGAGCTTTATTAATGCATGTATTGAGTACCCAAATCATGTTTTGACAATGGCGATCTTTGTAGGTACTCTTTCTTATACAATGGCCGAACAAGACAACCAACACAACTTAACAGAAGAGGGAGAGGAAGAATGTGACTCCACAACATTCTTGACCGCATCATGCTACAATAAATGGTTGAGGGATCAGGAAATGAACTTTATCAAAGAAAAAGGGATCCGCATGGACAAGGTGGATGAGAAAATCCCCGACTTCTTCCAAGGACTTGAAATTAGTGGATGGAGTTGTTTCGCCCAAACACCTGAGAGGGCGAATTCTTCCATAGCAAGAGAATTCTATGCCAATGTCTCTCTAACAAACTTCCAAGGTGAGTTGGTAACTACTGTGAGGGGAAAGTTTGTGCGGTTTGATGCAGCCACGATCAATGCGGTGTATGGGCTAGAAAATGTTGACATTGCTTTATACAAGGCTCATGCTTCAGAGGGAGGTGTGCAGTCGCTGGTTGATATGCTTCAAAAGGGTAAACCCTCAAGTTGGTCCACATACAGACAAAATATTGTGCTCGCTGACTTCACTACCGAGGCCCGCATTTGGTTGTTTATTATTTGCACTAGGGTGATGCCTTCGAGTTATGAGAGTGATCTTACTCCAGAAAAAGCTCGACTGATTGCAGCACTGATTGATGGTTTCAAAGTCAATGTCGGGGAGATAATTGTAGGGGAGATTGAGGAGGTAATGTAAGTGAGAACAAAGAGCTTATTCTTCCCAAGCTTGATTCGCCAGCTATGCAAGAATGCCGGAGTGGAAGGGCGTGGTGGTGATAAATATGTAAGTCCTGAGAAGCCCATCTATCCACTGTTAAAGAAAGGACCAGAAGGATTGATTCAAGGCAAGAAAAAAACTTTGAAGTACTCTACCAGATTAATGTTGATGACCCAGCTTTAGGGCAGTTCTCAACACCCCTACTAATACTGCACCAGGGATTCATACGCTCCAGTTCCACCTCTTTCACCAGAAGCATCCAACATGAGGTACATTTCATCTCAGATTTTTTTCTGTAGACGCTCACATTAGACAGCTGGTAGCATGACCCCCTTCAGGCCCACATGGAGAGGGTTTTTTCTCCAGGCCTTCGATCACATTCTCATTAGAGGTAGTAGCCGCTGAGCAAGCGCAGATCAGGAGCAGGCTGGACAAAATGGAGAAGAAGCAGAAGCAGTTTGGTAAGAGAAAAAGCAATTTTCTGAATCAGATGATGAGAAATCTGAACTCGCTATGCAGCTCCAATGAGAACGCATAGGAGGAGAGTGATGATGAGCTTCGCTACCCCAACACTGATAGTGAGGATTGATCTTCTAGTCAGGGAGTCTCTTTCACCCTTTGTATTATATTGTTAGTTGCACTAAGGACAGTGCATAATTTATGTTTTGGGGTGTATTTGAGTTTTGGGTGTAGTATTGATGTTGCTCATATTGCTTCGTAATTATGACATTTCTACCTTTTCTTTCCCTTGTTTACGAACAAAGTGTGGAAACTTTGTGGATTATCATTTTTCTTTGATATTAGTATGAGTAGTTATTATAGTATTGTGTTGATAGCTTGTTCATATTGAGTAGTTAGTTAGAGCTTGTTCATATATATATATATATTAAAAAAAAAGTACTCCCATAAACTATGTCTGTGATGTTGCTTCTATTTATCTGATTCACCTTTGTGTGATACGTAGGCATCCCACTTGGGTGTGAAAGCCTCATTTGAGTCCGAATAACCATTTTCATTGTAAATACCATTTTTGTATAAATTTTTGACATTTCCTTAGTTTTTCTTTGCCATGGTTCTTTTCCAAGGAAACGACTATTTTGAACCGGGCATTCTTAGGGTTTAGTTAGTAGTAATAGTAGTATAGTAGTTGTTGTAAATTTTTGCCCCGTAGCCAACTTTTGGCATGTTTGATCCCACCATTATTTAATCCTTGTCATGTAAGCTTGTTTTAAAAAATAAATAGAAAATTTAGTTGGTGAATTTTGCTATGATCTTTAAGTTCAACTTCTGACTCTTGCGTTCACTAATTAGCTCTCATTAGGATATGAGTAAACTTTGGATGCTTAATTGCCTTTGATCTGGACTTGAATATACCCGTCTTCCTTGCTTTACTTCTGCCATGTGTGGTGAGATTTTGGTGTGTTCATGTGTGTACTTCTTGATCTAGAACTTGCCCTAAGCGTGCTTCGAGGCGAAATCCTAGCCGATGCTTGACTTGAAAAATATTTTAGGTTTTCCTTGGCCCACTAGTGACCTAAAAAGCCTACCCTTGCATTATGATCTTAGTCAACCGCTTTGTGCTTAATATCCGTTCTTTTGGAAACCACATTATTATCCCGTACCAATTCTAAAGTGTTTTAGTGCGGTAATCTTCTCTTGACCCTAACCTCCTTGTATGCATTGAAAGATGTGCAACTTTAGTTTAAAACATAAGTTTGGGGGTGGCACGAGTAGTTGGCAAATGTGGAAGTTCAAGAAAATTCTTATTGAAGAAAGAGAAGAAAAGAAAAAGAAAAGAAACAAAAAAAAAAAAAAAACAAAAAGAAGTGAAAAGAAAAAGAAAAAAATAGATGTGATGAAAAAAGGGAAAGACTAGTGCCTAAACCCCAAATAGCAAGGTGTAATATCAAATAAAAGGAAGTGTGCTTTGATATTTTGTGTGTAGTGCTCAAGGATGTTTATAGTCACTACTTGCCTAAATTTTACCCCACCTTTGACCAAAAGCCTATATTACAACCTTAGCTAAGTCCTAATTGATTTCGGGTCGAGCATCCCTGCATTAGTGGAGAGGTACATGAAGGGCAAGCTTATGGATCTTTAGTGTGCATGATAAACTTTGGTTGAGAAAACGAGTGAATTCTTCCTATCATTAGTCTCATTTGTGTTGTCATTGCATTTTTGTGATTGAGATATTCTCTTGAGTGGTGAGCGCACTGGTGAAGTTGAGTTGAAGACTTGTGTTTCACTTTTCAATGGAGGTGAGCAAGCAAAGAGGTGAACTCTTGTGACAAAGAGGCAAACTTTGAAAGTTTTGTGTCCTGGAGTGTTTGCTTTCTTTTGTTGTTGATCTATGCAGTGGTGTTCACATGGCTTGGCTTAATAGTTGGCACCAATTAATGTCATTTGTTGTTGAATTTTAAACGAGTTTTGGCTTGTTGTGGCCTTTGTGAAATCTGCATGAAAGGATGATTTGCAACTCGAATTCTAGTGGAATGTGCCTTGCTTAAGAACAAGCAATAGTTTAAGTTTAGGGGTGTGATGTGTGGGAAAAATGCCACACATTTCCGTCTATTTGCTTGAGCTTTGTGGGGTATTATAGATTAAATACGTGCACTTATCATGTTTTAGTTGGATATTGCATGATATTGGAGCTGCTATGATGAAAAGATTGAAAACAAGTCAAAATAAGCTAAATTGAGAAGCTGCTGAAACTGCTATGAAAAGTGTGCACTGCGATCGCGTGTGGATCTAAGAGATCTCGCAGGAGAGCTAGAAGAACTTGTGCGATAGCGCAATGTATAACGTAATCACGGAGCTTCAAAGTATTGTTCAGCTCGATAGCGCTACATTGAACGCGATCGCACAAGAGTCTGGACTACATTGGGAAGTTTTGAATTTTCACAGCAGTTGAATTGGGACATATAAATAGGCCCTTGAATGATCTAGGGCACATCTTTTGGCCAATTTTCCAATCTTGGAGTAAGGATCCATCAACAAGAACACCAAGAGAGTGAATATTTAGAGCAACCCATTGAGAAATTCTCAACCCTTTGAACTCCTTTCTTTATTTCACGCTTTGTATTGAATATATTTGGTGTTGTTGATGTTATTGAAGACTTGATTTTGTGAATATATTTCATGACTATTCATATTGTTAATTGGTATGATTTTGAACATGGATACAAGAATGATTCATGACTAGGAATTTATATTTGTCGGTTTTGATTATCTAGCTTCTATTGCTTTGGTTGCTTGACTTTTGTGCTCATGACGCTTAAGTTGAGGTAAATATCCCTTTTAGGCTGGGAGGATTCTAGGAATTACGTTAGAATGACTCGACCATAATACATAAATCCCGTGCTATAATTGCATCCTAGGCTCAAAATTTGTCTTCTTTTGGTTGTGAGAAGGCAATTGATCACCTTTACATGCTTTCCTAGTGTAGTTAGTAGTTGTTAATATCGTTCCATCACCTTGTTATCCTTGTTTGGCTTAGTCAAATAGGTTTAGTACCTCCTCTACTTTAATCGCATCACTTTGTTCCTTCTGGATTCGCCCTGACTCTTAATTGGATAAATTATATTGCGATGACCGTTCATACCTCAATTCGAGGTATGTGTTGAGCGTTGTCAATGCCCATACAGCAACATCTTTATGACGTTGCACCACAGGAATTGGAAAAATCAGCCCAACTGAGGAATACCTTAGTAGAGAAGCAGAGGCAGCGAAACGGGCACCAAGGACTTCACTTGGAGAGACATCAATGAGGAACCCATTTGAATCTCGGAAACGCCTTATACTCCCTCTTCCCCGAATGATTGGAAGCTCGTGCAAACTCAAAAAACCAAGGAATAGGCCAGAGCTATATAGCCACCCTGAACGTTGTTGGTATGGAGAATGCTCTTGAGCATCAGCCGCTCAAAGAAGGGGAGGATATCCAAGGACGAACTCCTCGTGCAAAAAAAGTTGCTTCCGGTATATGTTCCAAAGCAACTAGGAGATGAGCGAACTTGAAACGACCCTAGGTAGTCATTTCGGGAGTTAAGACTCCGATTAACGTACTGATAGTTTTAAGATCTTCGTAAGGTCCAATAGGACCTGTCTGTAAAATTTGAACTAAATCGGACTTCATTTGGTAGGTATTAGAAGAAGGTTTCAGTTTCTGTTGTCGGAAAATATTAAAAAGAAATTTTCGAGCTCTATTATGGCTAATGAGCTACAATTCAAAATTCGAAAGCGCCGTTAGGTTCGTATAATTATTTTTGATATGAGTGAACTTTCGGAAGTAAATTCTGAGGTCGTTCGGATAGATTCCGCTAAAGTCCCAAAATTTAAAGAACTTGATCATTTCCATTTAATTCGTATCTTGAGCTTCGGGAATCCGATTTAGGGTCCTCCTTAGCGGGTATGTCACATAAATTTTTTATAATTTTCTTGAGAAATTTGAGATTATTACGAGTTTCGTAGGATTGCATTTTAATTTTCGTTATGATAGTAAATTAAAAAAAAAAAAAGAGAAAAGAAAAGAAAATATTAAAAGAAAGAAAAAGGAAAAGATTAAAAAAATGAAAAGATACAGGAAAGGAGAGGCGGTGGTTACATTTCAAAACATAAAATCGAACAGAAACAGGAGAGGAGAAACAAAGATTATGGTAAACAAGAGAAAATGCCAGAAGATACGAAAAGAAAAGGAAATGGAGAAGGAAAAAAATAGAATTTTCATCCCGAAACATCCAGGTAATGATGTTAATCAATTATTTCAGTTTATTACGTGTGTTTGAATATTTTAACGGTAGAAATTGGGATATTAGACATCGTTTTAATAAGTTTAATTGATAGTTTAAATGGTTAATTGGAGCTCAATGATGGAATTGATTATATATTCGAATTCAGCGAGTTCTGGGCAACCCACAAATATAATTTATTAAGAGTTTGGTTATATGATTTTGAACCATGTACATAGGCCTAGATTGCGTATTGCCTATGCAAATAAGGTGTTGGGTTCTTGATCGGATTGTTCTAAGATGTAAGGAATGAAGCCTTTAGCGTTAATTGATATATTTTGTCCGCTTATTGAATAAAGCAGGATCGTTTGGTAGTGAATCCAAAGGACAAAGTGGTTGTTGAGCAGCAGTTTTAACTTTAGAACAAGGTAAGTGATTATATCCATTTCTTTGGAGGCCCTTGGCCTAGTGGATATTCTACCACATGTTCCTTACGTGTGTAGTTGCCGATAGGCGTACTCATTATGCCTTACTTTGGATTTACATTGTATATAATATGCTATGTCTTTTTGTTGGTATTGCATTGAGTATCTGATCATTGTACTCTAGCTGTCATTATTGCATACACTTCCCAATAATCGATGAGAGTCCCGAGCCGGTGAAGGGTCATTATTATATATACTTCCCGGTAATCGATGAGAGTCCCGAGCCGATGAAAGGTAATTATTGCATAAACTTCTCGGTAGTCAATGAGAGTTTTGCGCCGGTGAAAGGTCGTTATAGCATATACTTCCCAGTAGTCGATGAGAGTCCCGACCGGTGAAAGGTTATTGTTGCACATATCTCCTGTAAACGATGAGAGTCCCACGCTGGAGATAGGTATCAGGCATATGTGACTGCATTGCATCAGATTGCATTCATCCCATTTCATATCATATGCTGACTATTGTGTGCATCGTGTTGTTTTTTATGTATGCGGTATGTATATCATATTTTGGACATATTTTAGTTTGCCTATATGTTTCTGGCTCGTATCCCGGGATTCTCGCCGCCAACAATATAAATATACGGATCGGGCCGCAACAGTATAAATATATGGATCGGGTTGCACGCTGTAATAGTATGAATATATGGATCGGGTTGCACACCGCAATAGTATAAATATATGGATTGGGTTGCATGCCGCAACAGTATGTATTTCTTATTGTTGATATGTTCGGTATACCTAAAAACCTATAGGTTCTGTCTATCATATGACCCTGGTTGTTTATGAGTTTAGGATTCCATACGTGTTTCCAGTTATTATCTGCTTTTCTTCTCCCTGACTAGCTATCATATTCTTTGAGGTGGCTAGTCTTTCCCACTTATTGAGTCCTTTTGACTCACCCTTGTTTGTTGTTTGTTTCTTGTCTATTTATTTTATTTCGACAGGTTCACTCCAGGATTGAGTTCTTCACGTTATTATGGATCGAAGACGACTTCAGCGATCAGGGTGAGCAAGCTTTTATTCAGGATAGCCACCAGTTTTATGTTTATTATTTCAGTTGTATTTTGCTCCCTTCAAGAGGTGTGTGTATTCTTTTCTACTCTTCGATGTCTAATCTGGATAGCCCTAAACCTAGTATGTTGGATAGTCAGTTGTAATTTCTTTTGTACAGCTTAGAGGTATCAGTATGTTTGTGCTGTTTGCTAAGTCTTATTCTTACTTAGGTGTTGAATTTATATTTATTTTCCTAATTCAATTGGTAAGGGTTCGTCTTATGGGTCTAGGGGAGGATGTTGGGTGCCCGTACGACCAATCCGAAAATTCAGGTCGTGTCAGTTGGTATCAGAGCCTGGTTTAGAGTCTATCAAGAGTAAGACAATGTCTAGTAGAGTCTCGCTGATGGGTACGTAGACATCCGTACTTATTTACGAGAGGCTATGATGGCATTTACGAAGTTTCTGTTCCTTCTTTTCTAATCATGCATCGGTCTGGGATGCAAAAATATATTTTTTAATTCCTTAATAGTAATTGTGAACCTTCGTGCGATAAATCAGCAAACGGTAGAAATTCAGGACGTAGCAGTCTAGCCTGGGGCTAGAGCTACTCAAGCCCCGAAAGTTGTGGATCGTGCTGAGGATTCAGTTGTGGAGGCCGCAGTTGTACGAGCTCCCGATGGGCAAGGGAGCAGGGCCTTGTGGTTCCCCTGGCTTTCTACAATGCTTTTACGACAATCTTAGCGACGCAGATACCGTAAGAACCTATTGTTCCCTAGGCAACTCATCAGGTTGCCGCATATACAGACGTTCGGTCTCAGGGAGCTCCTGTTCTAGTTCTTAATGTTGCCGCAGTAAATTATGTTCCAGAGGAAGCTTGTGTTGTGGCTCTAGTTATTCTAACTGGTTAGCTAGCCCGGGTAATACCTTGTTCCGAATGTCCGAAGAAGCTACATTATTTTACCCAATTGAACCTTCTAATGTTCTTTGGCCATGCATCAAATAATCTATGTGTAAGTTTTTTAAAATAAAATGATGTCAGCGTATCCTTCGGCTCTTAGTTATCTTGAGCAGTATGGTGTTGATTATACTGCTTTCCAGTTTCAGGGTCCATCCTTGGCTTGGTGGACCGCTCTTTTATTAGCTAGGCAGGGCTTGCCTAAGTTGACTTGGTGCAATTTTTCTTGTAGATTCATGAAAAAAATGGGTGCTTCTCGTGCGATGAGCGAGATGAAAAGTATCGCCAATTTGAGGGGATTGGACAGAGAATCCTTCAGTTTTAGAATATGAGATTTAAATCACTAAGATGGCTAGAGATCCACTAGAACTAGTTCATGAACCATCCGAGAAGGTTCAAAGATTTATTGGTGACCTTTCTCCTTCCTTGAGATCTCAGATGGCTTGAGAGATTGAGGTCGGGATTTCATTTTATGTTGTTGATATTGCTCGAAGGTATGAGGTATAACATAAGTTAGAGCGGGAAAGCAAGAGATCCCATGGCCCTGGTGGGCACTATAAATCATTTGGAGGTCACATGCCAGGTTATCTCAGCTTGCAGCGCGTGAATCTCATAGTCGCCAGTAGTTCATCAAGATTAGACTCAGTTTTTTCTATATAGTTGTCAACAATCTGTCCAGCTTCCATTTTGCCCAAAAGGTATTGTCATTTTCGTGAGCCACGTCATCTTAGGAGGAACCGTCCCTTATTTCGGCAGGACAACAGTCGTTTTTCTTCTCACCCTCATGCACCTGCCCAGTTGTAGATAATTTCATTTAGATCTCAATCAGCCAGAGATATTCCACCATCCGGTATAGGCCGAGATCGTATTGGTTGTGGTTCATTTGGAAGTAACTATCAGGATACTGGCTTAGCTCAGCTGCAGTGTCAGTTCTATGAACAGCTAGTCCGGTGGGATGCTGAGGTATCCGATGTAGTAGACCCAAGTATTTCTTCTTCGCTTATAAATGAGCAAGATTTGATTCTTCCGATTGATCTGGAAATGGTTTATCTTATAATGTTTCCATGGGTTCCTTGGATGTTGTTTCTATAAAGAATCTGTTACGGTAGAGGGGTGAGCTTCTGGTATGATTTATTCATGGTATTTGTGAGATCCTACTACTTTATCTGGTTTAAATGTGAGAGATTTGGGAGTAAGTGTCGGTATCGTCTGCTTGGCATCTTGTTGTGCCACATTCTGTTATTATGTCAAGTCAGTTTACATCTCTCCTCAAAACATAGTATTGGTAGGATGATGGGATCCTAATTCGTCACGATCAGAAAGTGTTATAGTGCTGAGTGATTAGTAAGTGATATTCGATCTATGTGTCTTCTTTTGGTTCAAGACGCTAATAGAGTAATGTCATTCTTTGAGCTTGTCTCGGTTATTAAAAAATGGTTTTCTGGTAATTTATCGGAGTGTCCTTCTTATTGGAAGGTTAAATTGGCATGAATATTATTCTATCAAGCTCATATTAGTCTTAAATTGTGATTCTTTGTCTAGCATGACTCGGAAGTAGTCTAGCTTTGGTAGCCAAACAAATAAGAAAATGAGCTTTCTGAAGCTTTAATTATTCCTATCTTCAGTCTATTTCCATCTCTTTTTCGTCCGGCACTAGTGAGTTTGGGCAGTTAGTAGCCGCTTGTGATGTTCCCTGTGTTGAGCCAGATTACGTGTCAAGGTAGCTGGGTAAGCACATTGTTGTGTTTAAGGCTACTAAAGTAATGAGAAACGTCATTTGACCCCTGAGTTGATCCATTAGGTGGTAGTGCTTATGGAAAAGGTACAGAGTTGTGAACTCGAGAGTTGCAGCTGTTCGGCAACTCAAAAAGGGTAGTTTGTACGCTCAGGTCTGACCTACATTTTTCTTTTAGCTAAGTCTTCCTTAGTCTAGCAGATTGTACAGTGATGGCTATTTCTATTCAAATTAATTGTATGAGTTTATCCTCTAAGTGGAGGAGTCGTCCTCCAATACTAAATGCTAATATTAACTCTCTAAGGTGTTGCTGAAGCGTGAGCAAATTCTTTGTTTCATCGACCTGTTCTATATTGAAAAGTATATTGACGCAGTGATTCATTGGTTGATTCATGTTAATCTATCCAAAGTTCCATAAATCTTTGTTCCGAAAATGTAGAACTCTCCTCTCATGATCGAGGAAATGTCAGTTTAGTTAGAATAATCTAGGCGGTGGTATTGTGATATTATCCAGCTATGTTTTATATCCAAGAGTTCGATATGCGCATTATAATTCTGATTCTCTAATCATGAGATAATGTCCGTGGATTAGTTTATGAAGGTCGTGCAAGTTCTCTTGTTATCTGTGTGAATATGCTTTAGACTCAAGCTCGTTCGAGGACGAATGAGAGTCTAAGTGGAAGAGAATGAAACGACCCTAGGTAGTTGTTTCGAGAGTTAAGACTCCGATTGGCATGCTGATAGTTTTAAGATCTTCGTAAGGTCCAATAGGACCTGTCTGTAAAATTTGAACTAAATCAGACTTTGTTTGGTAGGTATCGGAATAAGATTTCAGTTTCCCTTGTCGATAAATATTAAAAGAGATTTTCGAGCTCGATTTTGGCGAATGAGCTCCGATTCAAAATAGGCGATGTTAGGTTCGTATGATTATTTTTGACATGTGTGAACTTTCGGAAGTAAATTCTGAGGTCGTTTGGATAGTTTCAGCTAAAGTCTCGAAAATTAAAGAATTTGATCTTTTCCATTTATTTCATATCTTGAGCTCCGGAAATTAGATTTGAGGTCCGCCTTAGCGGGTACCTCACATAAATTTTGTATAATTTGCTTGAGAAATTTGAGATTATTACAAGTTTCGTAGGGTTTCATTTTAATTTTCGTTACGACAGTAAATTGAAAAGAAAAGAGAAAAGAAAAGAAAAGAAAGAAAAGGAAAAGATAAAAAATGAAAAGATAAAGGAAAGCAGAGGCGGTGGTTACATTTCAAAACATAAAATCGAACAGAAACGGGAGAGGAGAAACAGAGAACA
This sequence comes from Petunia secreta, assembly GCA_029990175.1. Lineage (NCBI taxonomy): Eukaryota > Viridiplantae > Streptophyta > Magnoliopsida > Solanales > Solanaceae > Petunia > Petunia secreta. Next base: position 18,922,343 of record JARKIP010000038.1, on the reverse strand, counting down.
TGGTAAACAAGTGAAAATGCCAGAAAATAGGAAAAGAAAAGGAAAAGGAGAAGGAAAAAATAGAATTTTCATCCCGAAACATCCAGGTAATGATTTTAATTCATTATTTCAGTTTATTACGTGTGTTTGAATATATTTTAACGGTAGAAATCAGGATACTAGACATCATTTTAATAAGTTCAATTGATAGTTTAAAGGGTTGATTGGAGCCCGATGATGGAATTGATTATATATTCGAATTCAGGGAGTTATGGGCAACCCATAAATATAATTTATTAAGAGTTTGCTTATGTGATTTTTAACCATGTACATAGGTCTGGACTGCATATTGCCTATGCGAATCAGGTGTTGGGTTCCTGATCGGATTGTTCTAAGATGTAAGGAATGAAGCCTTTAGCCTTAATTGATATTTTTTTTTTTTGCTTATTGAATAAAGCAGGATCGTTTGGTAGTGAATCCAAAGGATAAAGCGGTTGTTGAGTAGCAGTTTTATTTTTTGAACAAGGTAAGTGATTATATCCATTTCTTTGGAGGCCCTTGGCCTTGTGGATATTCTACCACGTGTTCCTTACGTGTGTAGCTGTCGATAGGCGTACTCATTACGCGTTAGCTTTGAATTTATATTGTGTATTATATGTTATGTCATGCTATTGGTATTGCATTGAGTATCTGAGCATTGTACTTTAGCTGTCATTATTACATACACTTCTCGGTAATCGACGAGAGTCCCGAGCCGGTGAAGGGTCATTATTACATACACTTCTCGGTAGTCGATGAGAGTCCCGCGCCGGTGAAGGGTCATTATTGCATATACTTCCCGGCAGTCGATGAGAGTCCCGCGCCGGTGAAGGGTTATTATTGCATATATCTCCTGGTAGACGATGAGAGTCCCGCGCCAGAGATAGGGATCAGGCATATGTGATTGCATTGCATCATACCGCATTCATCCCATTTCATTGCACCGCATGTTGACTATTGTGTGTATCGTGTTGTGTTTTATGTATGTGGTATGTATACCATGTTGTGGACACATTTCAGTTGCCTATATATTTCTGGCTCGTATCTCGGGTTTTCCGCTGCAACAGAATAAATATATGGATCGCGTTGCAAGCCGAAACAGTATGAATATTTGGATCGGGTTGCACGCCGCAATAGTAAAAATGTATGGATCGGTTTGCACGCCGCAACAGTATGTATTTCTGATTGTTGATATGTTCGGGATACCTAAAAACCTATAGGTTCTATCTATCTTATGACCCTGGTTGTTTATGAGTTTAGGAATCCATACTTGTTTCCAGATATTGTCTGCTTTTCTTCTCCCTAGCTAGCTATCTTATTCTTTGAGGTGGCTAGTTTTTCCCCACTTATTGAGTCCTTTTGACTCACCCTTGTTTGTTGTTTGTTTCTTATCTATTTATTTCGTTTCGGCAAGTTCGCTCGAGGATTCAGTTCGCCATGTTGTTAAGGAGCGAAGACGACTTCAGCGGTCAGGGTGAGCCAGCTTTTATTTAGGATGAACACCATTTTTATGTTTATTATTTCAATTGTATTTTGCTCCCTTCAAGAGGTGTGTGTATTCTTTTTAAATCTTAGATGTCTAGTCTAGATAGCCCTAAACTTAGTATGTTGGATAGTCAGCTGTAATTTCTTTTGTACAGCTTAGAGGTATCAGTATGTCTGTGTTTTTTTCTAAGTCTTATTCCTATTTAGGAATTTAATTTATATTTATTTTCCTAATTCAATTGGTAAGGGTTCATCCGACGGGTCTAGGGGAGGATGTTGGGTGCCCGCACTGCCAATTTGAAAATTTGGGTCGTGTCAGAACTATAAGAAGCCCGAATGGGTTGGCATTCCTCTGCTGCTGTGCGCCACATGACAAGAAGAATATCACGGCAATCATCATGCATGAACACAGATATACCAAAATCAACGTGTCTGCCATAACAAGGACATTACAAAGCATCATCATCAGAATCTCAGTTAAATTGCATGACTCGGGGGACTTATTTCACTCCTGTGATGCTGAAGAAAGAACAGAAGGTGACTACAGATGAGTTTCCACCCATTGTTTCCTCATACAACATCCAGTCGGAACAAAGAAGGTTTTCTGCAAATATCAAGTCATGATCGAAGGCAAACACATTTGAAAGAAATAGAAGCCTATCACTATCATAAGAAGTTGTTAAGAAAGTGGAGTATTTTTCTGAAGTGGAGTTGGTAATTTTTCTACTATCATGAAGCCCCAATTTATAGGCGAGAAAGGGATAAAGATGATATGTGAAATTAATAGGCATCACTCTTGCTGGAGATTTGAAATGATTCGGAGAAGTTCGTAGCAGTTCTTAGAAAGGTGCATGGAATTGGTATCAGTCAATCAGAGGGAAGCACGCGGAGCTCACAAAGAATCAATATCATTCTTGGTCAAAGAAACTGCAAGTCTCAAGGAGTCAGTGAGATATCTTTTCACATCTACACTACTTTTACTTCCCGGCTGCTTGCATCAACACTCAGCAAGTGGGGGGACTGACTGTGTGGGCAAAAATACGCCACCTACTATTACGAGGATACGAGTCCAGCTGACGAGACTAGACTTATCTTACAAGTCACTGGGCGCAGAGGATACACGCCCGCTCCTAGAGCGAACAACCGTTTAGGTGGCACGGCCATAGAATGCAGGGTATACATCCTGTCGCCTAGGATTTACAGTTTCCTAGCTAGGGTTTAGTAGTCTCCTAGCTGGGGTTTAGTATACACCACCGCCTTGAGTTATAGGCCCATAGCCTTATTAGTCTTTGTATTTTACCTTATTTAGGACTGGGTATAACTACTATAAATACCCCTCATTACATTGTATTGTACATGAGGCGATTCACCATGAGATCGGGCTATTCACAAGGAATAAGAATTACTCTACCCTTTTCTTGCTTATTTCGTATTGTTTATTCATTACTGTTTTCATCGTATTTAATTACTTTTCCGTCATGATTACTGTATTGTTTGTGACCCCAACCATAATTAATTATTTAAACTAAACGTATAATTTTAGGCATAAACACTTCGCACGACCAGAAATCACAAAATGAGAACAAATTGAAGATGGGAATTTGATTTGTGATAGCTACGGAATAAAATGGTATGAATTTGGAGCTTGGAACGATGTTCAGATGTAGAAGAAGGCAATAAACGAGTTTGAGAAGAAGAAGAGGAGGAGGAGGAGGAGGAAGGGAGGGGGGGGGGGGATTTGGGGGAAGGGAATCTTTTTTTTCGTATAGGCTAAAGTGTAATATTTCGAACTTGGGGAGTTTGGACGTCTAGCTGTTATTTTGGTCTAAATAACTCTTAAACATCATTATATAGATGGAGACCATCTACCTGATTTTTAAAACTTGAAGGTGATTTATTTCATTGAAGGCTTGAAATAAGTCTTTTACCCAACAGTTACTGCATTTTGCTCAGATTGTTTCGTCTACCAAAACTAATTACTCCCTCCGTTTCAAAAAGGATGAACCTTTTCACCTTTTGAAAGTCAATTTGACTAATCTTTGAACCTAAATTAAACTATATTAAATTAATATTTTCAAATAAAAATTTGCATATTCAAAAACTATACGAAAAGTACTATAACATGCAACTCTTCGCATATTAATATGATGAAAAAAATCATCTTAAATTGTTGGTCAAAGTTCATCCAGTTTGACTCTCGAAAAGCGAAAAGATTTCATCCATTCTGAAACAGAGGGAGTAATTTCTTCAGGGAAATGGTTACACACACTAAAATATTATTTTACTTGTTGCATCAAATTAAATTTATTTACATCTGTTAGTATTGATATGCTTTCTTCATTTTTTTATATTAAAATTATTCCCTGCCGTTCTGATTGTTTGAATTAGCCTACATGCTTAAGCTGAAGGTTAGTAACTGTGTGCTGCATTTATCACAATATTTCAGGGGAATTATTATGACAACACTAATTACAATATTTAATCAAGGTGCTGCCAAACAACCTAAGATAGCCTACTTTACAGCCTGCAATGCTTGAAAAGTTATGTTAGATTTAACAAGGCTAAGTAGTGAGGAAATTAATTATGTTAACAAGCAGGTGTTGTTTAGTTTGGTTTCTAATTTTTTAATAGGGAAGTGAAGAATTACCCTCAAAGGTTGTTGTGGACTTATAAATAATCCTTCATCTTTAATCAGAGGTCTTGAGTTCAATCTTTGAAAATGAAGTCATATTTGGTGGGAGCGCTTACCATCCATAATGAGACTTCCTAACACAAACCCGTATTAGTCGGGCCATAAAGTGGTACCAGCGGTGAGGAAGTTAATTTGGTTAACACTTGAGAAGTGTTTGTTAAGCTTGTGTATGTTATAGTTTGGGCTTACCTAATATTGTTCATTTCTTTTATTCTATTTTTTTAATGTTCTTTAACCACTTGATATTGAGTATCCATTGATCAAACTGACTCAAATTCATGCTCCTGTGACCCATTATAAAAGTTTTAATCTTCACGGGGAGTTTCGAATCAAAAAGTACTTGGTAAAGGTAGAGAATCATATCTACCCCACAGCATTCCAAATGGTCTTTATCCAATACACTATTTATCATACATTTTGATTTCTTTCTCTGTTCTATAAGTTGGAGTAGGAGCTCACAATCATTAATTTCTTCCGTAGGCTTGATAACTAACCTACGTTTTGTTTCCATATAGATGAAGGGATAGCTCAATTAGTCAGCAACTGTGTCTCTACAATTGTTACAATGATCAAATTCGTATCTCAAACACCAAACATATTAGCACATGTTAGCGTTAGTTATAGCCCAAATTGGAAGTACATAATTTAGAAACTGCAATTGGACATAAAATATTTACGCTCCAATCAGCCTTTCACTTAACTCAGATTTACCATCTACATATAGTCAAGCTTGACAAAAAGCAAAAGGAAGCTCTAGAAAACGGACCTCATCTAATCTACGTACGTACTGAAATAAAAAGAGGAATTTTCGGGTTGGCTGCAAAAATGGGGATTAAATACGTTTCCCACTATTTAGAAATGCACATCAGAAGGACGGGAAAAACATACAGTAGTAGCAGATTTGGATGGAACTTTACTATGAAGTGGAAGCTCTTTCCCTTATTTGGCCTTGGTTGCTTTTGATGTTTCTGGGATACTAAGGTTACTCTTTCTTCTCTTAGCTTCACCTCTCGTATGGATTCTTTATTATTTCATTTCGGAGTCAGCTGGAATTCAAGTTCTTATATTTGCAACGTTTGCAGGGATTTCCGAAGGTCTATTCTGAGGATCTTCATCGTGAGTCTTAGAGAGTGTTCTCTTCGTGGGAAACGTTATGTTTTGACAGCAACTCATACAGTTATGGTTGAACCATTCTTGGATGACTACTTAGGGGTAGATATGGTATTAGGGACAGAACTTGAAACATATAAAGGTAGAGCAACTGGCTTTGTTATGTCACCAGGAGTTCGTGTTGGAAAGAACAAAGCTAATTGTCACGACCCTAGACTCACTCTAGACGGTGTGTCGGCACTTAGGCAATTGCTACCCAAAAGCAACGCTCAAGTTCAGCCTTTGAACCTCTTATTGGCAAAAAAGACTTGTATTAAGATCAAATATTTTGTACAAAGAAAAAAAAGCTAATGAACTTTGTTGGATGCTAGGTTACAATGCTAGACATTATTTAGCAGACTTGGATGTTGGACAAGTGCAAATGAAATGCCTACTCCTATTAATGCCTACTCTAGGGAAGGTTCTAGACTATATTAATTAGGTGGAAGTTAACATGCTCTTTCTTGGCTCTTCTAGAGTGTTCCATAAGTTGTTGATTCCTTCCAACTCCAACCAGTGTTCTCCCATGATCTAGATACTTCTACACATTTCAATGGAGCCCTAAGTCAAGGGCCTTCAAGGTTCTAGAGTCTTCCACACTCTAGACCACTTTTGGCCTCTCTAGAAGCTTCTGTTGCATTATTTGGCTCATGATGTGGCGGGACATCACACTCTCCCCCACCTGGTTTTGTGCCGCCCTCGGCACAAAGCAACGATATATACGTGCGAACCTCATCTTGGCGCTGCCAAAGATCTTTGTCTGTTAGCCATGATGCCCTATGGAGTGGTTCGCCAACCCACGTCACAAGATACTGGTCGCTTTTTTTCTTGTCTCGTTTGTACTTTGAACGACTCGCAATTATGGCATCGATCCTTCTGCCCATCGGATACCTCCCTTTGTACTTGGCCTGAATCTCCCCATGACTCGACCAAGTCTAGCAGCTTCTCAAGCACCGGTTCCATACTTCCTCTTCTTACTTGGCTGCCCTCCTTAGTCCCAGCCTTCTAGCAAGCTTGGTCCCCTTGCTTGGTGCATTGCCTAAGTCCGATAGTGTGCCACCACTTTGCAACTCATCATCCTCTTCAACCATGTCCGCCCAGTTTTTCATGCTCCCACCATGATCTCTACGCATGACACCAAGATAGGCCTTAGTATCCTCTACCCCCAGCTTAGATTCCAACTGCATCCCACCAATGCAGGCGGTCTCTTTTGTATCACCCTTGTGTTCTTGCGCAAAGTACCCAACCATTGTGTCAAGCTTCCATAACTCTAGGCATTCCCTTGCCCGATGTGGCCCTTTACAAAAGTAGCACCCTCCCTTAGGCACATACTTGCCACCATTGTTCAGCCCCTTGCCATTGCCCTTAGACCCCTGTCCCTTATGGGCTGGCCTGTTGCCCTTTCCCTTATGTGCCTCGGCTATGCCTTTCCCTTTGTCCTTGTCATGATCTCCCCCGCCCTTCTCGGTGTTGCCCTATTTGGACTTGATAGGCTCCATCTTGAAGTCAATGAGTGACTCGGCTACCGCTATGGCCTCGTCCACATTGGCTACGCGATGTCTTCTTAACTCCTGCTTTGCCCAATTTAGCAACCCATCCGTAAAGTAGCAGAGGGAATCTTCCTCGGAAAATATCGGGATTTGCAGCATTACGGTGGTGAACTCACGTACGTACTCCCAAATCGAGGTCGTCTGTCGGAGCTCCCTTAGCCTCCGCCTAGTCTCATAGTCCACATTCATCGGGTAGAACTGCTTACTTCCTCTTTGTTAGCTTGGATAAGCTTGGAGTTTTGACTGATGATTAAGGAACAGATTCAACTAATGTTTATCTTGATAATTATGCAGGTCTAAACGGATACGAAAAGATTGCATAAATAAAGGATAAAAGATAGAAGATCCGGATTCTAAAGAGAAGAATCTAATTAGGACTCAAACTCATGGGAGCTTTGGAGTTCTAATTGATCAAGACTTCTTGGCTGTTGGAGCTATAAAACATGGAGCATATCAGCCATTGAAGGATGCACAAATACAGAGAGCATCGAGCAAAGCATAAAAAAGTCATTAGCTTATTTGTGTAATCGGTTAGCTACAGTGGAACTAAGTTATAACCTGTTCCTTAGATTGAGTCTTGTAAAAGTTCAAGTCTTAGTTCAACTGTAGTAAGCAATAATCGAGTTGTAACTTTCTGGTTCAAGTCGGGGACTTGACACAACTTCACTGATCGTGAGAAAGATCATTAAAGGATTAGAGTTAGTCCTAGGTTAGTAAGAAGGAGTCTTGTAACCAAGTGGGTGTTTTTACATAGTAAAGTTGAAATCCTACTTGAGAAGTAGGTCGTGGTTTTTTGATCCCGAGTCAAGGGGTTTTTCCACGCTAATATCTGGTGTTCATTTACTTACAGTTTTAATTCCGCATATAGTTTAGTAAAGGAACACATTTTAAGGAACTGGTCCTTAAAACAGTAAAAGTGGTGTATCGTGGGAAATAACACTCTTCTTACTTGGCTGCCCTCCGTGGTACCAGCCTTGCTAGCAAGCTTGGTCCCCTTTCTTGGTGCATCGTCTAAGTCCGATAGCATGCCACCACTTTGCAACTCGTCATCCTCTTCAACCACGTCCGCCCAGTTTTACTTGCTTCCACCATGATCTCTATGAATGGTACCAAGATAGGCGTTAGTATCCTCTACCCCCGGCATAGATTCCAACCGCATCCCCCCGATGCAGGCGGTCTCTTCTGTACCACCCTTGTGTGCTTTCGCAAAGTTCCCAATCATTGCTGCAAGCTTTCCTAACTCTGGGCATTCCCTCGCCCGATGTGGCCCTTTAAAAAAGTAGCACCCTCTTTTGGGCACATACTCACCACCATTGTTTAGCCCCTTGCCGTTGCCCTTTGACCCATGTCCGTTATGGGCTGGCCCCTTGCCATTGCCCTTATGTGCCTCGGCTATACCTTTCCCTTCGTCCTTGTCAATATCTCCCCCGCCCTTCTCGGCGTTGCTCTCTTTGGACTTTACAGGCTCCATCTTGAAGTCAACGAGTGACTCGGCTACCACTATGGCCTCATTCACATTGGCTACGTGATGTCTTCTAACTTCTGCTTTGCCCAATTTGCAACCCATCCGTGAAGTAGAAGAGGGAATCTTTCTCGAACAATGTCGGGATTTGCAGCATTACGGTGGTGAACTCGCGCACGTACTCCCGAATCATGGTCGTTTGTCGGAGCTCCCTTAGCCTCTGCCTAGCCTCGTAGACCACATTCATCGAGTAGAACTGCCTCTTCAACTCCTTCTTGAACTGCTCCCACGTCTCAATTTTGCATAGCCCCTTCTCCATGTCGGCACATTTTCGATGCCACCACAGCGCGGTAACCTCAGTCTAATACATTGAGGCGTTGCGTACCTTGGCAACTTCGTCGTCCTCCTTGACTACCTCAAAGTACTTTTCTAACCTCCAAAGAAAGTCGTCCACCTCGCGTGCATCCCGTACACCGCTATACTCCTTTGGCATAGGGACCTTCACCATAGCCTCTGGTGCAAGTACCATGCCCCTGGTATTCCCGACAATGGTCCCCTCCAAGCTCTTTCGCAAGGCCTCCATTTGCCCTTGTAGGTCAGCAATGGTAACCCCGATCATATCTTCCAACTCGCGGACTCTCCCTTTGCGATACTCCTCCTCCTTGAGTACCTCCATCATTGTCTGTTTAAGTTCCTCCAACTCCCCAATGACTTGATTCTCCAATATAGTGAGGTTGGACTCCATGGCCTCCACACGTCAGTTCAAGATGCCAAGACTAGCTTCTAAAAGCTCCACCCGACCACCAATATTCCCCAAGGATGAACCATTACCCCGCTCATCATCAACCACATTTACTTTTGCATCGACTGTGATCTCCGCTTGTGTATCCCGCGCTTTGCTCGACTTTCGCTTCCCTTTTTTCATCCCCACAGCAGCATCTCGACCATGAGCAACTTCCTCCAAGGAAATGTTAGTTTCCTTATCACTTGACATAATTTCTCTCCAAAGAACCACGTAAAACAATGTCGGTGTAGACCCGACCCTAGACGCGCTCTAGACGGCATGCCGATACTTGGACAATTGCTACCCAAAAGCAACGCCCAAGTTCAGCCTTTGAACCTCTATAGGACACCTAAAGTGTCAAGCTAAGCTCCTTGGATGATTTCTAAGTCAAGCAAGAAAAGTAGCCAAGTGCTTGTACACGGTTAAGGCACAAGCTGTTGCCAAAAAGACTTGTATTAAGATCAAATATTTTGTACAAAGAAAGGAAAGCTAAGGAACTTGGTTGGATACTAGGTTACAATGCTAGACACTATTTAGAAGACTAGGATGTTGGACAAATGCAAATGAAATGCCTACTCCTATTTATACTACTTTAGGAAAAGTTCTAGACTACATTAATTAGGTGGAAGTTAACATGCTCTTTCTTGGCTCTTCTAGAGTGTTCCATAAGTTGTTGATTCCTTCTAACTCCAATAATTGTTCTCCCATGATCTAGATACTTCTACACATTTCAATGAAGCCCTAAGTCAAGGGCCTTCAAGGTTCTAGAGTCTTCCACACTCTAGACCACTCTTGGCCTCTCTAGAAGCTTCCGTTGCATTATTTGGCTCATGATGTGGCGGGACGTCACATAATGCTCTTAAAAAAAATTTTGGAGATACTCAACGTGAGATTGGCTTAAGTGATCGTGATGCTGATATTCCTTTTGTGACATTATGTAAAGAGGGTTATTTTGTGCTGATGTTTGGCATTTTATGCCAAGGTTTCCTTAATATTTCCGCATATTTGAGCTTGTTTTGCACTCGTTTGGTAGCTTGTGAATGTGGTTTTACACTGATGTTGTGTTGTGCGTGTGTAGGTTGGTACGCGATGCATTTGGAGCTTTTCGGAGATTGATTGAGCATGAATTGGTTGAAGGGTGGTTGAAGATTGGATTGAGCACACAAAGGCACGACACGAGTGAGGATTCGGACCAAGGAAGAAGCAGTTTGGCCTGGCGCCCTAGCCCACGCGCCGCGCTGCCTAGCGCGCGCAGTGGCTGGTGCGGTTCTCCACGCGACGCATGGCCAAAGCGTGGAGAATGTGGTGTCCTCTGATTGTTGTCACGCTTTCCGAGGCGCGGGGCACCCGTTATAGCGCCCCTTGTGCGCGTTTTTACTTCCTATTCCTTCTAGCATCGGGTCTAACTTATTACTAAGGGTTTGGAAACATTATAAATAGTTCTTTACTTAGTTTTTTTAAGGAGTTCTTGACTTTGGAGCAATATTGAGAGCTACACAATTCATTGAACAAGGGTTATTCCCAATCTTTCATCTATTACATCAATTATTTCATTATTACATCAAATCTTTGCCTTGTGATTATGAATATGTGTGGCTAATTTCCTAACGTTCTAGGGTTAGAGTTTTACATAAAAGTTGATTGTTGAAGATTGATTCCCATTGATTGAATCCCATAACGGGTTACTTATTCTTTCTTGATTTCACATGTGTAATTGTTAGAGCTCGATAATTATACATCATCTATGGTTTTTGGGTTGAACTCGAAAGAAGGAATCTAATTACGTAATAAGAAAGAATAGAGCTAGTTTGTGAACCCGGGCATCGGGGAATCAATTCGCGGGTAGGATAGACATATACTTACTTGCCTAGTTTAACTCATTACATGAATCTTAATGCGTGCATGTGATTTAACCCATAGACATATAGGGATTGAAGTAGCTTGCATAGACTGTGAAGAACTGAAAGGTTTTCACAGTTACATTTACTCTGTTAGTTAGTAACCTGGGATTTAAGAAGTGGAATCAATTGGATACATCAACTGGATTGTTCGTAACTCTGACCCTGGACTGCTCTCTTGATATTGTTAACATCCAAAGTATTGCTCATTGCTTGACTACACTTCTAGCACTTTACTTAGTGCGTTTTAGTTATAAAAACTCTTACAACCATTGGAAAAAGACCCCTGGATAGTTTGTTCAGGAATTGTTTATTAAGCACTAGTCTGCATAGTCCTCGTGGGAACGATACTCGACTTTGTCACTTTATTACTTGGCGACCGCGTATACTTGCGTGTGCGTTTGGGAGCAACAAGTTTTTGGCGCCGTTGCCGGGGACTAATTACGGACTATTTTCTTTTGAACAATTACTTAATTGCTATTCAGGTTTAATTTTTTGTTGAGTTTCTTATGCTGTTTCAGGCAATAGGTTTTGAATGCAAAGGAACAAAAAGGACGAATCACTCGCACCGCCTGATCCCGAGCCTAAAAGAACCTTGAGAAAAGCAAAAAGGGAAGCGAGAGATCGAGAAGCATTAGCAATTGTACTTGCCTCTCTACCTATTGAAATGGCTGAAGAACAAGCAGTAGCAGTGCGAGATGTGGCTCTTCCTAGTCTGAAAGGAGTAGAGTCAAGTATTGTGAAGCCTGCTATTACTGGAAACTTTGAGATCAAGCCCGGCATGATTCAGTTGATGCATGTGATGGGGCAATATGGTGGATTCCTGCATGAAGATCTGCAGCAACACCTGCAGAACTTTCTGGAGATCAGTGATACTTATACACCGGCAGGTGTGCCTATTGATTACGTGCGAATGACTTTGTTCCCATTTTCATTGATTGGGACAGCAAGGAAGTGGTTAAAGGCTGAAAAGCCTGGGTCTATCACTACTTGGGAGGATTTGGCTAAGAAATTCTTGGCTAAGTTTTATCCGTCTGCCAAGACGGCCAGGTTGAGGAGCGCAATTTTGTCCTTCAGGCAGTTCGAAGGCGAATCATTATATGCAGCCTGAGAGAGATTTAAAGCTTTATTGAGAGATTGTCCGCACCACAACCAATCTAATGAGGTTATTGCACACACTTTTGTTGAGGGGTTGAACCAACATACTAAGATTGTGGTTGATGCTGCTGCTGGAGGCCAAGTGCTGGCCTTAAATTTTGAACTGATCTATGACTTACTTGATAAGTTTTCACAGAGCAATCCTGATTGGCAGGGTGATGGCAGAGCTAATACGCTTATGGAGGGGGCTAGCAGAGCTAATACGCAGAAAGCTGCTGGGATACTTCAACTAGATGGAATTACAGAGCTGCGAGCGAAGATGGATGCTATTTCTAATCAAATCAGCAAGCTGACTCTCCAAGCGAAGCCACAACTAGCTCCAGTGCAGCAAGTGCAGACCTTTTGTGAAGTATGTGGTGAGGATCATAGCACTGAGGTTTGTCCCTTTAACCCAGAGTCAGTATATTATGTGGGTAATCAGAACAGATCACAGGGCCAAAATCGCAATCAGTATGGTAATAATTATAACACGGGTTGGCGTAATCACCCAAATTTTTCCTGGAGGGATACCCGTGAGCAGTTTCAGGGTAATGAGAGAGCCCAATTTACTCAAAGCAATGCACCACAGCAGGGGTCGCAGTCACAGGCTCAACCACAGCAGTCTAATTCAGTTGAGGATATGCTTAAGAAAATTCTTGCAGGGCAGCAAAAGCTCATGGATGATTCAGCATCTCAGGCGCAAACAATTAAAGATTTGAGCAATGCGCAGAAAGATCTTGAAAGACAATTGGGGCAGCTAGCTGAAGCACAAAATAATAGACCTCGGGGTGCTTTAGCGAGTGATACAGAGAAGAATCCAGAGAATTTGTGCAAGCAGTGACTTTGAGAAATGGAAGAGCACTGGAAGAAGTTCCCCCAAAGCCAAAGAAGCATGTTGGTGAGTTAGAGCCAAATGCGGTTAGGGAAGTGGAGAAAGAGGCAGAGAAAGTAACTGAAAAGCAGCCCGAGTCTGCTATTGTGAGACCACCACCACCTTTCCCGCAGAGACTTCAGAAGCAGAAAGTTGATGCAGCATGCAAGAAATTTTTGGAGATATTGAGTCAAATTCAGGTAAATATTCCTTTGGTGGAGCTTTTGCGGGATGTTCCCAAATATGCTAAATACATCAAGGACATTGTTGCTAACAAGAGAAGATTGACTGAGTTTGAGACAGTTGCACTTACTGAGGAGTGCAGTTCCAGAGTTAGAAGCAAGCTTCCGCAGAAATTGAAGGATCCTGGCAGCTTTACCATTCCCTTGAAAATTGGGGAACATGAGGTTGGTCGTGCTTTATGTGATTTGGGTGCTAGTGTGAATTTGATGCCTTCTTCAGTTTTCAAGAACCTAGGCCTGGGTGAGCCACGACCCACTACTGTGACCCTGCAGCTTGCTGATAGATCTTTGACATGCCCCGAGGGGATTATTGAGGATGTGCTTGTACAAGTGGGTCAGTTCATATTACCCGTTGATTTTATTATTCTTGCTTATGAAGCTGATCCTGAGGTACCTCTCATCTTGGGAAGAGGATTTTTGGCTACTGCTGATGCTGTTATTCGAGTCAGAGCTTGAAAGATGATCATGAAGGTAAATGGGGAAGAAGCTGTGTTTAATGTGTTCAGAGCTACCCAGCTTCCTTCTCACTATGAAGAGTTGTCCATGGTAAAAGTGATAGATGATGAATTGACTGCTGATGAGAGGTCATTCTTGGCTTCAAATGTTGATTCTTTAGAAAGGGCAATCTTATGTGATGATGATGATATCCTGAAGGATGACGATACTGAAGAATATGTGGAGGTTCTTAATATGCAGAGTAGATTCATCCCAGGGTGGAAGAAATTTGAGGAGCTTGATAGACCGTTGACCTTAACTCCTGCTAAATCGTCTATTGAGAGAGCTCCTAATCTTGAGCTCAAACCTTTACCCGCACATTTACGTTATGCTTATTTGGGTGAAGGTAATACTTTGCCCGTGATCCTTTCTTCTTTGTTGTCTGATGTGCAGGTTGAGAAGGTGTTGCGGGTATTGCGAGAGCGCAAGAGAGCTATTGGCTGGACTATTGCTGATATTAGAGGGATTAGTCCTTCTTTCTGCATGCATAAAATTCTCTTGGAGGAAGATCATAAGCCATCCATAGAGCAGCAGAGGAGGCTAAATCCAATCATGAAGGAGGTGGTAAAGAAAGAAGTTATCAAGTGGCTGGATGCTGGTATTATTTTTCCTATCTCTGACAGCAAGTGGGTGAGTCCAGTGCAATGTGTTCCTAAGAAGGGGGGCATGACAGTGGTGAAGAATGAGAACAATGAGTTGATTCCTACAAGAACTGTTACAGGGTGGCGAATTTGCATTGATTATAGGAAGCTGAACAAGGCCACCAGGAAAGATCACTTCCCACTCCCTTTTATTGATCAGATGCTGGATAGACTTGCAGGGCACGAGTATTACTGTTTCTTGGATGGGTATTCGGGCTACAATCAAATTGTGATAGCTCCTGAAGACCAAGAGAAGACTACTTTTACTTGTCCATATGGCACCTATGCATTTAGGAAGATGCCATTTGGGTTATGTAATGCCCCGGGGACTTTTCAGCGGTGCATGATGGCTATTTTCTCTGACATGGTGGAAAAATTTGTGGAGGTATTTATGGATGATTTCTCAGTGGTTGGTGACTCTTTTGATGAATGCTTGAAAAATCTTGATGCTGTGCTGAGCCGTTGTGAAGAAACAAATCTGGTGCTGAATTGGGAAAAATGTCACTTTATGGTTCAAGAAGGCATAGTACTTGGGCACAAGGTGTCAAAGCAAGGGATTGAGGTTGACAAAGCGAAGATTGAGGCTATTGAGAAATTACCACCACCTATCTCTGTTAAGGGGGTACGTAGTTTCTTGGGACATGCAGGGTTCTATAGACGTTTCATAAAGGACTTCTCCAAAATTTCCACTCCCTTGTGCAAATTGTTAGAGAAGGATGTGAAATATGTGTTTGATGATGCTTGTCTCAAGGCGTTTGAAGAGTTGAAGAAAAGGTTGGTGACCGCACCAATCATCATTGCTCCTGACTGGTCTTTGCCATTTGAATTGATGTGTGATGCGAGTGATAATGCTATTGGGGCTGTTCTAGGCCAAAGAATTGGAAGAATTTTTCACTCCATCTATTATGCAAGCAAGACGCTTGATGTAGCCCAGTCTAATTACACCACCACTGAGAAGGAGTTGCTAGCCGTAGTTTATGCTTTTGATAAATTTAGATCTTATTTGGTTGGCACTCGTGTTGTTGTCTACACTGATCATGCCGCAATCCGGTATTTGTTTGAAAAGAAGGACTCCAAGCCTAGACTCATTAGATGGGTTCTCTTGTTGCAAGAGTTTGATGTTGAAATTCGAGATCGCAAGGGGACTGAGAATCAAGTTGCTGATCATTTGTCAAGGCTGGAGAATAGAGATCATGTAGATGAAGGGCTTGAGATTAAAGAGGTATTTCCTGATGAGCAACTTTTTGCTTTAGATGAAGCTGAAGCGCCATGGTATGCTGACATGGTAAATTTTCTTGTGAGTGATGTGTATCCCCCTGGGGCAACTGCTGAGCAGAAGCGTAAACTCCTTCATGAGAGTAGATTTTATGTGTGGGATGAGCCCTATTTGTACAAGATAGGAGTTGATCAACTAGCTAGGAGATGTATTCCAAGGGAAGAAGTAGAGCCGATTCTACAGAGCTGCCATTCCTCTCCTTATGGTGGCCACCTTGGTGGAGATCGAACAGCTGCAAAGGTACTCCAATCTGGTTTCTTTTGGCCTACTTTATTTAAAGATGCTCATGCACTAGTGAAGCAATGTGATCGTTGCCAAAGAACGGGTACTATTACTACGCGTCACGAGATGTCTTTGAACAATATCTTGGAGATTGAGCTGTTTGATTGTTGGGGTATTGATTTCATGGGTCCATTCCCACCTTCTATGGGCAATAAATACATCCTTGTAGCAGTTGATTATGTGTCGAAATGGGTGGAGGCTATTGCACTTCCAACGAATGATGCGAGTGTGGTGGTGAAGTTCGTGAAGAAGAATATTTTCACTCATTTTGGGACACCGCGGGCTATAATCAGTGATGAAGGTACGCATTTTTGTAACCGGTTGTTCAATAAGTTATTGGCTAAGTATGGGGTTCACCACAAGGTGGCTACTGCTTATCATCCCCAAACTAGTGGCCAAGTGGAAGTGTCTAACAGAGAGATCAAGCAAATCCTTGAGAAGACTGTGAATGCCTCGAGGAAGGATTGGGCTATGAAGTTAGATGATGCTCTCTGGGCCTATCGAACTGCATTCAAAACACCTATTGGAACCTCTCCATATAGGCTTGTTTATGGTAAGGCCTGTCACTTGCCGGTTGAATTAGAGCATAAGGCGTATTGGGCTATTCAAAAGCTCAACCTTGAAATGGCCTTAGTGGGTGAGAAGAGGATGCTCCAATTGCATGAACTTGAAGAGTTCCATTTCCATGCGTATGAAAATGCGAAATTATATAAGGAACGGACAAAGAAATGGCATGATAAGCACATTGAGCATCGTTCTTTTGAGCCCGGGCAGCGTGTGTTATTGTTCAACTCGAGGTTGAAATTGTTTCCGGGCAAGTTGAAGTCGAGATAGTCGGGGCCTTTTGAAGTTGTTCGTGTTACCGCACATGGTGCGGTTGCATTGAGAGCCCCGGGTTCTGAGAACACATTTTTGGTTAATGGTCAACGGGTGAAACATTATTGGGGAGGTGCGGTGAATCACCGCACTTCAATTACGTTGAGGGACCCTTGATTTATACCCGTCGTACCACGACGTTAAATAAGGCGCTTCTCGGGAGGCAACCCGAGTTTGTACTTGTAATAGTTTAGTTTTTTTTTTGTTTTTATAGTGTCACGTAGTTGTTGTTTTTGTGTGTCGTTTTTGTAGGAATTGGGTGAGCTAAACAAGGTGAAATTGATGCATTGAGGGGTATGGGACGTCTCGAGACATGTCCCACGCTTGGGTTTGTACTTAGAATCGAAAATCGGTGCGAAAAAATGTGCTCGGGCGCGTTCGGGAGTGCCTCGCGCCTCCCAAAGCGCAAGAAAAAAGCTGAAGCAAAGAGGCTTGGCACGGTTGGGAGCGCCCCGCGCCTCCCGCCGCGCTGAGCTTGGCAGAACTTCCCAAAACTTGCGCGCTACAGGCCTGCGCTGCGGAGGTAAACGCGGCAGGCAATATTTTTTTAAAAAAACTCGGGTCAACGGGTTTTGACCCGAAATTCCTTAACCCCCAACCCCTATATCCCAATTTCTAAACCCTTTTCTTCATTATTTTTACTACAAACACTCTCTAAACATCGCTCTAATTCACTCCCACCACTTGGAATCATTCCAACTCTTTGTGAAATCAATTCTAACACATTCAAGTAAGTACATTCCTACTCTTCCCTCTCTATAACATGTAAGTGTCATTCATTATTGTTCATGAAGAGTTGCTACCTTGTTACAAGTTTGTGTATAAAAATTCAATCTTGTTGTGCTTTAATTGTTAATGATGCTTGGTATATAACTTGTGACTTGTAAAAAAAGAGATCTCCCAACAATTTGGGAGGGTTGGCACATTACAAAATCCATTGAAATTGCTAGTTTAAAGTTATGCACACTAGGTGTTTGTGAAAAAGCCTCAACGATACAAATTCAATAACATTGCGAATTCTTGAGTAGCAATGCATTCCTTAGGCTTAGTATGGACACTAGGTGTTGCACACACATAAAAATTGATAATGAGGCACCCACACTAGCTCAAGCTTGAAAATTTAAAAATGTGGCCTATTTTGCCACAAGGCTAGTTTTGCTTAAGTGTGGGGTTGCTCGTGCCATTAAGTCGAGTGCTTGACACATAGAATGTGTGATAAGTGTGGGGTGGTACCCTACCAATTGAGCTTGAATTGTATTTTTGGTGTTTAGCTATGCATCTCACATTGATCTTTGTGTTTGTGTAGGTACCATGGTCGCCACACCTCATAAAGCTAGTTCCTCATCCACCGCGGGTCCGAGGAGAGAACCCCAAGCCGGGCCCTCCACTACCAAGCAAAAGGGTAAGGCACCGGCCAAACCCAAGGCTAAAGGCAAGGCTAAGATTCCAAAGGACGCGGTGCCGATACCACGTCCCGGAGGCAAGACCCGATATGGCCTCCCTTTTGTAAAGAAGGGGGATTGCCAAACATGGTACAAGAATGTGCGGCTTGCGGGGTACATACCCGAGCAAGCCATTGATAAACGGCCGGTGATGCAAAAGTTTAGAAGTGTGGCCGAGAAGATCATTGCTCTAAAGTGGGACTCGGTGTTTGAGAGTCCGGGGCACGCCAACTTGGACATGGTCCAAGAATTGTATGCTAACTGGGAGCCCGAGGAAGCTTGGAAAGAAGATGATGTGGTGACGGTTCGGGGAGTGAAGGTGAAGTTGGATCCGACGACATTGAATGCCTTTTTGGGGGTCGATGACACCGATTATGAGGATTTGAGGGAGTACATCAAGAAACCGGATTACACGGCCCTGCGGGACACCTTATGTGGCGAGGGCTCCACTCATAGGTGGGGGCGAGGTGCGGCTGGGAGACACAAGTTTATGCATTTCTCACAGTTTCTCAAGCCGGCTCGTGTATGGATGAGGTTCATAAATGCACGGATACTACCATGTTCCCATTACTCCGAGGTCACTAAGACTCGGGCATGCATGGTGTACTTTTTCATGATTGGGAGGCCGGTGAACATTGGATACTACATGTTGCGTGTGATGAAAGAGCAACGGAAAGAAAAATCATGTAGTAGATTGTACTTTGGGAACCTCTTGACCCGTTACTTAGAGAAGGCGGGTGTCCCCGTAGATGAGATTGGGGATCGCATTGTCCCTGATATAGGGAAGCCTTTTGACATTGCTTCGGTCAAGGGGGTGATCACCACGGCATCGGTGAAGCTGACGGCAGACGAGTGGCGGGAGGCAGACGCCAACTTGTCCGTGCGTCAGTACTTGATGATTGAGCAGATGGCCCGGCGGTCGGGCGTGGATTTTGGAGCTATTGACCGCACTGTCCCTCTACTGGAGACGTCGAAGTGTTTGATTGGCATGACTCCAGCAGTTGTGGTGCCTCCGGAGGAGGATGAGAACACGGATTCAGATGTTGTTGCTAATGATCCGGACAGTGAGTATGAGACTGATGCTGAGGGCGGTGGCACTGATGAGGAGAAGGCCTAGGTCGACACTCCTGCGCACCACCCGGATTTCAGGGCAGTTTTCTTGTACTTTTACTTTTGCACTTACTTCTTTGTCGCACTGGGGCATTGCTTAGTTTAAGTGTGGGGTGGGGTACTGCCCTTTATCTATTTTTGAGGTTAGGATGCATGTACCTTAGGACTTCTTCTTTTGTCACTTGACTTTGTTTTGATTTATTTCTTGCTTTAATATATGAAAAAAAAAATTAGAAAACCAATGAAAAATTCCAAAAAGATTTTCCTTTTAGTTTTATTAGTGGTACATGTCATCCGCCCCGTGATTTTTCTTATGGCCACGGTTCTTTTCCACGGGGAGGCCTTTGAACCGGGTAGTTTTTCTTTTTAGGATTAGGATAGTTAGTTGTAGGTGACCCTAGATGTAGGAAAAAGGTAGAATGCTAGGTGCCTTTGATTTGTTTGATACCGATGGATTTGGACTTGATTGCATGTGCTATTTGTGGTGTCCTTGAGTTTTAATTTTGATGCATGCCTAGGAAAAACATGGAACGACCCCCTTGAGATGCTTGAATCCGCTTGCTTGACTTGATTGTTAACCTTTGTGCATGAGTGCTTAAATTTCTACAAGTTGCATTCTAGAAGCTTAGTTGAGAGTTGTTGATGGAACCTCTTTGTGTGAACCATGTGCAATGTGAGTTGTGAGGCATGTTCTTGTTTACTCCATGTTTGCATATTAATGTCTAGAACTTGCCCCGTGTGTGTGCAAAGCGAAATCCTAGGTTTGCTCTAGTCGGGAAATGATACAAGGCCTTTTTTTTGTTAGCCTACCCTTACATATATACCTTGGAAAAAATTATTGTTGTGATTTCTTTGATCCTTTCTATTGGTACCCACATCCCGAGCCTGCCCATTTGTTCTTAGTTGACACTTTTCGCCCTTTACTCCTTAAGCACTTTATTGATATTTTGTTGTTGATTGGAGTTGTGGTTGGATGTTGGGAGGTTCTTGCGTGGAACTAATGAAGGGGAATAATTGTGAAAGTTGTGAAGTAGTGAAAAGCATTGGCAAGGTTGGAAGTTAATGAAATTGAAAAAATAAAATGATAAGAAAAGAAAAAAAAATAGCAAAGTTGAAAAGAAAAAAATTTGTGGAAAAAAAAAAAAAGAGAAAGATGTCCATTCCTTGCTAGTGTGTGCTTGAAAAGAAAAATGCTACTTGTTGGGAAGGTGTATGTGTGATACTTGTGATTGGGTGGTTTGATGAGATTTGTGCTTGAAATTAATTGTGATGTATTAAAGTGCTTAGGGAGGTAGTCACTATTACCATATGTATCCTACCTGCCCCTTAGCCTACATTACGACCTTTCTAAAGTCCTAGTTAATCCCGATTGCAGTGAGCCTACATTAGTGGAGTCCTACACTACGGGCAAGCCTATGGTACGTTGTGTGACTTGTGAGCCTTTCATGAGAGTGAGTGAATTCATTTTTTATTGCCCCCGTTCTATTCATGATAATTTTTGTTGTGTGTGATCTTTGGGGGGGGGGGGGGGGCACTCTCTTTGATATTGGTGAGGGCGCGTGGTTTGCATGAAGTAGGTAAAGTTGATGGCTTTTGATTGAGTAGATAGGTGTGATTTTGTGGGAGCATGGTTGCATTAAGTTGAGTTTGTGCATTTGAACTATTTTGGGGTGGTTGTTCTCATATTTTTTTGGTTGTGGTAAATTGTTGGCATGTTGTGGACCCATGGTAGTCATGTGCGCATTGGTTCAATGGTCGGTATCAACCATAGTCATAGGCAGACCTGTTTTACCTGGGATGGGAAGTGAGATGTGACTTGCTCGAGGGCGAGCAAAGGTTCAAGTGTGGGGTGGTGATGTTTGGCATTTTATGCCAAGGTTTCCTTAATATTTCCACATATTTGAGCTTGTTTTGCACTCGTTTGGTAGCTTGTGAATGTGGTTTTACACTGATGTTGTGTTGTGCGTGTGTAGGTTGGTACGCGATGCATTTGGAGCTTTTCGGAGCTTGATTGAGCATGAATTGGTTGAAGGATGGTTGAAGATTGGATTGAGCACACAAAGGCACGACACGAGCGAGGATTCGGACCAAGGAAGAAGCAGTTTGGCCTGGCGCCCTAGCCCACGCGCCGCGCTGCCTAGCGCGCGCAGTGGCTGGCGCGGTTCTCTATGCGGCGCATGGCCAAAGCGTGGAGAATGTGGCGTCCTCTGATTGTTGTCACGCTTTCCGAGGCGCGGGGCGCCCGTTATAGCGCCCCTTGTGCGCGTTTTTACTTCCTATTCCTTCTAGCATCGGGTCTAACTTATTACTAAGGGTTTGGAAACATTATAAATAGTTCTTTACTTAGTTTTTGTAAGGAGTTCTTGACTTTGGAGCAATATTGAGAGCTACACACTTCATTGAACAAGGGTTATTCCCAATCTTTCATCTATTACATCAATTATTTCATTATTACATCAAATCTTTGCCTTGTGATTATGAATATGTGTGGCTAATTTCCTAATGTTCTAGGGTTAGAGTTTTACATGAAAGTTGATTGTTGAAGATTGATTCCCATTGATTGAATCCCATAACGGGTTACTTATTCTTTCTTGATTTCACATGTGTAATTGTTAGAGCTCGATAATTATACATCATCTATGGTTTTTGGGTTGAACTCGAAAGAGGGAATCTAATTACGTAATAAGAAAGAATAGAACTAGTTTGTGAACCCGGGCATCGGGGAATCAATTCGCGGGTAGGATAGACATATACTTACTTGACTAGTTTAACTCATTACATGAATCTTAATGCGTGCATGTGATTTAACCCATAGACATATAGGGATTGAAGTAGCTTGCATAGACTGTGAAGAACTGAAAGGTTTTCACAGTTATATTTACTCTGTTAGTTAGTAACCTGGGATTTAAGAAGTGGAATCAATTGGATACATCAACTGGATTGTTCTTAACTCTGACCCTGGACTGCTCTCTTGATATTGTTAACAACCAAAGTATTGCTCATTGCTTGACTACACTTCTAGCACTTTACATACTGCGTTTTAGTTATAAAAACTCTTACAACCATTGGAAAAAGACCCCTGGATAGTTTGTTCAGGAATTGTTTATTAAGCACTAGTCTGCATAGTCCTCGTGGGAACGATACTCGACTTTGTCACTTTATTACTTGGCGACCGCGTATACTTGCGTGTGCGTTTGGGAGTAACATGTGCCACCAAAGCCAAAAGTTAAGGCTGTAAGTAAAGACTTGCTTCCCTAACCAATTATCTTTCATGATGGTCGCCTTGTCCAAAAGCCAACACCCCTAGTTGCTCTGTTCATCATCCTCTGGATCCCTTTCGGCTTTTTGTTTGTCTGTGTGCGACTTACTGCCGGATTTTTCATTCATACGTCTCTTCAATACTATGCATGTTGGCTCACCGGTATCCGTCTCACCGTTAAAAACATCCCACCTGTCAAGAAATCCAAAAGCCAATCAGGGGTTCTCTTCATTTGCAACCACATGACTCTTTCTGACCCTGTTTTCCTCTACATCGCATTGGGTCGGCATGTCATTGTTGTTACGTACTGTGTTTCATGAATTACTGAGATCATATCTCCTATAAAAACAATTAGACTCACTCGAGATCGGGCTTTTGATGCTTTCATGATAAAGGAAATGCTAAAAGAAGGTGATCTTACAATTTGCCAAGAGGGAACTACATGTCGTGAACCATTTCTTCTTAGATTTTCATCATTATTTGCTGAGTTAACCGATGAACTCGTGCCCATGGCAATGGTGAATAAGATGAGCATGTTTCATGGAACAACAGCTAGAGGATGGAAAGGGATGTTTCATTTTACTTTTTAATGAACCCCTTTCCCGCTTATGAAGTTACAATCTTGAGCAAGCTGTCCCCTGAGCTTACTTGCAAGTCCGGGAAAACAAGTCATGAAGTAGCAAATCACATACAACAGGTAATTGCTTCAACTCTTTCTTACAAATACACTAGTTTTAGCAGGAAAGATAAGTATCGCGCTCTTGCTGGAAATGATGGCACTATTGAGGAGAAGAGACAAATCAAGACAACAGATATGGTGGGTTGCTCAAATATACTGTAGTTAGTAACAATTGTAATTTTTCAGCATTTCAGAATTTTCTTTTTGTTTCTATGAGTAAGCAGTTCGCCATTGGTGTATGAAATTTATCTGCTGGAAATACTATGAAATTGCTAAATCTGTTGTTACTCAATCTAGCTACTCTCTCTCCAACAGATTTAGGAGGGTGTTTGCTTTGGTTTTTAGGTACTTTTCCCTTAATTAGATGCTTGACTAACTCCAAAGTTCTTAAAATCAAGTGCTTATTCGTACTCTTTTTTACCAACTTCAGTAGTTGCATGACAAGTACTGGTTTCAACAACTTCAGTAATAGTAGTTGTAGATAGGAATGGACATTCGATATTTCGATGAGGTTTCTTCAAGCTCGATTGGTATTCGGTGACGAGTGATACATACCAAATACAGAACCAAAGACATTTCGGTATGGTTTGATTTTTTCCTGTTATTTTTTCCATTTAAGAAGAGAAACAAGACACATGAGCAGAATGGCAGATTAAATAAAAAGAATAAAAGAAACAACAGCTAACAGATCTTCAGGCATAGCAGCTGTATTAATTTTATTAACTAATATAGGTAACTCTTATAAAACCCGATCAAATAGTACTCAAGAATTTGAATATAACAGCAATTGATAGAAAGAAAGTTCATCAACTAGCTAGCTACAAATAAATGATTAGAACAATTGGGGGCCTCTTATTTGTTGCGAGTCTGGGAATTGTAGCAATTGAAGAAGCTCAAGATAGTCGTCCTTATAATGACGACTACTAAGTACTACCACTTACCCAATTCAATTATAGTTTCTGTTTGTCCCACGGACTGTCGCTATGAACAGAACAGGCTACAGCAATTTCGATGGTGATGACGCAGATGAGGTGCGAAACTCCTGTTGCTATAATTTTTTTTTCTCGATAGGTTTGGTTTGAATATTTTTGATTTTGGCAATGTAAAAGTAATCAAATTATGATTTAGAGCTCTATTTTAACAGGCAGTTTTGGGACTCGCCCGGGACTCGCCCTGGGGCGGGGCACTTACAAAACTTCGTGAAGCTCTCGGGTGGGCTTAGATCCGTGAGGCTTACGCCTCAAGCGCCCGACGGTGCATCCAGAGCACGCCCAACGCTCAACGCTCGGGACTCGCCTTATAGAACCTATGCAAATGATCTGTCCAATTCCCTAATTAAGATTGTTCATCTATAGAAATTTAAAAATTGAGTTTAGCTCAATTAACGAGATATAATGTTACATGTATCATAATTGAGAATATCATGAGGGTGAATATCATTTGTACACTTAATCTGAAAAGGTATAGTCGATGTTTATATCATCACTTGTTATTGATTTTCATGTCTTATTTATATCAATGAAGAATTAATGTTTTAAATTAATAATAGTAATAAATTTTATGGTTTATTCACTTTTATAGCAACAAATTTTTATTTTTAATTATTTAAAAGTTAAGGCCTTATAGTTTATTTGTATCTCATAAAAACTGTAATATTATTCAATTTCTTACAATTGTTAAAAGGTTAGATCTTTTGTTTATATAATATTTTTTCTTATTCTTAATTTTCTTAAATTTTTAATGTACTTTTAATTTTTTTGGCTCATTATGCTATTTTATTAATTTATAATTAATTAAAAATAAGATCCTTGAGACTTACGCCCCATGTCTCGGGGCTTATGCCTCATCCCATTGTAAGTAAAAAGCGTCGCCTTGTGCCCCTGCCTTTTAAAATATTGATTTAGAGATAATAGCCTATAACTCCCTAATCTATCATGATTTTGCTAGTTTCATACTTAGATTATCGCACTAAAAAAAGGGCCAAATAGCGGCGGTTTTTAAAAGGTTTAGCAGTGGTAAAAACTGCTGTAAAAATTAATTCGAGCGCTTTAAAAACCAGCGCCTAAGACGGTGTACTAAAACTATTTCGCAGCAGTTTGGCATAACTTATGCCTATGAAAATTTAAGATGTGCCTATAGTTTGGATCATATGTTAACGACAGTTGCATTTAGAACCTGCTGCTAAATTATGCCTATGCAAGTTAAAGATGCAAATTAAAGATGTACCTATAGTTTGGACCATATGTTAACGACAATGGCATTTAGAACATGCTGCTAAATTATGCCTATGCAAATTAAAAATGTTCCTACAGTTTGGACAATATCTTCAACCTTGTCCCATGTGTGCAAATCATCAGAACTTCTCCAACAGGGCAAAGTGCACAAATAGCTATTTTTGCTAGTGGTCTTTGGTTTGAGGCTATTTTTTTTTATTAGTTTTGCATGAAAGGCCACTTTTTGGAACTTCAATCCTTGTGGGTTGAACTTCACACAAGTTCAGCCCATAAAGATTGAAGTTCAACTTCAGCCCACCACAAGGGTTGAAGTTCAACTTCCGCCCATAAGGGTTGAAGTTTACGCATCTATGCCTAAAAGTTCAGCCCTTACGAATTGAAGTTGAACTTTATAACTTAGGCATGAACTTCAGCCCACAAAGTTTGAACTTCAGCCCACAAAGATTGAAGTTACAAAAAATAGCCTCTCATATAAAATCAATAAAAAAAGTGTCTTCAAATCAAATACCAATGGCAAAAGTGGCCTATGGGCGGAATTTTTACTCGTCAACAACAAACTAGGCCGACCCAACTTCTAGGCATAGATCTTCATCTCATCCTTGGGAGCACGTTGCACTATCATTTTGAGCTTCTACTTATAAAGAGCGTTTTTTTGCTCTAAACTGCCAATGTAAGACATAATGTCCAACCGCTGGGAAAACTCCAAAATCGCTGCTAAATAACAACACACTCTAAGCCACCGCAAAATGTAAAAAAACCGCAGCTAAATTACTTATTTTTAGTAGGAGTTGAACAAATCGCCGCAAAAATGTAAATTTAGCAGCACTTAGCTGAGCCACTAGAAAAAACTTAGTAGTAAGTGGCCTTTTTGTGGTAGTGTCGCTTGTTTATACTACTCTTTGGATTATAAGTTTAAAGCTCTTTGAGCTTTCTCCGCCAGGATACTAAAACCTCCCGGACTCAATATTTATCAATGGGTATATTCACGCTCCAGAAAAATTGAAAGTAAGTGTCGAGTGGCATACACATAGCTTTTTTAATTAGAGAAATAATATTTGATTTCAATTTAAAAGAAAATTTTAATAAAACAATACAAAAGGTCAAAAATATTAATACAAAAGGTCAAAAAGATCGGGAATCAAACGATTATTTTTTCTCATTTCCAAACCCAATTTGCTTTAACCGAACCGTATCTATAATAATTGATTCATATAATATGTGTCTATCAATTTATGTATTGTATTAGTCAAATGTAGCCACGGACACGTGGCATGAGAAGATAAGAGTTCCACGAGATGGGACTTGATGTTACCATAGAAATGAGGCTACAGTGTAAGACTTCCCATATACCAATATCACCGAGTGTCCGAGCTATTGACAGATCCGCTATGGTTACTGTCACCATGTTGTATTGAATAAAAGGAGGTCGTGGGCCATCCACTTCTAGAATATGGAATCATGGGATCATTAATGACCATGATCATCGCACTCTATGCTACTATAAATAGTTCATCTTGTTCATTGTAAAAGACATTCACAAATACATGCCAAAATTCTGCCAATTGTAATCCCAAAAATTATCAATAAAATTAGTTTTTTCTCATCGTTATTAATCTAAATTCTTATTTTCCATTTGATAATTACAACTTTGATATAACGGATTGCTTGTAACTCACTTATAAATTTAATTGTATTCTAAATTTCAATTTAGAGGCATACAATTTGACACCCACCATGGAGCTCAACCAATTAAGCTTTGTTATAAAATTATAATGCTTAATTACCTTAATTCATTTCAATTTCTCAAATATGGTTGATAACACAGAAAACTTGCCTGGAGATCAGTCTCGCCCCGTTAGGAAACTAGGTCTTACAAGCAGCACTACTGAACATGGAGTGACTCCTGTAGCCAATGTTACCAACCCAAGTTCATCGGAGTCTAAAATATGCAATTCATAGAGTTCATGAGACAAACTCGATAGCAATTTGCAGAACAACAAAGGTTCATTGCTGAGCAAGCTAGAGTTAATGTCGGGGTACGCAATTCATTGCAAACTATCTCAGAGAGCATTAGATCTACTACTATACCTACGAGTACTCCACCGTGATGCCTGCTGGAGGCACTCTGACCTCTGTTCCTCAGGGAGCAACAATAGGGGGACATTCAAGTAGCGTCAGGTCCGGAGGCATGGGGCTCCTCCCCATGAACCATGCCTTTGAGAACGGCTTGTTGAATGATGATTGAGTTCTGAAGATTAACAAACAAAGGACCTGGTAGAGATCCTGGTTCTTATAAGAAGGCACTATTGATAAAAAAGATGACGGATTTGCAATCCGTTCAGAACTATGAAAACATGGTATGTGCAAGTTAATATTCCTAGTCAGTAAAAGAAATTGTGCCTTGGTCGTCTCTATGAAGTATCAACTAGAGGCAGAGTTAAACAAGGACTGTGTCTTAGGAGATGCTCTCTTTCCATAATTGAGAAGATTCCGAGTTTCTAACTGCTAGGGTTTTCCACACCTTATATAAATAAGTTATTGAGGCGTTCCATAATGATTCATTCACTACGAAAGTTGAGAGAAATTAAAAGGTAATTAATTGTGATAGTAAGTGAGTGGATAAAGCAGACAACTATTGAAGAACCCGGTGCTGACCCAGTTGTGTTGAAGGTTCTTAGATAGTTTGGTCGTGTTGAAATTTTTGTAAACTGTTACCTATTTGCTTATTCTAGAAGCATTGTATTAGGTGATACCTGTGAGAAATAACTTGTAAAAACAAGAGTGTAGCTTTGAGAGTTGTAAGGTCTAGACTGTAGCCCTTTAGTTATAGAGTTTGTACCGTAACAACTTGCTTGTTGTGTTAGTGAAATTACTTGCAAAATCCCAGAGCTTGGGTCGTGGTTTTCTCCCTTGAGCAAGGAGTTTTCTATGTAAAAACTCTGTGTTCTTTAATTTCTGTTTTGGGTTTGTTGTTATTCAACAGATTAAAGAAACTAGGCAAGAACTAGGCTCTTGCAGTGACGAACAAAGTTCTTCAGAAAAATCGGAGGACACTATTCACCCCTACCCCCTCCTTCTAGTGTCCTGAATAAGCGCACTTTCTGCAACACGACTCCCATGGTAGCAAAGACAGTGCCAACGGTACCAAGAAATGTCCCGTTGGACCTCGAAAAGTGTAAAAGAAATTTTAATGCCCTGTTTGAAAAGCAGATGGAGAGAATCCTAGGGTCCCTAAAATCTCAAAAATTATTGGACATTGCGAAGTGCAAGCAACAAGCCTTTAAGCGAGAAGAAGCCCCAACACCTATTCCAAAGCATTTCAAATTACAAATCTTGAAAAAATACGGTGCTACGTCAGACCCAGCAGACCATGTTGCCAAGTACATGGAAATGGGTAGAGGGAATGATTTAATAAAGTTGGAATTAGACTCCGTACTCCTTAAAAAGTTTGGAGAAACGCTTGAAAAAAGGGCATTGCATTTGCTTTTACATTTTCCTTCCGAGTCGATTGGTTCTTTTGATGAGTTGGGTGTTATGTGAATTAAGGCACACACCAGAGCTCAAAAGATCCACAAGAGGAAGAAAGATATCTTCCATGTTAAACAATGGCCTAGAGACCCTCTCAAAGATTTTCTTGAACGTTTTCAGGCAGATTTGATGGATATGCATCCGATGGATGATAACTTGGCCATCATGGCGTATGAGAAGAATTTAAATGCAAATAACTCAGAAGCTGCAGCCAATTTGAAGAAGAACCTCCAAGTGTGGCAAGCTTTTACTTGGGATGACGTTCACGCCAGAACAAGTTCCAAAATTGGTTGGAGAGAAAGGAGTTGAGGTTTGCAAACCAAAATTCTGGGTAAAGGAATCACCTCGAGTCATCTTGACGCAAGAATTTCCAAGAGGGAAAAAAGGCCCACTATGAACCTTATAACTCCTTGATCCATGCTCAATCCAACACCATTAGTGGTGATGGACGGTCGTCAAAGATATATACTCAATATGAGCTGGGGTCGATTTCCCAAGGGAACTAGCTTATTCAAGTAAGAGTGTCGTAAATAGACAATCAAATGATGTTAGTTAAGAGTCCTAGAAAGTAGGAGTGTTTGTATTAAATATAACATGAAATACAAAGCAAATAAACACAAGTAATTGATTCTATAAATGGAAGGCTAGGGTTGTAAATGACTAATAGAGGTGTCCAATCAATGGGTATAGTACTTTTACCTACCTAACACGGGTATGAGTATGGTCGAGTCATTCTATGGTAACCCTTAGAATCCACCAAGCCTTAGAATGGTCTACCTCACTACGCTCGCCAAAGCCATTGCTTGGTGCATAAAGGTCTAACTCATGCACCCAAGGAAAGAAGACCTCTTCCGAGTGTAACCCCTTTTAGATGGGTTATGCTAGTTTTAGCCAATAACACCCAAATCCTTGCTAACTCCGCTAATCTATACTAGTTAATCTCTTCCGAGTCTTTAACTAGCAAAGAAGAGATGAAACTCTAATGTCATGTTCATTAACATTTTGATATTAATGTTATAGGAGTTAGATAATCATTACCGATGTTATGTTTTGTGAAACTAATGAAATGACATCGGTCAGTCGTTTCGGAAGTTAGGACTCTGATTGGCGTGCCGATAATTTTAAAATATTTGTAAGGTCCATTAGGACCTGTCTGTAAAACTTGAGCTAAATCAGACCTCGTTTTATAGGCATCGGAAGAAGGTTTCAGTTTTTATTGTCGATAAATATTAAAAAGAGATTTTTGAGCTCGGTTTTGGCGAATGAGCTCCGATTCGAAATTTCAAAGCGCCGTTAGGTTCGTATGATTATTTGTGACTTTAGTGATTTTTCGAAAGTGAATTTCGATGTTGTTCGGCTAGTTTCCGTTAAAATGCCGAAAGTTAAATAATTTGACCTTTTCCTTTAAATTCGCATCTTGAGTTTCGGGAGTCCGATTTGAGATCCGTCTTCGCGAGTATGTTACATATATTTTATATAACTTACTTGAAAAATTTGGGATCATTTCGACTTCTCTAGGGTTCTATATTAATTTTAATCGTCGTAGGGATTTTATTATATATAAAAAAAAATAAATGGATATGTCGGTTAGCTAAGGGAAGCAATACATACAGGAACAGAAACATTTGAGCAAAGTTGACAGAGGAAGAAAAATTAGAAAAGAGAGGAAAAAAGGGAAAAAAGAGGTGGAAAATAGTGGAATTTCTACCCCAAATCTTCAGGTAATGATGTTAACTCATTATCTTAGCTTATTACGTGTGTTTGAATATATTTTTACCGTAAAAATATGGATATTAGACTTCGCCCTAATGACTTAAATTGATAATTTAAAGGGTCAATTGGACCACGATGATGGAAATGATTATATATTCGTATTCAGTGACTTATGGGCAACATATAAATATAATTTATTTAGGGTTTGGTCATGGGACTTTGAACCCTGTACATAGGCCTGGCCTGCGTATTGCGTATGCGAATAGGGTATCATGTTCCTAACTGGATTGCCCTAAAACATAAGGAATGAAGCCTTTAGCTTTATTTGATATAATTTTTCTGCTTATTGAATAGACCGGGATCGTTTGGCAGTTAATCCAAAGGAAAAAAAGCAGTTGTTGAGTAGCAGGGCTAGCTTTGGAATACGGTAAGTGATTATATCCATTTCTTTGGAGGCACCTGGCCTGGTAGATTTTCTACCACGTGTTCCTTATGTGTGTAGCTGCCGATAGGCGTACTCATTACGCCTTAGCTTTGGATTTACATTCTATATTATATGTTATGTCCTGTTATTGGTATTGTATTGAGAATCTGAGTATTGTACTTTGGCTGTGAGTTGACATATACTTCCCGACAATCGATGAGCCGGTGAAGGGTTATCATTGCATCATATTGAGGGTAGGAGGATTCCGCCCTCTGAGCCGGAGGATTCCGCTCCATTGCATTATATTGAGGGTAGGAGGATTCCGCCCTCGGAGCAGGAGGATTCCGCTCCATCGCATCATATTGAGGGTAGGAGGATTCCGCCCTCGGAGCAGGAGGATTCCGCTACATTCATTTGGCACATGTGACCCTTGCATCTCATTTCATTTCATTTCATTTTATTTCATCTCATTCCATTTCATTTTATACTATTGCGTAGATTTTCTGTACATGACTATTGTTCAGCTTATATGTGCATTGCTTATTTGTTGATTATTGTCTGGTTCCGTTTCCCTGACTAGCATATCTATTTTTCGAGGTTGCTAGTTTGTTCGCACTTATTGAGTCCTTATGACTCACCCCTATTTGTTCTTGTGTTTTCTTTTCGTCCGGCAGATTCTGCTCCAGTACCCAGCCAGTCGCATCGTGATTGAGGGGTAGTACGTTTTCAGCTGTCCACAGTGAGCCATCCTGCTCATTGTGGCCACCAACTTCAGATATTACAGTTTTCCTTACTTTTGCTCCCTTCGGGAGGTGTGTATATCTTTTGGCCTTCGTAGATGTCTGATCTGGGAACCTTTAAACCTTTGTATTCTGGGAAGTTAGTTTTATTATTCAGACAGCTTGTATGTTTGTCTATCCTTAAGAGTTATCTTATGTTGTTAAATTTGGTTCATTTTCATTTCAAGATAATTCTTTGCAATTTATATCGATTCAGTCAATAGGGTTCGCCCGACAGGTTTAGGGGGAGATGGTCGGGTGTCCGCACGGCCTAACCGAGAATTCGGGTCGTGTCAGTTGGTATCAGAGCGAGGTTTAGAGTCTTTCCACATCATGACGGTGTCTAATAGAGTCTCGCTGATCGGGCGGAAACGTTCGTACCTATCTACGAAAGGCTATGATGGCATTTAGCCAGTTTCCCTTCTTTCTTTCCCTGTCGTGCGTGAGTCTTCTTATCTGAAGTTAAATATTTTTAATTTTTCGAAGTAAATGGTGAGAACGCGCGCGAATGTTCAGTGAGAGGCGGAGGAGCCAGCGGTCGCCCCTATGCCTACTGCTCCACGAGTTGGTGGTGTTGGCCGCTGTTGAGGTCGTGGTCGAGGCAGAGGTAGAGTTGCCCAAGCCGCGAGGATGGTGGATCATGGTGATCCTACTGCAGAGGTTCCGGTAGTGCCAGCTTTTGCTGGGCAGGAGGAGCAGGGCTTATTCGTTCCCCCCGCACTTCATGACGCTTTTATGAGATTCTTAGCGATGCAGATGCCCTAGGGACCTCCTATTCCTCAGGCTGCAATAGATGCTCATATTCCTCAGGCAGCTGTGGATGTTCCTATTCCTCAGGCTTCCGTAGATGCTCCTATTCCTCAGGCTGCTGCAGATGCTGCTATCCCTCAGGCAGCTCCTCAAGCTGCGGTAGATATTGGTTCTCAGGTTCAGGAAGCCCCCATTCCAGCTCCACAGGTAGCCCCAGCAGTTCATGTTCCAGGTGGTCATGTTCTAGAGGTAGCGGGTGTTATGCCTCCAGTTGCTCAGGCTGGTCAGCCAGTCCAGGTAGCAGGCCAGGTTGATAATCCGGCAAGGTTTCATTATTTTACCCGACTTAGTCCTCCGAAGTTCTCTAGTCAGAAATCAGATAAGCTTAAGCCTCGTCAGTTTCTTGATCAATGTCAGCGTATCTTAGAGGCCCTTGGATATCTTGAACAGTATGGAGCTGATTATACTGCCTTCCAGCTTGTGGGTCTGGATTTAGCTTGGTGGACCGCACTCCAATCAGCTAGGCAGGGCTTACTTAAGCTGACCTGGTGTGAGTTCTCCCATCAATTCATGGAGAAGTTTTTCCCTTGCAGCCAGCATGATGAGAAGAGGAGACAGTTTGAGAGGATTGGACAGGGTAACCTGTCAGTCACGAGGTACGAATTTTTATTTTCAGAGTGTCCAGCTATGCTCTAGATCTCGTGCAGGAGCCCTCTGAGAGGGTTAGACATTTTATTAATGGGCTTTCTCCTTATTTGCGGTCGCAGATGGCTCGTGAGATTGAGGCTGGTACTCTATTTGATGTTGCTGTTGATATTGCCAGGAGGTATGAGGCCTATCATAGTTTTGAGATGGAGGAGTTAGAGCGTGAGAGTAAGAGATCTCGTGGTCCAGGGCATTCTAGTACCTCGTATGGAGGTAGGAGTTATCAGCAGCAGAGTAGGCCTCCTGTCAGACCAGCTCAGTTTCCAGCGCGTG
Source organism: Petunia secreta (assembly GCA_029990175.1). Classification (NCBI taxonomy): domain Eukaryota; kingdom Viridiplantae; phylum Streptophyta; class Magnoliopsida; order Solanales; family Solanaceae; genus Petunia; species Petunia secreta. The sequence continues at coordinate 18,888,589 of JARKIP010000038.1, read as the reverse complement.
GTTCTCAGAACGCGCCTACTTCTGCTTAGGGCCAGTTTGGGTTTCGCCCGCGAGATCAGTCTCTGTTTGATCAGCGTAGATTATCTCCAGGGTGCTTTATCTGTCAGGATCTAGGGCATCATAAGAAGGATTGCCCTTATCTCCATCAGCAGGGTAGTAGTATCGCTTTCCCTCGCCTTCCAGCGCCTATTCAGCAGCAGCCTCAGAGTGCCCCTCCAGGATCTGAGCCAGTTAGAGGTGCACCACCACCCGGTAGAGGTCGTGGGCGTGGTTCTAGTGGTCCTTCTAGAGGTGGTCGTCAGGGTTGCGGCTCAGCTCAGCCGCAGAGACAGCTATATGCACTGCCAGCCAAGCAGGATGCCGAGGCATCCCCAGTTGTTGTTACAGGTATTTTATCTGTTTGTGGTCGAGATGCATATTCTTTGGTGGATCCGGGGTCTACATATTCGTGTGTATCTCCTTATTTTGCTTCGGGCTTTCATGTAGATCATATGCATCTTCGTGATCCATTCTGTGTTTCTACTCCTATTGGAGACATTATCATTGTGGATCGAGTTTATGCAGCTTGTACTATATCTTTTGGGGGTCGTGAGACACTAGTAGATCTTCTAATTCTAGATATGGTTAACTTTGATGTTATTATTGGCATGGATTGGCTGGCGTTGTGTCATGCCACATTAGATTGTCATGCCAAGTCTCTTCAGTTGTCTCTTCCTTGTTCAGCACCGGTGGTGTGGCAGGGCTCTTATTTGCCACCCATAGGGCATGTTATTTCTTTTCTGAAGGCAAAGCGGATGATGGATAAAGGGTGTTCAGCGTATCTTGCCATGGTTCGAGATACCACTGTGGAGATTCCATCTCTTGCTTCTATTCCTGTCGTTAGGGAGTTCCCTGACGTGTTGCCAGATGATTTGCCAGGACTTCCTCCTGATCGAGAGATCGAGTTTGGCATTGATATTGTGCCAGGGACTCAGCCTATTTCTATCCCTCCTTATCGCATGGCCCCATCAGAGTTAGAGGAGCTGAAGGAGCAGTTGCAAGATTTGCTTGATAAGGGGTTCATCAGGCCGAGTATTTCTCCGTGGGGTGCTCCTGTTCTATTCGTGAAAAAGAAAGATGGGACTATGCGGATGTGTATTGATTATCATCAGTTAAATAAGGTCACCATCAAGAACAAGTACCCGTTGCCTCGCATTGATGATTTGTTTGATCAGTTGCAGGGTGCAAAATTCTTTTCTAAGATCGATCTGCGATCTGGTTATCATCAGCTAAAAATTCGTGAGTCAGATATCTTGAAGTCTGCTTTTAGGACTCATTACGGCCATTATGAGTACCTAGTTATGTCTTCTGGGCTGACTAATGCCCCTGCAGCCTTTATGGATCTCATGAACCGGGTGTTTAAGCCATTCCTTGATTCCTTTATCATTGTCTTCACTGATGATATTCTTATTTATTCTCGTAGCTGCGAGGAGCATGATTATCATCTGAAGATTGAAGCAGTGCAGAAATGGCCTCGTCCTACCACTCCGACGGAGATTCGCAGCTTCCTTGGATTGGCAGGTTATTATCGGAGGTTTGTAGAAAAGTTCTCTACTATTGCAGCTCCCCTGACTCGCCTGACGCAGAAGGCGGTTCAGTTTCGATGGTCCGATGAGTGTGAGGCTAGCTTCCAGAAGCTTAAGGCCTTATTAACTTCAGCTCCAGTGTTATCCCTTCCTTCGAGCACCGGTGGATTCGTAGTTTATTGTGATGCATCTCGTGTGGACCTTGGTTGTGTTCTTATGCAGCACGGGAAGGTAATTGCTTATGCTTCCAGACAGTTGAAGCCGAATGAGAAAAATTATCCGACTCATGATTTAAAATTGGCAGATGTGGTCTTTGCTTTGAAGATATGGAGGCATTATCTTTATTGCGAGCCTTGTAAGGTGTATACGGATCATAAGAGTCTGCAGTATCTTCTCTCTCAGAAAGATCTTAACGGCCGACAGCGGAGGTGGCTTGAATTGATTAAAGATTATGATCTCACTATCCACTATTATCCTGGGAAGGCGAACGTGGTAGCAGATGCTTTGAGCAGGAAGTCCATGGGCAGCATGGCTTTTCTTTATGTTGACATGAGACCATTGGCCCGAGAATTGCAGTCCGTTGGTGACTCTGGCGTGAGATTTCTTCTCCCAGACTACAGTCGAGTCTTAGCGTGTATTGCAGCTCAGTCTTCCTTAGTCATTCAGATTAAGGGAAAACAGTTCGAGGATCCTCATCTGCAGGAGTTGCGTGGTCGTGTCCTAAGTGGAGGAGTTTCCTCCATCGAGCTTGATTCAGATGGAATTCTTCAGTTTAATGGTCGACTCTGTGTTCCTGATGTTGGGGATTTGAGGCAGTCAGTGCTCTGTGAAGCTCATAGCTCGCGTTATTCCATTCATCCTGGTATTACTAAAATGTATCAGGACCTCCGAGAGCTATACTGGTGGAAGGGATGAAGAGAGATGAATTTGATTATGTATCTCATTGCTTGAACTGTCAGCAGGTTGAGTTCGAGCACCGGAGACCAGTAGGGTTAGCTCAGGCATTGCCCATTCCCGAGTGGAAATGGGAGCACATCATGATGGATTTTATAGTTGGTCTGCCAAATACCCTGCGGCGCCACGATTCTGTCTGGGTCATTGTCGACAGACTGACTAAATTAGTTCATTTTATCCCTGTAAAGAATACTGATTCAGCTCAGAGATTGGCTTGAATTTTCATTGAGCAGGTGGTTAGGCTACATGGTACTCCTGTATTTATTATCTCAGATCGTGGTTCCCAGTTTACTTCTCAGTTCTTGCAGTCTTTTCAGAGAGAGTTGGGGACCCAGGTGCAGCTTAGCACAGCATTCCATCCTCAGACTGACGGTCAGTCCGAGCAGGTTATTCAAATTTTAGAAGACATGCTGAGAGCTTGTGCATTGGACTTCGGGGGTTACTGGGATGATCATTTTCCGTTAGCAGAGTTCTCTTATAATAATAGCTATCAGTCTTCTATTCAGATGGCACCATTTGAGGCCTTATACGGTCGCTGATGTCGTTCTCCTATTGGCTAGTTTGAGTCTCGAGATGTCGAGGGTATGAGTTCAGATATGGTTCGTCAGACTCTGATGTTGTTCATGTTATTCAGGATCGTTTACGGCCTGCCTAGAGTAGGCAGATTTCATATTCGAACTGGAGGAGCCGAGAGTTAGAGTTCGAGGTCGGGGACATCGTATTTCTGAAAGTGTCACCGATGCGAGGTGTAAAGAGGTTTGGTAGGAAAGGAAAGCTTAGTCCCAGGTTCATTGGCCCTTTTCGTATCGAGAAGCGTATTGGTAAGGTAGCTTATCGGCTCGACTTGCCAGCTTCTATGCCAGTTCACCCAGTTTTTCATGTATCGATGCTCCGGAAGTGTATCCGAGATCCTTCCGAAGTGATCGAATTAGACCCTGCTCAGCTAGATGTGAATCTGGCTTACGAGGAGTTCCCAGTTGCTATAGTAGCGCGTGATATCCGGAAGCTTCGTTCGAAGCTGATTCCGATGGTTCGAGTGCGATGGAATAATCGTCCTCATGAGGAGGACCCTTGGGAGCTTTTGACGATCCAGGTTCGATCTTGATCTTTAAAGCCTAAAAGTTCTTATCATTGTATATGATTTTGATTTCGTAGTAAATGTTATTGAAAATTTGGTGTAAGCATTCTCATTAGAGGTGTCAAATCTATTTTAGACTCTTGCTCGTTCGAGGACGAATGAGAGTCTAAGTGGAGGAGAATGAAACGACCTCGGTCAGTCGTTTCGGAAGTTAGGACTCCGATTGACGTGCCGATAATTTTAAAATATTTGTAAGGTCCATTAGGACCTGTCTGTAAAATTTGAGCTAAATCAGACATCGTTTGGTAGGCATCGGAAGAAGGTTTTAGTTTTTATTGTCGATAAATATTAAAAGAGATTTTTGAGCTCGGTTTTTGCGAATGAGCTCCGATTCCAAATCCGAAAGCGTCATTAGGTTCGTATGATTATTTGTGACTTTAGTGATTTTTCGAAAGTGAATTTTGATGTTGTTCGGCTAGTTTCCGTTAAAATACCGAAAGTTAAATAATTTGACCTTTTTCTTTAAATTCGCATCTTGAGTTTCGGGAGTTCGATTTGAGATCCGTCTTCGCGAGTATGTTACATATATTTTATATAACTTACTTGAAAATTTGGGATCATTTCGACTTCTCTAGGGTTCTATTTTAATTTTAATCATCGTAGGGATTTTGTTATAAAAAAAATTAAATGGATATGTCGGTTAGCTAAGGGATTTAATACCTTAGGTGTAGCAATACATACAGTAACAGAAACATTTGAGCAAAGTTGACAGAGGAAGAAAAATTAGAAAAGAGAGAGGAAAAAAGGGAAAAAGAGGTGGAAAATAGTGGAATTTCTACCCCAAATCTTTAGGTAATGATGTTAACTCATTATCTTAGCTTATTACGTGTGTTTGAATATATTTTTACGGTAAAAATAGGGATATTAGACATCGCCCTAATGACTTAAATTGATAATTTAAAGGGTCGATTGGACCCCGATGATGGAAATGATTATATATTCGTATTCAGTGACTTATGGGCAACATATAAATATAATTTATTTAGGGTTTGGTCATGGGACTTTGAACCCTGTACATTGGCCTGGCCTGCGTATTGCGTATGCGAATAGGGTATCATGTTCCTAACTGGATTGCCCTAAAACATAAGGAATGAAGCCTTTAGCTTTATTTGATATAATTTTTCTGCTTATTGAATAGACCGGGATCGTTTGGCAGTTAATCCAAAGGAAAAAATAAGTTGTTGAGTAGCAGGGCTAGCTTTGGAATACGGTAAGTGATTATATCTATTTTTTTGGAGGCACCTGGCCTCGTAGATTTTCTACCACGTGTTCCTTATGTGTCTAGCTGCCGATAGGCGTACTCATTACGCCTTAGCTTTGGATTTACATTCTATATTATATGTTATGTCCTGTTATTGGTATTGCATTGAGAATCTGAGTATTGTACTTTGGCTGTGAGTTGACATATACTTCCCGGCAGTCGATGAGCCGGTGAATGGTTATCATTGCATCATATTGAGGGTAGGAGCATTCCGCCCTTGGAGCAGGAGGATTCCGCTCCATTGCATTATATTGAGGGTAGGAGGATTCCGCCCTCGGAGCGGGAGGATTCCGCTCCATCGCATCATATTGAGGGTAGGAGGATTCCGCCCTCGGAGCAAGAGGATTACGCTACATTCATTTGGCACATGTGACCATTTCATCTCATTTCATCTCATTTCATTTCATTTCATTACATCTCATTCCATTTCATTTTATACTATTGCGTAAATTTTCTGTACATGACTATTGTTCTGCTTATATGTGCATTGCCTATTTGTTGATTATTCTCTGCTCCGTTTCCCTGACTAGCATATCTATTTTTCGAGGTTGCTAGTTTGTTCGCACTTATTGAGTCCTTATGACTCACCCCTATTTGTTCTTGTGTTTTCTTTTCGTTCGGCAGATTCTGCTCCAAGACCCAGCCAGTCGCGTCGTGATTGAGGAGTAGTACGTTTTCAGCTGTCTACGGTGAGCCATCCTGTTCATTGCGGCCACCAACTTCAGATATTACAGTTTTCCTTACTTTTGCTCCCTTCAGGAGGTGTGTATATCTTTTGGCCTTCTTAGATGTCTGATCTGGGAACCTTTAAACCTGTGTATTCTGGATAGTTAGTTGTATTATTCAGACAGGTTGTATGTTTGTCTATCCTTAAGAGTTATCTTATGTTGTTAAAATTTGGTTTATTTTCATTTCAAGGTAATTCTTCGCATTTTATATCGATTCAGTCAATAGGGTTCGCCCGACAGGTTTAGGGGGAGATGGTCGGGTGCCCGCACGGCCTAACCGAGAATTCGGGTCGTGTCAACTAAGCAACACCCATTGATTTTATACCACTTATAGCGTGTTTACACCCCTAGTGATGAGTTTAGCTTCTCATACTAGGGGTTTGAATCAAAGATAAAATCATGTAATGAAAAGATAGAATGGATTTAAACATGAAATGTGTATGAAAGATTCAGAAGTATAAGTTTGAAAGCTTACAAATTAATTAAAAAATTGCCATGGGCAGCCCGCCTTAGGATAAGGAGCAGTCCGCCCCGCTATGACTTAGCTAATCTTGAACTCTATTCTACAGGCTTGGGTGGTCCGCCTAATTTTTGAGGTAGGGCGCCCTTTGTGGCTCAAGAATTGCAAGCTCTATGTGTCTCAGGAGATGACCTACCTAAACTTCAGGGCGGGGCGCCCATCTTACATCCTGATTTGATTGTTCTCAGTTCTTCCCAAGGCGGTCCACCTAGGGCATAAGGTGGGGTGCCCTCATCTGCAGCTGCTGCACTCTTGCTCTTTAACTTCAATCTTTAGTCTATGACTCTTGTAAATTCATTGTAACCTGAAGCTAAGCAATTCATGATATTAATAACACACAATGTTGCTTTTGCATTCAAATACAAAAGTTTAAAGTAGTTTTTAGGTTGGTAAAATACAAACTTATCACCCCCCAAGGCAGCACGTGACCAACGGTTGGGAAATAAGGTTGTCAACAATGCAACTCGAAAGGATAGGGGGGCTCATCATTGGCGGCAAAAGAGCTGAACTTGCCCCGAATCTCTTAAAACAGCTTCAACGTTTGAGATTTAGAGTTAGTTAATGAATTTAAAGGAATGACTGATAAGAGGGTAAGGCACCCAAAATATATGAGATTTGATCTCGAAAAGAGAGATAAAAACATGTATTGTGATTTCCATGATGATCATGGGAACCTCACCGAGGACTGCAAAGCTTTGTGGTATGAGGTGGCCCGTTTGCTTAAGAAGGGTAGGCTTAAAGAGTTTTTAACTGACAAAGGGAAACAAACCTTTGCAAAGCATAGGAATGTGGGATAGCCGCCAAGGCATAAAAGGGCAGCTGATGCATGAGCATTTTGCTTATAATTACTCGCTTAAACTTTTATATTTAAATCTAAAAGCGACCAATCAATAGGACAAATGATGGTTTTTTTCTTGGTTTCAGGTTTCTAAGCCAAATGGGAGTGAGAGATGATAGGACCTTAAACGCTAAGAATCGAAAACGAGTAACCAAACGATAAAATAAATAACACAAACTGATGGATAGAGGTGAATTGGGGAAAACATAGAAGAAAGAAAGGAATCAAATCCCAAAATTGTAGGTAAATTAGAATACTACAAGAAATTGTAATATCTTAATTTAAATGATACAATCAAAGACAAATATCCGAGGGGGAAGAGGCTTGAACTCAAATAATCTCTCACAAAAGAGAATCCAAGAAAGATCCAAGAAGAAGAAAAGGGATTAAACCCATATACACTCTCACAAGAGTAATGTTAATCATTCATCATCCAAAAGCCAAATGACTAAGCCCTAAATTAGGCTATTTATATTAGTTAGTTAAGTACAATGATAAATGGACTAAAAAGTCTCTATTGCTGATTCTGAAAATCTGGACTGACCGTCCTTCATAGCGACTGTGTCTTGTATGTCGCGATCGCGCTATGTGTTCATGCAGCTCCATCGCGATCGCGTGGACACACTTGATTTGGCTACTTCTGCGCGGTCGCGCCTATTGCCTCGCGATCGCTCCTGCCCAAATTCCAGTAAGCTTGCAGTAGCTCATTTGGCCAATCCTTTGGCTTGATTCTTGCCTTCCAAGCCCTTTTGAAGCATTCTAAGCTATTGATGTCGATTACAAATCCTTCACGGCTTCGAGTGCCAATCCGGATCGCATCATTCCCGCCTTCTTTAAAGGAATTCGTCCTCGAATTTTTTCCTTGCAAAACCATGACGCAAATAAGTATCAACTCAATAACTTGTCAAGAACTACACAACAAAGAGAGGGGAAAAATCTCATATACTTATGCTCAAAGTTCACACACTTATGATATAGTCAAACATAAAAATCATCTAGAAAGAACACTTTTTCAATTCCAACATCAAGTTTTTGACTAGAAAGATAACAACTAGTAAGTTCATTCACAAAATAACTCTCATCTTCAAACTCATTCGACTCACGCCAAGCCTCCATTGATAATTTATCATTCTTAACCTTGGAAGCTCTAGAAAAGTCTACTCTAAATGTAGCTCAAAACTAGGAATAGAGCAAGTAAAGAAATTGACATTAAAGCTCATCTATTACTTTACAACTACTATCGCTAGTGCCTCCCTCCTTCTTTAAAGAATACTCTTCATTTTTGGAGGACTTCCTAATATTAGACAAGCTTTCAACAAACATTTTGGGAGTTATCTTGCTGACATCCACACAATTAGCATTATAAGGCAAGTCACAAGAATCATTTTCATAAGTTATGCACTCTTTAAGCATTGACTTATCATTTTCATCGAGTGCAAACAAGTCCAAAATAAAGTTATAAAACAAGGAAACATCATCAAGTGTGCCCTCATATTCAAGATATCTTTCAAATGCACACTCGCTTAACAACTCATAACAAGATTCATCAATTTAACTACAAAGGAAGATAATTCAATGTCGTTCAAAGACAATTCATCTACTATTTAACTTTCCTCAAGTAAATGCACATTTTCCATTCCAACACTATTTTTCACTTGGCACATACCACCACTACAATCAAGAATGCTATTAAATGTTACCACATTAATATCAAGCAATTTATTTTCACATTTATCAAAACAAATGTGGAGTGTCAAACCAAAATTCATTTTGTTCAGGCTCACCCATTTGCACATCACTGGTATGGAACAATTCACACACATAAAAATCATCAATTTTCCTTTCACAAGTGTGCTCAACTAGTGCATGCTCACAACTATCACTTTGACTATTATCAATGCAAGATAAAGAATCTTCAATCCCACAAAAGTTAAAGCTATCAATACCACTCAAATATCTATCAAGCTCATCCAAAGATATACAAGAGTTAAGATTAGCTTTGTTACCTTGCAGCATACCTAAAAATTCTTCTATACCTTGACTTTTCAAATTTAAGCTCACTTGTTCATTTGGAGACTTCACCTTGGTCTCTTCTTTTTCTTTCAAGCATGGAACCATTTCCTAGGAAGGATTCCGCAATGTAGCATCTCCAAAGGTTCCTTAAAAATGCACAAGACAACTAGATAAAGAAGAAAGGTTAGAATTGTTAGAAAAAGGAAAATCCTCAACCTCACTCTTTTGTTTTCCCTCTTTCTTTTCTCTCATTTCATTTTCAAGCTCTTCTCTCTTTTTTTGTGACAACTCAGTGACTTCACTCACTTCAAGTTCTCCTTTTTCCTCTCTTGAGTTGTCACTTGCCGCTCCCTTACTCCTCTCAATCTTTTCTCTCTCAAGTTCATTTGGATTAGGACATGTGCCAAGAATACCTTTGGAAGGAGTAGGAGTACTCTTGACCTCAACCTTCAATTTTTGTCCTTGAGAACCTTCATCCAACCTTTGCCTCACCCCTTTTGCCTTTGTCTTTCTTGCCACTTCTAGCATTCTTAAGTAAACTTCTTGGATTTCATTGGAAGAGAGGCGTTAAGAATATACTTTTGGCCCATAAAGTGAGAGCATATTTTCCCAACTCCTCACTATACTTGACATTTCTAGCAAGCTTCCATGGTTTTCCCAACAAGTGACAACCTTTTATGGGCATCACATCACATAGCACTTTATCATGATGATTGCCAATTTTGAACGCTAACCGCACTTGTTGTGTAATGACCACAAACCCATCTCCATTCAACCAAGGCTACGCAAGGGATGGTTACAAGTTTCCTACTTTAATTGCTCAACCAAAGAAACACTTCCAACATTAGTACGACTCTTATAATCAATAATCATAGCACAAACGTACTCTCCAACCTTATAAGTTGTGTGGAAGTTCTTTCTTTCCTCCCAAATTGCTCCACACAAACTTCATCACCCTCATGGTTGTCTACAAAATGATTCCATTTAAACAAAGTTCTCAAAGCATTGTTAGAAACAAGACAAATCATTTGTAGCACATGTAGCACTTTTTCTCAACTTAGGCCTCAAGTTGCCTTTCATATAAGAATTAGAGACATTGAACCTTTTACTACAATTAGGTGATGTAAGCTCTCTTTTTCTTATGGAGCAATTACCACTTCTTTTCAATCCAATAGAAAGACCACTACTACTCCATTGTCTACTTTTAGAAACACAAAGAGAGGATGCAAATTAACAATCTCTATAATAAGCTTCATCATCTATTCTCTTTATGTCACTATCTACATTTTCAAGTTCATCACAAGAAGAGTAAGTAGAAACATTGTACCTTGAAGCGTCACTATCATCATCTCCAAGACTAGAAGCATAGGAGTTTTCATCATCAGATTCATTCTCATAAGCCTCATAGTCTTCACGAGCTCCATGATCACCATAGTGACTCGCCTCATCACCATAAGAGCCATAGTTCCCCGAATCATCATAGTAACTCCACAATCATCATAGGAACCATAGTCTCCATAATCATCATAGCAATTCCCGTCATCTCCATAGAAGTCATCACCTCCGCAATCATCATCCGAGGACATAGTAGCAACAATGAAAAGAAAAGGACCTCACAAATTCACTCCCTCACGTGTATCGTTCAAATAAGATCACTCAATTTTCTTTCCACTCGTATATACACTCAAGATCGATGGATTTTATGACCACACTCTAATGATCTTACCACTCTAGCCTTTTTTTCACTCAAGGGCTCCCCTAATCTCTTCAAGGTTCTACAACCTCAAATTCTCATGGTAAGTATCCATGCCTTAGTTCGGAATGGAGTTTATAAGAAACCAAAAAAATTGACAAAGACACATAAACGGACTAGAAACAAATAAACACGCAACAAAACTAAAAGAGAAACAAGCACGAATTGAATTGGCACAAAATGATATTGGAATTTGGATGAAATTTTGTATGTGATCTAGAAACTTACTGTATTTAATGATATGAAAGGGGTTTGGGTGAGCTGAAACTGTTTAGGGGCTGTTCTGAGCAATCTGTGAAGTGACTGATTTTTTTGTTCAGTGTTGTCGCGTGAGTTTGGGCACTATCGCGAAAAGTAAGTCAATAACCCTGCGTTGGCGCCATGCTATCGCGAAGAGTATGAAATCAATAGGCCTGCGCGATCGCGTAGAACAAATTCTTGATTTACTGCAGAACTTGAAGCCCGAATTTTTGTAAATTTTCTTCACTTGAATCTTCACAAATCAACTTATTTATGCTCCAAATTTGAGATATAAGCTCCATATAAATCCGTGAACAAACCCCAATGATCAATTTTTCATAAACAACACCGAATACGCAAATGCCCTAAATCACTTGTTGATGAACTTGAAGAACCCTAGATTTTAATTCTTCAAATTGATGCCCCAAATGTTGCTTGTTATTCAATTCCTTCAAAGTACAACTTCTTGAATCATCAACCAACAATTGGTAACAAAGATTTAATCCAAAGAAACCTTAAATCTATGACTCAATTTTTGGGATTTTTTCTTTTTTGTAATTTTTAGATTTCGGTTAACAAAACCTAGATAGTGTTTGTAGGAACAAATACCAATCCGAGCTCTGATACCAAATGATAGGACCCTAAATGCTAAAAATAAAAAATGAGTAAACAAACAATAAAATAAACGACACACAGTAAAGGATAGCAGGGAATTGGGGAAAAGATAGAAGAAAGAAAGGAATCAAATCCTATAATTATAGGTAAATTAGAACACTACAAGCAATTTTAATACCCTAATTTAAACGATAGAATCAAAGACCAATATTCGAGTGGGAAGAGACTTGAACTCAAGCAATTGATCTCTCACACAAGAGAATTCAAGAGAGATCCAAGAAGAATAAAAGGGATTAAACCCATACACACTCTCACAAGAGTAATGTTAATCATTCATCATCCAAAAGCCAAATGACTAAACTCTAAATTAGGCTATCTATAGTTGTTAGTTAAGTACAAGGATAAATGGACTGAAAAGCTCCTATTGCTGATTCTGGAAATCTGGACTGGCTATCCTTCATCGTGACCGCATCTTGTATGTCGCGATCGCGCTATGTGTTCATGCAGCTCCATCACTATCACGTGGAGTATTTCGCGAACGCGCACTTGATTAGGCTGCTTCTGCGCGGTCGCGCTTGTTGCCTCGCGATCGCGGTGTCTGCCCATATTCTAGTAAGCTTGCAGTTGCTCATTTGGCCAATCTTTTGGCTTGATTCTTGGCTTCCAAGCCCTTTTGAAGAATTCTAAGGTATTGATGTCGATTACAAATCATCCACAACTTCGAGTGCCAATCCGGATCGTGTCACAAACACTAGTAAACACTCAGTAATACAATGATATTGTATAAGATAGAGATGAAGTAGATAGTATGTAGAAGCGTGTTTTCTCAATTAGTGATTTCTTGAATATATAGTTGTGGATCTTGAACTAGTTGTTAAGCCACAAGGAGCAAAGTATCCAAGGAAAGGGGAACATTTTCAAAGAAGCTGCAGAAACAAGAAAAGTGCGGCCGCCCATGGCAAGGGGGACCGCCCTTTCCCTGTATGTGAAAATCATGCCAAGCGATAGGATGGCCAAAAGAGCCCCAACCCATTTAAAGAGCGGCAAAAACGACCCATCCCCTTTCACAAAAGGGCGCCCAGGCTTTTGGCACTCAGCAAGCAGTCAACAGCAAAGAGTGACTATCAGGTCAAAAATTTTCACCTGGGTGACTATCCGTCTAAAAATTAGACTTTTCTTCTATAAAACATAGGGGCAATTTTGGGAAAATATTGTATTTATTCTACGAACTATAAATAGCTAGGTTTAACATTTTTTTCATATCTTTGGCAGATTTCTCAAGCTTGGGGGCAAGAGTTCATCAACCAAGTCTAGGGTTTGAGGATTAGGAGCTTAAATTGTCAAATCCTTTACCCTTTTCTTCATTCCTTTGGTTTGTATTTTATCATCTTGTCTTGTTGGTGTTATTTTGATATTAAAAACATGTGTAGTTGATAAATTTGTAGAGCTAGGGCTTATGTATTGACACCATTGTGGTTTTGAGCTATTGAGTACTTTTTTAAAATTATTAACTTGGGTGTTTATTAATCACTACATGCTTTAACTCTCATGAATTGGTAGTTGCAAATGCGAGTTCTAGCTCTATGTGCACTAGATTTACACCGAGAGGGTACTTCTAGGAATGGGGGTAGTGATTAATGGGGTACCGGGGGTAGGTGTGCCACATTTATCCCAGGTTAACGAGTTGAATACCGAGAAGGGGATACCTTACTTGGACACGATATCGATTGAGCTTAATACAACATTTCTTTTCGCCAAGAGACTGAGAGGTGTTAGGGTTGGTGGTCACCGAGAGGGGCTATCCGAGTATAATAGCTCGAGTGTCACAGCGTGCGCGTAAGCCTAATTTGTTGAGGCTCTTTATGCAAGATCGGTTAACAATGGGTCGATTACACTCCCTAAGCTCTATTACCTTGAATCTTTGCTTGTGTCGCGATTGATCACATGTACATGTTTTCCTAGTGTAGTTGTAGTTTTTTGCATAAATCTCTAGTTATTTTACCATTTGGTTTAGTCAATAGGTTTAGTTTCTCCACTATCGAAATCATATCACATTGTTTCCTGTGGATTTGACCTCGACTCATAGTTGGATAATTATATAACTACGACCGTGTCATATCTCATAGGAGGTGTGAGTTTGACGTACATCAATTTTGGCATCATTGTAGGGGAACAATTGCGTATTAGGGTAGTTTGAGGAGTTGAATTTGTCGGGTTTGATTCCGAACATTGTGAATAGTAGCTTATGCATTGTATATATTTTTTTATGTTAGTTAATTAGTTAAGTGTTGAAAATTTGAAATGGCAACTTGGAACAAAAATTAGCCTAATTGTGACAGATACTTGGTTGATGGTCCTTGTCCTCTTTACTTTAACCCACACTATATGAGAAATTTTCCAATCATTTCCTAGAGTGAGTTGAGTGCATTTCTCATTCTTTTTTGCGAAATGTATGTGAGTTGTGTGGTGGTGATGAAGGTCATTGGGGTGAGTGTCCAAATAATCCATGTTCATACCCAAGTGACTTTCATAATGGTGCCAATGTATCTTGGGAGTGTGAAAGCTCCAATGATGCATATGATGAGAGATTTGAGCCCGAGTGGCAAGGTATTAAAGCTAGGTTCCAAGAAGATATGGACTTATCTATTTCACAAGAGGAACATGATCAAACGGAAAGATGTGAATACTTGATGCAACGGATGCTTGAGAACCTTGAAGAAGAAGCTAGATCCAGCAAGGAAATGAAAGAGGAGGTTCACAAAAATGACAGCCATACAACACTTGGAGAAACAAATTGGTTGAAGCAATTAATGCTCAAGAGGATAAGGATGTGTCGAGTTTTCAAGAAGAACCCTCCATGGAAGATGTGCTTGGATTTTAAGAAGAAGATGTTGAAGAAGAGAAAATTTGGGAAGAATAAGAAGTTGTGACCCAAACTTGGCTACAAGATCAAGCTCAAAGAATGGAAGTCTGTGAAACATGCTTTCAAGAGTTAAATAAAAATTGTTGGGATCTTGAATATGAATGAGAAGAATTAGGACAAATGATGCACCAATTTGATCTTGATGCTCGTACTTTGAGATATTGATTATATGAAATGGTTGAAGCTTCTGAAGCTCAACATGAGGAAATTGTGAATGATATGATTGAAATGGATGAGATTGAAGAAGAGATCTCAAGTCAAGTCATGGAGATTCATGTAAGTTGTCACATATTCGAGCTACTTGGTATTGATATCACAAACAAGAAAGTCGTGTTGGATTCTAGTGTAGAAATGAAGAGCTCTTGCGATGAAGAATATAGCAACCTTGAAGAGGAGAATGCCATACTTGGTGCCCAATTGCTGTTGAAAAGAGTTAGACCTCGTTCACATCACTTCTCAACTCTTTGTATGGATGAGGAATTGGAAATAGAAGAAAAAGCACCTTTGGATGATTTAGGTAATGATGATTAAGAGGGATACATCGTTGAACTTGCCACACCAAGGAGACAAAATGGCATTCCTCACTTGAAAGCGAAGAAATACAAGATGAAGAGTCCGGCTTTGCAAGCTTGGAGAATTTTATCCCCGCCTAAAGAGCATAACAATGAACTTGATGCCATGTTAGAGAGGATATTCACATTCACCAAGTGGAGAGAAAAGTGTGTAGTGGTAGATAGGTGTTGGGTGAAGTATGGAATAAAATGAAAAAAAAATAGAAAATTGAAAAAGGCCCTAGCCCTTTAGGCAGCCAAATTATTGGGCGACCGCCCTTTCTGAAATTAGCATAAATTTTTCTAAGTGTTAAAATAGGAAATCTATAAAGTTTGGTTGCCCTGTTTGAGCACCTTTGCAGTGTTGGCTGCCCAATTTGGTCCTCCTGATTCGGTGACTGCCCTTTTTAAAAGGGCCCCCGCCCTTTCAAAGGGCCCTAGCCCTTTTGCACAACCTATTTTAGCATGTTTTGTTCTAAACTTCTAAAAATTGTCCATCACTTTTTGAAACCTCTTCACATTGTTTTGAATGGTTTTGCATATTAAAATGGTTCAAGAAAGAGTTTTAAAAATAGACTCTCCTAGAAGAGGTCAAGGCAACCCAAGCAAATCTCCAACCTCTCAAGCTAAGAGTGTAGATAAACAGAATACAAAGAGGACATAAGTTTATTGAGGAAGGATGATCAGGGAGTCCCTTTCTTAGCCCCCCCCCCTTCCGTATGTACTTTACAGGTTGCTTACTTAGGGGCGATGTTAGAGTTTTAAGTTGGGGGAGGGGTTCAAACTCATATGTGATTTTTTTTTATGACTATGATCTTTAAACTTGACATCATGTATGAATTTGAACCATTTTTTATGTATATAATGCATGTTACTTTCATATATTAGCATAGTATATTAGTTAACTTCCAAGTTTTATTTTTAAAAATAAGCTTTCGATTTTCTTTGCTTGGTTCATTTTGGAAGTGGTTTCTTGAACCAAGTAGTGTACATATTAGTTTTACTATGAAAATACCTCTTGGTTGGGGTTTTAATGTCTCATGAAATACCAACATGTCATTTGCATCTTATAGTATGAGACAAGTCATGGAGTGTCCACTTTGTGAGTATTTGGTCTTAGTTGATGACTCTAGGCTTATGTGTTGCTTTGGAGTAATTGACATGGTTACTAGTGGACCATTGAGACTAAAAGTGTGTGAACCTTGTTAAGAGTTGAGTTTTTTTATCTTGATTGATCCACTTGCTTGTGTGTGTGAGGTATAGTTGGTGGGTTTACATATTTGAGTTGAGGTCTAGAACTTGCCTGATTTGTGCTCAAGGCAAAATTTAAGTTGTGCCAAACTTGGAAATGATCTTAGGCTTTCTTTAGAACCCTTTTTTAGTCTCTTCATATACCCTTACTTAAAAGAAAAACAGTAGTTGTCCCCTTTGAGCCTATAGGCCTTTCATTTGGTAACCCGACAGGTGACAAGTCCATCATGGTTGAAAGTATAATTGAGATCCCTTTGAACAAAAATGTGACCTTGAGGAAAAAAACTTATGTTTGGGGGAGTGATTTGGATATGTCATGTGCTAGGAAGCCTATGGATTAGCTAAGTAAATTTAAAAAAAAATAAAAGAGAAAAAGATTGAGAAAAATCCAAAAAGAGAAACAAAGTGAAAAGAACTAGTCTACCTTGCTCTTGTAAATATCAACAGTAGACTAAGTGAATAAAAGTTTTAGGCTTCTTCGACATAGAAAAAAATGCAAAATGAAGTAGATAAATAAAGGAAAGGGATTGAAGTTAAAGGCTGAAACGAGGTGACAGAAGGATGGAATGAAATGTGTATATGTTGGTAAGATGGTTGGTAGTCACTATGTTCTCAAATTATCACACCTAGCACGAGCCGTCATTACAAGCCTAATCAAGTCCTAGTTGATCCAATGTTTGGTGCTTCTCCATTAGTGGCGAGTTACAATATGGGCAAGCCTATAGTACTTTAACTCAACTCGTGAACATTCTTTTGGAAGTGAGTGCCTAATTGTTTGAAAGTCCTTAGTTTGAATTTGATTGTGAGATACGGACTAAAACTTTGTGGTGAGGATTGCAAGTGGTGATACGAGAGGTGACAGCTCGGCTTGAGATGAGGTTTGAAACCAAGTGAAGTTGGTTGATGAACCAAATCCACGCTTGAGGCTCTATGTCATCCTTTGACCATTATGAAACTTTTGAAGTGGTTCATTAAGTGACTTATTAGTATTCATGAGTGTGAATGTGTATTGGTACCAAATGAGGTCAAAAATTTTGAAAAAGCTGAAAATGGAACTTGGCTTCATTGTATGCTAGTCTTGAAAGTGCTTCACTATTCTTGGGTAGAGATTGGTTTGCTTTAGGACAAACAAAGACTTAAGTTTGGGGGAGTGATGCGTGAGTAGTTTGCTTATAATTAATGTTGCTCCCAATGCACACGCAAGTATACGTGGTCGACAAGTAATAAAGTGATAAGTAGAGTATCGTTTCCACGAGGACTATTCAGACTGGACTCCTAACAAACAATTTCTTAAGAACTATTCAGGGATCTTTTTCCAATGGTTGAGATTTTACTAACTAAAACAATAATTAAAACAAATAACTGAAGTCAAGTAATCGTTATCAGTAATGGAGAAACGGTCCAGGGTCAGAGCTACGAACAATCCAGTTGAGTTTTCCAGTTGATTCTACTTCTTGATTTCCTAGATTGCTAACTACAGGTTAAATTTACCCGTGAAAACTTTTCGATTCTTCATGGTCTATGCAGGCTACTCCAATCCCTATATGTCTATGGGTTGAATCACGTGTACGCATTAACGAATTCTGTGATTAAGTTAAGATAGGCGAGCAAGTATATGTCTATCCTACTCACAAATTGGTTCCCCGATGCCCGGGTTCACAATCTAGCTCTACTCTTTCTTATTGTGTTCATAAATTCCCTCTTTCGAGTTCAATCTAAAAACCATAGATAGTGTTCAATTATCAGGCCTCAATAATCAAACAATTATGATCAAGAAAGAATAAACAATCCGTTATGGTAAATCAATATATAGAAATCAACTTTCAAACATCAACCTTCATGTATTTGCTCTAACCCTAGAACGAACAAACAATAGAATTAAGGAGAAGAATAAGAGAAAGAGAGAAAGAACTTGTTTAGAAGACATCTAGGGCTCCTCCCCTCTCCTCCAAAACTTACTCCAAAGTCTGAACTCCTATCAAAAACTAAGTAAAAGAGTATTTATAGGGTTTACAAAGGCCTAGTAATAAGTTACACCTAAGCCTAGACGAAATAGGAAGTCCAAAAACGCTCCAGGGGCGCTGTAGCTGGCGCCCCGCGCCCCCGAATGCGCCAACCCAGGAAGAACCCGTCGAAACTTGGGCCTTTTTTGGGCGCCCCGCGCTAGTAACCGCACCAGAATGCTGGGCGCTTTTGGGGGCGCCCCGCGCCACTCAAAGCGCCAGGCATATTTTGCCTTGCCTTGCTCCCCAGCTCGCGTCATGTTATGCCTTTGTGTGCTCGATCCAATCCTCAATCCAAATCCAATCTTTTCTTGCTCGATCATGCTCTTTAAAGCTCCAATTGCACTTCATAACAACCTACACACATACGACAGAAAATCAGTGCAAAATCACATTCATTAACTAGAAAACACGCGAATAAAGTACTCAAACGTGAGGAAATATAGCCATAAAATGCCAAACATCACCACCCCACACTTGAACCTTTGCTCGCCCTCGAGCAATTACAAATAACTTCCCAACCTAGGTAGAACAGGTCTGCCTATGACTATGGTTGATACCGATCATTGAACAAATACACACACGACTAGTATGGGTCTAACAAACATGCCAACAATTTACCAAACACCAAAACATGCGAACAACCACCCCAAGAAAACTCAAATGCACAAACTCAACTCATTGCAACCATGCTCCCACAAAGTCACACCTATCTACTCAACCAAGAAGCCACAACTTCACCGATCTCATGCAAACCATGTGCCCTCACCAAAATGAAGCAAGAGAGTGTCCCCAAATATCATACACAACCATGAATATCAAGAATAAAACTGGGACAAGAGCATAGAAATAATTCACTCACTCTCATGAAAAGCTCACATGTCACACATGATGTACCATAACCTTGCCCGTAGTGTAGGACTCTACTAATGTAAGCTCACTCCAATCGGGATTAACTAGAACTTTAACAAGATTGTAATGTAGGCTAAGGGGCTGGTAGGATACATATGGGTAATAGTGACTACCTCCCTAAGCACTTTAATACATCACAATACAAATTAAGCACAAATCTCATCAAAACCAACCATTTCACCCAACCAACAATTTTCACACACACATTTTTCAACAAGTAGCAATTTGTTCTTTTAAGTACAACACTAGCAAGGATGGATATTCACTTCTCTTTATTTTGTTTTTCCAAATTTTTCTTTTGAACTTTGCTCTTTTTTTTTCATTTGTTTTCTTTTTCTATTCATTACTTTCCAACCTTGCCAATTCTCATAAACAACTACTACACAATTCATTACATATTCCCTCATGGGTTCCTCAAAAACCTCCCAAGATTTCAACCACAACTCCACAATAAAACAACATTATCAATTAAAGTGCTTAAGGAGTAAAGGGCCAAAAGAGACAATTTAGAACAAGTGGGTAGGCTTGCAGTGTGGGTGCCAACAAAAAGGTCAAAGAGATCATAACAATCAAGTCCAAGGTGTATATATAAGGGTAGGCAAATCAAGAGAAGGCATGTATCATTTCCCGACTAGAGTAAACCTAGAATTTTGCTTTGCACACACACGGGGCAAGTTCTAGACACCAATATGCAAACATGGAACACAATAAGAATATGCCTCACAACACACATTGCACACAGTCTACACAAAAAGGCTCCATCACAACTCTCACTCAAGCAAATAGGGTGCAACTTGTGAAAAATTAAGCATTAATGCACAAGGGTTCACAAAAAAGTCAAGTGAGTGGACTCAAGCATCTCAAGGGGGTCATTTCATTTTTTTCTAGGCCTGCATCACAATTTAAAACCAAAAGACACCACAAATAGCACATGCAACAAGTTCAAGTCCACCGGTATCAAACAAATCAAAGGAACCTAGCATTCCACCTATTCCTTTCTTCTAGGGCCACCTATAACTAACTACTCTAATCCTAAAAATTAAAACTACCCGGTTCAAAGGCCTCCCCGTGGAAAAGAATCGAGGTCATAAGAAAAACCACGGGGTGGATGACATGTACCACTAACAAAGACTAAAAAGAAAATCTTTTTGGAATTTTCCATTAGTTTTCTATTTTTTTTCATATATTAAAGCAAGAAAAAAATAAAAATAACGTCAAGTGACAAAGGAAAAATCCTAACGGTACATGCATCCCTAACCTCAAAAATAAAGGAGAGTTCCCCACCCCACACTTAAAATCAAGCAGTATCCTCAGTGCTAACAATAAGAAAGTGCAAGGGTAAAAGAACTTCCCTGAAGGCTCTAGTCCTTGGTGCTAGCCTCCTCCAAGCTTTCGTATATTATGAGGTACTCAGACTTGCTCCCAACAGGTCATCAATATTAGGCAGGAGTGAAGACACCCCACACTTAAACTCGACATTATATGAACCTGCAATCCAAGGAAAAATAAAAACTATGTGACACTATAAATAAAATAATACAAGTACAAACTCGGGTTGCCTCCCGAGAAGCGCCTTAGTTAACGTCGTGGCACGACGACACTTTTAGCTCAATTCCAGCATTTATGTCTTCTCTTCTTACGATGAACCTTTGCTTTCTTCCTTTCTTTATGAGAACCCCTCTTCAACTTCGCATGTGATGTGCCATTGCTGTCTTGTTCCATACTCTGCTCACACACGTCATTTGGTTCACTTCCATGTTCTTGTTTTACACATTCGATCATAGAGCACTCTTCAACCTTAGTTGTGTGCTCCTTCTCATTATAAACCTTGAAAGTAACCTTTTCTCCATGCGCTCTAACAGTCATCTCACCCAGCTCCATGTCAATAATTGCCTTCGAGGTGACTAAGAATGGTCTCCCCAAAATGATTGGAGCTTCTCGATCCTCTTCATAATCTAGGACTACAAAATCAGCAGAGAATGTAAACTTACCAACTTTAAGCAACACATCCTCCAACTTACCATTAGGGTGAGTGAGTGATTCATCTGCCATCTTAAGAGTAACTGAAGAGGGCTTGATTTCTCCTAGCCCTAACCTTTTGCAAACAGAGAGAGGCATGAGATTTATGCTCTCACCCAGATCACACAATGCATCAATGATATTATGCCCTCCAATGGTGCAAGGAATAGTAAACCTCCTAGGGTCTTGAAGTTTTGGAGGTAGCTTGCTCAAGATTGTGCTACACTCCTCAACTAATTCAACTGTATCTATCTCTTGACGCTTCTTCTTGTTGACTAAAATCTCTTTTAAGAACTTCATAAAGGATGGAATCAATTCAAACACATCAGTCAAAGGAATATTAACTTGAAGCTCTTTCAACATACTCACAAATTTTTGATACTAGGCCAAATCCTTCGATGGTATAAGTCTCTGCGGGAATGGTGGAGGCGGCAGAGGTGCCTCCTTTTTCTCTTCTTTCTTCTTTACCTTCTCCACTTTTTCAACTTTTTCTATTTCAACTCTCTCATCAGACTTGGCCATCAGCTCTCCACCTTCAATTAAAGTCACTGCAAGACATTGTTCAGGCCCTTTTTTAACAGTGTTGATTTCTCCCACCAACTGCCCCAACTGGTGCTCCAGGTTCTTTTGAGCATTGGCAAGATCTTGTATGACCTGTGCATGGGCTGCAGTGTCAGCTATCATTCTCTGCTGGCCCGCCATTATCTGCTTTAGCATATCTTCAACTGAATTGCTAACCTGCTGTGGTGGAGCTGGAAGTGGGTGGTAATTATTTGGGGCCCTCGTATTGCCTTGATAATAAGCATTACCAAACTGATTTTGACCCTGCAGCCTGTTTTGATTACCCACGTAATAAATTAACTCTGGATTAGAGGAGCAAACCTCTGTAGCATGATCTTGACCACAAACCTCACAAAAACTCTGGAGTTGTTACACTGGAGCCACTGGTTGCTGAGTATTTGGTAGAGCTAGCTTGCTAATTTGATTGGAAATAGCATCCATCCTCGCCCTTAGCTCTGAAACTGCATCTAGCTGAAGTACCCCAGCTGATTTCTGCGTAATAGCTCTACCATCTCCCTGCCAGTCAGGATTGCTCTGCGAAAACTTGTCTGGTAATTCATAGATCTGGTCAAAGTTTAAGGCCAGTACTTGGCCTCCAGCAGCAGCATCTACCACGATCTTAGTATGCGCAGTCAACCCCTCCACAAAAGTATGTGCAAGAACCTCATTGGATTGGTTGTGGTGTGGACAATCTCTCAATAAAGCTTTAAACTGCTCCCAGGCTGAATACAAAGACTCTCCTTCTATCTGTCGGAAGGACATAATTTCACTCCTCAGCCGGGCTGTCTTGGCAGATGGATAAAACTTAGCTAAGAACTTCTTATCCAAATCATCCCAAGTAGTGATAGACCCAGACTGAACTCCAAGAAATTCTGAATGTTTTGCCGCGGATCTTCATGAAGTAATCCACTATATTTCCCAGTCATATGCAGCAACTGAATCATGCCGGACTTAATCTCAAGGTGCCCGGTGATAGCGGGCTTAACTATGCTAGACGCTGCCCCCTCCAGGATGGGAAGAGCAACATCTCGCACAGCTAAGGTGCGTTCTTCTGCCATTCCTGTAGGTAAAGATCAAGCAGGACCTAATGTCTGAAGCAGCACAAAAACTCAAAACAAAAATTTAACCTGAATAGATAATAAGTAATCGTCTGAAAAGAAAACAGTCAATTGTTTAGTCCCCGGCAACGGCGCCAAAAACTTGTTGCGTCCAACGTACACGCAAGTATACGTGGTCGACAAGTAATAAAGTGATAAGTAGAGTATCGTTCCCACGAGGACTATTCAGACTGGACTCCTAACAAACAATTTCTTAAGAACTATTCAGGGATCTTTTTCCAATGGTTGAGATTTTACTAACTAAAACAATAATTAAAACAAATAACTGAAGTCAAATAATCATTATCAGTAATGGAGAAACGGTCCAGGGTCAGAGCTACGAACAATCCAGTTGAGTTTTTCAGTTGATTATACTTCTTGATTTCCTAGATTGCTAACTACAGGTTAAGTGTACCCGTGAAAACCTTTCGATTCTTCACGGCCTATGCAGGCTACTCCAATCCCTATATGTCTATGGGTTGAATCACGTGCACGTATTAACGAATTCTGTGATTAGTTAAGCTAGGCGAGCAAGTATATGTCTATCCTACTCACAAATTGGTTCCCCGATGCCCGGGTTCACAATCTAGCTCTACTCTTTCTTATTGCATTCATAAATTCCCTCTTTCGAGTTCAATCTAAAAACAGTAGATAGTATTCAATTATCAGGCCTCAATAATCAAACAATTATGATCAAGAAAGAATAAACAATCCGTAATGGTAAATCAATATATAGAAATCAACTTTCAAACATCAACCTTCATGTATTTTCTCTAACCCTAGAAAGAAAGAACTATAGAATTAAGGAGAAGAATAAGAGAAAGAGAGAAAGAACTTGTTTAGAAGACATCTAGGGCTCCTCCCCTCTCCTCCAAAACTTACTCCAAAGTCTGAACTCCTATCAAAAACTAAGTAAAAGAGTATTTATAGGGTTTACAAAGGCCTAGTAATAAGTTACACCTAAGCCTAGACGAAATAGGAAGTCCAAAAACGCTCCAGGGGCCCTGTAGTTGGCGCCCCACGCCCCCAAACGCGCCAACCCAGGCAGAACCCATCGAAACTTGGGCGCTTTTGGGGAGCCCCGCGCCAGAAGGCTGGGCGCTTTTGGGGGCGCCCCGCGCCACTCAAAGCGCCAGGCATATTTTGACTTGCCTTGCTCCCCTGCTCGCGTCGTGTCATGCCTTCGTTTGCTCGATCCAATCCTCAATCCAAATCCAATCTTTTCTTGCTCGATCATGCTCTTTAAAGCTCTAATTGCACTTCATAACAACCTACACACATACGACATAAAATCAGTGTAAAATCACATTCATTAACTAGAAAACACGCGAATAAAGTACTCAAACGTGAGGAAATATTAAGGAAATATAGGCATAAAATGCAAACATCAATTACTCGCTTAAATTTTTGTATTTGAATCCAAAAGCGACCAATCAATAGGACAAATTATGTGGTTTTGCTTGGCTTCAGATTTCTAAGCCAAATGGCAGTGAGAGAAGCCACAAGGAGCAAAATATCCAGGGAAAGTGGAATATTTTCAAAGTAGCTGCAGAAATAAGAAAAGTGCGGCCGCCCATGGAAAGGCGACCGCCCTTTGCCTATATGCCAAAATCATGCAAAGTGACAGGATGGCCAAAAGGGCCCTAGCCCATTCCAAAGGGCCCCCAGCACGTTTAAAGGGCGGCCAAAAAGGCCCCAACCCTTTCCAAAATAGCCCTAGCATTTTTGGCTACTTAGCAAGCAATCAACAACAAAAAGTGGCCATCGAGTCAAAGTTTTGCACCAGGGTGGCTATCTGTCTAAAAATCAGACTTTTCTTCTTTAAAACATAGGGGCAATTTTAGAAAATTATTGTATTTATTCTAGGAACTTTAAATAGCTAGGTTTAACATAAATTTTCATATCTTTGACATATTTCTCAAGCTTGGGGGCAAGAGTTCATCAATCAAGTCGAGGGTTTGAAAATTAGGAGCTTAAATTGTCAAATCCTTTACCCTTTTCTTCATTCCTTTTGTTTGTATTTAATCATCTTGTCTTGTTGGTGTTATTTTAATACTAAAAACATGTGTAGTTGATAAATTGGTAGAGCTAGGGCTTGTGTATTGACACCATTGTGCTTTTGAGCTATTGAGTACTCTTTTATCATTATTGACTTGGGTGTTTATTAATCATTACTTGCTTTAACTCTCATGAGTTGATAGTTGCAAATTCTAGTTCTAGCCCTATGAGTACTAGATTTACGCCGAGAGGGTACTTCTAAGAATATGATAATGATTAACGGGGTACCGGGAGTAGGTGTGCCGCATTTATCCCGGGTTAACGGGTTGAACACCGAGAGGGGGATGCCTTACTTGGAGTCAATATCGATTGAGCTTAATGCGACACTTCTTTGCACCGAGAGGGTGAGAGGTGTTAGGCTTGGTGGTCACCAAAAGGGGCTATCCGGGTATAATAGCTCGAGTGTCACAGCGTGCTCAAGCTTAATTAGTTGGAGGCTCTTTATGCAAGATTAGTTAACAATGGGTCGATTCAACTCCCTAAGCTCTATAATCTTGAATCCTTGCTTCAGTCGCTTTTGATCACATATACATGCTTTCCTAGTGTAGTTGTAGTTTTTTTGCATAAATCTCTAGTTATTTTACCATTTGGTTTAGTCAATAGGTTTAGTTCCTCAACTATCTAAATCGCATCACATTATTCCATGTGGATTCGACCCCGACTCATAGTTGGGTAATTATATTGCTACGACAATTTCATATCTCATTAGAGGTGTGAATTGGACGTACATCAGTAGCCTGATGCACAAATCATCTCGCGTTCACGTCGGGTCTGGAGAAGGGCCCCACTCCAAGGGGTATGATGTATTCAGCCTAACCTAATGCAAGCATTAGTGGCTGTTTCCAAGCCTTGAAGCCATGACCTATAGGTCACACGAAGACAACTTTACCAGTTGCTCCAAGGTTCCCTTTCAAAAGGGCAGTCCGGTTCACAAAGCATCCCGTGTTCACACAAGGTTCGGGGAAAGGCCTCCATCTCTTAAAAGAGTTGTTAATGTGATCACCGGAGGGTTAGTAGTTAACAGCGTAAATTACGCCACGACCAAGAAGTTTAATAAACTCTCAATGACATATGATAAAAGGAGATAAGGTGGTGGCTCAAAAGATGAAATTGTGTTACTAATGAGGACTTCGAAGGGATGATGTCCCTCACCATGATGCTTTAGTGATCATGCTATGAATCAATGACTCGGACATCAAACGAGTATTGGTAGATGTCGGCAGCTCCGTTAAAATCCTAAGTTATGGAACAGTGAAAAAGATGTGGTTGAAGGACAATGCCATCCCGAAAGCAACCATTCTAACAGGGTTCAATAACTCCACAGAGAAAATGTTTGGTGATCACTCTTACTACTTACGTGGAAAGAGTTACCAAGGAGACCATGTTCCAAGTCGTGTCTGATGATATTGAAAACGTCATCCATGGGGGGTCGTGGATCCATGTGATGGAGGCAGTGCCCTCAACTTTTTACAAAGTTGTTAAGTTACCAACGCCATGGGGTTTTCATTCCATCTGTGGAGAACAAAGAATGGCAAGGGAATGCTATTTGGTTGCTTTGAAGAATGGAGTCGTCCCAAGTGGACCATCTGAATGGCAACCGCAGTGCACATGATCTGAAGAGGAAATGGATCCAATGGTTAAAATGGATCCTTGAAAAGAAGTAGTAGAAAAGATCCCGGTGTGTATCCAATAACCTAAGAAAGTAAAGGCTGAAGAATCAATAATTGAAGAGTTGGAGTTAATCACATTGTCGATGGAATTCTCGGAGAGAAAGATATTTGTTGGATCCGGAGTCAAAAGAAGCAATAGTTGTATTTTTGAAGTCCAACAGTGATTTCTTTGCTGCATCCCACACCAACATGGCAGGGATCGACCCAGAGATAACAACACACAAACTCAACATGGATCCCTACCACACTCCGCTAAAGCAAGAGTAAAAGCCGCATGCTGGCATCAGCAAGAAAATGGTTGAGGAGGAAACGAACAAGTTGTTTGACAATGTTTTCATACGAGAGGTTAAGTATCCGGAATAGCTGGCCAATGTTGTAGTCATGCCTAAGAAAAATAGGAAATGACGGATGTGTGTGGATTATACAGACTTGAATAAGGCTTGTCCCCAAGACTCGTATCCGCTGCCACAAATTGACACGTTAATAGACTCCATGGCTGGACATAATCTATTAACCTTCTTGGATGCTTACTCGGGGTATAATTAGATCCTAGTGGAGCTTAAAGATCAAGAGAAACATCCTTCATCACTGATTGGGGAACATATTGCTACAAAGTGGTGCAATTCGACCTAAAAAATATGGACGTATCAAAGATTTGTGTGCCGCATGTTCAAAGAATATATTGGAAAATCAATGAAACTTTACATTGATGACATATTGGTAAGTCGGGATGGGTGGAAGATCATCTGAATCATTAGAGAGGATTTTCCATCCTTGGGTAGTATAACATAAAATTAAACCCCGAAAAATATATTTTTGGTGTTGGCTCAGGAAAAATTTTGGGTTTCATTGTGTCCGAGAGAAGGATTGAAGCAAACCCAGAGAAAATTAAAGAGAGAGAGAGAGAGAGAGAGAGAGAGAGAGAAAATCCCTGAAATTCTCACGGGGACAAAAGAAGTTCGCGTTTGACTCGCCAGATAGCATCCTTGAGCAGATTCATCTCAAAGTCTTCGAAGCGAGGTCATAAGTTCTTTTCTGTCTTGGAAAGAATAGTGCTTTTGAATGACTCCAGAGTGTAAACAAGCATTGAAAGAGTTGAAGCATTACTTGTCAAAAGCTCCTTTACTCGAAAAGCTAAAGGATGGGGAAACTCTGTTGGTCTATCTGGCTATGTTGGAAGTGTCTGTAAGAGCAGTATTGGTCCGTGAGGAGGAAGGAAAACAGCAGCTGATTTATTGCGTCAGTAAATCGCTGCTTGATGCCGAGATCAGGTACCCTTATTTGAAAAAATTGGCACTTGCCTTAATCACTATCGCACGGAAGCTTCGACCTTACTTTCAATGCCACCCCATAGTTGTAGTCACCAACTTCCCATTAAGGAACATATTACATAAGCCTGACTTACCCGGAAGGTGGCTAAGTGGGCAGTTGAGCTGAGCGAGTACAATATCACTTATCAACCTCGGACGGCCATAAAGTCCCGAGTATTAGCCGATTTTGTGGCTAATTTTAGTGCCCAAATACTTCCCCGGGGGAGAAAGAGAAGTTACTACCAAAGGGTCTAATATCTGAGGTTATGACACTTTACATTAATGGGGCCACAAATGTTAAAGTGTCAGGCTTGGTTTGGTTTTGGTGGCTCCAACTGGGGAAAGAGTAAGACACTCTATTAGGCTCCGTGTTGTGACCAACAGCAAAGCTGAATACGAGGCAGCGATAAAAAGTTTAGAGCTTGCTAAAGAGTTAGGGATGGAAAGAAATTGAGCTAAAGACTGATTCACAGCTGGTGGTGAATCAAATACTAGGGGACTATTTGGCCCGCGAGCCAAGAATGCAGCAACTCAAAGCCATAGTTAAACAAATTTTATCCAATTTTGAAGAATGGAAAATCGAGTAGATACCCCAAGAGGAAAATAGTGAAGTGGACGCCTTACCAAACTTAGGTTCCACAGCCAAGGTGAGTGACTCGGGGATAAGTTCAGTCGTCCATCTCCTCAGATCGGCCATCAAAAGAGTGAAACCTTAGGTGAACTTAATGAATCACACTTGGGACTGCCGTACCAAGTTCATCTCATACTTGGACTTGGGTACTTTGCCAGATGACGAAAAGGAAGCTCAGAAGCTGAGGATCCAAGTCGTCACTTACTGCCTAATTCAAGGTGATTTATATAGGAAGTTGCATAGCAGCTCGTTGGCCAAGTGCTTGGGTCTGGGGGAAATTGAGTATGTGATGAGGGAAATTCATGAAGGCGAGTGTGGCATCCATTCCGGAAGGAAAGCACTTACTCGGAAGCTACTTAAAGCAGTGCTATTGGCCAAGTATCGCCACGGATGCCAAGGAATTTGTTAAAAAATATAATAAGTCCCAACGCTATGCTCGCATGCTCCATCAATAGGCTGAACCCTTACACTCAGTTTTGTCCCCGTGGCCATTTATGAAATGGGGGGATGGATATCGTGGGTCCACTCCCCAAAGCTAAGGGAAATGTGAGATTTTTGCTTGTATTGACGGACAACTTCTCCAAATAGGTTGAAGTGGGGGCTTTCACCAATGTTCGGCAGAAGGAAGTCATCAACTTCATATGGAAAAACATTATTTGTAGATTCGGAGTCCCAAAAGAAACCACATGTGACAACGGCCCGCCCGCGGTTCATTTGCTTAGAAGTCACACATTTCTTTGGGAAGTCAGGAATCAAAAGGCTAGTGTCTACTCCATACCATCTGAGTTCAAATGGATAGGCCGAATCTTCAAATAGGGTAATCATTAAAAGTTTGAAAAAAAGACTTGAGGCATCCAAAGGCTCGTGGCCCGATGAACTCCCCGTAGTGTTGTGGGCAAATCGAAAACTGATGAAAAATAGCACCGGGGATACTCTATTTTCATTAGTCTATGTTATGGATGCCTTAATCCCCATAGAGGTTGGTGATCCCAGTTTCCGATATGCCAATGATATTGAAGAATTGAATCGAGAAGCGATGCAAGTAGAGTTTGATTTGTTTGACGGTCGTAGGGAGTTAGCCTTGATACGGATGGCACTTCACAAAAGACATATTGAGAACTACCTCAATAAAAAAGCAAAGTTCAGGACTTTCAAAGTTGGGGATTATGTGTTAAGGTCCGTGAACCAATCAACTAAGGGATGTAACGCTGGGAAGTTGGCATCTAACTAGGAAGGACTATACCGAGTCAAGGTTGTAGTTGGCAAAGGATCATATTAGTTGGAAGATATGAACGGAGAGTTGGAACCCTCAAATCGAAACATTTCCGATTTGAAGCAATACTACTTAAATCATAATGTACTTTACCTTATTGGCTTTATCAATAATCACCTGCGGCAATGAGCCCTAAAACGCTCCGACGCTTAGGTCGAATGATTAACTACCCCCCGTTTTTTTTTTCTTAACCTTTTCAGAAAGGGGTGGGAGCAGAATACAGTGCCCAGTTCCTCATCTTTCTTACTCGAGTACAGAGATGGCATGCAGTCCAACACGGAAGAGTATTACCCATTTGCGGCTCGAAGTCTCTCATACCGGGGACTGCCAGCTGACCCAAAGATATACAATCTTCATACCGAGGTCTGTCACCTAAAGATTAGCTTTTCTTTATTTTATTTATATAGCACCCAGTAGCAGCAATATTTAAAGCTTTACCTAAGTCTTTTTATGGTCAGTTTTAATGTAATCTACGACTATTATCTACAATGAAAAGGATATTATCCGAAGTCTTCATCAATATTCAACTTCTTGTAGTTATATTGCCTAGTTTTATTCATTCTAAATGCCCTAACATGGGAACAAGACGTCGTTCGGGTACGCATCGATATTTTTTCAAAATTTTGAAGTCCCAAACGACTCGGGTTAACGAAGCTTGCAAGCTGGATAATTATATCCCAAGTGTTTTATCATACTTCTCGATATGATAACATGCAAACACGGATAATAAAAAACAAATGAGTCCAAAGACATGGATAAATTTCATTAATATTCCACAGGAACTAACACTCGTCGGCGAAAATATTTACATTGGCTCAAACGGCAACAAAATTTAAAAGAAGTTGAAGGAAAATTAACTAGCAGGTGGAGAATCCGCAGCGGCAGTTGAATCACCTCCCTCCTCTTCATCTCTATAGGCTTCACCTCCGTCGCCTCCATCTTTAGAAACAAGCTCTTCCTCTTCAACTATTTCTTCATCTTCTTCATCACTTCAAGGTAAATCTTCTACCACCTTGCGAGCCTGACCAATCAAATCTTTACCCTCCATGACCGCTGCGAGGAGATCAAATCTTTCCTCTTGACACGCCCTTAATGTATCCAAGGGAGTCTTAACGACTCCCCACTGCTTGTCAAAGAATGCCTTCTTTTTCCTGGCTTGCAATCAAGCTATGAGACGATTATTTTCCCCTCTTAGGTGTTCAATTTCGCCTTGCAGCTGAGGCAGCTAAATGGGGATTTCAGGCAGTTGACGTAGTTTCTCTTGCAATGCCTCAATTTGCCTCGACTGATTTACCTTGGAGTTGTAATGAACAGTCGCCGTATGCGACAACTCGGCTTTCTTCTGCTCCAACTCGGTTTTCCTTTTCTCCAAATCAGCTTCAAGCTCTTGGGCTATATCATTAACCTTGTTCAGCTCCAGCGTGCAGGATTCCTTTTGGGTCTCTAGCTTGGCTTTTGCGCCTGTTGAAACATTTAGTGCCTCCGTAAGATCGGACTCTTTTTGGTCCACCAAAGTCTTAAGGTGAACAATTTCTTCCTTCTGCTTCATATCGAGTTCATCAACTCAATTCCTGATCTTGATAAGCTCGGACTCATGGCGTTCCTCGTGGTTGATGGCATCGATTGAGTACATGAAGTTGTACAAACGCATAAACGGAAAGTTAGTGGCTGATATATAGAAAATAGGGAAATCCAAAATGATGGAGGCTTTAAAAAATCACTCCAAGAGCCTCAACGGAACTCCTTGATAAAGCGCTAGTCATGGAAATGGTGGCAAGATGCTCCTTCTCCTTGGGGCTAAACAACTGATCAAAATGTTGGGCCATATGAAAGGGATCCTCCAACACATCCACACTATTCAGGATCTCTATCAAGATCTTCCTTGACCCCTCCACGGGAGCATGATCATTGGAAGGCCCAACATTCGTTGTCACTACCACCTCGGCAACTTTTTCCATCGATGGGGACAGCTAGGATTCGGCTTCATCCTCTTTGCCCTTCCCTTGGGCCTCAGCAGTCGCGCAATCAGACTCTTCAAGATCAGTTAAGTCACGCCCTGATCAAAATGTTGGGCCTTATGAAAGGGATCCTTCAAGATTTTTATTATGCTTGGATTTAAGAGGAAGTCCTATAAATAATGGAAGTTAGATCTGGACAAAGTCATGGGAATTCAAAATTCAAGGAAATGATGCATTTACCGTGCCTCGTCACGATCCATTTTGCTTCAGAGGCAACATGCATGTAGGTTCTGACTTCTTATTTGAATTAGCTAATTACGGCGTCATCCAATCCCTCTATGTTGGGATAAGGCTCAACTTTGATGGAAACAACTAAAGAAAAAAAAGAGAGACAACTTTTATTCCAAAGGACATTCGGAAAGCGGGATTACAAGGTAGCGATACTTATGCTATAGATTCCACTTCTCCAGAAAGTTGGGAGAGGTAGAGATCTGGCTTGTTGGGATGAGAACAAATCACTATTCCCATCCGTGGTCATACGGATCCTCATTTTTCTTCATCAGTGCGCATTTGCTGAGGCATGTCAAACGGACGATTCCTCATTTGTAAATCTTATGGGAATATAGAGAAATAAGATGTTGGAGAGTGAAAGGAATAAACATCATGGCGCCAACCACTCTCCAGAAATACGGCCCTAACTGTGCTAAACAAACACAGTAGGTGCAACAGAATGTGTCCACTACCTCGTGCAACCGAAGAGAAACACCCCAAGTAAATGGATAAGTGTAGACAAAGGAGTGACCGTCTACCGAGTTTGTAACCCTATGTTCTGTCGGCGGTACTTGAATTCTGATCTGGTTTTCATTCCATTTGCACTCAGCACGGAACGCTCCAGATGGTCATATGTGATCAAGCTTGAACTAATTCCACAGGAACATTGAAGTTCTTCCCCTCTTGGTCTTGCGTTTATTCATAGAGGGAAAGTCTTTCATGATATTGAAATCAATGTGAAGTATTTCCGCCACGGTGGGTTCTCTATCTTTGGATTTCTTGCTTATGCTTCTATTAGACGAAGAAGAAGCAGTTTGTGGTTGGGCCTCTCTTGTTCCCTCAGATATAATCATCACTTTGGATGGCAGAGCAGCAATACTAGCATCGATGCCAGGGCTCGATATAGCAATGCCCGCCTCAGTTTGTGAGACAACTTGCTGCTTGGAGTTCTTTGAAGACATGATTAAGATTTAAGCAAAGAATTGAAAATTCGCCGGCGAACGAAAATTTTTAAGATGATCAGAATTTTGATAATGCCAAAAACTTGTTTGAACTTTGTGTGCAAAGATTGTGAGAAAACAAAAGTGATCAATGAATGGTTCAAAAAGTTTATACAAGGAAGGAAGAATTCAGAGAGTCATCCTGACCTAAGGAACTGGCAGTGACATCATCACCATTCGTTGCCTAATACGTGAACAAAGAGAAGTCGAAGTGATAACTGCCATTTTCAAATTGTTTGGCACATGAAAAGCCACGTCATTTTTCCATTTAAATAATTCCACTTCTCGAGTATTTTTTCAATTGCTCAGCAAGTGGATGGACTATCTGTATTGGTCAAATATAGCCACGAACACGTGGCATGCGGAGATAAAAGTTCCACGAGATGGGGCTTGATATCACCTTAAAAATGAGGATACCGTGTAAGAATTCTCGTATACAAATCTCACCGAGTGTCCGAGCTATTCACGGATCGGATCCAGTTTTGTAACTGTCACCATGTTATATTGAATGATCGTGGGTCATCCACAACTAGAACATGGGATCATTAGATCATTAATGCCATGATCAGCCCACTCTATGCTACTATAAATAGTTCATCTTGTTCATTGTAAAAGGCATTCACAAATACATGTCAAAACTATGCCCAATTGTAATCCCAAAAATTACCAATACAATTAGTTTGTTCTTATCGATATTATTGCAGTTTCTTATTTTCCATTTGATTATTACAACTTTGATATAAAGGATTACTTGTAGCCCAATTACAAATTTAATTGTATTCTAAATTTCAATTTAGAGGCAACAAGTATAAGTTTGAAAATTTTCAATTAGACGAAAGCATGAGAAGGTGTTGAATTAGGGTTTTTGTAGAACAAATTAGAAAGGGGTCAAAAAATTCAAAATGGAAATGGTAGATTTAGCCATTGGGCAGTTCACGTGTTAGGCTTTTTTAAAGGCTCGTCTTAAAAATGGTAACAACCACTATGCCACGTGTCAGTCCAGGAAGTAATACTTCGAGTGTTATGGTTTAGGGGGTTAACATGAATTAGTGACGGTTTATGAAACTAGCAAAATAGTGATAGTTTTTTAGAGAGCTTTTAGCTCATTATCTCTATAATTTAATACATGATTGGTGTATTATTTTATACCTAGTATAATATGGAAAAATAACACATGAATAAAGTTATATATGGATTAAAAATTAAAATGACAACTCTACCCTGCAGAAGCTGACAACTCTACCCTCCAGAAGCCAATGATGCATCCAGGCATATAATTGTAAGCTCATCTATGAATCAAACGAGGATAAGATCCCTAAAAGCTGGTGAAATTTTGATCACTAGCCATTTTTGGACGCGCTCAATGGGGATTATCCACCGTTTCAAAATTCATTGAAGAATAGCCAAAAATTCGCGCGCACACTTAAGCTCCATTAGCATTGGAAAAACACCCCAGACTAGCCCCATAACAAAAAACTGTGGCTTTGAACAAAACTTGTTCAAAGCCCAAGTATTTTGTTACGGGACTTTATATATAAAGCTGAATCCCATAACAAAATGATGGGGCTTTGAACAAGTTTTGTTCACAGCCCCAGCATTTTGTTATGGGTTATGAGACTTTATATATAAAGCTTCAGTCTCATAATAATGCTGGGGCTTTGAACAAGTTTTGTTCACAGCCCCAGCATTTTGTTATGGGACTGAAGCTTTATACATAGTCCCATAACAAAATGCTGGGGCCTTGAACAAAACTTGTTCAAAGCCCCAGTATTTATACTGGGGTTAGTTTACTGAAGCTTCCCCAGTACAAATACTGGGGCCTTGAACAAATTTTGTTCAAAGCCCCAGTATTTATACTGGGATTTGTCCGGAGGTGGCTATTTCTCAGCGAATTTATTTTTGACGGCTACAAATCAATTAACGCGCGCCAAACAGGCCCCTACACTAAATTTTTACTAAAAGCTAAATGGTCTAATTGGCTTCAGACGTCAGGGGTTGGGTTGGGCTTTTTTGCCTTCTAAATAAAGAGGCTCTTTATAGAAAAAATGCGATATTAGGAATTGTATTTAAAAAATATTGATACTATTTTACTTTAAAAAATATAGCAATATTTTTTAATATAATATATTTAAACTCCAACAACTGTGTGTGCATGTATGCACATGTATATACAACATTGTATAGCATTGTATATAATTATATGTTATGTGTATATTTGTATATTCATAAGTGTATGTTATTATAAATACAAAATATACATGTATATACAAATCGTATATATTTTGCCTAAAGTACTATGCTTTGTAATAAATTTAAAAATAACGCTCATTAAGAAAACCATTAAATAAGGTGTAAATTTTACTATGTTATCCTTGTTTAATGTTTGACTACTAACTTTTTTTTAGAATTATTTTAATTATTAAGGATATAGTTGGAAAGAATAGTAAATTTAGTCTTGAAAATCTAAAGAAACATCTAATGTTGGACAAACCATTTCTCCTAAAACGACAACTAATTTAAGACGGAGTGAGTATAAGAAAGATTCTTAAAATGTTAATTAGCATAAAAATCTCTTAATAAATTGGACTAAATGAACTAAAGCACGATTGGAATCAGGAATGTTACCACTTACGTTACATATATACATTTAGAACTTTGCTATTTCAGTATTCGCATATTCTAATACCGAAATCTGAACTGAATACTAATTATGTAAAATCACATGCGCTATATTGAATTAAATAGCCGAAGAATCAAAATCAGAGATCGAATTTGGTACAGATTGGTATTCGATTATTTTTAATTTCATACCCACCCCTTGAAACGACCTCGGTAAGTCGTTTCGGAAGTTAGGACTGCGATTGGCGTGCCGATAATTTTAAAATATTTGTAATGTCCATTAGGACTTGTCTGTAAAATTTGATCTAAATCAGACCTCGTTTGGTAGCCATCGGAAGAAGGTTTCAGTTTTTATTGGCGATAAATATTAAAAAGAGATTTTCGAGCTCGGTTTTTGTCGAATGAGCTCCAATTCGAAATCCGAAAGTGCCGTTAGGTCCGTATGATTATTTGTGATTTTTGTAAACTTTTGAAAGTGAATTTCGATGTTGTTCGGCTAGTTTCCGCTAAAATGCCGAAAGTTAAATAATTTGACTTCTTTTCTATTTAAATTCGCATTTTGAGTTTCGGGAGTCCAATTTGAGATCCGCCTTCGCGAGTATGTTACATATATTTTGCATAACTTGTATGCAAAAGTTGGGATTATCTCGAATATCATAGGGTACTCTTTTAACTTTTACCGTAGCAGCGAATTTTAAAAGAAAAAAAAAAAAGACAAAAAGACAAAAACATCAAATTTAATGGCGGTAGGCAGAGGGATGTATATATCCCTTGAGCAGCTTCACTTGGAAGCTTAAAAGGAAAAGAATGAACAGAAACAGTGATAAAACGAGAAACATAACAAAAGCAAGAAATGGGAAAAAAGGCCAGAAAATGAGAAAAGGGCCGGAGAAAAGTAGAATTTTCACCCTGAAACATTCAGGTAATGATCCTAATATATTATTTGAGTTTATTACGTGTGTTTGAATATGTTTTAACGGTAAAACTTGGAATATTATACATCGTTTTAATAAGTTCAAGTAATAGTTTAAAGAGTCAAATGGACCCCGATAACGGAATTAAATATATATTCGTACTCAGTGAGTTATGGGCAACATATAAACGTAATATATTTAGGGTTTGGTTATGTGACCTTAAACCCTCTACATAGGCCTGGCCTGCGTATTGCGTATGCGAATAGGGTATCAGGTTCCTACCTGGATTGTCCTAAGATGTGAGGAATGAAGACTTTAGCCTAATGTGATATATTTTTCTGCTAATTGATCACAGTGGGATCGTTTGGAAATGAATTCAAAGAATAACGCGGTTTTTTATTAGCACTGCTAACTTTTGGAATGAGGTAAGTGTTTATATCCATTTATTTGGAGGCACCTGGCCTCGTGGATTTTCTACCACGTGTTCCTTACGTGTGTAGCTGCCGATAGGCGTACTCCTTATGCCTTAGCTTTGGATTTACATTGTATATCATATGTTATGTCATGTTGTTGGTATTGCATTGAGGATCTGAGCATGGTACCCTGGCTGTGAGTTGGCATCTACTTCCCGGCTGTCGATGAGAGTCTCGCGCCGGTGAAGGGTTATTATTGCATCACATTGCATTCATATGCATTATACGTCATTCATATGCATTACATTGCATATCATATTGGGTGCAGGAGTATTCCGCCCCAGGAGCAGGAGTATTCCGCTCCATTGTATCATATTGAGGGTAGGAGTATTCCGCCCCAGGAGCAGGAGTATTCCGCTCCAATGTATCATTTTGAGGGTAGGAGGATTCCGCCCCAGGAGAGTGCAGGAGTATTCCACCTCAGCTTTATATTATATCGGGTGCAGGAGTATTCCGCCTCTAGTTTATATTATATCGGGTGCAGGAGTATTCCGCCTCAGGAGCAGGAGTATTCCGCTCCAGTTGGTTATCAGATTGGATTCCCCTCGAATGCAGGAGTATTCCGCTTCGGGATGGGATTACGTGCACATGTGACCCTTCGCATCATATTTCATTTCATTTCATCTCACTTCATTTCATTTCATCCCAATTCATACCATTGTGTAGACTTGCGGTACATGACTACTGTTTTGCTTATATGTGCATTGCTTATTTGTTGATATGTTTCTGGCTCACATCCTTAGTTGAGTTTATAGTTTCTTACGTGTTTTCGATTATTATCTGGCTCTGCCTTTTTATAATTTAAATAAGAGGAATTTGGTCTATCTATTTCTTTTCTCCCTGGCTAGCTATCCTATTCTTTGAGTTGGCTAGTCTGCCCCACTTATTGAGTCCTTTTGACTCAACCTTGTTTGTTGTTTGTTTCTTGTCTATATATTTCGTTTCGGCAGGTTCGCTCCAGGATTGAGTTCGCCACGTTGTTCAGGAGCGAAGATGACTTCAGCTGTCAGGGTGAGCCAGCTTTTATTCCGGATGGCCACCAGTTTATTGTTCATTATTTCAGTTGCATTTTGCTCCCTCCAGGAGGTACCTATCTTCTTTTGTACTCTTAGATGTCTAGTCTGGATAGCCCTAAACCTAGTATGTTGGGTAGTCAGCTGTAATCTCTTTTGTACAACTTAGAGGTATCAATATGCCTGTATTTTTTTTAAGTCTTGTCTTTATTTATGAATTGTTATATCTATTTTCCTAATTTAATTGGTAAGGGTACGCCCGACGGGTCTAGGGGAGGATGTCGGGTGCCCGCACGGCCTAACAGGATTTCGGGTCGTGTCAGTTGGTATCAGAGCCCAGTTTAGAGTCTATCCAGACTAAGACAGTGTCTAGTAGAGTCTCGCTGATGGGTACGAAGACGTCCGTACTTATCTACGAGAGGCTATGATGGCATATAGGAGGAAGTTTCACTTCCTTCTTTTCTAATCGTGCATCGGTCTAGGATGTAAAAGTATTTTCGTTAATTCGTTCATGGTAAGTGTGAATTCTCGTGTGACAAATCAGCAAGCGGTATAAGTTCAAGACGAAGCAGTCTAGCCTGGGGTTAGCACTGACGAAGCCCCGAGAGTTGTCGTGCTGACGACCTAGTTACAGAGGCCCCAGTTATACGAGCTCGCGATGGGTAAGAGAGCAGGGCCTTGTAGTTCTCTTGGCTCTCTACAATGCATTACGAGAATCTTGGCGACGCAGATACCGTAAGAACCTATTATTCGCTGGGCAGCCTATCAGGTTGCCGCATGTGCAGACGTTCGATCTCAGGGAGCTCCTTTCTGGTTCTTAATATTGCTGCAGTAAATTATTTTCCGGAAGTAGTATGTGTTGTACCTCTAATTGTTCTGGCTGGTTAGCCAGCCGAGGTATCAGTTCAGTCCGAGTGTCTGAAGAGGTTGCATTATTTTACGCGGTTGAATCTTCCGATATTCTCAAGCCATGCATCAGATAATCCTTGTGTAAGTTTTTTTTTTTTAAATAAAATGATGTCAGTACATCCTTCTGGCTCTTGATTATATCGAGCGGTATGGTGTTGATTATTCTGCTTTCCAGTTTCAGGGGTCGGCCTTGAATTGGTTGGCCACTCTCTTATTAGCTAACCTGGTTCGGTTTTTCTTCTAGATTCGTGGAAAAGTTCCTTTTGAGTAGCGAGCGAGATGAAAAGTGTTGCCAGTGTGAGTGGATTGGACAGGGTAGCCTGTCGGTTAGCCTGTTGGTGTTTCATAATATGAGATTGAATTCTATAAAATGGCTGAATATGCATTTGAACTAGTCTATGAGCCTTTTGAGAGATTCAAAGATTTATTGATGACCTTTCTTCTTCCTTGAGATCCCAGATCGCTCGAAAAATTGAGGTTGGGACTTCATTTGATGTCACTGTTGATATTGCTCAAAGGTATTAGGTATACCATAAGTTAGAGGGGGAAGAGTTCGAGCGGGAGAGAAAGAGATCTTGTGGCCCTAGTGGGCAACCATAGTACCTCATTTGGAGGTAAGAGTTCTGATTATTTTGAGAAGTCACCTGCCAGGTTATCTCAGCTTGTAGAGCGTAATTCTCAAAGTGCGCAGGTAGTTCGTCAAGATCAGAGTCAGCTTTCTCTTTGTAGCTTTCAACAATCTGTCCAGCTCCCATATTCAACGAAAAGGTGTTATCATTGTCGTGAGTCTGGCTATCCTTTGAGGAGTTTTCCCTTACGAAGCAAGTAGACAATCGTCCTTCTTCTTTCCCTCAGGCACCTGCACAGTCGCAGGAATTTCATTTAAATGTTAATCAATCATAGAAATGCCACCATCCAATAGAGGTCGAGAGCGTGATGGTAGTGGTTCTTCTAGAAATAATTATCAGGGTAGTGGCTCGACTCAGCTGCAGAGGCAGTTCTATGAACTGCTAGTTTGGCAGGATGCTGAGGCATCCAATGTAGTAGGCCCATGTGTTTCTTCTTCCCTTATCTGTAAGTAAGATATATCTTTCCGATCGATCTGGAAATGGTGTGTCTTATCATGTTTCGACGGTTTCCTTGGATATTGTCGTAATTAAGAATTGGTTGCGGTAGAGGGGTGAGTTTCTGATACGATTTATTCCTGGCATTTATGAGACCCTACTAGTTTATCTAATCTAAATATGAGAGATTTGACGGTGAATATTGCTATTGCCTGCTTGGCATCCTATTATACCACCTTGTGTTATTCTGTCAAGTCATTTTACCTCTCTCCTCGGAAATCAGTGTTGGTAGGATGATGGGATTCTTATTCGTCACCATCAGGAATTGTCGTTGTTTCTTCTGATGTAAAGTGGCTAGTAAGTAATGCTCGATCTATGTGTCTCCTCTTGGTTCGAGATTCTAGTAGAGTCATGTTATTCTATGAGCTTGTCTTAGTTATAAAAGGGTATTCCGGTAAATTGTCAAATTGGTATGGATGTTTTTCCATAAAGCTTATTTAATGTCTATCTCTTCAATTGCGATTCTTTGGCTCGCCTGACTCGGAAGTAGTCTAGCTTTGGTAGCCAAGCAAAGAAGAAGATGAACTTCTTGAAGCTCTAATTATTTCTATCCTCGATCTATTTCTATTTCTTCTTCGTCCGGCACTAGTGAGCTTGGGCGATTGGTAGCCGCTTGTGACGTTTGTTGTGTTGAGCCAGAGTACGTGTTATTGTAGCCGGGTAAGCATATTATTGTTTTGAATATCAGTTTATCCGGGTATCCATTCCCATGTATAGCATAGTGCTGGTTCTGTTTTTGCGGATCATCCAGTTTCAGGGAAAACTCTGCTGAAATTTTTATATAGAAGTACCATCCATCAGGCGGTGGTGTTTACGGCAGAGGTATGGAGTTGTAAACTTGAGAGTCGCAGCTGTTTGGCAACTCGAAAGGGTAGTTGGTAGCTTAGGTCTGCCTACGTTCAGCTTTTAGCTAAATCTTCTTTAGTCCAGCAGACTGTGCGAGGATGGTTATTCCTATTCAAATGGCTGCATGAGTTTGTGCTTTAAGTGGAGGAGTCTTCCTCCAAATACTGAATGTGAATATTAAATCTTTGAGGTGTTGA
Source organism: Petunia secreta (assembly GCA_029990175.1). NCBI lineage: Eukaryota > Viridiplantae > Streptophyta > Magnoliopsida > Solanales > Solanaceae > Petunia > Petunia secreta. The sequence continues at coordinate 18,847,381 of JARKIP010000038.1, read as the reverse complement.
TGCCACTTTTCTCACGACCCAAAGTAAGGCCACGGCAGAAATCTACAATGAGTGTCGATCATTGTTAAACCCACTAATAATCTATTAATGATAGAGATAAGTTGGCAACCTGATCATATATACGTACCTATCTGCTGAAAACATAAAGTCTGGAAAAATGACACGACTTTAACTTGCTGGCAATTAGAACATTGAGCCACAAATTCTGCTATGTCACACTTCATTCCATCCCACTAATAAATCTTCTCAAGATCATGGTACATCTTAGTCGAACCTGGATGAACAGTGTATTTAGAACAATGTGCCTCTATCATAATCTGTCCACGTAAATTTGCAACATCAGGAGCACAAAGTCTGTCTTTATACATGAGAACACCGTCAGTAGTATCCCTGTATGGCTACTCCAGTTTTCTTCTGGCTATCTGTCTGTATTCAACTAGAACTGGATCCTCATACTGACGCTGTTTTACTTCATGGAAATTTAGAGTTAAAGGTCTAGTACAGCTTATTGACAATCTATCATATATCTCTTTCACACCTCAACTCTTTGAGAAGTTACTTTAGCATTATAAGTGCACATGTAATCAACTTTGTTGCTAGTATTCTGCCTCGACTCATGGTCCAACTACATGTCTCTTTTATTTTTACTTTTTCAAGTCATAATACTTCCAATTCAAAGACAATATCCTGAAGTAGATGTTCAGTCTGAAGATCATTCCTGGTCTGAATCATACTATCCAGTAGTATTTGCATGATCCTTATCCTTATATGATAGACCATGTTCAGATGAACCTTTGACATACATTAGGATATGAGTAACTACATTCCCACAAGGAGCTTACGGAACAACACTAAAATCAACTGAGATGTTGCATAATGCGTTCGTAAAAATAAGATAGCTTGCATCAAATCTTTTATAGTGTGTAATGACAAGGTACTTCAAAATCTTCCCCTATGGCATCAAGCGTGAGCTAATTCTTAGTTCCATCGACCTATTCTATATGGAAAGGTATATCGAAGAGGTGATTATCTGCTGAATCATGTTAATCCATCCAAAGTTCCGTGTATGTTTGTTTCAAAAATGTAGAACTCTCCTCTCGTGATCGAGGAAGGATCGTCTTAGTTAGAATAATCCGGGCAATGGTATTATCATATTATCTAGATATGTTTTATTCCAAGAGTTCGGTATTCGTGTTATAATTCGGATTCTGCAATCATGAGATAATATCCTTGGAGTAGCTTATAAAGGTCGTGCAAGTTTTTTTTGTTATCTGTACGGATTTTTCTTTAGATTTAGGCTCGTTCGAGGACGAACGAGAGTTTAAGTGGAGGAGAATGAAACGACCTCGGTCAGTCGTTCCGAAAGTTAGGACTGCGATTGGCGTGCTGATAATTTTAAAATATTTGTAATGTCCATTAGGACTTTTCTGTAAAATTTGATCTAAATCAGACCTCGTTTGGTAGGCATCGGAAGAAGGTTTCAGTTTTTATTGGCGATAACTATTAAAAAGAGATTTTCGAGCTCGGTTTTTGTCGAATGAACTCCAATTCGAAATCCGAAAGTGCCGTTAGGTTCGTATGATTATTTGTGATTTTTGTAAACTTTCGAAATTGAATTTCGATGTTGTTCGGCTAGTTTCCGCTAAAATGCCGAAAGTTAAATAATTTGACTTCTTTTCTATTTAAATTCGCATCTCAAGTTTCGGGAGTCCAATTTGAGATCCGCCTTCGCGAGTATGTTACATATATTTTGTATAACTTGTATGCAAAAGTTGGGATTATTTCGAATATCGTAGGGTACCGTTTTAACTTTTACCGTAACAACGGATTTTAAAAGAAAAAAGAAAAAAAAGACAAAAAGACAAAAACATCAAATTTAATGGCGGTGGGCAGAGGGATGTATATATCCCTTGAGCAGCTTCACTTGGAAGCTCAAAAGGAAAAGAATGAACAGAAACAGTGATAAAACGAGAAACATAACAAAAGCAAGAAATGGAAAAAAAAGGCCAGAAAATGAGAAAAAGGCCGGAGAAAAGTAGAATTTTCACCCTGAAACATTCAGGTAATGATCCTAATATATTATTTGAGTTTATTACGTGTGTTTGAATATGTTTTAACGGTAAAACTTGGAATATTATACATCGTTTTAATAAGTTCAAGTAATAGTTTAAAGGGTCAAATGGACCCCGATAACGGAATTAAATATATATTCGTACTCAGTGAGTTATGGGCAACATATAAACGTAATATATTTAGGGTTTGGTTATGTGACCTTAAACCCTCTACATAGGCCTGGCCTGCGTATTGCGTATGCGAATAGGGTATCAGGTTCCTACCTGGATTGTCCTAAGATGTGAGGAATGAAGACTTTAGTCTAATGTGATATATTTTTCTGCTAATTGATCACAGTGGGATCGTTTGGAAATGAATTCAAAGAATAACGCGGTTTTTTATTAGCACTGCTAACTTTTGGAATGAGGTAAGTGTTTATATCCATTTATTTGGAGGCACCTGGCCTCGTGGATTTTCTACCACGTGTTCCTTACGTGTGTAGCTGCCGATAGGCGTACTCCTTATGCCTTAGCATTGGATTTACACTGTATATCATATGTTATGTCCTGTTGTTGGTATTGCATTGAGGATCTGAGCATGGTACCCTGGCTGTGAGTTGGCATCTACTTTCCGGCTGTGGATGAGAGTCTCGCGCCGGTGAAGGGTTATTATTGCATCACATTGCATTCATATGCATTATACGTCATTCATATGCATTACATTGCATATCATATTGGGTGCAGGAGTATTCCGCCCCAGGAGCAGGAGTATTCCGCTCCATTGTATCATATTGAAGGTAAGAGTATTCTGCCCCAGGAGCAGGAGTATTCTGCTCCATTGTATCATTTTGAGGGTAGGAGGATTCTGCCCCAGGAGAGTGCAGGAGTATTCCGCCTCAGCTTTACATTATATCGGGTGCAGGAGTATTCCGCCCCAAGAGAGTGCAAGAGTATTCCGCCTCTAGTTTATATTATATCGGGTGCAGGAGTATTCTGCCCCAGGAGCAGGAGTATTCCGCTCCAGTTGGTTATTAGATTGGATTCCCCTCGAATGCAGGAGTATTCCGATTCGGGATGGGATTACGGGCACATGTGACCCTTCGCATCATATTTCATTTCATTTCATCTCACTTCATTTCATTTTATCCCAATTCATACCATTGTGTAGACTTGCGGTACATGACTACTGTTTTGCTTATATGTGCATTGCTTATTTGTTGATATGTTTCTGGCTCACATCCTTGGTTGAGTTTATAGTTTCTTACGTGTTTCCGATTATTATCTCGCTCTGCCTTTTTATAATTTAAATAAGAGGAATTTGGTCTATGTATTTCTTTTCTCCCTGGCTAGCTATCCGATTCTTTGAGGTGGCTAGTCTGCCCCCACTTATTGAGTCCTTTTGACTCACCCTTGTTTGTTGTTTGTTTCTTGTCTGTCTATTTCGTTTCGGCAGGTTAGCTCCAGGATTGAGTTCGCCACGTTGTTCAGGAGCGAAGACGACTTCAGCTATCAGGGTGAGCCAGCTTTTATTCCGGATGGCCACCAGTTTATTGTTCATTATTTCAGTTGCATTTTGCTCCCTCCAGGAGATATCTATCTTCTTTTGTACTCTTAGATGTCTAGTCTGGATAACCCTAAACCTAGTATATTGGGTAGTCAGCTGTAATCTCTTTTGTACAACTTAGAGGTATCAATATGTATTTTTTTTAAGTCTTGTCTTTATTTATGAATTGTTATATCTATTTTCCTAATTTAATTGGTAAGGGTACGCCCGACGGGTCTAGGGGAGGATTTCGGGTGCCCGCACGGCCTAACAGGATTTCGGGTCATGTCACCCCTCATTGTGGAGGAGGAGGGGCAGGACTGGGAAGAAAGGGGGATGAAAGGATGAGAGGAAGGTAGGGACATTTGTAAATAAAAGAATGAATTTTTATAGAAAAGTATAATTTTTAGAAGTTTATAAAAGATAGCAACATTTTAGCAAAATTATCCAATATAGAGGAAATGAAAGTTAATTACAAAATATAGAAAAATATAGCATAACATAGCAAAACTTTACATTCTTCCTTCCATTCCCCCAATTTCACTCTTCCTCCTCCCCTCCCCAAATTTCACTTGCTCCCAACTTTTTTTAGTGGAACCAACCACCTCGTATCTCTCTGTATCTCAACTACCAACCACCTCGTATTTCGCTGTATCTCAATTGCCAACCACCTCGTATCTAGCTGTATCTCAACTATCAACCACCTTGTATCTTGTTGTATCTCAACTACTAACCACCTCGTATCTCGCTGTATCTCGTTGTATCTCCACTACCAACCACCTCGTATCTCGTTGTATCTCGATGTGTCTCAACTACCAAATACCTTGTATCTCATTATATCTTATTTTATATCGGTATATCTCAACTACCAACCTTCTCGTATCTCGCTGTATCTAGACGGTTTCTGCATTGTATCTAGCTGTTTCTAGATTGTTTCAATGTTGTTTTATCCTGTTTGTGTGTTTCTCACTGTATCTACAGCAGAAAATGGGAGAGTACAAAAAAATAAAGGGTGAAGGGTAACAACCAGTGCGAATGATCAACCCCAGAAAAAGGACCACAATGGTGGTGGAATAAAAAAACATATTAGAAACTAAATATTTTAAATTAAAATGAATTAATTAATATAAAATATGTTCTAAACATTTCAACCAAAATATCCCCAATCATCTTTATGCATAACATTCATCCTTATCGAAATCTTTGCCTGCTAAAGCCCGACAATTCTTCAGAGAAAGCCTAAGTTTGTTGTGGTAAATGAAAAGGGGTTTCATCGATATTATCACATTCAAAATTCACTTGTTTGTTTAAAGCCTTTTGCACCCTACTAGAAACATTATTTTGAAGAATGTCGCTTTCATCAACATTCTTTTTTGAATTTGTAGACTCTAATTCAAGCTGAGAATTTTTTCCATGAATCCGGCAGAAATGGCGGTGGCGCAGATGCCAGAATCACCTCCGGTAAATAGAAACAACAACGAGTAGGCAGAAACAGAAACGACAACGAGTACGCAATAACGAGTATATCAACCGCGTTTCACTAAGAATTTGGAAGGGAAACTACAACTGATAAACCAGATCTACATCTTTTCACTAGAATTTAGAAAAAATAATGGCGGACATTGAAATATGGGGTAAATACGAGTTTGGGAAGGTATAGTTTGATATTTTCCGGTGGTGACCGACAGTGGTCAGAGATGGAGCTCCAGCGGGTTGCAAGAAAACTGCCAGTGTATTTGATCGGAGCATCTTGTTTAATGTCGCATTTGATCATATTTTTCAAATATTGCTAGGAAAAAATATTGCTATGCCTCGTAATTTGTATAATGTTATTCTTTTTTTATAATATAGGGATGTAGCCTAGTATATTTGTGTAAAAAATTATAAAAGAACTTGTGCAATTTACAAAACTCTACAAAACTATACAATTTAACACTCTTTTTTATAGTAAAATGTCAATATTATCCCATTTTCAAAACATAGCAGTATTTTTTCTCAAAACATAGCAAAATACATACAAAAGGGTGATAAAACCCTAGATCCACCTGTTACCACCCCAGCTGCCGCCCACCATCACTGTCACCACCACGGGCCATCAGCCGCCAGTCGCTGGAAGTTATTATTTTTTAATTTATTTTTAGATTTGTGTGTATTTTCACTGTATGGACAATGATACATTGTGTATATAGTGAAAATACAGTATATACACACACGTACAATTATTATATATTTGTATATTCTCTGTATGGTTACTGTATGCACAGTGTATGCATGTTCATTCGCCGGACATACACACCAAAAATAAATCGATACGCGTTGTATAATATTGTATGGAAAGTGTATATTCATTGTACATTCGGTGTATAGTTACTGTACATAAAGTGCATATACCGCGCATATAATGAAAATACGCATAACATACATTCCATACAGTCCACAAAAATCAAACGTACACCACAACCACCATGGTTCTACCGTGTCTCACCGAAAAATTCAAAAAAAAAAAAAAAAAAAAACAACGCAGCAGCCCCGCCTGGTCATCACCGGAAACCAGCCGCCATACAGTCCATAATACAATAACCAGCCACCATACACCGTTGTAGTCACCGAAAAAAAGTAAAAAAGGACAAAAAAACAAAAGAAATTACCAGCAGCTCCGGCGACGAGCAGATCTACAGCATTGTCGCCGACAGAGGAACATATATCCGCCGTCAACGATGTAGCAGACCCCAGAAGAAAACAGTGGGTATCCGTCAGCGTCACAGCAGCACGCGGCGAAGCACCGCGCGACGCCCGCGACGGAGCAATGCACAACTGAGCAGCAATAGGGATGGGGTTGGCGGAGACGACGGCGGAAGGGTGGGGGAATGTTGCCGGCGGTGGAAAATCAGTAGAGTGGGAGAGAAAAGAGTGAAAAGAGAGAGAGATCTAGGGGCTTTTGCGACATGTTTGGTCGCATATCTAAAAATATTGCTATGTTTGGTAAAGTGACAAAATATTGTCATATTAAAAAATACAATAAAATGACACTGGGCGTAATTTGGCCAAAGAACTTTTGTGTTTTTGAAATATAAAGATATTTACGCTAATAATTATTTTAGAAAGCTTTATTACCCATTATATCGTCACTTTTAAAAATTATAAAACAGCTACGAGATTCGAATGACTTTGTATTAGTTAGAATAATTAGTTTGATAATTTACCTATATTTATATAGTACTATAATTTTTATGACCTTATGTGTAGTTAATTCCATCCAAGTGTGAAGGGGCTACGAGAATTAGCCAGAATAAGTATTCTATTTAATTTAGACATCCTATAATATTAAATTCAAAGTCAGCAAGTCAATATTATCTTTAATATATAGCAAGCTTTTTCTTGGAAATTGTGGCAAGGGGCTGATCATTTGAACGAAGTACCCTAGATTTGTATCGATGTAACTATACATATTCCTTTTCTGTCGATAGTGCCAGTTATGATCACTTGCCTCCGAAGTTTTTGAAATTTTGCTCACACCTAAGTTACAGCCATTTTCCTATATAGAATGCTAAACACTAAAATGAGGTCAACCATTTTTTTAAAGAACGAATTATTCATGTGTGGAACAAATAGATGCAGCGTTTCGACTTGTGCCATATTGCAAAAGCTAAAGATGTAGGTAACTAACGCAATTAACAATTCAATAGTTGCAGCATGATGTATTATTGACAAGTTGGCTCTTCAAGTGATTACTTCTGGCAAGTTAATAGATAATTATTCCTCTTTCCAGAATCCGGACCAGAACGATTAGGATTCTGCCAACCCTTATGCTAAAAAAAAAAGGTTTAGAGGATTGAAATGCGAAAGTTAGAATAAGTAATGGAAACACTAGTAAATGTTAGTGTATTTCCTAAAAACGTATTCCAGGTGTTACAATTAAATTTATATTTAGTTGAGTCTTAGGCGATCATTTATATCTCAATTTGATCGATTGACAAGCAATTTATGTTGACAAGTAATTGGTTTTCTGAGTACTAACGCGAAAACAATGCAACAAGTTCGAATGAATGGAGTGATGAATTCGATGAAATTATACTACGAGTCCAATTCGAAGACACGTATGATCGAATATAAAACTAAATAACAGATTCATTAGATATGATGAAAAACTAAACGAACACAAGCAGTCGATGTTATACGATTCCGACCACAATCAAAGGGATTAGTTTTATTCGATCTTAAATAAGCTAATTCGACAAGATTCGATGAATCAAGCTATGATAGATTTAGATTATCGATGACAAATATGTGAGATTGTATGACTTAGCCGATGATGAATTTGAATGGAATGATAGAGATGCAATTCATGAAACGAACTTTATCAGATTAACACCGCGAACAAGATAATGATGACAATCGTTTTAATGTGATCGATATTAATCAGTAAATACAATGAACAATGAATTAGTTATACGATCAAAGCAATGATAATAGATTAATGAAATCGATGACAACAAATAAATGTAGCAAGCAATGGAAATAGCATGCAGACAACGAAGTAATCAATAACAAATCAATGAATAAAGCAGTAAAACTTATTGTATTGAAGAATCGGAGGTTGGTGCTCTGATAAAAGAGATGAATTCCCCTCCAACTCTGAACCAAGCCGCGATTGATGTTTGATACAATAGTAACAATAATAGTGGGAAATTTGCTAATAGTAATAAGGGCATAATTGAGTGAGAATAGTGTAGCTGATGAATTAGGGATACTTTTGTTCTGATGAACGAAAGTTTAAAAATGGGGAAACAGGGGTTTATTTATAGGTTGAAGTGGTGAAGTTCCCAACCCTAGAAGAACTCCACTTTATCACATCTCTCTTCAGTCACGCAACAGCAGTTGCCCACGTTCAAAAACTTCCGCCAAATTCGTTCCGACAAAATCGAGATAAGTTCACCCAAAAGTTATCTGCTAAAGCAGTCGTCTTCGAAATATTCCGATCACAATACAAAATAATCGATCACATCAATGATCGAAGCTGTTTTCGATCCGACCTCACCTAATGACATCTTCGGAACCTATCCTCACTCCGCCACGTAGTTGACCACGTGTCCTTTGCGTGATCGAACAGAAATTGACCAATACAGATAGTCCCTCCACTTGCCAAGCGTGTGTTCGAAAACTTGGCAAGTGGCTTGAATCATTAAGCGGGAAAACACGTGGAGTGTTCGTGGCCTTTCAATTTGAAACGTCAAACTATCACTTCAACTTCCCATCACTGCACGTGTCAGGCATCGTGCGGATGATAGTATTCATCGGTTATCGAGGCAATGATGATTTTTGGCCTTAAAAATTCCAACCTTAAACTCATTTGCAAACTTTACAACTTCCAAAACTTTAAAAACTCTCCAACTTCTTCAAGTCAATTTCCAGAGTTTCTTGCCTGTGTTCTTCAATTCTGTTTAAAATCTTCAGATTAATTGTTCAAATTACCAGGTTGTATTTAAAAATGTCATCATCTTCTTAAAACGTTGCTGATACTGAAGCTACTGCCTCTACCGCTACTGCCTCCACCGCCACTGCCTCCACAGCATTGCCGCAGTCCGCCGCGTAGTGGAGCAAATTGCCACCATGGCTAGCCCTTCATGAGATAAGAAGGGCAAAAAGCGAAAAGAAGAGAAAGCAGAAGGACTTTGGCCCCAAAAAGCTGTGCACGGAAATTCTTCCGAGGAAGTTCACTTACGACAATGATTGCAAAGTGAGTGTCCAAAGCGATTCAGATAAAAATAAGAAGAAGAAAATTCCCATTGATTCTGTATATTACGCGATTACCCCTGAATCTATACCACGAGTTCGGGAAAACTGTGGTTGGAAGACTGGCATAGTCGATGTGATGTATCCTCCGAGGAAGTCGACTTTAGCTACCCACATCAAAGATCATTCGGTTGTGCTGACCTACCCTTTTACTATCGGCTTCGCTCTTCCGGTTGATAATGTGATCGAGGAATTTTGTAAGATGTACAATGTTTGCCTCGGACAGCTTTCTCCAGCTATATGGAGAACGGTGGTGATCATGCGGTGGATTGCAGAAAAGGCGGAAGTGGAGTTGACACTTCGCCACATTCACAACATCTACTCCCCCCGAGTTTATAAAGGAGGGGTGATTAACTTGGCCAAACGAGGCCAGTGGGCCCTGATCTCCGACAACGATAATGATCTTCAGGGGTGGGACCAACATTTTGTTTTTATCCCCACGGACCAACTCGTTCAAGATCTTGGTCTCCCTGCAAGTTCCTCCGATGAAGGCTCCGAAGGAGATGATGAATGAATTGAACTTGTTTTTGGTTTAATTATTTTTAACCAGTAGCTTGGTCTTTTGTTGGTGATACGATAAGGTCTTTTGACCCATGTATGTAAATATGTTTCAAATTAATGAATTATGTTTTTAAGAAATCCTTTTATCGCTTTGTATGTTGTTTTCCGAAGATAAGTTGGTTTGATCGTTCGAAATGTTAATGATTTAGCGATAGTCGTTGGAAAAAATATAATGTGATTGGGGCCCAATGTACTTAGTTCATAGTAAAGAATGACGTCTCACTTTCACGTAATGCACTCTTCGAACCATTTCGAGTTCGGCAATTTAGATTCAAACACATGTCAAAATTTTGAATTGTTAAATTCAGCAATGGTAAGATCGATAACACAAAATGACCAGTGTTGTAGAGATCGTGAAAAATGATTAAGTGTTGTATATTATTGAAGTATTGGCCGCTATCGGGCGCTTGATATACTTTGGGATCGGTTGATTCGATCGGTTACACAATGTGGTCGTTTAAAGGCGTTGATAATAAAGAAATTTCTTGATCGCTAATAGATCGTTTACATATTGAATGTCTCATCTAAACGAAGCCCCCAGTTTTGAGTGAAAACATTGGGGCTTGAAGTTTTTGTCCAATTTGAACGAGTCCCAGTTCGAGTGAAAAAATTGGGGCTTGAAGTTTTTGTCCAATTTGAACGAGTCCCAAGTTCAAGTGAAAACGTTGGGGCTTGAGGCCTTCATCGAATTTTGGACGAGTCCCCGGTTATGCCTTCCATCGACTGCATCTTCATCTTCGAAGGAAGTCCCTGATTTCTGGACAGTCCCCAGTCTTCTAGTGTGCGATTATTCTACTAACTCTATCCCCCCCAGTGTTTGGGTGCGAAGTTTGAGCAGTCGAACACTGGATTTCGAACTTCGACATCTGAAACGAAATTGTTGAAAGATAAACACTAAGAGAGCGTTAAAGATGAAGACCACGTTAGAATATTCGTCAGACTTATCAACCCCGATTGGAGAATTTCGAGCTCAAATATTCGTGGGCGATGTTTGTCATCATTAGATTCCAACTATGCCTATCATCTAAAAATATTAGTGTCAAATAATCAATAAAGTGCGCCCGATGAAGGGGAAATGTAAATTACGCAAGTAAAAGAAAAACTGAAATTCGATCATATGATACCGCAGTATTTAGAAGTAATACTTCTTCAATTGTGTGATATTCCAATTGAAGTCGACCGGCTTGGAGTCCATTGTCTCGAGTTGGTATGAACCTTTTCCGATCACTGCCTCGACCCGATAAGGTCCTTCCCAATTTGCTCCTTGTTTGCCTTCTTTTGGTTCATCCTTCTTTGGCCTTTTGATCCTCAATACATAATCACCTACATTAGAAGCTCGATACCTGATTTTTTTGTTGAGGTAGTTTTCTGCCCTTTGTTTCTATGCTTGTATCCAAACTAGTGCCATATCCCTCTTTGCCTCGACCAAATCCAAGTCTATCAGCATGGCTTCTCTGTTTGATTCGTCGGTGGAATGAGCAAACCGAAGGCTAGGTTCTCCGACTTCCACCGAAATCAGTGCTTCTGCTCCATATACAAGTGAGAACGGAGTCTCCCCAATGCTGTGTTTCACCGTCCTTCGATGAGCCCACAACGCACCTAGGAGCTCGTTCGGCCAATTGCCCTTTGATTCATCCATCCTCTTCTTCAAGTACTTTATTATTGTCTTGTTGGAAGACTCGGCTTATCCGTTTGCACTGGGGTGATAAGGTGTTGATGCAATCCGCTTGATCCCCCACTTCTCGAAAAAGCTGTGATTCGTCTCCCCACGAACTGTTTGCCATTGTCGCATGTGATCTCTTTCGGGATCGCAAAACGACAAATGATGTTCTGGTGAATGAACTTGATAACTTCATGTTCACGAATTTTAGCCAAAGCAATTGCTTCTACCCATTTAGAAAAATAATCTATCAAGATTAAAATAAATCTTACCCCACCGGGCGCTGTTGGAAGCTGCCCGACCAAATCCATTCCCCACTTCATGAATGGCCACAGTGAAGTGACCGAATGAAGGGACTCTGCTTGTTGATGTATGAGGTTACCGAATCGTTGACATTTATCACACTTACGAACGAAGTCCTTGGCATCCTCTACGATCGTTGGCCAATAGTATCCAGCTCTGATTATCTTTCGAACCAACGATTTACTGTCGGAATGATTGCCGCATTCGCCTTCGTGAACCTCTCTCAACACATAGCTAGTTCCATCTGGCCCAACGCACTTTGCTAAAGGGCCATCGAACATTCGCCTATAGAGTTGGTTATCTAAAAGGCAATATCTGGCCTTTTTAGCTTTGAGCGATCGGGCAGATTTTTGTCATCGGGTAGTGTGCCTTCCTGCAAATAGGACAAATATTTGTTTCTCCAATCCCAAGTATGGTTAACGTTGTTTACCTCTTTGATGCTCCGACAAAGTGGGGATTCGAACAAATGAACCACCGTTCCATCGAGTTCTCCATTGACGATAGCTGCGGAACCGAGGTTGGCTAAAGCATCTGCCTCGATGTTGTCCTCCCTCAGGATTTAGGCTATCTTCTATTCCTGAAAAGAAGTTAGAAGATTGTGTACCTTGTCGAGCAGTTGCTGCATTCTCGAATCTCGAACACACACATCTCCTTGGATTTGGTTCACCACTAGCTGGGAATCACTTTTGATATCCAATCGTTCGATTTTCAAGTCTTTTGTGATCTTTAAACCTGCAGCGAGGGCCTCATATTCGGCCTCGTTGTTAGTCTTTGCATGTAATTTGATCGCACACTTGAGTTTTTCTCCGGTAGGTGCTATCAACAAAATTCCAAGGCCAGTTCCTTTCACGTTTGAAGCTCCATCGGTGTACATTATCCAGACTCCGGGATCTGGATCTCACGTTATTAGCTCCTCTTTCTTTGCTTCCGGAAAGATGTTAGCGCTAAAGTCTGCTACAAAATCAGCTAAAACTTGAGATTTGATGGCGATGCGAGGCTGGTAAGTGATATCGTACTCATTCAGCTCGACCGCCTATTTCATTAATCGACCAGAGAGATCTGGCCGATGTAAAATATTTCGTAATGGAAAAATAGTTGTAACAAATATAGAATGATATTGAAAATACGGTCTTAGCTTTCGTGCGGCAGTGACTAGTGCGAGTGCCAGTTTTTCTAGATGTGGATATCTTGTTTCTGCATCTAATAATGTTTTACTAATATAATAGATAGGAAATTGGTTACTCCGTCCTCGCAAACAAGGACAACGCTCACAGCTAGGTAGACCAACATTATTCTCCTTCGACTGGTTTTGAGAGTAGTGGAGGATTGGATAAATATTGCTTCAATTCTTTGAGGGCTTTTTTGCATTCTGGTGTCCAATCAAAGCTTTTTTTTTCCTTAGCACCGAAAAGAACTTGTGACATCGTTCAGATGATCTCGAGATAAACCTGCTGAGATAGGCTACTCGACCGGTCAGTTGCTGAACTTTTTTCACCGTTGTCAGATCTTCGGATATGCTTTCGATTGCCTTGATTTTGTCTGGATTGGCCTTGATTCCTCTTCGTGATACGATGAATCCCAAGAACTTGCCGGATCCGACCCTGAACGCGCATTTCTCCTGATTCAGTCTCATGTTGAAGCGCCTTAATATTGTAAAAGTTTCCTCTAAGTGACCCAAATGATCTTTCCTTTCTAACGACTTAACTAACATATCATCAATATATACCTCCATCGTTTTTCCGATCAGGCCCTTAAACATAGTGGTAACCAAACGTTGATAAGTAGCCCCAGTATTCTTGAGGCCAAAGGGCATAACAGTATAACAATAAGTCCCCGTGTCTGTGATAAACGAATTTTTTTCCCAATCTGCTGGATCTATCGAAATTTGGTTATAACCTGAATAAGCATCCAAAAAACTCAGCATTTCGTATCCTGCCGTCGAATCAATCAATCTATCGATGTGATGCAGTGGGAACGAATCTTTTGGGCAAGCTTTGTTAAGGTCTGTGTAATCGATGCATACTCTCCACTTCCCATTTTTCTTCGGTACTACAACAGTGTTTTCAAGCCACTCTGGGTGTTTAACTTCCTTCATGAACCCATTCGCCAACAATTTATCTACTTCATCGTTGATAACTTTCCTTCGGAATCCTCCATTCGGTCGTTTCTTTTGCTTCACTGGCCGATGTCTTGGGTCGACATTTAACTTGTGTGTGGCAACCTTTGGGTCGATCCCTATCATGTCCGCGTGGGACCAAGCAAAACAATCAGAATTATCCTTAAGAAAAGATATAATTTTCGCTCTTACTTCGGCATCCAACTCTGCCCCGACGTATACTTTCCGATCTAGTTTGTCATCGAATAGCGTTAATTCCTCTAATTCTTCTATCGTAGAATCTTCAGCTTTTTGTTTATGTGGTTCTCTAACACATGATGGAATCGGTGCGAATTCATCTTCGACTACGGGCTCCGCTAACTGTACTCGCTGAGCACGTGACAGAGTCGCAGTGAAGTCTTTGGCCACAGATTCCACTAACTGTGATTGCTATTTTTGAACGCCATCCTTAACAGCCACTGAGTAGCACTCTCGAGAAGCCTGCTGCTCACCGCTTACTTCGCGCACTCCCCATGGAGTGGGAAATTTTACAACTTGATGTAGAGTCGATGGAACCGCTCCCATAGCATGGATCCATGGTCGACCAAGTATCACGTTGTATGCCATATCACCTTTCATCACTTGAAACAGTGTATCATTTTCAACGCCTTCTGCGTATGTTTAAATTGTAATTTCTCCAATGGTAACTTCGCTCGAATTATTGAAGCCCGATAACACTGTTGAACGAGGCACGATCTTACCGTTCAACTGCAACTATTCCACTACCCTAGAATGTATTACGTTAACAGAACTGCCGGCATCGATTAACACCCTCTTTACATCGGCATCGTCAACCCTCATCGTTACCACCAATGCATCATGATGGGGATGAATCCTTTCATCGAAGTCGAAATCCCCGAATACAATCTCATCGTTCATGTCGTCTCGTATCCCCTTATCTCGCGTGAACGAAATCTTTGCATATTTCTTTGTAGTGTAAGTTACCCCACAAATGAAATCTTTGCATATTTCTTGTTGATGCGAGCGTCTTGATCCTTGACATAGTTTGTTAAGCCAGCAATCGCCTTTGTCAAATCTGCAAGTTATTCCTCCACCGTTAAAGTATTAGTAGCCATCGCTTGCATGGCTGTTGGAGATGGTGGAGAGTAACATGAATATTCCAACAGATTAATCCTTGATTTGCCTATGTCCGGCGGTGTGGTTGGAGATGATCCAGCACTCGAATCATTATCGCCTCTTTTCATGATATTTTTTCTTAGATCCAGAAACGCTAAGCTGAGCTAATGTCCTTTCAACGATTTCAGCAATGTTGCTACCTTTCTCCGACCCACTAGTAGAGGATCTAGCTCCTTTTGAAGATGAAAAATTAAATGTTGGAGTCAATGTGGGCGGCACTTGCAGTGCTTGTTGTCCAAACAATTTTTTTTTTGTTCCTCATAACTGGTCCAAAGCTTTCCTTAGTAGCATTCATGAAGCTTTCAACTTCAGAGGAGAATTTGGAGTTGGCATCAAGATCATGAGGCCAAGCAAATTTTGCAGCAGCAACAGATTCTGAGTTGGTGTTCTTGGAAGCCATCTCAATGTTATTGAACTTTATGAGTTGAAAAGTTGAGATGAGAGGTAGAGATTGTGCCACTGGGTATGCCAAAATTTGTAACAAGTAAATTCGCGTCAAGAATTAAATAAATATCAAGATAAGATATTGTAACAACTGTAGTATTTGATTTCAATATATATAATGAGCAATACAATCTCTATAATTCCTCTGATTCGTCTTTCCAATAATAAGTATTACAAATAGAAATTCAAGGGCCTTTGAGCTTGTTCTTGAATCTTCTTTTTAATGAACTTGTAGAAATAAATCCAAGGGCTTTTAAGCTTGATCTTGAATCTTCCTTTTAATGAACTGTAGAGATAAATCCAAGGGCTTTTGAGCTTGATCTTGAATCTTCCTTTTAATGAACTTGTAGAAATAAATCCCAGGGGCTTTTAAGCTTGATCTTGAATCTTCCTTTTAATGAACTTGTAGAGATAAATCCAAGGGTCGTTGAGCTTGATCTTGAATATTCCTCTTGATGAACTTGTAGAGAAATAAATAACTCCTGGAAGATTTACAGCAATTTGCAGCTTTTGATCCACGAGCTCCTTATTGCTTCTAGTTATGAATTCCTACTTCTGATTTCTGATGATCTTACATGAGGGATTTGACCCCTTTATATAGATATGGGGTAGAGTAGCCAACAAGAAATCCTAACGGGCCAAGGCTCGTGGACTGGCCAATCAGATTTAAGTAGTGACAAGGTTGCATTTTATTGGCTATAACATGTCACTTGTCTATGTGCCGCATATTTATTGGCCTTCTAGACTTCACTTGGATTGACACGTCATTTGTCATATGACATAATCCTATTGGCTCTTTTATTTTACTTGGCGCCACATTACTTGATACGTGGCACTGGCTTGGGCCTTTAGAATTTATATTTGGGCTAATAAAATAGGCTTATTATTTGTGGCCCAATGAAATTGGACTTTGTATTAAATCGAACCCAATTATACTAGCCCATTTAATTTATATGGACTAATATATCTTGAATTTAATATATAGCCAAATTGTTTTATGGTTTAGATCCAACAAAATTTAACTGTCTAAAGTGTGATGGGAAAGTTATGATTCCTCAACTCTTAATTATGGTTAAAAATATTTTAAGCACACCGTATTCAAACTGAATTATAAGCAAATTAATGTAATTTAACTTTCAAAATTAAAATAGAGCTTATAAATTTTAACATGAGTAAAGTGATAAATATATGTAAAAAAGAGACATGTGATGTATTTATTCGTCATATAAACATTAAATGCTGAAAATGGAAGCTGGAAAGATTGTTGATAGCTATAAAGAAAAGACTGATTCTGATCTTGACGAGCTACTGGCGCACTCTAAGAATCGACCTCTAAAAATAATCAGAACTCTTACCTCCAAATGAGGTACCATGGTTATGCCTAATACCTTGAGCAATATCAAGGTATGCCTAATACCTTGCTCTCCCGCTCTAACTTATGGTATGCCTAATACCTTTGAGCAATATTAACAACGACATCAAATGAAGTCCCAACCTCAATTTTTTGAGCCATCTGGGATCTCAAGGTAGGAGAAAGGTCACCAATAAATCTTTGAATCTCTCGAAAGGCTCATGGACTAGTTCTAATGCATATTCAGCCATTCTATAGAATTCAATCTCTTATTCTGAAGCACCAACAGGCTAACCGACAGGCTACCCTGTCCAATACTCAAACTGGCAACACTTTTCCACGAATCTAGAAGAAAAATCGAACCAAATTAGCTAATAAAAGAGCGGCCCACCAATTCAAGGCTGGACCCTGAAACTGGAAAGCAGAATAATCAACACGATACCGCTTGATATAATCAAGAGCATTAAGGATATGCTGACATCATTTTATTTTTAATAAAAACTTACACAGGGATTATCGAATGCATTGCTTGGGAATATCGGGATGTTCAACTGTGTAAAATAATGCAACCTCTTTGAGCATTTGGACCCAATAATTACCTCAGTTACCTAACCAGTCAGAACAACTGGAGGCATACACATGCTGCCTCCGGAACATACTTTTCTGCGGCAATATTAAAAACTGGAATAGGAGCTCCCTGAGACCGAACATATGCATCTGCGGCAACCTGATAAGCTACCTAGCGAATAATAGGTTATTGCGGTATCTGCGTCACCAAGATTCTCGTAAAGCATCATAGAGACCCAAGAGAACTACAAGGCCCTGCTCCTTTGCCCAACGCGAGCTCGTACAGCTGGGACCTCCGTAATTAAATCGTCAGCACGATTAAAAACTTTCGGGGCTTCGTCAGCGCTAACCCCAGGCTAGACTGCTTCGTCTTGAACTCATACCGTTTGCTGATTTGTCACACGAGGATTCACAATTACCACGAACGAATTAATGAAAATACTTTTGCATCCTAGACCGACGCACAATTAGAAAAGAAGGAAGTGAAACTTTCTAGATGCCATCATAGACTCTCGTAAATAAGTACGGACGTCTACGTACCCATCAGCGAGACTCTACTAGACACTGTCTTAGTTTGGATAGACTCTAAACCTGGCTCTGATACCAGCTGACACGATCCGAAATCCGGTTAGGCCGTGCGGGCACCCGATATCCTCCCCTAGACCTGTCGGGCGAACCCTTAATAATTTAATTCAGAAAATAAATATAACAATTCATAAATAAGGACAAGACTTAAAAAAAACACAGACATACTGATACCTCTAAGCTGTACAAAAAAATTACAGCTGACTACCCAACATACTAGGTTTAGGGCTATCCAGACTAGACATCTAAGAGTACAAAAGAAGACAGACACCTCCTGAAGGGAGCAAAATTTAACTGAAATGATAACCAATAAACTGGTGGCCATCCGGAATAAAAGCTGGTTCACCCTGACAGCTGAAGTCGTCTTCGCTCCTTCACAACGTGACGAACTCAATCCTGGAGCGAACCCGCCGAAACGAAATGGATAGACAAGAAACAAAAAACAAACAAGGGTGAGTCAAAAGGACTCAGTAATTGGGGCAGACTAGCCACCTCAATGAATAGGATAGCTAGCAAGGGAGAAAAGAAACAGATAAACCAAATTCCTCTTATTTAAATTATGAAAAGGCAGAGTCAGATAATAACTAGAAACACGTATGGAATCACAAACTATTCAACAACCAGGAACGTAAGATATCCAGAACATATAGGTATCCCGAACACATCAACAATCAGAAATACATCCTGTTGCAGTGTGCAACTCGATCAATATCTTCATTCTGTTGCGGCGTACAACCCGATCCATATATTTATACCGCTTCGACGTGCAAACTGATCTATATATTTATACCGCTGCGACATGCAACCCGATCCATATATTTATATCGTTGCGGCGTGCAACCCGATCCCCGCAACCCAGAATACGAGCCAGAAATATATAGACAAATAAGCAATGCACGTATAAGCAGAACAGTAGTTATGTACCACAAGTCTACGCCATGGTATGAAATAAAATGAAATGAAATATGATGCAAAGGGTCATATGTGCTCGTCATCCCATCCCGAAGCGGAATACTCCTGCATTCGAGGGGAATCCAATCTGATAACCAACTGGAGCGAAATACTCCTGCTCCTGGGGCGGAATACTCCTGCACCCGATATAATATAAACCAGAGGCGGAATACTCCTGCACTCTCCTGGGGCGGAATACTCCTGCACCCGATATAATGTAAAGCTGAGGCAGAATACTCCTGCACTCTCCTGGGGCGGAATACTCCTACCCTCAATATGATACAATGGAGCGGAATACTCCTGCTCCTGGGGCGGAATACTCCTACCCTCAATATGATACAACGGAGCAGAATACTCCTGCTCCCGGGGCGGAATACTCCTACCCTCAATATGATACAATGGAGCGGAATACTCCTGCACCCAATATGATATTCAATGAATGCATATGAATGACATATAATGCATATGAATGCAATGTAATGCAATAATAACCCTTCACCGGCGCGGGACTCTCATCGACGGCCGCGGAGTAGATGCCAACTCACAGCCAGAATACAATGCTCCGTTCCTCAATGCAATACCAACAACAGAACATAACATTTAATATACAATGTAAATCCAAAGATAAGGCGTAATGAGTACGCCTATCAGCAGCTACACGCGTAAAGAACACGTGGTAAAAAATACACAAGGCCAGGTGCCTCCAAAGAAATGGAATTAAACACTTACCTCGTCCAAAAGTTAGAATTTCTAATCAACAACTGCTTTATCCTTTGGTTTCCTTGCCAAAGATCCCATTCTATTCAATAAGCAGAAAAATATATCAATTTAGGCTAAAGGCTTCATTCCTCAAATCTTAGGGCAATCCGGTTAGGAACCTGATACCCACGCGACCGGACTGTGTGTCGAATGTCCAGTCTCTATGGGGGACTCCAAATCACACATAACATGATCACAATATATGCATAAGCATGTATGAGGCATAACACATGTGGCAACAATAGATATGGACTCAAAGGAATGAGAAGAAAACTTTGGATAGAATTATAGACACAACCTAGAACTCAAAATTTATCCAACTCTTTGAATTTCCATAAAATTTTCGGCAGAGTTTCCTCTGAAACTGGATGATCCGCAAAAACAGAACCAGCACTATAGTACACACGGAATGGATACCCGAATAAACTGATAACATAAACACGTTAAATGGATAACAAGATGAGACGACTGGATGATATAACAAATCCGCTGATAGAATGTCTGGCTGTCCTGCCTTTCGACCTAATTTTCAGAGTGTAGATTAAAGATATAGACTTCATGGTCTTCATGAAAGTTGTAGATATATGTCTTAGAATTCTGGGGATTCTTAAAGCATCTTAGTATCAATTTTGTTCAAGTATTTATGATCAATATACTAACAGCTATTCAAAGATCAAAATGATTTTCCTGATTTTCAAACATTTTGTCTTGCTGATTCGGACATCTTTCACCTTGGATTTTAATACCAAATTAAGTATACACAAGGTTTTCTTGATACCATACAAGTTTCTCACAAGAAAAACTAAGTTTAGAACTAAGAAAAGCTTCAAAAGCTAAAAGATACATGCCTTGCCAAAAGAAAGGTTTAGTCTTACATACCTTTGATGTTTCTTGCTTCTAAACCTTGTTTTCCTTGAATTCAACACCTTCTAAAGCTTCAACAAGCTATAATGTAACATTTAGGTACTTTACTTAGCCATGAAGTAATTCTAAAACTCAAGCTATAGACGAAATTGAAGGTAGCATAACGTTACCTTAATCGCGTAGAGCGTTTTGACGCAATCTGTCTTCAATTTCGAGTTACGATTGGCGTCCTTCCTTCAAAATCATAAAAGTGGCTTTAACCTTCATGGGAGCACTGTTTCTATCGTTTATATTCTGGAAATAACGAAAAAGAAGGCAGTTTTTCCTTTTATACTCGAAACATTTCAGTTTTAGTCCTCTTTTGCGCTTATGTCCCTTTTTTTGGCCTGACTTCTGATGCTCGTATCTTTTTATCCATAGGTTTTATGAACAAACAATCAAAAGTTTTGAAAACTAAACTCCAAGACCTTCAAATTGGTATATGATATGTCCCCAAAAGACCACATATAACACATGAAATTAATTGCTGAAATAGCTTCGTTACAAGGCAATTCCTTTGTCGGTTTTTCTGCAACTTAAATCCGATTTTTCCCAGACTTTATATTCAAAATATAAACATCATATATGGTCATATTATGACTTTTAAGCTCACTTAAATTATTCTTAGCATGTCATTAGAAGGATATACTTCACTTTGGACATACGGGGTGTAACATGAAATGGGCTAATTTGGATACTGAACTGTTCTTTTTTTTTTTTCTTTCTTTTATTCTAGGAAAAATTCATACATCAAAACTGGGGTGACAGCATTATAAAGCTTAAGTAGAAAGATTTCTTGTTACCTTCCATATCTTTGCAATTATTAATCAGCGTTGCGGAATGAGACGAGAAACTAAGAGAGGAACTAAGACCAAGTCAGGAAGTAGAGGTTCACACACAATTACAAACCGGTGCTACTTGTATAGTAATATAACCTTTTGACAATCAGAGATCCTACTATTTTCAAACCGACATAAGTATGGATTCCTCAGACGCGGCAGCCACCCTACAACTACAGAGGAAGCAGAAGTGAATCCTCTAATCATAAAAATTTGTGGTGAGCGAAAAGTGTCCTTCCATCTTTAACGTGATCCTTGAGTTCAAATTCTTGAATCGAATTGCTTTGATAGAGAGTGGTTTACGTACCAAACACAATTTTGAATTCTTACAAAAGTTCGAATAGTCGTATTCCTATCAAATTAACTATAATTCGGAAGGGAGTAATTTGACATAAGGATGGCGTGTGAAGCTTTTGGTCGTAGTAGAACATACTCCCCCGTTCTAAAAACAATGTTATAGGTAGGAGGACGGTCAAAGTTCTTAAATTTGATCATGAATTTATATCTGAATTATTCATATCTTTTAAAATAGAATTTTGCATATTTAAAAACTACATAAACAAATAGTCAATAATTAAAAAATGGGTTTCTTCCAAAACTAGCTCCTCAAAGCAATGAAATTACAAATGAGGGGCCATAATTTTTTCTTACATGGCATAGCAACCCCCTTATTTTAAAAATTACATAACATAGCACCCTCTTTGAACTATCCCTCAAAATAAAAAATTCTAGGTGCCATTCCCCCACCCTCCATCACCACAGACTTGCCACTGACATAAAATAAGCAATCATAATGAGATCCGGCGATTTTCAGTTTTTCGGCCACCAGCGGCCGGCGGTCGGTGGCCGGAAAACTGAAAAATTACTGGATCTCATTGGGATTGCTTATTTGATATCACCGGAACTGTATTATTGGTGGTTTTGTTTAAACAATTATTTTTTTGATAACTTTTTACACAGAAATCTATCAAAAAAATTATACATGTAAATACATAAA
The DNA here is from genome assembly GCA_029990175.1 of Petunia secreta. Lineage (NCBI taxonomy): Eukaryota > Viridiplantae > Streptophyta > Magnoliopsida > Solanales > Solanaceae > Petunia > Petunia secreta. The sequence goes on along the minus strand of JARKIP010000038.1, from coordinate 18,824,782 downwards.
AAAGAGGGGTATGCAAGAAGAAGAATACAAAAATATACACAAAAAATTGAATTTTATACAAACATCCATAAATAGTGCACAAATCTGAAATCTATACAACTTTTTTATTGTTCATATACGCGTATACAGATTTATACAACTTTATATAAATTTACAGAAGTGTAAACAAATATGTTTATTCACTTTATATACACATATACAGATTTATGTATTTTTATACACACTTATATAATTGTATAAACTTGTATAAAAATATAAAGAAATTGTATAAACTCACAAACATAATTGGATACAGTGTTTAATAAATATCCAAGACTTATACAGTTTTATACAAGAAAAATACTATATCTAAACATTAGAAAAAATATTTCATAAAAAACTAGTAGATCTCACTCTATTATGAAAAAGGTGAAAAAAGAAGAAGAAACATTATAAACAAACCTCTTACCGGAGTTTTGACCGGAACATACAATGAAAAATGGACATTGTTATTCAAAAAATAAAAAAGAAGAAGAAACAGCGGTGGCAGCAATGGAGACGAGGCGACGGCTTGGAGGAGATGAGATGAAGGTGAGGCCGTGGTGGAAGGGTAAGGGGGAAATGGTGGCGGTATTGTAAGGGAGGAAGAGAAGAGAGGAAAGATGAGAAGGAGGGAAGGAGAAGAGAGAAACAATGGGGGCTAACATTTTTTTTTCTTTAAATAGGAGGGTGTTATGAGTGAAACAAAAAATTAAAAAGATGGAGTGGGATGACATTTCGGGTAAGGTTGTGAAATAGGGGTCCTTTTTGGTAATTTTCATGGGGTGTATGTCTCTTAATATAAAAATTCCTAAAACAATTAAAGAAAAACTCAGACAAATAGGATTGTATTTGACCCTTCTAATAGTAACCAACATTTTTTTTATGGAGTATATGACTGAAAATAGAACTAAAGTATGAAAATGGAATTGTACCTTAGTGTGGATACGAAATCTACACTTTGACTGCAAAAGAAGCACTCAGCGAGCCGTGAGGTCGACTTGATAGTCCAGACAAGCTATATGCATATGTGAAGTGAAAGCAAGTGTTGTCATAAAAATAAATTTTCTGACTACAATAGTTTATTATTCGACACAATTTGTCGATTCAAAGAAGAAAAACCATTTTGCGATTTCAAATCAGCGATATAAAATATATAATATTTATTTTAAATCTCAAGATAGTGGATATCTAAGTAGTACTATATAACTTCAAAATTTCTTTCAACTATATATGTACAGTGGCAGAGCAGGAACAATTTGATGTAAAACGAGATATGAAAACAAGAAATTGAACAATAATAAAGGAAATATCACAAGATAACAAGAATATGATTAAGAAGTAGTAGAAAGGAGGCGAAATAGACTTTGGAAGAAAAAATAGTTAAACTAACAATTAAACCACAATTTAAATATTAGATTCAAACCATGAAGAAGGGAAAGAACTCATACAAGGATTCACAGCGTGGACAAATTCAAGATAGGTTTATCAAAGGATAAAATAGACTAATCCTAACTCACAAAGAAGCTTCAATGCTTAATTTAGCTTAAACTAATATTTGTTGATGAGCGGATATTCATGTAAACTTCCTAAATTTTATTACTTATAATAGGGACTATTTCAATTATAAAAATGTCCAAAAATAGTCCTCAGTTGTAAAAATGGACCAAAATATCCACTTGAGCCTAGTTTGAGCCTTCATGTATGTCTTCAATCCACGCACCATTAATATCCTTAGGCTCTTTATGGCCATCTTGATTTCCATCATACTTTCCACAAGGCGATTCATAAACCTACTAAAATATTATATTTGGGATCTGAACCTAAGACTTAAAGTAATTTTTGGACTTCTTTATCGGTTAACAAGAATTTCTTTTATATATTATTTTTTTAAAGAAAATTATTTTTACTTTATTTGCACAATATAGTTTTTCATAAAACAAATTTTAACTGGATCCCCTTTTATCCACCTAGCTCTAACCTTGTGGATGTATATAAAAAATAGGACTAAAAGACCACGTTGGAGAAATTTTCCTACACCATGTGTTTCATCAATCTAACGAATGCAGGACACACAGCTCAACCTTCTTTATAGTTGTGCTTAGCATGTTTTATTGTTTGGACATTCATCAAGAATGGCCTAAGACTGAATAGTATTTCTAGACATATATCTTGCGTATAAATTTTTATCAGTTACTGTAATAGTTAAGCGAATGGGAGCTTTGGAGAAACTAGTAAAGTTGTCTTCGATTGACTTATAAGTCACAGGTTTAAGTCTTAGAAACAACAACTGATGCTTGCATCAGGTTAGGCTGCGTACGTTACAACCTCACAGCTTGTTTGGATTGTTGTAACTCATCGTATCATATTGTATTGTTATCATGAGTATGATGTTTGTTTTGATTGTTACTATAATTATCATTGTATTATATCGTTAAATCCATGGTTATGAAACCATGAAAACTATTACTTTATGTAACGATCGATTTGGTGGAATCGCTTCGTTACTTGTTTTTCTTTCCCATCATGCCCTCACTTATTATTTAATATTCCATTTTACCATTTACCTTATATTCACTTATTAAACAACGGTAAACAATACAACATACCCAAACGTTGTACAACACAATACAATACAGTACGATACAGTACACTACAATATAATACAATATAATACAATACAATACATTATAAAACGATTGGTAACAACTTTGTATTGGTTGAAAAATTTATCAAGCCTCGGCGCTAGGACTTGAGGCTTGGTTTGGTCGAGTCTTTCGAAGACAACCCTTCAAAGAAGCACGCTTGGTTCCCGAGGCTTCGAATGAATCTTGGCTAAAAGTTACTGCTCAAGGCGACTGAAGGATAACCGTCATAGGGTAAGCAGTTTACCCCTTGGGGAGAGTTCACTCTTCGGCGGATAGGTTTTTGCCTTCTTTAACTGCCGACCATTACATAAACATTTAAGAGGAAGATGATGGGCTGACCATGATTGAACATGGAGTAATGGCTATTAAGCGTATTTATTGCCCTCTTTATTCTTGTAGACTATAAATAGTCATGGGAAAACTGTGTAAAGGCATTTAGAAAATATATCACAAACACTTACTTTTTTGTCTTTTTTCTATTGTCCAAATTTCTTTACTGTGTTTCTCATCATCTTACGAATTTGATACAAACAACTGTTAGTTAGCCCAAAATAAATTCGATCTATTGTCCTAACCCGATTTAGGCCAACACAAATTGGAGCCATCTATGGGGAACTAGCAATAATATTTGTTCCAAAGTCACATTTTTAGCTTACATATCAACTCTATCAATTTTATCCAATGACAGGCAACACTGATCCTAAAAGAATTTTGAATGTTATAACTGGGGGATCATAGGTAAATGGTGTCAACTTCGCTGCCGCGAAGAAATTTGCAAAACTTTCAATCACCATGGAGAAAAAGACCCGAACTGGTGGGTCAGAGAATGAAATCGTTTTCTATGCAGAAGATTGTGATGGGATGATGTTTCCCTATCATGACGCTCTAGTGATCATTTTGAGGATTAATGATTGTGATGTTAAGCGAGTCTTTGTCGATCCTGGAAGCTAAGTAAATATCATCAATTATGGGGCTGTTAAGAAGATGAGGTTGAAGGACCTCGTTGTTCCGAAGGCAACCATACTGACAGGATTCAACAATTCCATGGAGAAGACGCTAAGGGAGATTACTCTTACCACAACTACCAAAGGAGTTGATAAGAAAACTGTTTTTCAAGTGATGACCGAGGATATGGCTTATAATGTTATCTTCGAAAGGCCCTGGATTCATAAGATGGAAACTGTTCCATCTACTCTGCACCAAGTAATTAAATTCCCAAAACCATGGGGAATTCGTGCCATCCGAGGTGAGCAACGCATAGCTCATTAATGCTATTCGCTTGCGATGAAGAGTGGAGTCGCCCCGATTGGGCCGTCTAAATAGCAATTACTTAGCCCGAGGCCCGATGAGGAGGAGATCTTCGTTCTTAACGTAGGCTGGAGAGGGTCCCAACATTCATCCAGAGGCCTCGGGAACCATTATTTCTAACATTGAGGTACATTACCTCTCGTCAAGCATAACCTTTTACCTACAACATCGAGCTGTCAACGCTCCAACGCTTGGGTTGAATGATCTTAACCCCTCGTTTTTCTTTGCTTGACCTTTTCAGGAAGCGGAGGGAATGGTACATAGTGCTCGGGTCTTCATTCTTCACACTCGACCACTGGGGGATGCAAGGGGAGTTAGCTCAGTCAGCATTCGACTCACTCCATAACCGGGGACTTTGAATGAAACCCGAAGACTGGCTATCCGTACACCGAGGACTGTTCCCTTAGAAGTTAGCCTAGTCATATGCCGTAATCGCCCGAGGTGGCTTTTTTAATAAGAATTTGCCTAAGTCTAATCACGAATAATATTTATGTAAATCGGCTCGAATTTTATCAATGGAATGAAACTTGACTCAGTTTCTTTTTTATCCGATGTATGAAGCCAGTTTTTATTTTTACGCCTCGGCTCAAGGACGAGACGTCGTTCTAAGCTAGCTTTATTCAAAGTAAAATTTATCTATGTCTTGCAAGCAAATACTCAAGTGACATGTCAAGTGCTTTCAACACAAAGTAAAGACTAGCATTTGAAGCGTCCAAAAGTTCAATAAAGGCTCGAAGGCCATCATAAGGATATTTACAAAATAACGGCTTGAAGGCCTAAGCCAAAAAAAAAAAAAAAAAAAAAAAGAACACTGACGAAGTTCACTCATCAGCTTCGTCTTCACTAGAATTTGAAGCTTCAGAACCTTCGCTCTCTTCATCCTCATCGCTGCTCCAGGGAAGTTTGTGCAAGATAGCTTGAGCCTTGGCAACACCATCTTTTGCCTTGGTTATTTCTTCATCCAAGTTCATTCCAGCCTTGCATTGCTCGAGAGTTTTTAGCTTTGTTTGAATGATAGCCCAGTTTCTGTCAACACAGGCTCTAGTATCTCTAGATTTCAGCTTAGCTTTGAACTTGAATTTAAGCTCGGATGAAGAAACGGTTCCTTCGCCCTGAAGTGTCTCAACTTCTTCCTCGAAGCCTGGGTCTTGGCCTCAAGCTCGGTCACCTTTAATGAGAGTTCCCTCGACCGGTATTGAAGCTGTCTGGTTAGATCGTTGATCGTCGCATTCGCCACATCAACTTGCCTCTGACTTTCAGCTCGGAGGTTTTCTGCTTGAGTCCTTTTTTCAGCTTCAAGTTTGGCAATGATCTCGCGGGACTTGGTTAGCTTGAGGTCTGACTCCTCGGCTACTCTGCGGGTCCCGGTCTAGATATATCTCAAAATCAAGCAAATGTTTCTCAAGCTCAGAGACTTTGGCTTGAAGTCCAGCCTTTACGCGATCCCATTGCTCCCCGACTTTTCTAATGTTTGCCACTCGGTGAGCTTCAATCTCAGCCGCCTTCATAGTATAAACATAGCTCTACAAACAGGGTGAAAAGGGTTATAGATATGCAAAGGTAACTGAGGATGAAAAGGAAAAAGTCAGGGTTCGGCCACTTATGAGTTTTGTTCCACACTTTGGGGAACCCAGCCTCGGTGTAAATAATAGCAGAGAACGAACCGATCACACCAGCCCCGGTCCTTAGTATCATCACCCTTCGTGATTAAAGAAAACTTGCCTCGTTTGTTCAATTGAACGACTCCATCCTTGTACATAGTAGGATAGAAAAGGGAGATCAAAAGGTCAAAAGTAAAAGGGACCTTGGCTCGTTTACTTAAGAAGTCAAGACATTGGATAACCCTCCAAAAATCGGGACACAGTTGGGCTAGGCACAACTTGTAAGTTCGGCAAAAGGTGTCAGCTATATGATGAATGGGGAGGGTAAAACCTATTGTGAAGGGATAATTATAAACAAAAGAGAGCCCGACAGCTTTATCGCAAGTGCGACTCTCCGGGGCAGGGACCATTATCTAGACCTCGGGGCCCCAGTTACAATTTTCTCGAACCAGATCAACGTGAGCATGTGTGATTAGGCTCGGTGATAGTTGAACGGGCACATTCATGTTCTTTTCGAGGTCAGAAGCTGTTTGTTTTTGTAATCTGAAATCTTCACCAGGGTCGTATTTTGATGGGATCACTTGGTGACATTTGTGTTCTCTAGTGTAAGTTTTTTTTCTTGGGTTTTAAAGCTTTCACGATTTCTGCTTCATCATCGTTGTAATCAGCAACTTTCTCAGTCGCAACTTCTTCGTCCTCAACAGATACCCCCTCTTGATTGGTGGTATCACGACGGTCACCCAAATGTGAGGTGACTTCATTGTCGCCTTCTTGCGGTGAAACAACTTTCACTGGTACGGGCACAGTTACGAACTCGTCAACCATTACCATGGTGTTGTCATCAATGGTTCTTTCCTCTGATGGTCTAGAAGAATTTTGGACTGAGTAAGTAGAAGACATGGTGGAAAGATTTTGTAAAGATAGAGTATGGGTTGCAGAGAACTTTCACTGTTGATTAGAAAAATGAAGTAGTGAAAATGGCAGAAGAATTGGCTAATTTATAGGGGAAGAGTTCCACAAAGTACTTTAAATTGTCATCATTGTGTTTACATTAGGAAGGTAAAACGAGGGGTCCCGACAACTCAAAAGATGCAGTTTGCAGAGAATGTGATGTTGAAAGGACGGTTGCCTTTTCAAATTTCTTGGCGGATAATTTGTCACGTCGCTTTCCCGCCGAATTCATTCCACCCCTCGAGAAATCGTGGCAATGACTCGAGGGGTAGGGGGACTATCTGTATTGGGTGAAAATTTACCGAGCCTCGGCGCTAGGACTCAAGGCTTGGTTTGGTCGAGTCTTCCGAAAACAACCCCTCGAAGAAGCTCGGTTGGTTCCCGAGGCTAGATGCATCGGACAAGAATGAATCTTGGCTAAAAGTTACTGCTCGAAGCGACTGAAGGATAACCGTCATAGAGTAAGCGGTTTACCCCTCGGGGAGAGTTCACTCTTCTGCGGATATGTTTTTGCCTTCTGTAGCTGCCGACCGTTACATAAACATTTAAGAGGAAGATGATGTTAGGCTAAAAATACATATATTTTAGTATTAGTTACATCATATTTTGGTACTTTTGTGGATTATTTTAGCCTGAACAATAGTATTTTGTGCTTATATTGGGTGTTTGAATGTGTAGGAATCAAATGGTTTGAAAAAGTGTTAAAGTTTGATGATTTGGAGCAAAATTGAAGTTAATTTACAGCGTTGTAAGGTGCCAAGGCCGTGGATTAGCCATGAAAGGAATTTGAAGACGAAATGTCACGGCCCAGCCATCGTAAAGCCACGATTCAGCCATGAAGTTGAAAGCAGAATTTCGCAAGTGCATGGCCCAGGCATCGTAAGGCCATGATCCAGCCATGAGGCAAATTTTCTGGCGAAAAGTGGCGAGGGGCAAACTTGTCCACGAGTTTCACACGAGGTATAAAAGGTTTTCTAACCTATTTTCAGCCCCAATCTTGACTTGGGAGAGCAAGACTACCATTGTTGAAGCACCTTGGAGCTTGGGAACGCATCAAAACGATTGGAACTGAAGCATCAAAGAGTTTTTCTCAACTTTTCTTATTCTTTTTCTTATGGGTGTTGTTTTAACTATGAATTCATTATTGTTTAATACAATTATGAGTGGCTAAATTACCCATTCTAGGGTTGATTGAACCACTCCAATACTTATGTGCTATGAATATTGGTTTTGATGAATGAAACTTGATTATTCTTCCTATCTAAGTGTTGATGTTTTGATTGCTATTAATTGGAAGAGCTCCCAATTGATTGTTCCCATTATTCTTGTGTGTCTAGGGATAGATTCATAGGTTTGGGTTCAACACTTAGCAATATTTCAACCTAAAATCAAGGTATTACTTAGGTTGTCAATAAGGTGATTTGTGACCATTGATCCTGATTGTGAACTAAACTTGTAGTCCTAGTTATTTTCATTAATTAATTGGAAAATTAGTTAGTGAAAGTTACAGTTATTACACGGAAGTGAATAGTTGTGAATTTGGAGCAAGTGTTCAATAGGAAGAACCAAGTTGAATTCGTTAAATCATTATTCTAAAACATAGGTAGGAGTTGGGTAGATCAATCCTAGGCTTTACATTCTTGAATCAATTTTATTCTCTATTAATTGTTGTTTACTATATTATTAATTTTTATTACTTAGTTGTTACTACACAATCAACCTTAAATCAAACACCCTTAGAAGTTAGTTGATAGGTAAATTAGTTAGAACAACAACTAGATTTCGAGTGTTCCTTGTGGGATTCGACCTCGGGACTTTAAGTACCGAGCTATATTTGCTGCGACCGCTTAGTCCCTTTTATAGGGCGTAGTTGGGCGTGATCAAATTTTGGCGCCGTTGCCGGGGAACACAGTGTTATTTTAGTTGTTAGGATAGCTGATTTATTTATTCAATTAACTTCGTTTCTGTACATATTCTTTTTTTTAGATTATAAAAAAAAATGGCATCGGAAAATAACATGTGGCTAGGTGATCATTATTATGGTTGTACTAATACGTCTTATTCTTCCCCGAGCCCCTATTATGATGATTTTTCTTTCTCTTATGATAACAGTTGGTACAATGAAGTAGAGGATGATGAGGAAGAATACGAAGCCGAACTGAAGAAGGTTTGGGACAGACGTAGAGCACAACTAAGCCAGATAGAAGCTCAAGTGAATCAGTTGGCTACACTATTGGGAATTCAACTAACTAGCCAAGAAGATGTGGAATTAGAAGAAGAAATTATGGCTATTGTAGAAGATCTAAAGCGTGAATTTCCATTAGATGAGAGAAGGGTTGAAAGCCAACCGTCTAGCCATATGGTGTGTGAAGATGCCGATGAAGAAAATGTGGTACTAGAGTTAGACAATAAAATTAAAGCTGAAATTGTAGTTGACTCTAACTCACACCAGAAAGAGGATGTGATCGATGAATCAAAGTGTGAGCGGGTTGTACCGCATTCTAGACACTTTTCTACATTGATTTTAGAAGGGGACATGGAAATTAATCCTTCTGAGACGATTGAAGAGTTGAAGGATGATGTGTGTAATGCTTACACTCTCAAATTTTTTATGCCATCTATACACGATGAAAATCCTCTTTTGAAGGCCAGCGAATACAACATAATATATTTGGTGTTTGGCCAAGAGAATAGCCAAAAATATGAAGATATTCCTGAGTTAGTGACTACGCACAAAAGGAGATGCTTAGTTTTTGGCATGCAAGAACTTGTGCCACCTCAAGAGCATAATCGGAGAGTTGGCTTACAACTGGGGAGGCGATTCATAAGCTCAAGGTGGAGGAAAAAGTATTGACTCTGGGTTATGTCGTGCCACGACTATAACTAAGGCGCTTCTCGGGAGGCAACCCGTGATTGTAATTGTATACAAGTAAAAGAAAAAAAATAAAAAAAAAAATACAAAAAAAAAAAAAATTATGTTATCTTTTGAAGGATGTTACTTGGTGAGTTTCTTTGTATTGCAGGTTTCAACTGGGTTGAAGTCTAAGTGTGGGATGTCTGCAAACCCACCATGCTTGAAGATGAATTCCTGCTATGGGGGAAGTCTGAGTACCTCGTGCCCTAAGGAAACTTACAAGGATACTCTTCGGGCTTAGAGCCCCAGGGAGTTTCTCTATCACCCTTAGTTTTTATTTTTAATGCATTGAGGGCAATGCATGATATTAAGTGTGGGGTGGGGTATCTTGATTTGTAGCTGTATTTTTACTGCTTTAGTTTTTTTGTTTTGTTTAGATTAGTGGCTTAATCTTTGGGTTTTCTTTTGACCACGGTTCTTTCCCGAGGATGCCTTTTGTTTTGAACCGAGTACTTTTGATGATTTTTGAATAGTAGTTAGTTGTAATAACAAAGAGAAGAAAGAATAAATTGCCTAGTTTGATTCATTGTGTCTGAAGCCTGATGACACATTGTACGATGGAAAAACGAATCATTATGAGAGTAGAGAAGGGCCTGATTCCTAGCATTAACTCAAGCGCACTTGACTAAGTTTAGGGTGTCCACTATGGAATTATTGAGCACTTTGTTTTCCCCTATGTATGTTGGTAGTGTAAACATGACCTTTGATTAGCAAAGATGAAGAGAGTGAGCTTAAGAAAAAATCTGAGAGGTAAGTGAGTTAAAATGATTTAAAACAACCAGTTGAGAGCCTATGAAAGGGTATGAAGCAGGGGGTAGATGAAAAGGAAAGAAAAAAAAAGAAAAAGAAAAAAAAAATTAGAAAGAAATTGTGCAAAGAAAGAAAAAGTAGAGATGAACAAAGGATGGGGCAATGTTCCTATGCTCGGTTAAGGGTGAATACAAAAGCCTCGAGTATGAACACGCCAAAGGCACCCTAGTGAGTTTCAATTTCTAGGGCCCCAATCATCCAAATATTGTGAAATGTATGAATAATACCCCATTGTTGACCCTTGAGGCTTGAGATGGAAGTTGTAATTTGAGCGTATGATTATGAGTAAAAATATGTTGAATTGAGCGAACTCTCTAAACACTTGCCGCTTAGGTCCGCTGTTTCATTATTGAAATTGTAGGGGGAACGAGCACACACACACTGTGGACCCTTGAATGTATGGTACTTGCGCAAGAGTTAAGCTAGTGCATCAATCTTGTTCTCAAATGTGCTTGATGGTTTGTGATCTTCATATTGCTGAGGGCTTTAGCATTTTGAGTTAGACTAAGGTATGTGAAAGAAGAACTCTTGTGTATTGAGCATGAATGAAGCCTGGTGTGTGGTAATATCGTTTGGAGTCTTGTATTAGTGGTTGATTTGTCCAAGTGGGTTGTGAGTTAGATTGCTCGAGGACGAGCAAAATCTTAAGTGTGGGGTTGTGATGTTAGGCTAAAAATACATATATTTTAGTATTAGTTACATCATATTTTGGTACTTTTGTGGATTATTTTAGCCTGAACAATAGTATTTTGTGCTTATATTGGGTGTTTGAATGTGTAGGAATCAAATGGTTTGAAAAAGTGTTAAAGTTTGATGATTTGGAGCAAAATTGAAGTTAATTTACAGCGTTGTAAGGTGCCAAGGCCGTGGATTAGCCATGAAAGGAATTTGAAGACGAAATGTCACGGCCCAGCCATCGTAAAGCCACGATTCAGCCATGAAGTTGAAAGCAGAATTTCGCAAGTGCATGGCCCAGGCATCGTAAGGCCATGATCCAGCCATGAGGCAAATTTTCTGGCGAAAAGTGGCGAGGGGCAAACTTGTCCACGAGTTTCACACGAGGTATAAAAGGTTTTCTAACCTATTTTCAGCCCCAATCTTGACTTGGGAGAGCACATTGTTGAAGCACCTTGGAGCTTGGGAACGCATCAAAACGATTGGAACTGAAGAATCAAAGAGTTTTTCTCAACTTTTCTTATTCTTTTTCTTATGGGTGTTGTTTTAACTATGAATTCATTATTGTTTAATACAATTATGAGTGGCTAAATTACCCATTCTAGGGTTGATTGAACCACTCCAATACTTATGTGCTATGAATATTGGTTTTGATGAATGAAACTTGATTATTCTTCCTATCTAAGTGTTGATGTTTTGATTGCTATTAATTGGAAGAGCTCCCAATTGATTGTTCCCATTATTCTTGTGTGTCTAGGGATAGATTCATAGGTTTGGGTTCAACACTTAGCAATATTTCAACCTAAAATCAAGGTATTACTTAGGTTGTCAATAAGGTGATTTGTGACCATTGATCCTGATTGTGAACTAAACTTGTAGTCCTAGTTATTTTCATTAATTAATTGGAAAATTAGTTAGTGAAAGTTACAGTTATTACACGGAAGTGAATAGTTGTGAATTTGGAGCAAGTGTTCAATAGGAAGAACCAAGTTGAATTCGTTAAATCATTATTCTAAAACATAGGTAGGAGTTGGGTAGATCAATCCTAGGCTTTACATTCTTGAATCAATTTTATTCTCTATTAATTGTTGTTTACTATATTATTAATTTTTATTACTTAGTTGTTACTACACAATCAACCTTAAATCAAACACCCTTAGAAGTTAGTTGATAGGTAAATTAGTTAGAACAACAACTAGATTTCGAGTGTTCCTTGTGGGATTCGACCTCGGGACTTTAAGTACCGAGCTATATTTGCTGCGACCGCTTAGTCCCTTTTATAGGGCGTAGTTGGGCGTGATCAGAAGATCATGGGCTGACCATGATTGAACATAGAGTAATGGTCATTAAGCGTATTTATTGCCCTCTTTGTTCTTGTAGACTATAAATAGTCATGGGAAAACTGTGTAAAGGCATTCAGAAAAGATATCACAAACACTTACTTTTTGTCTTTTTGTCACTGTCCAAATTTTTTTACTGTGTCTCTCATCATCTTACGACTTTGATACAAACAATTGTTAGTTAACCCAAAATAAATTCGATTTATTGTCCTAACTCGATTTAGGCCAACACAAACCTTCCAAACGGAGTGTTAGGGGTGGTGACCTTCCCCAGACCCTAAGTGAATACGGGATGTTTGGTGCACGGAGCTGCTCTTTTTTACCGTAATAGTAAAGCGATATGCGATCTCCTTTTTTAATTTATGATTCTTGTGGTCAAATTATATCGTCTGATCAAGTATAAACACTGGAATAAATTTTGCTGATATATGTTTGTACTCTATGCCAAAGACTACATTGGACACTAGCGACGATCTTTCCTATTGCGTATTTTAGTGAAAATACGTCATTACATTTCTCAAAACAGCTGTTGAATTTGATGTAATTTACCTATGACTGCCAAATTTTCAATGTCAAATTCCACTTCACTGTATCAGTCCATCTTTATCTTTTCACATACTGACTCATTCTTTTCTATTGCTTTCTCTATCAATAAAAGATAACCAAGTCGTAAAAATATACAGCGACTAGTTTACTTAGAAGACTATTTATTACGGATTTGGTATGAAAGAAAACTTGAAAATTTCAATGTTTCTTTGAAATAAAGAACATTGAAATTAAGACCGTGTTTAAAGAGTGTCAGAGAAACTACGAGAAATAGCAAAAGAATATGTACTAGCAGAATTAAAATTTCTGAATTACGTGTTCTCTTAGCGGGCCTACAACACTAAATTCCATGTTCCCAAGTCAATATATAGATAATGTCATGACATTTTTCTTGGAAAATTCTTATAAGGTTTCAATAATTCGAGAGAAATTCAACTATGAGTATATACCTCCATTTTGAAATTAGATCGTTTTGGTTCAATTATCGGACTCCAAAAAGCATCATTTAATGCCACTACCTGCCCCATAATACATTTCAAAATTTTGTGTGAATCAAACCTTTTTTAATAGGATACTATGTAAGATTATATGGACTTGCACATATAGAAATACATAAATAATTAAATGTCAGTTGCTATCATTGAAAGGTTGGTCCAGATTAAACGTGATCTACTGCGGTTTAAAGTTATATGGACCTAATTAGACACCTCGTAAAGTATGGGGCTAATGTGTAGATACCCGGATGTAATTCTAGTTTAATGATGGGCTGAACAAGAATTACATAAACTATATTCTACTATAAAAGGGTTATGGTCCCCAAATCAGACGTAGGGTTTATTTTACTGATATCCCATCATCAGTGAAAGAGGCAAGACCACGTCCAGATTTGGAAGACCTAACCATAGTAATGGCAGTGCTTCATCAGTTCTACAGATTCAGGTACGCTTCCGCATCTAGTATTTTAATTCTTGATGATTTAACCTGATAGGTCCTGGGGTAATTATAGTTTAATCTACAATTAAGTTCTAACAAGTGGTATCAGAGCCACTCCGTGTCAGCCTTGTTGATGTGGGTCAATGTTCAGGGCTGAGTCTAAGCGAATCCCGGTATGCGGGGCAAACCTCCGTGGTGAGTCTAGGCAAATCCCGGTACGCGGGGCAAATCTCAGCGAGGACGCTGAGTCCATAAGAGGGGTGTATGTAACACCCCAGCTAAGGGTCAAGTGTCCCACATCGACATAACACAGGAGAGATGCTGGATATATAAGTTAACTGGCCTTAGATCCTAGTGACGCGTTTTAAAGCCGTGCAGGCTTAGGCCCAAAGCGGACAGTATCACTAGCGAGCTTGGGCTGTTACATACTAAACTGGTCAAACATTAAAAAAATCAATATATATCTGAACTTAACCATTATACTGTTGCGATGGATGCAAATGATAAAAATATTAATAACTAATGCAATGGATAATTCTGCAATATAATTATTGACATGAAAGCTGATTAAACATGATAGCATTAATTTGTGTAGATCACTAGTCAACTAGCCTGTTAATACACTTGGCACATCGTTAGTCAACTAATCTGTTTATACAATTAGTTCTTAGATTTGGCACGTCGGTAATCATTTTACTAGACGATAAGGATTGGAAAATTTTCTATGTTAATATAAACATGGACTTACAGTTCACACTGACTGCACAATAACACAAACATACATTATTTTTTCCTGATAATTTTATTAATCTGTGCCTTTTCACACTGACTCATCCTTTTTCCAGTTTTCTCTTTACGTATGTTTGATTATAGACGGGTAAAACTATACCGCCATTGATTTACTATAGTATTTAGACTGTTTAATACTGATGTTTGGCATTTTATGCCTATATTTCCTTAATATTTCCTCACGTTTGAGTATTTTATTCGCCCGTTTTCTAGTTTATGAATGTGATTTTGCACTGATATTGTGTCGCATGTGTGTAGGTCGTTATGAAGTGCAATTGGAGCTTTAAAGAGCATGATCGAACAAGAAAAGATTGGATTTTGATTGAGGATTGGATCGAGCACACGAAGGCATGACACGACGTGAGCTGCGGAGCAAGGCAAGGCAAAATATGCCTGGCGCGTTGAGTGGCGCGCCGCGCCAGCCAAGGCGCCCAGCCTTTTGGCGCTTTTCTCAGCGCGGGGCGTGGCCAAGGCGCCCGGATTTCGACGTAAACTGCTTGTGTGTGCGCGTTCGGGGGCGCGGGGCGCCATCTACAGCACCCCTGGAGCGTTTTTGGACTTCCTATTTCGTCTAGGCTTAGGTGTAACTTATTACTAGGCCTTTGTAAACCCTATAAATACTCTTTTACTTAGTCTTTGATAGGAATTCAGACTTTGGAGCAATTTGGGAGCACCATACTTCATTGAACAAGGGTTTAATTCCTATTCTTTCATCTATTTAATCATTTACATCACTATTTCATCAATTCATTGCCTTGTGATTATGAATATGCGTGGCTAATTCTTACGTTCTAGGGTTAGAGTATTTCATGAAAGTTGATGTTTGAAGATTGATTCCCATTAATTGAATCCCATAACGGGTTACTTATTCTTTCTTGATTTTACTTGTGGAATTGTTAGAGCTCGATAATTATGCATTATCTATGGTTTTAGATTGAACTCGAAAGAGGGAATTTATTAACGCAATAAGAAAGAGTAGGGCTAGTTTGTGAACCCGGGCATCGGGGAACCAATTTGTGAGTAGGATAGACATATACTTGCTCGCCTAGCTTAACTAATTACAGAATCTGTTAATGCGTGCACATGATTCAACCCACAGACATATAGTGATTGAAGTAGCCTGCATAGATTATAAAGAACCGAAAGGTTTTCACATGTACATTTACTCTGTTAGTTAGTAATCCGGGATTTAAGAAGTGGAATCAATTGGAAAACTCAACTGGATTGTTCGTAACTCTGACCCTGGACCGTCTCCTTAATATTGTTTACAATCAACGTTTGCTCCATTGTTTGACTAAATTTCCATCATTTTAATTACTGCTCTTTAGTTACTAAAACTCTCACTATTGGAAAAAGATCCCTGAATAGTAGTTAGAAATTGTTTGTTAAGCGTCAGTCTGAATAGTCCTCGTGGGAATGATACTCTACTTATCATTTTATTACTTGTCGACCACGTATACTTGCGTGTGCATTGGGAGCAACAAGTTTTTGGCGCCGTTGTCGGGGACTAATTATTGACTGATTTCTTTATTTTTGAACGATTACTTATTATCTATTCAGGTTTAATTTTTTGTTGAGTTTCTTGTGCTGTTTCAGGCAACAGGTTTTGCATGCAAAGGAATAGAAAGGACGAACCACTCGCACCTTTTGATCCCGAGCCTGAAAGGACCTTGAGAAGGGTAAGAAGAGAAGCGAGAGACCGAAAAGCACTAGCAATTGTACTTGTTTCCTTGCCCACTGAAATGGCAGAAGAACGAGCAGTAGCAGTGCGAGATGTTGCCCTTCCCAACCTGGGGGGAGTAGCGTCTAGTATTGTGAAGCCCGCTATCACCGGGCACTTTGAGATTAAGCCCGGCATGATTCACTTGCTGCATGTGACTGGGCAATATGCTGGATTACTTCATGAAGATCCGCAGCAACACATTCAGAATTTCTTGGAGATCAGTGATACTTATACACCATCAGGAGTTCCTACTGATTATGTTCGCTTGATGTTGTTCCCATTTTCACTGATTGGGGCAGCAAGGAAGTGGTTAAAGGCTGAAAAGCCTAGGTCTATCACTACTTGGGAGGATTTGGCTAAGAAGTTCTTGGCTAAATTTTATCCATCTGCCAAGACAGCCCGACTGAGGAGTGAAATTATGTCCTTCAGACAGATAGAATGAGAGTCTTTGTATTCAGCCTGGGAGCGATTTAAAGCTCTATTGAGAGATTGTCCACACCACAACCAATCCAATGAGGTTATTGCACATACTTTAGTTGAGGGGTTGAATGCACATACTAAGATCGTGGTAGATGCTGCTGCAGGAGGCCAAGTACTGGCCTTAAATTTTGACCAGATCTATGATTTACTTGACAAGTTTTCGCAGAGCAATCCTGATTGGCAAGGAGTTGGTAGAGCTACTGCACAGAAATCTGCTGGGGTACTTCAATCAGATGCAGTTTCAGAGCTGAGGGCGAAAATGGATGCTATTTCCAATGAAATCAGCAAGCTAGCTCTGCCGCAGACTCAACAACCAGCAGCTCCAGTGCAACAACTTCAAGTCTTTTGTGAGGTTTGTGGAGAGGATCATGCCACTGACGTCTGTCCATCTAATCCAGAGTCAGTGTATTATGTGGGTAATCAGAACAGGTCACAGGGTCAGAATCGCAATCAATATGGTAATAGCTATAACACCAATTGGCCTAGTCACCATAATTTTTCTTGGAGGGATAATCGTGATCAGCTACAAGGCAATGAGAGACCCCAAAATAATCTGCAAAATGCACCACAGCAGGGGTCACAGTCGCAGACTCAGCCACAGCAGTCTAATTCAGTTGAGGATATGCTTAGAAACTTTCTTGCAGGGCAGCAAAAACTCATGGATGATTCAGCAGCTCAGGCACAAACAATAAAAGATTTGAGCAATGCTCAGAAGGATCTTGAGAGACAAATGGGGTAGCTAGCTAGAGCACAGAATAATAGACCTCGGGGTGCTTTGCCAAGTGATACAGAGATAAATCCTAAGGAATTTGTGCAAGCAGATACTTTGAGGAATGAAAGAGCTGTAGAAGAAGTTCCCCCAAAGCCAAGGAAGCCTGTCGGTGAGTTAGAGCCTAATGCTGATAGAGAGGTGGAGAAAGAAGCTGAGAAAGTGATAGAAAAGCAGCCCGAGCCTGCTATTGTGAGACCACCACCACCTTTCCCTCAGAAACTTCAGAAGCAGAAAGCTGATGCAGCATGCAAGAAATTTTTGGAGATTTTGAGTCAGATTCAGGTAAATATTCCTTTGGTGGAGCTTTTGCGGGATGTTCCCAAATATGCCAAATACATCAAGGATATTATTTCTAACAAGAGAAGACTGACTGAATTCGAGACAGTTGCACTCACTGAGGAGTGCAGTCCTAGAGTTAGAAGCAAGCTTCCTCAGAAATTGAAGGATCCTCGCAGTTTTACTATTCATTTGAAAATTGGGGAGCATGAGGTTGGACGAGCTTTGTGTGATTTGGGTGCTAGTGTGAATTTAATGCCTTCATCAGTTTTCAGGAAGCTAGGCCTGGGTGAACCACGACCAACTACTGTGACTCTGCAACTGGCTGATATATCTTTGATATGCCCCGAGGGGATTATTGAGGATGTGCTTGTACAAGTGGGTCAGTTTATATTGCTTGTTGACTTCATTATTCTTGACTATGAAGCTGATCCTGAGGTTCCTCTCATATTGGGAAGAGGATTTTTTGCTACTGCTGATGCTGTCATTAGAGTTAGAGCTGGAAAGATGATTATGAAGGTAAATGGGGAAGAAGCTATGTTCAATGTGTTCAGAGCTACCCAGCTTCCTTCCCATTATGAAGAGTTGTCCATGGTAAAAGTGGTAGATGAAGAGTTTACTGCTGATGAGAGGTCATTCTTGGCCTCTAATGTTGATACTCTGGAAAAGGCACTCTTATGTGATGATGATGATATCCTGAAGGATGATGACATTGAAGAATATTTGGAGATTCTTAATACGCAGAGTAAATTCATCCCAGGATGGAAGAAATTTGAGGAGCTTGATAGACCGTTGACCTTAACTCCTGCTAAACCGTCTATTGAGAAGGCTCCTACTCTTGAACTCAAACCTTTACCTGCGCATTTGCGCTATGCTTATTTGGGAGAGGGTAATACCTTGCCCGTGATCCTTTCTTCTTTATTGTCTGATGTGCAGGTTGAAAAGGTGTTGAGGGTGCTGCAAGAGCGCAAGAGAGCTATTGGCTGGACCATTGCTGATGTTAGGGGGATTAGTCCTTCTTTCTGCATGCACAAAATTCTTTTGGAAGAAGGCCATAAGCCATCTATAGAGAAGCAGAGGAGATTAAATCCAATTATGAAGGAGGTGGTGAAGAAAGAAATTATCAAGTGGCTGGATGCTGGCATTATTTTTCCTATCTCTGACAGCAAGTGGGTTAGTCCAGTGTAATGTGTTCCAAAGAAGGGGGGCATGACAGTGGTGAAGAATGAGCATAATGAGTTGAGTCCTACAAGAACAGTCACAGGGTGGCGAATCTGCATTGATCATAGAAAGCTGAACAAGGCCACCAGGAAAGACCATTTCCTATTTCCCTTTATAGATCAAATGCTGGATAAACTTGCTGGGCATGAGTATTATTGTTTCTTGAATGGGTATTCAGGCTACAATCAGATTGTGATAGCTCTTGAAGATCAAGAGAAGACTACATTTACTTGTCCATATGGCACCTATGCATTTAGGAGGATGTCGTTTGGGTTATGTAATGCCCCGGGGACTTTGCAGCGGTGCATGATGGCTATTTTCACCGACATGGTGGAAAAATTTATTGAGGTGTTCATGGATGATTTCTCAGCGGTTGGTGATTCCTTTGATGATTGCTTGAAAAATCTAGATGATGTGCTGAGCCGTTGGGAAGAAACAAATTTGGTGCTGAATTGGGAAAAATGTCACTTTATGGTTCAAGAAGGCATAGTACTTGGGCACAAGGTGTCAAAGCAAGGGATCGAGGTTGATAAAGCGAAGATTGAGGCTATTGAGAAATTACCACCACCTATCTCTGTTAAGGGGGTGCGCAGTTTCTTGGGACATGCAGGTTTTTATAGGCGTTTCATAAAGGACTTCTCCAAAATTTCTAATCCCATGTGTAAATTGTTGGAGAAAGATGTGAAATTTGAGTTTAATGATGCTTGTCTCAAGGCATTTGAAGAGTTGAAGAAAAGGTTGGTGACTGCACCAATCATCATTGCTCCTGACTAGTCTTTGCCATTTGAATTGATGTGTGATGCGAGTGACAATGCTATTGGGGTTGTTCTAGGCCAAAGAATTGGAAGAATCTTTCACTCCATCTATTATGCAAGCAAGACTCTTGATGCAGCCCAGTCCAATTATACCACCACTGAAAAGGAGTTGCTAGCCGTAGTGTATGCTTTTGATAAATTCAGATCTTATTTGGTTGGCACTCGTGTTGTTGTCTACACTGATCATGTCAGGTATTTGTTTGAGAAGAAGGATTCCAAGCCTAGACTAATTCAATGGGTTCTCCTATTGCAAGAGTTTGATGCTGAAATTCGAGATCGCAAGGGGACTGAGAATCAAGTAGCTGATCATTTGTCAAGGCTGGAGAATAGAGATCATGTAGATGAAGGGCCTGAGATTAAAGAGGTATTCCATGATGAACAACTTTTTGCTTTAGCTGCAACCGAGGTGCCATGGTATGCTGATATGGTGAACTTAATTGTGAGTAATGTATATCCTCCTGGGGCTACAGCTGAGCAAAGGCGCAAACTCCTTCATGAGAGCAGATTTTATGTGTGGGATGAGCCTTATTTGTACAAGATAGGCCTTGACCAATTAGCTAGGAGATGCATTCCAAGGGAAGAAGTTGAGCCGATCCTACAGAGCAGCCATTCCTCTCCTTATGGTGGCCATCTTGGTGAAGATCGAACAGCTGCAAAGGTACTTCAGTCGGGTTTCTTTTGGCCTACTTTATTTAAAAATGCTCATGCTTTGGTTAAGCAGTGTGATCGTTGCCAGAGAACGGGTACTATTTCTAGGCGTCACGAGATGCCTTTGAACAATATCCTGGAGATTGAGCTGTTTGATTGTTCGGGGATTGACTTTATGGGTCCGTTCCCGCCTTCCATGAGCCACAAATACATTCTTGTGGCGGTTGATTATGTGTCTAAATGGGTGGAGGCTGTGGCACTTCCAACAAATTATGCGAGTTTACGTATGTTTGATTACAAACACTAACCTAGATTATTTTTTCCTGATAATTTTATTAATCTGTGCCTTTTCACACTGACTCATCCCTTTTCCAGTTTTCTCTTTACGTATGTTTGATTATAGACTGGTAAAACTATACAGCCATTGATTTACTATAGTATTTAGACTGTTTAATACTCCCTTCATTCCAAAATGGTTGTCATAGTTTGACTTGGAGCGGAGTTTAAGAAATGTGGTAAGACTTTTGGAACTTGTGGTCCAAAATAAGTCATACATAAATATGTGGCTATAAATTATTTCATTAAGAGTAAAGTAGTAGTTTCAACTCAAAAATATTTTCAAATTTAGAATTGTGCGATTCTTTTTGGAATTGACTAATAAGGAAATAGTGTCATTCATTTTAAAACGGAAGGAGTAATTACACGTAGCTAGATTTGGATTTACAGTGTTTGACACGACGGGAGTTAAGATCGACTATTATTAGCTTGCATGTCGTGGAAGCAACAATTTATTCTCCAATAGTGCAGATTTTGGCCCACCACTTTTAACTAGATCCATGATTTGACTTTATGGATTCGAATTCGATCGAACCCTCTTTGTGCTCTTCTGTTCAGCAGGGTTCCAAGAATGAGTTCTTTGTCAGTTTGTCATATCCCCTCGTTCCTCAGCAATAGTATGTTTAGTACCCTTCTTATAGTTGTTATGTAACAGGATATATAATTATTCGCGCCTAATTTCAAGGCAAATATAGGACTATAGTTGGAAAAGTTAACGGTTTATGCAAATAATTTGATTATAAAGAATCTTTTAAATAGAACAGATATAAATTATTGTATAGTAATTACTTTCAATTAACTTGCAAATCAGCATGAGCGTAGAAACTGACTATGGTATAGTAAACTAAAACCAAGTTAAAAAACCAGCAAGTTATACACAAAACCAACCAGATAGTCAGGACAACATTTGACAATCAGTGAATCCAACTGTTTCTTAACTGACATAACTAGATTCCTTAAACGTGGCATCCATCCCTCAACAACTGCATGAGAATAACAACAAGAAAGTGAATCCACCCCCTCAATCCCACTCCAATATTCAACTGACCAACCTGTCAATATTTTTTCTTCCTCTTATTACCCCAAATAAATAAATGAATAATCTTGAAAATGATATATATTCATGTCCAACCGTCCAAACGCGTCATCATAATCCATACACACCCAATGAAGATCATTCGAAGCTGCTTCTCTTTCTCTTCATCTCCTCCTCAAATACCCTCTATTTCCTTACTCAAAATTCATGCAGCTTCCACCATTTTTTATCAATACTCCTAACAATATCTAAACATTTTTATCATACCCTTTATCCTCAATGGTTGGTTTTACAAAAATGGGCTGGCTAACAGACAATAAGAACCCAAAAAATGTAGACAGCGAATCCAAAAAAGCCAACCAATTGGGAATTTTAGCGTTTGAGACCGCGAAAATTATGTCAAGATTACTTTGTTTATACAAATCTCTTTCAGATTCTGAGATTTCCAAGTTGAAAACACAGATGAAATCCCAAGGGGTGGCTTATTTGAATTCTAAAGATGAAGGCTTTCTTTTAAGCCTTGCTTGTGCTGAGAGACTCGAGGATCTTGATAAAGCTGCTGCAGCTGTAGCACGATTAGGCCATAAATGTAACGATTTTGGTCTAAATCGTTTCGATCTGGTATATACCGATCTCAAGCTAGGGATCATTGATTTTGGAAAACTGGAATATGGTTCAAAAGAGATTGAAAAAAGAGTTGACAAAATGGAGAAATTGATTAATGCAACATCAAGATTGTATGCAGCATTGGAAGCATTAACAGAACTGGAAATATCAGAGAGGAAAATGAAGCAATGGAAGGAAAAAGCTGCAGGGAAATTACAAAAAGTGAATTGTGACATGTTTATTCAGAGACTTGAACAACAAAGAAAACAAGTTCGACAGTATAGAGAAATTTCATTGTGGAGTCAAACGTTTGATAAAAGTGTTGGTCACATGGCACGGCTTGTCTGCATTTTATATGCAAGGATTTGTGTCATTTTTGGTCCATACATCCCTGTTCTTCCTGCTGTTTCATTACGAAACATGCGTTCATCTCAACAGAAAGAGATTCTCAAAGTCCAACCAGAGAATTGTTTGATAGAACCAATAAGAGAACAAATTATCTCACATTCAGGACCAATTCCCTCAGCGGCTAAGCCTACTCTTGTTCGATTTTACAGTCGAAAATCAATATTCTTCCTATGTGATGATGAAGGTTTTGGATCGGATAAAATGGCAAAAAATAACAGGGTGTTTCATGCAGCAGGACCATCAACTGTTGGAGGTTCAGGGCTTGCATTACGTTATGCTAATGTAATTACATTAGTGGAGAAGTATTTGAATCCATCCGAATCTTTAGACCTTAATTCGCGAGAACAGCTATATCAAATGTTGCCTGAGAACTTGAAAACAACAGTGAGATCAAAGTTGAGCAAGAATTTGAAATGGATGGATGAGGATGAATCGTTGGCCGAGGGGTGGAGGGAGGCATTGAAACAAATCATGGAATGGCTAGCGCCAATGGCTCATAACACAGTAAACTGGCAACTTGAAAGAAATTTGGAGAAGACAAAATTTGATATTAAGCCTTCTGTTTTACTGTTACAGACATTACATTATTCGGATAAAGAGAAGACAGAAGCCGCAATTGCTGATATTTTAGTTGGATTGAGTTGCATTTACAAGTGTGAGAATCGCCAATGGAGTGAATCTTGAATGTGGTGGTTCTTTAAGAAAAGATTTTTACCATCATATAGTTAGACATGGCACATAATAGCTAGGATTCATTTGGTTGTGGAAAAAAGTTTTTGTTTTTATTTTAATACACATACTATTTCTTGATTTTTATTTTTTTGGTGCCCCAAGAACTTCATGCTGAGTATGTATAATTGATCTCATAACTTCTCAAGATTTTTGTTGATGATGAATTCACTTTTGTTGTGTAAATAAATAAACTCATTAGAAAGAAACCAACATATTCTTAGTTGTGTTGCATAATCCTTATTGTGAAACCAATCCTTACAAACACTTGCCCAAAACATTGAAACAAATCCTTAGAAACACTTACTAAAACAATGACACAAGTACCACATTTTAGGACACAGTAAAATAAAGGACTCAGTGAAAACAATGATTCTATCCTCATCATAATCCACACTCAAAAGAACAGTCATTCATTTGGACTAGAAGGAAACTATGTTTGTCAGATCCTCCAAAAATTTTGTATCCTCCAAAAGAGATGCTTTAAAAGGATCCGAAACCGGCAGCAACATTTCGGAGGGTCTGGGCAACATAAGAAGGAAATCAAGTTGCAGATGATCAGCCGATGCTTGGAGGCATCACGACTCTCTTAAAACTGTCAACGATTATCCGAACTCTTGATTCACTAAAATCTTGTGTTATTGCCCAAGGTAGATTGATGAATTCGATATATACCTTAGGTTTCTCTGCTTGAATCACCTTTGCAGCTTCATCACCTAAAGTCCAACCAATTCGGGCCAAGTCTTGGGACAATGAGCATGGGATATAGAAAAATATTGCTCATCATGCTTATGTTCATATTGTGAACAATGACAATTTTCACTCTCCATGTCTTTCAAGAGTTGGAGTTTGTTGGATACAAATGCAAAAACTTACCCTGATTAAAAGGACCTGGTTTCAGTATAAACTAAGGGTGCTCAAAATTGATGCAACTGATCCTCTTTGCAAGCCAATAATTAAGCCACATAATATTTAGTAATTGCATTGACTAATTATTCTATTACTAGCTAGATGAATGCATATTTGACTCTTAACAACTAAGTAATCATTTTGATTAAACAATCTAACCCATATGATTTGATAACTCATGCTCTTATTTTTTTCCCTGATCATTAGCAGATATCTTGTCAGCTGGTGCTTAATTTAAGCACATGATTCACATTTGGGTTTCCACCATTTTCCACTTTCACATTTAGGCGTGCAGAGCCATGGCTAGCGGCCAATCATCCGGGTAAATACTTACCCACACCGGGTGTATACACCCAACCAATAAATGCACACCATTTGTTTACAAATACACCATTATCACTCAATCATGGTTAATTAATATACATCCTCTCTTTATTAAATCATTTGACCATAGTTAATTTTCATGGTTAGGTGTATACACCCGGTGTGGGTAAGTTTTTTCCCAATCATCCGCGGGTAATCCATACTCCCAATGGCGGAGGGACACTAAAAAAATGGCTCATTCAACAACAACAACAACAACATAACAGTATAATCCCATAAGTGGGTCTGGGGAGGTTGAGATGTATGCACACCTTATCCCACCAAAATGGAGAGGTTGTTTCCGATAGACCATCGGCTAGATAAAACATTTTAGAAAACATGTTTGAAAACAAGATGGAAATAGCATGCAAATGAGAATGATGAAACTAACACATATTCAAAATAAAAAGATAAACAGTAGATATAAATACGAAGCCTAAGATGGAGCTAGTCTATATATAGCATAGTATATTATAATACCTAATACTCCCTCCGTCCCAATTTATGTGGCACCATTTCTTTTTTTGTTTGCCCCAAAATAAGTGGCACCTTTTCTTATTTGACAACTATTTAATGCATCATCTCTATTTTACCCTTGTTGGGCCCTACATACTTTTAAACCTACCAACAACTTTTTTACTACTCAAATCTTCTCTCTCACTTTTTCAAGGGTAAAATTGATACTTAACAAGGTCAACCTCTATTTTCTTAAACTCCGTACCCGATCAAATGGTGCCACATAAATTGGGACGGAGGGAGTAATACACAAGACACTCAACCACTATCTAACCTTCTATCCTAATACTCGACCTCCACACCCTCTTATCTAGGGTCATGTCTTTGGTGATCTGGATCTGGGTCATGTCCTGTCTAATCACTTCGGCCCAGTTTTTATTCGGCCCGGTGATCTGGATCCGTAGATCTAGCACTGTCAACCTCTAACACCTCCTAACTGGGCCTCATTCAACAATGCTTAGTAAAAAAAAATTATATTTATAAACACATTTTATCAAAAATTAATACACCATATGTATGTATATAATAAGTCGATACCTCTTGAGAAGTAATGCAAAATAAACATCAAGTTAGGAAACGAGCCAAAGTCATAATTAAAGAGCCTGTTTGGCTTAATTCAAACCAACTTTTAAGCTACTTTTAGCTCACATGAGTGTTTGGTTACTGCAAAAGCTAAAAGCCATAAGGTGAGTAATCCTAACTTCTGATTTTTGGCTTAAAAACTGTTTTAATTTGACCAACTATTTTACCATTTTATCCCTTATAATTTTTTTCTAATTCTACTAATACTTTAACTAGCAAATGTCCTAGATTATATTTTCTTTTTTCTTTGTCTATTTTAAAGATCTTTTAATTGTTTAACATAAAAACACTTTTTTACCAAACATCTCAATAACTTTTTTTCAATTTCATCACTTCTATCCAAATACGTAGTTGCTTATCTGTAAAAATAAGCTCCAGCACTTAAAAGTGCTTTTAAGCATAAGTGCTTAAAAGCTACTCCCTCCGTCCCAAAACGAGTGTCTGGGTTTGACCTGGTGCGGAGATTAAGAAAATATGGAAGACTTTTAAATCATGTAGTTTAAAATTAAAGTTGTGTGTAATGTGGGCTAGTGCCTATTTTGTGGTCCATAACAAATCTGGAATTAAAGAGTTATCAAATATAGAAAGATATATTCTTTTTCGGACAAACTAAAAAAAAAAATAGATACTCATTTTAGGACGGATGGAATTACTTTTTTTAAGTCAACCCAAACGGGCTCAAAATCACGTCGCTCCCGACTCAAACTCATAATAAACAAGTCAAATTGTAGCAATAGACATTATTTACGCAAAATTCTGCGTATTCATTGTTGATGCTCCCGTATAATTAACCAACAACATAATTCACAGAGATTGACCTGTATAGGTTGGAAGTCGGGGAGAAAGACTATAAAAAGAAATCAAGGTCGAGACTTCAACTATGTTAAGTGAGACTAGGGATTATCAAAATTTTATTTAACATTTTTCTTGATTAGTACCGTCCATAAGGCTGGCAAGCCTTCTCAAAGCTGCCATGTTTTGACATGGTGGTATTATAGTCGTTCTCAGTAGGTGTTAGAAGCTTTGATGTTATTCCACATGCAAGCATGTGTAGGCTTCTTTTTTGCAAAAACTTATAGAATCTGCCTTGGTCTAAGAATAACTCTTTGTTATAAATAATGTAAAACGACAAATTTCCATGTGAAATAAAAGATTTCTTATAAGTTGTATATTAAGTAATTTTGAAAGTCCGGGCTTTTTTATTTTTATATTTAGTCAATATAGTGTTGCCAAGATATTAATTTAAATTATTTTTTTGAACATTGAGATTCTGCATTTTATTATCTTCATCTCTTAATTACTTTTCTCTTCGTTTTTATTCACAAACTCTCAAAGTCATCTTCTAATTTGCATATTCACCTAATGTTTTGACTTTATGCAACTAGTTTGGCTTTACGAAATTCATAAGAAACATAACTAGAGTATACTACTATAAAATTTGTGAACTTAGAAAATCGAGAGCAAATTGTGTTGAATTTCTTTTTTTCACGAAGGCGTTGCTGCTACACTTTTGACGCAAAGAATCTCCCAGCGAATGTCAGGTCTTTGCTAATAAAAAAATTTGGTGATAGCCATAAATTTTTTTTATGAGAATTATAGGTAAGACTTTCCTTATGAGGGTCAAATGTTTGACGGGGCGCCAGAAGGCGTCCTATTTTCGTAAATCTCCAGATTTCAGTTTACAATAAATAGCAAAGAGCATGGTAAAATAAGAGACCCATTATTACATTGGAGGATTAATACTTATATATAATTTTGAAGCTTTAATTAAAAAAAATAGTAATATTATTGATATTACAATACATAGTATCAGAGGCGGATCCAAGATTTGAACCTTATGGGTTCTAAATTTTTTATAACCTTTCTTCTATTAGTTACTAGGTTCTCGACATGATTTTTGTATATATTTAGTAATTTTTTTTAACACAAATAACTGTCTTCACCAAATCTACTGGAGACCGCAACCTCTACATCCACCCCTGCATAGTATTATTTTTTGTATACAAGTTGTTACAAACAACTAAAAAAGGGAAAAACCTAGCCTCCACCTCATATCCCTCCCCTCTGCAGCCCCGACACCTATTTCCCCATTGCCGTCGTCAGGCTGAATCCGCCGCCACCCAAGTCTGCAAAAAAAGTGCAGAAACAGTTACAAACAGTCTGAAACAGTGTCGAAATAGTTCAGAAACAATGCAAACTCGCATAAACAATGCAGAAATACCGATACTTTGCAAAACAGCGCAAAAATACTGAAAAAGTGTAGAAACAGTCCAAAAACAGTTAGATATAGTGCAAAAATAGTACATAAATGGTGCAGAAATAGTCCAAAAATAATCAAATATGGCGCAGAAACAATGAGATACAATAAAATAAAAATATAAAAAAAAAATACAAGAAGTAAAATGAGAAGAATAATAAGAATAGATATAGATACATTAAAGTAAAAAGAAAATAATAATAAGTAATAAATTAACCGATACACTATTAGATACTTCTTAGAAAGAGTATGATATACAAAAAAAAGAACAAACAAATGAAATAATATAGTAGATACGACTTTGATATTCTAGATACACACTACAGATACAATATAGATACATAATAAACATAGTGTTGATACGGTTGAGTTTACTGCACAAAAATAGCTAACGGGTCAAGTTCAAATCTTAATGTGGCTATTTTTGTGATTCATCAATTCTGGGACTTACCTCATCGTCTTCTTCTGCAAATCACAACACCTCCTATAGACCCACGACTACCTCTGCTTCCCGTAGCGTTGATCGCTTCTCCTTTGCTTCTGATGCTCACGATCACGATTCTTTCGTTTTCAATTTTCTCAAGTACTTTAAACTCCTTTATTTTCATATTTACATGTAAGTTCGGTAATGTTTATTGTTGACCAATGTAGAATTGTAGTCAAAGTTCAGTTTCAGCAGGCTTAGTACATTCAGAGAAAAGTAATAGAATAGTTGTCTCTGTTATTTGAAATTGGGTGAGGAGAGGAGAAGAAGTGAAATAGGGTAAAGGGAGGAGAAGTGAAATTGGATGAAATAGGAGGAAAATGTAAGGTTTTGCTATGTTAGTCTATTATTTGTGATGTTTTATAATTAACTTCTCTTTTCTTCTATATATGGTAATTTTAATAAAACTATTTTGTAAATAACTTCTCGAAAGTGTGCTTTTATACAAAAATTCCTACTACATTTGGATATAAACATTTTAATCAAGAAAAATTACACAAAAATACAAGGGAGGGAGATTTTTTAACATAGTATAAGGCATTTTTAAACAATAAAATATAAATAATAACTTATTACAAAACGTAGCAAGAAACATCCTAGCCTCCATTAAACACTAGACAAGGAAAAACATGTCTCCTCCTCCTGCTTTTCCCATTTTCACTCCCTCTCTACCCCCTCTTAACCGGTGTCGCCCCCACTATCTTTCTTTCCTCATTGCTGGAGCTCCAACCTCATCCTCTGCACTGTCCCACTGCCCTCTTCTCCGATGATGTTCCGAAAAATTGTGGAGCTACTACGGCGTGCTTTGGCAGCTGTTCCTCGGGTCTATGTTGATGCTTCTTCTCAAGATTTGAAGTTTATTTTCTAGTTTATTTGGTGATTTTCGTTTATATTAGGCTTTTCCCATTCATGTCTAGTATTTTCAATAAAGATTTGGTATTTTTTGTTCGTACTTGGTATTTTTCATTTAAAAATGGTATTTTTCGATGAAGATATGGTATTTTTCGTTAAGATGTAGTGTTTCCCGATCAAATCTGGAGTTTTTCCATTCAGGTCAATTATTTTCTTATTCTTTTTATTTTATAGTATCTACATTATATCTAATTATATCTACTCTGTATATACATTATATTTCCAGTTTATCTACTGTGTTAAAGTTGTATCTACTATATCGTTTCATTTATCCCCTCTAAGTCTTTTTATTTTCTTCTACATTATATCTACTTTGTATCTAGTGTATCATATTTATTTATTTCTTGTTCTTATTTTTTATTTTAACGTATCTATATTGTTTCTACATAGTATCTAATTGTAGCCATTCTCGTTGTTGCATTGTATCTTCAATGTGTCTATTGTATCAAAACTATATCTACTGCATTATTTCATCTATTTATTCTTGTTCTTCTTAATTACCCTATCTACGTTATATCTAATTGTATCAATTTTTATTACATGATATAAAAGATTATTTTGGTATTATTTATGTCTAAAAGTTGCTCAATAGGTTAAACCGATAGAATTTATATAGGGTCACAATCAATACGATAAATATGAAGAAAAAGTAAATAAAAGCAGAAAATAAAGATATCTTATGCCTTGAGAATAGCCAGATTCTTGGTGAATCGCCTATTTCCGAATACAAAGGGAGAGGATTTCCGTAGAATCCGTGAATATCGAAGAGCCAAGAAGAATTCTTGTAGTCTTCAATCCTAACCCTAATAGGATTCTATTTGTGAGGCCCTTGGCCCATTACATAGGGTAGGATAGGATTCCTGCCCTACAAAGGGGAAGAATTACGGTGGTGGATTTTTTCCCACACAGTCAGTCTCCCCACTTGCTGAGTGTTGTCGTAAGCAGTCAGGAAGTGAAATGATATTCCAACGGTGCTCTGAGGTCTTCGTTTAGCCTTGATGGGCTGATCAACAACTTGGCTCGTCAGGGATTAAAAAAGTATACGCTTTGAGAGCTGCTTTATTAAAAATATTACCAAGAAAACCCACTTGTTAAAGGAAAAAGAGTGCTAACACATATCTTGTTCCCTCTAGTGAAGATATTACTTGACGTCTCGGAGACGATGCATTCTAATATTTGTAACTGAGTTTCTCAAATTTTGAGGTTGGCTTTTGCCTTGCATCTTACTTCCCTCGTGCCGCCGTTGCGAATATGTATGCTTGTCACATCCCCTCTTTTCCCAAACCACTTGATTCTCGGTTAATAGCACTTGTGGAATTTGATTTTACACTACTGGTTAAGAGTTTTCTATTTAAGGAAGTGACAGTGTTCAAAAGGTACCAAAATATTTGTTTTTTTTTTTCGGAGTCGCCACTTGACAAGTTCAAAGGGTGTGCAAAGTCACCAAAAGATACCTCGGAACACCTTTTGACTCGTCAAAGGTCTGCGTCTTGAGATTCGGGTAAGGACCTTGGTTGACTCTCGGGAAGGTATTAGGCACCCTCGAATCCTGTGCCAAGCACAGTTGCTTTACTTATCGCATTTTGGACTTTTAAGATATTTGTTGTATTTTGCCGTGTTCTGTTACTCTTTGATATTACATAAAAAAAATGTTTGATATTAACAAGATTAATATTTATTCTAGACTAAAATATAGATAAATAAATAAATATTGTAACGTTTAAAACAGCACCAGAATTTACAAATGGAATAAACAGCCACCTCTTCAGTTTCCTTTCATGGGATAGTTAATTCTTTTGTTAAATTCTTTTAATTTTAATGCAACGGCCAAAACCTTAAATTGGACCACGCTTGCAATTCGGCCCAACTCTCGCACGCTTTCTCTCTTTAATTTCAAGAAAATTTGTTATATTTGCCTTAGTGTTATTATGCTTTTAATTTACATGATAGTGACTACATTCCTCGACTCAATTAGATAAGGGGCTGTTTGAGCAATTCACAATGTTACCAACTTATTGACCACTTTAGTCAGCCTGTTTATAGCATATGATTAAGTACGAGTTAGGAAAACGTTACTGCCAAGCTTGACTAATCCAAGTTAACAAAATTTGCTTTTATACGCTCCCTTGCATTTGGCGGCCCTTTTGTAACTTACTCCCAAATTGTCCAAGCTTTATAAGTTTGCAATTTAAGTCCTACTTATCCCAGTTATTTCAACTATATCCAATTGCTCACAAGTTACTCACAGTTGTTTCAAATCTAGCCATCTATACATGGCTACTCTCTAAACAAGACATGAAAATATTCTTATCCTCTCTAAGTCATATAACAACCTTTGTGCACCCAATGAGGCACCCCAAAAATAACAACTAACAGAGTCATTTTTACTTTACAAAAATTAATACTAAGCAGGCATAACAAACTATGCTTGGGGCCTACAACCATTATTCATTTCATACAAAGTATCACATGTTTTCTAAGTAAATACAAGAGAAAATATTTACCTTGTATAGTCCCAAAGCACTTGTACAAAATCCAATGTCAACTACCAAGACTCCAAACCCGAACATGTACAACAAACAACAAACTATGCTTGACCTTAAGTTCAAAAGTCCCAGACTCAGACCCTCTCCTTTCTTTTTCCCTTTTTTTTTAAGCTTTCTCCAAGTATTTCACTCTTTACTAACTCAAAATATTTCTTTGTTTTTTCTTTCAACTCTCTGCATTCAAAGCTACCAAAGGTGTGGTAGTTGCTCTATATTTAATGTTATCTCTTGCCTTTTTTGTTCTGTTCCCTTAATGTTCTCTCCTGCCCACTTTCTGTTCTGTTTCCTCCTTTAAAAAAAGAGAGTGAAAAGGCTCTACAAATAGAGGGGGAAGTGGGTGTGTGTACAAGTACAAAGGACTAGCCCATGTGCCCCTCAATCCTTAGATTTTCAGGCCATTATTTCATGGCATACAAGGCTGGTACTAGAACAAAAGAGGGAAGAACTTTCTGCTGCCACCCTTGTACTTCTTTGCTCATTTTTTGACATCCATTTGACATCATCAGGCCTATGTCATTCTTAATAAAACTTGAACCAACAAACTAACTAAATGGACTAAGCCCACCTAAGAACAAACTAGGAAACCTGAACCAACCAACAGACAGACCATGCCTCTGACTTCCTAATTCCTAACTAGACCAATCCCAGGTTGAGTTTTAACTCAGTTGAGTCCAAAATAGTCAACAACGACTATAACCATTCAAATCTATCCTCGGATCAACTTCAGTCACACATACACACACCCCTCCTCGCCATCCACAACTCACCACCACAGTTCCCAGACAGCCTTGCCACCCTTATAACGCCGCTGCACCACCCAAGCATTACCATCACTGGTATCTCCGTTACCACAGCACCATAACTATTCAAATCTATTTTTTCTTATTCTAACTGAAACGATTCCAACTGGGATCGTTTCAATTAGAAAAAGAAGAGAATGGAGTGGAAAAGTCGAAAAAATAGATGAAAGAGAGACCAAAGCAAGGCTGTCGTTCCATTTTGATTGGAGAAAGATGTTCCCATGTAATCGGAGTCTAGAAATGGAATGAGGAGGAGAAGACAAGCCTAAACATGTAAAAAGTTCACCGGAAAATGGAGTAGCCACCGGAAAAAAAATCAAATCGAATCTTCAATCTACGATCCACGTGAAATGCCTGAGAATTTGGAAAATCCAAGAGTAGATCGAGATAGAGGGGGTTGAGGCGAGTCGGGTACTGTATTTTAGGATTTTTCCGGCGGCGGCCGGCGGTGGTGCCGCGGCACACTGCCGGTGGAGATGTGGTGGGAGGCAATTTCCAGCGAGAAGCCAAAATTTGGCATGGTTTCGGCAATTGAAATATATACAAAAGGGATATGGGCCGGGTTGTATGGGAATTGGGCTGGGTTTGGGGTGCATTGGGCTATATTTTCTTTCAATTTTAGCCGGCTTACTGAAAAGCTTTTACAATTAGCCAAGCTTCAAACCTTAGTTGCTAACACAAACTTAATTGACCTAGTCAAGAAAGGTCACACAAAATTAAGACAGATAATTCATTAACCAAATAAGCATTGAACAACAATGAATATATTTTTAGAATGATTTTCGGCATTTTTCACTTAACACATACAACAACAAATACGGGAACAGAAATAAAATTCTAAGAAAATTAGCACGATATTTTTTTGGAAATTTATTTCAAGGTGTGCCAAAATTAGGTGATTACAATGCTTACACACGTATTCTTATGCTCTTGCGAGAGTTGATCCGTAGTACTAGAGTTGTAGGTCAGAGGAGGCTCGATGGGCACATGAGAAGATATGCAGAGTCTATAGTCATGCGGGCCTAAGTAGACCAAGCAGGAGAACGGCTTGGGCTCAAGTTCGTTCCTGATTAGGTTGAGAGGGGCTGTTTGAACAAGATGACCTTGGGTAGGGAAGCCATGATGTGGAGATCCCTCGGAAGACCTGGTCAAGAAGCAAGGTAGTACACGCGATGGTACTGTCAGAAGGAAGCCTTGTTCCTTTGATAGGAGTAAGGGACTTCTTCGCAAATAATAGGCACAGGTTGTGATCTCCCTGACTCGGACTCAGTCCCCCGACTTTGGCTTTCGATGATATATGTGCGCGCTGAGGAGCGCTGAAAAGAACTGGATGTTGTGACTTGAGCAATATGAGCCTCAGCATGCCAGGTGAAGGAGCGACTTGAGGCTCGACTTTGTTGCGGATTGGAGTATCGTGAGTAGATGTTATCCCATTTCTATTGACCTCTGATTTAGTCCCCCGGGTCTGCTTTCTTTGACCATTGCCTCTGACTAAGATAGTCCTTATGATAATTCTGCACCTGATTTTTGCGAAGAGCATATTTGCGTTCGTTGAGAACGTCTCACGGACAGCGTTTGTGCTCGCGTAGAGCGATTGTGCTCACGAAGAGCGTACTTGTATTTGTCTATTGAGGATATTTTTGCGCCCGTAGGGGATGTGCTTGTTCGCCTATTGAAGACATGTTTCGTGCCAGTGAAAGGCATCTTTATCTGTCTGAAGAAGACGTAATTTGCACCTGTAGAAAGGTGGCTTAGTTTGTCTTGGAGAAGACGTGATTTGCACCTCTAAAAAGGAGGCTTGACTGCACCAGCAGGTGACGACTTAATTGTGCTAGCAGATGGTGGTTTAATTACATCAGTAGATGATGACTTGAGTGTGTCAATAGTAGACGGCTTGATTGCATCAATAGTAAATGGCTTGATTGCGCCAGCAGGTGGCGACTTTTGTTAAGTCGGTAACATACGTTCTGTTTATTCTAATGTCTAGAATATGTTACAGTGAGCCTGCTCGGGCGTGTACATTGGATGATTATTGGTTTGCACCAAAGAATGGCAGCTTACATTGCGTCTGAGATAAACATCTTTGGATTAGGGCAGGGACCGCGCCCTCAAGGGGACGTCTTTAGCCCGTTGTATGTAACAAGACATTTTTTCGTTCAAGCTAGAACATCTGTGCTTGTCCACTCGAGTGCTTAAGGATTTAGTGGCACTAAGCGAGCGGGGGTCCCAACCGGCATGTTGGTGCATTTTGTTGAATTGACAATTTCAACTAACGAATAATGCCCGGTGGCTGAACTAGAAATGATCTAGCTTTAAGTGAGTAGTGTACTCTAATTTTTGTAGCGAAAAACTGAGTGCATTACTACAACTTAAGTTGTGCCGGGGCTATGAATAGTTGGATCGTAGATGGATATGAATGTAAAACTGACTATGATCGAAATAGCAGTTTTAACTGAATTGACGATTTCATTGCACGATTTCACCCGGAGGCTAGTTGAATTGATGAGTAACGCAGACGATCTTGGGACGTTGGGTTCGAGAAGTGGGACGTTCGGTCCTAGATTGCGCTGAGGGAAGAGATGCCCTATATCACACTAATTATCTGGTGTATCCAGCATATTTAGACCTACCTGGCCTATCTTTTAGACAATCTATGGTTGTCTTATATGATGAACCTGCCTGCCTGTTCACCAGTGGGTGGTAGGGCGTCGAGGTTATACTTTTGATCTCCTGTTTGGTCAGGAATTCCATGAATTTTTCTCCCAAGAATTGAGGCCTTCGGACGAACGTCGTTTCGCTCTATTATTATAATATTGCTTGCTTTGTCGTGGGGGTTCACCTGTAGAGTCGGGGCTATACGTTCGATTTTTGACTTTGAAGAGGAGATGGTCCATCTTCGTGAACAAAATAGTGTTCTACGGGTCATTGCTGATAACTTGCGTCCATTGGCCATGGAGATGATGAGGGCTAAGTGAGCCAAAACTTAAGGGCTGATCGCAACACGGATGCAATGAGGGCTTAGCGAGCCCAGCATATCTGTGTACTTGATGTGTCCTTTTAGGAGATGAATGCTGCAGAAGCAATAGTTGGGGTTGCTATTTGAGCTTCGGCCGACTAATGAGCGGCTTAAGGAGGTGCACAACCAATCTGAGGGTATAGTTGTACCCGTGGCAAACCTCATTCCATGTTTTAGTCAAGTTCTCCTGCAATAGATGCCGGACTCAAAAGAAAAAAGAGGACATTGGGTTCGTAAGAGAATATAAATAAACTATTCATAAAAGAATTTACCCGAGGGACATAATGTCCGAAATTATTGGTTATCAGATCTCTTCCCCACAGCATCCGGATAAGTTGGAGAATGACTCGGATGCGTTTGGTCTGAGGCTCAGGGGTCTTTGACTATCACTGCCAAGGTTGTTCTTAGATCAGGGTCGTGGATAATGCTCGTTTTCCAGTGGGGGTTCGCCCCTTCTGGTTTCTCTGCTTCATCTTCGTTTGAAAGGTTGCACCTTCGGCTTCTGCTATTCCTTTCTTCAGTCATGTCTAGCTCAATCCGGAGCTTATGACTGCGCTGATGTAGCGCATCCCAGGTTTTCACTGGGTGCTTCTGCAAACTTCGTTGCAGCTCGCGTGTGGTCGTCGAACCTCGGGGGTTCAAGTTCTTGCTAAAAGCCACCGTGGAAATTCTATCGGGTACTAGAGGGAGGTCCAAGCGCTACCTCTGGAACCTCTCTAAGTAGTCTTTTAACAGTTCACCATCATGCTGACGGATCTCTAAGATATCTTCCATCCATTTTTCTCTTTTACGAGCACCTAAGTGCGTCTTTTTAAAGGGGTCTTTGCATCTAGGTGAACGATTCAATTGACCCCAACGACATGTGAGTGTACCATGGGAGGGCCCCTAATATATGTGTATTTTGTGCTAAATTTCAACCCTTCTAGGCTAGTTTTTATGTTCTCTAGCTATATTATTCGTACGAATCTTATGTAAATTTTCATGTTTCAGGAATGTGTAGATATTCATGGTACAAAGCCAAAAAGAATGAAGAAAGAACAAAAACAATGAACAATTTGGCTACAAGTTGAAAATATGAAAACAAGGCAGTAGCAGAAGTAGATCGGCGCCCCGCCTAATCATTGCCTGAATGATGAGGCCACCTGCCGGAGAAGATGAGAGTTTAAGAAAGTCCACCGAAGTGAACACCGATCGCCGAACCATGGGCATAAAGCTAACGGCAGCTCCGCAGTCGCCGGTACTCACAATGAACTCAAGAAATCGGCGATGAAGAAGAAAAAATTTGCCACTTGAAGAGCGATCCCCCAAACCTGAAAAAGGCAAAAGACAAGAGGAGTCATCAATCTGTCTTCGGCGGCCCGCCGAGTGAAATGGGAGGCCACCGATTGATCGGAGGAATAAAGAAAAACATAATGAAATAGAAATTTTGTAAATATTAGTTCAGCTTTCAAACCAATGCCTATAAATAGGCCATTAGGCCTTCAAGGTAGGGTATCTTTCAGACACTTAGAAAAGCCCTTAGAATATTTTATTTACATTTTTTTATATTCTTGGAAGGCAAAGAAGGGTTTTAACTACACCATTTTGATAGGATTTTCATCTTTAATATATTTCATTACATGTTTCTTGCTATTTTATCCCTTACTATGATTTTGTTGGACCCTAGTATGAGTAGCTAAACTCATACTAGGGGTTTATCCATAATGATTGGATTATTTTGACCTAAACACTTGTTTTAATCTTATGAAACTTATGGGTTAACGTTAATCTCGTTTTATTGCACTTTTTAAGACTAGGTTTAAGGTACGGCCGCACTTGAATCAAACCCTACTTTTTTTTCAATCACCCTAACGGGGTTGAAGTTGTGGGTTTATAGAAACTAGCGAGCATTTAAATTATATTGGCTCACGAGCCTGCCCCATCTAAAGGGAAGGACCTAGAAAGGTCATTCTCGCTCAGGTCATTGGACTAGGTTTTTATGCGCCTTATTATTGACCCCAACAGGCTTAACTAGGTAGACCCTCTCTATACCCAACGGTTTTGAAGGGTTAAATATATGGTCCGACAAATAAAATATTACCTATATGATTTGTGATGTTAAAGGAAGTGTTAGGTTAAAAGAGTCTTGCTTAAATGGGTAGAGCCCTATGTTTTTCCCCTTATTTACAACATTCAATTGTGTGATCGATTTATGCTTTTGGTTTGTTAAGTTGTTTAGTTGTTGGTTTTAGCGTTAGTTATACACAATTTTGAAACCTTATTTATGAATACATAAACTTCTCTTAGAACTGGACAATATTCACTCTAAATTAATAGAACGCGCGCTAGCTCTCTGAGGAAAATCGACCCCGACTCTTTATCGGGTACTATCTTTGACGACTGCCCCTCACCTTTATAGCTGTAGGATTGAGCGTGGATCAAATTTTGGTGCCGTTGCCGGGGAGCTATAGTAGTTCTATTAGATTGAATATTTTTTGTTCTAGTTTTGTTTTCTATTCCTACCATTTTACCTCTTGCTTTGTTTTACCGTGTGTAGGTGAATATTAGCAATGAGATGGAATCCAAATCGAGCTTTACAGAATCCTTGCTACAATCGTGCACATGAGTATAATGGAGTCCTTCCTTTTTCGAAATCTCTGGATGCTTATGATGGAGAGTCCAAAGAATAGTACGACGAGGTTACTCTTAGTAAAGAAGATGGGGAAGAACTTGAGGAGAATGTTGAACCTCAACTTGAGAATGTGGAACCAAACGATAAAATCGTATTGGTGATGTCTAAGCCAATGAGTAAGTGAATGTTGGTGACAATGTTGGTATTAGGGGCAATGCATATTGGGGAGGTAACAATGCAAACTGTGGTGGCTGAGGTGTGAACCGGGGTGGCCGTGGTAATCATAAAAACCGAGGAGGCAATGCTAATCGAGTGAATGCTCACAATGTCAACCAGAACCCAAGGAATGTAAGGGATGTTCGTAATGTCAACCAACAAGTGCAAGACTTAGAGGAATCTGATGAAGAAGTGGACATGGAAAGCTTTACTAGTGCTATTGTTCCTCCACCCATTCGTGGTAATATTACTTTTAACACTCCACAAGTTATCTTACATGGGCATGAGAAAAATAGATTCTTTGGTGGAGGCAAGCATGAGGACTTTTTCCAAACATGTCATCTATACAAGTTGGCATATTGCATGGAAGAATCTTTGCACCTAAGGGTCTTTCCATATTATCTACAAGGGAAAGCCAAGGTGTGGTAAAACAAGTTGCCCAAGAACAAATTTATACATGGGAAGAGCTTGTGAAATAATTTTTGGCAAAAGACAAACAAGTCTCAATGAGAGATAAGGTGTATATGTTCCAGCAAGATCCATCTGATTCATTATCCGAAGCTTGGGAAGCATTTCTAGAAGTGTTGCTTCATTGTCCCACTCATGCTTTTGGGGAGGATATGCTCTTACAATATTTCTATCAAGAGCTAAATAAAATGAACCAATCGGTCGTTAACAACTTGTGTGGTGGTGCTATTATGGGCAAGTCATATCGTGAAGTTAAGGAAATTCTCAACACCAAACAATCTCAAGATTGGTAATTAAGAGCCCAAAATTTGGGTAGTGATGGTGCAATAAGACCAGTGATGATGAAGAGATTTGAGGATCAAGAGGAGAAAATAGCTAGAATCTTTACCAACATAGAGGTCATTAGCCATAACTCAAAAATTGACAAAGAAGCCAATGAGAAGAAAGTAAGCAAGGTAGAGAATCTCCAAGTCAGAAATACCGGTCACCATGTGGCTCTTATGGGTTACACAACCCCGGGAGGTGCTCCTCTTACTCTCTTACAACATGGAAAAGAAGGGTACTATCCATAATAATGCTTTAATGTTCAAAGAGAAGATGAAGCCAATTATATTGCCAATTACCAAGGTCAACGGAGCTATGATCAAGGAGGATACCAAAGACTATATCAACAAGGTCAACGGAGGTAAAATCGAGGAAGACAAAATTGGGGTAACACTCAAGAAGTGAGAGGAGTTAGTGCCTCACGACCATATGTGCCAAGCGCCCATACAAGCAAAATGAGCATGAAAAGAAGAGCCCATCCAAGTTGGAAGAAATGATGATTGAGGTACTCAAGAATCAAAAAGGTTATTCTGGGGATATCAAGGATATCAAGAAAATGGTCACAGCTTACAACACCTCCATCAAGGCTCTTGAATCTCAAATGAGTGATCTATCTCATCAAGTGAATCATTGACCTCAAAGATCACTACCAAGTGACATGGTGGTGAATCTTAAGAGGAATGACAAAGATCAAGCGACTGCAATCACAACACGGAATAGAAAGACATGGGAGGATCCCAAAGTCAATGGAGTTGATAAGGTGATAGATGTGGGGGTTCATTGTTACACCTCATATGTATAAAGTGAGGTATATCATTCTAATGACATGTTAAAAATTATTTAAGTGAGTTTAAAGTTATAATAGGACCATATATGACGTTTATATGTTGGATATAAAGTTTGGGAAAAATCGAATTTAAGTTGTGGAAAAACTAAGGATTTGCCTTGTAATGAAATTTTATAAGCAATTAATTTTATGTGTTATATAAGGTCTTTTGGGGACATATCATATACTAAATTTAAGATCATGGAGTGTAGTTTCCATCACTTTTGACAGTTTATTCATACAATGTCTGAATAAAAAGATATGAGTATTAGAAGTCAGGCCAGAAAAAGGGACATAAGCGCAAAAGAGGACTAAAATTGAAATGTGTTTAGTATAAAATAGAAAAGTCATCCACGTCTCGTCATTTCAAGAAAATCAAGAGGGAAACAGTTCCTCCATGAGTCTTGAAGCAAGTTTTTTGACTTTGAATTAAGGACGCCAATCATAACTCGAAATTGAAGACGGATTGCATCAAAACGCTCTACGCGATTAAGGTAACATTATGCTACCTTCAATTTCGTCTATAGTATGAGTTTTAGAATTACTTCATGGCTAAGTAAAGTACCTCAATGCTATGTTATAGCTTTTTAATACTTTAGAAGGTGTGGAATTCAAAGGAAAAAGGCTTAGAAGCAAAAAGCATCAAAGGTATATAAGGCTAAACATTTCTTTCGATAAGTCATTTGTTTTGCAGCTTTTGCAGCTTGTCTTAGTTCCAAACTTGATGGTTTTTGTGCGGAACTTGTATGGCATAAAGGTAAATGTATATGTGCCTAATTTGGTGCTAAGAAGCACGGTGAAAGATGTCCAAAAATAGCAGCACAACATGTTTCAAAATCTGGCAAATCGTTTTGATCTTTGGACAGTTGTTAGTATATTGACCATAACTCCTTGTACAAAATTGATATTTAGATGATTTAAGAATTCCCAGAACCTCAAGACATATATCTACAACTTTAATGAAGACCTTGAAGTCTATAACATTGATCTACATGCTGAAAACTATGATGCAATACAAGACAATTGTACTTTCCAGAAATTCTGTACAGCCGTGGAATTGTTAGGCCGTCTGGTCATCTCATCTTATTATCCATTTAATTCGTTTATATTATCAGTTTATCTTGGTACCCATTCCCGTATATATTGTAGTGCTGGTTCTATTTTTGCAGATCATCCAGTTTCAGGGGAAACTCTGCTAAAATTTTTATAGAAATTCAAAGCGTTGGACAAATTCTCAGTTGTAGGTTGTGTATTCTATCTAGAGTTTTCTTATCATTCCTTTGAGTCCATATATATTGTTGCCACATGTGTTATGACTCATACATGCTTATGCTTATATTGTGATCACGTTATGTATGATCTGGAGTCCCCAATAGAGGCTGGACATTGGACACACAGTCCGGTCGCGTTTGATACTACCCGTCTGGGGGATACAGCCCTTCTGGTTCAGGCGGGAGTTGAAACACCTAGTGTGACCGGGTGTCATTCACACACTCTGACTAGAG
Source organism: Petunia secreta (assembly GCA_029990175.1). Classification (NCBI taxonomy): domain Eukaryota; kingdom Viridiplantae; phylum Streptophyta; class Magnoliopsida; order Solanales; family Solanaceae; genus Petunia; species Petunia secreta. Next base: position 18,782,864 of record JARKIP010000038.1, on the reverse strand, counting down.
AGACTAGATATTACTGGCTGGGGAGGACATAGCCCATAACACCCGCCAGGTTTGTTATATACGCGTATATAGCCACAGTATACACCTTATGACTATACATGAGGCTAGTTCAGATGTTCAGTTACATGATTTGGGGGGGGGGGGTGGATATAGCCCATAACTCCAGACAGGTACCAATTCAAATAACAGTTCATTTTTAGCTCAGTACCAGTTATCAGTTCTAAGTTATCAGCCACCAGTTCTTAATGTCAGTGTTAGTTGACAGCTAGTATCAGTTGACAACTATCAGTTCCAGTTTCTAGTTACTGATTATCAGTCATATTACAGTAATTTATCAGTATAGTTCAGCTCAGTCTTCAGTTTCAGATTCAGTTAGACTTCAATTTATATTCAAATCATGTTTAGTTCATGTTTCAGATTTCCAGCTTCATTGCTATACTTCAGCACATATTTTTATATTTATATTCCAGCCTTACAGTTTCATTCAGCTATGCTATATATTATATGCTCATGCCTTACATACTTGGTACATATCGTACTCACGCCCTTTTCTGGGGCGCTGAGTTTCATGCCGCGCAGGTACAGATAGATCAGCGCTAGGGCCACGTTAGTAGGCTATCTACCAGCTGTTGGAGTCACTCCGTCTCTTCTGGAGTATACTACTTTTGGTATGTTGTACAGACGTCGAGTAGGTATGGCGGGGCCTTGTCCCGTCCTTTGAATATTCAGTTCATCACTCATAGAGGCTTGTAGATATATCCCTGTATGGTTCTTTAATATGTTACGTATGTCAGCATGTGTTAGTCGTGTTATCTTAACAGACTTTATGCTTTCAGCAGATATGTATGTATATATGATCAGGTTAGCAGCTTATCTCTATCATTAATAGATTATTAGTGGGTTTAGCAATAATCGACACTCAGTGTAGGATTCTGCCGCGGCCCTAGGTTGGGTCGTGACAAAAGAGATATCAGAGCAGATCAGTCCTAGGGTGTCTAGAGATATCAGAGCAGATCAGTCCTAGGGTGTCTATAGGCCGTGTCTAGTAGAGTCTTGTTCAGGAGTATATTGCGCGCCATACTTATGAACAGGAGGCTACAAGGCACTTCAGGATGGTTGTTTTCCTTTCTTCTCTAGATCGTGCGATAGGGCCATGATTTTAGAATGCACCCTTCTAACCGTAATATTTTGAATTCAGCGATGCCGCCGAAGAAACTAATAGCTGCCTAGAAGGGCAAGGCTATTGTCGGCCAGGGTACTAGTAGAGTGCCACCTGAGGTGGATAACAGTGAGGAGTCCAGACCTGAGGCTCCATCTGAGGCCTCACAGATCCCTTCAGTTCAGGGCGATATTAGAGGTACTGCAGCTACCATACCTCCAGTTCCTCAGCCTGATAGTTAGGGGCTGCAAATGAGGGATGCCATCAGATTATTGACTAGTCTTGTAGCTGCTTAGACTAGATGGCATAGTGCAGATGCCCAGGGAGATGTTGGATCCAGGATTAGGGATTTTATCAAACTAGAGCCTCCAGTCTTTACTGAGTCCTATATATAAGAGGGGCAGATATTCTGGTTCATTTGGAGAGACATCTGGAGCGAGTACGCAGCATAGTGTTAGATAGCCACCAGCTATTATACCTCCACGGTCCCGTGGCCCAAGATCTGATAGACCTCCTTAGTCCAGAGCTAGTCAGGCATCACAAACTTCAAGATTTCAGCGCCGTGGTACTTCTGTACCGACCAGTCAGACATATCCCAGATGCCTAGATTGTGGTAGACGCCACTTGAGCCCATGTCAGTTAGGAGTTGATACTTGATATATTTGTCGCAAGGAAGGCCATTTCATGAGAGATTGCCCGACTAGGGGTAGTAGTGGTGCAGCCCAGCCAGCTAGATCAACAGTAGCTTCCTCAGCACTAGCACGCCCTCAGGGTCAAGTTCATCAGGCACTAGCAGGTCGTGGTAGAGGTCGAAGTGGAGCTCCTACAGCAGGCGGTACTCAGAACCGCACCTATTCTCTTATTAGTCGACAGGACCAAGAGGCTTCACCAGACGTAGTCACAGGTATTCTGTCAGTAAATTCTCTCGATGTGTATGTTTGGTAGATCCTGGTTCTACATTATCATATGTTACTCCCTTTGTTGCCATTAAATTCAAAATAGTACCAGAGGCTATTAGACCTTTCGAGGTAGCCACTCTCATTGGTGATTCTGTAGTAGCTACGCATGTTTATAGAGGTTGCACGGTGATGATTGGTTATTGTAGCACTACAGCTGACTTAATTAAGCTAGAAATGGTTGATTTCACGGTTATTATCGGTATGGATTAGTTGTCCTCTTGTTATGCTAACGTTGATTGTAGAGCGAAGACAGTCCAGTTTCACTTTCCAGGAGAATTAGCTATAGAGTGGCAGGGTGTTTCTGCTTCGCCAAAGGGACGGTTTATTTCTTACCTTAAGGCAAGGAAGCTAATCGCAAAAGGCTGCTTATATTATATTGTTCATGTTCGAGACTCAGAGAAGGAGGCGCCGACTCTTGAGTCAGTTCCGGTAGAAAATGAGTTCCTTGATCTGTTTCTAGATGAGTTACCTGGTCTTCCTCCAAAGCAAGAGATTGATTTTTCTATTAATATAGTACCAGGTATGTAGCCCATATCTATTCCTCTCTATAGGATGGCACCAGCAGAACTGAAAGAACTTAAGGAGCAACTGAGGCTTTATTACAAAGGCCTCATCAGACCTAGCATTTCACCGTGGGAAGCCCCGGTATTGTTTGTGAAAAAGAAAGACGGCTCTCTACGCATGTACAGACAACTGAATAAAGTCACAATCAAGAATAAATACCCTCTGCTAAGGATTGATGACTTGTTCGACCAGCTCCAGGGTGCCAAGTGCTTCACGAAGATAAATTTGCGATCAGGCTACCATCAGGTTAAAGTTAGAGAATCTGATATACCTAAGACTGCATTCAGGACTAGGCTTAGGTATGGCCATTATGAGTTTTTAGTGATGTCGTTTGGACTCACTAATGCCCCTGCAGTATTTATGGATCTGATGAACAACGTATTCATGCCTTATCTAGATTTATTTGTGATTATATTTATTGATGATATTCTCATCTATTCAAAGTCTAAATTAGAGCATGCGGAGCGCCTACACACATTATTGAGTACTCTTTGGGACCAACAATTATATGCTAAGTTCTCAAAGTGTGAATTCTGGTTAGATTCAGTGGAATTTCTTGGCCATATAGTTTCAGCAGAAGGAATTAAAGTAGATGGCTAGAAGATCGAGGCTGTGAAGAATTGGCCCAGACCTACGACGCCAACTGAAGTACGTAGTTTTCTGGGTTTGGCAAGTTATTACAGAAGGTTCGTAGAGGTTTTTTCCTCCATTGCAGCTCCACTGACCAAATTGACACAGAAAACAGTTATTCATGCATTAAAGATTTGGAGACATTATTTGTATGGGGTTCATGTTGATATTTATACAGACCACAAGAGCCTCTAGTACATATTTAAGCAGAAGGAGATAAACCTACGACAGAGGTGGTGGCTAGAGTTGCTGAAGAACTATAATGTGGACATTCTTTATCATCCGCGTAAAGTGAATGTTGTTGTTGATGCCCTTAGTCGTAAGTCTATGGGTAGTCTATCTTATTTACAACCACAAAAAATAGAGGTAGCTCATGCACTCCACCAGTTAGTCAGCATGGGAGTCAGATTAATAGATTCAGAGGGCGCAGGAGTTACAGTTCAGAACGCAACCACTACTTGCCTAGTGACAGAAGTAAAACAGCATCAGTATGAGGATTTAGTTCTAGTTGAATACAGACAAATAGCCAGAAGAAAATCGGAGTCACCATACAGGGTTACTAGTGATGGGGTTCTCATGTATAAAGATAGACTTTGTGTTCCTGATGTTGCAGATTTATGTGGACAGATTATAACTGAGGCACACTATTCCAGGTACACTGTTCATCCAGGTTCGACTAAGATGTATCATGATCTTAAGCAGATTTACTGGTGGGACGGAATGAAGTGTGACATAGCAGAATTTGTGACTCAGTGTCCTAACTGCCAGCAGGTTAAAGTCGAGCATAGAAAACCTAGTGGCTTGTTACAGGAAATAGAGATTCCATCATGGAAATGGGAAGCAATGAATATGGACTTCATTACAAGCTTGCCCCGTACGTGGAGCAGGTATGACTCTATTTGGGTTATACTTGACAGGCTTACTAAATCAGCTCATTACTTGCCTGTTAGAACTACATATACAACGGAGGATTATGCTAGACTTTATATCAAAGAGATAGTGCACCTAAATGGTATTCCAGTATCTATCATTTCAGACGGGGGCACACAGTTTACAGCTAAGTTCTGGCGATCATTCCAGACAGGTTTAGGGACACAGATGAATCTGAGTACAACATTTCATCCACAGATAGACGGACAAGCTGAGCGGACCATTCAGACATTACAAGATATGCTTAGAGCTTGCGTCTTAGATTTTGGATCCAGCTGGAGTGATCATCTACGGTTGATAGAGTTTGCATATAATAATAGCTATCATTCTAGCATACAGATGGCGCCATATGAAGCTTTGTATGGGCGAAAATGCAGGTCTCCTATAGGATGGTTTGAGGTTGGCGAGTCTCAATTGATAGGTCCAGATTTAATCCAACAAGCAGTTGATAAAGTCAGGTTGATCAGGGAAAGATTATTAGCAGCGCAGAGCAGACAGAAATCCTATGCGGATAACCGACATCGAGATTTTGAATTTCAGATTGGCGATTAGGTATTCCTGAAAGTATCACCTATGAAAGGCGTTATGAGATTTGGAAAGAAGGGAAAGCTTAGCCCTAGATTTATTGGTCCATATCAGGTTATCAGGCGAGCTGGGCGTGTAGCTTACGCGTTGGACCTTCCAGCAGATCTTCAGGAAGTACATCCAGTATTCCATGTTTCTATGCTCAGAAAATATGTCGGAGATTCTTCTAGAGTTGTACCAGTAGATGATGTACAGATCACAGAGCAATTGACTTATGAAGAGGTGCCAGTTGCAATTTTAGATAGGCAGATTCGTCGACTAAGGACGAAAGACATTCCTTCAGTTAAAGTGCTATGGCGAAGCAATAACGTAGAAGAAATGACTTGGGAAGCTGTGAATGATATGAGAGACAAGTATCCACATCTCTTCACTACTTCAGGTATATAACAGATCCTTTTTTAATGCTTTTACATACGTTATTTGACATTTGAGGACAAATGTTCCTAGGGAGGGGTGGAAATTGATTCACTTCGTATGTCTAAAGTGAGGTATATTATTCTAATAATATGTTAAAAATTATTTAAGTAATTTTAAAGTCATAATAGAACCATATATGATGTTTATATGTTGAATATAAAGTTTTGAAAAAATTGGATTTAAGTTGCGGAAAAACCGACTAATGATTTGTCTTGTAATGAAGCTATTTAAGCAATTAATTCTATGTGTTATATAAGGTCTTTTGGGGACAATCATATATCAAATTTAAGATCTTGGAGTGTAGTTTCCAATACCTTTTACGGTTTGTTCATACAACATCTGGATAAAAATATATGAGCATTAGAAGTCAGGCCAGAAAAAGGGATATAAGCGCAAAAGAGGAGTAAAACTGAAATATTTTTAGTATAAAATAGAAAAGTCATCCTCATCTCGTCATTTCAAGAAATATCAAGAGGGAAACAGTTCCTCTATGAGTCTTGAAGCAAGTTTTATGATTTTGAAGGAAGGACGCCAATTGTAACTCGAAATTGAAGACGGATTGCGTCAAAACGCTCTACGCGATTAAGGTAACATTATGCTACCTTCTATTTCGTCTATAGTATGAGTTTTAGAATTACTTCATTGCTAAGTAAAGTACCTCAATGCTATGTTATAGCTTTTTTAGTCTTTAGAAGGTGTGGAATTCAAAGGAAAAAGGCTTAGAAGCAAAAAAGCATCAAAGGTATGTAAGGCTAAACCTTTCATTCGATAAAGCATTTGTTTTGTAGCTTTTGAAGCTTGTCTTAGTTCCAAAATTGATGGTTCTTGTGAGGAACTTGTATGGAATAAAGGTAACCATGTATGTGTCTAATTTGATGCTAAGAACCACGGTGAAAGATGTCCAAAAATAGCAGCACAACATGTTTTAAAATCTGAAAAATCGTTTTGATCTTTGGACAGTTGTTAGTATATTGATCATAACTCCTTGTACAAAATTGATATTTAGATGATTTAAGAATCCCCAGAACTTTAAGAAATATATATACAACTTTCACGAAGACCATGAAGTCTATGACATTAATCTACAGGCTGAAAACTATGATCCAATACAGGACAATGGTACTGTCCAGAAATTCTGTACAACCGTGGAATTGTTACGCCGTCAGGTCATCTCATCTTGTTATCTATTTAGTTTTTTTATGTTATCAGTTTATCCGGGTACCCATTCCCGTGTATATTGTAGTGTTGGTTCTGTTTTTGCGGATCATCCAGGTTCAAGGAAAATTCTGCCGAAAATTTTACAGAGATTCAAAGATTTGGACAAATTCTTAGTTCTAGGTTGTGTCTGTAATTCTATCCAGAGTTTTCTTATCATTCCTTTGAATCCATATCTATTGTTACTACATGTGTTATGCCTCGTACATGCTTATGCTTATACTGTGATCATGTTATGTGTGATCTGGAGTCCTCCATAGAGGCTGGACATTGGACACACAGTCCGGTCGCATGTGATACTACCCGTCTGAGGGATACATCCCCTCTGGTTCAGGTGGGAGTTGAAACACCTAGTGTGACCGGGTGTCATTCACACACTCTGAACAGAGAGACTAGATATTACTAGCTGGGCGGACATAGCCCATAACACCCGCCCGATTTGTTATATATGCGTATATAGCCACAGTATACACCGCATGACTATACATGAGGCGAGTTCAGATGTTCAGTTACCTGACTTGGGGGGATATATCCCATAACTCCAAAAAGGTACCGATTCAGATAAAAGTTCAGTTTTAGCTCAGTACCAGTTCTCAGTTATCAGCCACCACTTCTTAATGTCAGTATTAGTTCACAGCTAGTATCAGCTGACAGTTATTAGTTCCAGTGTTACTGATTATCAGTCATATTATAGTCATTTATCAGTATAGTTCAGCTCAGTCTTCAGTTTTCAGATCCAGTTAGACTTCAGTTTATATTAAAATCATGTTTAGTTTATGTTTCAGATTTCCAGCTTCATTACTGTACTTCAGCACATATTTTCATATTTATATTCCAGCCTTACAGTTTCATTCAGCTATGCTATATATTATATGCTCATGCCTTACATACTTGGTACATATCGTACTCACGCCCTTTTCTGGGGAGCTGCGTTTCATGCCGTGCAGGTACAGATAGATCAGCGCTAGGGCCACATTGGCAGGCTATCTACTAGCTGTTGGAGTCACTCCGTCTCTTCCGGAGTATACTACTTTTGGTATGCTGTATAGATGTCGAGTAGGTATGGCGGGGCCTTGTCCCATTCTTTATATATTCAGTTCAGCACTCTTAGAGGCCTGTAGATATGTCCCTGTGTGGTTCTTTCAGTATGTTATTTATGTCAGCATATGTTAGTCGTGTCATCTTTCCAGACTTTATGCTTTCAGTAGATATGTATGTATATATGATCAGGTTGCCAGCTTATCTCTATCATTAATAGATTATTAGTTGGTTTAGCAATGATCGACTCTCAATGTAGGTTTCTGTCGCGGCCCTAGGTTTGGTCGTGACATTCATGATGATAAAATTAGTGATGAGTTAAATGAAGGTGAAGCTAGTGATGCGGGTGTTGATGTTCCAACCCAAGAGTGATGAAGTAATATCTTAAGATCCTAGTCCCGAAGTCACTAATATCCAAAAGCCAAATTAAAGAAAACTCCACCAACCAAACAAAGCCCTCCTAGTCCAAGCTCTATTCCCAAAATTCCACTTCTTTTCCCACAAAAGAGAACTAAACAAAGACAAGCCTCTCATGCCAAGAAGATTGAGAGAAAATAGCAACAACTTCCATCAACATTCCATTAGATGATGCTTTGGGCCAAATGCCAAATGTTGCTTAATTCATGAAAGACCTTGTGACAAAGAAGACATATGGAGATTTTGAAACAATCAAGGTGACCCATTAATGTAGTTCTCTTGTGTCTAAGCATATGGCTCAAAAAATGGAGGACCCTAGAGACTTTAAGATCCCATGCACAATTGGAGGGAGACATTTTCCTAAAGCTTTATGTGATCTTGGAGCAAGTATTAACTTGATGTCATATACGTTTTACAAGACTTTGACCACAAATGAAGTTCCAAGAAAACAACCATGAATTTGCAAATGGCCGATGTCGCACACCATTTTTTACCCGACTCGGAGTGAGTCAAGGCTCGGATTTGACTAGGTAACTCAGTTGAGTTTGAATTTGGAGTCACCACCTAATATGTATTTTCTAAGGTGTATTAGGTCACCTAAATGTCTAAGGTCGGGTTTCATTCTAAAAGTCATGTTTTCAGAGATTCTATGGGTAAAAATTCCAAATGACTCGGGGAGAAGGTGTTAGGCACTTCCCCAAGTCCCACAAAAAGTGGTTTCCGCCCGAGCTTTTACTGTTGGGATGTTAAAAGACAAAAGACAAAACATGGATCAAATTTAGAAATTATTTTACTAACTTAAGAGCCAAAATCGCAACCAGTTAAGTAATAAGGTCTATTTATGCAAAATAGTTTATTGGGCAGCAGTGGTCAAGTATTACATTGATTTGCAAAAACATGACATAGGAAGCAACGGTTTGCCTTTTTGCCCGCGCTAACAGATTGTTTGCAAAAATGCCCCCCGTTAAGGTTTAATGAAAAAAATCTGGACGGAAGCCTGTCAAGATTTTAGCTCGGGGCCAAGACTTGCCTTTATATTTCTCCGCTTTTCAACACTTATCTGTTCAAGTATTGGGGAAAAGGCAATACTTGCCGTACTTTGTCGTAAGTCTTGGCAAAAGGCAAGACTTGCCTTTGACCCCTACTCGATTTCCCAACACTTGAATGGCAAGTGTTGGCAAAAGGCAATACTTGCCGCACTTCGTCGTAAGTCTTGGTAATTTGCCTCTTCCAGTCTTCCCTGCATTCTCGCCATATAACTTTAAGTATCGGCAAAACAGCACTTGCCCTTGAAGTATAGCCAATTGCCAAGACGTACAAAATTTTTGCCTTGAAGTCTTGGCTCCTGACTAAATAAGGGCATTTTTCTAAAACATTCCTTAGCGCACGCAATTTTGCAAAACCACTACTTATGGAGGGCATGCGGTGAAATTTTTTGCAAGTTGTAGGCTCTCAATATTTGCAGAAATGGCCTAAGCCATATGCCTAATCGCACTTTTAGCCTTTGATTTTGCAAATTCAATGATATTTTGTAGAAATGAACCAGTTTTCGAAAAATTGTTTCAAATTTGACACAAAATTCAAATTGGGGTTATTTTGAAAAGGAAATGTTAGCCATTCCGGGTCGGCATATTTTAACATTAGTTGTTGAATACTAAACTTAATGGCTTTTGCTTTTGGGGTCAATTTTGAAACCATAGTATATGGGGCTATTTTTGAAAAATGGGTTCAAAGAGCATGCAAATGAACATAAAGGGCTGTCACATGTAAATATATATGTATAAACATGCAAACACATGAATAAGTGATAATAGACTTTAGAAAATACCTATAGTAGTTTGTACAAGTGACCCCAATACTTATACTCCCATATACACTATTAGATTAGTGTATAGGAGATTAAAGTAGGTCAAAATTTCGTTTATACTCATAAAGGCCAAGTTTTAAAACTATTTTTGGGCCTGTACCATTTACTCGAAGAGGGGCAGTTCAGTTTTTGCAGAAATAGTCTCAGTTTCAATAACCATAGCACAATTAGCCTTTGTTTAATAGAGTATGCCAGATCTTATGATCCAAACAAAAATATTGTTCAACACTGCACCTAAAACTGTCATACCAAACCGACTACCACATTACTTCAACTTATCACATGAAATTCTTGTTTTCTATATTACAATGATGATGTAAGCACACAAAAGGAGTGGAGTTTAAGGAATAGGCCCCTGGATAGCCATGGCATGACTGCCAAACACATATAATACAAGCAGGAGGTCCTAACAAATACACAAACGGGCAGGAGAGTCCACATGATCATAGAATTGAGTCAAGACTATATACGAAAGCATCAGACTAAACCAATGCTTTGGCTTAACATTAAAGCCGTTAAAATTCATTCCCCTACATAAAGATCAGTATTATCATAAGGCTTTTCTTGCCTTTTCTTATTGTTTCCTGCACCTGTAATAGAAAAACAGGGTATAATTCATATGAGTATCCCAAAAGGACCCTGCAAGCAAGTGTTAATGGCCAAAAAGAGGTCTAGACAAGCAGCATATATGCATAATACCAGGGAAACAGATATTCATATGCTCATAGGGATCAAGAAAGATTAACTACCTTAGGATCAAGTAAGAAAAGTAGGCAGTGTGAATGCAACAAATGGAAGGCCTACACTAGTGAGGTGAAGTCTTCTAATTTCAGTGAAAAAGCAGGAATGGGTCGAGAGAGAGAGAGAGAGAGAGAGAGAGAGAGAGAGAGAGAGAGAGAGAGAGAGAGAGAGAGAGATTCTTAATGTTCACTAAAACTTTGTATGTTGGTAAAACTGTCTGTGCAGTGAATGAAAAGGGCTAGTTTATATAGGTGAGGGGTGATAGAAATTAAAATTCAAATGAGCAAACATACAAGGCAAGAGATTATTGCCTTCCAGAAATAACAGGGGGACACCCTTAGTTGTTCTTTCCAAGTATAATCCAATCACCCCTAGTTTTAAGGCAAATCCAAATCCTAAACCAAATATGACTCCCTCTCCTTAGCCTTAACAGAGTCTAGAATCAAGAAATCAGTGTATAAGCATGCTTTAGGCTCGGAATAATTCACCAAATTATAAGAAAACATCATATCAGTCACCTTAACCAACTTCCATTTAAGTTTTCAGTCAAGAGTTACAAAGTGAACAAATTATAATCCCTAAATCAGGCAAAGCAATATTTTGTCCTAAGTGAAGTCGTGTGGTCATAGAAACTGTGCCTTTAGCATGATAGGTGACTAAGTGCATTACAAAATATATGGAGTGATCATGGTTGAGTTTAAAATTGTCATATATTCTAAACATTGAAATTCGAACACAAAGAGTATAAACTACACATGTGTTAAAATTTAGGCATTCAAGGATTCAACCAATGTTCAAACTTGACAGTGTTAAACAAAACTAATAGTTATATGAACTCTTAACCTAATTGATTAACAAGTAACAAATCGTGCTGATTCACAGAAAACTTAGGCAAGTTTTAAGTTTTAACGTTATACAGTTCTAGAAACAATTAATAAAAAAAGGAAAAAAAAGATTAAGGGTTACCCGTTTACATCGGAGTTGGGTCAGTTTTGGCCCGTCTCAATCATGCATGCACGAGGTGCTTTCCTCCTTCCCTTGACAGTAAAGGTCACATTTTAACGAAAGAACTGCCAGAGTTTCACATTCGGTGACAAAGGTGAATGTCGAAGGGGGGTAGGGTTAGATTTGAACTTCATCAAATGGGTGAAGTAATGGGTGGGTTCTGTTGCGGAGGTTATGAGGAGTATAGAGGTGTAATTAGTTTCGAGTTTCACCGGCAGAAACGGCCGAAAAGTGGAGTCACAAGGGCGACGCTAGGGTTTGGTGAGCGAGAGACTGAAAGAGAGGGGCGACGGGACTTAGTGGGAAATAAGATGGGGGTCCTAGGGTTTGGGGATCTGTTTGTGTAACTAAAAAATGAAACTTTTCAGCCTGTTGTTGGATCAGGTGTATGGAGGGCTGAGATTTGGCCACATAGGCCTGATGTGGCGCTGAGGTGGAGATTACGTGTATAAATTGGAAGGGTGTGAGGTGTATAGATGAGATGTATATTTATGTATATAAAACGTATAAAAAATTTATAATAGGAATAAAATAGGTATAAAAATTGTAGAAAATTTATAAAAATAACCAAAGGAATGTGTAAAAATACAATTTTGAGATTTAAAATGATCTATGTGATTTTATCGAAAAATAGAGGTAATTGCGGAATTTGTAATTGGGTAGGTACGATATTGTAAAATAACAGTAATTTGTGAAGGCTTCTTTAAAAATAGCCAAATTGGAGTGCTTATGAGAAACAAAGGTTTTATGCGAAGACAACTATGGGGTTATCAGTGCAATTTTATCCGAAAAACAACTATTGAAACAGGAGGGACAGAATTGAGTGTCAACAGCCGACCGTTCCATGAAGCAACCAATTGGGACCGTTGATGATGTTTTGGTGAAAGTTGACAAGTTTTTTTTCCTGCGGATTTTATGACACTTGATTGCCCGGTGGACTTTGATGTCCCCATTATGTGTCCATTCTTAGGAGCCGGGAGAGCATTGTGTGATGTCGAAAGAGGTGAGCTTACTTTTCAATTCAATGGAGAAAAATTAGTCTTCCATGTGTGCAAATCCTTAAAGCAACCTATGGAGGACGAAGCTACTTGTTCCTATGTTAACATTGCGGTTGATGCATTAGTAGAGAAGGAGAGCGTTCTTGTGAGTCAAGAATTTGAGTTAAGCGTGGTGATTTGGAACATGGATGTAGATAATAAAGAGAGTGTAGCGGAGTGTGTGAAAGCATTAGAGAGATTGGGTTCAAGGCCATATGTACCTAAAAAGCTTTCCCTAGATCTTGAAAACCGAACCACCACTCCACCCACAAAGCCATCCATTGAAGAACCACCTACTCTTTAACTTAAAGTCTTTCCATCCCACCTAAGATACAACTACCTAGGCCCAAACTCCACTCTTCCTATAATCATATCGTTCCACTTAACCAAAGACTAAGAAGACCAACTTGTTGAAGTAGTGAAGCGGAGGATTAAGGCAATTGGTCGGACTCTTGCGGATATAAATAGAATTGATTTGGGAGTATGTACTTACAAGATTTTACTTGAGGAAGGTTGCAAACCATAGGTTGAGCATCAAAGGAGATTGAATCCTCATATATAAGAAGTTATAAAGAAAGAGATTATTAAATGGTTGGATGCGGGTGTGATTGTGCCACTTTCTTATAGTGAGTGGGCCTCATCGGTCTAATGTGTGCCCAAGAAAGTGGGGATGACGGTAGTTCATAATGACAAGGGAGAGGCTATATCAACTCGGACCATGACCGGTTGGCGAGTATGCATGGACTAATGTAAGACCAATAATGCAACGAGAAAAGATCATTTCCCTCTACCTTTCATTGATCAAATGCTTGATTGTTTGGCGGGATGTGCTTATTATTTCTTCCTTGATGGATACTCGGGGTATAATCAAATATCTATTGAGGCAAATGATCAAGACAAGACAACTTTTACATGTCCTTATGGTACTTTTGCATTTCGTTGGTCATCGTAATGCCCCAGCCAATTTTCAAAGATGTATGCTTACACTCTTCCATGATATGGTGGAGAACTTCTTAAAGTCTTCATGGATGACTTCTCGGTGGTTGGGGATTCTTTTGAAGATTGTCTATCCAATTGGAGAGAGTCTTACAGAGGTGTGAAGAGACAACACTTGTGCTTCATTAGGAGAATACCACTTCCTTGTTCAAGAGGGGATAGTCCTAGGACACAAGATGTCCAAGAATGAAATTGAAGTATACCATGCCAAGATTGATGTGGTCTCTAAAATTACACCTCCTACAGCCATCAAAGGAGTGAGAAGCTTCTTGGGAAATACGGGATTCTATCGCCGCATTATCAAAGATTTGTTCAAGATTGTGAATCCATTGTGCAAGCTTTTGGAAAAAGATGCTAAGTTTGAATTCAATGAAGCATGTTTGAAAGCCTTTGAAGAGGTAAAGAAGAGATTGACTACCGTACCGGTGATAGTGAGTCCAAGATGGAATCTTCCATTTAAGTTTATGCGTGATGCTAGCTTTATCGCTTTAGGAGCCGTGCTAGGCAAAATGGTCGAAAAGATGTTTCACCTAATCTATTATGCCAGCAAGACAGTGATTGGGGCTCAATTGAGCTATACGGTGACGGAAAAAGAGCTATTGACCATTGTATTTGCTTTTGATAAATTCTGATCTTACTTAGTTGGGTCCAAAGTAATTGTGCATATCGACCACTCCGCTATCCGGTACTTGATGGCCAAGAAAGATTTAAAAGTAAGATTAATACGATGCGTGCTCTTACTATAAGAATTTGAACTTTAGGTGCTTGATAGAAAAGGAGCCGAGAATCAAGTGGCGGGCCACTTATCCCGTTTGGAGGAGGAGGGTCGCCCAAAAGAAACCCTCGAGATTAATGACTCTTTTCCCGATGAAAAAATATTGGCAGTATCTTGGAAAGCAACCGCTTAGTACGCGGATTTGGCCAATTCTGTTGCATGTGGAGAGGTCTCGGAGGACTTCTCATATAATCAAAAGAAGAAGTTGATGAAGAATGCCCGACAATAATTTTGGGATGAACTATTTCTTTTTAAGGTATGTGTCGATGGAGTGATAAGGAAATGTGTTGCCGAATCCGAGCAAGGAGCAATTCTTGAAGGATGCCACTCCGCGACTTATGGAGGGCATCATGGGGGAGTAAGAACGGTGGTTAAGGTGCTTGAATGCGATTTCTTTTGGCCTTCCTTGTATAAGGATGCCCATTATTACACAATGAGTTTTGATCAATGCCAAAGAAGGGGGTATCTCGAGAAAGCATGAAATGCCTCAAAATCCATCGTAGAAGTGGAGGTTTTTGATGTATGAGGGATTGATTTCATGGGCCCTTTCCAAGATCATATGGGATAAAGTATATTCTTGTAGCAGTGGATTATGTCTCTAAATGGGACGAGGCAATTTCATTGCCAACAACGAAGCTCGGAGTGTTACCACTTTCCTCAAGAAAAGCATATTCACAAGATTTGGCATCCCTCGCACAATCATAAGTGATGGGGGAATGCACTTTTGCAACCGGGACTTTGGCTCCTTGTTAGCGAAATATGGGGTGAGATACAAGATGTCTACACCTTATCATCCCTAAACAAGTGGCGCGGCCAAGTTGAAGTGTCAAATCGTAAGATCAAGCAAATCTTAGCCAAGACGGTAAATGTGAACCAGAAGGATTGGGCTAAAAAATTGGATGATGTCTTGTGGGCATATTGTACGGCATATTAATATCCAATTAGAATGTCACCCTTCCGATTAGTGTTTGGTAAAGCTTGTCACCTCCCCGTTGAATTGGAGCACAAAGCCTTATGGGCGTTAAAGAAGCTTAACATGAATTGGAAGAAGCTTCCAAGTCACAGGTGGAGAAGATGAATGAACTTGATGAGATGAGATTTCATGCATATGAAAATGCCAAACTCTACTAGGAAAGATGAAGATGATTCATGACTGGGAGATATGGAACCGGAAATTCAAGCGGGGAGATTGGGTGCTATTGTTCAACTCAAGATTGCACTTGTTTCCTCAGAAGCTGAAATCCAAATGGAGTGGACCTTACAAGGTGTTAGACACATCACCATATGGTTGGGTCGAGTTGCAATTGAAAGATGGTTCCAAAACTTTTCGAGTGAATGGTCAAAATGTGAAGCACTGCTTGAGATGCGAAGCCGAGCCTAGAGAGGTTACTTGCCTCTATCTGATGGAGCCCAAGATGAATTGAGGTACCACCATCGTGTCGTAATGTTAAATCAAGTGCTCCTTGGGAGCAACCCAAGTTTTACTTTTTTCGTAATTTTAATTTAGCATATAAATATCACATGAAGTTCTTTGATTGATTGCATTTGATCTTGGTTGAGTGGTGTTAGTGCAGGAATGAAGCATGGAATTGTGTAAGAAATGAGGGACATAGCCCCAAAAAAATGGAAAGGTAGCCAAATGAGGGGATGGAAACTGCCGAACAAAGGACAAAATGCCTTCGGCAGACTGCCAAAACATAGGTGGGATCGCAGGTGCTCACAGAAAAAAAAAATTTTGTCGGCTGATGGAGGCATTTAGCCGATCCATTTCGGCGATCCACCTATTTGATTCAGCAGAACGCCGAATGTTTTGCGGTCTACCCACTCAAGCACTTTGAAGAGGACTTGTGTCCACTCAGCTGAAATATCGGTGCCCGGCAATCCAAAAAGAGAAGTTATACTTTTCAATTGGCGGGACGCCGAATAAGCGGCGAACCGCCGATCCACAGGGTCAAAGTCGGGTTAATCGACTATAAAAGGCCCAAAGTAAGCTTTTTCTTACTTTTTCCTACACCACACCATGAAACTCGCCAACTCACTCGCTGGTGACCCTATCCCGGTCATTTCCAACCACAACCAACCCAAAAAAATCACTCACACAATGGATTTCATCGATCCACCACCGACCCAACAATCCATTTTGTGTTTTCCAACAGATCTATTAAGAATCCGACCCAACTTTTCGATTTTCATTATTTTAACTAGGGGTATATTAATACATCATGTTGGGGGTGGGGACTAGTGAAACACATATTTTTTCACATGTAAACTTAGAGAAATTTGAGTTCATTAATTTTAGGGTCTTTTCTTGATTAAGATTCATGCTTTATAGCCTACGGTGTGTTATCTTTGTTTTAATTTGTTGTTGAGAGAAGAAAGGGGTAGAAGAAGACAGAAATTAAATGAAAGAATAAAATGAACTTGAAAGAAAAAGCCTTGAACATACCTTGTCTTGTTTAAAATCTTGAAAAGTTTTGAACTTGGTTTGATTCTTAATTGAAATCCCCTTGAATTTGGTTGAAAAAGTGTCCCAATCTTGAGAGAAAACTTAAGCATAGTGAGAAGTTGAAAAGACCACTTAGGAGTGTGTTTGAAGGTATTAAAGGAAATGAGAATGGAATTTTTGGGAATTGTTTAATTTGGCTTGAATTCAGCCGATGATTCGGCGTTCTACCAATGAGGTTTGGCTATGATTGATTGGTCTCCAAGAGCACTCAGCTAGCCACCTAATCATTTACGGTCCCTCCGGTGCTAACAATTTGCACGAAGTTTAGGCGGGGAAGGAGTGCCCATTTAGTCTCTAAATCGGCTCCCGCCGATTTAATTCGCCGAAGGTCTTCGGCATCTGCCGAATGACTAACTTGCTTCTGCCGACTGAGATCGACGGTTCGCCAAACCATCTACTAACCCGCCGATGCTGACAGTTGAAAAGAAAAATGGGCGAAGTGGGACTCATTCAGCCTCTAAATCGGCGCACCGTTGACTTGAGGTCTTTGACCCCTGCTGAATGGCTATCTGCTTCCATCGATTAAAATCGGCGTGCCACCAAATCTCTTGGCCCATTGAATTTTGGTGTGATGTTTTTCAATGCTTAGCTTCTTTCTTAGACTTCATGTGTAGTAGTGTTAGTATAGTTTAGGAGTAGTGTAGTGCAGATAGCTCTTATGCTAGCCCCTTGTTGAGACTTGATCCCACCCAGGTGCTAACATGGTGAAACATCAAGCCACACGAAAGAAAGTTAGGGAAGTATCTCCACTAACTACTTCTTCCTCTAAGGATGACTCATTCAATGTTGATCAAAGCATAGATGAGGAAAATGTAGTTCTGATTTGTGAAAGGATGATTTTATGAATATAGTGAAGCAGTTCAACCCGGAGTTCTTTAATACATTCATGAATACTGGATGGGCCCTGATATTCATGAGAACATTGAGTGCAGTTGCGGTGGACTTGATAGTTGAATTCTATGCTGAATTGGGTCAACAAGTGGAACAAGAATGCAAAATAAGGTGCAGAAGTAAGATAGTTGAGGTGTCTTTAAGAGCATTGAACAAATACCTTGAACATCCTAACCATGTTCCAAAAGAATACATGGCTATGTTGTCAATGAACGAAGAGGCACAAAAGGAGTGATTAGTACCAATCATTGGTAGGAAAACAAGCCCTGGATGGAAAAGATTTGGTGTTTAAATCACCAGAGAAGACCTCAACTTGAAGCTAAAGGTTGGCACTTGATTTTCATCTTAAAAATCTTGCCTAAAAGAGAGGAGCACACATTAACTCGAAGATAGTAGTTATGATTGGATGCTTGATGTCCAGAATAAAATTAACTTGGGAGCTGAAATGGTGAAGGAAATGATGGATGCTGCAAAAACAGGTGGTGAGAACCTCCCTTATGCAAACACCTTGACAGAGTATCTAATGGACCAAGGGTGTGAAACTGTGGGAGAAGATGATTATGCATTTGCCAAGAGAAGGTTTGATTTGTACACCATTGAGGATGTGAACAATCCAATCCAGTCTCCACCTGTTGCCACACCACCTGGACCTACTCCAGGCACCTCCACCCATGCTGAAAAACCATATACTTCAAGAGCACTTCCTCCACATATTGGTAGAGGTGCAGGAGCTGCATTAGTGGAATTGACTTAGGAAATTGTGGAATTGGATGGCAAACTGGAAGACCTCAAAGTGCTCATATATATCTAAGTTGCCTCACGTCCAGCCATCACCACCACCACCAAGTGAAATATCTCCTTAGCAGTTCAACATGTTGATGGAAGCTGTGGAGGTAAACACCAAAAGCATCGAAGGCAACAAACGTGAAATGAAGAAGATGGATAAGGCAGTGCAGTTCCTAGAAAAAACACAGTTGGACATGGCAAGGAAGTTGAATGTGTTGTGGGAAGAAAACGAGACCGGAAAAATAAAGAGGACACAAATATGGAGATAGTGATGAGATAAGAAGAGACCTAGGAACAATGTTGGCTATTGATTTTGATGGGGGATAACTCCAATGTTTGCCCATAAGTGATCCCTAAAGAAATCCAAATTCAAATGGCTAAGCAAGCCTCACGTGATGAAGCTGTGAGAGCAAAAGCCGAAAAGAAGAAAGCAAAAGAGAAACTTCCACTGAAACATGTGGAAGGCAAGGGCAAGAATATTGCTCGAGAGTGATAGGGAGTATCTGCATCCCTATATTTTTATATTGGATTTGATTGTTTTGATTAGTTGCTTGGGGATATAGAAACTTTTCATGTTGGAGGTAGGATGTATAAATTGCTTGATTGTCCCATGCTATCTTTTACATACTTTAGTTTAATTGTTTGTTTTAAATTCTTGTCTTTTAAATTCCTTAGTTAGCTTGGGTTAATTTAAATTCTTAGTATAGTTTGTTATATTAAAAATACAAAAACATTGTAAAATTTGAAAAATCCAAAAAAAGAAAAAAAATTTGAAGAACTCCAAAAAGATTCAATGGGTACTCCTAGGAGCTACGTTTGGGATACTACCTCTTCTCCACTGATTCGCACTTCTTGCGATACGTAGGCAACCCTTGTGAACCTCGCTTGGGCCTGAAACAACAACTTTCCATTGCAAATACCACCATTATAAATAGTTTTAGTATAGTAAATAACCTTCTTGGTTTTCTTTGACTCAGTTCTTTTTCAAGAATGCAATTCTTTTGATCCGGGTACTTTTTAGGACTTAATCATAGGAGTGCATTCCGTTCTTATTTTATGAATTGTTTGATAACAACATGTAAGGGGCACATATGAGAAAGCTAAGTGGATTGTTTGGTGAGACTTACTACCACAACCTTTAGATTCTTTTGATAACTTTATGCATATATAGTATAGGCTAATTCCTTGCTCTAATGCTTGTGAAAATTGATGTTCATGTCTCTTGTCTCTTCTGCTATGTGCGGTGAGTTCCATTATTGAGCTTGTAATTGCATATGCATGTTAGAACTTGGCTTCTGTGTCCTTGTAAATGAATGGAATGTCACCTTGGTGTTGGATAGGATCATTTTTTTACCCGTTTGAGTCTTTTCAAGTCTACCAAATGAAGTAATCCCTAGTTAGCCAACTTCGAGCCTAATACCTTTCTTTTGTTAACCACATTACTAGCCCGGACCAATTCTAAGTCTTTTAAGCATTAACCTTCTCTTGGCCCTATATCCTTGAGATATTGAAAGACGTGCAACTTAGACTGAAGTCTACATTTGGGCTAGGGTAGCAAAGGAGTGAATGCTAGGTGTTTCTGAAAAAGCTGTGTTGATAGAAAAGAAAAAAAAAAGAAAAGAAAAGAATAAAAATAACAAAAGCAATTAAAAGAAAAGAAAAGAACAAAAATAGTAAAGAAAAAGTGAAAAGAAGAATAAGAGCCACAAAGCAACACTAAGATTGAAAATTGGGAAATAAGAGCTTACATGAAAAGAAAAGCTCAAAATGAAATGAATAAAAAAGTTAGTGTAGTACTTAAAAAGGGAGATTAGTCACTTTATACCCAAAGTATACCCTATCTAAGCCCAAAATCCTACATTATAATCGTAGAAGTCCTATTTAATCCTTTGCCAAATGATGTGAAAAGAACAAGTGACATCATAGCGAAGCCTATGACATCTCATGTGCATTACTTGCATTTCCTTGCGAGAGTGAGAGGTTAGACTTGGGGTCCCTTTTGTTTGAATATTATTGAGAGATAAGGACCCATTCCTTGTAGTGAGAACATTGAGGGACTTGAGACTTGAGGGTGCAACTATATGAGCCTTGAGTGAGTTGAGAGAGTATATTGTACTATGCATGCTCTAGTTACCACTAGAAACTCTAGTTGATGTACTTGTAACTTTGGCGTTTGTGGATGTTTCGTTGGATTCTCATGTGTGAAACTATATGTTGGTATCAACTGAAGTCATAGAATTCTTCTTGTCTAAATCCCATCAGTTGAACTCAAATCTGATTTTGAAAAGTGAGCATAAGATTGGTTTTCAATGTTGCTTGAGGAGAAACAAAAAATTAAGTTTGGGGAAGTTGATATGTGTGTATTTTGTAATAAATTGCAACCCTTCTAGGCTACTTTTATTTTTCTTTAGCTATACTATTCGAACAAATCTTATGTAAATTTCTATGTTTTAGGAATTAGTTGATTTTCATCGTACAAAGCCAAAAAGAATGAAGAAAGAGCAAAAATAAATAACAATTTGGCTACAAGTTGAAAATATGGAAACAAGGCAGTAGCAGAAGAAGATCGGTGCCCACCGAACCAACGGCTGAATGATGTGGCTGCCTGTCGGATAAGATGAGAGTTCAAGAAAATCCACCGAAGTGAACGGCAGACCGCCGAACCATGGGCTGAAAGTTATCAGTGGCTCCATAGAATCACCGGCGACCCCGCCGGTACACACAGTGAACTCAAGAAATCGGCGATGAAGAAGACAAACTCCGCCGCTTGAAAGGCGATCCGCCAAACCTGAAAAGGGCAAAAGACAAGAGGAGTCATTAGTCTGTCTTCGGCGGCCGCCGATTGATCGGCAGAATAAAGAAAAACATAGCAAAATGGCTATTTTGTAAATATTAGTTCTAACTTTCAAAACATGCCTATAAATAGGCTATCAGGCCTCCAAGGCAGGCTATCTTTCTGACACTTAGAAAAACCCTTAGAATATTTTATTTATATTTTTGAATATTCTTGGAAGGCAAGTAAGGGTTCTAACAACACCATTTTGTAAGGATTTTCATCTTTAATCTATTCCATCACATGTTTCTTGCTATTTCATTACTACTATGATTGTGTTGGACCGTAGTATGAGTAGCTAAACTCGTACTAGAGGTTTATCCATAGTGGCTTGATTATTTTGACTTAAACACTTTTTTTTATCTTATAAAACAAATGGGTTAACGTTAATCTAGTTTCTATTGCATTTTTAAGACTAGGGTTTAAGGTACGACCGTACTTGAATCAAACCCCACTTTGCTTTCATCACCCTAACGGGGTTGAAGGTGTGGGTTTATGGAAACTAGCAAGCATTTGGTTATATTGGCTCACGATCCTACCCCATCTAAAGAGAATGTCCTAAAAAGGTAATTCTCGCTCGGGTCTTTGGACTAGGATTTTATGCGCCTTATTATTGACCTCAACGGGCTTAACTAGATCGACACTCTCTATACCCAACGGTTTTATAGGGCTAAATATGCAGTCCGACCATTAAAATATTACCTATATGATTTGTGAGGTTACAGGAAGTGTTAGGTAAAACAATCTTGCTTAAATGGGTAAAACCCTATGTTTTTCTCCTTGGTTACAGCATTCAATTTTGTGATCGATGTATGATTTTGGTTTGTTAAGTTGTTTAGTTGTTAGTTTTAGCGTTAGCGATACACAATTTCCAACTCTTATTTAGGAATACACAATCTTCTCTTAGAACTCGAAATATTGACTCTAAGTTAATAGAACATGTGCTTGCTCTCCGAGGAAAATCGACCCCGACTCTTTATCGGGTACTATCTTTGACGACCGTCCCTCACCTTTATAGGTGTAGGATTGAGCGTGGACCAGCCCCCTTAGTCAGGGTTAAACTGAACATTTTCACCAGCATGGATTGAGTTTCTTCTTTTAAGATCTCATTTCTTGATGGCCGTGTAGTAGGCAGCGATGTGCTCGTCCGGATTAGTGGTTTCATCGTACTTAAGGTTATCTGGCAGGCAGAAGTGCATGGGTATGCAGACCGGTGCAACGCTCGCTTTATATGCATGCTTAAAGAACTTTTGCTCATCTACGACGATAATTTGGGGTGGAGCACCGGACACTTTACCGATCCGATTGTGAATGATTTATAGTTCTTTTAGGATGTCCTCAATGACAGGTGTTCCTTCAATGCCTTGATTATTGGCCATTGTGGAGCTTCTTATGGTGTTCTCCATATCGATCCTTCGTTTGGGAACGGAAGCTGGTGAATCATTCACGGGCGCGGGTCCTTTTGGGACGCTAGCCTCGAGAATGAACTAGAAAAGATTGCCTCCAGACATTTGGCCAGGGTTTCGTCCATGGTGGTCGAGTTCTGAGCCGGCTACTCCTCCTGTGCTTTGAGAAAGTTGGAGAGGACATCTTCAAGTTTGTTTTTGGCCCTACCGGGGCTTCCATGCAGTGGATCATCATGATCACTTTCAACGGGGATTGGTCCCTTGGACGTATCCTTCTGCTGCATGTCGGGAACACTAGGATCCTTTTGAGGCGTCGTCGATTATATGAT
Organism: Petunia secreta; assembly: GCA_029990175.1. NCBI lineage: Eukaryota > Viridiplantae > Streptophyta > Magnoliopsida > Solanales > Solanaceae > Petunia > Petunia secreta. The sequence continues at coordinate 18,759,778 of JARKIP010000038.1, read as the reverse complement.
TTTTGTCGTGTGGGAATTACAAACACTATATGTCGTGAGCCTATTTTACTCAAGGCAGCGATACAAATTAATCCTAACTAGGAGACTGTAATCCCTAGGATGACGGGATGTATACCTTGCCTCCCAAGGCTCGTGCCTGTCGAGCGGCCGCGGCTTATGGAGTAGGCGTGTATCCTCTGCGCTCAGTGACTTGTAAGCTAAGTCTAGTCTTTTCCAGCTAATGATAGGTGGTGTATTTTTCAGGGATTGCTGTCGAGCACGGATCCTTAGAAGGATGTTGGCCTCAGTAAAAAATCGGATAATAGTGCTTCCTGACGCCTTGTCATTGTTTCAGCCATGTTAGCCGAGTTATGAGCTACTCGCCCTTCACAAAAGGCTTTTTTTTTTTTTTTTTTTTTTACTGTCTGTCAAAGTCATTGGGATTCTAGGAAACATCATCTACCGCGGTGGCGGTATTCTTGGGGACATCGTCGTTGTCGTTCGACATGGTCGCATTTTTCCTTTGTAAACACCTACAATTGTCTGGGCCCACGGTAGGCGCCAAACTATTTATGCCTAAAAATTGCTCAATAAGTTAAACAGGTAGAATTTATATAGGGTCACAGGCAATACGATGAATACAAAAGAAAAGTTAATAAAAGCAGAAAATAAAGATATCTTATTCCTTGAGAATAGCCGTATTCTTGGTGAATCGCCTGTTGCCGAATACAAAGGGAGAGGATTTACGTAGAATCTGTGAATATTGAAGAGCCAAGAAAAATTCTCATAGTCTTTCTTTTATATTGAAGAGAGAGAAGTAAGATTCTTGTAGAATTCTACGATGAGAATTACAATGGAGAGAATGAGTTATTTATAGGTTAAACTTTCCTCAAATCCTAACCCTAATAGGATTTTATTTGTGAGGCATTTGACCCATTATATAGGTAGGCTAGGATTTCTACCCTACAAAGGAGAAGAGTTAGGGCGGTGGATTTTTGCCCACACAGTTATATATTAGTTGTATCTCTAGCGCATCACCGTATATCTTCTTCTACGACTTTTTTTCTCTCTGAGTATAAGCTAAATAACAAGGAAAAGAATATGCGATGGAGTGAAAGTCAACGTAAACTATATGGTAATTGGTGCTTACCAAGCGGAATTCTTTCTTTTCGTTGATTATGTCATCATGAAATAAAATTTTATGAGGAAATAGAAGAGGTTTTTCTACACCTTGTGGAGCTCGAGCATTTGGTACATGATTTAATGATTTAGGATTTAAATTTGATAAGTCCATCTTATAATTTTAACTTATAAATAAATCTATTGAACTTTTGGAATTATATTATGCAATTTTGTTGAATTTTAATTTAGCATGTGAAAATTACAAAAATTCAATTTCTATCTTAAAATGATGAGTTTGTTTGAATCCGTAACAAACATGCTAACATCCGACTCTAATAAAAATGAACGCTAAAAAGAAAGAATATTGAAGGCCGAGGTTCACATGTAGCGAAATGCAATTAAACCTACATAGTTCAAGTTGCCACAATTCCTTCGACGAGGGCCGTTCGGTTGCAACTTAAGTAGTTCGGGGATTAGCAAGGAGGGTGTTAGTAAGTATGTGTATTAGCAATGAAGAGATTAGTAATGTGGATATTAATAGTTTAGAATTATTAATGTGGTATTACCTATGTTGGTATTATAATGTTGGAATTATTAATGTAGTATTACCTATATTGGTATTATAATGTCAGGAAGAGAGAACGACTATACTTTCTGAGTTAGAACATTAGGAACCTTACATTGATTGTAATATATGAATTATTACTTGTTGAATCATAGTATATCACAAATTAATATATAAAATTCAAAAAAATCTATTTTCTTTTTTAAAAAAAGTATTCTTACTATTATGAAGTTTTGTTGTTTTAAAATTTTAATACATATATTTCTAATACCCACATTCTTATTTCACCTTCTATCATGCATAAAATAATACATAAATTTTCTTATTAATATATATAGGTATTATGTATTAATAGGATTAAGATGTAACCAAACATGGTGTAAGTTGTGTAAAATTTTGTACAGAGTTTATACTAAGAACCAAACATTATGATAAATTATATAAGTTATAGTACTATTTTATATACTTCTATTACTGTATTAGGCCTTTAGAGATCATTGGTAGTAAGGGGAGTTATTCAGGGATTAACAATTCTTAAATTGTTAATGCCATCTCCCATGTGGAATAACTTATCTTACATTTTTAATCTAAAATTTGTACTAATATTAACTAATACTTCTAATCAAACATAAGATAAAGAGAATTTTAAATTCTATCGCAGAATTATAATCCTGATAACCAAACAATCCTTACCGTTACGAACTGAGCGACCCTTATAGTAGCGAGTGAACCCACTACTGGTATATTGGTAGTATAAAATTTACTATCGTGCACATATTAGTGGTCACAAAATAGCCAAGTGGATACTGAACTTTTCTGCTAACTGAATTGCCTATTTATGTTTTCATGATAGATTCTCTAGGTGCTTCTCGAGTTTAGGTTATTTTCGTGAGTTGTTAATTTCTATGGCCATTTCTGACCCATAAAGAGTTTGCTTTAAATGGAACGGGAGTAATTTTTATATAGCATGCAGCATGATATCCACTCTGGAAAATGCATTTTAATTTTAATTGTGAGAATTTTCTTGAATGCTATGCTTAAGGGGGTAGAAATGAACGTGATTATACGAATAATATCAAAATACTTAACAAGTTACTAATTCAGGTAGCCAGCAAATGAAACTAGAGTGACAATGTAAATACACATTGTTAATTGGTTATTTGAGACTTCACATTTGCAAAACTTAATATTTAAATGTTAAACATCTTAATGGTAGACTACTTTGGTACTACTAAAGTACCCTGGAAATCTATGGTTACAACCAAAACGCCCGTTATTCTAGTTTACATTCCTATTGGTTTATGAATTAATCGAGCTTCTGAGTAGTTCTGATGTATGCTCATTTTGGAATCCGACGCCAAAATGGGTCAAATATTTAAGAAGGCAACAGAAATGGGGTGCTCAAATACATTATAATAAAAATAGGTATATCGGCATTACTTCCGCCGATTTACATCATTTAGTTCACGGCGCAAGCGACAAAGGGAACAAATATTTTTCATAAGTCGGCACAACAAATGCCGACTTGCCATAGTTTTTATTAGCAAACCGGCATTTGTTTTGCCGATTTACAAATGCCTGCACAACTGTTTTGCCACTAGTATTGCATTGATGGATTATAGCTACAACACTTCTTGGTTTGTCTCCTAAAGAATTGGCCAAGTACTGAAGGTATCAAGAAAGTAAATTGAGATTTTCCAGCTTAAACAAGAAAGTAAATGTACCCAAGATCAAATTTTTAGCTAGATCTTAACTTTGTAAAGAAACAAAGTTCTTCAGCTTTACAAACTTGCAAAGTTGAAAACAAGAATCAAAAGGGTGTTCTGCAAAAACTTCAAAATCTTTAAAGTTTCATTCCCTTTTTCACAGTATATCACACCCTTCGAATGCTTTGTGTATCGTTCTTTTTACTGTATATACTCAGTAGCTCAAAAGCAGAGAGTTTAAGCTAAGTTTATGGTGAAGAACAAATGGGAACATTAAAGGGGAAACAGCTGGAAGCTCAAGGTTCATACCAAACTGATTTCATTTTCAAATAGGATTAGCTACAAGTTGCTCTCAGCTTATCCAACAAATCTGAAAACTTTAAAGAAAAGTATATATTTGAAGCTAAGACACCAAAAGTATAAATAGTTTTTCTCTATTATATTACTTTAACTTGTGATATAGGTTATTATCATTTATGAGATGTTATAAATTATTGCTCGCATAGATATTTACATGTGATATAGTGTTACTTTATAAGTGACCTAACTGTTGAAAAAGAATCATACCATCACTGCATAAAAAACTAAAACAAATGAGCAGTGACACTTTGCTACTAGGATTTAAGCAAATCAACCCAGTGACACTTTACACTGAGCTAATACAACTACAACAAGGACTGAAAACCAGAAAGAAACTAACATTGCACCTTGCGTCTGGATGAGTTGACAGGCGATGATGGAGTTAGCACTGTTGTTGGGGTTGGAGATGGTGGAGTTTGCGCCGGTGGTGAAGTTCGCGCTGGTGGAGATCGAAAAGGGTAAAGAGTTGAGGTGAAGTGAATAGTTTACTGTGATGCAGTGAGCGTTACCGATATGTAAAATTTTAAAGTTGTAGGTCGGCATTAATAATACCGATATGTAAAATTTTAAAGTTGTAGGTCGGCATTAATAATGCCGATAAATGCTGACTTGTGAAAAATATTTGTTCCGTGAACTAAATGATGTAAGTCAGCGGAAGTAATGCCGATATACCCATTTCTGTTGCCTTCTTAGATATTTGACCCATTTTGGTGCTAGATTCCTCATTTTGATATGAAAGAGTAAGGTGGGGTCTTACTCTTTTATAGAGTTTTATTAAGGGTCTGTTTAGAAAGCCACATCGTAATTGGATTTGGTGTAATTATTAAGGTAGTAATTACACAGTCTAGTAATTACACAGTAGAGTAATTACGAAGTCCTGTTTGTCTGTCATAGTGTAATTACAAGTGTACCGTTTGGTTGCACAAGTGTAATTACACAATTAGATCTTTTTAAAATTAAAAAAATAAAACTATTGTACCAAATCATTGTTCAAATATATTTTTGAAATTTACCTATCACTTTTGACTAAAAATGAATAGTATGCATGTGAAATGACCCCAAAAAAAAAAAAAAATCATCAGTTTAACCTCATCCAACAACAAAATTCAAAATTATTGACATCACCCAATGTAAGTTATTTTTATTAATAGTCGTTCTTTCTAAGATCAAGAGACAAAGTTTCAAAAAAAAAAAAAGAATAGTAACACATTTAAGTGAAATAAAGAAGATAAAGTTTTAAAAAAAATAACGAAGAAATAAAATTTGAGAAGTTACATGACCACAAAAAGTAAAGATACTTAAAAATTGAGGAAAAAAGAAAGAAATGAAGGAAAAATATGTAAAATAAATAATATACTTAAAACAAGAAAATAATAAAAAAAGAAATATAACATTGTAAATACCAAGGAAGAAAAGAAATTGCAAGAAGTAAATATCGTAAAATGATAAGAAATGGTATGCAAGAAAAAATATTGAACAAATATATGATATAGTAAAAAATAATATAAATTCAAAGTAAAAATAAAAAGAAATAGAAAAGGGGAAAAGTTACATGGAATCGAAAAGTAAAGATAAGGAAATAAGAAGAAAAAAATAAAAGAGAATGAAGTTAAAGAAATTATTTATTTAATATAAAATAAAAAAAGAGTAAGAAAATAAACTTAAATAAAAATAAAGATGATAGAAATTAAAAAGTAACCCTGTAATTACACCGTGTAATTACCAGCAATTCTCAGCTCCCCCATAAGAATTGAAGAGTGTAATTACAAAGCCTCAATTACACCCAATTACATGCTGACCAAGTAATTATTTGGTCTGCCAAATATGCCAAACTGTGTAATTACAACCAATTACACCCAAATCCAATTACAGGGTGGCTTTCCAAACAGGCCTTAAAGGAAAAGTACCCAAAACGCCATGTTTAAAGATTTAATTCCTTTATTTACCTGATAATATAATTGAATAACAAAAATACTATTTTTTTTAATTTTATACCATATTTAGAGTTTTTAATTTCAATGGTACCACTTCTACACATTTACCTAAATCTGAGGTTTAGAAATACTGCTAAACATATCTCTCATGTCTAGTTAGAGAGTTTCAAACCACTTGGGGATCTCTTTCATCCCACCTCAAATTAATCAGAGAAACCTCATAGCCATTGGACTTTCTTCCACAAATTTTTCTTTTCTTTTCAAATATACCATAAATATACCGGAAATATACTATATTGTATATTATATCTTGTTCAAGATAGTAAATTTTATACTACCAATATACCAGAAATATACTAATTGTATACGTCAAGTATACCAGAAATATACTATCTTGTATAATATATCTTGTTCAAATTTAATAGAATACAAAAATTTAGGATTATCATAACCTCTTTGAACATGACCTATGAACTTTGAATTGGAATTTATTCTGGATAGCATAGTGTTTCATAGCATCTTGGAGAATTTATAGTATATCTTTTTTTCTTTTTTAACTACTGGATAAAGACCAACAATTGTGGTATATCTTTTTTCTTTTTTCAGGTACAAATGTGGTATATTTGCAATTGAAAAAATGGTACCAATTTAAAGTGGTATTTAGTGAAGTAAAATAGTAATTAGTTATAAAAAAATTTCTTTTATAAACCATACTCAGGTCTCCATATAATATGTTTTTCAATTTTCACACCCTTTGAAAAATATTTACGTCCTTAATAAGAGTAATTTTGTTAACACTCCACTACTGTTGCCAGCAACGCCAATCTCCAGATTTTTTTAATATATCACTACTAAAAATACAGCATTTTCAGACCGAAATTTCAGACCGAAATTCGGTTGGAGGCCTTCGTCCGACCGACGCGGTGGGATAATTCAATGTATTTTTATTAAATTTTTTTTTTAACATAGCCGACCGCCGCGGTCGGACACGAATTAAATTTTTCTAGCCGACCGCCGCGGTCGGCAGTCGGTCGGCAGTCGGTCGCCAGACAGAATATATACCAGACGGGCATAGCAGCCCGTTTTTTATTTCCCCCATCCACTTCTCTCTCTCTCTCTCCTTTCTTTCTTTCTTTCTCCCATTCTTACCCGACCCTAAACCCAAATCTATTAAAAAAAACACTCTTAATCTCTAATCAACAAGGTTTAACATCAATTCCATTCCTCTACAACTTGGTAAGTTTAGTTTTCATAGTTTTCTTCAATTTTTCCCCAAATCTGAAACCCTAACTTTTTTATCTATTTTTTTGTAGTTCTTCCATCTATCAAAGTTGGGGATTGTACATTAGTGGTGGTGGAGTACAAAACCATCCCTTGAGGTGAGTTTTATGATGAAACACCAATTTTTTTTTTTAATTTAATTTTAGCTCGTTTTTGTCATTTTTTCCTATGTTTGAATTTTAGCTCATGAAATTAATCCATGACATCGTAGTTGCTATTTGGTTGTGAACTAGGTTACATTGTGTTGTTGTTTGGTTTGGGAATTGTTGAAGCTAGTTTGACATTTTTGTTGGTATTGTTAAAATTAGGTTGATTGAAAAAGTGGGTGTTGTTAAAAAAATGATTGGGTTATTGAATGCACATTTAGAAGATGATAAATTGGAAAGTAACACTTTGAATGGGTTGTTTTAGTGAAAAAGTTGGTGTTCCATTGAGAAGAGTACACTTTGAATGGGTTGTTGTTGATGGGTTCCTTTAGTAGTGTTGTTGTTGTTGAATGTTGTTAATGGTGTGTACTAGTGTTGTTGTTGTTGTTGTTGTTGTTGTTGTATTGCTTTGAGATAGAATTGTTGGTGTACAGTGTAGTTTGGTAGTTAGATTCTTTGAGGCATTTCATCAAATAAGTGGTGAGCAACAACTAAGTTGAATAGTTTGCAAATAGTTTTAGATTACTCCAACTAAGTATAGATAAGTAAATAGTTTTATCATTTTGAATAAATAGATATAAGTTGCAAATGAGAAGTGTTATTAACTACTAAATGATAATCTTAGAGAACAAATTAGTTAGTAATATAAAAATAATTGACTTAGAAAATTATACAATTACTTAATCTTATGAAAATTGGTAGTGTATCAAAGAAATGTTTGTTTAAATATTTGCAATTTAATATGCATCTCAAACGTGTAATTTGGTTGTAGATATGGTTAATGAAAGTCGTAGTTGGATGTATAATAGAAATAATCTCGGCCGGCGGGGGATGAGGGCAGAATTTGCAGTAGGTGTTGAAGATTTTATTGAAAAGGCGAAAACACTTGATGATTTTATACGGTGGGGCCAGATTAAGTGTCCTTGTGTGGACTGCAAGTGCATAAAAGGAAAAAATTTGGAAGATGTTGAAATGCATCTTTATAGGAAGGGTTTTATGCCAGATTATTTTGTTTGGGTTTATCATGGAGAGTCTAGGGATGTGGGGGGTGATGTTCATTTTCAAAATGCTTATGTCGGTGGGAGTGGTCCGATCTCAAACGAGGATGATCTTGATAATTATCGAATGAACGATATGGTTAATGATGCTTTTGGAATGTACCCAGAGGAGCCATCCCAACCGGGTACATCGCAACCAAATGTTGAGCACATTCCTAATGATGAGGCAAAACTCTTCTATAAACGGTTGGAGGAAGCTAGTCGTCCATTGTACGAAGGCTCAGTGCATTCCAAGTTGTCAGTTGCTGTTAGATTGTTAAGTATTAAATCTGATTTTAGTATATGTCAAGCAGCCATGGATTCCATCATTGACCTTATGAATGATCTCAATCCGACTAACATGGCATTACCAACTAATTATTACCACACTAAGAAGTTGGTTTCCACGTTAGGTCTTTCTGCCCAGAGAATTCATTGTTGTGTCAACGGTTGCATGTTGTTTTATAAGGATGATGCAGAATTAGATAAGTGTAAATTTTGTGAGGAGCCTCGTTACAAGCCAGTTTTAAACCCTAAAAAGAAGCCGATACCTGTTAAGTCGATGCATTACTTACCCCTTATACCTAGGTTAAAGAGGTTGTATGCGTCGATGAGCTCTGCTCCTCATATGAGATGGCACCATGATCGTACGAAACAGCCAGGCATTCTAAGCCATCCGTCAGATGGTCAGGCATGGAAACATTTTGATCAGGTGTATCCGACATTTGCTAGTGAACCAAGAAACATAAGGTTGGGTCTATGTTCAGATGGGTTCACTCCTTTTGATGTCTCGTCTACACCTTATTCTTGTTGGCCCGTATTTGTGACGCCGTACAATCTTCCGCCCGAAATGTGCATGACTAGTCCTTATCTGTTTTTGAATTGCATTATCCCAGGGCCACATAACCCGAAAGCCTCCATTGATGTATTTTTGCAGCCTTTGATTGATGAGTTAAAGTTATTGTGGTATGAAGGTGTGGAAACATATGATATATCAATGAAACAGAACTTTCAACTGCATGCTTCTTTGATGTGGACAATAAATGACTTTCCAGCTTATGGAATGTTGTCTGGGTGGTCCACTGCTGGTAAGCTCGCTTGCCCTTATTGTATGGAAGATACAAAAGCATTCACTTTGAAAAATGGTGGTAAGTGTACATGGTTCGACTGTTGCCGTCGATTCTTGCCAATGGATCATCCGTTTAGGAATAACAGTAATGCTTTTATGAAGAATCAGGTTGATTTTGAGGAGCCTCCGCGAAGGTTGTCAGGAGGAGAAATATGGGATAGGGTTAAGGTGTATCCTAAGGTAACTGACCAACGGCCATCTAAAGCACCTGGCTATGGTATTGATCATAATTGGACTAAACAAAGTATCTTTTGGGAGTTGCCTTATTGGAAGGATAATCTTCTTCGACATAACCTGGATCCCATGCATATTGAGAAGAATTTTTTTGAGGCTGTCTTTAATACAGTGATGGATGTCAGAAACAAGACAAAGGATAATGTGAAGGCCAGGTTGGACCTTGAGGAACTTTGTAGGCGACCTGAGTTACACTTATCTCAAGTTGGCAACACGATTTGGCTTCCCAAGGCCAGTTACACATTCGGATTGGATGAGAGAAGAATGATTTGTGATTGGGTCAAGAATTTGAGGATGCCTGATGGATATGCTTCAAACTTAGAAAGGTGTGTTGATATGACAGAAGGAAAATTGACTCACATGAAAAGCCACGATTGTCACATCTTCATGGAAAACTTGCTCCCAATTGCATTCAATGGCTTGCCTGATAAAGTTTGGAAACCACTTACAGAAACGAGCCTATTTTTTAAGGAGCTGTGTTCTAAGACATTGAGGAGAGAGAATCTTAAGTCGTTGGAAAGTAACTTTCCTGTTGTCGCGACTAAGTTGACAAAAATCTTTCCCCCTGGTTTCTTTAATGTAATGGAGCATCTTCCAATTCACCTCGCGGAAGAGGCACTATTGGGAGGCCCGGTGCACTGTAGATGGATGTATCCTTTTGAGAGGTAAGGTCTCTTAAATTAGTCCTTAACTCATTTTTTTAATTCATCTCAAGTAGATTAATTAATATAATGTATCATGCAGAATTATTGGCAAGTGTAAGCGGGACGTGAAAAACAGGAACCAAATTGAGGGGTCCATATGTGAGGCATACCTGGCTAGAGAAACTTCTCATTTTTGTTCGTATTATTTCGATCAAAATGTGCCATGTTTGTGAAATAGGCCGGATCGACATGATGATGGAGACAACAATGATCCGAATTATCCACCATTTTCTATATTCAATCAACCTGGTAGAGGAAAGTTAATGACCGAAGTATGCAAGTTCAATGACCGGGACAGAAAAGCAGCTACAACTCATGTTTTGTTGAATTGTCCCGATGTCACGCCTTTTTACAAGTAGGCTTCTTTTTACATTAAAACCTAACATTCAAGTTGCATCAGTAATCTAACTAATGAGATTTTTTGACGCATCATCCAGTCACTTTGTTGGACAATTTGGCGCCTCTGCTGTTTATGAACAATTTTCAGATTGCTTTAGAGAATTTGTAAGCATTATATAAACAAATACATAAGTTTTTTGGTATATATATTTATAAATATATATATGTTGGTTTAATGTGTACAACTATCTTGAACTTTATATAGGTACTCAATCCAGACAATGGCATAAACTTTCCATTGTTGCATGATATATCTCACGGGCCTTATTATAAATACAAGAGGATGTCTAAGTACTTTGTTAATGGATACAAGTTCCATATTAGAGAATGGTCCTTGGGGAAGAAAACAAACAACAGCGGTGTGTGTGTGAAAGGTGGTACTGGTGACCAGGATGTAGACTTTGATTACTATGGTGTGATTGAGGAGATTTTAGAAATAGAGTTTACAGTAGGTTGGCCTCGTAAAAGATTGGTGCTTTTTCGTTGCAAGTGGTTTGATCCGAGTCCAAAGGGTACGAGGGTAGACCCATGTTCTAAAATAGTTGAAGTTAATCACAAAAGGTCATATGGACATTATGATCCTTTCATCATTGCCCAGAACGTGAAGCAAGTGTGGTACGTTCCTTATCCACCGACAACGAACAAAGCCAAAGCCAAATCCAAAACCAAGGCCAATTGGTGGGCTGTTCTAAAAGGCAAGCCGGTGGGAAGAGTGGAAGTAGATGATGTATTAGATGTTGCATATCAAAATGAGGTATCTACCGTTCCCTTGATTGCGGATATTGAATTAGCCGACCAGTTGCAACATAGTGAAGGCATCTATGAAAAGTTTGATGAATCGGTGGTTAGACGTAGAAAAAACACGACTAATTTTGGAGAAGGAACATCTAGGGCAAACGAGGAGGATGAATATATGGATGACGTTGAAACAAGTGAGGAAGAATTTGTTGACAGCGATGAGACGAGCGAGGAAGAGGAAATAGCCGATGACCTTAACGCGAATGATGATGACTGACATGTTCGTAGTTTGTTGTTTTTACTTTACTACAATATAATTATTTGATTATATCGTGCTAATTTATTGTGCTTATTTTACAGATATGTCATCTTCGGAGAAGGCTAGGGGAAAAAGAAAGGTTCAGAGTACCTCGCCTGCTTCAGCTGATTATACTACTCCTCCTGGACATGTACCTCATATGCTTCCTACACATCCTCCGTCTGCATATGCTCCAGGTTTTTTCACTCCTCCTCCTGCCTTTCCCCCTGGCATGCCCTTTCCTGCATCGCCTGGTTATGCCGTTCGTCCTTATGGCATCGGTTCATCATCATCCATGCCTCATCCATCTTCCAGTCCGTCACCATCCCCTTCAGCATCTACTCTTTCTGGATCTACACCTTCTGATGATCCGAGCTCGGTACCGGTGGACGCTTTGGTCCCACCTACTATACGATTTTATTCGCCGGACTCGCCTTATTACATTGGTCCTGCAGGATCATATGATGATGACGGGAGGGTGAGGATTTATCCTGAGGGTAGCCGTGGGTAAGTATTTTTTATTTTTATTTTTTAAGTATTTAATTCTACTATGAAGTTTAATTTTTTAGTATATTTATTTTAACTATAAATTTTTATCTAGTTTTACTCCCTCGATGGTGGCTACTCCCATAATCACAAGATGCATGAAATCTAGATGGACTGAGCCATGGCCATCTTGGGGTCAGGTACCATTCCCGGTAAAGATGAGCATGTTTGACGATTTTCAGGTAATAACTATATTTTATTTTTTTAAAATTTAGTTAAGTGTCACTTTTTTAGAAATCTAATATTCAATAATTATTTCAGACAAAGTGTATATGGCATCCTGCATTTAATAGCATTGCCAAAAGCAATTTCCTTGGAAAATGCCAAGATAGAGTGAAAGGTAGCATGTATGATTGTCGAAACAAAGGAAAGAAGCCCGAGTGGATATACGATCACGTTTGGGCACAACTTCTACAATATTGGGATACTGAAGAATTTAAGAAGAAGAGCGCCCAAGGAAAAGCCGCACGAGCCTCCGAAAGGGGTGGATCGCTGCACACCGAGGGTTCTCAGCGGATGATATTGGTAATTTATTAATTAATTGTATGTATTATTTTATGTAACTCACATTAATTTTCCATCTAACTTGTCATCTTTTTAATTTTGTAGGAAAGGCAAGAAGGGCGGCCAGTTCGTGTGCCTGAAATCTTTAAGAAGAGGCATATATACAGAAACAAAAAAGGAGAGGAAGTGTGGGTCGAAGACCGCGCTAGAGAGCTATATGTAAGTTATTAAATTCAATCTTTTAAAGTTATTAAATCTGTCAATATTTTGTCAATCTAATTCTTGTTATTAAATTTTATTTCAGGAAAAGGCTACGGCGGTCTATGAAGAAAGGATGTCGACTCAGGCATCCGAGTGTGGTAGCAGTGCCCTAGCTCAATTGACACTAGAAGAGGAAACCGCAATATGGTTGGAGGTGAATGACGGAGTAAAGAAGGGAAGTGCTTACGGCCTTGGATCGCAGTATGCTTCAGAACGTCTAAATCCAGGTTTGTTTGGCACTTACACTCCTCCTGCTAGTTCAATTAATCCCTCGGTGGAAGCCGCTTTGCGCAATGAAATCGAAGAGCTTAAGAAAAAGAGTGAAGAAGAACGTTTGCGCAATGAAGAAAATATGAGAACCATGCGGGAAATGATGGAGAACATTATGTGTGGTGGTGCGGACAAGGGAAAGAAGGGCAAGGGCAAGAGCAAGAGCAAGAGCAAGAGCAAGAGCAAAAGCCGGGGGAAAGGCAAGAGCAAGCGTCAATACAGCTCTGAGTCGGGTTCGAGGTCGGGGTCGGGGTCGGGTTCTGAGTCAACGGAGTAGTGATAATGGATTGTTGATGTATTAGACTTGTTTTAGACATGTTTTAACTTGTTTGGATCACTATTCGGATTGGATATGTTATGTAAAATGTTAAACTTTCTATTTAAAGGCAATAAGCCTTGTTTAGACTATTATTAAGGCTTGAGAAGCCTAATCTTCTTCTGGGAGCTGTTTTTTCTGCTTTTTACAGGTGGTGTAGCTCTAATTGGAGGTTTTTTATTGCAGGTACTACACTGCCTACCGACTGCAGCGGTCCGAAATCGGTCCGAAAATTTCCAATTACTTAGCCCAGAATACACTGCCTACCGACCGCAGCGGTCGCCTGGCCGACCGACGCGGTCGCCTAGCCAACCGCTGCGGTCGCCCAGTTTTCCCAGTTTTTTTAAATCTCCCACCGCGTCGGTGGGAGAGTTCAACTTTATTTTTTCCACGTATAAACTAGGCGACCGATGGCCGACCGTATTTCGGTCCGACGTCCGACCGCGGCGGTCGGAAAGCTGTGAGCGACCACCAATTAGCCGACCGCCTTGTTAGGTCGGACAACGGTCGAGCCCTGATTTTTAGTAGTGTATGTATATAACTTTATACAATTTTTTAACTATATTATAAATTAAACTTGTATATTTGGTGTATCCCTATTGTATGTATAGTGATACACTAGACATACTGTTATACAATTAATATATGTAATAGTATATCACTTGTATGTCTATAACATTCATTTTATGTACATTATATGTCCACTGTATCACCGTGTACATACAATGAAAACTATCTTCCTCCCACCTTCAAACTACCGCCAAAAACACCATAACCACTATCATAACCGCCATTTAAAAAAAAATAAAGGAGAAGAAGAAAAAGAACTATACATACAGATGTAAAAGCGAAACACAAGAGATACAAAAGCAATACAATTATAAATGTGACATACAATTCAGATACAATTGAAATACATTTGACATACAATTGATATATAGTTAAAAAAAATCAAATTTGTATTAGATCTGAAAGGTCGAAGAAACACTGCCGCCTCTAGATCAATAAGGAAGATAAATCGGCACCAGCAACACAGCTCGCCGGAGAAAAACTAAGGAGCAGCAGCTGGAGAGAGAGCTCGTTGGAGATGGAAGATAGAGTAGCAGCTAGAGATTTCAAGTAGTGGTTTGATCACCCGAAAAGGATGAAGGTTTGGTTGTCGGAGAAGGACGACAAAGCAGCGGGTAGTGATATCAAACAATCGTTTGGTCGTCTGAGAAGGATGAAAGTTTGATTGCTGAAAAAAGAGGTATTGCTACTAGTGGTGGTGATCTGTAGCAGCTGTGATCGATGATCCGCGATAGTAGCTTGCTGAAAAAGTTTGATGTCAAAGAAAGGGAGGAGGGCGACAATGGCTAGGTAAGGGAGATAGAAAGAAAGAGAAAAGAGATTAGGATTTTGTTTACCTTTAAATTTTTTTTTTTTTTTTTTTTTTTTTTTTTTGTATTTTATATGTTTTGTAGTATTATTCAAAAATATTATTATGTTCCATAAAGTAGAATAAAAAAGTCTCTATATTTTAAAAATAAGATCCTTAATTAACTTGTATCATTGTATAAATTTTTTCATATTTGAGATTCTAGTGAAATATGGAACAACTTGCCCATTTGGAATATCTCTGTAACGACCCTCAAATAGTCGTTACGGGAATCGAGACCTCGATCTGCGTGTCGATAGTCTCAAAAGCTCCGTTAGGTCATTTATGACCTGTTCGTGAAATTTGAATCAAAACGGAGTCCGTTTGATAGGTTCTCGAGAAGAGAAACCGTTTAAGAAATTCCGGAAGGGAATTTGGGGTTTCGATAGCTCGTTTGGAGTAAACGAACCCCGATGGGAAATCCGAGCGCACCGTTAGGTCCGCCTCGTCATTTATGACTTGTAGCAACTCTCGGAATCGGAGTCCGAGGTCGGATGCTCAAATAGAGCACGTTTGGCGAGATGCGCCATTATCCCGTGGGATCCACTTTTGGGGCTCGGGAGGTCCGAGATGTGATTTGAATGAATGGGCACGTCCCCATAGTCGTTTGGGACTTGTATGCAAAATTTGGTGTCATTCCGAGGCCCGTAGGTTAGGCCCGGGGGCCAAAATGCCCCACCCACCTGTGCTGGTGCAGGCCTGCACCAGCAGGCCATTTGTTCATCGCGAGGGCGCCCATCCAGGCGCGAAGGCGAAGAGGAAAATGCTCTTCGCGATCGCGGAAGTAGCCTCGCGATCGTGCAGGCCAGGTCCTGTTTTTGGGTCGGAGAGATTCTATTTTTTCGGCCAAACCATAAGGAATTTGGAAAAACTCAAAACATGAAAGTTGTAGCCCTTTGAGTTGTGGTTCTAATGCCATCGGTTTGAGGTCATTTGGACATTCCTACAAGAAGTTATGCTTAGTTTACTAGACGCTGTCCAGAGAGGACATTTCCTCTGCGCGATCGCGCGACCAAGGTCGCGATCGCGCAGGTATAGTTGTTTTTCAGCTTATTAAAGGCCATTTCGGCCATAACTTGGTAAAACCAAGTTCTAACTCAAATGAGGCGATTTGGGGGCGATTTTGGAAGGCCCAAAACATGTATAAACATAAGGTATGCCTCCATAACTTATCTTGTATCATTTATATCAAGAATCAAAGCTTGATTCTTGAAAATGGGTTAAAACCCTAGCTTCCTAGATTTGAAATTAATTAACGAGCAAGGCTCGTATGATGAAAGTAATTTCATATTTGGACTCAAGGGGGTGTGGGGAGTCCGGAAATGTATATTTTATTAATTTTGGGCTCGGTCCCACCCGAGGGTATTTTGGTAATTTTACTCTAAGTCGTATATGAGCTTAGTTCTCTATAATTGAGCACTAATGAGTGCTATATTGTCTTGATAGACTTAGAGGAAAGTTCCCCGAGGACAAGAAGAGCATGAAAGGAGATTGCTTCCTAGCTTTGAACCGGAATTCGAGGTAAGTGAGACTTGACCTCTACTTTGCTTGTGGAGACGTCCAACATGCTAGTACGCTTCGGGTATTCTTATGTGATTAGCTTAGGGCTATGTGTTAAATATGAATTGACTAGCGTTGGCTAGGTATATTACTATTAATTAAACATGATTAGTAAAGACATGAGTTGACCGAGGTATGTGCCGGTCTAGACGCTATATTGAGATAGCGATTAATTATATTGTGGGATTGCTTACTATTATTTGATCATAAATAGTGAGTACATGAGTTGACCGAGGTATGTGCCGGTCTAGACGCTACATTGAGATAGCGATGACTTATATTGTGGGATTGCTTGCTATGTCATGATTAGATAGCAAGGACCTGGGGATATGGCCGAGGATGTTGCCGGCATATCATTGATTATGTCTTGCCGAGGTTTCTGCCGGCTTATGTACGAATTTGGTACTTGTATGGTTATCATGACGGGTTGTGTAGTGCTGACTCCTCGTAACCTTTGGTTAGACGACACGGGAGTAGGGATTGTACCTCCAAACCGTCGTCGGGTTAACCTCCGCTTTACATTGAGCTAGCATAACCAATCTTGGTTACAGTGACTGTGTAATATTATCGTTATTAATATTTCTGTTATTATTTCTGTTATTGTTATTAATGTCGTGGATATTAATACTGTTAGAGGGACACTTGACAGGGGGTGTGGTGTCGCCTATACTATGAGATGTGTCACACTTGACAGGGGGTGTGGTGTGGACACTTGATTATTGAGATGTGACACACTTGACAGGGGGTGTGGTGTGGTCACTAGATATTTGAGATGTGACACACTTGACAGGGGGTGTGGTGTGGTCACTAGATTGTTGAGACACGACACACTTGACAGGGGGTGTGGTGTGGTCGTATATAGATGAGGTGAGACAATGACTACGGGTCATTGGTCTACCTCCTTATGATTGAGACAGTGACTACGGGTCACTGGTATGTTGTTTATGTTGACAATGGCGTTATGGCCTATAGACGGAGCCGCACAGGGTGCGTGTTGATATTGAGTGATGAATGTATTGTTGCCTACGTCCGTTGGCGGTGTTGCTAGCCTACCGTAGGTTTAGGTTAGTCGGCGTGGGAGTAGAGATGGGACCTCCAAACCACTGTTTGATTGACCTAGGCCTTACGTTGGGTGGGCATAATCCTCTTTGACTTGTGTATGATATTCTGAGACTACTGGCTTACTTAATGTGTATGTGACATATGCTATCTGTATGTACATAGGTACATACGTATGGATATATATATATATATATATATATATATATATATATATATATATATATATATATATATATATATATATATATATATATATATATACTTGGATAATTATATTGTGAATATGTGCGACTGCGCTATTTATTTACGTAGAAACGACGTGCTTAGTTGCTTGCGATGCATGCTTGCGACTTGTCCCGCAAGGGTGATTTAGCGGGCCTGTCAGTGATCTTACTGGGCTTCGGCTCATAACTTACTCTGCCACATGTGCAGGTACTTCTTCTAGATAGCCATCGAGACAGTAGCGACCGTTCGAGGCTGCTGTATTATTTTGTTGAGGTGAGCCAACCGTACAGTCCACGGTGGCGTACCGCCAGTGTTGTATAGAGATAGACTCCACTTCACTTCTGTTGTATTTTATTTCGATTGAGTCACTCTATAGATGCTCCATTGGTGTTTGTTGGGTATAGTAGACAGGGGTGTCTACCTTCTTTTGGATTCCAATTATATATATATATTTCATCATGTTTCTCTTCTTTCAGTTTATTTCCGTATTTTTGTTTCTGTTGGTTCGCCTAGGCAATATCGTTTAGGTGCCATCACGGATCCAGATTTTGGGTCGTGACAATCTCGCATGAAATGATGATAATCACTCATAAATCTTTAACTTTTGTTAACTAAAATTTATGTTTAAATACAATTTTAAACTTTCTCAATATCATTTCAACTCCATTTTCATATGTTCTTGGTTTTTTAAACATAATCAACTAATTAATGCTCAAATTCCCATTAAAAGAGAATTTTTTTAAAGATATTAGGGCTTCACTTACGAGATGACAAAAAATGAAAATTACTAATCAAACAATCGAGCCGGTTTAATTGCTAAATAGTGAAAAGTACTGTCCCTCAAATTTCTTTTGCCTTTATTAGCATTATTATTAAATTTCTTCAAGGCGCAGCTTTTATTTAATAATAGAAAATAAAATTTGAAAAAAGTGATCATGATTACGGAATAGGAAGCTTGGGAAATTAAGAATAGCAAAACCCAAGGTGATTTAAAACATTGCACCATTCCAAAGGTTAAGATGCAGATCAGTGACCATTAAAGAATGTCTTGTGATGAATGTGATTTTTCGATCCTTAATTAAAAATTCTAGGTCACGCTTATAAAGAAAACTTACAAGTAAGAAGCGATTTTTCCTTAGTTAAGTGAGACAATGAACTGATACTAAATAGAATATTGTCATACTAAATATAAAGAAAAGGTTAAGTTGAGATGCACTTTGTTTTTCACACAAACAGCAATGTAATTTTTAGCTTTTTATCCTTTTCGGTTATGCCTATATGACTTCATTTCTTCCTTTCCTCTTCCAGGTCCAGGTGACCAGGAACCCAGTGTTGCAAAATTTAAGGTAGAGGGCAAAAAATGGTATTCCCTTCCTAAAAGCTAGACATAAATTCTTTATATTTTTTAAAACTAAAAATTACATAAAAGTACTTCAACTCAAATATTAAAAAATTATTTTTACTCTTCAAATAATAACTATGACATTCTTTGTTGAACGGAACAAGTACAATAATTGCCTTAAATTTTTTTATTTCACAAGAACGAATCTGTGAAACAGCAGTATGGAAGAGAAAATTTATGATAGAAAAAGCTGCTTAAATCTTGACCTCAAATCCAAATAGTTCCGAGAAGACTCCATTTTGTTGTTAATGTAGTCTCCAGAACAAGCAAGAATAAAGAAGGAAAAAAAAAAAAACAACAACAAATTCCATGTCACAAACCAAAGTCTTCATCAAAATGTCCACGTAATACAGCCAATCTTCCATCGTGTGGCCGTTATGAATTCGCAATCCAATTTCACATAATGTTTCTTATACACTCCAAACAAGAAGTACTATAAAAGCATCACTTTCCTGTACTTTATTCAACAACCTACTAGTTGGTCTCACAAAATTTAAAGAGCCAGTGATCATCAGTTCTTTTAATTTTCATAGTAGTCAGGAAAAAGAATGGCTACCTCTGTCTCAACTGTAGCAGCTGCCAACAAAGTACCGGTAATTTGTTTTTCCTTTCACAAGTCAATACATGTCAACTTGTTCATTATAATTATATATTGGAGTCTTAACTGTCTTTTATTTCGTTTTAGTTTAGCATACTATGATTTTTTCTGCTTAGTAAGATACCAGCATTCCTTTTTTGGTTGATAAACTGTCTCATGCAGTCAATTTCTACAGGAAACAAAATTAACTTACAAGCTAAAATATTGACTTGTATCTTATGTACACTAATGATTGTCATATACTGTTAAAAAAGCGATCAGGGGATGTAGCAGGTACTTATGGAATAGTCGAGGTGTGTCTTGTTAAAGAATAGAAAATTGGATGATATAAGTTTAATTTCTTTGATGGGAATGTTGAATTATTCGAAAAACAGGCAAGAATTGATTTGCGGATGTTTGTGTATAAGATTGATATATAGGATGCTATAGGAAGACCAGAATTGGTTACTAGATGCAGTAGATTGTGTTCTTTGTTCATGAAATTTACCATGTTCCAGTTTCTCTTACTAAGAGACATCACTGGTGCAGTTGACTTTGAACAACTCAGTTGCTGGAACTACGGTTCCAAGCACTGCCTTCTTTGGCAAAGCCTTGAAGAAGGTGAATGCGAAAGGCCCTTCCAGCCCCAAGGTTTCAAACAGGAGCTGCTTTAGGATTGTAGCACAAGAGCAAGAAATAGACGAGAAGAAACAGACAGATAAGGACAGATGGAAGGGCCTTATTATGGACATGTCTGATGACCAACAGGACATCACTAGGGGTAAGGGTATGGTAGATACTCTTTTCCAAGCTCCTATGGGTACTGGTACTCACCATGCTGTCTTGAATTCCTACGAGTATATCAGCCAGGGTCTTCGCCAGTAAGTACTCAATTATTACGAAAAAATATTTTGAAATGTGAGTGTAAATGAAAATGTTCACCTTATTATTACAGATATAATTTGGACAACACTTTGGATGGATTCTATATTGCTCCTGCTTTCATGGATAAGCTAGTTGTTCACATCACCAAGAACTTCTTGAAATTGCCTAACATTAAGGTCGGATCAGTTCTAGAAATTTGGCCTTGAAATTATTCCTATGAAGTCTTTTTATGGTATATGGAAATTGAATGGTTATAATCTCGTCAAATTCTTTTGTACAGGTGCCACTGATTTTGGGTATTTGGGGAGGCAAAGGTCAAGGAAAGTCCTTCCAGTGTGAGCTTGTCTTCAGAAAGATGGGAATCAAGTGAGTAATATACTTGATCACATAATGATCATTTTGTGAAGTAATTCTTTCAGAAATAAAATGGATCAAAGTTTCTCAACTATGTTTGTGTCTTTGTTATTTTCAGCCCGATCATGATGAGTGCTGGAGAATTGGAAAGTGGAAATGCAGGAGAACCAGCAAAATTGATTAGGCAAAGGTACCGCGAGGCAGCAGAAATAATCAGGAAAGGAAATATGTGTGTCCTCTTTATCAATGATCTCGATGCTGGAGCTGGTAGAATGGGTGGAACTACCCAATACACAGTAAACAACCAGATGGTTAATGCCACTCTCATGAACATTGCTGATAACCCGACTAATGTCCAGCTCCCTGGTATGTACAACAAGCAAGAGAATGCCAGAGTCCCCATTATAGTAACTGGTAATGACTTCTCCACATTGTATGCCCCTCTTATCCGTGATGGTCGTATGGAGAAGTTCTACTGGGCACCAACAAGAGAGGACAGAGTTGGTGTATGCAAGGGCATTTTCAGAACTGACAGTGTCCCAGATGAACACATTGTAAAGCTTGTCGATGCCTTCCCTGGACAATCTATTGGTAAGAACTCTCAAATGTGTGACTATAATAAAAGGAGGACTTCCAAATTGTTGGGCTAAACTAGCCAAAGATACTCTTGACATGGTGTGTGATACTATCCACTTTGGGCCAAGACTGCACAATTTTCCTCAAAAGGCCTCACACCATTAAGAGTATCTCACACCATATATGTAGCTTTCTTTTCTTTTAAGCTACCAATGTATGACTTGCTTTCGCACACCCAATACTAGTGATGATCACTTATGGTTATAAATTGTTCTTAAAACAGACTTCTTTGGTGCTTTGAGGGCAAGAGTATATGATGACGAAGTGAGGAAGTGGATTTCAAGCACTGGAATTGAACAAGTTGGAGAGAAACTATTGAACTCTATTGAAGGTCCACCAACTTTTGAGCAACCAAAGATGACAATTGACAAGCTCCTCGAGTATGGAAACCTGCTTGTCCAAGAACAAGAGAATGTAAAGAGAGTTCAACTGGCTGACAAGTACCTCAAAGAGGCAGCACTTGGAGATGCAAATGCGGATGCCATCAGCACTGGAAATTTCTAAATCTATACCTATAACCTAAAGCAGAGGTTTGATATTCGTTTCAAATGCCCCTACAATAAGATTGTAGATGTCATAAAATTTCTTTAAATTTTTCATTTTTATTTTAATGCAGGTAAGAGAAGCCCATGATCCACCTTTTACAAGTGATGAAGAAACGTGTATCTTCAAATTTTTAGAGGAACTCTAGTGAATGTAGCTATAGGATATAAATTGTGTAATCCATGTAATCTGTTCAGTTCCATTTATAAAGGCAAAAGTTTGAGTGTCTTTTCACTGGGTTTTTGTCATTCTTCTATAATCTAGTTCTTGGCTTTACCTAAATGATCTGTTTGGTGTCTAAATGGTACTTTTACTCTCCAAGGTTACACTCATTATCTTTATTGACCAAATTCGCAACTAGACTCCTACCTGTGCGGTGCTTCCTGTTTTGATTTCTTCAAGACATTATTTGATAATTGTTTACCTATTCATATTTCATGTCTACTCTTAAAAGTGTACGCCGAGTTGAAGTCTTACACGTGAGGCTACAAGACAAGGATTAACATAATGTATATGCATAGTTTGAATGCTAAAGCATCTAAGCATCTTGTAATTGGAGCCTAAAGCATCTGGCATCTCGCATCCTATGTACTCCCTCTATTTTAAAAAAAATGAACTTATTACTATTTGAATAGTCAAACAAGACTATTTTTGACCACATATTTTACAAATATTTTCTAATGTAGTTTCTAAATATGTAAATTTTATTTAAAAAAGTTAAAAAATTCGATGTACAAAATCTCGTTGAAAATTAGTCAATTTGCCCCTCGTATTGCGTAAAGATTCATCCCTTTTAAAACGAGTGAAGTATATTACTCCCTCCGTTCCACTTTAGATGAACCCATTTGACTTTGCACGGAGTTTAATAAAGAGAGAAGACTTTGAAACTTATGGTCTAAAATAAGTTATAGATATTTGTGTGGCTACAAATCATCTAGGGATGAGTAAAAGTGGATATTTCTTTCTAAATTTAGAAAAAAGTCATTCTTTTTTAAACAAATTAAAAAGGAAATACGTTTATCCTTTTTGAAACGGAGGGAGTAATTAGATGGAAAAAGCAAAACCTATAGAAGGGTTGAAAATAATTAAAGAAAGAAAAGTTAAAGAAAGAAAGAAAAAGACAAAAACAATTAATGAAGAAAGAAGAGCAGAAAGAGAAAAAGGAAAGCACGGACATATGCAGTAAAATGAACAAAAGAACTGGCATACAAAATAGGTTCTGCAAATGCAGTATTTTCATATTCACCTAAGGCTACATACTACAAATAGGCAGCATTTGCTCAGTTGTATATATCCCTCATCCCTCAAACATTTTCCTCTTTCTTTCTCAATAAAATAAATTATTCTCTGTGTGGCTATGGACGTATGCAAAAATTATCGAACCACATAAATTTTGTATCTTGTCTTATAAATTTTATTATTCTTTTCTCATTTAAATATTTTTTCCTTTCCATTAGTCTGACACACTTTCAGACAACTGGTATCAGCGCACAGACAGTTGATTTGTACCTGATTTCTGGTACAAAAGACTGTGTTGGTGTAGTCACTATTCATAATTACTATTCAGAGTCATTATTCACAAAAAAAAAAAAATTAAAAAAAAAAATTGTGAAAATATGGCTATGGATGAAGGGAAAGTTAAGATTGACAAGTTCGAAGGCAAATATTTTGGTTTCTAGAAAATACAGATAGAGGACTATCTATACCTGAAAAACTGCATTTACCTCTTAACGGGGTAAAACCAGAGATATTGATATAAAAGATGTATTCCTAAGTAATAAAAGTGGATTTGTTTAACTATGGCTATAACTAACGTAAAACAACTAAATAATTAAGATTGATATAAATAATGAG
Source organism: Petunia secreta (assembly GCA_029990175.1). Classification (NCBI taxonomy): domain Eukaryota; kingdom Viridiplantae; phylum Streptophyta; class Magnoliopsida; order Solanales; family Solanaceae; genus Petunia; species Petunia secreta. The sequence continues at coordinate 18,735,734 of JARKIP010000038.1, read as the reverse complement.
AATGAGCAAGGGGTAGGGGTGGGCACAAAACCGAAAAAACTGAAATACCGAACCGAACCGAACTAATTCGGTACTTCGGGTTCGGTTTTTCGGTTTTTCGGTTCGGGTTCGGTCCTAGAAATTTTTGAACTTCGGTCTTCGGTTTCGGGCACCCCGGAACTTCGGGTCCCGAAATTCCGAAAAAACCGAAGTTTTTTTTTTTTTTTTTTTTTTTTTTTTTTTTTTTTTTTTAAAACCATTAACAAAAAACATCCACCATTACATACTACGTATATTTCCTAGATTGATTCGTATAATTTTTCTTTTTTGCTTATTTATTTTAATGTCTAATTAGTGATTAAATGTAAAATATATAAAAAAAATTAAATAATTGAATTAAAAATTCATTAGAAAATGATAAATTAGCTGAACATCCCTTTAGTTTGAATAAATCATTTATGTTAAGTCATCGCGATAAGATATTACGAGTATTCAATCATTTATATTTGGTAATTTGATGTATTTTTGTTAATCTTATTTTTTGACTTTGAACGGGTATGTACTTTGCCTTTCCTTTCCCTTTCTTGTTCGGCCTTTTTTTCTTTGGCTATAAACTTTGGTTTAAACCGAAACACCGAAGTACCGAACCGAAGTACCGAACTAAAAAACCGAACCGAACCGAAGTATAAAAATTACGGGTTTTTTTACACTTCAAACCGAACCGAAGACCGAAGTACCGAACCGAAGTTTCAAAAACCCGAACCGAAGAACCGAACGCCCACCCCTAGCAAGGGGTTTACCCAATCTAACTAGATTCTCATAACTAAATATTTGCATTAACCTCACAAATCTCATGGGTAACGTCAATGGTCGGACCTCTAATGCATTCCTCAAAACCCTCTCGGGATAAGGAGGATTTTCTTCACCAAACCTGTTAGGGTCAATAATGAAGTGCTAGAAACTCTAGTCCAAAGACCCGAGCGGGGGTGACCTTTTAAGGTCTTTCCCTTTGGATGGGGTAGGCCGCAACCAATTTAACCCAAATTCTCGCTAGTCTCCATTAACCTACGCCTTTAACCCCTTTCGGGTGATGAAAGCAAAGCAGGGTTAGGTTCAAGTACGACTGTTCCTTAAACCCTAGTTAAGAAAGTACGATGGAGAGCTAGATTTATGTTAACTCATTGATTTTACAAGATTAAATACAAGATTTAAGCTAAGATAATCAAGTTTTCATGAATAAACCTCTAGTATGAGTTTATGTACTCATACTAGGGTCTAACACACGCATAGTAGAAGATGAAATGGCAAGAATCATGTAAGAATGTATTGAAAAAAAATGGAATCCTTACAATAAAATTCAAGTTGAAACCCTTCCTTAGCTTCCAAGAATATTCAAAAACATGTAAAGTGATATTCTAAGCTCAAAAAGGTTCTCTTTTCTAGGAGGCATAACAGCCTATGTATAGACTTAGGTTTCAAAACTAGTCTAATATTTACAATTAGTTTGCCATTTTCCTTGTTTTGCGCCTGGCCGCCGCATATTCGGTGAGCCGTCTTCTTCTCTGTTAGCTCGCCGATGACCTCATGTACTAACTTTTCCCTTTGATTTGCGATGGACGTTCGGCAAGGCGCCCTTGTATTTGCGGAAAACTCTTAAGCTTCGCAGATATTTCAGGTGTTCTGTGAACAGCGGCGAGTGCGCCTCTTCTTCTGTGGGGTCGCCGCTTGCTTTCAGCAACTCATTCGGCTGTCTACACTTTAATCGGCTGGAAGGCCTGAACTCTTTCCTTCTTTGGTAGATAGCTGATCTCTTGAGCCACTTATTCGGCAAGGTGCCGATCCAGTTGCTGCCTTATCTCTATGTTCTTCAATTTTGTAGACAAAGTGCACTTGTTTTTGTCCTTTTTCACATTTCCTTCAGCTTTGTATACCAATTCCTCTTAATAACCTGAAACACAAAGAATAATATAAGATTTACTCAAATAATAACACTTTAAGAAACAAAAACTAAGTGAAAGGAGTTGCGATTCTTCACAAAATACTAACATATCAACTCCCCTAAACTTAAGCATTTGCTTGTCCTCAAGCAACATTAAGAACTATCTCATGTTTCATTTTCTTGGTACCGGGATTGAGTTCAACTATGTAATGAGATAAAAAGAAGTCCATGACTTTAGTTGATACTAACACTTAATTTCACACATGAGAATCCAACCAAGCAACCACAAGCGCCATAGTTACAACTACATCTACTAAAGCTTCTAGTGGGGACTCAAGCTTGTATAGCACAATTGATTTCTCAACTCACCTAAGGCTTTCTTTGTTGTACTTTCAAGTCTCAAGTCTCTTAATGCTCTCACCACAAATAATGGGTCCATATCTCTCAATAGAGTGCAAACAAAAGGGACCCTCAATCTTAGCCTCTCATTCTAAAAAATGAATGCAAGTTAAGCACATACAATGTCATAGGCTTGGCCTTAATGTCACTTGTTATTTCCTTTCATGTCAATTAATGGAGGATCAAATAGGACTTCTAACGTTGTAATGTAGGCTTTTGGATAAAGGTATGGTATAATTTGGATAAAGAGTGACTGAATTCCCTTCTTGGGCAATACATTATCTTTGCAAATATTTCACCTTGAGCTTTCTTTTCACATTTAGCTCTTATTCTCATTTTTCATTCTTGATTGTTTTTTTTTTTTTTTTGCTGTTGTGGTTCTTATTCTTTCACTTGATTCTCTTTCTATTTTTGTCTTTTCAATTTGTCTTTTGCTATTTTTGTACTTTTTTTTTGATTTTCCTCTTTCCTCTTTTGCAACTTTTCTTTACACAACCATCTTCCTTTTCAAAGAGCCACTTAGCTTTCATTTCTGTGTTCCCCTCCCCCAAACTTAGACTTAATTTACAAAGTCTTTCAATGCCTCAAGGAGGTAGGGCCAAGAAAAGGGTTAGTGCTATTAAGCACTTAGAATTGGTTCGGGCTAATTACATGGCTATCAAAAGAAAAGATATTAAGGCTCAGAGTTGGCTAACAGAGGATTAATTTTATTTGGTGGCTTGAAAGGCTCAAACGGGTCAAAGAAATGCCTATCATCCTATCCAACCACTAATTTGACACTTCATTCATTGTCAAGGACACACGAGCCAAGTTCTAACATGCATATGCAATTAGCAAGCTTTAAGTGAGAACTCACCTCACTACCATACGGGACAAGAGACAAGAACATCAACTTTCCAACACTTAAGATGAGGATTTAGCTTTTACTACACATGCATAAAGTCATCAAAAGAACCTTAAGGTTATAGGTGCAACTCTCAACAAACAATTCACAAACTTTCTCATGTGTGCTCCTAATGTGTTGGTATCAAACAAGTCACAAATCAAGGATGACACTTCTATGATTAGAGTCCTAAAAAGTGCCCGGTTCAAAAGAATTGCATTCTTGGGAAAAGAACCGAGTCAAAGAAAATCAAGAAGGTTATTTACCGATTCAAGGCTATTTACAAAAGTGGTATTTACAATGGGTGGTTGTTGTTTCGGGCCCAAGTAAAAATGAGTTTCATGAGGGTTGCCTACGTATCGCAACAAGTGCGAATAAGAGGAGAAAAGGCAACATCCCAAGCGTAGTTCACGGGAGTACCTTTAGAATTTTTTCTTATTGGAATTTTCAAATTTTTTCAATTTTTTTTTTTTTTTTTTTTTTTTTTGCTTTTTCAATGTTTTTGGATTTTTCATATGATATTAACAACAACAACAACAACAACAACAACAACAACAATTACACTATGCATTTAAGGACATAACTAAAGACAAGAACATAAATATAAACGTCACATAAACAACCTACATTAAATATCCGAAGTTGAACATCCATATAAACATAAAGATACGTAAACTTGAAAATAGTTTAGGACATATCAAACAAAAGATAAGTTACTCCACCCCCAACATGAGAAGTTGCTATGTCTCAAAGCAACAAAACAAAACAAAACAAAACAAAACAAAATAAGAGTTTAATAGGTAAGGGGTAAGAGTGCTCCCTAAAGATGGTCATGATGATGGTGGAGGAGCTTTGTCCTTCTCAAGTGGAATTGTTGGTGTTTCCTTCTCACTTGTTGGACTTTGGATTTTCCCAGTGGGAGCCGATGATGATGTTGCTAATCAAGAAGAGAAAGAAGGATTCCCTGTTCATTTCGGACAATGTCTTTGTCCTTGCCTTCAACGTGTCTTCTCGGGACTTGTTGACTTCCTTGCCCTCTTCTTGCTGTTGCTCTCATTGCTTCCTCCATTGAAGCCATCCTAGCCATATCTATTTGAATTTCTTCATCCAGTTCCCTGTTCCTGAGCACACCTAAATCTCCAAGTGCCTCTGCTTGCTTTCTTCTCATATTCATTTGGTGCTTAGATTCTGGGGCTGTTTGTTGGTCTGACCATTCTCGTCTCTGCTCCCTTTCGATCCACAATATGTTCATGCTGTTTGCCATATCTCGATATGTGATTGCAAATACATGAATGCACTTTTTGATTTTCAAGATGTCTTTGGTGTGTACATCGATGGCTTTACTTAATTGGTCAAATTCAATTGGATTGACCTTGCATGAGGAAGGTGGAGGTGGCTGCATCCTAGGCATATTGCACAATTGGACTTCAAACTCTTGCATCTTGCCTTGTAACTCCTTGAGTTCCCGAGTAAGACTTGCAATAGCAGCTTCAGCTTGATGCACTTGAGGTGGGGAGCTCTTGAAGAATATGGTCGATCAGCTCTTGATGGTGTTCCGTGAGTGGGTGCAGCAGGTGTTAGGCGAAGTTGGTTTATTTCTTCTTCAATAGTATAAAAATTAAAACCCCTTCTTGCAAATTCATAGTCAACCCAAAGTATCACACCCTTGGCCCATTAGAAAATCTGTCAAGGTATTGGCATAGGGGAAGTATCCATCACCAGCTTTTGCTGCTTCAAACATTGCTTGCACCATTTAAGCTCCCAGGTTGATTAGTTCCCACTCATGATGCATCCAATGATAATTGCCCTTCTCAAGGTAACTATGTTGCTCTCTCTCGTCGATAGGATTCTTGAGCTCACAATAGCATTCCAACCCTTGGCTTTGAAGTTAAGGTCTTGGGTTGTAATTATTGCACCAACTCTACTCCATGCTGGCCTCCTCTCTCGCCCGAAAATAGGAATCAACCTAGCCAACTTGGCGATACATCCTTCAGGAACAAAGTTTGGGATTTGAAGGTGTTGATTTAATGCTCTTGTTTACACTTCCACTGTTGTGCCCCTGCATTCGAGCACACATTCTGGTTCTTGTTGTTCGCTCAGTGCAACATAGAATTCCAGAACTAGCTCTACAACAGCTACCCCCAATCTTCTTGTGAAGATGTCACTCCATCCTGTTTCACGGAATACTTTGTAGAATGTCGGGTTGAGTTCCCTTACTCTATCAAGTACTATTCTTGTCTCACAAATGAGCACCTCATGATGTCCATTTGTACTGAAAGTTGCTTCACATGGTTCATCATCGAAAATCATTGCTAGAAGGATCACTCTTTGAAGAACTGTTTGGGGGAGGAGTGTCCCTTCTTGCTCGTTTGTATGGTGTTTGATGTGCCATTTTAGCACCTGGGCAAGATCAACTCCAAGAGAAATGTGAGTGATGCGGGGAATACCTCAAGGCCGTTCACTAGGAGTCAAGCTAAATTGATTCAAGACACCCATCTTTACTTGACGTGGAGGGACTTGGAAGAAGGCTCCGAGAGTGGTTTAAAGCTCATGAATTGGAGTGCCATGGATGGAGGATCGCTTAGGCTACTTGGAGAGGCATCCGGGGCATGTTTCGAGGCAAACCAAGGAACCACAAGAGGAGGCGGACCGCCCACTCTACCAGGTGGACCGCCCCATCAACTCTCTGAAGTTTGGGGAGGCTCAGTAGCGGACCGCCTCTGTAAATGGGCGGACCGCCCACTCCACTGCAAGCTGAATAGGGGGCGCCTACTGGAGTAGGCTGGGCGCCTACTGGGGCGCCTACTCCACTGAAAGTTGTGACGGGACACCTCATTAAAATACTATGTTTTGACTGTTATAGCCCTACGTGGCCTTTGTTTATTTAACCCACTTTGGGGGTATTTTAGGAGTTTCATTATGTGTAAGTGAAGTTTATAAATACTTCACATAGCCTCTTCAAACCTTAGCTTACCTTGAACATTGTTGAATGATGAATAGAGTTTATCTCTTGTTTATGAAAAACCCCTTTTGGTTGGCTTGAATTCACAAAAGGATCCTAGTTGAGTCTCGAACCGACACCCGATCATTCTACTTGCAAGTCCCGGGTGCGACTCGAGGGTGGTTGTATAGTGTAGGTCCTTCTAGACGCCGGTACGAGGGTATTACGGAACGAGTTCTCCGTAGTTACCTCATAGGGAGTTCGAGAAGTGTCTCGCTCTCCTATCTTTTTTATTCGTGTTATTTTGATCCTTATCATCTTGGTATCAGAGCAAGGCTCGGGTTTTATTTCTACAAACCCCCGAACCTTGATTCTTCGTGCATAGGTTAGTTTCTACGTTAGGTTCTTGTTTGTTGTTGAAGAAAAAGAAGAAAAAACACAAAAAAATAGAAAAAGTTGAAAAAACACAAAAATATTTGATCATGGATTCTTGGATTGTTGGACCCGTTGTATGATTGTTTCTGGGGTTTGTTCCTTATTGGAAACCCGTTGTTTTGGTACTCTAAACACTAGATTTGGAGTTGAACCACAAGATTTGAAAATTTGAAACCCTTTGAAAATTTGAAAGTTTGAAACCCTAAGCTTGAAATTGATGAACATGGTGGATTGCTTGATTTTTATTGGGGTTTGATAAAAGTTGTTGGGGTTTGATCTCTGTGGTTAAAACAACATTGGGGTACCTTTGAATTGCTAAAACAACGTGTGATTTGTTGAATTTTTGGGTGCAAAACCAAGAAAAATCGAGTTTGAACTGTTCTTGAACTTGCAGTAGGCGGACCGCCCGAATAGTAGGCGGGGCGCCTACCCAACTCTCTGATTCTCAGAGGCGGACCGCCCCTTTACAGAGGCGGGGCGCCTACTTCCCTCTGCTGAGAACCAGGCGGACCGCCCAGTCCAAGTAGGTGGGGCGCCTGTTTTGCTGGTTTGTGGGAACGGGTAGTTTTTCGTAGAATATCTTGTTTCTTTGATTGCATTGCATCTAGGTAGTACTTCTTTGAGTAATCTTACCTACTTGAATTGTACTAGCCCTTCTAAGCTATTAGGAAACTCAAGCCTAGGCCGGAGAGTAGAATTTGAAAAAGACTCGTAGCATCTTTTGGCTCAAGTCCGCACTTAAAGAGCTTATCGTTCCAATAGAGTCATATCAACTCCACTCACCCCGGAGTGCATTTGGCTTTTGAGTTGAATGATTAAGTTGAGGTTTGCTATTCAACTTAGTGAAGCTTTGGATTCAGGCTAGAGTGAAATATCCACCACCACTAAACGAGTGATCCGAGTGAAACACTTGCGAGGGAGTGAGTGAGGTTATTTTGCTAACGTTTGTTTCTTGTGTAGGTACAATGTCCACCGAAGGAGAAGATTTTGCTAAGAGTGCCCTTGCTACTATCCTTGCCAAATTGGATAGGATCAACTTGAGGATTGAAAACCTTGAGAGAGGGACATCAAGTGCCCTAGTTGAGCAAGGGACTTCCAATGTCCAATCGGAGAAAGGGACCCCGAGTGTCCAAGTTGAGAAAGGGGCCCCGAATGCCCAAGTTGAAGCCGGTGAAGGCACAAGTAGTCTGACCTTTACCCCGGAACAAGTTGTTGAGTTGCTTCATCACCAAAAACGGGTAAGAGAGGATCGTGATCGAATTGACCAATTGTTGGGCAATACCCAACGAGTGACTATTCCTAACCTTATGGGCAATCCCCAAAGGAATGCTCCACTTCCCGGACCAATCCGATATGTTCAACCTTTTGAGAAAGTTACACAAGCTCAAGAAGGGGAGGAGGATGATTATGGTGATGGTGGGTATGATGCTCGCTATCAATTTAGGGGACGGAATGTGGATAGGGGTCGAGACCGAGGTCGAGGGCCACCCAATGGGTACTTTGGAGGGAATGCTAGGAGGGGTCTTGGTGGTTATGGAGATCACTTTGGAGGCCAACCGGAGCCTTTCCAAGGAGGTCGTGACAACAACAACAATCTTAATAGTGTGAAGCTCACTATTCCTTCTTTCAAAGGAAGTAGTGACCCGGTGGAGTACATTTATTGGAAGTTGTCTATGGAGCGGATATTTGACACTAATGATATGCCCGAAGTGAAGAAGACCAAGTATGCATTATATTCGTTTGAATCTTTTGCTTCTACTTGGTGGGAGTCAGTAAAGAGGAATAGGATGAGGACGGGAATGGCTATCAATCTTACTTGGGAAGAGTTGATCCGTGTGATGGATGAGAAGTACTTGACTAACCAATACCGAGTGGACAAAAAAAAAACGTCTCTATGAGTTGAAGCAAGGTTACAAATCGGTTGGGGAGTACTTCAATGAAATTGAGCAATTCCGGATGACTCTAGACTTGGATGAGGAAGATAATGAGACGGCCATGATCCGTTTCAAAGGAGGCTTGAATCGAGACATAGCTTCACTATTGAAGTTTCAAAAGTACAATGATCACTACAAGCTATGTGACGATGCGGTTGAAGCCGAGAAATGGCTCAAAGAGGAGAAATCCCTTCGCTACAAGAGTAGTAATACTACTCCCTTGAGCTATTACTACTCCCTTGAGCAAGACAAAGGAGTGGAAGACTCCTACAACAAATGCCAAATTCCCAAATGCAAGTGGTGCAAGCGCTAGCAAGGATGTGAAGAAGCCTTATGAGAAGTCTACACAACATGTGGGAGGTAACTCTAAAACTCACTTGAGTAATCCTATCTCTACTTCTACTCCATGCTATAAGTGTAAGGGTTATGGACATATCTCCAAAGATTGCCCTATCCGGAAAACTATGGTTCTTGTGGGTGACTTGGTGTATGAACAAGATAGTGAACCCGAGAATGAAGAGGGAGTAGAGGGTGATGAGGAGGTTGATGATGGGGAGGTTGCAATGGAGGAAGATGATGATGCCCATGCCTTCCTTGTTGTGAGGAGGAGTTTAGGAGCCATGTTTGTGGAGCATTGTGAGACTTTGCAAAGAGAGAACCTCTTCCATTCTAAATGCCGAGTCATGAATCTCCTTTGTTTCATGATTATTGACTCGGGAAGTATGTGCCAATGTCATTAGCCAAACACTAGTTTCCCAATTGAAGATACCCACCTTGAAACACCCAAATCCTTACCGTTTGCAATGGCTTAGTGAGTGTGGTGAATTGAAGGTGGTCAAACAATGCATGATCAAGTTCAAGATAGGGAACTATGTGGATGAACACATGTTTGATGGTGTGCCTATGCAAGCATGCCACCTTCTATTTGGAAGGCCATGGCAATTTGATAGACATGTGGTTTTCACGATGGCTGTGCTAACACCTATACGGTTAAGCATGAGGGAAGGAAGTTTGTGCTTAAACCTTTAACTCCCAAGCAAGTGAGTGATGATTACAAGTGGGTGAGGGAGTTAAGAGAGGCGGCCAAGGCTAAGTCAGTTGTTGAGACTAGTCCTTTGTCCGAAAGCTTGGCGGCAATCCCACCATCTTCTACCGGTAGCATATGTGTCATGATGCAGCCGGGCGAGATCTTGAGAGGAAATGATGGCAACAAACTACTCATATGACTAGTGCACAAAGGTATGATTCTTACATCCGCTCTTGATTTTTCCACTAACCCTTTGCCTAGTGTGTTTGAGAATGTTTTGAAGGATTTTGGGGACATGTTCTCGGATGAGATACTGGATGGACTACCTCCTTTGAGGGGGATTGAGCACCAAATCGACTTTGTCCCGGGATCTCAAATCCCAAACAAACCGGCTTATAAGAAAAATCCAGAGGACATAAGAGAATTTCAAAAGCAAGTTGATGAATTGCTCACTAAAGGCTTGGTGAGGGAAAGCTTGAGTCCTTGTACCGTACCCGTGATCCTTGTTCCCAAAAAGGATGGCACTTGGAGAATGTGTGTTGATTGTCGGGCCGTGAACAAAATAACGGTAAAGTACCGTCATCCCATTCCCCGACTTGATTATATGTTAGATGAATTGAGTGGTTCATGTGTTTTTAGCAAAATAGACCTTAGGTCCGGTTACCATCAAATCCGGATGAAACCCGGGGATGAATGGAAAACTGCATTCAAGACCAAGTTTGGTCTATATGAATAGTTGGTGATGCCCTTTGGCCTCTCCAACGCACCTAGTACTTTCATGAGGCTGATGAACCATGTTCTAAAGCCATTCATCAACAAGTTTGTGGTCGTCTACTTTGACGATATATTGATCTATAGCAAATCAATAGACGACCATGTTGATCACCTTAGGCAAGTGCTTGAAGTGTTGAGAGCCGAAAAGCTCTATGCTAATTTTACAAAGTGTGCCTTTGGTGTTGAGAAGGCAGTCTTCCTTGGGTTTGTTGTGAGTGCCCAAGGAGTAGAGGTGGATGAGTCTAAGGTAGAGGCCATTCATGATTGGCCTACTCCTACTACCATGACTCAAGTAAGGAGCTTTCATGGTCTTGCTAGTTTTTATAGACGATTTGTGAAAGACTTTAGCTCCATTGCCGCTCCACTCACTGAATTGGTGAAGAAGGACAAACCTTTTGTTTGGGGAGAGCCACAAGAGAAGGCCTTCCAAGAATTGAAGAGTAGGTTGAGTACCGCCCCTCTATTGCAATTGCCCGACTTAGGAAAGGCATTTGAGGTTGAATGTGATGCCTCGGGGGTGAGAATTGGTGGTGTTTTAATGCAAGATGGAAAACCCATAGCCCACTTTAGTGAGAAATTGAAGGGTGCATTTTTGAACTACTCTACGTATGATAAGGAGATGTACGCCTTGGTGAGAGCTCTTGCTCATTGGCAACACTACCTTTGGCCTAGAGAATTTGTGATCAAGAGTGACCATGAGTCACTCAAGCATCTTAGGGGCCAAGAGAAATTGAAAAAACGTCATGCCAAGTGGGTAGAGTTCATTGAGTCTTTTCCCTATGTTATCCAATACAAGAAAGGGAAAGACAATGTTGTGGCGGATGCACTTTCTTGGAAGTTTGCTCTAGCCAGCACCCTTGCCTCGAAGCTGTTACGCAGCGCCTTCTTGAGTTTGCTTAGAAGGGCAACGTATGCCGGCCAATGGTCCCCTCCGCACGCTAGACTAGAGCGTCAGTGCCGTGCGGGAAAACCGATGTCAATCACAGTGTGTATAAAAAGAGTAATTGAAGATGAAAGTCGTTGCACTAGCTTGTATTAATCAAAAGCCAACGTGGTGTCGAGGGGGTGAGACACCAAAGCAGAAATATGAAAGCAGCTTACAAATTATTTGAATCCTTATACCCCCTATATATGTTCTTAAAAAATAAACCCATGTCATAGCAACAAACACTAAGGGGCTAGACAATCATACTAGAAAAATACAGAAAGATAAACCTAACTATATTTACATGATGTGCGGCACTTTGAGGGGCCGCATCCTTGTCTGCGTGTTCATAGCTTGCGCACAGGGCGCAAGGCTTTGGCGCGCGCAGGTGCGGGGCAATCTGCGTTGAGGTGTGCCTACGTTGGTCGCATGGCATAGGCGCACTCTAGTGCGGGTTAGGCAGCATTGTGGCGCGCATGCGTAGGTCGCATGCCGTTGGCGCACTCAAGTGCGGGGCGCGCGGGCGCGGGCTGATGGCAGGCTTTGAGGTTGCTGTCAGCTTGCTGCGCGCGGGCACGCTTAACCGGTGGGGCGACACACGCAGATGCGCATGTAGTTCTTGGCGCGGCCACAACCGTGGCACTAGGCTTCTTGAGGCTTGCCAGGGCACCACGGGGCGAGCCCAAGGAGTCATGGGGCACGTCAGAGAGGCCGCTCATGACATTCTCCCCTACCTGAGTTGGCGACATCCTCGGTGCTTTCCTTGCAAGATAATCAGCTATCAGGTCCTTGAAGGCTTTGAGATCTGTTCCCCTCTCCCAGGTGTTCTCCTCTGCATCACATCCGCTCCATTTCACCAAAAATTCCTGGTGATCTTTCCTTGAGGCATGAATAGCACGGTCATCTAGGATAGCTTCTGCTACTTTCTTCCCTGACCACTTGTTCTTCCTGATGCTCGGCATGGTGAGCTGGCTTCTGGAAGGATCATCCTTGTCTTCTTGGAAAGGCTTCAACAGGCTGACATGGAAAATATGATGGATTTTCCACCAAGCTGGTAATTCAACTCGATAGGCAACTTTACCAACACATTTCACAATGGACAGAGGTCCAATGTATTTCTGCAAAAGACGCGGGTCATGAGCTCCCGCGAACAGATATCTCTTGGGGATCTTTACCATCACCTTATCCCCAACTTGATACTCCACAAAACGCCGGTTTTGATCTGCATACTTTTTCATCCTCCTCTGTGTTTTTTCAAGATAGCTCCGCACTATCTCTAGATTTCTCTTCCACTCTCTTGAGAAACTCGCAGCTCGAGGGGACTTCGACACATTTGGTGCATCAACAGTATGCGGGAGAAGAGGTTATTGTCCCATGATAATTTCAAAAGCGCTCCTGTTGGTACTTGAGCATTTTTGGGCATTGAAGCACAACTGGGCAGAATCCAGTAGCTTCACCCAATTCTTCTGCGATCCAGTCACAAAATGCCTAAGATATTCTTCAAGCATCCCATTAAACCGCTCCGTCTGGCCATCAGATTATGGATGAAAGCTGGAGCTGTGGCTTAACTTCGACCCGAGACACTTGAAGAGCTCGGTCCAAAAGTTACTACTGAACCGCGAGTCGCGATCACTAACAATATCTCTGGGCAGACCCTAATACTTCACTACATGAGCAAAGAAGAGCCTGGCCGTCTCTTCAGCTGCTATATATTTTGGGGCTACTATAAAAGTTGCATATTTAGAAAACCGATCAACAACTACTAGAATAGTAGTTAAATCTCCGACCTTGGGCAATCCGGTGATAAAATCCAGAGAGACACTCTCCCAAGGCCTTTTTGGGACAGGTAGCGGCTGCAATAGTCCCGCTTGTGTCAAACGGTCGGGCTTGTCCTTCTGGCAAACCAAACAGGTTCGTACATATTGATCTGCATCATCCGCCATCTGGGGCCAATAGTATGCGCGTTGAAGCAGCGCTAGGGTCCTATCCATTCCAGGATGGCCAGCTCAGAGAGTATCATGGCATTCTTTCAATAGGGTCTTCCGCAAATCACCTCCCTTAGGCACATAGTTCCGCTTGCCTTTTGTCTTGAGAAAGCCATCATCCATATAGAACTGACGCGTCTTCCATTGCTCTATAAGGCTGATCAAATCTTGAGCAGCAGGGTCACGAACAAGAAGATCCTTGATCTGATCCTTAATATTGGTGGTTACCTCGCTTCCCCTAAGTGCGGCGAGCGTACACACCTCAGCTAAATCGGCCCTCCGACTTAGCGCATCAGCAACTTGGTTTAACTTCCCACTCTTGTATTCCAAGTGGAAATTAAACTTGGCAAGAAGTTCTTGCCATCTCGCCTGTCTCCCATTCAGTTTTGGCTGTGTCATGAAATAGCTGACAGCAGTGTTGTCAGTCTTAACACCAAATGGTGCTCCCAGTAAGTAATGGCGCCATAAGCGCAAGCAATGGACCACAGCCAACAACTCTTTTTCATGGGCAGCATAACGTCGCTCCGCATCCTTAAGTTTCCGGCTCTCATAAGCAACCGGGTGCCCCTCTTGCATCAAAACTCCACCAAGCGCAAAGTCTGAGGCATCAGTCGGTACTTCAAATGGCTTGGCCATATCAGGAAGGGCCAAGACCGGGCTGCTTGACATAGCCCTCTTCAAAGTAGCAAAGGCCTTCTCACGCCTTGGACACCACTCCCATGGTGTGGTTTTCTTCAAAAGTTCAGTCAGGGGCAAAGCAATAAGAGAATAATCTTTCACGAATCGCCGATAGAAATTATATAGGCCCAAGAAAGATCTTAGGGCATGAATATCTGTTGGTGGTTGCCAATCAGTAATGGCCTGAATTTTCCCGCCATCCATCTTGATTCGTCCCTCTTCGACTATATGCCCAAGGAAATCGATCTGCTTTTGGGCAAAAGCGCATTTCGATGGCTTGGTATATAGCTCGTGCTCCCTTAGTCTTGTCAAGACCTTCTTCAAATGCATCATATGATCCTCCATGCTTTTGCTATAACTCACAATGTCATCCAGATAGACAACCACAAATTCATCTATAAACTCCCGGAAAACTTGATTCATCAGCGTACAGAACGTTGCTGGAGCGTTAGTTAGGCCGAACGGCATAACTAGGAAATCAAAAGATCCATATCTTGTGACACAGGTTGTTTTGTGCTCATCTCCTTCAGTGATACGCACTTGCCAATAACCTGATCTCAGGTCTATTTTTGTGAATACCTTAGAACCACCCAGCCTGTCAAATAAGTCTGCCATCAAGGGAATAGGATATTTGTTCTTTACAGTAATTTTATTCAATGCTCTATAGTCCACATAGAGCCTTAAGGAGCCGTCATGCTTCTTTTAGAACAGCACAGGCGACCCATAAGGGGACTTAGAGGGCACAATAATTCCAGCATCCAGCATTTCCGTCAATTGTCTCCGAAGCTCGGTGAGTTCGGGTTGTGACATTCGATACGGCGCATGGGCAGGAGGCCTTGCGCCCGGCACCAATTCAATCTGATGATCCACATCTCGCTTAGGCGGCAGTCGCCTAGGCATTTCTGGTGGCATCACATCTTCAAAGTCCACCAGCATATCCTTCACAGCAGAAGGAATAGGGCCAGATGCCCGCTCAATCTCGTCCAAGCATAAGGTAGACATGAACGTTGGCTCTTGTCTCTTGACACCCTTCTTCAGTTGTATAGCCGAGATGCTCCTCTCGTTCAACTTCCCAGACAAAGTTGAAATCGTGCATGGTTTTGCCCCCATGATAAGTAGGGCATCACCATGCGGCAAGACTGCGGTCTGAGTTTCCCGCAAAAATTCCAAACTAAGAATCAATTTGAAATCATCCATCGTGACTACAGATAACATAGTCTTCCCTTCATAGGGGCCCAGTTTGATTGGGACTCCCTTCGCCACGCCTCCAACAGGTTGAGCTGGAGAATTAATAGCTTTCACTCGACCACGACCCTTCTCTACAACGATTCCTAGCCGCTCCACCTCCGTAGCAGCCAAATAATTATGAGTAGCACCTGTGTCTATCATCGCACGAACAGGCTTGCCATTAACCCGAACGTCGATGTACATAAGTCCCTTACTTTTGCCAACCCGAAGTTTGGTATCGGCTTCAGAATTCTTCTTCTGACCAGCATGATCAGCTTCCTTCTTCAGCCGAAGACCTGCATTACTTGATTCACCCACTTCTTAAGAGATTGAGTAGAACGTATGCGAGAATGTACCAATCGGAGCCTCACCATCATCCTCATCCTCTTCGTCTACTTCTTCTTCATCAAGAATTTCATGGGCATTCAGTTGCTTCCTCTTCTCAGGGCAATCAGCAACCCTGTGAGGACCCCCACATTCGAAGCATCCACCTTTAGGAACAAAGGCGGCTCCCTTTCTTTTGTTTTGAGCTACCGTGGTGCTACTGCTCGAGGAAGAGACCTTAGAATAATTATTACTCCGCTCTCCCCACCTTTGTTAGGACCACTTTTATTGGATTGGCCCCCTTTATAGTTGTTACCACCAGCAGAACGTGGAGTCGTCTGCTGTCTATCATTTCGAGTATCCACTTGATAGTCCGCAATGCACTCAGCAGCCTGAATCTCCCTTGCCAACGTGTCCACCTTTGCCTCTGTAACTCGGCACGGGCATAAGGTTTAAGTCCCTCCATGAAAATAAAGAGCTTATCCTTCTCACCCATGTCGTGAATGCTTAGCAATAGGGCTGTGAATTCACGAACATATTCCCGCATAGACCTCGTCTGCGTTAGTTCCCTGAGCTTCCGTCGAGCACTATACTCAACATTTTCCGGAAAGAACTGTCCACAGATAGCCGCTTTCAACTTATCCCATGTTGCCAGTTCTGGTTCACCATTCCCCGCGGCCTCAACTTTCCCACGCCACCATAGTTTGGCGTCACCCTCAAGGTACATGACCGTAGCTGTGATCTTCTGATCATCATCTAACCCGCCGACTGCCTTGAAATATTGTTCCATGTCGAACAAGAAATTCTCGACTTCCTTAGCACTCCGAGCACCATTGTAATGCTTGGGCTCTAGGAACTTCATCTTTTGCTTGGGAGCAAATTTATTGCACCCCCACCTCCGTTTCCTCCGCCTCCTCTGAGAAGGCCCTGCATGACTTGAGCCATCAAGTTATTTACAGTGTTTTGCAACGCGGCGTGCGACGCTGCATTCTCATCCAACTGCTGTTGTATAGTAGCATTCCTTTCCTCACTCGCATCGAACTTATTCTTGACCGCAGCAAGCTCAACGCGGTCATTCTCCATGTCTTGGCTCATGTTAGCGATGTCAGCTTTGCTCCGATGCACAAGACGACTAAGATCGTCCAGTCTCTCCTTGAGACTAGCTTTGAGATCCGGGACCGTCCCTACGATCTCTTTTAGTGCCTCGACTGTTTCTTCGAGCGCACTAATCCTTTCACCGTCCATTTTCTGCCCACCAGCCATGTTCTGTATTGTTTGTCAACTTTTTCCTTTGTCCGTTGTCGAGCCTACGCTTTGATACCAACTGTTACGCGGCGCCTTCTTGAGTTTGCTTAGAAGGGCAAATGGTCCCCTCCGCACGCTAGACTAGAGCGTCAATGCCGTGCGGGAAAACCGATGTCAATCACAGTGTGTATAAAAAGAGTAATTGAAGATGAAAGTCGTTGCACTAGCTTGTATTAATCAAAAGCCAACCGATTACAAGAAAGCCAACGTGGTGTCGAGGGGGTGAGACACCAGAGCAGAAATATGAAAGCAGCTTACAAATTGTTCGAATCCTTATATCCCCCTATATATGTTCTTAAAAAATAAACCCGTGTCATAGCAACAAACACTAAGGGGCTAGACAATCATACTAGAAAAATACAGAAAGATAAACCTAACTATATTTACATGATGTGCGGCACTTTGAGGGGCCGCATCCTTGTCTGCGTGTTCATGGCTTGCGCACAGGGCACAAGGCTTTGGCGCACGCAGGCGCGGGGCAATCTGCGTTGAGGTGTGCCTGCGTTGGTCGCATGGCATAGGCGCACTCTAGTGCGGGTTAGGCAGCATTGTGGCGCGCTTGCGCAGGTCGCATGGCATTGGCGCAATCAAGTACGGGGCGCGCGGGCGCGGGCTGATGGAAGGCTTTGAGGTTGCTGTCAGCTTGCTGCGCGCGGGCACGCTCAACCGGTGGGGCGACACACGCAGATGCGCATGTAGTTCTTGGCGCGGCCACAACCGTGGCACTAAGCATCTTGAGGCTTGCCAGGGCACCACAGGGTGCGCCCAAGGAGTCATGGGGCACGGCAGAGAGGCTGCCCATGAAGAAGGACAAACCTTTTGTTTGGGGAGAGCCTCAAGAGAAGGCCTTCCAAGAATTGAAGAGTAGGTTGAGTACCGCCCCTCTATTGCAATTGCCCGACTTCGGAAAGGCATTTGAGGTTGAATGTGATGCCTCGGGGGTGAGAATTGGTGGTGTTTTAATGCAAGATGGAAAACCCATAGCCCACTTTAGTGAGAAATTGAAGGGTGCATTTTTGAACTACTCTACGTATGATAAGGAGATGTACGCCTTGGTGAGAGCTCTTGCTCATTGGCAACACTACCTTTGGCCTAGAGAATTTGTGATCAAGAGTGACCATGAGTCACTCAAGCATCTTAGGGGCCAAGAGAAATTGAAAAAACGTCATGCCAAGTGGGTAGAGTTCATTGAGTCTTTTCCCTATGTTATCCAATACAAGAAAGGGAAAGATAATGTTGTGGCGGATGCACTTTCTCGGAAGTTTGCTCTAGCCAGTACCCTTGCCTCCAAGCTCATGGGTTTTGAGAGCATTAAGTTCATGTATGCTCAAGACCCTAAGCTAAAGGGCATTCACGAAACTCTTGAAAAGGGAGAAAGGGTTGAAAATACCAATGGGTTAATGGTTACATCTTTAAAAATGGTAAAGTGTGTGTTCCCGAGTCCTCTTGGAGAGAATTGTTTATTCGTGAAGCTCATTGTGGGGGCTTGATGGGACACTTTGGGAGGAACAAGACCCTGGCCATCCTAATGGAGCAATTCCATTGGCCAAAGATGGGGGTTCAAGTTGAAAATCTTTGCAAAAATTGCCTTGAGTGCAAGCATGTGAAATCTAAAGCTAACCCCCATAGTTTGTATACTCCTCTTCCCGTGCCTACTAGTCCGTGAGTCGATATATCAATGGATTTTGTTATGGGCTTACCACGGTCTAGGGGGAGCCATGATAGCATTTATGTTGTCGTGGATAGGTTCTCCAAAATGGCTCACTTCATCCCATGTAAAAAGTGTGATGATGCACAACATGTTGCTTCTTTGTTCATTGAAAATGTATTAAAGTTGCATGGTGTGCCTCAAACCATAGTGAGTGATAGGGACACCAAGTTCCTTAGCCATTTTTGGAGAAGCTTGCGGGGTGCTCTTGGCACCAAGCTCTTGTTTTCTACATCCCACTATCCACAAATGGATGGACAAACCGAGGTGGTGAACCGGACTTTGGGTGCTCTTCTTAGAGCTATGACCCGAGGTAAGGCCGGGACGTGGGTTGATAAATTGCCTTTTATGGAGTTTGCCTATAATCATACTTTGCATAGCTTGATTGGCATGACTCCATTTGAATGTGTTTAAGGTTTTAGTCCCTTGATTCCCTTTGATCTAACCCCTTTGCCAAGGGAAATGGTTTCTAATTTTGAAGGGAAAAGCCGAGCAAAGGCTATGATTGAGCTTCATGCCAAAGCCAAGAAGAACTTGGAGGAAGCCTATGCAAAGGTTGCTTCCAAGAAGAACAAGGGAAGGAAGAAGCTTGAGCTCAAAAAGGGAGATTGGGTGTGGGTGCACTTCCGCAAAGAGAGGTTTCCAAACCTTAGGAAAGGGAAGTTGGCACCCCGTGGACATGGACCGTTTCAAGTGCTTTCCAAGATAAACAACAACGCCTATGTGATTGATCTACCCGGTAAGTACAATGTGTCAAATACTTTCAATGTGACTGACTTGACCCCTTTTGATGTAGGGGAGGGTGATTCCGGAGAGGAGGAAGCCATGGTTTCGAGGACGAAACCTTCCCAAGAAGAGGAGGATGATTCGGGGCATACCTCAAGGCCGTTCACTAGGAGTAAAGCTAAGTTGATTCAAGACACCCTTCTTCACTTGACGTGGAGGGACTTGGAAGAAGGCTCCGAGAGTGGTTTAAAGCTCATGAATTGGAGTGCCATGGATGGAGGATCACTTAGGCTACTTGGAGAGGAATCCGGGGCACGTTTCGAGGCAAACCAAGGAACCACAGGAGGAGGCGGACCGCCCACTCTACCGGGCGGACTGCCCCCTCAACTCTCTGAAGTTTGGGGAGGCTTAGTAGGCGGACCGCCTCTGTAAATGGGCGGACCGCCCACTCCACTGCAAGCTGAATAAGCGGGGCGCCTACTAGAGTAGGCTGGGCGCCTACTAGGGCGCCTACTCCACTGAAAGTTGTGACGGGACACCTCATTAAAATAATATGTTTTGACTATTATAGCCCTACCTGGCCTTTGTTTATTTAACCCACTTTGGGGGTATTTTAGGAGTTTCATTATGTATAAGTGAAGTCTATAAATACTTCACATAGCCTCTTCAAACCTTAGCTTACCTTGAACATTGTTGAATGATGAATAGAGTTTATCTCTTGTTTATGAAGAAACCCTTTTGGTTGGCTTGAATTCACTAGCGGATCCTAGTTGAGTCTCGAACCGACACCCGATCATTCTGCTTGCGAGTCCCGGGTGCGACTCGAGGGTGGTTGCATAGTGTAGGTCCTTCTAGACGCCGATACGAGAGTATTATGGAACGAGTTCTCCGTAGTTACCTCGTAGGGAGTTCAAGAAGTGTCTCGCTCTCCTATCTTTTTTATTCGTGTTATTTTGATCCTTATCAGTGAGTCACTGAATCACTACACTGTCCTACTCATAAGCTAGCCTAAGATTAAATTTAAACTAACATATGAAGTTCATGAATGGAATGGAACACTTGGAAATTTTTAAAAAGAGTTCATGTATTGCAATTGAAACAGCGGGCAGCAGAATAAGAGGCAGGCTCGAAGACATGAAGGGGGCGGTCTGCAGAAACAAGTGCTGAGAACTACTGGTAGGTAGCCATATGAAGTGCGAGACGCTAATTCAAGCCGCAGAAATTTCCAACCTTCTATGACAGTCGGCGGCCCACAGATGAAACTGAGGGTTCGCCTACTCATTTCGCCTTTCAACTTGTAAGGCGCACTTTTACCTCGGCGACTCGCATAACTTTTGAGAACATGGAGCGGCGAGTCGCATTTCAACCTGTGATGGGAAAGCCTCACTCACATAATTTGGGAGCTCACTGATGACACCGGCGGCCTCGCACTTACTTTTGCAGGCACGCCGAGTGTCTTCCGCACTTCATTGTGCGGCATTTACCTCATCGGCGGCTTGCTGAATCCTTGGTCCATTTTAACTACAGTGCACAGATTCCATGTTTTCCAATTCTCACTTCCCTTAACACCCACAAACACACTCCTAAGTGGTCTTTTCAACTTCCTTTCAGTTTCAAATGCTCTCTCAAGAACGAGACCACATTTTAAAACCAAATTTGCAAATTGCACCAAAAATCATACAAGGTCAAGACTTTTTTCAAGCTTTCAAGCTTTCAAGCAAAATAAGGTATGTTCGAGGTTTCTTTCAAGTTTGATTTTTGGTTTATTTTATTTTACACTCTTCTTCTTCTCCTTTCTTTACTTAAATCACATAAATCCCAAATTTACACACTCTAGGGTTTCAATTTCATGAATTCAAGTTCTAACAACTCACCCTAAAATTAACCTAACATGGATAACAAGTTACTCACTAAACCTCACCCCCAACATGATGTTCTTAACTACCCCATATGTAAAACATGAAAATTTTAAAGCGAGGAGTCGAATTCTTACCGGATCTGAGATTAAATGTAAATCGGGTTGAAGAATTAACGGTGGTTCGGTGAGATCGAGTGTGCGTGAGTGATTTGGAGTGTTGTTTGAGATGGTGGTGTGTCGGAATAGTGTTTTCCGGTGGTGGGGTGCTAGATTTTTATGGTTTGGGGTGAAACGTGTAAAGAAAACTTACCTTGAGGCTTTTTATAGTCGGGTAACTCGACCAGGCCCATGAAAGTTGCGGCTCGCCGCTTTTTCGACGGGTCGCCTAATCATCGGCGTGTAGGATTTAAGTCCTCCGAGTGTGCACTAGTGGGTTGGCCCGCCAAATGGTTTGCGGAGTTGTACGGGCGAATCGCCGAATGAACGGCTGAGTACTCCCCTACTCCGCATAAAATATTTCCTTACTGATCAATCCGGCAGCTAGCACTTCAGTTGGTACCGCAATCTGGCTTCCGCCCTTCATTCGGTGGTCCTCCCCGCTTTTCAACTTGTCTTGCTTTTTAATCTTTGCAATTTCCCTGCACTAACACCACTTCAACCAAGATCAAATGCATTCATCACAGAACTTCACATGAAATTTTTATACTAACTACATTGTTAAAACTAAAAATGCTAAAAGTAAAATTTGGTTGCCTCCCAAGAAGCGCTTGATTTAACGTCGCGGCATGATGGTGTTACCTCATCCTTCAAGGATCCAAGAGATAGATGAAAGCGACCTTCCTAGGTTTAGCTTCACATCCCAAGTAATGCTTCACTCGTTGACCATTCACTCGAAAAGTTTTGAAACTTTCCTTCTCTTGCAACTCGACCCATCCGTAAGGTGACGTTTCCACCACTTTGAAGGTCTATCCCACTTCGATTTCAACTTTCTGGGAAATAGATGTAATCTTGAATTGAACAAACGCACCATGTCCCCCGCCTCGAACGAACGGTTCCATATCTTCTTATCATGGATGATCTTCATCTTTTCCTTGTAGAGCTTTGTATTTTCATAGGCCATAAACCTCATTTCCTCAAGTTCATGTAGCTTCTCAACCAAGGACTTGGAAGCTTCTTCCCAATTCATGTTGAGCTTTTTCAACGCCCAAAGAGCTTTATGCTCCAACTCCACGGGGAGATGGCAAGCTTTGCCATAAACTAACCGGAACGGTGACATCCCAAAAGGAGTCTTGTATGCCGTGCGATACGTCCATAAGGCATCATCCAACTTTTTTGACCAATCTGTCCGGTTCACATTAACTAACTTGGCTAGAATTTGCTTGATCTCTAGATTTGACACTTCCACTTGGCCACTTGTTTGGGGATGATAAGGTGTAGCAACCTTGTGTCTTAACCCATATTTCTCCAACAAAGAGCTGAAGGCCCGATTGCAAAAGTGGGTGCCCCCGTCACTTATGATGGTATGAGGGGTACCAAATTTTGTGAAAATACTTTTCTTGAGGAAGACAATGACACTTCTAGCTTCATTGTTTGGTAAGGCCATTGCCTAAACCCATTTATACACATAGTCAACCGCCACAAGGATGTACTTCATACCATAAGAACTCGAAAAAGGATTCATGAAGTCGATTCCCCATACATCAAAGAGGTCAACTTCCACAATAGGGGTTTTGGGGCATTTCATTCCTTCTTGAGATTCCCCCCG
Organism: Petunia secreta; assembly: GCA_029990175.1. Lineage (NCBI taxonomy): Eukaryota > Viridiplantae > Streptophyta > Magnoliopsida > Solanales > Solanaceae > Petunia > Petunia secreta. Next base: position 18,712,922 of record JARKIP010000038.1, on the reverse strand, counting down.
TTCTTTGACATCGATCTGAAACGACCTCGGTTAGTCGTTTCAGAAGATAGGACTCCGATTGGCGTGCTGATAATTTTAAAATATTCGTAAGGTTAATTGGGACTTGTCTCTAAAATTTGAGTTAAATCATACCTCGTTTGGTAGGCATCGGAATAAGGTTTCAGTTTTTATTGTCGATAAATATTAAAAAGAGATTTTCGAGCTCGGTTTTGGCGAATGAGCTCCGATTCGAAATCCGAAAGCGACGTTAGGTTCATATTATTATTTATGACTTTTGTGAACTTTCGAAAGTGAATTTAGATATTGTTCGGCTAGTTTCCGCTAAAATGCTGAAAGTTAAATAATTTGACCTTTTTCCATTTAATTCGCATCTTGAGTTTTGGGAATCCAATTTGAGATCCGCCTTTACGAGTATGCTATATATATTTTGTACAACTTGTATGCAAAAGTTGGGATTATTTTGAATATCGTAGAGTACCGTTTTAATTTTTACCGTAGCAGCAAATTTTAAAGGAAAAAGAAAAAAAAGGGAAAAAAGATTAAAAAATTGAAAGATGAGAGGCGGTGGAATTTTTGGTCCTTAGCCTTTCTATAGCAAACAGAAACATACGTACATACGTACAGAAACATAAAAAGAGAAAACGCAGTGAGAAAAAAATGCTAGAAAATGCGAAAAGAGCCGGAAAAAAATAGTATTTTCACCTCGAAACATTCAGCAGGATCGTTTGGCAGGGAATCCAAAGGATAAAGCGGTTGTTGAGTAACTGCGCTACCTTTGTAACAAGGTAAGTGTTTGTATCCATTCTTTGAGGCCCTTGGCCTCGTGGATAATCTACCACGTGTTCCTTACGTGTGTAGCTGCCGATAGGTGTACTCATTACGCCTTAGCTTTGAATTTACATTGTATATTGTATGTTATGCCCTGTTGTTGGTATTGCATTGAGCATATGAGCATTGCACTCTTGTTTTGAGCATTGCATATACTTCCCGGTTGGCGATGAGAGTCCCACATCGATGAAGGGTCATTATTGCATATACTTCCCGGTTGGCGATGAGAGTCCCGCACCGGTGAAGGTTCATTATTGCATATACTTCCCGGTTGGCGATGAGAGTCCCGCACCGGTGAAGGGTCATTATTTCATATACTTCCCGATTCGCGATGAGTGTCCCGAGCCGGTGAAGGATCATTATTGCATATACTTCCCGATAATCGATGAGAGTCCCGAGCCAGTGAAGGGTTATTATTGCATATACTTCCCGGTTGGTGATGAGAGTCCCGCACTGGTGAAGAGTCATCATTGCATATACTTCCCGGTAATCGATGATAGTCCCGAGCCGGTGAAGGGTCATCATTGCATATACTTCCCGATAATCGATGAGAGTCCCGAGTTGGTGAAGGGTCATTATTGCATATACTTCCTGGTAATCGATGAGAGTCCCGAACCGGTGAAGGATCATTATTGTATATATCTCCTGGTAGACGATGAGAGTCTCGCACTGGAGATAGGTATCAGGCATATGTGACTGCATTGCATCGTACCGCATTCATCCCATCTCATTCATATGTGATTGCATTGCATCATACCGCATTCATCCCATCTCATTGCACCGCATACTGACTATTGTGTGTATTGTGTTGTGTTTTATGTATGCGGTATGTATACTATGTCGTAGACATATCTCAGTTTGCCTATATATTTCTAGCTTGTATTCTGGGTTGCGGGGATCGGGTTGCACGCCGCGACGGTATAAATGCGTGGATCGGTTGAACGCCGCAACGATATGAATATGTGGATAGGGTTGCATGCCGCAACGGTATAAATATATGGATAAGGTTGAACGCTGCGACTGTATGAATATATGGATCAGGTTGCACGCCGCAACAGGATGACTATATGGAGCGGGTTGCACACCGCAACAGGATGTACTTCTGATTGTTGATATGCTCGGGATACCTATATGTTCTGGCTATCTTACGTTCTTGGTTGTTAATGAATATATGATTCCATATGTGTTTCCAGTTATTATCTGACTCTGCCTTTTTATAATTTAAATAAGAGGAGTTTGGTTCATCTGTTTTTTTTTCTTGGCTAGCTATCCTACTCTTAGGTGGCTAGTCTGCCTACTTATTGAATCCTTTTGACTCACCCTTGTTTGTTGTTTGTTTCTTGTCTATCTATTTTGCTTCGGCAGGTTCGCTCCAGGATTGAGTCCGCCACGTTGTTCAGGAGCGAAGACGACTTCAGCTGTCAGGGTGAGCCAACTTTTATTCTGGATGGCACCAGTTTTATGTTTATCATTTCAGTTGTATTTTTCTCCCTTCAGGAGGTATCTGTCTTCTTTTGTATTCTTAGATGTCTAGTCGGGATAGCCCTAAACCTAGTATGTTGGGTAGTCAGCTGTAATTTCTTTTGTACAACTTAGAGGTATCAGTAGATTTGTGTTTTTTAAGTCTTGTTCTTATTTATGAGTTGGATTTATATTTATTTTTCTATTTCAGTTGTTAAGGGTTTGCCCGATGGGTCTAAGAGAGGATGTCGAGTGCCCGCACGGCCTAATCAGATTCTGGGTCGTGTCAGTTGGTATCAGAGCCTGGTTTAGAGTCTATCCAGACTAAGACAATGTCTAGTAGAGTCTCGGTGATGGGTACGTAGACGTCCGTACTTATCTACGAGAGGCTATGATGCAATTTAGGAAGTTTCACTTTCTTCTTTTCAAATCCTGCGTCGGTGTAGGATGCAAAAATATTTTTCGTTAATTCCTTCGTAGTAATCGTGAACCCTTGTGCGACAAATCAGCAAAGGGTTAGAATTCATTGGCGAAGCAGTGTAGCCTAGGGCTAGCACTGACGAAGCCCCGAGAGTTTTTGATCGTGCTGATGATCTAGTTACGGAGGCCCCAGCTGTACGAGCTTGCGATTGGCAAGGGAGCAGGGCCTTGTGGTTCTCTTGGCTCTTTACGATGCTTTTACGAGAATCTTGGCGACGCAGACACCGTAAGAACCTATTATTCGTTGGGCAGCCTATCAGGTTGCCGTATGTGCAAACGTTCGGTCTAAGGGAGCTCCTATTCTAGTTCTTAATATTGCCGTAGTAAAGTATGTTCCGGAGGCAGCATGTGTTGTGCCTCTAGTTATTCTGGCCGGTTAGCTAGCCTGAGTAACGGCCCAGTCTGAGTATCATAAAAGGCTGCATTATTTTACCCAATTGAACCTCCTGATGTTCTTAGGGCATGCATCAAGTGATCCCTGTGTAATTTTTTTTTAAAATACAATGATGTCAGCATATCCTTCAGGCTCTTGAGTATATCGAGCGGTATGGTACTGATTATTCTATTTTCCAGTTTCAAGGTCCAGCCCTGGATTGGTGGACCGCTCTCTTATTAGCTAACTTGGTTCGATTTTTCTTCTAGATTCGTGGAAAAGTTCCTTTCGAGTAGCGAGCGAGATGAAGAGTGTTGCCAGTTTGAGTGGATTGGACAGGGTAGCCTATCGGTTAGCCTGTTAGTATTTCAGAATATGAGATTAAATTATATAGAATGGCTGAATATGAATTAAAACTAGTCCATGAGCCTTTCGAGAGATTGAGGTCGGGATTTCATTTGATGTTGTTGTTGATATTGCTCGGAGGTACGAGGCATACCATAAGTTAGATCGGGAGAGCAAGAGATCCCGCGGCCCTAGTGGGCAACCATGGTATCTCATTTGGAGGTAAGAGTTCTGATTATTTTGGGAGGTCACCTGCCAGGTTATTTCAGCTTGTAGAGCGTAATTCTCAAAGTGCGCTAGTAGTTCATCAGGATAGACTCAGTTTTCTTTTTGTAGCTATCAATAATCTGTCCAGTTTCTATTTTCAGTGAAAAGGTGTTATCATTATCGTGAGTTTGGTTATCCTTTGAGTTGTTTTTCATTACTCCGGAAAGCAGGCAGTCGTCCTTTCTCTCGTCATCTGGCACCTGCACAGTCGCAGGGATTTCATTTAGATCTCAATCAGCCAGAAAAATGCCACCATCCAGTAGAGGTCGAGAGTGTGGTAGCAGTGGTTCTTCAAGAGGTGATTATCAGTGTAGTGGCTTAGTTCAGCCGCAGAGGCAGTTTTATGAACTGCCAGTCTGGCAGGATGCTGAGGTATCTGATATAGTAGACCCTGCGATTTCTTCTTCTCTTAAATGTGAGTAAGATTCGATTCTTTCGATCGATCTGGAAATGGTGTGTCTTATCATGTTTCGATGGTTTTCTTGGATGTCGTTTCTATTAAGAATCGGTTGCGGTAGAGGGGTGAGCTTCTGATATGATTTATTCCTAGCATTTGTGATGACCCTACTAGTTTATCTGGTTTAAATATGAGAGATTTGTGAGTGAGTATCGGTATTGTTTCCTTGGAATCTTGTTGTGCCTCATTCTGTTATAATGTCAAGTTAGTCTACCGCTCTTTGGAATTCAGTGTTGGTAGGATGATATGATTCTTATTCATCACCATCAGAAAATGTCATTGTTTGTTTCGATGTAAAGTTATTAATAAATAATACTCGATCTATGTGTCTCCTCTTGGTTTGAGACTCTAGTAGAGTCAAGTTATTCCATGAGCTTGTCTCGGCATAAAAGGGTTTTCTGGTAAATTGTCGGAGTTTCCTTTTATATGAAGGTTAAATTGATATAGATGTCATTCCATAAAGCTTATTTAATGTCTATCTCTTTAATTGCGATTCTTTAGTTAGCCTGACTCGGAAGTAGTATAGCTCTGGGAGCCAAGAAAATAAAAAGATGAGCTTCCTGAAGCTCTAATTATTTCTATCCTCAGTCCATTGCCATCTCTTCTTTGTTCAGCACTGGTGAGCTTAGGCGGTCAGTAGCCTCTTATGATGTTCCCTGTGTGGAGCCAGAGTGCGTGTCAAGGTAGCCGGGTATGCACATTGTTGTTTTTCAAGGTTACTAAGGGTAATGAGAGGCGTCATTTGACCTTTGATTTGGTCCATCAGGCGGTGGTGCTTATAGAAAATGTATGGAGTTGTGAACTCGAGAGTTGCAGCTGTTTGGAAACTCGAGAGAGTAATTTGGTAGCTCAGGTCTGAGCCGCGTTCTCTATTTAGCTAAGTCTTCCTTAGTCCAGCAGGTTGTGCGAGGATGACTATTTCTATTCAAATTAGTTGTATGAGTTTATGCTCTAAGTGGAGGAGTCTTCCTCCAATTGATACCGAATCATAATATTAAATCTCTAAGGCATTGCTGAAGCGTAAGCTAATTCTTTGTTTCATTGACTTGTTCTATATCGAAAAGTATATCGACAAGGTGATTCACCAGTAGAATCATGATTATCCATCCAGACTTTCGTGTATCTTTGTTTCAAAAATGTAGAACTTTCCTCTCGTGATCAAGGAAGGATCAACTTAGTCAAAATAAGCCGGGCAATGGTATTATGATACTATTCAGATATATTTTATTCCAAAAGTTCGATATGTGTGTTATAATTCTGATCATATAATCATAAGAATATGCCCGTGGAGTAGTGTATGAAGGTCATGCAAGTTCTCTTGTTATCTATATGAATTTTTCTTTAGATTTAGGCTCGTTCGAGGACAAACGAGAGTTTAAGTGGAGCAGAATGAAACGACCTCGGTTAGTCGTTTCGGAAGATAGGACTCTGATTGGCATGCCGATAGTTTTAAAATATTCGTAAGGTCCATTGGGACTTGTCTGTAAAAATTTGAGTTAAATCAGACCTCGTTTGGTAGGCATCGGAATAAGATTTCAGTTTTTATTGTCGATAAATATTAAAAAGAGATTTTCGAGCTCGGTTTTGGCGAATGAGCTCCGATTCGAAATCCGAAAGTGCCGTTAGGTTCGTATTATTATTTATGACTTTTGTGAACAAGTGAATTTCGATGTTGGGCTAGTTTCCGCTAAAATGCCGAAAGTTAAATAATTTGATCTTTTTCCATTTAATTCGCATCTTGTGTTTCGGGAATCCGATTTGAGATCCACCTTAGCGAGTATGCTACATATATTTTGTATAACTTGTATGCAAAATTTGGGATTATTTCGAATATCGTAGAGTACCATTTTAATTTTTACCGTAGCAGCGAATTTTAAAGGAAAAAGAAAAAAAAAGGGAAAAAAGATTAAAAAATTGAAAGATGAGAGGCGGTGGACTTTTTGGTCCTTAACCTTTCTATAGCAAACAGAAACATACATACATACGTACAAAAACATAAAAAGATAAAAAGCAGTGAGAAAAAAAGCCAGAAAATGCGAAAAGAGCCGGAGAAAAATAGTATTTTCACCTCGAAACATTCAGCAGGATCGTTTTGCAGGGAATCCAAAGGATAAAGCGGTTGTTGAGTAACTACGCTATCTTTGTAACAAGGTAAGTGTTTGTATCCATTCTTTGAGGCCCTTGGCCTCGTGGATAATCTACCACGTGTTCCTTGCGTGTGTAGCTGCCGATAGGCGTACTCATTACGCCTTAGCTTTGAATTTACATTGTATATTATATGTTATGCCCTGTTGTTGGTATTGCATTGAGCATATGAGCATTGCACTCTGGTTTTGAGCATTGCATATACTTCCCGGTTGGCGATGAGAGTCCCGCACCGGTGAAGGGTCATTATTGCATATACTTCGCGGTTGGCGATGAGAGTTTCGCACCGATGAAGGGTCATTATTGCATATACTTCCCGGTTAGCGATAAGAGCCCCGCATCGGTGAAGGGTCATTATTTCATATACTTCCTGGTAATCGATGAGAGTCCTGAGCCGGTGAAGGGTCATTATTACATATACTTCCTGGTAATCGATGATAGTCCTGAGCCGGTGAAGGGTTATTATTTCATATACTTCTCGGTTGGCGATGAGAATCCTGCACCGGTGAAGGGTCATCATTGCATATACTTCCCAGTAATCGATGAGAGTCCCGAGCTAGTGAAGGGTCATCATTGCATATACTTCCCGGTAATCAATAAGAGTCCCGAGCCAGTGAAGGATCATTATTGTATATATCTCCTGGTGGACGATGAGAGTCCCGCGCCGGAGATAGGTATTAGGCATATGTGACTGCATTGCATCGTACCGCATTCATCCCATCTCATTCATATGTGATTTTATTGCATCGTACCGCATTCATCCCATCTCATTGCACCGCATACTGACTATTGTGTGTATTGTGTTGTGTTTTATGTATGCGGCATGTATACTATGCCGTAGACATATCTCAGTTTGCCTATATATTTCTAGCTTGTATTCTGGGTTGCGGGGATCGGGTTTCACGCCGCAACGATATAAATGTGTGGATCGGGTTGAACGCCGCAACGGTATAAATATACGGATAAGGTTGAACGCTGCGACAGTATGAATATATGGATCAGGTTGCACGCCGCAACAGGATGACTATATGGATCGGGTTGCACGCCGCAACAGGATGTACTTCTGATTGTTGATATGTTCGGGATACCTATATGTTCTGGCTATCTTACGTTCGTGGTTGTTAATGAATTTATGATTCCATACGCGTTTCCAGTTATTATCTGGCTCTGCCTTTTTATAATTTAAATAAGAGGAATTTGATTCATCTGTTTCTTTTCCCTGGCTAGCTATGCTATTCTTTGAGGTGGCTAGTCTTCCCCACTTATTGAGTCCTTTTGACTCACCCTTGTTTGTTGTTCAGGAGCGAAGACGACTTCAGCTGTCAGGGTGAGCCAACTTTTATTCTGGATGGCCACCAGTTTTATGTTTATTATGTCAATTGTATTTTGCTCCCTTCAGGAGGTATCTGTCTTCTTTTGTATTCTTAGATGTCCAGTCTAGATAGCCCTAAAATTAGTATGTTGTGTAGTCAGCTGTAATTTCTTTCTTACAACTTAGAGGTATCAGTAGGTTTGTGTTTTTTTAAGTCTTGTTCTTATTTATGAGTTGGATTTATATTTATTTTTCTAATTCAGTTGTTAAGGATTCGCCCGACGGGTCTAGGGGAGGATGTTAGGTGCCCGCATGGCCTAACCGCATTCCGGGTCGTGTCATGATCACAACTTTTTGTGTATTCATAAGCATCTTTGTACAAATTAGGCCAAAAGAAACAAAATTCAAGTACCTTTGGCGCCGTTCTAACACCTCTATGATGTCCTCCATAAGGAGCGGGGTGACTTCCTTCAAGAATAGCTCCTTGCTCGGCTTAGGCAACACATCTTCTTATCATTCCATCGACACTTACTTTGAAAAGAAAGGGATCATCCCAAAAGTTTTGTCGGGCATCTTTAATCAACTTCTTATTTTGATTGAGTGAGAAATCCTCCAGAATCTCTCCACATGCAACGTAATTGGTTACGTCCGCGTACGAAGGAGTTTCCTCCCAAGATACCGCCAATAACCTCTCATCCGGAAAAGAATCATTGATCTCAAGGGTTTCTTTTGGGCGACCCTCCTCCTCTAAACGGGATAAGTGGTCCGCCACTTGATTCTCGATTTCCTTTCTATCAAGTATCTCAAGATCAAATTCTTGTAACAAAAGTACCCATCTAATCAACCTTGCATTTGAATCTTTCTTGGCCATCAAATATCGGATTGCGGAATGATCGATATGCACAATGACCTTAGATCCAATCAAGTAATATCTAAAGTTTTCAAAGCCAAATACAATGGCTAACAACTCCTTCTCTATCACCGTATAATTTTGTTGAGCTCTATTCATGGTCTTGCTAGCATAATAGATAGGGCAAAACATCTTTTCAACCTTTTGGCCAAGAACGGCCCCCAATGCAACATCGCTAGCATCACACGTAAGCTCAAATTGAAGGTCCCATTTTGGACTCACTATTATCGGTGCGGTTGTTAATCTCATTTTAACCTCTTCAAAGGCTTTCAAACATACTTCATTGAATTCAAACTTAGCATCTTTTTCCAACAATTTGCACAATGGGATAATAATTGTGGAGAAATCTTTGATGAAGCGGTGATAAAATTCCGCATGTCCCAAGAAGCTTCTTATTTGACTGTTGTACGAGGTGGAAGTTTGGAGATAACTTCAATCTTTGCATGATCAACTTCAATTCCTTTCTTAGACACCTTGGCCCCTAGAACTATTCCTTCTTGAACAAGAAAGTGGCATTTCTCCCAATTAAGCACAAGTTTTGTTTCTTCACACCTCTCTTAGACTTTCTCCAAATTAGATAAACAATCTTCAAAAGAATCACCCACTATGGAGAAATCATCCATGAACACTTCTAAGAAATTTTCCACCATGTCATGGAATAGTACAAGCTTGCACTTTTGCAAAGTAGTCGGGGCATTACAAAGTCCAAAAGGCATTTTGCAGAATGCAAAAGTACCATAAGGACATGTGAAGGTTGTCTTATCTTGATCATTAGCTTCAATTGAAATTTGATTGTAGCCCGAATATCCATCAAGAAACCAATAGTAAGCTCGGCCCGCCAAACATTCAAGCATTTGGTCAATAAAAGGTAGGGGAAAGTGATCTTTTCTTGTTGCATTGTTGAGCTTACGGTAGTCCATGCATACTCACCAACCGGTCACAGTTCGAGTGGATATAGCTTCATCTTTTTCATTGTGAACTACTGTCATCCCTCCTTTTTGGGCACACGTTGAACGGGTGAGACCCATTCCAACCACCTGCGCATCTAACCATTTGATATTCTCCTTTTTGACAATTTGTTTCATTGAAGGATTCAACCTCTTTTGATGTTCCACCGTTGGTTTACATCCTTCTTCTAGAAGAATATTTTGAGTGCATACTCCCGGGTCAATTCCTCTTGTGTCCGCAAGAGTCCACCCAATTACCTTAATTCTCCTTCTCACCACTCCAACAAATTGGTCTTCTTGTTCTTTGGTTAAGTGGGAAGAGATGATTATGGAAAGAGTGGAGTTTTGGCCTAGGAAAGTGTATCTCAAGTGGCTTGGGAGTACTTTGAGTTCAAGTTTTGGAGGTTCTTCAATGGAGGGCTTTGTGGGAGGAGTGGTTTGGTTTTCAAGATCAAGGGAAAGCTTTTTGGGAACATAGGGTTTAGTGCCAAGTCCTTCCAATGCCTTTACACATTCGGAAACACTCTCTTCACTATCAATATCGCGGCCAATTCATCCGCTTGACTCACTAGAACACTCTCTTTTTTCACAAGTGCATCCACAACCATGTCCACATAAGAAAAAGTGGCTTCTTCCTCCATAGGTTGTTTTAATATTTTGCATATATGAAACACAACCTTCTCACCATTGAAACGAAAAGTAAGTTCCCCCTTCTCCACATCACAAAGTGCTCTCCCAGTAGCTAGAAATAGATGCCTAAGAATAATGGGGACATCAAAGTCCACCGGGCAATCAAGTATCACAAAATCCGTCGGGAATATGAATTTCTCCACCTTCACTACAACATTGGTGACAAGTCCAATTGGTTGCTTCATGGAGTGGTCGGTCATTTGCAAATTCATATTTGTAGCCTTAGGAACTTCCTTGGTAGTCAATGTCTTGTAAACCGCATATGGCATCAAATTGATGCTTGCTCCAAGATCGCATAGAGCTTTAGGGAATGTGTTCCTCCAATTGTGCATGGATCCGTGAAGGCTCCGGGGTCCTCCATCTTCCTTGCCATATGCTTTGAGACAATTGAACTACATTGATGAGTCACCTTGCTTGGCTCATAATCCTCATAATTCTTTTTGGTCACAAGATCTTTCACAAGCTTTGTAATATTTGGCATTTGGCTCAATGTATCAACCAAAGAGAGATTGATGGATGTTGATGCTATCTTATCCCAAATTTTCTTAGCTTGAGATGCTCGTTTTTGTTTCATACTCTTTTGTGGGAAAGGGAGTGGAATTTTGAGAATGGAGCTTGGATTAGGAAGACTTTGTTTGGGTGGTGGAGTATTCTTTGGTTTGGCTTTTTGAAGGGTAGTGACTTTGGAAATTGGTTCTTGAGGGATTGCCTCATCATCAATTTCATGCCTTGGAATCTCTACTTCCACATCATTTGCTTCATTTTGGTGTAACTCTTCCTCCTTGTTTTGCTCTTCCTGTTGCATTTCTACTTCATCCACATCTTCTTTTGATTTAGGATCCTCCCATATTTTTCTACTCCTTGTCATAATTGCCATCACATGATCTTTCCCATTCTTCTTAGGATTCACTACTGTGTCACTTGGTAATGCTCCTTGAGGTCTTTGGTTCACTTGGTAAGAAAGGGTGCTCATTTGAAATTCAAGAGCCTTGATGGAAGTGCTATAAGAATTGACTGTTTGCTTTATCTCCTTGATATCACCGGTATAGATTTCTTGATTCTTGAGGACTTCTTCCAACATTTCTTCCAATTTTGATTGAGTTCTCCCTTCACTCACACCTTTCTTATAAGGAACTCTTGGTGCATAATTTTGAGAAGAACCAACTCCTCTTACACCGTAATTATTGTTCCAATTTTATCTTCCTTGATCTTGCCTCCATTGGCCTTGTTGATAAGGCCTTTCATAACCACCTTGTAGGTAAGCCACAAAGTTGGCTTCTTCCTCATTATGGACATTGAAACATTGTTCTGAAAAATATTCCTCTTGCCCTATTTGAAGAAGGGTTAGAGGTTGGCCTCCGGGATTGACATACCCAATTGGAGCCACTTGATGGCCCACATTTGTAGCCTGAAGATTTTCTACTTTGTTCACCTTTTTTCCTTTTCTTCTTTGGGGCCTCTAAGAAGCTCAATGTTGGTGATGATTTGAGCCATTTGTTCCGCTTAATCTTCAAATCTTTTCATCATCATTTGGTCATTCCTCCTTCACCACTTGGGTTTTGAGCTCTTGATTGCCAATCTTGAGATTGTTTGGCAACTTTGTTGAGAATTTCCTTGACCTCTTAAAAAGTATGGTCCATAATAGCACCTCCACTTAAGTTGTTCGCGGCCGATTGGTTATTTTTTGTTGAGCCCTAGGTAGAAACATTGTAAGAGCATATCATCTTCCAAACCATGATTTGGGAAATATAGCAAAACCTCTTGGAAAGCTTCCTAAGCCTCATGTAATGAATCGGTAGGATCTTGCTTGAACATATACGCCTTATCTCTCATTGAAACTTGTTTTCCTTTGGGAAAGAATTTTGCCAAGAATTGCTTCACAAGTTCCTCCCAAGTGTAAATTGAATTCTTTTGGTAGCTTGTTCAACCATGCCTTAGCCTTCCTCGATAGAGAATAGGAAAAGACTCTTAGGTGCAAAGACTCTTCCGTACAATGTGCTGACTTGTAGAGATGACATGTTTTCACAAAATTCCTCAAATATTCCATTGGGTCATCATGCTTGCTTCCACTAAAAAGTCCATTTTGATCAAGTCCATGAAGGATCACTTGTGGGGTATTGAAAGTCACATTCCTACGAATTGGTGGTGGCACAATGGCACTTGCAAAATTGTCCAAATTTACTTCCTCTTCCGAATCTTCCAATTCTTGAACATGTTGATTATCAATTCGACCACGCCTTGCATTCATTTGGTTCGGATTGTCATTGTGAACATTCACCCGATTGACATTGGCTCTTCAATTAGCTTGGACACCACGGCCTCCTCGGTTTTCACCTCAGCCTTCTCTATTAGCATTGTTGCCTCTTCGGTTTGCATTGCCCGCAGCACCATCATTTTTACCAACACGAACTCTCTCATTAGCTAGAGCATTGTGATGTTTGGCATTTTATGCCTATATTTTCTTAATATTTCCTCACGTTTGGATACTTTATTCGCGCGTTTTCTAGTAAAGGAATGTGATTTTGCACTGATTTTATGTCGTATGATTGTAGGTTGTTATGAAGTGCAATTGAAGCTTCAAAGAGCATGATCGAGCAAGAAAAGATTGAATTTGAATCGAGGATTGGATCGAGCACACGAAGGCACGACGCGACGCAAGCTGCGGACGAAGAAAAGCTTGAATTGGCCTGGCGCCATGAGGGGCGCACCGCGCCAGCCATAGCGCCCAACTTTCCTGCACGTTTTTGGCGGGGGGTGTGGCCGTTACGTGCGAGATTCGACGGATTCTGCCTTGTTGTGCGCGTTTTGAGGCGCGGGGCGCCAGCTATAGCGCCCCTGAAGCATTTTTGGAAATCCTATTTCGTCTAGACTTAGGCGTAACTAATTGCTAGGTTTTTGTAAACATTATAAATACTCTTCTACTTAGTTTTTGAGATAAGTTCAGACTTTGGAGCAATTGTTGAGCACCATACTTCATAGAACAAGGGTTTTATTCCTATTCTTTCATCTATTATCTATTTTATCATTATTTCATCAAATCTTTGTCTTGTGATTATAACTATGCGTGGCTAAATCCTTCGTTCTAGGGTTAGAGCGTTTCATGAAAGTTGATGTTTGAAGATTGAATTCCACATATTGAATCCCATAACGGATTATTTATTCTTTCTTTATTTCACTTGTTTAATTATTAGGGCCCGATAATTAGGTATTATCTATAGTTCTTAGATTGAACTCGAAAGAGGGAATTTATGAACGCAATAAGAAAGAGTAGAGCTAGATTGTGAACATGGGCATCGGGGAACCAATTTGTGAGTAGGATACACATATACTTACTCGCCTAGCTTAACTAATCACAGAATTCGTTAATGCGTGCACGTGATTCAACCCATAGACATATAGGGATTGGAGTAGCCTGCATAGACCGTGAAGAATCGAAAGGTTTTCACGGGTACAATTAACCTGTTAGTTAGTAATCCGGGATTCGAGGAGTGGAATCAACTGGAAAACTCAACTGGATTGTTCGTAGCTCTGACCCTGGACCGTCTCATTAATATTGTTTACAACCAAAGTTTGCCCCATTGTTTGACTGAATTTCCACCATTTAAATTATAGTTCTTTAGTTAATAATATTCTCCCTATAGGAAAAGATGCCTGAATAGTTGTTAAGAAATTGTTTATTAGGAGCCCAGTCTTAATAGTCATCGTGGGAACGATACTCTACTTATCACTTTATTACTTTTCGACCACGTATACTTGTGTGTGCGTTGGGAGCAACAAGTTTTTGGCGCCGTTGCCGAAGACTAAATAATTGATTGTTTTCCTTTAAGACAATTTATTATTTTCTATTCAGGTTTAATTTTTGTTTTGAGTTTCTTGTGCTGTTTCAGGTATTAGGTTTCTCTTAACCCTTACCTGTAGGAATGGCAGCAGATCGAGCTTTAGCTGTGCGAGATGTTGCTCTTCCCAGTCTGGAGGGAGTAGCCTCGAGCATAGTTAAATCTGAAATTACTGGACACTTTGAGATTAAGTCCGGCATGATACAACTGTTACATGCGACTGGACAATATGCTGGATTATTGCACGAGTATCCACAACAACATATCCAGAATTTCTTGGAGATTAGTGACACATACACACCAGCAGGGGTCTCAAATGATTATATTCGATTGATACTCTTCCCCTTTTCATTGATCAAGGCAGCAATGAAGTGGTTAAAGGCTGAAAAGCCTGGGTCTATCACTACTTGGGATGCTTTAGCTAAGAAATTTTTGGCTAAATTCTATCCCTCTGCCAAAACAGCTAGAATAAGGAGTGAGATTATGTCTTTTAGACAAAGAGATGGAGAATCCTTGTATTCAGCCTGAGAAAGTTTCAAGTCATTGTTGAGAGATTGCCCGCACCACAACCAGTCTAATGAGGTGTTGGCCCATACTTTTGTTGAAGGTTTGAATGCTCATATCAAGATCGTGGTTGATGCTGCTGCTGGAGGCCAAGTACTGGCCTTAAACTTTGACCAGATCTATGAATTACTAGACAAGTTTTCACAGAGCAATCCTGATTGGCAGGGAGATGGTAGAGCTACTACACAAAAATCTGCTGGGGTACTTCAGTTAGATGCAGTTTCAGAGCTGAGGGCAAAGATGGATGCTATTTCTAATCAAATTAGCAAGCTAGCTCTGCCGCAGACTCAGCAACCAGTAGCTCCAGTGCAACAACTCCAGAGTTTTTGTGAGGTTTGTGGTCAAGATCATGCTACAGAGGTTTGCTCCTCTAATCCAGAGTCAGATTATTACATGGGTAATCAAAACAAGCCACAGGGTCAAAATCAGTTTGGTAATGCTTATTATCAAGGCAATATGAGAGACCCAAATAATTACCAACCACTTCCAGCTCCACCACAGCAGGTTAGCAATTCAGTTGAAGATATGCTAAACTAGATAATGGCAGGCTAGCAGAGAATGATAGCTAATACTGCAGCCCATGCACATGCCATACAAGATCTTGTCAATGCTCAAAAGAACCTGGAGCACCAGTTGGGGCAGTTGGTGGGCGCTACAAATTCTAGACAACATGGAGCACCCCTGGTGATGTTGGATCGAGTACTGTTAGAAAAGGGCCTGAGCAATATCTTGCAGTGACTTTAATTGAAGGTGGGGAGCTGATGGCCAAGTCTGAGGAGAGAGCTGAATAGAAAAAGTTGAAAAAGTGGAGAAGGTAAAGAAGAAAGAAGAGAAAAATGAGGCACCTCTGCCGCCTCCACCATTCCCGCAGAGACTTATACCATCAAAGGATGTGGCCCAATATCAAAAATTTGTGAGTATGTTGAAAGAGCTTCAAGTTAACATTCCTTTGACTGATGTGTTTGAATTGATGTCATCCTTTGTGAAGTTCTTAAAAGAGATTTTAGTATAGAAGAAAAAGCCTCAAGATATAGATACAGTTGAGTTAGTCGAGGAGTGTAGCACAATCTTGAGTAAGCTACCTCCAAAACTTCAAGATCCTGGGAGGTTTACTATTCCTTGCACCATTGGAGGGCGTAATATCACTGGTGCATTCTGTGATCTGGGTGCGAGAATAAATCTCATGCCTCTATCTGTTTGCAAAAGGTTAGGGCTAGGAGCAATCAAGCCCTCTTCAGTTACTCTTAAGATGGCGGATGGATCACTCACTCACCCCGATGGTAAGTTGGAGGATGTGTTGCTTAAAGTTGGTAAGTTTACATTCTCTGGTGATTTTGTAGTCCTAGATTATGAAGAGAACCGAGAAGCTCCAATCATTTTGGGTAGACCATTTTTAGTCACCTCGAAGGCAATTATTGACATGGAGCTGGGAGAGATGACTGTCAGAGCACATGGAGAAAAGGTTACATTCAAGGTTTATAATGAGAAGTAGCACATAACTAAGGTTGAAGAGTGATATATGATCGAATGTGTCAAACAAGAACATGGAAGTAAACCAAACGACGTGTGTGAGCAGAATGTGGAACAAGATAGCAATGGCACATCACATGTGAAGTTGAAGATAGGTTCTCTTAAAGAAAGAAAGAAAGCAAAGGTTTGTCGTAAGAAGAGAAGAAATAAATGCTGGAAGTGAGCTAAAAGTGACGTCGTGCCACGACGTTAACTAAGGCGCTTCTTGGGAGGCAACCCAATTTGCTTGCTTTACTTTTATTTATTTTTATTATTATTTTTATGGTTGTATATTACTTTGGGTGATTCTTTGGATTGTAGGTTCATGTAATGCTGAGTTTAAGTGTGGGGTGTCCTGACCCTTGCCTAATAATTATGACCTGCTGGGGGAAGTCTGAGTATCTCATGTTATACGGAAGCTTGGAGGATGCTAGCGCCAACGGCTAGGCCTATTGGCCTTCAGGGAAGTTCCTTAACCCTTGCACTTTCTTATTTTTAGCACTGAGGACATTACAATGTTTAAGTGTTGGGTGGGGAAAATTCCTTTTATATTTGAGGTTACTGATGCATGTACCGTTAGGATTTTTATTTTGTCACTTGACATTTTTGTTTCCTTTTTAGTATTTGCTTTTGGTTTAATATAAAAAATTTACAAAAAGATTTTCTTTTTAGTCTTTGTTAGTGGTACATGTCATCCACCCCGTGGTTTTTCTTATGGCCTCGGTTCTTTTCCACGGGGAGGCCTTTGAACCGGGTAGTTTTTTATTTTCTTTCTTTTTAGGATTAGAGTAGTATTAGTTGTTAGGTGGCCCTAGACGAAGAATTAGGTAGAATGCTTGGTGCCTTTGATTTGTTTGATACCGATGTACTTGGACTTGAACATGTGCTATTTGTGGTGTCTTTTGGTTTTAAATTGTGATGCATGCCTAAAAAAATGGAATGACCCCCTTGAGATGCTTGAGTCCACTCGCTTGACTTTGTTGTGAACCTTTGTGCATTAGTGCTTAAATTTCCACAAATTGCACCTTATTTGTTTGATTGAGAGTTGTGATGGAATCATCTTGTGTCGACTGTGTGCAATGTGTGATGTGAGGCATATTCTATTGTGTTCCATGTTAGCATGTTGGTGTCTAGAACTTGCCCCGTGTGTGTGCAAAGCGAAATCCTATGTTTGCTCTAGTCGGGGGATGATACAGGCCTTCTTGGATAAGCCTTTTACCTGGATTTGCCTACCCCTATATGCACCCTTGATTGTTGTGACCATTTGACCTTTTTGTTGGCACCCACACTGCGAGCCTACCCACTTGTTCTAAATTGCTTTCTTTTGACCCTTACTCCTTAAGCACTTTAGTTGATAATTTTATATTATTGTGGAGTTTGTGGTTGAAGTATTGGGAGGTTTTTGAGTGGAGCCAATGAGGGGAATACTTGATAAATTGTGAAGTAGTTGAAGGAGCATTGACAAGGTTTGGAAAGAATTGAATAGGAAAAAAAACAAATAAAAAAACAATCTGAAAAAAATTAAAAAAAGAAAAAAGAAAAGAAATGAATATCCATCCTTGCTACTGTTGTGCTTAAAAGAAAATTTGCTACTTGTTGAAAAAGGTGTGTGTGAAATTTGTTGGGTGGTGAATTGGGTTGCTTTGATAAGATATGTGCTTAAATTGAATGTGATGTATTAAAGTGCTTAGAGAGGTAGTCACTATTATCCATATGTATCCTACCAGCCCCTTAACCTACATTACAACCCTTTAAAGTCCTAGTCAATCCCGATTGGGGTGAGCCTACATTAGTGGAGTCCTACACTACGGGAAAGCCTATTGTACATCATGTGTGACATGTGAGCTTTTCATGAGAGTGAGTGAATTCTTTCTATGCTATTGTCCCCGTTCTATTCTTGATATTCATTGTTGTGTGTGATATTTGGGGGACACTTTCTTGCTTCATTGTTTGGTGAGGGCACATGGTTTGCATGAGATAGGTGAAGTCGCGGCTTCTTAGTTGAGTAGGTAGGGGTGACTTTGTGGGAGCATGGTTGCAATGAGTCGAATTAGTGCATTTGAGTTGTCTTAGGGTGGTTGTTCTCATGTTTTGATGTTTGATATATTGCTGGCATGTTTGTTGGACCCATAGTAGTCATATATGCATTTGTTCAATGGTCGGTATGTACCATAGTCATAGGCAGACCTGTTCTACCTAGGTTGGGAAGTTATTTGTAATTTCTCGAGGGCGAGCTAAGGTTCAAGTGTAGGGTGGTGATGTTTGACATTTTATGCCTATATTTCCTTAATATTTCCTCCCGTTTGGATACTTTATTCGCGCGTTTTCTAGTTCACGAATGTGATTTCGCACTGATTTTATGTCGTATGATTGTAGGTTATTATGAAGTGCAATTGAAGCTTTAAAGAGCATGATCGAGCAAGAAAAGATTGAATTTGGATTGAGGATTGGATCGAGCACACGAAGGCACGACGCGACGCAAGCTGCGGACGAAGAAAAGCTGGAATTGGCCTGGCGCCATAAGGGAGGCACCGCGCCAGCCATAGCGCCCAACTTTCCTGCGCGTTTTTGGCGCGGGGCGTGGCCGTTACGTGCGAGATTCGATGGACTCTGCCTTATTTCGCGCGTTTTGAGACGCGGGGCGCCAGCTATAGCGCCCCTGGAGCGTTTTTGGAAGTCCTGTTTCATTTAGGCTTAGGCGTAACTAATTTTTAGGCTTTTGTAAACATTATAAATACTCTTCTACTTAGTTTTTGAGACAAGTTCAGACTTTAGAGCAATTGTTGAGCACCATACTTCATTGAACAAGGGTTTTATTCCTATTCTTTCATCTATTAACTATTTCATCATTATTTCATCAAATCTTTGTCTTGTGATTATGAGTATGCGTGGCCAAATCCTTCGTTCTAGGGTTAGAGCATTTCATGAAGGTTGATGTTTGAAGATTGAATTACACATATTGAATCCCATAACGGATTATTTATTCTTTCTTGATTTCACTTGTTTAATTATTAGGGCTCGATAATTAGGCATTATCTATGGTTCTTAGATTGAACTCGAAAGAGGGAATTTATGAACGCAATAAGAAAGAGTAGGGCTAGATTGTGAACCTGGGCATTGGGGAACCAATTTGTGAGTAGGATAGACATATACTTGCTCGCCTAGCTTAACTAATCACAGAATTCGTTAATGCGTGCACGTGATTCAACCCATAGACATATAGGGATTGGAGTAGCCTGCATAGACCGTGAAGAATCGAAAGGTTTTCATGGGTACAATTAACCTGTTAGTTAGTAATCCGGGATTCTAGGAGTGGAATCAACTGGAAAACTCAACTGGATTGTTCGTAGCTCTGACCCTGGACCGTCTCATTAATATTGTTTACAACCAAAGTTTGCCCCATTGTTTGACTGAATTTCCACCATTTAAATTATAGTTCTTTAGTTAATAATATTCTCCCTATTGGAAAAGATCCTTGAATAGTTGTTAAGAAATTGTTTATCAGGAGCCCAGTCTGAATAGTCCTCGTGGGAACGATACTCTACTTATCACTTTGTTACTTGTCGACCACGTATACTTGCGTGTGCGTTGGGAGCAACACATTGCCATGAGGAATTCCATAAATTGAGGCTTCATTTTCAACTTGAGGATCTTCATTCTCCTCAAAAACACCATGAATTCCATAACTCTCCTCACTAAGAGAAGTGACATTATAATCTTCTCCGGACTCTTCATAATAATCATTCGGAGAAATTGCAGCATTTGGATATGGAACTCTCTCATTAGCACGATTGTAGAGGGGGTTCCTCATAGCTCTATTTGGATTTCTTCTCATACTCGAATTTACCTATGCATGATAAAACAAAGCACAAGGTAAAATAGTAGGAAAAAGTAACAAGACTAGAACACGAAATATTCAACCTAATAGATGTACCGTAGCTCCCCGACAACGACGCCAAAAGTTGATCCTCGCTCAATCCACTCACCGCCAGGGGTGTGGGGCGGTCATCAAAAGTAATAGTACCCAACAAGAGTCGAGGTCGATTTCCACATGGAGCTTAGCAAAGTAATCTATTAGTCTTAGGATGAATATTAACGGTTTCTAAGAATTGTCCGTGTATTCATCAATAATAAAAGTAGATTGGTTTAACTACTGCTATAACTAACGTAAAATAAATAAATAATTAAGATTGATGTAAACGATGAGAATGAGCTAGGGGTTTACCCAATCCAACTAGATTCTCATAACTAACTAATTGGATTAACCTCACAAATCTCACGGGTAACGTCAATGGTCGGACCTCTAATGCATTCCTCAACCCTCTCAAGATAAGGAGGATTTTCTTCACCAAGCCTGTTAGGGTCAATAAAGAAGTGCTAGAAGCGGGGGTGACCTTTTAAGGTCTTTCCCTTTAGATGGGGTAGGCCGCAACAAATGTAATCCAAATTCTCGCTAGTCTCCATTAACCTACGCCTTTAACCCCTTTTGGGTGATGGAAGAAAAGTAGGGTTAGATTCAAGTACGGCCGTACCTTAAACCTTAGTTAAGAAAGTACGAAGGAGAGATAGATTTATGTTAACCCGTTGATTTTACAAGATTTAAGCTAAGATAATCAATTTTTCATGAATAAACCCCTAGTATGAGTTTAGCTACTCATACTACGGTCTAACACACATATAGTAGAAGATGAAATGGCAAGAATCATGTACGACTATAGTAAAGAAAAATTGAATCCTTATAATAAAATTCAAGTTGAAACCCTTCCTTAGCTTCCAAGAGTATTCAAAAACATGCAAAGTGATATTCTAAGCTCAAAAAGGTTCTCTTTTCTCAGAGGCATAACAGCCTATATATAGACTTAGGTTTCAAAACTAGTCTAATATTTACAAGTTTTTCATTTTCTTTGTTTTGCACCTGGCCGCCGCATATTCGGCGAGCCGCCTTCTTCTCTGCTAGCTCGCTGATGACCCCAAGTGCTAACTTTTCCCTTTCATTTGCGATGCAGGTTCGGCGAGGTGCCCTTGTATTTGCAGACAACTCTTTAGCTTTGTAGATATTTCAGGTGTTCTGTGAACAGCGGCGGGTGCGCCTCTTCTTCTGGAAGGTCGTCGCTTGCTTTCAGCAACTCATTCGGATGTCCGCCCTTTAGCCGGCTGGAAGACCTGAACTCTTTCCTCCTTTGGCGGATGGCTGACCTCTTGAGCCACTTATACGGCGAGGCGCCGATCCAGTTGCTGCCTTATCTCTGTGTTCTTCAATTTTGTAGCCAAAGTGCACTTATTTTTGCCATTTTTCACATTTCCTTCAGCTTTGTATACCAAATTCTCTTAATAATTTGAAACACAGAGAATAACATAAGATTCACTCAAATAATAACGCTTTAAGATACAAAAATTAAGTGAAAGGAGTAGCGATTCTGCACAAAATACTAACATATCAACCACCTCATGCTTGATGACAGCACTATCAAATATGTATGATAAGCAATCTACTTCAAATGAAGTCTATTTGATGCACCACTAGTTCAACTTAAAGATGATAGAAGGTGGATTTCTCACGTAACATATCAATGAGTTTAATACACTTTTAACTCAGTTGAGTTCTATCGCTACATTTGATGAAGAAGTCAAGGCGCTGATTTTACTATCATCCCTACCGGAGAGTTGGAATGGAACTGTAAATGCAGTCAGCAGTTCATCAAGAAATTCCAAGCTCAAATTGGATGATATTCGTGATTTGATTCTAACTGTATATATTCCCCGAAAAGAATCAAGTGATTCTCAGGATCTGCTCAAACACTGAAAGAAGGTGGAGAAGCACCCAAAGAAGATAAAGTCAAGGACGTGGTAGATCAAAGTCGAGGAGAGGAGGTCAATCCAAAAATCACAAAGACATTAATTGTTGGATCTGCGATAAAAAGGGCTACTACAGTAGTCAATACGGAGAACCGAAGATAAAGAAATATCATCCAATGGATTATAGTTTAGCAAATGCTGCTGAACAAGTTGGTGATGCACTAATTTAATGTGTAGATAGTCCAGTTAAATCTTAGATTCTGGAGTCGAGTGCATCTTTTCACTCTACCCTATGCAAAAAATTATTGCATAATTATGTTGCTGGAATATTCGAGAAGATTTTATCTCGTAGACGATGAACCTTTAGATATGGTGAGGAAATGTGAAGCACATACAAAGACTGCACAAGGAACGCTATGGAAGTTGCAAAATGTCAGACATGTTCTGCATCTCAAGAAGAATGTGATATATGTGGGTGAGATAGACAGTGAAGAATACTGAACAATATTCGGTAATTGATCCTGGAAGATAACCGAAAGAAATTCAGTTATAGCACGAGGCTCCAAGAAAGGAACATTGTATGCAACTGCAGTATAGAGGGATATTGTAGCATCTGTTGATAGTGATCACAACTAAGCATTGTGGCGCCGAAGGCTTGGTCACATGAGTGGGAAAGGAGTGAAGCTGCTAACATCCAATGAAAAGTTGCGAAACCTCAAACATATTGAACTAGGTTTGTACAAAGATTTTGTCAACGAGAAATAGAAGATAGTTGGTTTCTCAAAGACGAGAAGGACACCAAAGAAGGAGAAGTTGGAACTAGTTCATACTGATGTATAGGGAACAACTCTTGTGAATTATCTTGGAGGCTCACACTATTATGTCACCGTTATTGATGATTCCACGAGAAAGGTATGGGTTTATTTTCTGAAAAATAAATCTGACGTGTTTGTTACCTTTAAGAAGTGGAAAGCTAAAGTTGAAAATCAGATAGGTATGAGAATATATTAATGTTTGCTGCAATGCTTTTGGATAGAAACTGTTGACACGGCAGCTAACCTGATAAACAGGGGACCCTCAGTACTGCTGGACTGGAAAATTCCTGATGACGCATCGACAGGAAATGAGGTAAATCTCTCATATCTGAGAATATTTGGTTGTGTTGCTTATGTACCATACAAACTCAAATGATAGAGATAAGCTTATCCTAAAGCCAAAAAGTGTTTCTTTATTGGCTATAGTTATAATAATTTTTGTTATAGACTTTGGGATAACCAAAATAGAAAAGTCAGAGACACAAGGATGTTACTTTCATTGAAAATGTGATGTACAAGGACATGCTTGGAGTAGAATCAGCTAACACTAGGAGACCAACAACTAAAACAGTTGAGTTGGAAGAAATATCAAAAAATGAAATGGCTGGAAGAAACGAAACACATTTTGAAATTGGAGATGCTGAACTAGAAGTTGAATTAGGAACAGAATCAAAACTGGAACCAGAGATGGAATTAGAATCAGAATCAAATTTGCAGCCCGAACTACAACTAAATTCTGGATCGATTACTCCGGAGACTATATTTAGGAGATCTAAAAGATTTTATAAAGCTCCTAATAGGCTTTCTCTCTTTATTATTTACTTTTAACTGATGCAGGAGAACCAGAGCATTTTGATGAAGCAGTACAGGTGAAGAACTCAGACAAGTGGAAATTGTCCATGATTCAAGAGATGAATTCTCTTTACAAGAATAAAACATGGACACTCACAGAGTTACCAAAAAGAAAGAAGGCATTGCAGAACAAGTAAATGTACAGGGTCAAAGAAGAGCATGATGGTAAGAAGAGATACAAAACAAGATCAGTAGAAAGAGGCTTTAGCAGAAAGAGGGAAGTGACTACGCCAAGATCTTCTCCACTGTAGTCAAATTAACTACTATCAGGTTGGTGCTAAGTATCATAGTTGTCAAAAAAATTTATTTTGGAGCAGCTAGATGTCAAAACTTCATATATACATGGTGACCTTGAGGAAGACATCTACATGAAGAAACCTGAAGATTTTCATATTCATGATAAAGAAAATATTGTGTGCAAGTTGAAGAAAAGTCTGTATGGCCTGAAACAGGCTCTCAAGTAGTGATATAAGAAATTTGATAGATTCATGCATAACAATGAGTTAAAAAGATGTGAATTGGACCATTGTTTCTATATCAAAAATCTTGATGAATCCTATATAATTTTACTTTTGTACGTTGATAATATGCTAATTGCAGGATCTAGTATAGATGATATCGGCAAGGTCAAATAACAGTTAACGGAGGAGTTTGAAGTGATGGACTTAGGACCAGCTAATCAAATGCTCGAAACGAGAATTAACAGAGATAGGTCTGAAGGAAGCTTAAAGCTATCTCAAGAAAAGTACATATAGAAGGTACTTAGCAGGTTCAGTCTTCATTATGCAAAGACTAGAAGCACTCCACTAAGAAGCCACCTCAATCTGTCTAAGGAGCAATCACCAAAGACAAATGAAGAAAAGAGATACATGTCGAAGGTACCATATGCTTCAGTAGTAAGAAGCTAGATGTATGCTATAGTGTGTACCATACCAAACATAGCCCATGCAGTTGGAGTTATTGGTAGATACATGTCAAATCCAAGAAAAGAGCATTGTGAAGGGGTAAAATGGAGCTTGCACTACCTCAAAGGCACTTTCTGTATGAAACTTTGTTTCAAGAGGAGAAATATTATCTTGCAAGGGTTTTTTGATGCAATCATAGGTCTAAGTAGTCAAAAAAATACCACAAGATACGTGTTCTTGGGTGATACTGTTGTTAGTTGGATGTCTAGACTTCATCTCTACTCTTAAAAATGTATCCTGAGTTGGAGTCTTACACATGAAGCTACAAGACAAAGATAAACAAAATGTATCTTGCATCTTGTAGTTAGAGCACTAAAGCATCTAACATCTTGTAGTTTGAGCCTGTTATTTCCCAAGACACACCACTACAGAAGGACCAGTTCCTTCTATGTGTTCCTTTACTAATTAAGTCCGAAATATGTAAAAATAAGTAAATTAACACGGAATTTTTGCGTGGAAAAACCCCGACCTACTCTCTCAAGTAGGATTTTAACTTCACTATTTGAAAGACTCACTTGGTTACAAGACTTCCTTCTTACTAACCTAGGACTAATTCTAATCCTATAATGACCCCTTTCACAATCAGTAAAGTTTCTCCAAGTACAGGACTTGGTAATGTGTACTCTTACAAAACTTCTATGAAAGTAAATAGTACAACTCGATAGATCCTACTACAGGTTAACTAAGACTGAGAACAATATAAACTCAATCCTAAAGAACAGGTTTCCCTATAGCTAGACGACTGCTCAAATACAATTAAGAATAACTACTATGTTACTGCTCTAAACTCTCTGTATTTGTGTGTGCCTTCAACAGCTAAAATGCTTCTCAATTTATAGGGTTGAACTCTTGAGAAGTCTTGAGCAATTAGAACTCCAAAGCCCTTCAAGTGTTTGAGTCCTACTCGAACTCTTTGCTTTGATAGCCGATATCTTCAAGCCTTATCCCAATCTTATGCAATTTTTTCTATCTTGTACATCTCTGCATAATTATCAAGATAAACATTAGATTTTAGGATAACAATTAATTTTTCCGCTTAATTGATTTTGCATAATTATTTATTCAGCTGCAGTGATCCAAAGGAACACGTCCTTGGATCTGTTCCTTCGTCATCAGTCAAAAGTTCCAAGCTTATTCAAGCTAATATTTTCCCCCTTTTTGATGATGACAAACTCATAGACTTTGCTTCGTGTCCTTAATGTCCTGAACCACAACTTGCAACTTAAAAGCAACATTTAGCAGAAGTCAATTTTATCAATAAGGATCAGGTTCTTAAACTGGTTATAAATATCACAAACAAAATCATACTTACTCTTCCCCCTTTTTGGCATCATTGAAAAGGTTGCATAAGTCAGAATAATTGTAAGCAGTAAAAGTAATCAGCTCATAGCCATTTAGGCAACTCAAGATGCAAACATAATCCAACAAAAGCAACAACATTGAAATGATATTAACCATCGAAGATATGACATCATAAGCAAAAAGATTTTTAACTAGGGGAAACAAACTAAGAAAGTAGTGCTAAACTAGTCAAAAACTAAAGACAAGAAGGCTAGGAAACTAGAACTAATCTAAATCCCATTGGACAAAAGATAGCTTTTTGGTTTTGGGTATCAGGTGGTGGAAGGACCAGGTCCTTAAGACTTTTCCTGCAGCAATTCAAACATCTTTTGAAGCATCCCTTCATTGGTTTCTTTTGCCTTAGCAGCTTCAGCTTTCCAAAAGTCACTTTCCTCCTCCAACCTCTTAATCTCAACAGCTTGCCCACCAATCTGTTGTCTCAAAACCCTAACTTTGTTGTTCAGTGGTCCTTTTGAAGTACCAACAACAGTAGCCTTAGTATTTACTGTCATGTCACAACTGATCAATGTAGCAGCTCCAAACCTTTCTTTTTTTGTAGCAGTTTCACTTCCTTCAAAGGGATGCCTAACTTGTCAAACAAGTCAGTAAGAATGAATCCAAATGGAAGAGCATGTTTCTTCTTCCCAGTCACTACCCGAGTGATCAAATGTACCATGAACATGGGCCAATTAATCTGCTTCTCAGTATCAAGCAATTCTATAAGGACCAGGTCCAAGAAACTGGCTACTCCCTTTTTCTCCTGCCTAGGAAACACTATTTTGTTAAAAAAACTCACACAGAAGTTGGTTATTTGGTTTCATTTCACACTTCTTTACTGCCCTTGGTTTCTCTTCAAGAGGATTTTCAGCAAACTTGCAATTAATCTCCAGGGCAGTAGGCAAATTTGTCAAATCAGGCCAGCCTCCTTTGGTGTAGTCATTATATCCCTCAGAAGGTATATCAAACAGTTCTCCTAACTCCTGTACATCAAATAAAATGTCCTTTCTATTCATAGAACTGTTGATTCTGCCTTCATCAATGGAGCATTTGAAAAAGAATTTAACCACTTCATCTCTGCTACATTCCCTCTGATCTTAAGGACCATGTCCTTCCAGCCTTGTTTCTCCAACTTTTGCAAATACAAACCCATGCCTTCTTCTTCCACATCAGCAAGCACCCTGCCTTTTAACAATTTTCTTTTGTCATAATCAGCGTGCATATTTTTTCCAAGTTCCTCCTCATCACTCTCACTTTCAGCATCCACTTCTTGATCACCCTCAAAATCAATACTTTCATCTACCAAAGCTCTCTTAGAAGACCTTGTTCTCTTTGACTCAGGACCAGCACTAAAAGATCTCTCATCAGTCTATGCAGACTTTCTTTGAGATGTTCTTCTTTTCCTGGTCAAAGGAACAGTTTCTTCTTCTTCCTCCTCAGAATCCTCAATTGGCACAACAGGCTCAGGAACCTATTTTTGCTTACCCTTCCTGCTTTTCTCAAGAGCTTCAGACATTTGTGCATCAGCAGCTTTCATAAAGCTTCTTGTTTTCCTAACTCTACTTGCAGGAGTCTGGGTAGAAGGAACAGTTCCTTTATCCTTAGCAGAACTTTCCCCTTGGCTTTTCTTTTTGAGTCCTGGTTTGTAGCTATCACTTATCTTTTTAAGCCTAGTATTGATTTCAGCAAGTTCAGTAGGATCAAAAGACCCTTGCTTTTTTAGCTTCCTCTTCAATCCTCTCACATTGATTAAATCAATTATGGGTGTCACTAATGACCTCATCAACATCCACCTTTCTACATCATCCATGGGTGATCTAGAAGCAGCCTCTAGAGACCCATAAGACTCATGCATGGGAGCCTTTATTCCATTCACAGTTTCCTTTTCCCCCTCTCCCTCAGGTACAGACGAACCTAACCCTTCTACTCCTTTTCCTTGATCATCGACAATATTTAAAGTTTCAGCATAATTTACATTAAATTCATACAGAATCATGGCCCTAGATAAGTCCTCCATGTGTTCTAGTGTCTCAGCAACAGATGTACCTGATCCTTCCCCCTAAATTTTAGATTCAGAATTTTGAGGGTTTTGGTTTTCTAGGTGAGGTAAATTTGTTTGCATGGGTAAAATAGGGCTTGTGACTGGTGGTTGTTCGGTGGTACGAGTGGATGAAGTATTTTAAGGTGAGAGAGACATTGTGATTATACGATTTAGAAGATAATGAATCAGTCTTTCAGAAATTTTGAAAGCTTTGATGAGAATATGAGATGAGGACTTAATAGTTTATATAGAAGCAGAAAATAGTGATATAGATGGAGTGTAAAACGATTTACCTTTCAGCTTCCTTGCTTAAACAGAGTTTTAGACTGATTAGGTTTCTTGAACATTACAAATTATAGCCGTTATGATTAGAGTTCAAGTGGAAGATGGAGTATGGAAGGTTCCTTGATGGGACTAATTTCAGAGAGACAGAGTTCGAGTGGAATTTAAACTCTTCTAATTACCTATAACCTTCAAACTCTAATAATTTCTGAAAAATAAAGTAGTACATACCTTAGAATGTGATATGGGACAGTTCCCATACCCAATTTCAATCAAATTGCATAATCTAAAATTCTAAGAATATACGGATAACATCATTAAAATTTAGCAAGCTTTAAGTAGAAATCATAACATATAGTATAGAATTAAGTATGAAACTGAGCTGAAACTTCAAATTGACTTAAATATATTGTATTTTGGACCAAATTTTCTAGCCAATTTTTGAAGTAAAGCTAATTAGATTTAGGTGAATTTAATCATTCCTAATTCTAACATGTTCCTTTCAAAATGATCTCTACTTAATGCCTTTGTGAAAATATCATCAATTTATTTATTAGTAGGACAAAAGGCAATAGTGATCAACCCCTTCTCATAATTGTCCCTCAAGAAATGATGTCTTATGTCAATGTGTTTAGTCTTTTGTGATGCGCTGGATTCTTAGTCATGTTTATTGTACTAGTGTTATCACAATAGATAGGAACAGTTCCTACATCAATACCAAAATCTTGTAATTGTTGATTTATCCATAACAATTGAGAACAACATGAGGAAGCTGCCACATACTCAACTTCTGCAGTGGAGAGTGCCACTGAATTTTATTTCTTGGTTCCCCATGAAACCAAACATTCAACAAGGAAGTGTGCCATACCTGAGGTACTTTTCCTATCTACCAGAAAACCTGCAT
The DNA here is from genome assembly GCA_029990175.1 of Petunia secreta. NCBI lineage: Eukaryota > Viridiplantae > Streptophyta > Magnoliopsida > Solanales > Solanaceae > Petunia > Petunia secreta. Next base: position 18,683,805 of record JARKIP010000038.1, on the reverse strand, counting down.
AGTCAGCATCAGTATATCCAACAAGATTAAAATTTCTACCTTTAGGATATCAATGTCCTAATGAACCTGTTCCTTTCAGATACCTTAAAATTATTTTAACAGCATTCAGGTGTGATTCTTTAGGATCTGATTGAAATCTAGCACATAAGCTAACACTAAACACAATATCAGGCCTACTAGTAGTTAGATAGAGCAAAGAACCAATCATGCCTCTATACAATTTTTGATCAACTGAATTACCATGTTCATCAAGTTCTAGCTTAGTGGCAATTAGTGTATCAATTTCCTTAGCATTGTCCATGTCAAATCATTTAAGTAATTCCTTAACATATTTTTGTTGGTGGATCATAGTTCCATTTGAGGTTTGCTTGATTTGTAAGCCCAAAAAGAAATTGAGTTCACCCATCATGCTCATCTCAAACTTACTCACCATCAAACTTGCAAATTTCTTACTTAAGTTTTCACAAGTAGCACCAAAGATTATATTATTTACATAAATTTGCACAATTAAGAGATATTTATCTTTTTCTTTTAAGAATAGTGTGCTATCAATTTTACCTCTTTTGTATCCATGCTGAAGCCGAAACTTTGATAACCTTTCATACCAAGCCCTTAGTGCCTGCTTGAGTCCATACAAAGCATTGTCTAATTTGTAGACATGTTCAGGGAACTGTTCATTCTCAAAACCTGGCGGTTGTCTGACATACACTTCTTCCTTCAAATAGCCATTCAGAAAAGCACTCTTAACATCTATTTGATGTAGAGTGAAATCCATGTAAGTAGCAAAGGCTATAAGAAGTCTTATTTCTTCCAATCTTGCAACTGGAGCAAAAATCTCATCATAGTCAATGCCCTCCTCTTGGCTATATCCCTGAACAACGAGTCTGACCTTATTTCTGGTTACCATGCCATCCTCATCAAGTTTGTTCCTGAAAACCCATTTAGTTCCTATGATGGACCTGTTCCTTGGTTTAGGTTCCAGATGCCAAACTTGACTTCTTAAAAATTGATTCAACTCCACCTCCATAGCATTGATCCAATCTGCATCCTTCAGTGCCTCTTTTACATTTTTGGTTTCAACAAGAGATAAGATGGCACTAAAGGCACACAGATTGTGATTCTTAACTGCAGATCTTGTTTGAATTCCAGCAGCTTTATCTGAAATTATCTAATCCACAGGATGTGAACTTTGATATATGTAAGGCTTTAGCACCAGTCCATCCTGTGAGTGTTCATGCTGAGGAACAGTTCTTGATGTAGTAGCATTTCCAGATTGAGGAGTAACACTTGTTCCCCCTATTTTTGTGCTACCCTTGCCGGTTTCAGTTAAAGAAACAGTTCCTTGTGATTCACTTCGCACTGATTCACCTGACACAGATTGCAATTATTGAGGAACAGGTTCACCATGCCTCAACATTCCAATTTCTTCATCTTCAGGTACCTGTTCTTGAGATAAACTTTCAGATTCATCAAACTTAACATGCATGCTTTCTTTTCTTTTTTTTCATAGTTTTCTTATTAAATACTTTATATGACTTGCTATGTAATGAATAACCAACAAAAACTCCCTCATCACTTCTAGGATAAAATTTTCCTAAGGCATCCTTTCCATTATTGTGAATGAAACATTTACAACCAAAAGCCCTAAGATGTGCAATATTAGGTTTTCTTCCTTTAAGTAACTCATAGGGGGTCGTTTCTAACAAAGGTCTTGTCATGCATCTATTGATTATATATTAAGCAGTACTATTAGCTTCAGCCCAAAAAATTTGTGGAAGATTTTTATATAATAGCATGGTCCTTGCCATTTCTTCTAAGGTCCTATTTTTCCTTTCAACTACTCTATTCTGTTATGGAGTTCTAGGTGAAGAGAAGTCATGATCAATACCATTTTCATTACAGAAATTGAAGAACATTTGATTCTCAAACTCAGTACCATGATCTGACCTGATAGCAACAATGTGACTATGTAGTGTTCTTTGAATTTTCTTAGTAAATATTAAAAATGCATTAAATACTTCTTCTTTAGATGCAAGAAAAATAGTCCAAGTAAATCTAGAATAATCATCAACTAGTACCATGACATATTCCGTACCCCCCATGATTCATTGTTCTCATCGGTCCACAAAGATCCATATGGACCAGTTCCAAAGGTTTGGTAGTACAGATCTGTTTCTTTGGTTTAAAAGATGACTTTACCTGCTTCCCCCTAGCACAAGTATTACAAACTCTTTCTTCCTTGAAATTGATATTAGGAAGACCTATCACCAAGTCCTTAGAAACTAGTTTGTTCAATTGTGAAAGACTAGCATGACCAAGTCTTTTGTGCTATATGAGGGGATCATTTTGCATTACACTTAAACAACTCATACTCCCATCAGCTAGTGATAAAAGATCCACCTTATATATGTTTCCATATCTATTTCCCTGCAAGATGATCTCTCCAGATGCTTGGTTAATCACAAAACAACCAGTAGAAGAAAAGTTCACATTGTTACCTTTATCACACAATTGAGATATGCTTAGTAAACAATGTTTCAGTCCATCTACCAGAAAAGTGTTATCAATGTTATGTGAATCAGACCTACCTACCTTTCCAATACCAATAATTTCTCCTTTCTTACCATTATCGAAGGAAACACTTCCTCCTTGAAAAACTGAGAGTGAAAGGAACAGTTCCTTGTGTCCTGTCATATGCCTTGAGAAACCACTGTCCATGTACCATTTGTGGTTCCTCACTTTCACTCTAGCCTACAAAAGAAAATCAGGGGTTAACTTTAAGTTTGGGTTCTTTTTTTTGAGAAAAATGATGAATAACATCTTTCTTAGCCCAGACTAGTAATGCTTTCTTTATGTGAACAATTTTCTTAGCCACATATTTCTGGATAGTTTTATACGACCTATTCCTTTGTGTAGCTTTTGCCAAGGCTTGACAATTTTTTTTTCAGGTGACCAGTGTTCCAATAGTATGTGCATAACCAGTTTTCAATGATTTTGATTTTATAAACCCAATACCTTTCCTAGTATTACATCTGATTTTCCTGTAGCCATTCTAATGCTTCAGAGGACTTGTTCCATTTAACAGTTTTGTTCAGTTCATCTTTGGTTTTGATCAAGTCCTCTTCCAAAGTTCTTATCTTTTCATTTTTCTTGTACAGTTCATCAACTGTCACTTTCAACTTCTCTTCAGCGATAAGCTGGTGAGAATTTACACTGTCCTTACCATTATCAAATGTACCAGTTTCTAAATTTATATTTTGCAATTCATGAACAGTTGATTCAAGTGTAAGGACCTATTCCTTTACCATGTTGTTTTTCCTTTTCAATGAGTCCTTTTTTTACTACAGTTCTCTTGTATTCAGTTCCTAAACATTCAATCTCATCATGCAATTGATCTTTCACATTACTTAGAGTTTTAAGTTCATCTAACACAATGTGAAACACTTTGACAATCCTCTCTCTAGGCATGCCTCTTATATTATTTTTGAGTTGAGAAATAAATAACTCAACATCTTCTTCATTGTCTGAATCTCCAAGAGCCATTAGAGCAAGTTCATCATCTGCATCACCTTCAAACAGTTCATTATCACTGTCTTCCCAGCCTGCAACCATATCTTTGGGGAGATCCATTTTTCTATCAAAATTGTTCCTTAGCTTTTCTTCTTTTTTCAACATATTTCTTTCTCCATTCTTCTTCCATGACTGGGCATTTGCTAATGTAGTGCTCCATGCTTCCACATTTGAAGAATTCTCCTCCATGTTTCATGTCAGAAGATCTACCTTGTCCACTAGATCCCTTTTTCTTACTAAGGAATCTTTGGACACTTCTAGCTATAAGGATTAGTTCCTTCTTATCATCAACAAAATTGTTAGCAGCAGATAAAGCTAAATTAGGTTCAGTTTTAACTGGTTCTTCCTTTGTTCTTAACTTTCTTTCTTAGTTCATATGTTCTTAGATTACCAATAAGTTCATCTAAGGAGAGAGTACTGAGATCCTTGCTTTCAATGATGGCACATGCCTAATTTCCTAAGAATCTGGAAGTACCCTAGTCAAGATCTTTTCAACCCTATTTTCTACAGTTAAGATTCTTCCAAGAGAAATAAGTTCAGTTGCAATAGCATTAAACCTAGTGTACATTTCAGAAATTTTTTCTCCCTCTCTCATTTTAAAATTTTCATATTCAGCAAAGAGAAGTGTACCTCTAAATCTTTTAACCTGACTGGTTCCTTCATGAGCAACCTGCAATGCATCCAAAATTTCCTTACCAGTGGAGCATCCTTGGATCTTAATGTATTCATCAGGACCAAGTCCACAGATAAGCCATTTCTTAGCCCTGGCATTTTTCTCCCATTGCTTCAAGTCCTCACCATTGCATTCCTTCCTAGTTTTAGGAATATGTTTACCTGTAGCACCCTTCTTCATAGGAATAATGGGACCCTCAGTGATTATGTCCCACAGTTTATAATCTTCAGCTTATAGGTGATCCCTCATTCTCTCTTTCCACCAAGAGTAGTACTTACCATTGAACAATGGTGGCCTAACAGTGGACTGACCCTCAGAGTTTCCTTGTGGTGCACTCATTCTAATCCTAAGGTGTTAGCCTCTTCAAGGATAACCCGCTCTGATACCAATTGTTATTTCCCCAGACACACCACTACAGAAGGACCAGTTCTTTCTATATGTTCCTTTACTAATTAAGTGAGGGATATGTAAAAATAAGTAAATGAACACTGAATTTTAGCGTGGAAAAACCCCCTTTGACTTGGGATAAAAAAACCACGACCTACTCTCTCAAGTAGAATTTCAACTTCACTATTTGAAAGACTCACTTGGTTACAAGACTTCCTTCTTACTAACCTAGGACTAATTCTAATCCTATAGTGATCCCTTTCATAATCAGTGAAGTTTCTCCAAGTACAGGACTTGAAGAATGTGTACTCTTACAAAACTTCTATGAAAGTAAATAGTACAACTCGATAAATCCTACTAAAAATGAACTAAGATTGAGAACAATATAAACTCAATCCTAAGGAACAGGTTCTTCACTTAGTCCTCTGTAGCTAGACGACTGCTCAAATACAATTTAGAATAACTTCTATGTTACTGCTCTAAACTCTCTGTATTTGTGTGTGCCTTCAACAGCTGAAATGCTTCTCAAATTATAGGCTTAAACTCTTGAGATGTCTTGAGCAATTAGAACTCCAAAGCCCTTCAAGTGTTTGAGTCCTACTCAAACTCCTTGTTTTGATAGCCGATATCTTCAAGCCTTATCCCACTCTTATGCAATCTTTTCTATCTTGTACATCTCTGCATGATTATAAAGATAAACATTAGAGTTTAGGATAACAATTAATTTTCCCGCTTAATTAATTTTGCATAATTATTTATTCAGTTGCACTGATCCAAAAGAACACTTCCCTGGATCTGTTACTTAGTTATCAGTCAAAATTTCAAAGCTTATTCAAACTAACAGAGCTTAAAGCATCTCGCATCTTGCATCTTGTGCATATTGATTTGTTAGAAAAAAGAAAATCATGTAGAAGGGTTGAAAATAATAAAAGAAAGAAAAGTCGAAGTAAGTAGAAAAAAAAGACAAAACAATAAATGAAAAAAGAAGAGAAGGAGGTTTTCATTTATTGTTGTTGGGAGTCAGTTATGGCCTGACATTGTTACTGCTCTTGAGAACTATTTGCCTAAGTTTAGGTACATTAAAGTGGGATGGAAAGTTCCAAGTCCTGGAGTCTCGAAGGTGAATACTGATGGTGCCTCTAGGGGAAACCCAGGCCCTAGTTCTATGGCATTCTGTGTGAGAAATGTGGAGGGTGATGTCCTTTATGCCTTTGCTAAGCTGATTTGGTAGCATAATAATATGTATGCTGAAGCAATGGCCATCAGGGAAGCCATGAGATATAGTGTAGAGAATGCCTTAGGAGAAGTTGTGATAGAAACTGATTCATTAGTTGTCAAACGAGTGATTGAGGGGGTGTGGCAGCCTGTGTGGTCCATTGCCTCTATTGTTGATGATATTTTAAAATTGAAACTATTGGGGAACTTTCAGTTTCAGCACACATTGAGAGAGGGTAATAAGTTGGCTGATTGTCTTGACAATCTTGTATATGAGCTACCTAATGTTAGCTTTACATTTTTTGCTCAATTGCCTCCTAAAGCTAAGTTAATAGTCAATTTTGACAAGCACCACTTTGTGGAGTATAGAGCTAAGAGATGGAGAGGATCATAGTGATGACAAGTAAGGGGGAAGATGGAGCTGTTTGGAGTTGGGAGAATGCCCCCTATGATCAAGACTTTTTAGTGAAGATCATATGGATTTTTTTAACTAACTCTTGCTTCTTTTTTGCAGGTACAAGTTTGAGATATACATACATGTTAAGCTGGATTGCTATGATGATTTTAGCATTTATACAAGCTAGGATTGTGATACTACATTTCCTTCAGCTTGAAATAGTGTCTTTGCTTTTAAAATACATCATGATTCCTACTCTGATCCCCAGCTTGGAATGTGTCCTTCTAGTTTTTGTGATGCTGCATCTTCATTTCATAGAGAATCAAGCTGGATTGATGCTTTCTATAATGGTATATGCTTCAGGAGTCTCAGGATGCTTGTTTCAAAGTACTATGTTGAACAACACTGGAGGATCACCGGTTCCCCACCACTGTTTTTCTTCAGGAGCATTGGTGCTTCACTGCTTTAGTCGACTTGCTCAGATCAAATATCACTTGGATCTTTACTGGAGGAGCCTAACTTCACTTGACTATTTAGTGTACACTCAACTTCTTGAGTTATACACATCCTGCAACAAAGAAAGAAGATTAGTTAGGGCATGTTTTGCTACCTATATCTTATGTACTCATTGTTTTGTTAGTTTATTAGTTCCTACTTATCAGGTTTTTGGGCATCAAGCATATGAGGTATCTTCATTCTACTTGGTGGTATTAGTGCCCAATGGCACTCAACCCAAGAGAATGAGGATAATAAGTAAGCTTGGTGCTACTTTAGGGAGAACTAGGTTGCATTTGGTATTGCACTTGTTTTGTGCAAAACTTGTAAAGACAATGTATTTAATTTTATTTATAAATAAAAATGGTCACTAGGTGAAATGCCTCGTTGACTCTCTATTTTAAAAAAAAGAGAAGGAAGAGAAAAAGGAAAGCATAGACATATGCAATAAAATGAAGGAAAAATTACTATACACAACCACATAACCCCCTTTATATATTTTTTAACCTTTTTTTTCCAAAATATCCTTAAATGAACACCTAACCATACCTTTTTACTTTTCCTAGCCACTCCCTTAGAGTTTCTAAATCTCCCTTATTCTTCGCCTCTCTTTCTACTTTTCTAGGTTTTCCTACTGCCCCTCTCCTTATCTCCCATCCAGCCAGTCCGTTGCTGCTACCAGCGAGGGAGCTCTTTGCTGCTGCTTCGCTTCGGCGAGCTGGTGCAGCAGATCTGCTGCTGCTCCGGCTCTACAAATCTTCTACGAAGGAACTACTGCAGCAGCTCCGGCGAACGCAACTGCGGCTCTGTCGAGACTTTTTTCTCTTTTTTTTTTGGGATAAATGGATATTACATTTTCTATTCTATTAAGATGTGTATATACTGCAAAAAAAAGTGTGCATACACAAAATATAATTGAAAAAAGTGAGTGTATTTATTGTGTATAAATGATAAATATGACTGTATATACCATAAAATTGGGTGTAAACACTATGTATACGTTAGGAGACTATTTGTATACACTATGTTATGGTTGTACACATTGTGTATTAGTTTTGTGTATACTGGCTACAAAAAATAAGGGCTAGTCAAAAGTAAAGAGAGGGGAATTGACAAGTGTTTTGGTAACTAACCCTAGAATGAACAAAAGAATGGTAGGCAAAATAGGTGTCGCAGTTGCAGTTAACGATGCATATTTGCCTATAAATATGCAGCATTCGCTCAGTTGTAAATGATCTCTCATCCCTCAAATATTTTCATGTTTCCCTCTAAGTGAAATAAAACACTATCTGCGTGGCTGTAAACTTAGGCAAAAATTACCAAACCAGGTAAATTTTGTGGTTGTCATGTGAATTTTATTATTTTTTCTCGTTTAAATATTTTCCTTTCCAATTAGCTCGCCATGCTTCCCAAAATATTAACGCACATGTAACATGGCAGTCAAAGTGTACTTGGAGCCCTAAAGCATCTCGTGTCTTGTGCATATTAATTAACGCACATGTAACATGGCAGTCAATTCGTACTTGGAGCCGTAAAGCATCTCGCATCTTGTGCATATTAACTAAAAAAGTAACCTCTTACATCCCCACGTTAACCAATACTAACGCTACTTACAATATAAAACCACCTTCTTAATTGATTTGCAATTCATTCATTTAGCACTGAACTTTCAATTCTTGCTAAAAATGGCTTCAGAGCGAGCAGCATTAGCAGAGTTAAACTTTGTTTTGATACCTTTACTTTCTACAAGTAACATCATACCCACGGTGGACTTGGCCAAATTGTTAGCAAAGCGAGGTGTGACAGTCACTTTGGTCACGACACCCCTTAATGCTAGGCGATTTACTGCAGTAGTAGATCGCGCTATCAGTTCTGGACTCTTAATTCGAGTATTAGAGATCCAGTTTCCAGCTAAGGAAGCAGGATTGCCAGAGGAATGTGAAAGCCTGAACGACCTCCCCTCTCTGTCATTTCGAAGAAATTTCTTCGCTGCAATTGATATGCTACAACAAGAGGCTGAAAAATTACTTGAACAAATGAAGCCTAAGCCGAGTTGCATTATATCGGATACATATGTTTCTTGGACAGCTGAGACAGCTGATAAGTTACAAATTCCAAGAATCATTTTTGATGGAATGAGTTGTTTCAGTCAGTTGTGTCTGCATAACTTGCACATCATGAAGGATCAAAACAGAATTCCTGAGTCAGGGCCTTTTGTCATCCCTGATTTGCCGGATAGGATTGAAGTAACGAAAGCTCAGCTTCCTGCAGCATTCCATCCTGGATCTGATCCTGGAACGGTTTCCGTACAGGATTTTCGTGACAAATTTCGAGCAGCTGAAAAAAAAGCTTATGGGGTTATAATCAATACGTTCGTGGAGTTAGAACAAAGGTATGTTGATAAAGTTCGAGAACTTAAAGATAGTAAAGTTTGGTGTATTGGACCTTTGTCTCTTTGTAACAATGACAGCTTAGATAAAGCTCAGAGAGGAAACAATAAGGCCGCACTTGACAAAGAAGAGTGTTTGATGAAATGGCTTGATTCTTGGCAGCCTGAATCTGTTGTGTATGCATGTATTGGAAGCTTAACTCATATGACAGTTAAACAATTTGTGGTCATGGCTTTAGGCCTGGAAGCATCAGGTTATCCATTCATTTTAGTCATAAAAGCAGGGGAAACACAAGCACTAATCGAGAACTGGATATCAGAAAATGAGTTTGAAACACGAACAAAAGAAAGAGGTCTTTTGATCCGTGAATGGGCACCACAAGTGTTGATTCTGTCACATCCAGCAATCGGGGGTTTCTTGACTCATTGTGGTTGGAATTCGACCCTTGAAGGGATTACTGCCGGTGTACCTATGATCACGTGGCCTATATTCTCGGAGCAGTTTTTAAATGAAAGATTCTTAGTAAATGTCCTGAAGATAGGTGTGAGTGTTGGATCTAAGGAAGTTGTGCATTGGTTTGAGGAAGACAAGTTTGAGGTCCAAGTGAGCAAGGAACAAATAACGAATGCCATAAAAGAAGTGATGGAAAAGGAGAAAGAAGGAAATCAGAGAAGGAAAAGATCCAGAGAACTTGGAGAAATGGCGAAAGGGGCTGTAGAAACTGGTGGATTTTCACACATCAGTTTGACACTTCTTATCAAAGAAATACAGGAATTCCAACTAAACCAATCAGCATAAAATGGAATTTCACTAGTATGCAGTGGACTGCTTTGATTAGAAAAAGCTAGGTGCATTTTCTTTTTTCCTGTTTGTGTTTCTGTCTCAAATAAGGTACACGATCGACTTGTCCGTGCTCTAGTTTGGCGAATGCAAATGTACCTCGTGTTTAGTTAGTTCTCTAGTTCGTGAGGCCTTCCTGAAAATCATTTACCTCCACAGATGTTGTCCAAGGACTGTATCTTGTATTGTCAGTTGACTAGTTTATTTGAGTAATAATCTTGTTTGTTCTATACAGCCTTCACTTGCAATATATTTTTTTATTTTATCACAAAGAGACTGAAGAGACTGATCTATACACCAATTTATTGACCGTGCTTTTTTCAGTTTGAAGCGTTCTTAGTTTAACTCAGATGTTAGTTTTATTTCTATTTTACTATGCTTACTCTTAAGTTTCAGTTTTCACATATAAATCAACAGTTGTATTAGCCTTTTGCTTTACTAAGCCTCAAGTCCTAGTAAGTCACTGAGTAATTATCATTAACCACTTAGCTTTAACAACTAAAGCTAGATAACCAAAACAAACTGTGAGACAGATTTATGGGAACTAATGATTGAGCCTCAGCAAACAGATGATTATTAAACACAAAAAGTGAGCGTGAAGCAAGTTAGGCTTTAATTTAAAAGTATCTCCAAGGGGAAGATTAGCTTTAAAAAGGTTATCTAGTCGCTATATTAAAATTAAAGATTCCTATCCATTTGCTACTCTCGACAAAATGAGCATATGGGAAGAATTTCACAGGGAAAACCTTGTTTTTTCTTTGGTGGCTGAACTTTATATTGTAGTTTCTGCAATGTATTGCCTGTATAAATTACAAGTGAAGATTCTATGAACTTCTGTAAAATTGCTCTGATCCCTTGGCTTGGCCTTTTTTTTTTGGTTCTGTTATACTCCCTCTGTCCCACTTTATTTGTCATACTTTCCTTATTTGTCTGTCCCAAAAAGATTGTCATATTTCTAAATTTGATAATAATTCAACTCTAAAGTTACTTTTTGACTCATTTATAGCCACACAAATATCCATGACTTATTTTAGACCACAAGTTTCAAAAGTCTTCCTTACTTTATTAAACTTTGTGCCAAGTCAAACTACGACAAACAAATTGGGACGGAGGAAGTATAAGTCTTCCTCCCCTCACTAAATCATGGACCTAAGATAAGCATTAAAAAAAGAAAAAAATTGTGCATAGAAGGGTTGCAAATGACCAGGACACAAAAAAACTTGCTTCCAGTTGGATCAGAAAATGAGCCAAAAGAAAATGTAATTGTTGAGTTGGCATTTTGGCCCTTTTGACATTTTAACAGATGGAATATATAGTGACTAGTGACAATCTTTTCAGGATGCTGGGTTCTGTTAGGAAAAACAGATTTTATTAAGGAAAAAAGAGTGTTGAGTATAGTCACTGGTAACGAGTTCACATTGTATGCCCCTCTTATATGTGATGGTCGTATGTAGAAGTTCTACTGGGCGCCAACCAGGGAGACAGAATTGGTATATGCAAGGAAATTTTCAGAACTGGCAGCGTGCTAGATGAACACATTGTAAGGGCTTGTCGACGCCTTCCCTGGACAATCTATTAGTAAGAACTCTCAATAGTGTGACTATAAAAAAGGACTTCCAAAATGTTGGGCTAAACTAGCCCAGATACTCTTAATCTGCTTTGGGACAAGCCTGCACGGTTTGCTCAAAAGGCTCGCACCATTAGGAGTGCCCATATATGTCCTTATACTCTTTCCCTCAAAACACCATATTTGTAGATTTCATTTCTTTTCAGCTACCAATGCAGTAGACTTTTCTCGAACACCGAACACAAATGATAGTAGCTTATGGGGTTATTTATTTTCTAAGACAGATTTCTTTGGTGTTCTAAGGGCAAGAGTAAATGGATTTAAAGCACTGGAATTGAACAAGTTAGAGAAAAACTATTGAACTCAATTTACTACATAAGATTGTAGATGTCATATACAAGACTTTACTAGAATTTTCATTCTTATTCCAATGCAGGAAAGAGAAGCCTGGAAGAAATCTTGATCCACATTTTACAAGTGATGAAGGAGCGTATATCTTCAAATTTTTAGAGGAACTTTTGTGGCAGTAGCTATAGGATATAAATTGTATAATTATGTATTCCATAAAGTCTGTTAACTTCCATTTTATAAGGGTATAACAAAGTTGAGTATCTTTTCAATGGGATTTTGTCATTCTTCTATAATCTACTTCTTGGCTTCCCCATAATGATCTATCTTGGTGTGTAAATGATACTTTTACTCTCCGAAGTGACACCTTATTTATATGCAGAATAGAAGATTGATTAATTTGTTAATCAATATTTATAATGGGAAACGTCAACAATCTCAAAACATAATCATAAGGGCACGACTCGGGACTCTATTCAGCATTTTGAGAGCATTGGGCTGCTCCTGAGGATCGTAAGCACACTACTAACATATATTAAAAACAATGTTCTAAATCTGTTAAGGGCATGCTTACAAGTTACATCTTGAGCTATGCAGTTTTCACTGGAAAAATATTTTATGATTTTATCGCGATGAGACTAGATAGGCTTATCTGTGCACCAACTTCATGACCTTGATTTTTCAAGAAATAAGTTGTGTGTTGAGAATGTTCTCAGGTTCAAGTTTACTATATTAATTCTTAAGTTTCAGTTTTCACAGATGCATCAACAATAGTATTTACCTTATTCCGGACTATGACCTTAAATCCTGTCAACTCACTGAGTAATCACCACGCATTAAACCCTTAATGATTTCATAAGACAACTCCAATGACATTTTAAGAGTTCTTAATTGGGGGGGATGATAAGAAAGATAAAGCTCGACTTTGAGGAGTAAGTACCTGTCCAGTTATCATCTCTACTCTGAAAAGTGTACTTCAATGACCTAATAGTTTTGGAGCATAATATAATAATTCGATTAGCTATCATGTACACATACAAAAGAGACCATTATATAACTTGCTGACTTATCACATGAAATGTTGAATTAAACTGCTACACGTGAGGCTACAAGACAAAGACTAACAATCAAAATGTAGTGGATACCTTCGATTGTGCAAATATAAATTTAAAGCACATGTAAGCTCTTACATCACAACCTTAATAAATACTAGTAACACTAATTACAATATAAAACCACCTGCTTTCTTGATTTACATCTAAATCATTTAATACTAAACTTTCAGTTCTTACTAAAAATGGCTTTAGAACCAGCAGTATTAGCAGAGTTAAACTTTGTTTTGATACCTTTACTTTCTACAAGTCACATCATACCCATGGTAGACATGGCCAAATTGCTAGCACAGCAAGGCGTGACAGTCACTTTAGTCTTGACACCCCTTAATGCTATCCGATTCACTGCTGTAATTGATCGAGCCATTTGCTCAGGACTCTTGATTCGTGTGCTAGAGCTCCAGTTTCCAGCAAAAGAAGCAGGATTGCCAGAAGGATGCGAAAGCCTAAACGCAGTGCCCTCTCTGGCTTTTCGAAGAAATTTCCTTGTTGCACTTGATATGCTACAAGGTCAGGCTGAAAAACTACTTGAACAGATGAAGCCTAAGCCAAGTTGCATAATTTCAGATACGCTTGTCGCTTGGACAGCTGAGACAGCTGATAAGTTACAAATTCCAAGAATCATTTTTGATGGAATGAGTTGTTTCAGTCAGTTGTGTCTGCATAACTTGCACATCATGAAGGATCAAAACAGAATTCCTGAGTCAGGGCCTTTTGTCATCCCTGATTTGCCGGATAGGATTGAAGTAACGAAAGCTCAGCTGCCAGGAGCATTCAATCCTGGATCCATTTCTCTGCAAGATGCTCGTGACAAAATACGTGCAGCTGAAAAAAGAGCATATGGGGTTGTAATCAATACGTTCGAGGAGTTGGAACGAAGGTATGTTGATAAATTCCAAGAATTTAAAGATGGTAAAGTTTGGTCTATTGGACCTTTGTCTCTTAGTTACAATGACAGCTTAGATAAAGCTAAGAGAGGGCATAATAAGGCCTCATTTGACAAAGAAGGACGTTTGATGAAATGGCTTGATTCTTGGCAGCCTGAATCTGTCATGTATGTATGTCTTGGAAGCCTAAGTCGTATAACAGTTATACAATTTGTGGAGTTAGCTTTAGGCCTAGAAGAATCAGGTTATCCATTCATTTTAGTCATAAAAGCAGGGGAAACACAAGCACCAATAGAGAACTGGATATCGGAAAATGGATTTGAAAAAAGAACGAAAGAACGAGGGCTTTTGATCCGTGGCTGGGCGCCACAAGTGTTGATTCTGTCACATCCAGCAATCGGAGGGTTCTTGACTCACTGTGGTTGGAATTCGACCCTTGAAGGTATAACTGCTGGTGTACCTATGATCACGTGGCCTTTATTCGCGGAGCAGTTTTTAAATGAAAGGTTCTTAGTACATGTCTTGAATATAGGTGTGAGTGTTGGATCTCAGGAAGTTGTGCATTGGGGAGAGGAAGACAAGTTTGAGGTCCAAGTGAGAAAGGAACAAATAACGAGTGCCATTACAGAAGTGATGGAAAAGGAGAAAGAAGGAAGTGAGAGCAGAAAAAGGTTAGGAAAACTTGGAGAAATGGCAAAAAGGGCTGTAGAAAGTGATGGATCTTCTCACATCAGTTTGACACTTCTAATCAAAGAAATACAAGAATTCCAACTTAACCAATCAGCATAAAAATGAAAATGCACTATGCGGTGTACATCTTTGATTAGATCTTTTTACCTGTTTGTATTTCTACCTCAAAAAGGTAGTACATGAATAATACAGCCACGGGCCTTAATATAGTGGTGAAACAACAGTTTGTGATACGTGTGATAGGCACACGTCACATGTTCTTGTTGCAGACAAATAGTTTGATACTAAAGTGGAGAAGGATTAGAGGGGCGTGCCTATTAACCGAATTCATCATTTTGACGCAACCACATACATATATGCTGACAAGTCCTGTGATTCGATCCAGTATAGTTTGTATACTGGAATTCTGAAGTTATTCAATCCACCGAGAAATTTTATTTAGTGTCTCACACGCCACATCATACTTATGTGAGACATCTCTTTATTTGACAAATAGATTGATTTGGGTCCCACTTTGCCAAGCAATCAAAATTATATTTGGTAAAGATTAATTCTTCCCCTACTAACATGCCCATCCCCACCCCATTATTTCTCTCCTCTACTAACAATGCCCCCCCCCCCATAACCCCAACGCCCCACCTGGTTTCCTCTGCTTACCTTGACTTGTTAGCCTGTATCTCTCCCCTACATGAATTTATATTTCTCAATTCCTTCCGTCTTTTAACTCACTTATTTTTCCTTTTTGTTATTTTTTTTCCTGGTCTCAAATATTCATTTTCGTAACATGGTTTAGAATTTTTGTTTCTACAAAGGTTTAATTTGGAGAATATTTTTTGGAGGTTTCGGTTAGTCAATTCAAATAATTTTAGGTTTTATCTTTTTCTACAGTGAATTTTGAATCTATCAATTCTATGGAATCATTTTACTGTAATGATAGAGAAACATTAAAATTGAAAAGAAAGAACTTGTTGTTAAAAGAAAATGAGAAAACGTTAGGCAGAGGAGAGGAAACAAGGTTGGGCGTTGGGGGGGGGGGGGAGGGGGGATGGGCATGTTAATAGGGGGAAGAATTAATCTTTACCAAATATAATTTTGATTGCTTGGCAAAGTGGGGCCCAAATCAATCCATTTGTCAAATAAAGAGATGTCTCACACAAGTATGATGTGGCGTGTGAGACACTAAATAAAATTTCTCCGATCCACATACATAAATATCTGAGTTTGCATCATTCTTCCCTTTACTTAAATTCTCAAATTATTTGATTGCTTGAATGGTTTGCTAACAAGTTAGTGATTCAAACTAGTTATCCGAGTTTTATTTATTTATTTATTTATTTATTTTAATCCATTTTCTAAAATTCTCTTATTCAATGATTTGAAGGATTTTCAGGCATAGAAGTATCAATCTACTATGACTTTTATGAGAAACATGTTACTATTTCAGGTCCAATTTAAATGTTTCTTTTAACCTTTCAAATTTGGTCCAAAAGAAGTACAGTATCTCCTTATGAAACCAAGAAAACAGTAATTTTCTTATTCTTTTGTTTTTTTTACAAAACTACCATTACTCAAATAAATGGTCTAAAAAGTCTGCGGAGAGATAAAGGATAATTTGGAAAGATATAAAGAGTAACTTAATGTAATACTAGTAATTTAACTGATTTTAATCAGTGTGCAAAAAATTTACTGTACTTTTAAAATGGACCAGAGATAGTAAGAAAAGAATGAATACATGCTCGCTACTTAGGGCGCACTTTTACTTACTTTAAAGAAGCACCAAAAATGAAGAGGAAGCAGCTCTTTGTTTTCTAAAGCATTTACCCCTCCATGACCCAATCTTATGCAATGCATTAATATATATTTTTTCAATTCCCTAAACTTTCTTTTGGTTCAAGGATAGTGACAATGAACTAGTAGTGTTCATTACGTCAGAAGTCATAACAAACTACTACTACTTGCTATAAATAAAAGAACCTTTGAATCACTTTAGTCCAAGGACAATGCTTATGCAAGAATAAATGTCACCCTTTTGCTTTTCTATAACTTTCATGAGCCCATTGCATATGAAAATAATATCCATTGTTTAAACATATACTCAATCCTTCTCCTTTTAATACAAACCTGCTCTGAAAAACTTTTACCAATTCTTATTTACAATGGTCAATTTTCTTATATTCCTTTGCTATATCCTATGCTTCTCAATTCTTGTTTCATCTGAGCTTAATGAATTCATCTACACAAGATTCAATGAACCAAATAACAACATAACCTTGAGTGGAATAGCAGGAGTAGGCCAAAATGGCTTTCTTCAGCTAACCAATGACACAAGTAGACTAATGGGACATGCCTTTTATTCTTCACCATTTCACTTCAAAAACTCCACTAATGGAACTGCTTTCTCTTTCTCAACATGTTTTGCTTTCGCTATCGTCCCCGAATATCCAAAACTTGGTGGCCATGGTCTTGCATTCACAATTTCACATTCAAAAGATTTCAGCACAGCTCTTCCAAGTCAGTATTTAGGCCTGCTTAATGCAAGTGATATTGGTAACTTCTCTAACCATATTTTTGCGGTTGAATTCGACACCGTAAGAGATTTCGAGTTTGGAGACATTGATGATAACCATGTTGGTATTAACATTAACAGTTTACAGTCCAATAAGTCTGCTGCAGCTGCTTACTTCAATGATGACTTAAAGAAACAAGAGCTGAATCTTAAAAGTGGAAAGGTTATTCTTGCTTGGGTGGAATATGATTTTGTCACAAAATTAGTCAATGTCACTCTTTCACCTACTTCTTCAAAGCCCAAAATTCCACTTTTCTCTTATCATTTAGACCTCTCTCCAATACTTAAAGAAAATATGTATGTTGGCTTCTCTGCTTCAACTGGTCTGCTTGCTAGTTCCCATTACATTTTAGGTTGGAGCTTTAAGTTAAATGGAGAAGCCAAATATTTAGACTTAGATTCTCTTCCATCACTTCCTGGACCCAAGAAGAAGCACACTGGCCTAATTATAGTTATCTCGATTATAGCAGCTGTCTTCACGTTAAGCTCAATCTTGGTTGCTATTTATTTATATTGGAGATTCAAGAATGCTGATGTGATAGAGCCTTGGGAGCTTGAGATTGGTCCTCATAGATATTCTTATCAAGAACTTAAGCAAGCTACTAGAGGTTTTAAGGACACTGAACTTCTTGGTCGTGGTGGATTTGGAAAAGTTTACAGAGGTGTTTTACGACATTCAAAAACACAAATTGCTGTGAAACGTATTTCCCATGAATCTAAACAGGGCTTGCAGGAATTTGTGTCTGAAATTTCCAGCATTGGAAGACTCCGTCATAGGAATTTGGTTCAATTGTTAGGATGGTGTAGACGTCGTGGTGATTTGTTACTTGTGTATGATTTTATGCCTAATGGAAGTTTGGATAACTTCTTGTTTGATCGACCTAAAATTGTATTAACATGGGAACAAAGGTTCAAGATCATCAAAGGGGTTGCTTCTGGTTTACTTTACTTACATGAAGGTTATGAACAAATTGTGATACATAGAGACATTAAGGCTAGTAATGTGCTACTAGACAGTGAATTAAATGGAAAGCTTGGAGATTTTGGACTAGCAAGATTATATGAGCACGGTTCAAATCCGTGCACGACTAGGGTGGTGGGCACATTGGGGTACCTTGCACCAGAATTACCAAGAACAGGACGGGCCACTACATCGACTGATGTGTTTGCCTTTGGTGCTCTGTTACTCGAGGTAGTTTGTGGACGTAGGCCGATTGAACCAAAGGCAGAACCCGAGGAGTTAGTTCTGGTTGATCATGTTTGGGACAAATGGAAAGAAGGGCAAATTCTTGATGTGGTGGACTATAGATTGAAAGGTAAGTTCAATGAGAGTGAGGTTTTGATGGTGTTAAAATTGGGACTAATGTGCTCAAACAACCAGCCATTGGCACGACCGAGCATTAGGCAAGTGGTAAGATACTTGGAAGGTGAAATCGCGATGCCTGAAGCTCCAATAACCCAAGGTACTGATGATGAAGGATGGGGATTCGGCATAAATGAGTGTTGGAATTCTTTAGGATCAAGTCCTGTTATCAAGTCAAGTTCATTTACATGTTTGTCTAATGGTGATGTAGATACTGCTTTTGTTTCTTTTTCTACTTCACCACTTCCACTTCTATATAGTGGTGATGTACCTAGATAGTTATGTGAACTAGCATGTACACTCTCCTCTTTATTTTTCCAGGAATATTTCCTGATGATGAACATAACTTCAAAAGTGAAACACATCAACTCTTTGTTCTTTTTCTTCTTTCTTCTCTTCTCATGAGTTGCATAATCTAAAGCTTCTCTTCAGTTAAGCAATGAATAGTGATTGATGTAAGTATGACACAAAAAGGATCTAACATGTGGTTGTTCCAAAAGCGTGTTTTTTTCTTTATCTTCTCTAGGTGTATGCTGAAGTGAAGTCCATCAACCACCCACTTCCAGCCCTTAATTGCAAAAAGCAAAACGATAAAGGATTAAAAGGTCGATAGAGCATGTGGAAGTAGATAGGATTTAACTAAACTTAGTGGTCAACAAACATTGAAAAACATGGTACTCATGTCATACTTGACAAAGGTTCAGAGGAGAGAGAGCTTCACCAAAGAAACCATCACAGAAACCGGATTTGACACTAGTTTAATGATAAAGGAAAGATGATCAGCAAAGTGAAGTGAGCTTCACCAAGCCCATGATGCTTATTGTCCGCTTTAGAGCTTCGCCAACACAAATTTGTCTTACGAGTTGCGCCACATTGAGTCTCATTCTATCAGAACTTGAGCTATGTTTTATAAAGCTCTTTACTTTCCTCTCTTTCCAATGTGAGATTTGTCTAAGGTGTCATGTACGCCTTATCTTTAGAAGCTTGTCAGCCTAGAAGCCTACACCCGCCTCATCAACCGCCCTCTATGAAGGGTGTTACATCAAAGACACTATTGACGAATGCACAAGTATTTTTATCCTTGAATTTGGGGCATGTTCAATACAATATTTGTCACCAAACATGACTGGTTATCAAAGTAACTATTCATGCCAGTCATTTAACCCCCAATGCAACACTTAATTAAACTAAATACACAATTTTAATTTAGAGACAATTCTCAATATATAAAACAAATAGGGAAATTTATAATTTCCAACAAGAAGTGCTATAGTTATGACTTTTTCGTGACGCGAAAGGTAAGGTTTAATACTTCTATATCATCACAAGTATAGTGCCTTTCTGAGGCCAGCAGAAATGATTGAAGATAAAGTAAGAGTAATATTAAATCTAGTTTAGATGATATTGCCTCTTGGCAAATGATTTTTAGTTTGTCTCTTTTTCATTTTTTAATTCAAACACTTGAAAGCATGCCTAACTTTTCTTTTAATTATGGCCACTAATAGTTCATTGGTGCAATGTTGAATAAAGTCTTCTAAGCTAAAGACGGGGGAACTTGGGATACGGGCACTCTTTTCTTTTGCGAATGAGAACAGATTTTGCAGATAAAGGCAAATTTCTATCAAATAAAGGCACCATATATTATCAACCATGGGAGCATTAAGAATGAGTCAAAGTCCATAAAGGATGCATTCAAAGATCTTTATGCAGAAGATTCCTTATTTTTCGTTAAAAAAGTTCAAATTATATATAGTGGCAGTGTAAAAAAAATATACATCCTTAAGTCATTTTAAAAAATCTTACATAACTTCATGAATTAGTAACTTGAAAAAAAAATTAACTTATCTTATGTTAAACTGCACTATCACGTAAAATTTTCATTACACTATCAGTCTGACTTTAAGTTTCTATTTCTAATTGAACTGATAAGATGAACTTGCAGCTGATTAAATCTTAGCTCCACTAGTTCGAAGCTCTAGGAGCTGCTTGGGGACCATACATATGCTATTGGAATTTTGCTACAAGTACTTGCTACGCGAAAAATGATTTTAAAAGCATGTGTCTGGATTTGTATTGTAAATGTAAATAGATTATTGTAAATAGATTAGTTATGTAAATTGTATAATGGGCCAAGCCCGTTAGGTTTACTTGGTCCCTAAGTTAGGTTTAGGGTTAGGTTCTCTAGGTTTCTTTTGTATAAATAGGGGACTCCCCTCATCAATGAAAGCAAGAGTTTTCACCCAAATATTATTTCTCTCGTGTGAGTGTGTTCGGTTTTACATGGTATCAGAGCCATCGTGAAACTCTTCAAGTAGAAAAGTAATGGAGGCTCCAAAAGGTGATGTTGCAGCCGTACGGAAGACAATCTCGCCGTACGATATCACTTCGAATGATAATCCTGGTTTGATTATCACACAGGTCCAGTTGACCAGTGAAAACTATGAGGAATGGGCGCGGTCGGTTAGAACGGCGCTGCGTGCAAGGAAGAAGTTTGGTTTTGTTGACGGATCGATCAAGATGCCCGATGAAAAGTCGATCGATTATGAGGATTGGTGGACTATCAATTCTCTTCTGGTGTCGTGGATTAGGAATTCGATCGAGCCTACTCTTCGGACCACCATATCGCACATGGAAGTAGCGAAAGATCTGTGGGAGAGTATTCGAGAACGTTTCTCCGTGGGAAACGGACCTCGGATTCAGGAATTAAAAGCGGCTTTGGCCGGTTGTAAGCAAAAGGGATTAACTGTTGCTGCTTACTATGGAAAACTGGCTATGTTGTGGGAAGAACTAGGAAATTGTGATCAGTTCCCAACTTGCTCGTGTGGAAACTGCACGTGCAATCTAACGGTTGCACTGGAAAAAAATAGGGAAGAAGATAGGGTTCACTTATTCCTTATGGGCCTGGATGAAAGCCTTTATGGAACTGTCCGTTCCAATCTCTTGGCTCAGGAGCCGTTGCCATCGATGAATCAAGTCTACCAAAAGGTAATCCAAGATGAACGGGTCAAAGGGATGGCACGAATTCAGGAAGAACGAGGGGAGGTAACGGCGTTTGCTGCACAACGATCACAGCCGCCGAAGACAGGCTATAAGGAGTGTCACTTGTGTGATCGAGGAGGACATCCTCCGGAACGCTGCTATGAAGTCATTGGCTATCCGGAGGGGTGGGTGCATTATCCGAAGCAAGGCACTTCGAATGGAGGACGTGGTAGAGGAAAAGCTGAAGGCAACAAAGGTGGAAGAGGTCGTGGACATCAACAGTTTGGTTCAAATGCTGGTCGGGGACGTGGCAATAATCGAGCAAATGCTGCTCAAGCTGAGCTCGAGAATGGAGAAAACGGACACATGAGTGTGCCCGGACAGGCTAACCTGTCCGGAATAACAGGTGATCAGTTGCAGATGCTGTTCGATTTGCTGAAAAAGGAAAAGGCAAGCACAAGTGAACCTTCGATCGGTAAGAAAACTCATCCTTCATGGATTATTGACACGGGGGCGTCAAATCACATGACCGGTCAGATAAGTATTTTGGAGAATTTACGAACAATACCAAAGTGTCCGGTAGGTCTACCGAACGGAAGCAGTACGATGGCGACTCAGGAAGGATCCATCAGATTTAACGAAGACATGGTTCTTCACGGAGTGTTATATGTGCCCGAAATGACTTGCAACTTGATTTCTGTGTCTCAATTAATTAATCAAGTTGGTTGCAATGTAAATTTCACTAATGATTTGTGTGTTATGCAGGATCGGGCTACGGGGAAGTTGATTGGAGCGGGTGAACAAAAGAACGGACTCTACTACTTTCGGACGATACCCGTGGTGAAAGCTGTGAAGGTCGATATGGTGGACTTATGGCATCAAAGGTTGGGACATCCTTCGATGCAAGTAACGAAATCTCTTTCAGTCGTAGAAGATAGTGGGAAAGGTAGCTTAGAAGAAAAAGCATGTGATGTATGCCTTAGGGCAAAACAAACTAAAAATGTATTTCCTTCGAGTAATAATAAAGCTGCTGAACCTTTTGATTTAGTTCATTGTGACTTGTGGGGTCCTTATAGAACTGAGTCTTCGTGTGGTGCATCATATTTTTTGACTGTTGTTGATGATTGTTCACGAGGAGTATGGGTTTTCCTGTTAATTGATAAGAAAGAGGTCGAACAAAAATTGAAGGGTTTCTTTGCAATGGTGGAGAGACAATTCAATAAACGGGTTAAGTGCGTTCGGAGTGATAATGGAACCGAATTTGTAAGTCTGAAAGGGTATTTTCTCGAACAAGGGATCTTGTTCCAAACTTCGTGTGTGGGGACACCCCAGCAAAACGGTAGAGTTGAACGGAAACATAGACATATCTTAAACGTGGCACGGGCGCTGCGTTTTCAAGCTAATTTACCAATTGACTTCTGGGGAGAATGTGTGATGACGGCATGTTATTTGATTAACCGGACACCCACTAAGTTGTTGAATGGGAAGACACCTTACGATACCTTGATGGGTGTGACACCGAATTATGATCATTTGAGGGTGTTCGGTTGCTTATGTTATGCTCGCAATCAAGGGCGAACAAGTGACAAGTTTGAAAGTAGGAGTCGTCGATGTGTGTTTTTGGGTTATCCAAATGGGAAGAAAGCATGGAAAATGTATGATTTGGAGACAAAGGAGTTTGTGTTCTCGAGGGATGTGGTGTTTTACGAAAAGGAATTTCCATTCGCCTCCAAGGAGACTGATGCCGAAAAACGGACACAAGATACGACTTCTGTCACCGTTGCATTGGAGGAGGCAGAGGAGAGTGTGCAAGGAAGGGGGGTGTTGAACCCGAAGTCGTGACTCCGGTGAGTGTTGAACCCGAAGTCGTAACTCCGGTGAGTGAACCCGAAGAGGTGACTCCGGAAGCTGAACCTGCGGTTGTCCCCGACGTTGAACCCGAAGAGTTGGGTCGGGGAAAACGAACTAAGAAAGAGAATACCTTGCTGAGAGACTTTGTTGCTAATACGGTCCAAAAGATGAGTCACCGGGTATCGTCCTGCGTTCGAAAGTCTGCTTGTTCATCTGTTTCTCAACAACCCTCTGGTAAGCCCTATCCTCTAGCACACTATGTCAATTGTGATAATTTCTCTTCGAAACATGTGAGTTTTCTTGCAGCTATAACGCAAGGACATGAGCCTACCTCCTATTCGGAGGCGGTAAAAAGTGACAAATGGAGAACAGCCATGGGGGAAGAATTGAAGGCATTGGAAGCGAACAGAACCTGGGAGATAGTTCCCTTGCCTACCGGGAAGAAGGCCCTCGGATGTCGATGGGTGTACAAGATAAAGTACAACTCGGATGGAACTATTGAAAGGTACAAAGCAAGGTTGGTGATTTTTGGAAATCATCAAATCGAAGGGGTTGATTATACGGAGACGTTTGCACCGGTTGCAAAGATGGTGACAGTCCGAGTTTTTCTGGCCGTAGCAGCTGCCAAAAATTGGGAATTGCATCAGATGGATGTGCACAATGCATTTTTACATGGTGATCTTCACGAGGAAGTATATATGAAATTGCCTCCGGGACATCGCATGATGGGGAGAGGAGCTGTGTGTCGCCTTCGAAAATCATTGTATGGTTTAAAACAAGCTCCCCGATGTTGGTTTGCGAAGTTGTCTGCTGCACTTAAGCAATATGGGTTTCGACAATCATATTCGGATTACTCATTGTTTACGATGAAGAAGGGAAATGTGCATTTAAATGTGCTTGTTTATGTGGATGATCTGATTATATCTGGTAATGATTCGAAGGCAATTCGAAGTTTTAAGTTATATCTCTCGAAATGTTTCCATATGAAGGATTTAGGTGCCTTGAAATACTTCTTGGGAGTTGAAGTGGCAAGGGCTCCGAAAGGAATCTTCCTGTGTCAGAGGAAGTATGCATTGGATATCATATTGGAAACAGGCTTGTTGGGGGCAAAACCGGTTGGTACGCCGATAGAACAAAACCATCGCTTGGCACTTGCGTCTGGTCGTTTTATCAAAGATCCTGAACGTTATCGGCGACTGGTTGGAAGATTGATTTACTTGTGTTTTACACGACCGGATTTGTCCTATAGTGTGCATGTGTTGTCGCAATTCATGCAGAGTCCCCGTATTGAACATATGGAAGCGGCACTCAGGGTTGTTCGATATTTGAAAGGCTGTCCGGGACAAGGCATTGTATTTCATTCTCAGTGTGATCTGAGATTGCACGGGTGGTGTGACTCTGATTGGGCAGGCTGTCCGTTGACACGTCGATCGTTAACAGGTTGGTATGTGTCGTTAGGGGACTCACCGATATCTTGGAGAACGAAGAAGCAACAGATCGTGTCGAGGTCCTCCGCTGAGGCAGAATATAGATCGATGGCGATGACTGTGTGTGAATTGAAGTGGTTGAAAGGGATTTTATGGAATCTTGGAATTGATCACGATTCTCCGATGAATTTGAAGTGTGACAGTCAAGCTGCGTTACATATTGCTCGGAATCCAGTCTTTCACGAACGCACTAAACATATCGAAGTCGACT
The DNA here is from genome assembly GCA_029990175.1 of Petunia secreta. Lineage (NCBI taxonomy): Eukaryota > Viridiplantae > Streptophyta > Magnoliopsida > Solanales > Solanaceae > Petunia > Petunia secreta. The sequence goes on along the minus strand of JARKIP010000038.1, from coordinate 18,658,777 downwards.
GTCATTTTGTTCGGAATGAAATCATCGGAGGAGTCATTCGTCCCAGCTATGTGCCTACGACCACGCAACTTGCTGATATTTTTACGAAGGCGCTGGGACGCACCCAGTTCGAATTCTTCCTTAACAAGTTGGGCGTAAGGAACCCTCACGCTCCAACTTGAGGGGGGGAATTGTAAATGTAAATAGATTATTGTAAATAGATTAGTTATGTAAATTGTATAATGGGCCAAGCCCGTTAGGTTTACTTGGTCCCTAAGTTAGGTTTAGGGTTAGGTTCTCTAGGTTTCTTTTGTATAAATAGGGGACTCCCCTCATCAATGAAAGCAAGAGTTTTCACCCAAATATTATTTCTCTCGTGTGAGTGTGTTCGGTTTTACAATTTGCCCTCTACATTTTGAATTTAACTTTCATACAAAAAAAAAAATTACTATATCATGTCACCTAAATCTATCCCTGCTTAAGTTGTGAAGTTACTAATCTCGTTTATGAGAGAAAATTACTTGTAATAATCTCGTAGTTGATCTGATAATATCGAAATTTTACATCGTTGTTGCATAAGATTTAAGCATGTAAATTTTTTGCGCTGAGTATGACAAAGTCTCGCAGCAGCGGCATGATGTCTGAGGACTAATGAGGACCACTTCTCTTGTTTACTACTACTACTGTTATTGTCTTTTTCTTTGGCACACTTGCTTTCCAACTGAAAAATAGACAACTTGGTTGATTTCTTCCTCAAGGACCACAACTAAGACTTCGCCAGTTGGGCTTCTTCTGACAATCCCAATGGAATTGTCAATGGCATGACCTATAGAGGACTTGTGGTCAAACCAAAAATACTAAAGCATTATGAAAGTCACAGTAGTACTATTAGATATCATTCAAAATTGATGACAATATAGTTTTTACCCCTTTTTAAGTCCGTCTATCATGAAACTTTATTTGGGGTGTGATACAAATATTATTTGTGTTGTGTGAGGAGTTAATTCCTAAAATGGTCACTGAAATATTGTAAAGTATTTAAAAAAGTCACTTTCTTTTTGTTTGGAACAAAAATATCACTCAACTTATCTAAAGTACCTTAAAATGTCATTATCCAAAGTTGTGCGTTAAAATTCACCGAAAAATGCTGACGTGAAATTTTATTTTAATTTTTTTCATTAAAAATTGACCCAATAAATATTTCAATTTTTTTTAAAAAAGACTTCAAATTATTTATTTTGTGAGAGACTCACATGCTACCCAACCCAAAACGGGTTTCTTTTAGATTACTTGAAGAATGTACTAATTCAATAACCGAGTTTTATTAATGTATGTTATAAATATTCTCAAATCATGCTACAGGTAAAATGCAAGATAAATTTTTAAATCCTCCTAACCATAATAGAGTTTTAGTATGACAAGATGATAATCTCATAATGAGATGAGAACCACCCAGAAGTCCTGCACCTATTGAATGAACTTTGAAGAGAGAAAATTTTGGTTGCACAACAAATAGCAAGTCAAGACATTCAGAAAATGAGACTGAAATGCCAAGAATGAATTAAAACAGAAAGGCTCAACGAGCCTCAGCTTATTATACTTTGATCCAAGCTATGTTGTAACTTGATAGCTACTTAAAAGACATGACTTATTTGCATCTTTAGTGAGGAGCAGAGACACTAAACTCTCTTTTGCATAACATTACAAGAAAAGTTAATGTTAATACTATTTAACAAACAAAAGCTTGTCTAAATATCTCACCAAATCTTGGGAGCGTCATTGTCAATAAAAAAGAGTAACATACTATGATAAAATAAGTTTTTTACAAAATCAACAAAAAATAAATTCCAAAACAATTCAATCTAAATTTTAGTAGGATTTCTTGTCTTTTTCTTTTTGAATTAGTACAATCTTCAAGTAATCTTAAAAAGACCTGTTTTGGGTTGGACAGTATGTGAAACTCTCAAAAAATAAATATTTGATTTTTTAAAAAATATTAAATTATTTATTGGGTCCACTTTTAATAAAAAAAACCAAAATAAATCTTTAACGCACAATTTGAGAGAATGACTTTTTAAGATATTTTGGAGAAGTTGAGTTATACTTTTGTCCCTAACTAGAGAAAAATGATCTTTTTAGATATTTTGAAATAGTTCAATGACTATTTTAGGAATTAGTTCAATGAAAAACTTTGAAATAGTTCGATAACCTTATTCTATGACGAGTGTAAATTGTAGGACCCATAATTTTCAAATCACTTGGTCTGTCACTCTCTCCTTCTCTCCTTCCCCGTGTCAACTCATTCCATTTGATACAGAACATGAACTAATAATCTTGGTCTCTTTTGCATTGATAAAATTAGTAAGTTGTCAAGTAATACTTTGAAGTTTGTTCAATTATTACCCGAAAGGAAAGGGCAAGGGTGATATGATAATGGTTTAAACATTCATATGAAATCAATAGTAAATATAAACTGAGACTATAAGTAAAGGTTGTCAAGTGGTCGGGGTACGGGATATAGAGGAACTCAGATTTGAGGGCTTGGATAGGGACCGGGTGAGGACTTTGGGAAGTGGGCTTGAAAGGGACCGGGCCTAAGGGGCCTAGCAGGGGAGCTGGCCCGAGCCCCTTACCCCTTTAGGTGAGCTTGTGTTTGGGGGTTCGAGTTAGGGCTTTTCGGGATATTTTTATTTTTTAATATTAAATCAATAATTTAAAAGGACATCTATAAGCAGCAAAAAAAATACCTCAAAGTAGATCTACTAAATATGGAATTAACTTTCTTGCCATATTTTGAAATTTGCATACATTTGAGAATTTCAGTTTATTTTTTAAATTCTAATTTCTAGACTCGCAATTTTAATACAAATTGAGAAAGTACAAGATTATATATTTCTAAAGAATCTAATAAGGTTATTCATATCAAGACGACGTTCGGTTCGAGTTGGAAGATTCCTGTGTTGATCTATGCTATAATTGATTTTTTGTCTGATCCAAGTGAAAGAATTTTTTAATTTCTCTTTATGAAGGTTACAGTTTCTTCTCTCCGCGTAAATTCAATTTTGAATAAGGCAGACTTTTCTAATGTCTTTAATTGAGTGTCTTGTCATTTTTTATTCAAAGTCTTCCTCAGATGAAAATGCTTTTTGATGCCACGGTTGAAAGTGGCATCAGAAAGAATTGGGAATTGTTTTTCATTTTTCTTCCACCTTTTCAAAGGGTTGAATTTCTCTTCCTCGTCCGCATCTTTCAAACCCTACGATAGATAAACCTGAAGCTCGTTTAGTTATGAAGAAGTATCATATTATGAATTGCTAATTTATCAGAGTTGTATACTCATATGCAGCAATCAAAGTTTCATATAAAGAATTTCATCTAGCTGGACATGACTTTAGTATTTTTATTTGTCAAAGACTTACCCCATCATATTTTTTGAAGAATTATCTAATTCTAATATTTTTCTGATAGTAAGATATGTAAATAAGTGCAAATCAAAATTTTAAGTTATGGTGCAAAATCATCCATATTGTTTATGCCTAAATTTGCCCAATAAGTTAAATAGATAAAATTAAAGAGGTACTCAAGAAATATAGAAAATACTAAGGAAAAGTAATAAAAGCATAGAAAAATAGATTGTATTCATTGAGAATAGGTGGATTCTTGTAGAATCACTTGATGATCAGTACAACAGGGGGAGAGGGGGTATTTATAGTTATAAATTTACCTCAGTCCTAATTATGGTAAAATACAATCACTATTGGCAATGAGCTTACTTTCTCAAGGCGGTGACACTAATTAACTCTAACTAAGAGACTGTAATCCTAAGGCGGTGGGATGTATGCTTTACAACTCAAGGCACGTACCTGATAAGCGGTCGTAGCTTATGGGATAGGCATATATCCTCAGCGCACTGTGGCTTATAGAGTAAGTCTAATCTCTGCCAGCTGGATTCGTATTCACGTAATTGTAGGTGGCGTATTTTTACCTATACAAATATCATTAGTTACAATTAAAATATAAATACGACATACACATTTAATATACCCAGTGATAATCTCACAAGTGGGATCTGGGGAAGGTGAGATGTATGTATACCTTACACCCATCAAGGTGGAGATAAAACTAAAGTCACTATTACATAGAAACAACAATAACATTGATATTACAAATTATAGCAATATTTTCTATAAACAAGATGCTTAAAAAGGGAAACCCTAACCTCTATCTCACATCTTATCCCCTCCCCCTGCTGCCACTATCGGTCAGCCGCCACCATCGATCCACTGTCGCTCGAAAGTTTTGCTGGAAAATTTGTCGGACTGTTTCATGAAACCAAAAATTCAAAAAAAAAAGAAAGAAAGATACGCAAATAAATATATGAAAAATATAAAGATACGCAGGATATAGAATAAAGACATCAAAAAGTTTAAAAAGACACACAATAGATAAAATAGAAACAACTAAAAATATTAGAAAAGGCATAGATACACTAGAATAGTGTCGATACAAATAGAAATAATGTATAGACAACAAAAACACTAAAAATATCATAGATACAAGTAGAAACAATGTACAAACAGTGTAGAAATAGTGTTGATATATGTAAAAATAGTATAGAAACATCAGACACAACAAAAAAATAGAAACACTAGAAATAGTGTAGATACAAGCAGATATGGTGTAGAACCGATGGAAACACTAGAAATAGAGTAGAGAAACAGTATAGAAACAACAAAAATACAAGAAATAGTGTAGATACAAGTAAAAAAAATATAGAAACATTAAAAACAGTGCAAATATAGTGAGATACACATGAGATACAATAAAATAAAAGGATTAAAAAAATTGAGCGGAAAAATACCAGATCTGACCAGAAGACACCAGATCCAATATAGAAAATACTAGATCTTGCCGAAAAATATCAAATTTGACTGCTCTAGATTTGAACGGAATATATTAAATTTTTATCGAGAAACACTATATTTGAACGAAACATACCATATAAAAAATAGAACTATGCGCGAGTAATGTTGGAGCAGCGGCCTAAGCAAAAAAAGGATGAGGAGAAGGTCGAATCTTGACAAAAACCACAAAAAAAAATTAGGCTAGCGCCGGATATGACAGCGACAAAGAAGACTGATGTGGTCCGCATCCACACCTCAAATAGAATGTGTAACAATCAAAGCAATATAATTTACCCATCTAGGAGTCGGGGTCGAATCCACAGGGAACAACGTGATGTGATTAAGGTAGTGAAGGAACAAAACCTACTGAACTAAGCCAAATGAGGAGGTAATGATAAAAGAGTAATACCAACAAATATTGAATAGTCTAGGAGCGAATAATGTGATCAATGGCCACTCAATCAAGGGATTACAAGGTGGTAGATCGTGGAGAATGCAAATCGACTCAATGTTCATCAATTTCACATAAAGTGTCCCAACCAATTAAGATTTAGGCGTTCACTATGACATTCAAGCTACCATACCGAAAAGCCCCTTTTGGTAGCTACCAAGCGTAACATATACTAACCCTTTTGGTATTAGATGTGTTGCACTGAGCCCAATTGATAGTGCGTCCAAGTAAGGTTATCCTCATTTGGCTGTTCAAATTCGTTACCCGGGGTAACCGATAACATACCTATCCCTGGTTCCTTGTTAGCCACTATCCCAAAACAGTCTTTCGATCTAGTTTCGGTACCAAAGGAATAGAACTAGTATTTTGCAACTACCAATTCTTAAGATTTAAAGCATGCCGTGATTAAATAGCCAAATACCCAAATCAATAATGACAAGAACACAATAGCTCAAAAGCACAAAGGTGTCAATTACAAGTCCTAGTTCCACAAATCGATCAAGTAAACATGTTCATAATGTCAATATTACTACAACTAACCAAATATGAAATTACAAATCAAGGTAATGAAGGAAAGAGTTAAGAATTTCTCACTTGAAGCTTTACACTTCAAACCCTAGGCTTGGTTGGTGAATCCTTGCTCCAAAGCTTGAGAGAATAGGCAAAGATGCCCTCAATATTGTTCAATGTATTAATTATATATTCCCCAATTTAGTTGATGTGAATTTCCGTTCTATCCTAGTTCTGCACAGATGTGCTACTATGATGTCGCAATGCATCAAGCACGGTCGGGCAGAGTACTTCTGCAAATGCCCGCGTTCGCATCACACAATCCGCGGTCGCATCACGCAATCCGCGGTCGCGTTCTCTTCTCTGATGCTTCTGCACGGTAGCGATGGTTCTCTCATGGTCGCGAAGACCAGATTGTTAGACAGTTCCTGCCGTTTGATCATTTGTCTTCATTTTGACTTGTTTTCATCCCAAAATAAATCTTCAATGCACAACTTGGGAGAATGACTTTTTAAGGTACTTTGGAGAAATTGAATTATATTTTTGTCCCAAACTAGAGAAAAATGATTTTTTTAGATACTTTGAAATAGTTCAATGACCATTTTAGGAATTAGTTCAATGAAAAACTTTGAAATAGTTAAATGACCTTATTCTATGATGAGTGTAAATTGTTGCACCCATAATTTTCAAATCACTTGGTCCGTCACTCTCTCCTTCTCTCCTCCCCCGTGTCAACTCATTCCATTTGATACAGGACATGAACTAATAATCTTGGTCTCTTTTGCACTGCTAAGACTAGTAAGTTGTCAAGTAATACTTTGAATTTTGTTCAACTATTACCCGAAAGGAAAGGGCAAGGGGATATGATAATAGTTTAAACATTCATATGAAATCAATAGTAAACGTAAGCTGAGACTATAAGTTAAGGTTGTCAAGGGGTCGGGGTACGGGATATAGGGGAACTCGGATTTGAGGGCTTGGATAGGGATCAGGTGAGGACTTTGGGAAGGAGACTTGAAAGGGACCGAGCCTAAGGGGCCTAGTAGGGGGAGCCGGCCCGAGCCCCTTACCCCTTTAGGTGAGCTCGTGTTTGGGGGTCCGAGTTAGGGCTTTTCGGGTTATTTTTATTTTTTTAATGTTTAAATTAATAATTTAAAAGGACAACTATAAGGAAAAAAAATACCTCAAAGTGGATCTACTAACTATGGAACTGACTTTCTTGCCATATTTTGAAATTTGCATACATTTGAAAATTTCAAGTTTGTTTTTTGAATTCTAATGTCTAGACTTGCAATTTTTAATACAAATTGAGAAAATACAAGATTACATATTTCTAAAGAATCTAATAAGGTTATTCATATCAAGACGACATCCGGTTCGAGCGGGAAGATTTCGGTGTTAATCTATGCTATAATTGAATTTTTTGTCTGATCCAAGTGAAAGAATTTTTCGATTTCTCTTTATGAAGGTTACAGTTTATTCTCTTCGCGTGAATTCAATTTTGATTAAGGCAGACTATCCTAATGTATTTAATTGAGTGTCTATCATTTTTCATTAAAAGTCTTCCTCGGATGAAAATGCTTTTTGATGCCACGGTTTAAAGTTGCATTAGAAAGAATTGGGAATTGTTTTTCATTTTTCTTCCACCTTTTCAAAGCGTTGAATTTTTCTTCAGTGTCCGCATCTTTCAAACCCTATGATAAATAAAGCTAAAGCTCGTTTTGTTACGAAGAAGTATCATATTATGAACTGCTAATTTATCAGAGTTCTATACTCATATGCAACAATCAAAGTTTCATACAAAGAATTTTATCCAGCTGGACATGACTTTGGTATTTTTATTTGTCAAAGACCTACCCCATCATAACTTTGAAAGAATTATCTAATTCTAGCATTTTTCTGATGGTAAGATATGTAAATAAGTGCAAATCCAAGCTTTAAGTTAGGGTGCAAAATCATCCATATTGTTTATACTAAGGAAAAGTATATAAGCAGAGAAAAATAGATTGTATTCCTTGAGAATAGGCGGATTCTTAGAGAATCGCTTGATAATCAGTACAACAGGGGGAGAGGGGTATTTATAGTTATAGATTTATCTCAGTCCTAATTATGGTAAAACACAATTACTATAGGCCATAACCCTACTTTCTCAAGGCGGTGACACAAATTAATCCTAAATAGGAGATTGTAACCCTAAGGCGGTGGATGTATGTTTTACAACCCAAGGCCCGTACCTGATAAGCGGCCGTGGCTTATGGGGTAGGCGTATATTCTTAGCGCCCGGTGACTTGTAGAGTAAGTCTATCTCTGCCAGCTAGATTCGTATCCCCGTAATTGTATGTGGCGTATTTTTACCTACACAAATATCATTAGTTAAAATTAAATTATGAATATGACATACATATTTAATATTTAAAAATATCAGAAAATGGTGGTGGCAATTAGGGGTTATAAACTGAATTACAAACTAAATAAAACCGATAAACCAAGTCAACTTGAAAAAAAATCAATTAGTGATTTGGTTTCGTGTCATGAAGAAAAGGACTGACATATTAGATTTAGTATAGTATTAAAAAAAATAGAACCAAATCGAAATCGAACAAAACTACCGTACAATTTTGTTCAATAAACCTTTAGATGTTTGACACATGTCAACTACTTAATCTAACACTAATCTTTATTTATTGACTTTATACACCAACACGCCGTTCTTCCTTAACTACCTTCTCGTGTCCTAGTCTGCAACTAAGAGTTTTACCTCAAAACTTCAAAACCTCTATTGTTAATGATAATAGAACAGAGAATTTTCCAACAGAAAGCAACAATCATTTATGCAGAACTATGCAACTTCTTTAAAATTAAAAAATAAATAAAACAGAAACAAATAGAAAGAAAGAAACAGCAAACTAAAGTCCTATTTCCCCTAGAAATTCCTAATTTTTGTTTTACCCATCAACGGGTTGTATAAGAAAAAGTCTTAATGCATTTCTTTGTGAACAAAAATTCAATTGGAGTATAATTTCGGACTCTTTCATTCACATTTGTGGAAAATGTAATTTTGTATTTGGGCCTCAAAAGAATTGCTATTGATAACGCTTGCAGAATGCCTTATAGCAGTTTGTAATGTGGAGGCCTTATTCTCCAAGACTGAGGTTTCTTAAAGGTGGAAATAGGCTGAAAGGAAGTTGGTTTACACTTTATATTTGGGAAGGAGAGATTGTGCGGCTAGAAAGAAAGATTATCGTTAGATTAAGTAGTTGACATGTGGCAAAAATCTAAAAGTGCATTGAACAAAATTGAACAAAAGTGTACTGGATGGGATTTCAACCCTCCCTCTCTCTCTCTCTCTCTCTCTCTCTTTATATATATATATATATATATATATATATATATATATATATATATATATATATATATATATATATATATATATATATATATATATGAATTCATAGTCAAAGCGACTCCCATAGGAAAAGAGAATAAGAAGAGTTGAGAAAAAACTCTTTGATTCTTCAGTTCCAATAGTTTTGATGCATTTCCAAGCTCCTAAGTGCTTCAACAATGGTGGTCTAGCCTTCCCAGGTCAAGATGTGGGTGGAAAATAGGTTAGAAAACATTTTATATCTCGTGTGAAACTTATGGACAACTTTGCCCCTCGCCAATTCTCGCCAGAAATTTTGCCTTCATGGCTGGATCATGGCCTTACGATGGCTGGGCCGTGAGGTTTGAAAATTCTGCTTTCGACTTCATGGCTGAATCATGGCCTTACAATGGCTGGGCCGTGACATTTCTTCATCAAATTTCTTCCATGGCTAATCCACGGCCTTGGTACCTTACAGCGCTGTAAATTAACTTCATTTTGCTCCAAATCATCAAACTTTAACGCTTTTTCATACCACTTGATTCCTACACATTCAAACACCTAATATAAGCACAAAATACTATTGTTCATGCTAAAATAATCCACAAAATAACCAAAACATGAGGTAACTAATACTAAAATATATGCATTTTTAGCCTAACATCACCGATCACGCCCAAAACTCATCCTCAAAAGGATAAGCGGTCGCTGCAAATATAACCCGATTTAACAAGTTCTGGGTCGAATCCCACAGGGAGCAACGTCAAGTTCTAGTAACTTCAATAGCCAAAGATTCAAAGTTCAACAATAATGTTTCAATTATTGAACTATTGATTTAATTAACAATTAAATAAGTTCACTTAAGAATAAGAAAAATTGAACTATCAGATGTTAAGAAGCCTAGGATAATGAATTCCCCAATTACTTGGTTAGTCCTGAGTTCACTCCAAACTTGCACGAAATACTATTCTATTGGCCTTGAACTTAAACTTGTTCGCTAGAGTTTCCCAACTACTAACAACACCGTTCTTGAGCTATTTTTCCCAAAATAATCAAGACCATTAAGAACTGTCTAATTTCAGGCCACAATCGAATCACGATATCCCTATAATTACTCTAAATCAGTTTAAGTAATCCCGTATCATAACCTGAAGTACTGTTATCTGACTGACCTAACTCAAACGTCTTTCCGAAGATCATTCAAGTAAAAAAGGCACGACAATTGGAGGCCTAACAATTGAATTCAATAAAAACACAGCCAAATAAATAGAATGTTGTACTACTCAATCTTGGAGTTACTCAAAACTACCCCAATAATGGGTTCATCAAAATCCTAGAGTAGAAATTTAGCTACTCATAATTATGTTAGACAATAATGAATTCATAGTCAAAGCAACACCCATAGGAAAAAAGAATAAGAAAAGTTGAGAAAAATTCTTTGATTCTTCAGTTCTAATGGTTTTGATGCGTTTCCAAGCTCTAAAGTACTTCAACAATGGTGGTCACACTCTCCCAAGTCAAGATGGCGGCTGAAAATAGGTTAGAAAACCTTTTATACCTCGTGTAAAACTCGTGGGCAAGTTTTCCCCTCGCCACTTTTCGCCAGAAATTTTGCCTCATGGCTGGATCATGGCCTTACGATGGCTGGGCCATGAGGTTTGAAAATTCTGCTTTCGTCTTCAAGGCTGAATCATGGCCTTACGATTGCTGGGCCATGACGTTTCGTCTTCAAATTCCTTTCATGGCTAATCCACAGCCTTGGCACCTTACAACGTTGTAAATTAACTTCATTTTGCTCCAAATCATCAAACTTTAACACTTTTTCATACCACTTGATTCCTACACATTCAAACACCCAATATAAACACAAAATACTATTGTTCATGCTAAAATAATCCACAAAAGCACTAAAACATGAGGTAACTAATACTAAAATATATGTATTTTTGGCCTAACATCACCACCCCACACTTAAGATTTTGCTCGTCCTCGAGTAAAGAAAAAAAACACATAGAAAGTAGGCATTTCAACAAGATTAGGTAAGAACTCATGACAAACAACCTAACCGAACTCACCTATGAAATTCAAACTGAAACGACCTCAGTTAGTCGTTTCGGAAGTTAGGACTTCGATTGGCGTGCCGATAATTTTAAAATATTCGTAATATTCATTGAGACTTATCGGTAAAATTTGAGCTATATCAGACCTCGTTTGGTAGGCATCGGAAGAAGGTTTCAGTATTTATTGTCGATAAATATTAAAAAGAGATTTTCGAGCTCGGTTTTAGCGAACAAGCTCCGATTCAAAATTCGAAAGCGCCGTTGGGTTCGTATGATTATTTGTGACTTTCGTGAACTTTCGAAAATGAATTTCGATGTTGTTCGGCTAGTTTTCGCTAAAATGCGAAAGTTATATAATTTGACCTTTTTCTATTTAATTGGCATATTGAGCTTCGGGAGTCTGATTTGAGATCCGCCTTAGCGAATATGTTAAATATATTTTGTATAACTTGTATACAAAATTTAAAATTATTTCTAATATCGTAGGGTACCGTTTTAATTTTTACCGTAACAGCGAATTTTAAAAGATAAAGAAAAAAAAGAGAAAACGAAAAAAACTAAAAAAGTTAGGCGGTGGGCATATATGCAAGAGCATATATGCTAAGTTCTTAGCAGAAGCAGTAACAAAAACGATTTCAGAAGCGGAGAAAAATAAAATGGCGCAGAAATGGAAAAAAATGACAGAAAATGAGAAAAGGGGCCGGAGAAAAGTAGAATTTTCACCCTGAAACATTCAGGTAATGATCGTAATATATTATTTGAGTTTATTACGTGTGTTTGAATATGTTTTAACGGTAAAATGTGGAATATTATACATCATTTTAATAAGTTCAATTAATAGTTTAAAGGGTCAAACGGACCCTGATAATGAAATTGATAATATATTCGTACTCAGGGAGTTATGGGGAACTTATAAATGTAATTTATTTAGAGTTTGGTTATGTGACCATAAATCCTGTACATAGGCCTGGCCTGCGTATTGCGTATGTGAATAGGGTATCAGGTTCCTACTTGGATTGCCCTAAGATGTGAGGAATGAAGCCTTTAGCCTAATTTAATATATTTTTCTGTTTATTGAATAAAGTGGGATCGTTTGGCAATGAATTCAAAGGACAAAGCGGTTGTTGAGTAATTGTGCTAACTTTGTAACAAGGTAAGTGTTTATATCCATTTCTTTGGAGGCACCTGGCCTTGTGGATTTTCTACCACGTGTTCCTAACGTGTGTAGCTGCCGATAGGCGTACTCCTTATGCCTTAGCTTTGATTACATTGTGTATAATATGTTATGTCCTGTTGTTTGTATTGCATTGATGAACTGAGCATTGTACTCTGGCTGTGAGTTGGCATCTACTTCCCGGCTGTCGATGAAAGTTCCGCGCCGGTGAAGGGTTATTATTGCATCACATTGTATTCATATGCATTGTATATCATTCATATGCATTACATTGCATATCATATTGGGTTCAGGAGTATTCCGCCCCAGGAGCAGGAGTATTCCGCTCCATTGTATCATATTGAGGGTAGGAGTATTCTGCCCAGGAGCAGGAGTATTCCGCTCCATTGTATCATATTGAGGGTAGGAGGATTCCGCCCCAGGAGAGTGCAGGAGTATTCCGCCTCAGCTTTACATTATATCGGGTGCAGGAGTATTCCGCCCCAAGAGAGTGCAGGAGTATTCTGCCTCTGGTTTATATTATATCGGGTGCAAGAGTATTCCGCCCCAAGAGCAGGAGTATTCCGCTCCAGTTGGTTATCAGATTGGATTCCCCTCGAATGCAGGAGTATTCCACTTCGGGATGGGATTACGGGCACATGTGACCCTTTGCATCATATTTCATTTCATCTCACTTCATTTCATTTCATCTCAATTCATACCATTGTGTAGACTTGCGGTACATGACTACTGTTCTGCTTATATGTGCATTGCTTATTTTTTGATATGTTCTGGCACGCACCCTTGGTTGAGTTTAGAAGTTTCTTACGTGTTTCCGGTTTTTATCTGGCTCTGCCTTTTTATAATTTAAATAAAAGGATTTTGGTTTATCTGTTTCTTCTTCCTGGCTAGCTATCCTATTCTTTGAGGTGGCTAATCTGCCCCACTTATTGAGTCCTTTTGACTCACCCTTGTTTGTTGTTTGTTTCTTGTCTATCTATTTCGTTTCGGCAGGTTCGCTCCAGGATTGAGTTCGCCACGTTGTGAAGGAGCCGTCAGCTGTCAGGGTGAGCCAGCTTTTATTCTGGATGGCCACCAGTTTATTGGTTATTATTTCAGTTGCATTATGCTCCCTTCAAGAGGTATCTGTCTTCTTTTGTACTCTTAGATGTCTAGTCTGAATAACCCTAAACTTAGTATGTTGGGTAGTCTGTTGTAATTTCTTTCATACAGCTTAGAGGTATCAATATGTCTGTGTTTGTTTTTAGTCATGTCCTTATTTATGAATTATTATATTTATTTTCCTAATTTAATTGGTATGGGCCGGGTCTAGGGGAGGATGTCGGGTGCCCGCACGGCCTAGTCGAAATCTGGGTCGTGTCAGTTGGTATCAGAGCCCGGTTTAGAGTCTATCCAGACTAAGACAGTGTCTAGTAGAGTCTCGCTGATGGGTACGTAGACGTCCGTACTTATCTACGAGAGGCTATGATGGCATTTAGGAAGTTTCACTTCCTTCATTTCTGATCGTGCGTCGGTCTAGGATTCAAAAGTATTTTCGTTAATTCATTAATTTCTTCGTGGTAATTGTGTACCTTCGTGCGATAAATCAGCAAACGGTATGAGTTCAAGACGAAGCAGTCTAGCCTGGGGCAAGCACTGATGAAGCCCGAGAGTTTTGATCGTGTTGACGATCTAGTTACGGAGGTCCCAACTGTACGAGCTCGCGATGGGCAAGGGAGCAGGGCCTTCCTTGTGGTTCCCTTGGCTCTCTACGATGCTTTTACGAGAATCTTGGCGACGCAGATACCGCAAGAACCTATTATTCGTTAGGCAGCCTATCAGGTTGCCGCAAATGGAGACGTTCGATCTTAGGGAGCTCCTATTCCAGTTCTTAATGTTGCCGCAATAAAGTATGTTCCGAGGCAGCATGTGTTGTGCCTCTAGTTGTTCTGGCTGGTTAGCTAGCCGAGGTATCAGTTCGATCTGAGTGCCTAAAGAGGTTGCATTATTTTACGCGGTTGAACCTTCCGATATTCTTAAGCAATGCATCAGATAGACCTCGTGATTCTTTTTAAAATGAAATGATGTCAGCGTATCCTTCAGGCTCTTGATTATATCGAGTGGTATGGTGTTGCTTATTCTTTTTCCAGTTTTAAGGTCCAGCCCTGGATTGGTAGATTGTTCTCTTATTAGCTAACTTAGTTCGGTTTTTCTTCTAGATTCGTGGAAAAGTTCCTTTCGAGTAGCGAGCGACATGAAGAGTGTTTCCAGTTTGAGTGGATTGGACAGGGTAGCCTGTCTGTTAGCCTGTTGGTGTTTCAGAATATAAGATTGAATTTTATAGAATGGCTGAATATGCATTAGAACTAGTCCATGAGCTTTTCGAGAGTTTCAAAGATTTATTGATGATCTTTCTCCTTCCTTGAGATCCCAGATGGCTGGAGAGATTGAGGTCGGGATCTCATTTGATGTCGTTGTTGATATTGCTCAAAGGTATTAGACATACCATAAGTTAGAGTGGGAGAGCAAGAGATCCCGTGGCCCTGGTGGGCAACCATGGTACCTCATTTGGAGGTAAAAGTTCTGATTATTTTGGGAGGTCACCTTCTAGGTTATCTCAGCTTGTGTCATGTGATTCTTAGAGTGCGCGGGTAGTTCATCAAGATTAGACTCAGCTTTCTCTTTGTAGCTTTCAACAATCTGTCCAGCTCCTATATTCAGTGAAAAGGTGTTATCGTTGTCGTGAGTCTGATTATCCTTTTAGGAGTTTTCCTGTTATCGCTGTCATGAGTCTGGCTATCCTTTGAGAAGTTTTTCTTTACTTCGGCAGGTAGGCAGTCGTCCTTTCTCTCTTCATCAGGCACCTGCTCAGTTGTAAGGGATTTTATTTAGATCTTTATCAGCAAAAGAAATACCACCATCCAGTAGAGGTTGAGAGTGTGGTGGCAGTGGTTCTCCAGAAAGTGATTGCCAGGGTAGTGGCTCAGCTCAGCTGCAGAGGCAGTTTTATGAACTGCCAGTCTGGCAGGATGCTGAGGCATCTGATGTAATAGACCCGAGTATTTCTTCTTCTCTTAAATGTGAGTAAGATTTGATTCTTTTGATCGATCTGGAAATGGTGTGTCTTATCATGTTTCGATGGTTTCCTTGGATGTCGTTTCTATTAAGAATCGGTTGCGGTAGAGGGGTGAGCTTCTAATATGATTTATTCCTGGCATTTATGATGACCCTACTAGTTTATCTGGTTTAAATGTGAGAGATTTGTGAGTGAGTATCGGTATTTTTCTACTTGGCATCTTGTTACGCCACCTTCTGTTATTATGTCAATTTAGTTTACCTCTTACCTCGAAATTCAATGTTGATAGGATGATGGGATCCTAATTCGTCACCATCCGAAAGTGTTATCGTTTCTTCCGGTGCAAATTGATTAGTAAGTAATATTCGATCTACGTATCTCATCTTGGTTCAAAATGCTAGTAAAGTCATGTTATCCTATGAGCTTATCTGGGTTATAATAGGGTTTCTGGTAAATTGTCAGATGTTCCTTCTTATTGGGAGGTTAAATTGGCATGGATGTTGTTCCATAGAGCTAATTTAATATCTATTTCTGCAATTGCGATTCTTTGGCTAGCTTGACTCGTAAATAGTCTAGCTCTGGTAGCCAAATAAATAAGACGATGAGCTTCATAAAGATCTAATTATTTCTATCCTCAGTTTATTGTCATCTCTTCTTCTTTCGACACTGGTGAGCTTAGCCGATCGATAACCTATTGTGATGTTCCCTGTGTTGAGCCAGAGTGCATGTCAAGGTAACCGGGTAAGCATATTATTGTTTTGGATACAAACACTTACATTTTCCAAAAGATAGCACTGCTAAGAACCACGGTAAAAGATGTCCAAAATAGTAGCACAAAATGTTTCAAAATCTGGAAAATTATTTTTATCTTCGGACAGCTGTTAGTAGTTTGCGCATAACTCCTTGTACAAAATTGATATCAAGATGCTTCAAGATTCCCTGGAACCTTAAGACATATATCTAAAACTTTTATGAAGACTATAAAGTCTATAACTTTGATCTATACTCTGAAAATTAGGTTGAAAATCAGGACAGTGGTGCTGTCTAGACATTCTATCTGCGGATTTGTTATGTCATCTAGTTGTCTCATCTTGTTATCCGTTTAACATGTTTATGTTATCAGTTTATCCGGGTATCCATTCCCTTGTATAGTATAATGCTGGTTCTGTTTTGCGGATCATCCAGTTTCAGGGGAAACTCTACCGAAATTTTTATATAGAAGTACCATCCATCAGGCGGTGGTGTTTACAGCAAAGGTATGGAGTTGTGAACTCGAGAGTTGCAGCTGGTTGGAAACTCGAAAGGGTAGTTGGTAGCTTAGGTCTGCCTACGTTCATCTTTTAGCTAAATCTTCTTTAGTCCAGCGAGAATTCAAATAGCTGCATGAGTGTGTGCTTTAGGTGGAGGAGTCTTCCTCCAAATACTGAATGGTAATACTAAATCTCCGAGGTGTTGATACCACTTTTCTCACGACCCAACCTAGGGCACAACAGGAACCTACAATGAGTGTCTATCACTGCTAAACCCACTAATAATTTATTAATGATAGAGATAAGTTGGAAACCTGATCATATATACGTACCTATCTGCTGAAAGCATAAAGTCTAGAAAGATGACACGGCTTTAACTTGCTGGTAATTAGAACACTGAGCCACAAATTCTACTAAGTCACACTTTATTCCGTCCCACCAATAACTCTGCTTAAGATCATGGTACATCTTAATCGAACCTGGATGAACAGTGTGTTTGGAATAATGTGCCTTTATCATAAACTAAATCTGCAACATCAGGAACACAAAGTCTATCTTTATACATGAGAACACCGTCAGTAGTAACCATGTATGGTGACTCCAGTTTTCTTTTGGCTATTTGTCTGTATTTAACTAGAACTGGATCCTTATATTGATGCTGTTTTATTTCATGAAAATTTAGAGTTAAAGGTCTAGTGCAGCTTGTCGACAATCCACCATTGGTATGTATATCTCCTTCACACCTCAACTCTTTGAGAAGTTACTTTAGCGATATAAGTGCACTTGTAATCAACTTTGTGCTAGTATTCTGCCTCAGATCATGGTCCAACTACATGTCTCTTTTGTATTTACTTTTTCAAGTCATAATAATTCAAATTCAAAGACAATACCCTGAGGTAGATGTTCAGCCTGAAGATCATTCTTGGTCTACATCATACCATCCAGTAGTAGTTATATGATCCTTATCCTTATACGATAGACCTTGTTCAAATGAACCTTTGACATACATTAGGATATGAGTAACTACATTCCCACAAGGAGCTTGCGGAACAACACTAAAATCAATTGAGATGTTGCATAGTGCATTCATAAAAATAATATAGCTTGCATCAAATCTTCTATAGTGTGTAGTAATAAGGTACTTCAAAAGCTTCCCCTATTGCATCAAGCGTGAGCTAATTTTTAGTTCCATCGACCTGTTCTATATCAAAAGCTATATCGAAGGGGTGATTATCGGCTGAATCACGTTAACCCATTCAAAGTTTCATGTATCTTTGCTTCGAAAATATAGAACTCTATTCCCGTGATCGAGGAAGACTCAGCTTAGTCAGAATAAGCTGTGTAATGGTATTATCATATTATCCAGATATATTTTATTCTAAAAGTTCGATATGCGTGTTATAATTCTGATCCTGTAATCAGGAAATAATACCCGTGGAGTAGCTTATGAAGGTCGTGCAAGTTCTTTTGCTATCTGCGTGAATTTTTCATTAGATTTAGGCTCGTTCGAGGACGAACGAAAGTTTAAGTGGAGGAGAATGAAACGACCTCGGTTAGTCGTTTCGGAAGTTAGGACTCCGATTGGCGTGCTGATAATTTTAAAATATTCATAATATCCATTGAGACTTATCGGTAAAATTTGAGCTAAATCAGACCTCGTTTGGTAGGCATCGAAAAAAGGTTTTAGTTTTTATTGTCGATAAATATTAAACAGAGATTTTCGAGTTCGGTTTTGGCGAACGAGCTCCGATTCAAAATCCGAAAGCGCCGTTGGGTTCGTATGATTATTTGTGACTTTCGTGAACTTTCGAAAGTGAATTTCGATGTTGTTCGGCTAGTTTCCGCTAAAATGCGAAAGTTATATAATTTGACCTTTTTTCATTTAATTGGCATATTGAGTTTCGGGAGTCCGATTTGAGATCCGCCTTAGCGAATATGTTTCATATATTTTGTATAACTTGTATGCAAAAGTTGGAATTATTTTGAATATCGTAGGGTACCATTTTAATTTTTAGCGAATTTTAAAAGAAAAAGAAAAAAAAAAGACAAAAAGGCAAAAACTTAAAAAGTTAGGCGGTGGGCTAGTGCATATATGCTAAGTTCTTAGCAGAAGCAGTAACAAAAACGATTTCGGAAGCAGAGAAAAATAAAATGGCGCAGAAATGAAAAAAAAAATGCCAGAAAATGAGAAAAGGGGCCGGAGAAAAGTAGAATTTTCACCCTGAAATATTCAGGTAATGATCCTAATATATTATTTGAGTTTATTACATGTGTTTGAATATGTTTTGACGGTAAAACTTGGAATATTATACATCATTTTAATAAGTTCAGTTAATAGTTAAAGGGTCAAACGGACCCTGATAATAAAATTGATCATATATTCGTACTCAGGGAGTTATGGGCAACTTATAAATATAATTTATTTAGGGTTTGGTTATGTGACCATAAACCCTGTACATAGGCCTGGCCTGCGTATTGCGTATGTGAATAAGGTATCAGGTTCGTATCTGGATTGCCCTAAGATGTGAGGAATGAAGCCTTTAGCCTAATTTGATATATTTTCTGTTTATTGAATAGAGTGGGATCGTTTGGCAATGAATTCAAATGACAAAGCAGTTGTTGAGTAATTGTGCTAACTTTGTAACAAGGTAAGTTTTATATCCATTTCTTTGGAGGCACCTGGCCTCGTGGATTTTCTACCACGTGTTCCTTACATGTGTAGCTGCCGATAGGCGTACTCCTTACGCCTTAGCTTTGGATTTACATTGTGTATTATATGTTATGTCTTGTTATTGGTATTGCATTGAGGAACTGAGCATTGTACTCTGGCTGTGAGTTGGCATCTACTTCCCGGCTGTCGATGAAAGTCCCGCGCCGGTGAAGGGTTATTATTGCATCACCTTGCATTCATATGCATTATATGTCATTCATATGCATTACATTGCATATCATATTGGGTGCAGGAGTATTCCGCCCCAGGAGCAGGAGTATTCCGCTCCATTGTATCATATTGAGGGTAGGAGTATTCTGCCCAGGAGCAGGAGTTTTCTGCTCCATTGTATTATATTGAGGGTAGGAGGATTCCGCCCCAGGAGAGTGCAGGAGTATTCCGCCTCAGCTTTACATTATATCGGGTGCAGGAGTATTCCGCCCCAAGAGAGTGCAGGAGTATTCCGCCTCTGGTTTATATTATATCGGGTGCAGGAGTATTCCGCCCCAGGAGCAGGAGTATTCCGCTTCAGTTGCTTATCAGATTGGATTCCCCTCGAATACAGGAGTATTCCGCTTCGGGATGGGATTACGGGCACATGTGACCCTTTGCATCATATTTCATTTCATCTCACTTCATTTCATTTCATCTCAATTCATACCATTGTGTAGACTTGCGGTACATGACTACTGTTCTGCTTATATGTGCATTGCTTATTTGTTGATATGTTCTGGCACGCACCCTTGGTTGAGTTTAGAAGTTTCTTACGTGTTTCCGTCTTTATTTGGCTCTGCCTTTTTATAATTTAAATAAAAGGAATTTGGTTTATCTGTTTCTTCTCTCTGGCTAGCTATCCTATTCTTTGAGGTGGCTAGTCTGTACCACTTATTGAATCCTTTTGACTCACTCTTGTTTGTTGTTTGTTTCTTGTCTATCTATTTCGTTTCGGCAGGTTTGCTCCAGGATTGAGTTCGCCACGTTGTGAAGCAGCGAAGACGACTTCAGCTGTCAGGTCAAGCCAGCTTTTATTCCGGATGGCCACCAGTTTATTGGTTATTATTTCAGTTGCATTCTGCTTTCTTCAGGAGGTATCTGTCTTCTTTTGTACTTTTAGATGTCTAGTCTGGATAGCCCTAAACTTATTATGTTGGGTAGTCAGCTGTAATTTCTTTCATACAGCTTAGTGGTATCAATATGTCTGTATTTGTTTTTAGTCATGTCCTTATTTATGAATTATTATATTTATTTTCCTAATTTAATTGGTAAGGGTTCACCCGACGGGTCTAGGGGAGGATGTCGGGTGCCCGCACAGTCTAGTAATCCGGGTCGTGTCACAAACACCCTTTCTTTTGGTCATAATCAAGTATTGAAAATAGAAACCTATAGACCACTCAAGCTCCAATGACCTCACAACAAGAAAATGCTACCATACACACAACATATTATTTCAAAAGAAATTTTGGCATATAAATATCAAACCCCCTCACACTCACAAAGAAATATCTCATGTCTCACAGAAATGTACCATAGGCTTGCCCATTTTGTTGCTCTCCACTAATGTAGGAGTCCTGATCAAAAGTCAAGTAGGACTTTTCATAGGTTGCAATGTTGGCTTGGGGTAAGGTGTGGTACACTTTTGGGTATATAGTGACTAATTCTTCTCCTAAACACTTTAAGCATCACTCACTACTAATTTCCTCACCTATTCATATAACTGTAGTATTTCCCAAGATTCGTATCCATATCCACTTTCTAAGCTCAAGAGTCCTTTCTCTTATACCCTTTTTTTCCTCATTATTCATCAATTTACTCATCTCTTATTTTTTTCTTTTTTTTTTTCTTTGCTTTTTGATTTTTTTTTTTCTCTTTTTCACTTTTCACATTTTTGTATATGAGGAGAATATCAAGTATTTCTACCTTCATTCTTTTGCAACTTACTTCTCAAGTACACAACTCTTATGAATAACCCACCATCTTACCAATCACACAACTTAAAGTAGTTAAGGAGAAGATGGGTAACAAGAGAGGTAAAGAGCAAAAAAAGAAATATAGGCATAAAATGCCAAACATCACCACTCCACACTTAAACCTTTGCTCGCCCTCGAGCAAGTCACAACTAACTTCCCAACCTAGGTAGAAAAGGTCTGCCTATGACTATGGTTGATACCGATCATTGAACAAATGCACACATGACTACTATGGGTCCAACAAACATGCCAATAATATATCAAACTCAAAACATGAGAACAACCACCCCAAGATAACTCAAATACACAACCTCAACTCATTGCAACCATGCTCCCACAAAATCACACCTATCTACTCAACCAAGAAGCCACGACTTCACCTATTTCATGCAAACCATGTGCCCTCACCAAAATGAAGCAAGAGAGTGTCCCCCAAATATCACACACAACAATGAATATCAAGAATAGAACGGGGAAAATAACATAGAAAGAATTCACTCACTCTCATGAAAATCTCACATGTCACACACGATGTACCATAGGCTTGCCCGTAGTGTAGGACTCCACTAATGTAAGCTTATTCCAATCGGGATTAACTAGGACTTTAAAAAGGTCGTAATGTAGGCTAAGGGGCTGGTAGGATACATATGGGTAATAGTGACTACCTCCCTAAGCACTTTAACACATCACAATTAATTTAAGCACAAGTCTCATCAAAGCCACCCAATCAACAACTTTCACACACACCTTCTCAAACAAGTAGCAATTTTTCCTCTTTTAAGCACACACTAGCAAGGAATGGATATTCTTCTCTCTTTATTTCTTTTTCCAATTTTTTTCTCAACTTTGCTCCTTTTTTTTTCATTTGTTTTATTTTTCCTTTTTTTCCTATTCATTACTTTCCAACCTTGCCAATGCTCATAAACAACTACTACACAATTCATTACATATTCCCTTTATTGGTTCCACTAAAAAACCTCCCAATATTTCGACCACAACTCCACAATAATATCACATTATCAATTAAAGTGCTTAAGGAGTAAAGGGCCAAAGGAGAACAATTTAGAACAAGTGGGTAGGCTCGGGGTGTGGGTACCAACAAAAAGGTCAAAGAAATCACAACAATCAAGTCCAAGGTGTATATGTAAGGGTAGGCAAATCAAAAGAAGCCCTGTATCATTTCCCGACTAGAGCAAACCTAGGATTTCGCTTTGCACACATAGAGGGCAAGTTCTAGACACCAATATGCAAACATGGAGTAAATAAGAACATGCCTCACACACACATTGCACACGATCCACACAAAAAGGCTCCATCAACAACTCTCAATCAACCATTTAGAGTGCAACTTGTGGAAAATTAAGCACTAATGCACAAAGGTTCACAACAAAGTCAAGCAAGTGGACTCAAGCATCTCAAGGGGGCCGTTCCATTTTTTCTCTAGGCATGCGTCACAATTTAAACCCAAAGGACACCACAAATAGCACATGCAACAAGTTCAAGTCCACTGGTATCAAACAAATCAAAGGCACCTAGCATTCTACCTATTTTCTTCATCTAGGGTCACCTATACTAACTATTCTAATCCTAAAAGTAAAAACTACCCGGTCCAAAGGTCTCCCCATGGAAAAGAACGGAAGCCATAAGAAAAACAACGGGGTGGATGACATGTACCACTAATAAAGACTAAAAGGAAAATCTTTTTGGAATTTTTCATTGATTTTCTAATTTTTTTTTCAAAATTTTCATATATTAAAGCAAGAAAAAATCAAAATAAAGTCAAGTGAGAAAAGAAAATCCTACAGTACATGCATCCCTAACCTCAAAAATAAAGGGTAGTTCCCCGCCCCACACTTAAAACTAAGCAATGTCCTCAGTGCGACAAAGAAGCAAGTGTAAAAGTAAAGGAAACTTCCCTGAAAGCCAGCTGGCCTACAATGGGTGGTGCGCTGGAGTGCGGTCCTAGTCCTCCTCCTCCCTATCAGAGGCACCTCCCTCAGCATCAGTCTCCACAGCGTCACTGTCCGGATCACGATCAACAATGTCTGAATCAGTATTCTCATCCTCCTCCGGGGGCATCTCTACTGCTTGAGTCATGCCCAACAGGCGTCTCGAAGACTCCAATAAAGGCACTGTGTGATCAAGAGCCGCCATATCCATGCCAGCCTGCCGTGCCATGTGCTCCATCATCAAGTAGTGACGTGCGGACAAGTTGGCGTCTGTGTCCCGCCACTTATCTGCTATCAGTCTCACTGGTGCAGTAGTGGTCACACCCTTCACCGTGGCAATATCAAAAGGCTTCTCAATGTCGGGGACAATGCGATCCCCGATCTCATCCACTGGGACTCCAGCCTGCTCCAGATACCGAGTAAGAATGTTCCCAAAATACAAACGGCTACATGTCTTCGACTCCCTTTGCTCTCTCATCAACCTCAACATGTAGTAGTCGATGTTAACCGGCCTCCAGGTCATGAAAAAGTAAACAATGCACGCCCGAGTCTTGGTGACCTCGGTATAATGAGATGAAGGCAAGATGCGTGCATTTATCAATCTCATCCACACTCGAGCTGTTTTCAAAAATTGCGAGAAGAACATGAATTTGTGTCTTCCTGACACAGTTCGCTCCCACCTATGAGTGGAGCTCTCACCACACAATGTATCCCGCAGAGCCTTATAATCAGGCTTCCTAATAAAGTCTCTCAGCTCATCATAGTCGGGGTCCTCGACCCCCTAGAAAGCATTCAACGCCGTGTGGTCCAATCTCACCTTCACACCCCGAATAGTAACCATATCATCATCTCTCAATGCTTCATCCGGCTCCCAATTGGCATTGAGTTCCTGTACTAGGTCGAGGTTGGCATGCCCCGGACTCTCGAAGACCGAATGCAAGGCATGAATAGCATCACCCACACCTCGAAACTTTTGCATCAATCTCCTCTTGTCAATGGCTTGCTCGGGAATGTACCCCGCAAGCTTCACACTCTTGTACCAAGCTTGGCACTCACCCTTCTTCACAAAAGTGAGATCAAATCGTGTCTTGTCCCCGGGCCTTGGTATAGGCACCGCGTCTTTAGGAATTCTAGCCTTGGCCTTTGGCTTGGCCTTGGGCTTGGCCGGTGCCTTGCCCTTTGCCTTGCTAGATGAAGGCCCGGCTTGGAGTGATTTCTTAGGGGCCGAGGCGGATGAAGAACTTGGTTTGTGGGGGTGTTACAACCATGGTGCCTACAACAAACAAGAAAACCAATGTGAGATGTCAAATTAAGCACAAGACTTTTAATTCAAGCACAATTAGTAGGACACCACCCCACACTTATCGCTCATTCTATGTATCAACAATTCAACTCAATAACACGAGCGACCCCACACTTAGCTAAACTAGCATTGCACAAAATTGCCACGTTTGTGGACGTCATGATCAAGCTAGTGCAGGCACAAAATAGCCAATTTTTATGTATGTGCGACACTCAATGTTCATCTTAAGCCCAAGGATAGCATTGCTACTCAAGAATTCACAATATTAGGCAATTTTCATGGTTGAGGCTTTTTCACAAACACTTGGTGTGCACAATATTTAACTTTCAATTTTAATGGCTTTTGTAATGTGATAACCTTCCCAAATTGTTGGGAGATCCCTTTTTACAAGTACACAAGCTAACCATGAAGCATAATAATCAATTTAAGTAATTTAAGACCAAATTCTAATCATAAGCTTGCATACTAGTTAAGAAATTTACCATGGAAAGGGATTGTTAATCTTACATGTAATGGAGAGAGGAGGGGGAGAATTTACTTACTTGAAGATGTTAGATTGAGTGGAGAAGAACTTGTGATTGATTCAAGAATTAGGGATGATTTGGGGGAGATTTAGGGAGTGTTTTGAGAGAAAATAATGAAGAAAAGGGGAGGGGATCGGGTATAAAGGGGAGAAGGAATTCGGGTCGCGGGTTAAAACCCGTTTGGACCCGGATTTTACCGAGAATTGGCCTGGCGCCTTGGCCCACGCGGCGCGTCCCAACCGCGGTGGGATTTCTTGACAATCTGCTTGCCTCGGCGCTTTGGGAGGCGCGGGGCGCTCCCATCGTGCCAAGGCTCTTTGCTTCAGGTCTCTTTTTGCGCGTTGGGAGGCGCGGGGCGCTCCCAAACGCGCCCGAACAATTTTTTCCGCACCAAATTTTGATTCCAAGTGCGAACCCAGGCGCGGGACATCCCTCAAAGCGTCCCGTACCACTCAATACATTAACTGCATCTCGTTTAGCACTCCCGATACCTACAAAAACGACACACAAAAATAAAAACTACTTGACACTATAAAACACAAAACAACTAAACTATTACAAGTACAAACTCGGGTTGCCTCCCAAGAAGCGCCTTATTTAACGTCGTGGCACGATGAGTATCAATCATAGGTCCCTCAAAGTAATGGAGGTACGATGATTCACCGAACCTCCCCAATAATGCTTCACCCTTTGGCCATTCACCAAGAATGTTTTCTCCGAATCCGGGGCTTTCAATTCAACAGCTCCATGTGCGGTAACACGAACTACTTCAAACGGCCCCGACCATCTAGACTCCAACTTGCCCGGAAATAACTTCAACCTCGAGTTAAACAACAACACCAGTTGCCCGGGCTCAAACTGACGACGCTCAATATGCTTGTCATGCCACTTCTTTGTCCGTTCCTTATACAATTTTGCATTTTTGTAAGCATGGAAACGGAACCCCATACTTGGCCAACAATTCATTGAACAACCGGTTGCAAAAATGCGTACCTTCATCACTGATTATAGCACGCGGTGTCCCAAAACGAGTAAAAATATTTTTCTTCACGAATTTCACCACCACACTCGCATCATTTGTTGGAAGTGCAACAGCCTCCACCCATTTAGACACATAATCAACCGCCATGAGAATGTATTTATGGCCCATGGAAGGTGGGAACGGACCCATAAAGTCAATTCCCCAACAATCAAACAGCTCAATCTCTAGGATATTGTTCAAAGGCATCTCGTGACGCCTAGAAATAGTACCCATTCTTTGGCAACGATCACATTGCTTCACCAAAGCATGAGCATCTTTAAATAAAGTAGGCCAAAAAAAACCAGACTGAAGTACCTTTGCAGCTGTTCGATCTCTACCAAGATGGCCACCATAAGGAGAGGAATGGCAGCTCTGTAGAATCGGCTCAACTTCTTCCCTTGGAATGCATCTCCTAGCTAATTAGTCAGGTCCTATCTTGTACAAATTAAGGCTCATCCCACACATAAAATCTGCTCTCATGAAGGAGTTCGCTCCTTTGCTCAGCTGTAGCCCCAGGAGGATACACATTACTCACAATTAAGTTCACCATATCAGCATACCATGGCACCTTGGCTGCATCTAAAGCAAAAAGTTGCTCATCAGGGAATACCTCTTTAATCTCAGGCCCTTCATCTACATGATCCCTATTCTCCAGCCTTGACAAATGATCAGCTACTTGATTCTCAGTCCCCATGCGATCTCGAATTTCAACATCAAACTCTTGAAATAGGAGAACCCATCGAATTAGTCTAGGCTTGGAGTCCTTCTTCTCAAACAAATACCGGATTGCGGCATGATCAGTGTAGACAACAACACGAGTGCCAACCAAATAAGATCTGAATTTATCAAAAGAATACACTACGGCTAGCAACTCCTTCTCAGTAGTAGTATAATTGGACTTGGCTGCATCAAGAGTCTTGCTTGTATAATAGATGGAGTGAAAGATTCTTCCAATTCTTTGGCCTAGAACAGCCCCAATAGCATTATCACTCGTATCACACATCAATTCAAATGGCAGACACCAGTCAGGAGCAATGATGATTGGTGCAGTCACCAACCTTTTCTTCAACTCTTCAAATGCCTTGAGACAAGCATCATTGAACTCAAATTTCACATCCTTCTCCAACAACTTGCACATGGGATTAGAAATTTTGGAGAAGTCTTTTATGAAACTCCTATAGAAACCTGCATGTCCCAAGAAACTACGCACCCCCTTAACAGAGATAGGTGGTGGTAATTTCTCAATAGCCTCAATCTTCGCTTTATCAACCTTGATCCCTTGCTTTGACACATTGTGCCCAAGTACTATGCCTTCTTGAACCATAAAGTGACATTTTTCCCAATTCAGCACCAGATTTGTTTCTTCACAACGGCTCAGCACAGCATCTAGATTTTTCAAGCAATCATCAAAGGAATCACCAACCACTGAGAAATCATCCATGAACACCTCCACAAATTTTTCCACCATGTCAGTGAAAATAGCCATCATGCACCGCTGAAAAGTCCCCGGGGCATTACATAATCCAAACAGCATCCTCCTAAATGCATAGGTGCCATATGGACAAGTAAAAGTAGTCTTCTCTTGATCTTCAGGAGCTATCACAATCTGATTGTAGCCCGAATACCCATCCAAGAAACAATAATACTCATGCCCAGCAAGTCTATCCAGCATTTGATCAATAAAGGGAAGTGGGAAGTGGTCTTTCCTAGTGGCCTTGTTCAGCTTCCTATAATCAATGCAGATTTGCCACCATGTGACTATTCTTGTAGGAATCAACTCATTATGCTCATTCTTCACCACTGTCATGCCCCCCTTCTTTGGAACACATTGCACTGGACTCACCCACTTACTGTCAGAGATAGGGAAAATAATACCAGCATCCAGCCACTTGATAATTTCTTTCTTCACCACCTCCGTCATAATTGGATTTAACCTCCTCTGCTGCTCTATAGATGTCTTATGGCCTTCTTCCAAAAGAATTTTGTGCATGCAGAAAGAAGGACTAATCCCTCTAATATCAGCAATGGTCCAGCCAATAGCTCTCTTGCGCTCTCGCAATACCCTCAACACCTTTTTCAACATGCACATCAGACAACAAAGAAAAAAGGATCACGGGCAAGGTATTACCCTCACCCAAATACGCATAACGCAAGTGCGCAGGTAAAGGTTTGAGTTCAAGAGTAGGAGCCTTCTCAATAGACGGTTTAGCAGGAGTTAAGGTCAACGGTCTATCAAGCTCCTCAAATTTCTTCCATCCTGGGATGAATTTACTCTGCATATTAAGCATCTCCACATATTCTTCAATGTCATCATCCTTCAGGATATCATCATCATCACATAAGAGTGCCCTCTCCAGAGAATCAACATTAGAGGCCAAGAATGACCTCTCATCAGCAGTCAACTCATCATCTATCACTTTTACCATGGACAACTCTTCATAATGGGAAGGAAGCTGGGTAGCTCTGAACACATTAAACACAGCTTCTTCCCCATTTACCTTCATGATCATCTTTCCAGCTCTAACTCTAATAACAGCATCAGCAGTAGCCAAAAATCCTCTTCCCAATATGATAGGAACCTCAGGATCAGCTTCATAATCAAGAATAATGAAATCAACAGGCAATATAAACTGACCCACTTGTACAAGCACATCCTCAATAATCCCCACGGGGCATGTCAAAGATCTAGCCAGTTGCAGAGTCACAGTAGTTGGTCGTGGTTCACCCAGGCCTAGTTTCTTAAAAATTGATGAAGGCATTAAATTCACGCTAGCACCCAAATCACACAAAGCTCGTCCAACCTCATGTTTCCCAATTTTCAAGGGAATCGTAAAACTGGCAGGATCCTTCAATTTCTGAGGAAGCTTGCTTCTAACTATAGAACTGCACTCCTCAGTGAGTGCAACTGTCTCGAATTCAGTCAGTCTTCTCTTGTTAGCAACAATATCCTTGATGTATTTAGCATATTTGGGAACATCCCGCAAAAGCTCCACCAAAGGAATATTTACCTGAATCTGACTCAAGATCTCCAAAAATTTCTTGCATGCTGCATCAACTTTCTGCTTCTGAAGTCTCTGAGGGAAAAGTGGTGGTGGTCTCACAATAGCAGGCTCGGGCTGCTTTTCTATGACTTTCTCAGCTTCTTTCTTCACCTCTCTATAAGCATTAGGCTCTAACTCACCAACAGGCTTCCTTGGCTTTGGGGGAATTTCTAGAGCGCTTCCATTCCTCAAAGTAACTGCTTGCACAAATTCTTTAGGATTTATCTCTGTATCACTTGGCAAAGCACCCCGAGGTCTATTATTCTGTGCTCCAGCTAGCTGCCCCATTTGTCTCTCAAGATCTTTCTGAGCATTGCTCGAATCTTTTATAGTTTGTGCCTGAGCTGCTGAATCATCCATGAGTTTTTGCTGCCCTGCAAGAATTTTCCTAAGCATATCCTCAACTGAATTAGACTGATGTGGTTGAGTCTGCGA
Organism: Petunia secreta; assembly: GCA_029990175.1. Classification (NCBI taxonomy): domain Eukaryota; kingdom Viridiplantae; phylum Streptophyta; class Magnoliopsida; order Solanales; family Solanaceae; genus Petunia; species Petunia secreta. The sequence goes on along the minus strand of JARKIP010000038.1, from coordinate 18,629,080 downwards.
CTGTGACCCCTGCTGTGGTGCATTTTGAAGATTATTTTGGGGTCTCTCATTGCCTTGAAGCTGCTCACGATTATCCCTCCAAGAAAAATTATGGTGATTACGCCAACTGGTGTTATAGCTATTACCATATTGATTTTGATTCTGACCCTGTGACCTGTTCTGATTACCCACATAATACACTGACTCTGGAATAGATGGACAGATGTCAGTAGCATGATACTCTCCACAAACCTCACAAAAGACTTGAAGTTGTTGCACTGGAGCTACTGGTTGTTGAGTCTGCGGCAGAGCTAGCTTGCTGATTTGATTGGAAATATCATCCATTTTCGCCCTCAGCTCTGAAACTGCATCTAATTGAAGTAACCCAACAGATTTATGTGCAGTAGCTCTACCAACTCCCTGCCAATCAGGATTGCTCTGCGAAAACTTGTCAAGTAAATCATAGATCTGGTCAAAATTTAAGGCCAGTACTTGGCCTCCTACAGCAGCATATACCACGATCTTAGTGTGCGCATTCAACCCCTCAACAAAAGTGTGTGCAATAACCTAATTGGATTGGTTGTGGTGTGGACAATCTCTCAATAGAGCTTTAAATCGCTCCCAGGCTGAATAAAAAGATTCTCCTTCTATCTGTCTGAAGGAAATAATTTCACTCCTCAGCCGGGCTGTCTTGGCAGATGGATAAAATTTAGCCAAGAACTTCTTAGCCAAATCCTCCCAAGTAGTGATAGACCCAGGAATTTCAGCCTTTAACCACTTCCTTGCTGCCCCAATCAGTGAAAACGGAAACAACGTCAGGCGAACATAATCAGTGGGAACTCCCGATGGTGTATAAGTATCACTAATCTTCAGGAAATTCTGAATGTGTTGCTGCGGATCTTCATGAAGTAATCCAGCATATTGCCCAGTCACATGCAGTAACTGAATCATGCCGGGCTTAATCTCAAAGTGCCCGGTAATAGCGGGCTTCACAATACTCGACGCTACTCCTCCCAGGCTGGGAAGAGCAACATCTCGCACTGCTACTGCTCGTTCTTCTGCCATTTCAGTGGGTAAGGAAGCAAGTACAATTGCTAGTACTTTTCGGTCTCTCGCTTCTCTTCTTACCCTTCTCAAGGTCCTTTCAGGCTCGGGATCAAAAGGTGCGAGTGGTTCGTCCTTTCTATTCCTTTGCATGCAAAACCTGTTGCCTGAAACAGCACAAGAAACTCAACAAAAAATTAAACCTGAATAGATAATAAGTAATCATTCAAAAAGAAATAAGTCAATAATTAGTCCCCGACAACGGCGCCAAAAACTTGTTGCTCCCAACGCACACACAAGTATACGTGGTCGACAAGTAATAAAATGATAAGTAGGGTATCGTTCCCATGAGGACTATTCAGACTGACACTTAACAAACAATTTCTAACAACTATTCAGGGATCTTTTCCAATAGTGAGAGTTTTAGTAACTAAATAGCAGTAATAAAATGATGGAAGTTTAGTCAAACAATAGTGCAAACTTTGGTTGTTAACAATATTAAGAAGACGGTCTAGGGTCAGAGTTACGAACAATCCAGTTGAGTTTTCCAATTGATTACACTTCTTAAATCCCGGGTTACTAACTAACAGAGTAAATGTACCCGTGAAAACCTTTCGATTCTTCACAGTCTATGCAGGCTACTTCAATCCCTCTATGTCTATGGGTTGAATCACGTGCACGCATTAACGAATTCTGTAATTAGTTAAACTAGGCGAGCAAGTATATGTCTATCCTACTCACAAATTGGTTCCCCGATGCCCGGGTTCACAAACTAGTCCTACCCTTTCTTATTACGTAATTAAATTCCCTCTTTCGAGTTCAATCTAAAAACCATAGATTATGCATAATTATCGAGCTCTAGCAATTAAGCAAGTTAAATCGAGAAAGAATAAGCAACCCATTATGGGATTCAATTAATGGGAATCAATCTTCAAACATCAACTTTCATGAAATACTCTAACCCTAGAACGTAAGAATTAGCCATGCATATTCATAATCACAAGGCAATGAATTGATGAAATAATGATGTAAATGATTAAATAGATGAAAGATTAGGAATAAACCATTGTTCAATGAAGTATGGTGCTCTCAAATTGCTCCAAAGTCTGAACTTCTATCAAAAACTAAGTAAAAGAGTATTTATAGGGTTTACAAAGGCCTAGTAATAAGTTACACCTAAGCCTAGACGAAATAGGAAGTCCAAAAACGCTCCAGGGGCGCTATAACTGGCGCCCCGCGCCCCCGAATGTGCCTACACATGCAGAACCCGTCGAAATCCGGGCGCCTTGGCCACGCCCCGCGCCGGGAAACGCGCCAGAAGCTGAGCGCTTTGGAAGGCACGCCGCATGGCTTACCGCGCTAGGCAAAATCCTGCTCCTCCTTGCTCCGCAGCTTGTATCGTGTCATGCCTTCAGGTGCTCGATCCAATCCTCAATCAAAATCCAATCTTTTCTTGCTCGATCATGCTCTTTAAAGCTCCAATCGCACTTCATAACGACCTACACACATGCGACACAATATCAGTGCAAAATCACATCCATAAACTAGAAAACAGGCGAATAAAATGCTCAAACGTGAGGAAATATTAAGGAAATATAGGCATAAAATGCCAAACATCAATAGGGCTTGTAACCTTGGTTGCCAAAGAAAAGGTCAATAGGCTCAAATTGGGACAGTGAAGAATTCATTCATTAGGTAGGCTTAATTAGTCACTGGCGGGCCAAAGAAGGCCTACTTTCATCCTAAAGATCAAGACTACCTAAGATTTCGCCTCAAACAACAAGCGGGACAAGTTCTAGACTTAACATGAAACAATGAGAAGTAGAAAAAAATAAGCTCACCACACACTGTACATGGAACTCAAGGATCATTTCAGATTCACCTTGCAATACCTAATTATGAACTCAAAAAGGAAGTTCAAAAATATGTAGGTAGTTCTAGGTAAAGGCTGTCTTTCAAAGTCCTCACTTCTCTCTCTTTCTGCCTCATTTCTATTTTTCCTTTTTCTCAACTCTTTCTTCTTCTCTTTTTTTAATTTTTTTTTATATCTAGCCTATAAATACCTGGTTCAGCTGAAATAACTAAATGGGAAAGAACCAAGGCTAAGAAAACCCAAAGAGATTATTATTATTATGAAAGAAATATTGAATAAACACAAAGTACTCCCCACCCCACACTTAACAAGTTGCACTGTCCTCAATGCAACAACACATAAACTAAGGGTGAAGAAATACTCCCTGGGGCTATAAGCCCGAAGAACTGGCACTATATATGGCGCCATTAGATCCACAGCTTTGCGAGACTCCTACTCTCCATCATCATCACTTGCATGCTCAACCTCCATAGAGCACGTGATACTCAGACTTCTTCCAGACAAGCACACGGGGTTGCAAGCAGCGCACAGTTAGACTCAAAACTACATGAGCCTGCAACATAAAAAAACACACAGAATAATATACTATAAAGAAAATAACTAAACTAAAAAAAAAAGTAATAATAGTTGGGTTGCCTCCCAACAAGCGCCTTTAATGTCGTGGCACGACGCATCCCAGCATCACAACTTTTCTCTCCACTTTAAAAAGATGAATTACCTCCCCAATTTGGATTCAAGTTTATGATCATGCTCTCGGGGTGGTACAAATTCAAGTGATCTCCAAATATTCCTTGTGCGCTTCTTGCCCTTTAATCGAGGCATGTGATTTTCTCGCTTTGGCATGACAAATTCAAGAACAAAAACACATTGTTCCTCCTTCTTAGGCTCCTTTAAGGGCTTTGATATATCAACATCCACATCACTATCCAAGCATAACCTCGAAAAGTGTTTCGAATGAGGTCTAATATAGTTAAACTCCAAAAACATTTCATTTTTGACATCCTCACTTTCGTATACACTAGAGTTCTCCAATATGATATTTTGTGCTTCCTCAGTTGACTCTAGTATCTTTTTCTCAATCTCGACATCATTCACTACCATATTGAATGGTTGGAATTCCCCTTTTTGTTCATTTATCCTCTCAAAGGTCAAGTCATATTTTAGGCTATTGTCCCAAAATTCCTCTATGACTTGTTGATTCGCACTTCCTTCTTCAAGTAAGCATCTCATCATGTTCTTAAACTCACTGTCACCAGCAAAAGAAGAATCATCATAATAGGGGCTCGGGGAAGGGTAAGACATATAAGAAGAACCGCAAAAAGGAGCATTTTGACACCTTTTCCAAGGGAGAAATCCTTCAGAATATGCGCAAGCATTTCCAAAACAAGAATAGCCATCATTCAAAATATATTCAATCCCAGGTGCCATGTTTCTTAAACAAACAAATATGTACAAAAACTAAGGAATTGTTCAAATTTAAACTTAAAAGTATTTACACTTACAACTTTAAAGATTCAACCACTTCAATCTACTAAAACTTGAACCGTTTGCTCCCCGGCAACGACGCCAAAATTTAATCACGCCCAAAACTCATCCTCAAAAGGAAAAGCGGTCGCTGCAAATATAACCCGGTTTAACAAGTCCGGGGTCGAATCTCACAGGGAGCAACGTCAAGTTCTAGTAACTTCAATAGCCAAAGATTCAAAGTTCAACAATAATGTTTCAAGTATTGAACTATTGATTTAATTAACAATTAAATAAGTTCACTTAAGAATAAGAAAAATTGAACTATCAGATGTTAAGAAGCCTAGGATAATGAATTCCCCAATTACTTGGTTAGTCCTGAGTTCACTCCAAACTTGCACGAAATACTATTCTATTGGCCTTGAACTTAAACTTGTTCGCTAGAGTTTCCCAACTACTAACAACACCGTTCTTGAGCTATTTTTCCCAAAATAATCAAGACCATTAAGAACTGTCCAATTTCAGGCCACAGTCGAATCACAATATCCCTATAATGACTCTAAATCAGTTTAAGTAATCCCTTATCATAACCTGAAGTACTGTTATCTGACTGACCCTAACCCAAACGTCTTTTCGAAGATCATTCAAGTAAAAAAGGCACAACAATTGGAGGCCTAACAATTGAATTCAATAAAAACACAGCCAAATAAATAGAATGTTGTACTACTCAATCTTGGAGTTACTCAAAACTACCCCAATAATGGGTTTATCAAAATCCTAGAGTAGAAATTTAGCTACTCATAATTGTGTTAAACAATAATGAATTCATAGTCAAAGCGACACCCATAATAAGAAAAGTTGAGAAAAACTCTTTGATTCTTCAGTTCCAATCATTTGATGCGTTTCCAAGCTCTAAAGTACTTCAACAATGATGGTCTCGCTCTTCCAAGTCAAGATGGCGGCTGAAAATAGGTTAGAAAATCTTTTATACCTCGTGGACAAGTTTTCCCCTCGCCACTTTTCGCCAGAAATTTTGCCTCATAGCTGGATCATGGCCTTACGATGCCTGGGCCATGAGCTTTGAAAATTCTGCTTTCGTCTTCATGGTTGAATCATGGCCTTATAATGCCTGGGCCGTGACATTTCGTCTTCAAATTCCTTTCATGGCTAATCCACGGTCTTGGCACCTTACAACGCTGTAAATTAACTTCATTTTGCTCCAAATCATCAAACTTTAACACTTTTTCATACCACTTGATTCCTACACATTCAAACATCCAATATAAGCACAAAATAGTATTGTTCATGCTAAAATAATCCACAAAAGCACTAAAACATGAAGTAACTAATACTAAAATATATGTATTTTTGGCCTAACATCAATAAATATATATATATATATATATATATATATATATATATATATATATATATATATATATATATATATATATAACTTTTATTAGTACTTGACAAAGTATAACAGATATGTGCTAATCAATATCATAATATACACACATTATGCATACAATATTCTTTAAATATACCTTATTTTAAAAAAATGAATATTTTTTACTAAGTGATCTAGTCGTTGTAGATTTTCCTAGAATTTAATATAGGGTTTATTACATATATGTATAAAGCTAAAGTTACTACAACAATAATATACCCAGTGATAATCTTACAAGTGGGGTCTAGAGAGGGTGAGATGTACGCAGATCTTACTCTCATCAAGGTAGAGACAAAACTAAGGGGCCTTTTATTTTTATTAAGATTAAGACGTCTGAATCTGAATGCAAATCTGAATATTAAGATGTTGTCTCTATATATGAATATTGAATTAGTAAGACTGTTTATTTTTTCAGCATCTGAATGAGTATAAATTATTTAAATGTACTTAATATATTAATTATATACAAATAAAAAATGGTAAATATTGATAAAATATTAAGAAAGAATCTCATTTAAATTATCATTTACTAATAGAAATGTCCGAAATGTACTTGCTTAATTGATGAAAAAGCAAAATAGCTTTTCCACCAATTTTCTGCTTAAGATAACTTCTTCATTGATACACTTCCTGTATTCACTCGCTAAACCATCATTGATGTTAAAAGCAAAATACTTTTTGATTGCGTTATTTTTGTGCTTGAATTAGAGCTTTAAGAAAAGCTTAGATTGTTCCCAGAATGCAAGATTAATAAATGTGGAGTGTAAAAAAATTTAGCGAGTCCCCTTATTTTTCCCACCACCAATTAATGCTCTTGCCAAGTCTTTGTTCTTGAATGTAGCAGTAAGAAAATCCTCATCTCAAACTCAGTTTACGCCCAAATAATTTTATCACTGATCTTCTAAAGTAGTACTTCAAATGAGTATTTTGAAACCCCAATCTCAAACACCATTTTTCTTAAACAAAATTACCATTAAAGAGATGGAAAAAGGATGGAAGATTCTAATTTTAGCAAACCCAGTAAAGATAACAATTATCAGTTTAAGAGGAGAAAAACTTTTGCTTCGCTGGTTGATGTTTGTGGACGAGATGAATAATGGTGACGTTGTGGAAGAAAAATCGTGTGATTTTGAGCCGAAAAAAGAGGCGTGCATTTTTGTTTATTTTGAATAAGATATAGACTTGATTACGGATCTTATTTGGACAGAGGTGTTCAGATTAATAAAGAAACTTTAAAAGTAAAAAAAAGGCAAAATGGCTAAAGTCCACCATAAACTATAGCTTTTTCTTCAACTTGATACTTTAACTTTGCGGGGGTCCTAATACCCCCTCGAACAATTTACAAGTGGTATTAATATCCCCTTTCCAGATCAACTCCAGTTTAAACAAAGAGAGTTATTTGCACGCACCAATCACTGATTACCACGTGTCAAATGATAAAAATATTTAAAATTAAAATAAAGTTATAAATTCTTTTTACATATACCCACAACAACACCCAACCCTCTCCACGAACACCCTCTCTTTCTTCCTCCCCGTAACCCCACACATCCTCTTCCTCACTATCTGTATGTCTCCATTCATGGACAAATGAAATCAGGCCACACCATTTCAATCAATGTTTAAGAGAGCTGGAATGATGCAACTTTAATTATCTTGCAATAGTACTAAAAAATCACCTTTTCCCTTCTCCCTCCCCTGATACAATTATTGTTCTAATAGTCAACATTTAAAGCCAGACAACTTTGTTTAATTTGGAAAAGATGGAATATGTTGCATTCATAATGAGCGTGATGGCTATTAGATTAAAGAATGGGTCCTGCAAAATAAACAAAAATAAGCTTACCATTTTGAAAATCGTAGGTTTTGGAATGATAGGAAATGATTCTAATGAGATTTGTATCAATGGAGAAAGAATAGAGAGAGATGAGAGAGGAGAGAAGTCGGGGATGGAGAAATGGGTTTGTTTAGTTGCAAAATGAAAAAAGGTGAAACAAAGCAAAACATCTCAGGGCTGTTGGGGGCGGTGGAAATGGGAGTGTTGGGGTGGTGGAGGGGTTGGGGAAGAAGGAGTAAGAGAAGAAAGAAACCAAAAAAAAAAATGAAATAAAAAGAAATGATTAGAAGAAGAAAACGTTTAGGAAAATGCATTTAATTAAAAAAGTATAATATTTTATTGTCTTGTTTTGGCTTCTCACTCTCTTTAAGAGAGTGATATTCACTCTCTATGCCACGTAGGCCAGTAAGATTCTAATAATATCATTACAAAGTTGTTTAAGGTGGTACTAGGACCCCCGCAAAGATAAAGTGTCAAGTTGGAAAAAAAATTATAGTTTAGGGTGTACATTAGCCATTTTGCCTAAAAAAAATAAATGCATGAGTATTTATTTGAATTATTCAGATTCAGACCCCCATTAAGTGCAAACAAATGAGGTCTAAAGCCACTATTACATAAAAACAACAAAAATATTGATATTACAAAACATAACAATATTTTTTATAAACAAGATGTTTAAAAAGAAAAACCCTAACCTCTCTCTCATCTCATCCCCTCCCCCCTACTGCCATGGACGGTCAACCACCACCGTCGATCCACTGTCGCTCGAAAATTTTACTGGAAAATTTGTCGGATTGTTTCATGATACCAAAAATTCAAAAAAAAAGAAATGGAGATACAAAAAATTCAAAAAAGAGAGATACGCAAATAATATATGAAAAATATATAGATACGCAGGAGATAGGATAAAGACATCAAAAAGTTAAAAGACACACAATAGATACAAAATAGAAACAACTAAATATATTAGAAAAAAGCATAGATATACTAGAAATAGTGTCGATACAAGTAGAAATAATGTATAGACAACAAAAATACCAAAAACATCATAGATACAAGTAGAAACAATATACAAACAGTATAGAAATAGTGTTGATATATGTAAAAATTGTATAGAAATATTAGACATAAGAAAAAAATAGAAACACTAGATATAGTGTAGATACAAGCAGATACAATGTAGAAACGACAGAAACACTAGAAATAGAATAGAGAAACAGTGTAGAAACAACAAAAACACAAGAAATAGTGTAGCTACAAGTAGAAAAATGTAGAAATATTAGAAACAATGCAGATATAGTGAGATACGCATGAGATAAGATAAAATAAAGGATTAAAAAAAGATTTGAACGGAAAAATACCATATCTGACCAGAAAATACCAGATCCAACATAGAAAATACTAGATCTTGCAGAAAAATGTAAATTTTGACTGATAAAATTTAGATTTGAACGTAATATATTAAATTTTTGTCGAGAAACACCATATTTGAACGAAAAATATCAAATACAAAGTGGAACTATGCGCTAGTAATGCCTGAACAGCGACCTAGGCGAAAAAAGGATGTTTAGGAAAAAACAGCACCGCCTCGCTGTGAAGGCTCAGCCACGAGACAATCAAGTTTCACCGAGGACAACTTCCCGGGGTTATGGTATTCATTTCCACCTCGGGAAGAATCTAGCCAGTTACAAGAATAGGACTCAGAGAAATCGAAGAATGATCAATATGATGATCCCTCGAGGGATTGAATCACCTCGGTGAACAACCACCTCTAATTGCAACCGTCGATCGATGTATGACCGTTGACCCAGGTATTGAAGAAAAAGATCATGAACTGGTCACAATCAAGTACGGAGTAATGGCCATAAAACGTATTTAATGCGATTGTAACGTTACTTCACTGATCAACTATAAATAGGACTCATTTGTAGATGAGAGCCCCATCCAAAAATACAATACTTGACTTATATTCTTAAGCTTTGTCTCGTTTATCAGTTGGTTTATTTCTCTCCTCGTTTATTCTTTTAGGCGCATGTCTCGTTTAAATCCGATCTTAACTCGAATACAACTTTGATACAAGCAAATTATCAATCAAACCCAAAACAAATTCGAGTTTTTGTCCTACCTCGATTTAAGCCAACACAAATTGGCGCAGTCTGTGGTGATTTGGTAATAACATTTGTTCCAAAGTCGAACCTTTTCCAGATCTTAGCAAGATGTCGATTATCCCAATATCACAAAAATCTGTGAACGTCATAACCGGCGGCATAAAAGTAAATAGTGTCAGTCTCTCTTCGGTGAGAAAGACCGCAAAACTTTCAATCGATAAGAAAAGAAGGATTCGAGGCGAAGGGAATGACAATGAAATCTTCTTTAACGAGGAAGATAACTACGAAATGATAACCCCTCATCATGATGCTCTGGTTATTACCCTAAGGATCAACGACTCGGACAGAAAATGAGTCCTACTAGATCCTAGAAGTTGTGTGAATATCATTAATCATAGAGCCGTTGAACAAATATGGTTAAAGGATCTCATCGTCCTAAAAATAATCACTCTAGCAGGATACAACAACTCTGTAGAAAGAACCTTAGGAGAAATCACCCTCGTGACCACCACCAAGGGAGTTGACAAGAAGACAACGTTTCAAATAATGAACGAGGATATGACCTACAACATCGTCCTTGGAAGGCCTTGGATTCATGAAATGGAGGTCGTACCATCAACCCTCCTTTAAGTAATTAAATTTCCTACCCCTTGGGAAATTCGTGCAATTCGAAGTGACCAATTAGTGGCTCGAAAATGCTATTCAGTCGCCGTAAAAAATGGGAACGCCCCGATCGGGCACTTGAAATCACAACCAAGCAGCTTGGAGCCCCATAAAGATGAGAGCTCGGTCCAAAAAGCAGCTTCTCCAAAGCAGGCTGAGAGGATCCCAACTTTCAGTCAAGGGCCTCGGAAGCAGAAGGTCGAGGACTCAATGGTGGAAGATCTGAATCTCATGTCTTGTCAGAAGAGTTCCCAGGAAGAAAAATATTAGTGGGCTCGGAACTGGATGTCAAGTCTAAGAAAGCTCTCATCAAATTATTGAAAGCCAACGATGATTGCTTTGCTTGGTCTCATGCAGACATGGTGGGGATCGACCCCGAGATCATGACGCACAAGCTGAATGTAGATCCCAACCACCGTCCGGTGAAATAAAAGAAAAGACCTCACACTAGAATAAAGAAGAAGACGATCCAAGATGAGACCAAGAGGTTGCTCGATAATGGGTTCATAAAAGAAGTCAAGCACCTAGATTGGTTTGCTAACGTGGTAGTGGTACCCAAGAAAAACGGAAAGTGGAGGATATGCGTCGACTACACCGACTTGAATAAAGCCTGCCCCAAAGACTCCTATCCTTTACCCCAAATAGATAGGTTAATAGACTCCATGGCTGGACACAAACTCTTAACCTTTTTGGATGAGTATTCAGGGTACAATCAGATCCTGATGGACCCCAGCGACGAAGAAAAAACTTCTTTCATCACGGATGAAGGAACTTATTGCTACAAGGTGATGCTCTTCGGTCTCAAAAATGCTGGAGCAACTTATTAAAGGTTGGTATGTTAAAAGTTCAAGGACTACATCGGGAAAATGATAGAAGCATATATCGATGATATGTTGGTAAAATATGTTCAATTGGAAGATCATTTGAAGGAACTAAAGGAGGCTTTTGTAATTTTGAGACAATATCGCATGAAGCTTAACCCTGAAAAGTATGCTTTTGGGGTCAGCTCAGGCAAATTCCTAGGATTTATTATCTCGGAAAGAGGCATCGAGATAAATCCTGACAAAATCAAAGCTATACAAGAAATCCCCAAGGAATTGTCGAGCCCGAAGAAAGTCCAACGCTTAACTGGCCGATTAGCCGCCTTGAGTCGATTCATTTCAAGGTCATCCAAGCGGTGCCATAGGTTCTTTTCCGTCTTGAAAAAGAACACTTCCTTTGAATGGACTCCCGAGTGCAAGGAGGCTCTGAGGAAGTTGAAACATTATTTGGCCAACGCACCATTGTTGGCCAAACCAAAAGATGGCAAAACGTTGTTGGTAAACTTGACCGTCTCCGAGGTGTTGGTTGGCGCAGTTCTGGTTCGAGAGGAAGAAGGAAAGCAACAACCAATATACTATGTCAGCAAAGCTCTTCTCAATGTTGAAAAAAGGTATACCCTCACTTAGAAAAATTAGCGCTTGTGTTAGTCGTTGTTGCTCGAAAATTATGCCCCTATTTCCAATGCCACCCAATAGCCGTAGTAACGACCTTCCCCTTGAGAAGTATATTACACAAGCCAGAATTGTCGAGAAGGTTATCTAGGTGGGCCATCGAACTAAGTGAGTACGACATCGTGTACAAACCACGCACAGCCATAAAATCCCAAGTGTTGGCTGATTTTGTAGCTGACTTTAGTGCTAAACCACTTCCCGAGGCGGAGAAAGAGAATCTAGTTTCAAAGGATCCCACCCATGGGGTATGGAAGATTTATACAGATGGGGCAGCCAATTCCAATGGCTCGGGGCTCAGAATAGTGCTCGTAGCTCCCACGGGAGAAAAGCTAAGGCGCTCGGTGAAATCCGAAAGGCTAACTAACAACGAAGCTGAGTACGAAGCCGCCATAGCGGGATTGAAGCTGGCCAAAGAAATGGGAGCTGAGAATATAGAGCTAAGATGTGATTCACAGCTAGTGGTGAATCAGGTCCTAGATGGATACTCGGCTCGAGAGCCCAGAATGAAACAGTTTGTGGTTAGAATGCAACAAGCGCTCGGCGCCTTTCAAGAATGGAGGGTCATGCAAATACCACGAGAAGAAAACGTCGAGGCCGATGCTTTGGCAAACTTGGCCTCGGCAGTTGAAACAGACAACTTGGGGACTGACGCCACAGTTAGTATTTTTACATCGGCCATGTGAAGGATGAAGCTGGAAGTAAATGTGGTGAACCGATATTGGGATTGGCGAACAAAGTTCATCTCTTATCTGGAGTTGGGGACTCTACCACCAGAAAAAAAAAGAAGCGGAAAAATTTAGAAAGCAAGTAGCCTCATACGAAATAATATACAGACAATTGTACAAAAAGCTTTATTGCGGCTCGATGGCCAAATGTCTAGGCCCAGGAGAGTATGAATACCTTATGAGAGAAGTGCACGAAGAAACATATGGTAATCACTCTGGAGCTAAAGCCCTCGTGCGAAAACTCCTACAAGCTGGCTACTATTGGCTCGATATGAGCGAGCATGCTAGAGTGTTCATTAGGAATTGCGACAAGTATCGAAGGCATGCCTCCATGATTCATCAAAAAGCCAAGCCCTTGCACTCAGTGGTTTCATCATGACCCTTCATGAAATAGGGGATGGATATCGTGGGACCATTTCTCAAAGCGAAAGGAAGAGTTAAATACATCCTCGTACTCACTGATTATTTTTCCAAATGGATCGAGGCAGGAGCTTTCACCAGAGTCAGGCAAAAGGAGGTCATCGACTTCATATGGAAAACCATCACATGCCGATTTGGAGTCCCAAGGGAGATTATATGTGATAATGGCACACAATTCGTTGGCTCGGAGGTCACGACATTCTTTAAATAATGGGGGATCAAAAGGGTGACTTCGACACCCTACCACCCCAGTGCCAATGAACAAGCTGAGTCATCAAATAGAATAATCGTCGACAATCTTAAACGGAGAATGGACAAAGCAAAAGCCTCATGGCCCGATGAGTTACCAGAAGTGTTATGGGCAATGAGGACAACAGAGAAGAATAGCACTGGTGAAACCCCATTTCTCTTCTTTACGGGGTAGATTCGCTAATTCCTGTCGAAGTTGGTGAACCAAGCCTCTGCTATTCTCATTCAACCGAGGAATCAAATCAAAAAGCTATGAGAGTGGAGTTAGATTTGCTCGAAGGACGAAGGGAGATGGCCTTGGTGCGTTTGACAGCTCAAAAATGGCAAATCGAGGTCTACTTGAACAAAAAGGCCAAGTTGAGAGAATTCAAGGTTGGCGACTATGTTTTGAAGGCCTCAAATCAAATGACCAAAAAGAAAAAACGCAGGAAAATTGGCCACCAGTTGAGAAGGCCCCTACCGAGTGAAGCAATCATAGGGAAATATTCCTATCAATTGGCAGACCTCAAAAGGAAGCAAGAGTCCTTAAATTGGAACATATCCAATTTGAAGAGGTACTACTTCTAACATCAACAAGACGTGGCTCCGAAGTCAACAGTGCTCAAGTCCTCATCCTTCACACTCAACCACTGGGTGCAAGGGAATGAGATCAGTATGCAATCAACTCATACACTTGTAGCTCCAGTTCTCTGAAAAATAACCCAAACTCAGGGACCCACTCGAAGACTCAACTCAAAAACTTCGAAATATGGAGACCGCCCGAGACTCATTTAAAATGTGCCCAATTACTTACATTCGTTGCCTGAAATAGCTTTTGTAAATAAAATTTGCCTAAGTACGACTAGGCTCTATGTAAGACAGTTCAATTTCTATCAATAGAATAAAAATCAATTTATCATCTTTTTATCCATTAGGCCTTGTTTAAGCCTCGGCTCGAGGATGAGGCGTCGCCCTAAGCTAGCTCTATAATATACTTAAAGTCTTGCAGGAAAACATAAAATCAAAAAGATATTGAAACAGTTGATATTCAATATTCATATATTCATAAGGCTCGAAGGCCAGAACAATTACAAGAAAATGGTCCGAAGGCCCAAAAACAAACGAGCAGTCGCTCACTCAGACCCACTATCTCTACCCGAAGTCTCTCCTTCAGACGAGCTATCGCTGCTCGAAGGAAGCTGATCTAAAAAATTTTGAGCCGTAGCGATATCTAACTTAGCCTTGGCAATCTCGTCATCCAAACTAACCCACTTTTTATTCAAGGGTCCTCAACTTGGTTTGGATGATTGCGCAATTTCTATCAACTTTTGCTCGAGTAGCTCTTAAGTCCAACTTAGCCTTGAACTTGGATTTAAGCTCAGAAGATAAGGCTGGCTTTCTACCCCAAAGGGTCCTCATTTCAGCATCAAGAACCTCGTTCTTAGCTTCAACCTCTTTTATCTTCGAGGTAAACAGCGAAGATCTCTTATCGAATTGCTCAGTTGATCTGCTAAGCGCTGCATCTGTTGCATCAGCCTACTTCTGAAGCTCAGCTCGATGACTCTCCTCTTGAGACATATTCTCAGCCAAAAGATTGGCAATTTCTCCACGAGCCTGAGAGAGTTCGGCGCTTAACTGCTCGACTTCTTTCTGAGCTCGGCACAATTTGGCTTTCGAGTCAAAGAGTTGCTTTTCGAGCTTAGAAACACGAGCTTCGAGCACACTCCTCCTACAATCCCACTATCCTCAACCCGCCTAAGTTGCACTGCTCATTAGGCGTCGATCTCAGCTACCTTCATGTCATAGACGTAACCCCACAACAACAATTCTTATTTCTTCTTTCTCGAAAACCTGATGTGAGGGGGCCCACTGTAGAGGGAGGAAATCAAAAGTGGAAAAAACGGCTAAGATCAGAAAAATATTAAAGCAAATAAAGAACTTTCCATGAATCGCATGTTGAGCCGAATAAGCCATCAAATCGTCTGAAGGAATGTTTTTGAGTCGATCATTTTCCAAGGGCCCAAGCAACCCCTTGCAGTTGATAGCGACCCCCATGTTGTCGTCCAGCAGGCAAACATCGATTGGAACTGGGATTCGCCTAATCCTTTGAGAAAGGGCTGTCTTGGCTTAAGTTGTATCGGCACTCACCCCATTCACAAACAAGGTCGCCTCGACAGGCTTGGGCCCGCCAGACTCGAGCCCCTCACGAACCTTGTCAACAACTTGGTTCGGTTCCTTGACGCTCTCTGCCTCGACATCGCCTAAAACACAGACATCATATGGCTCATCAATTAGCCTTCATCGAGGGACTTCAGGCAAGTCAACCCGAGGGATTTTAGCCTTGGTTTGCTTCTTCGGCGTGTCCTCTTTCCTTTTCGAACCTGAAGAGAGAAAATGCGTCATTCAAAGAGAAAGAAAAGGAAGATATACGAAGAATATACAAGAATACCTCTCGGGGCCTGAGTGAGAGTCTGAACGGACTCCTCTATAGACTGCAAACCGGCTTCGACGCTAGGGACCTCGACGACATCCGCTCATCATCCCTGCTTCTTCTTCTTCTTTGTTTTCTTCTTCTCCTTCTTGTCCTCCTCCTTATCCGCCTCGGTAGGCAACTCGTTGAAATCGGAAAAAGACAAGAGGAGCAAGACCAAGAATGGACTCATCAAGAAAAAGGAGTACCGAATTTAGAAACATACTAACCGAGTCGCTTGCCCGACCATTTATTCTCCGCACGAGCGGCCAAAACCATCCAATCCCTCTGCACCTCTCCTCAGCACTAATAATGGCTTGCACCCAAGCCTCTAAATCCTTGGGAGGATTGATTGGAAGCTTCCTAGCTAAAAAGTACAACAAAGAGTTAGTCTTCTCGCACATATCAAAGCAAAATAAAGAATAAAACTAGAAGAAAACTTAAGTGTTCTGTTCCACACCTCGGGAACCCAGGCCCGACGGAGATAGAAAAAGTAGGAAGAAGAACAAACCAGTCATACCAACTACGATCCTCGGTGTCGTCGCTCTTGGTGATAATAGAGAACTGACCCCATTTGTTTAATTGCACAATACCATCTTTGTGCAGAGAAGAAGAAAATAAAAAAATCAAGTAGTAGTACTCAAATACGACCCCGACTTTACGACTAATATAGTCGAGGCACTGAATGACTCTCCAGAAGCCGGGGCCTAGCTAAGCCAAGCAGACATTGTGTGACCTACAAAAAGTGTCCACTACGGGGTGATGGGAAAGAGTAAAGCCTATAAAAAATGGGTAGGTATAAACAAAAGATTGCCCCAGAACATTCTCGCATGTGCGGTGCTCGGAGGCTGGAATCGAAATTGGAACCTCGTGGCCCCAATTACACTCCTCTCGGATCAAAGCTATATGTCCTTCCGAGGCAGACTCGAGAACAGTTGAACGGGGAGGTTTCTCTTCCTCCTAATATCCGAGGTTGTTTGCCCCCTCATCCTGAAGTCCTTACTAGACTCAAACCTCCTTGGTATAACCCATTGAGGCTTGAGTTCCCCAAGATAAACTTGCTTCTTTTTCATCTTTGGAGGCGAGGTCTCGACTACCTCGTTATCATCCTCATCGCCAACAAATTCTTCGGTCGCCACCTCATCATCACCAGTTGAAGGTTCTTGACTAGCAATGCTATTACTATCATCCAAACGGGAAGAAGTTGTCGATGGAGGGAGTTTATCAGATCCTCAGTTGATGCAAAAATACCGACATCAACGATGGGAAGATGAAGACATGATCAAATTTTTAGAAGTAAAAGAAAGGATGGAAAATGCGAATGGGCTCAAGGAAAAATTATAAAATGATGAGGATCTTGACAAAAAGTGGCAAATTTATAGCAAGGCACAAGTGGGTTGAAACGCCATGATGAAAGTTACATGGGGAAGATAACACGAAAGGCTGCAGCCGTTCAAAACAAGGCCACGTGCAGAGGATGCGACATTGAAGCGACGCTCACTTTTTCAAATTTCCTGGCCGACAACGCGCCACGTCACTCTCCCGCCTGATTCAATTCCACATCTTGAAAAATTCTGACAAATGTCCAAAAGTTTGGGGGACTATCTATATTGAGAAAAAACCCCACCGCCTCGGTGTGAAGGCTCAACCATGAGACAATCAAGTTTCACCAAGGACAGCTTCCTGAGGGAATGATCTTCATTTCCACCTTGGGAAGAATATAATCTTGCCAAGTACAAGAATAGGACTCAGAGAAATCGTAGAATGATCAATATGACGACCCATCGAGAGACTAAATCACCTCGGCGAACGACCACCTCTAATTAAAACCGTCGACCGTCGTATGACCGTTGCCCAGATATTTAAGAAAAAGATCACGAACTGGTCACAATCAAGTACGGAGTAATGGCCATAAAACGCAGTTAATGCGATTGTAACGTTACTTCACTGATCAACTATAAATAAGACTCATTTGTAGATGAGAGCCTCATCCAGAAATACAATACTTGACTTATATTCTTAAGCTTTTTCTCGTTTATCAGTTGGTTTATTTCTCGCCTCGTTTATTCTTTTAGGCGCTTGTCTCGTTTAAATCCGATCTTAGCTCGAATACAATTTTGATACAAGCAAATTATCAATCAATTCCAAAAAAAAATCGATTTGTTGTCCTACCTCGATTTAGGCCAACACAAAGGATGAGGAGAAGGTCTTTTTTTTTTGGTATATCTTTTTTTTAAACCCATCCTTTCCTCACTCTCGGAACAAATTGTAGCCCTCTCACTTTTTGCTCCTACGGTGACTCGAACCTACAACTTCTTGAATGTAGATGGAGGGTGCTTACTATTTGAGCAACCCTCACTTGTCGAGGAGAAGGTGGAATCTTGACAAAAATCACAAAAAAAAAATTAGGCCGGCGCCGGAGTTGACAGCGACAACAGCAAAGGAGACTGATGTCGTCAAAATTCACACCTCATAGAATGTGTAACAATCAAATTAATATAATTTACCTACTTAGGAGTCGGGGTCGAATCCACAGGGAACAACGTGATGCGATTAAGGTAGTGAAGGAACAAAACCTATTGAATTAAGCCAAACGAAGAGGTAATAATAAGAGAGTAATACCAACAAATATTGAATAGTCTAGGGAAGCGAGTAATGTGATCAATGACCACTCAATCAAGGGATTACAAGGTATTAGATCATAGAAAATTCAAATCGACTCAATGTTAATCAATTTCACATAAAGTGTCCCAACCAATTAAGCTTTAGGCACTCACTATGACACTCGAGCTCATGTTGGCTATAAAAAAAATACATTATGTGAACTAAATAAAGAGGATAAAGAACACTAAAAATGATATTACTTTCTACTTAACTTTCAAAATGAGTTATCTATTCAAAGATTTACTATTCATATTTTTTTTAGTGTGTACCCTTGCAGTACACAATATACCTTATTGGTATACTATTATACTAAATCTCCATAGTGGGTAGTTTTTCTTCCAACTAGATTTTTATTATTTTAAACACGACATATTTTTTTAGTATACTGTATACTCTTTAGTATATATTTTTGTGTTTGAATTAACATGTGAGTTCCTGTCGAACAAATAAATATTTTAATTTTTATTATTTTAAACAAAGTATACCTTGTTATGTTCGAATCAAAGTGCGAGATGTTATAAAACACGTAGATATTACAATTTTTATTATTGTTAATGAAGAATACCCTTTTGGTATATTGTATACTCTTTTGGTATACCCTTTTGCGTTTGGATCAAAGTGTGTGATGCTATCGAGGAAATAAATATTTCAGTTTTTATTGTTTTGAGCAAAGTATACCCTTTTGATATAATGTATACTCTTTTAGTACTCTTTTGTGCTCGGATCAAAGTGTGTGATGCTATCAAGCAAATAAATATTTTAGTTTTTGTTGTTTTGAACAGAGTATACCTTTGAGTACAATGTATACTCTTTTGGTATACACTTTTGCGTTTAGATCAAAGTGTGCGATGCTATCGAGCAATAAATATTTAAGTTTTTGTTGTTTAGAACAAAGTATACCCTTTTGATATATTGTATACTCTTTTGTATACCCTTTTGTGGTTGGATCAAAGTGTGCAGCCCTATCGAGAAAATAAATTTTTTAGTTTTTGTTGTTTTGAACAAAGTATACCCTTTTGGCATACTGTATACACTTTTAGTATACCTTTTTGTGGTTGGAAAAACGTATGCGACCTTTTGTTGTTTTAAATAAAGTATACCTTTTTGGTAAACTGTATACTCTTTTAGTATATCTTTTTGCGTTTGGATCAAAGTGTGTGATGCTATCGACCAAATAAATATTTCTGTTTTTGAACAAAGTATACTTTTTTGGAGAAAGAATTTTTTTTTTTTAGAATAATAAGATTACGGAGAAAAAAAATAAAAAAAATTGGGGAGAAATGAATAGTGCTAGAACAGAAGAAAGAAAAAAGAAAGAAAAAAGGAAAAAAAGGAGAAGAGTGAAAATACAGAAGGAAAAAAGAATAATAAAAGATATGGGGAGATAGGGGAACTTGAGCTTCTTGTTTTATGCCTCAAAATAAGAAAGTAATTAACTAATAGGGTATAAGATGTAAATAAGTTATGGGTATTAATGTAATGAGTAGATGCTTGTAAATAAGATGAGATGTATGGATATTTTTGAAAATTTCCGTAAAAATTAGTCCACTATGCAAGTTTCTAGCAAGTGAATTTGGTGAAAATGTTTCTTGTGTAAGTAAAATTTTTTTTTTAGGAATTGGACGTGGTAAATCTTCCTAGTAAAACAACTGAAATTGTGCTTATTAATTGTTTAATTTTTTAATTAATTTTATGGGGGGTAAACCCCTGCTCTCACTTAGACTCTGCTGTTATCAAAAAAATAAGAATAATTCAAACAACCAGCAGAATGGATCAAATATTTTTCAAACTATAATTCAGCTACAAGTCATGAAAAATATTAGTAATTTTTCAAAACCTCGAATAGAATTTTAATAGACAACATTTCCTACTTCCTAGAGAGATTTTCAATAGCATTTTCTGATGAAACAAAAACAAAGAAATGAAACTCATAAGTTCATAACAATTTCCATGGTACCATATGACTTGTAATGGCTTCTCCTGTCTTTTTCTATTACTTACCAATAGGCTTGGCCTGTTCAACTGATTTTGCTTTTTCTTCCTAAACATTCTTTCATCTTCCTCTTGCTTTTTTCCATCGGGTTCCTCTTCCTATTCCTCTTTTCATCTTCGTCCACTTTTCCAAACTTCCTTTGTTTACTATTTTTTCATCGCCATAATTCACTAGAAATCAGTTGACGTACGTTATCCAGCCGAGATTTTTGAGATTTGGGAAGATTATTTTAGTTCTTTAATAGTTTATCCCATTTTTTGTTAGTAAATTTTTTGCTAACCTTTGTGGAAATTTTATTATAGCTATTATGATGTTAGGGACATCTACTTTTTAGCAGTTTATATTTTTTTCTCTAAAGAATTTCAATACAAAAGCAAAAAAGCTGCTTAAATAAGTGGTCAATTAAGGATAACTAAGTTTATATTTATAGACGCAACAACATCTTCTTTGAGAATAAATGATAAGAATCCAAGAATGAAAATATCTATGTGAGAAGTTTATCTGATAGCCATTTGTAAAAATAAATTACATTAATTTTAGTTGTCAAATGTCTTATTAACAAATATAAAGATGTGAGTAGTTCAATTAGAAGTTTTAAATAATTAGATAAAGTTCTATCGCAAAAAAAAAAAAAAAAAAAAAACAAGACTTAGAACCTTTAAAAAATATTTACCATATACTTAATGTCATAAATATACAATTTACTACAGTCCTCCGAATGAATTGTGTCTCTTTATCGAGCAAAAATATTTAAGAAAATTAATTTTTGGAAAAAAAAAATCAATTTATACCTTTGCACCTCAAATAAATAAGTCAAACTAAACAATACATCATACTATTCTAAAAGAGTCAATCCCTTAAGTAAAAGGTAAGTGATCATTTTACCCTTCAATTAAAAACTACTACCTATAATTTTTGCACTAAAAAGTTAATTTAACTTTAAATAAAAAGTCATGAATTATTTGGTACAAAAGTAGTATTTTTCATAAATGGGTATATTAAACATTTCTCGTGAATCAGAAAGTGCAGACTTTGAAGAGTTGCATAAATAATTATTCCTTCTTAAGTGGGTACATTAACCAAATACTCCCTCTTAACTGTATTTAAATGTAGAATTCGAATAGTTGCAATTGATAATACATATACAGGTACTATATCTGTCAGATGCAATTGCTACTTAGATGGCCATTTGGCCCATTTTCGTGATATCTATTCCTTAATTCACTTGCTCTCTTAAATGGATATATTATCAGAATTATGTATTTGATACATACTTATGATATTCATACATCACTTTGGACACTTTAATCTTTACAACACGCTGGCCAGCCCGTAATTACTGAATAGTGAAAGACATGGAATTGTTGGCTGTGAGTATATCTCATAATGGTTACTTACATTCAATTTATTTATTCATTTACATGTTTGATATATCCTATCCATTTTGTGTATACATCTTAATATGCGTAAAGCCCTACTATGTTCTGAAGTACTCTGCTTGGCAATCTGGACAACTTCATCCCACTGTTTTGTCAATATCAATTATATTTTCATTTTTCCTGTGATATTCCTTTTTTCCCCGCTTTATTATCCTCAAAAGTTGTATTTTATATATGGTATTCAATTTTTACCACAATAAAATCATGACTTGATTTGTAAAATTTCCTCTATGGTGGTGAAGGAGGAGGCAGTGAAGATGCTACTGTTGCATTGCTACTTTGTTATATTTTGGAATTTAATACTTTATTTATTTTTGTCCGGAAAGAAAAGAATTTAATCAATGGTATATGCAACATGATTTAAAGATGAGGCAGATAGCTAATAACGAATAGCGATCAATCTAAATTCATTCATGGAGGATGCACAAATTAAATATATAGACCAAAATGTGTTATAATAAGTTACATCCAAACACCTTATCAAATATGTGGTGTTTGTATATATTAGTTACCTGGGTAATATACTGAATCTTAACTCTTAACTGTGTGAAGATTTTGTCAGCTTCAATTGTATGTGTTTTTCTTCTTTTTCGTTTTTACTTAATACTAAAGTCTACTAAACAATTACAAGCAGTCTTGAAATTCACCTTTCAAAATTTAGAAATATTATAATTAAACACATCAGTTAGTGGTAATCACAACCAGTAAATAACATATTTTTAATACAATAATAAGTTTTTTTTTTACTTTTAAAATTTTAATACTCTTTAGTATAGGGTACACTACACGCGCAACGTGCGTACTCAGAACTAGTGCTAAAAAACAAAAAATTTCATCCCATGTACCCCCTTATCCTTGGTTATGTCATTTTGTCCCCACTAAGCAATGTTTTAGCAAAATGGCCTCCTACCCATTTTTAAACATATAAAAAGTCTATTTTGCCCCTGACCAATATTAGCCCTAATCCTATATCCTAGCCGCCCCTTTTCTTTTTCTTCTCTCTCTCTCTCTCTCTCTCTCTCTCTCTCTCTCTCTCTCTCTTCTCTATCTCTCTCTCCCTTCGAATTAGGGTTAGTTACCTTCTCCTTTCTTTTTTCTTTGTTTAGTTTACTGTGAATTTGTCTTTTCTCTTTGTTGATGTTCATTATTTATCTAATTTTTTGTTCCGTGAATGTTTAAGTTTTGCTTTTAATCAATAGTGTTTATAATTATTATATTAATTTATTTTAATTAGGTATTTAATGTAATTTTTATTATAGTATTGTCATTGCACTTTGATTTGCTTTAACGGTCGAAATTATTGCCCACTGGGCAACAATTGACCTATTTATATTAATTATGTAGTTAATTTAGTTTTTACTAAAGTGTTGGCTGTGTAGTTTATTATCCTTTTTACTTTCAAAAGTGTTGCCCACAGGACAACAATTGACATAAGACTCAAGCATAGTCTTCATTTTTTCTAGAAAATGTTGCCCTGTGGGCAACCGTTGATATCAGAACATCAAGTATGAGTTGTGTTTTTGAATGGAAAGTGCTGCCTATCAAGCTGCACTTTCCTTACTGTTTAGTAGTAGATATTTTCCTTTTTATTCTTGTTTTTATTTTTTGGATGTTGATATTGCATTTTTTTGCTGGTACAGGGAAAGTTGTTGGTGCAATCCATAGACGAGGCGGAAGAGTTTATAAACCAACCATCTGTTTCTGAGGATGTCGTTGCTAGTAAGGCAAAAATATGGATTTGATTATGATTATGATATGCCATCATTCCGTCTGTTGGACAACTCAGAAGATGTTGTGGCTGTTACACCATCTAGTAATATGGAGATCGAGACATTTTATACGGCAGACGATTTAGAAAAAGTACTATTGAGATTCTATGTAATTTTATAATAGTATAACAGACTTTTGACCTTGTTCTTGTTTTACTTTTACATTCGAATTTGGGTTATGTTGCACTATATTAATATTATTAATTATATATTTAAGCGCTATTTCATGTATTCCACATTTTTGTTCTTTTACCTAGACTTTTCATCTTGTTGGATGTGAGGGAGGGGGAACTTGTTATTTGTCTAAGAGTTCGGTAAAGTGTTGTCCAGGCAATTACTGAATGTTGTTTGCCTTAGAAAATTTAGTGAGTTGTTGATGTTTATGTGATGCCTGGGAGGCAATACTCCAAGGTTATTGTGTGAGATAAGTTGTGGGAGGGTGAAGGCAACATGATGCCTGTGAGGCTGCCTATGCAGCATCATTTCAAATGTATTAGCTTTGGAAATTTGGATATGGGGTGGATGTCAAGTGCTGCCTGTTAAAGGTTCTAGTTTGTGAGGGGTGTAGGTCAAGTGCTGCTTGTCAGGCATCCAGTTAAGGAATTTAGTTTGTGAGGGATGTAGGCCAAGTGTTTCCTAGGCAGCAACTCAATGGAATTGGGTGTGGGGTGTTGGTAAGTATTTGGGGTCAACTGCTGCCCATTTGCCAACACTTGTATCTAAACACACTGCAACATTTATAGGAAATTTCGCTTGGTGAATTTTGTGAGAGTTTGGGGGTGAAGTGCTGCCTAGGCAGCAACATTTTAAGTGTATTAGCTTTGGGATTTTGGGTAGGGGGTCGATGCCAAGTGCTGCTGCATGTTAAAAGATCTAGTTTGTGAGGGTTGTAGGTCAAGTGCTGCTTATCAGGCATCCTGTTAAGGGATGTAGTTTATGGGGAATGTAGGCCAAGTGTTGCCTAGGCAGCAAGTCAATGAGAATTGGGTGTGGAGTGTTGGTAAGGATTTGGGGTCAACTGTTGCCCATTTGCCAACACTTGTATCTAAACACAATGGTAAAGTGCTGCGCCGGCATCAGTTCATGGGATCTTGGAGAAGGTTTTGATGAGTTAAACATAAACTGCTGCCACCCGGACAACATTTTGGGGCAGTTAATCCATTCTAAGTCGGGTTTGGGATAAGTGTTGCCTATCTGCCCACACTTTAAGGCATTTGAACTGCAGCGAGAATGAGTGAAAAACCTATTCTTATTTTGCAAGTTTTGTGGATTGAATGTGTTCACGTAACTTTAACGAAAATGAGAAATAGTTGTGCTTACAGCAAAACGAAAAGTATTTGTTGACAAATTTAATGCAATATCATAAGAAAATAACCTATTCATGCCACAACTCCAGCTCTGTTTCTATATCTTCTTGCATGTGGATATTGGACTGGAGTGTGGAGACAACTTGTTCTATTGTGTCCAATTCTTTTGCATCTCGAGCATCTGATCCTACTCTTGAAGAATTCTGCTCTTGAAATATATCTTTTTGTTTGTCTCCTACCGAGCTGAATTTTTGTATTCGGTGGGTGTACAATGAATTCCTTTATACTTCGTGGAACATCCCATGAGCTGTCACTTTCCACTGGGAGAATTTCTCCCTGATAAGTTTGCATCCAAGTGTTTCTTTTGAACCAGTGTTCACAGTAAGTCGACTTGTTCAAGTTCTTCTCTCTATTGCTGCAATGGCGTGGATGCATGGTATTTCGTCCGTCTGAAACTGTAAGCAACCGCAGTACCTCTCCTTTAAATCTACAGTTAATTCATCTTTTCCATCTTTGACAGTAAAACTTGTATCATTGCTTTGATTTACCTGCAAGCAAAAGATAATATCAAGTAAACAAAAAGTGAAGTGTTACATGAGTGTTTGTTTGCAGAGCTAATAGTCATTAGTTTTGTTGAACAAGAGCTACTTACTATCAGCCCAAAGGCAGTAGGAATCATATTGGTGAGCTCTTATTCGGCCCAACGTGTGAGGTCATGAAATGTGGCTCGTGCATCATTTCTCCTTTCAGAAAACCAACTTTGGAGCTTGTTTTGGATGTAATCTATCAATCCCAATATAGGCAGCTTCCTGGCCTTCGCGAGAACAACATTCATACACTCTACATTATTCAGTTTTTGCTTTGTTTAGTGGTCTATGTAGCGTTGGAGGTTGACTGGAAACAAGAAGCCACAACTAGTAGAGCAATTTAGTACACACGTAAAGTGCTGCCTGTTGTGCATCACATGTAGAAATCCCTATACATTTTTGTTTTGCACCAAACCTTCAAGTGTTGCCTTGTAAAAGACACTTACTATGCATTCAAAACTACTGCCTATTAGGCAACACATGTAGAGCTACTCTACATTTGAACCAGAGCTACTCTACATGTAGTGTGGCTCTGTGGGCAACACTTACAAGGCACTACTTCAGACGATGAAAAGTGCTGCATATTAGGCAATACATGTAGAGTTTATGTAGCAGCAATTGTTTGCAGTTCAACTGCAAGTGCTGCCCACAAGGCAGCGAGTGCATTACAAACACATTACATTGCAACAGATCTTAAAAGTTTTTTCTGTTAGCATCAATTAACATACATCATCTACAAGTTATTTCAAGTTAATTTAGGCAAAGCAATGCAGTTGCGACTAAATAAGAGTAATTGCAATTTCTATTCGTAAATTCTGCAGCAAATACAGATTCAAAGTAATATAATTTTTTTCTTTTGCAGCAATTGAAAATCAATGTGACGTTATCTAGCAGTAGTTTTCAATTATTATCATCAAAATTTACAAATCGCAGTAGCTAATCTGTGATTATACAAAAACTAAACAAATTCCACGAATTTATGATGAAATTATGCAAAATTTAATTTAAAAACTACGTAAAATTAATGAAATATTGAAGAAACTTACCTTTGAATCTTCTTTTTTTCTGAAAATTTGAGTTCTTAGGTTAATCAGTTGGAAAAGTAAAAGGACGAAGTTCTGGAAATAAGTTGCAGAGTTAATAGAGGAAAGGTCTGGTTTATATCCTCTATTTATATGATTTGTTCAGGGGTAATTTAGTCCAAAAAGATTCATTTAACTTAAAAAGGCCATTCTTGCTAAACCACTCTTAGTGGAGTCAATTAGGCAAACCATTGCCTTAAGTGTCATAGTTTTGTCATTTACCCTTAAAAAAAAAGTTGAACAATACATGTTATTAAAGCTTCTCATGATTTTATAAAATTTGTTTCAAAACATTTTTCTAAAATAGTTTCCAAAATATTTTTTTCACAAATTCTAGCTGTCAAAACTAAACCAGAAAGCATAGGCTTTGGAACCCCCACCCCACCCCCACCCCCACCCCTCCCCTCAATTCTCACTGCGATTCAAAGTGAAAAATGCCCGTAAGAGTAGTAGAAGCTTCTTCTACGCCTTCCCGGCTTTCAGGTAATCAATTTGTATATGCTTGCATCAGGATAGATTGCATACATCACAACCCCGTTTGGGTGCTGTCCTTCCCGGACCCTGCGTGAATGCGGGATGCAGTGTGCATCTGTACTCTGATTTCAATAATCACAATGTGGGTTGCTTTTGTTTTGTCTATTTATTTGTAAAGTTTGCATCTTTTAATGATCTTGACCACTTACTTTTGCCCAATTCAATGGTTTAAAGATTCTTGGCAACTGTAATTTGCAATTGGGTTTTGTCAATTTTGATATTTAATTTTCATGGTGTTAGTGGTATTTAGTATCACTAGAGTATTAACTTTCTTTTGGGATCAAATAATGTGACCGCGTCTACTAATTTATAAAGAGTTTAAGTTTTATGCACTGTCAGTATACATAATCTTTTACACCATCACGTCATCCAAAAGATATTTAGATATAACCCTATCCTTAAAATTACAAGGCAGGTTATCTGGTATAATAGGTAAATGTGGCTGATAGTGTAAAGATTATTTACATTGTCAATGTATATAACTTAAACTCGTAAGTAAATGATTGTTGCATAACTCTAATGATCTTTTTTGTCCCCAACTACAAAGGTGGAACTTTAGGAAGTACTTTGCCTTCAGCCTGTACACTTCTAAGTGTTGGACAGGTGAACTTCTGCTCTCATTCTCTCCTTTTGTTAATCCAATATGAAATGCAGAATGCCGTCTTGTAACATTAGTGTAGTTTCTTGTTGACTTTTCCTTCTAACATCACTTGAATTCAGCTGGTTTTAAATGAGGTAAAACGAGTTATTCCTGTCTAGTCTATTGCCATGAGGTTTTACTTAAAATTGTTTCATTCGTTTGGGCAAGAAGAGTAAAGTAAAATAAAAAGTTAAGTACTCGAAGACTATGATCAACCAGAGAGAAATGGCTGGGTGAGTCAGGTAGGCTTAAAAAATTTTACTTCAAGACTACGATCAATTGAGTGGAATGAGCGGAAAGCTTGTCTAAGAGAAAAGGAAAAGGTGGGGAAAATTTTCAAAACTGAATAGAACAAAAAATGATCATATATGATTCCATCGATAGTAAGGCGAGATACAGTGTAGAAGTAACCAACAGTATCATTTTGACTTCCAAAACTCCTCCTCAAGTTGAATAAGGAAAAATATTCTTCATTCCCAACTTGGAGACTCAGCAGTGCTGCTGTTCACCTAAACCTTTGGTCAATAAATCTGCCCATTGTTCTTTAGATTGAAATATGATTTGTTTCTGTGTTCTTGCAAACATTAGTTGAATTCAGTAATGGAGAGAGTGATAGTTGTCTAGGGTAAAGTTAGTGCGTAGTTAGACAGGCTTTCTAGATCTAAGGAAAGCAAGGTCTTTGCTGTTGTGATTCCTCATTGCTGGAGTATACCAGAGAAGAATCTATGCCACCCTATCCCTGCTTTCAAAATTGCATTTTGTTCTTTGCTTGTATCATACCTGAATCGTATAGATTTGAATTATCAAAATGTTACTTTCTGACCTCTTGGTAGCAAGAAAGCCGTCATGCTTGCTTTGATTAAGATCTTAACCTCAGTCAGGATCAGTGAGCTTCAAATTTCATTGTGAAGCTTGTTTAAGACCATAAATGATGTAGTAGCCCACAACCTTGTTCTTCTTCTAGTTGTGGAAACCATGAGGTGAAACCATGTAGTCCATCTCAAAAAAGTCACTTTCCATGAAAGCATTGTGGACATCAATCTGATGGGCAGTCCACTAATCAACTGCTGCAAGGGGGCATACTTCTCACTGTCACGCTTTTGGCTATGGTGAAAAGGGCATCATGGTGGTTCAACCCTTCCTTTTGATTGTACCTTTTGGCTAGCGTTGAAGCGTTACAGCTCACAGTTTGTGATTGTTCAGCTTGTCACCCAAGTGAGTAAAAAGGGTATCATGGTGGTTCAACTGTTCCTTTTGATTGTACCTTTTGGCTAGCCTTGAAGGTTTACAGCTTACAGTTTGTGATTGTTCAGCTTGTCACACAAGTGAGAAGTGTCACTGCTCACTGCATTGCTTTGTTTCAGGCATTTTCTGGGACTCAGAATGTCTCAAGTCAGCAAAAAGATGAAGCTTGGAGAGTAAATGTACGAATTCAAGGTTGTGACCTTGATCACGGATATCTCTGTGGTACAATGGAAGCACTTAATGTTCCTATGGCAGATACACCAGTAAGAAGCCTTTGCTTTTACTTCAGTGAGCATCAGATCTCTTTGCTCTTTCCTTCTTCGTTAAATTTCTTTAAATACATGAACCTTATAAAAAAATCTTTAATACATGAATGTATAGCTACATTAAAGCCTAGGCATCTCTTGACTGGTTGAACCTTTTGGCTGCATTCATATGAAGCTACATAAGTGAAAACATTCTTGAAATGTCATTGATTGGTGAATGAAGAGGGTTCTTGATCTAACTGGTCTAATTGTCTTTTATCTACCATTCCAAGGGGAGTTGGAGTGACAAGTTTTATTCTACAAGTTGTATACTTTTCACTGCTTCATCTGGAATACTTCAAAAATCACTTCACACTTTATGCCAACTGTCTAAATAATACATCCAAGAGCTTCTGGTTGAAGCAAATTTCTCCTATGTGTTCATCTGCTGTAGATTCTATAATGCAGAGAAAATATTAATAATATACTTTTCCTTTCCTGTTAAGAGAATGGCCTTTGATGATTTTGTTTGCTGTGTATTCTAGATCTTTTGTTTCTTTATTTTGGACTTTGCCCCCCATTGTTTCCTGCCTGTATTACATAAAAGAAAAGTTCTCTGAACCTCACTATCCAGGAATGAAAAGGGCAAAAAAGTTATGAACTGCTCTTCACAAAGAAAGAGAAGTTTAGGTCGTCTTCTTTCTCTGTGCATGACAGCAGTGTCTCTATCTCTCCCCCTGCAGCTTTTTTGGATCCCATGTATCTCCTTAGTCCAGTTCTCCAAATTTACAGACACTGTTGTTCATGTTATCTAAGTTCCAAGAACAGTTTATTTGTTAGCTGTAATTACTGCTTGTCCTGAATTTTTCAGCTGATCTCCTTCAACTTAGTGAGCTCTGAGAGGTTGTTTTGAAGAGCGTAATGCAAGACCAGAAACCATAGGCTTTGAAACCATGGGGGGGGGGGGGGGGGGAGGGGGAGTAGGGGGGTTGTGGAGGTTGAATGTAATCAGAATTTAAAGTATTTGTTCAATACTCTCCATTTACGAGGTTATTTGTTTTAATTGCTCTGCCACTCAACCCTTTTGGCTTTTGTAATTTCCTTTGAGAGATGCTTTGTACCTAACTCATCTGGCTTCACATCCCACAAAGCATGTGCTATTAGGAACTCCTTCAAATAAAGCTTATTTTCTTGAGGTCTTTGATCCAATATTGCATACTGGATCCTTGGAAACAATCACTAGTACAATGGTCTGTTTTCTAGAACCTTGTGATTGAGAGTGTGGCAAATGAGAAGGAAGTAGGTAAATATTGGCAAATCGAACAATACTATGGCCAACACACAGTGCTTGTGTTTGATGGAATGTATGTGTAAATAACTCGGATTTAATTCACGAGAGAGTAAATAAAGAACTTTGACAAATGAATACACATTTTCAAAGATTCTGCAGTTATGTTTCGTTCAGGTGAATTCGAATTTCTGCTTCACACATTAAATTTTCTTTTTATTTTTGCTGTTATTTCCTTGTTAATTTCAGTCTTCTTTTCAGTAAATCTTTGTTGAATTTGAAAATGTACGAGTTTGGTTTACTGCTTGAAAATCGTTTTATCTTACCTTCAACCCCATGCGTCATTTCTTCACCTTTGGCAGTCGAGTTGTTACGTAATTCTCCATACACTAGCTGTAAGGCTGGCAACAACAGAATACATAAGTTTGGTTACTCAACACTGGATCTCCTCGTCCGGCCTTTGGAACCTCTTGCTTCTGTTATCAGCCTCAACGATCAAGTCATTACCTAATTGTCAATACATTCTGTAGAATTTCTGTAAATGGCTGGCAACACACACATAAAGCACGTGCAAACCTCTGATCTCTAGCATCATTTTTTCCACCGAGAATAAGCTTACTCTGTTCAAGCGATAAGTCGAGTGGTGATTAGTCTTCAGCATGTAACTGAAATTCTGTCTTCCGCTATTCCGTCTCTTTTGGAATAGAGAA
Organism: Petunia secreta; assembly: GCA_029990175.1. Lineage (NCBI taxonomy): Eukaryota > Viridiplantae > Streptophyta > Magnoliopsida > Solanales > Solanaceae > Petunia > Petunia secreta. The sequence goes on along the minus strand of JARKIP010000038.1, from coordinate 18,597,823 downwards.
TGCTGAACAATATGTTCTGTATGAACTTTTGTATCTCTATCATGGGCAAACTCCAAGGTGTCTAGTGTAACACGCCTTCTTTATGGTATTGCCAGGTTGTTACTTTCTGGGAAGGGGAAATTGTTGATACCAAGAACTATACTTTCTTCACTGGAAAATGGGGCGCCACGTATGCTCTTGCCTTTCTCTTTCTACACTGACCAATATTCATTCCAAATGGTTTGACAAATTTACAAAAGCAGAAGTTTATCTAATTGGTTTGGTTTTATGAGCAGATCAGATGATGACATAAAGCACTGGACCAAGTTTCCATCGTTTTCACCCCTTCTGGTAAGCAGTCAATGCTTCTTCATTAAATGCAGATAGTCAGCCCCTCTTGATCTTTTCTACCCTTTTCAGAGCCAAGTGGAGGTCGATGGCGGTAAATCACTGGACCTGAGTAACTATCCATACATATTCATGGTAAGATGTCTTCTATTACTGATTACTCTGTAAGGGAGCTTGATTGTACCTAATGATGTGTTACATTCTAACTTTGGGTGTGCAGAGATGGAAAGAACAATACTTTGTAAACGTTGGAACAGACTGTGGGTTGACGATAGCTGGTTTCTACTATGTTTGCTTTTCTTGTAGTGATGGCTCCATCAATGGCTTCTATTATGATCCTAATAGCAGGTACCATCTTTTACCAAGCTCTTTCTGATTATGGTTTTCCGATACCTATCATTGTGCTCATGAACCTTTTTCGACTACTGTAAACTCCTTAACTTCCAAAGTTGATGAAGATGTGTTGAATTTATTTTTGCAGCCCTTTTCAGAAGTTGGAACTAAAATCCACAAATGAGGGAAGATCAGGTTTCAGTTTTTCCTCGTATGAGTTGCAGTGATCCATCATCACTTTATACGTCAGCTCAGTCAATGTTAGCTTAGCTGGCTTTGATGTATTATTTCTGAGTCGTCCATGTGATTGCTTATTGTCAAGTGGAGACGAAGTTCTCGATATGCACATTAGAGCCTTCACAATAGATAGAGCGGTCAGACATGGAACAGAAGTCCTGGTTCAGTCATGAGTTGATTCTTGATAACTAGTAATTTTTATTTGAGATTTAGTTTTAGTGAAGAGTATATTCTTATTATCAACTTTTATCTTGTCCATCTCTGGAAGACTCATCTTTGATTCTCTGGATCACCTCTTTTTAATCCTTTTTCTTGTGGGAGTGGGGTGGGGGGTGGTGGTGAATCATTAAAACAAATCCATTTATTTACCTTCTATTGAGGGGCCTCACTTTCAGGGCAAGTTATACCTTGGAAAGGAGAAGTAACCTTGTTTCTTTCGATTCCAAAAGTTGCACGGATGATCTCACGGAAATTCGGCATAAGGCACGAAAGACATACTTGTGATTTAAATGGGGAATTTGACGAATAGCACTAATCTGCACAACCAGCATGTGCAAAATTGCGGACGAAATAATACAGTACTGTAAAACTCAAGTAACAATCTAATCAAAAGAAATGTCGTACTTAAACTAACAATGCAATACACTTGGTAACAACCATCCAAACAAGTAATAGTAAGAGAGTAAGCAACAGAGCCATTATTTTCTTATTATTTGTAGCAAATAATCTTTTTACATAATTAGGGATGTTGGCTTTTGGACGAGGCGACCATCATGAAAGATAATAGGCTTGGGAAGCTTGTGTAAAGTTACAGCCGTCACTTTTGGCTTTGATGGCACGAAGTAGCTCTCCTTGCACAATGTCATGAAAGGAATATCAGTATCACGATCACCCAAACCAATCTCAGGTTGAATCTGTCCAAAAGTCTTTCTAAGAGCATTAGCCTTGTTCATCCCAACAAGAACACCTGGTGACTTAACAAAGCCAGTTGCTCTACCTTTATATGTTCCAATTTCTGTTCCTAAAACAATATCTGCCCCCAAGTAATCCTTCAAGAATGGTTCGACCATAATCCTAGGACTTGCTGTTAAAACACAACGTCTCCCACATGATGAGAATACTTTCCAGGACTCAGGATGAAGGTCCTTGGAATAAAACTTGGGCAGCACAACACGTGCTGCCGATTGTATGTCACGAACCCTCATCCCTACAAAAGTTACAAAGATAACAAGCTGAATTCCGGCAGACTCTGAGATGAAATGGTAAAGAATCGCTGCCAGAGGTGTAGCTAAGAGAAGAAACAATAACCTTAAAACCCCATGAACACGGAAAGCTACATATGCAAAATATGGTAAAGAATTACTACTTCGTAGTAATGTCCCGTCCATGTCTGTTACCAATGTATCCTTCTCTCTTCCTATTGATGTACAGTTTTTAACTGTTGGAAACGTTGTTATCTTCATTTTTTGCAGCTTAGACATAATAGGATACTACTTACTTTCCTTTTTTGTAAATTAGTATGTGAAAAAGTGGGATTCAGGAAGCAATACTTGAAGTTAATAATATTTGCCAAACTTGACTATATTTATAAGGTACATAGAAGATTCCATGAAGAATTTTGGTTTTTAAATACAATCTCCAGAATCGTTAGGAGTTGAAGAAATTAAAATGCTTCCACAATTTTCTTGAAAAATATTTAAGAGGTAGGCTGTTTGGCAGACCCAACCTAGCTATTTTTATCAGATAATTGTGCTACATGTGTGATCAATTTTCAATTTAGCGCGACTTGAACGTACAAATTCCATTTTTCTTAGATATTGTTCCATATTCGATAGTTAGTGGAATGATCAATTTTTAATTCAGAGTGACTTGTGCTCTAAGGTAGTTATGGAAGCCGAAACACTTAATGTGCATTAATTTGAACATTTACATACTTTCAGTACATCTTAAATTCAAAATTTTGTACATTTTGATCCCATCTTTTTAATCCTAGTTAACGTGTTTAATAATCACCAAACTTGGTAATGATTAATTTAAAAAAGGGAAAAAGGCCAAAAATACTCCTAAACTATCCGAAATAAAACACGCCATCCGTCCATTTTTTGCTCAAAAAATACCCTCGCCGTTAGTTAAGTGGCTTAAAAATATCTTCCCTATTAGCGGTTGCTCCAAAACAAGCGAGAAGAAAATGAATTTGCGAACTATTCGAAATGAATCAATTATGCCCTTACTATCCAATTTCAACTTGATGTGATTCTAGATTAATGTAATACTTAAAACATATATAATTGAATTCAATCATATTTGCTTCAAGATTTATGAAGCAAATTTAATTGAATTTGATCTATTATATACAAATTAATATAACTCAAAGTCTTTTAAGAAATATGTAAGAAATATCCATTTTTTCTGATTGATATGTACTACAGAAATTTGATAAGTACAATTAGGGGTGTTCATGGGTCGGGTTGGGTTGGTTTTACTCTAAAAGATAACCAAACCAATTAATTCGGGTTTTCAAATACTTAAACCACAACCAAACCAATTAAGTTGGTTTTGCACTTGTTCGGTTTTTGTCGGTTATGTCGGTTATTTCGGGTTGTTCGGTTTTTTGTCTGTTTTTTTCCTCACTAAATTTGTAACATACACTTCCAAGGATCAAACACATATTCGAGCGATTATATTCCACCATGACACATCCACACCAAGTACACTCTAGAAAAGAACAAACTATTTATGTAATCAAGAATTATATATGTAGCTTCATCCAAAAATTGATTATACAAGCATTTTACCATTTCAATTAACTTAATCAAACTTCTTACAATGATTTTTTTTCGTGTTTGAAAAATTGAAGAGATATCATTTGCCAAAATATCTTGTTGATATTGAATTAACCGACAATAGAAGACTACAAGATAAGTTATTTTTAACATACAATAGATTGTTTGACTTGTCAAAATAAAGACTAGAATGCAAACTAAAATACAAAATACAAAAATAATATAAAAGATGAGGAACTAAATTAGAATTCAAAAGAGCAAAAAAAAAAAAAAAAAGTTTAATATATGGTGTAAATTCATAAAAACACACATAATTGTATGTCTAATTATAATTTTTAAATACTATTTATATAGTTGGTTTGGTTCGTTTTTTCTGGTTATTTTTTGTTTAAAACCAAACCCAAACCAAATTATATCGGTTTTTTAAATTATAAACCAAAACCAAACCAAACCTAAAGAATGTCAGTTTTTTCTTTTGGTTTGAGTCGGTTTTCGGTTTGTTCCGGTTTTTCGGTTTCACGTGAATACCTCTAAGTACAATAACAGAAAGCAATTTAAAATTAGATCAAATCCTGTTGATTTCATTCGACCAAGTTTTGGTTGTTAATATGATAAAGGAGGACCACTACTATGAAAAGATTATTAGAAATCTGATTTCGTAAGTGGCCAAAACAGAAAAATAGATGAATAGAAATATGCAGAATTATATGTACCGAGCCCACAAATTTCTTGTGTGTCATTAAAGAATCTTATCCCCTCACTGTTGCCCAAGGTTCACGGATAAATTCTTCCCGGATAGAACGGAACGTTCAACTTAGCGGTAGCGGCACTTCAAACCACTAAGTTATTGGTGAACTCAAAATATTGGTGCAAATCACACGACTGACTTACTTTGTTTTGAAAGTAATGATGCAGAAAGGAAGAGGAGATATATCAGAAAATTTCAGCGTGAAAAATTTTGAAGGAATGGCTACCTATTTATAGCCAACGAAATTCTGGATGAAAGGGTGTGAATGTGACTGTTCACATTACAAGTGGCTATTCACAGAATGCAACCCTTCAGGTGGGTGGCTGTTCACATTGCAAGTGACTATTCATGAAAAGCAACCCTTCAGGTGGGTGACTGTTCACATTACAAGTGACTATTCATGAAAAGCAGCCCTTCTAGAATACGCGGGAATATCTAAAGCAGAAATTTTATTAAAGAAAAATTACCGTTACGAAAACAGTCTCATAAAATATTAATATTAAATAAATAATCTATAAGTTGCCTTTTCATCTTCTTCCCTCATTTCCTATTCACACTACCACACTTCAACCTCAACAATCCCCCACATGAATGGGGAATGATGGAAACATGTATGAAATAAAAACTTGTGTGATTCGCAACTAAGGACTAATTGCATCGGGATAAGTAGGTTTCCCTTTGAACGTTCCGTACTGAACATATATCGGATATACTTGGTCAATCGGTAGATTTGATATCTTTGAATCGTTGAGCTTTAGTGTATATGTAGTCAACATATGTCACACAATTAATCCTTATCCATTTTTTTGGTTCTCATTATTGTGTTCGTTTCAGCCATGAACACCGTTTGGCTTAATAATTGCATAGAGAATTGACCTTACATAGTCCTCCTTGAAGCGGCTTCCACTTCACACTTACATAGGTGATTTCTAAACGTGTAATCCTGTAGATGTACATTGTTTGATAATCCCCATATCAAACTTAGATAATCATTAAAATGCGATGATGCTTTTTTCTTAGTACTGAACATTGTCTCATCATGTGAATGGACCAAAATAAATATAGTTTGACAATGTTGAACCGTCACTCACAACTTTATTTTAGCTCCTTGAACCTAGATCTTAGAATCTCCAATCTTCTAGGTAGAGTTACTGCCATGAGTCACTTGTCCTCGGCCATAGTCCCATTCCCTTTGATGACCATTCTACTGTCTCTCTAGTTAGGCCTTTTGTCCGACACATTTTTTTGACTTTACATAGTCAATTATCATAATACCCCTAGAGATCAGTTGTTTAACGATTTTATGTCTTCGTCGTATATGACGATTTTTACCATTATACATGACATTCCTTGCCCTTCCTAAAGCCGATTGACTATCACAATGTATGCAGATTGGTGTCAATGACTTTGGCCAAAATGGAATATCTTCAAATAAATTCCGAAGACATTCGGCTTCCTCACCGGCTTTATCTAAAGCTACAAATTCAGCTTTCATTGTGGAGCGAGCAATTAATGTCTGTTTGGACGACTTCCAAGACAGCGCTCCCCCACCAATTGTGAAAATGTATCCACTTGTGGATTTAGACTCAGTTGAACAGGTGATCCAATTTGCATCACAATATCCCTCAATAACTGTAGGGTACTTAGTATAATGCAAAGCAAAGTCTTGGGTATAGTGCAAATATCCCAAAACCGTTTCATTGCCATCCAATGAATATGGTCTGGATTGTATGTGTATCGACTCAATTTACTTATAGCACAGGCTATATCTGGTCGAGTGCAATTCGTTATATACATTAAACATCCTAACACACGTGCATAATCCAGTTGAGACATACTTTTACCTTTGTTCTTCTTAAGAGCAAGAGTTACGTCTATTGGAGTTTTTGAAACTTTGAAGTCCAAATACTTGAACTTGTCAAGTACTGATTTGATGTAATGAGATTGAGACAGAGCCAAACCACCAGGAGTTTTATGTATTTCAATACCCAAGATTACATCGGCAACTCCTAAGTCTTTCATATCAAATTTGCTAGTCAACAAACGCTTTGTAGCATTTATGTTGGCAAAGTCATTACTCATTATCAATATATCATCCACATAAAGGCAGACAATGGCTATTTATTTTGGAGTGTTTTTAATGTAAACACATTTATCACACTCATTAATCACAAAACCATTTGACAATATTGTATGGTCAAATTTTGCATGCCATTGCTTAAGTGCTTGTTTAAGTCCATAAAGAGACTTAACAAGTCTACAAACCTTCTTTTCTTTTCCAGGAACCACAAACCCTTTGGGTTGTTCCATATAGATTTCTTCCTCCAACTCTCCATTTAAAAAAGTTGTTTTAACATCCATCTGATGGATTTCAAGACCATACACAGCGGCTAACGCGATTAACACCCGTATGGATGTAATCCTTGTTACCGGCGAGTATGTGTCGAAATAGTCAAGACCTTCTTTTTGTCTATACCCTTTGACAACTAGTCTTGCCTTATACTTGTCAATAGTGCCATCAGCTTTCATTTTCCTTTTGAAAATCCACTTAGAACCTAACGGTTTATTCCCAGGAGGAAGATTAACCAGCTCCCAAGTGTGGTTGCTCAAAATAGATTTTATTTCACTATGGACTGCCTCTTTCCAAAATGGCGGTTCTGAAGAAGACATGGCTTCTTTAAATGTTTGAGGCTCATTTTCCAATAAGAACGTCACAAAGTCATCTCCAAATGAAGTAGATATCCGTTGACGCTTGCTGCGTCTTGGCTCTTCTTTATTTGATGTACTCTTGTTAGTTCCTTCCCGAGGTCGTTTGGATTTCTCTCCAAACGATTCATAATCCTTTTTATATGGATATATATTTTCAAAGAATTTAGCATTATCTGATTCCATTACCGTATTAACATGAATGTCAGGATTTTCTGATTTACAAAGCAGAAACCGATATGCTCTACTATTTGTAGCATATTCTATGAAAGCGCAATCAACTGTTTCGGTCCTATTTTAACTCTTTTGGGTTTAAGAACCTGCACTTTTGCTAAACACCACAACACTTTGAAATAATTCAAATTGGGTTTCTTTCCTTTCCATTGTTTAGATGGAATGGATAGTGTTTTGCTATGGGGCACTCGATTGAGTATTCGATTAGCTGTAAGAATAGCCTTCCCCCACAAGTTCTGAGGTAAACCCGAACTTATCAATAAGGCATTCATCATCTCCTTTAACATTCTATTCTTTCTTTCCGCAATCCCATTGGATTGAGGTGAGTACGGTGCAGTTGTTTGGTGAATAATGTCATATTCCAAACATATTTCTTCAAAAGGAGATTCATATTCACCGCCCCTATCACTTCTTATCATCTTGATCTTTTTGTTAAGTTGCGTTTCAACTTCATTTTTGTATTGCTTGAATCCGACAATTGCCTCGTCTTTACTACTAAGTAAATAAACATAGCAGTAACGAGTGCTATTGTCAATAAAAGTTATGAAATACTTCTTTCCACCGCGAGATGGTATTGACTTCATGTCATAAATATCCATATGAATTAAGCCTAAGGGTTCAGAATTCCTTTCAACTGATTTGTAAGGATGTTTGACATACTTAGACTCAACGCATATTTGACATTTTGATTTTTCACATTCAAATTTAGGCAATACTTCCAAATTGATCATTTTACGCAAGGTTTTAAAATTGACATGTCCCAACCGAGAATGCCATAAATTTTTTGACTCAAGCAAATAAGACGAAGCTGAAATTTTATTCATATTGTCAATGACCATTACATTCAGCTTGAAAAGGCCCTCATTTAGGTAACCTTTTCCTACAAACAGATCATTCTTAGTTAATACAACTTTATCAGAAACAAAAACACACTTAAACCCGTTCTTGACGAGAAGTGCAGTAGAGACTAAGTTCTTCCTAACTTCAGTAACATGAAGGACGTTGTTTAGAGTCACCACCTTGCCAGAAGTCATCTTAAGAAAGACTTTTCCATATCCTTCAATCTTGGTCGTTGCAGAATTTCCCATAAAAATTGTTTCATCCATTACAGCGGGAGCATAGGACGCAAAAGCTTCTTTAACTGCACAGACATGGCGGATGGCTCCAGAATCGATCCACCATTCTTTTGGATTTCCAACCAAGTTACATTCAAAAATTACTGCACATAGATCAATGTCTTGAATTCCTTAGGAAATTACACTCTCTTAAACCATATTGGCTTGAAGCTTCTCCTTTTTCTTGTCCTTGTCCTTCCTTGGGGCACGACAATCAGAGGACTTATGTCCGGTCTTGCCACAGTTGTAGCAGTTACCATTGAACTTTTTCTTGTCAGGATAATTCTTCTTTCCGGAAGACCTCTTTCTCTTGTTTTGTTTTGGAGTATGTTCAACAATATTTGCTCCCTCAATTGTTGAACTTCCACGGGACTTCTTTTCAGCAGACTTGTTATCCTTTTCAATCCTTAAGCGGACGATCAAATCTTCAAGCGACATCTCCTTGCGCTTATGTTTCAAGTAACTCTTGAAGTCATTCCAAAGTGGAGGCAGTTTTTCAATGATTGCAGCTACTTGAAATGCTCCATTGATATTCAAACCTTCAATGTACAAGGTGTTAATAATAACACAATTAATACTTCTAACAAAAGCATTAATTCGGATTATACCTACAGCAAGGAGATCACGAATGATCACTTGAAGTTCTTGGACTTGGGATACAACAGATTTACCATCCACTATTTTGTAGTCCAAAAACTTGGCAGCCACAAACTTCTTCAGCCCAGCATCCTCAGTTTTGTACTTCTTTTCAAGAGCATTCCACAACTCCTTGGACGTATCAATATTGCTATAAACATTGTACAAATCATCTTCCAATCCGCTAAGAATATAATTCTTGCAAAGGAAGTCAGAATGTTTTCATGCCTCAGTAACGAGGAAACGTTCATTGTCCGGAGTTCCATCAGGTAATACAGGAACGTCTTCTTTGATGAACTTTTGCAGACTCAAAGTAGTCAGGTAAAAGAATATTTTTTATTGTCACCTCTTGAAATCAATCCCAAAAACTTTCCCAGGTTTTTCTGCCGGTGCTGGCACCACAATTGGCCCTGCTGGAGGACGGCTTGAATTTACCCCAGCATTAGCAGCAACTGCTGCATTATTTGCAACATTATCCGTTGTCATTTCTGTCAAAATAAAATAGAAAGATTCAGTAAATGGTGAAGTATTTAAATCTTCAAACCAGACTTAACAACACAGTGAAGAGATTATCCTTCAAACTGATTTAAACAGCATACTGAAGAGATTATTCTTCAAACTAATTTAAACAACATAGTGAAGAGATTATTCTTCAAACTGATTAGGAGTAGAAAAATCACACAGATTTTTAATCTCCAACTAACAGTAATGTTAGGAGTAGAAAACCACGAAAGTTTTAGTCTCCACAGTCACAAGAAAATCAGAACATAAAGTATAAATAAGATTCTTTAAGCTTGTTAGAAATCTGATTTCGTAAGTGACCAAAACGGAAAAATAGATGAACAGAAATATGCAGAATTATATGTCCCGAGCCCACAAATTTCTTGTGTGTCCTTAAAGAATCTTATCCCCTCACTGTTACCCAAGGTTCACGGATAAATTCTTCCTAGGATAGAACGAAACGTTCAACTTAGCGGTAGCGGCACTTCAAACCACTAAGTTATTGGCGAACTCAAAATAATGGTGCAAATCACACGACTGACTTGCTTTGTTTTGAAAGTAATGATGCAGAAAGAAAGAGGAGATTTATCAAAAAATTTCAGGATGAAAAATTCTGAAGGAATGACTATCTATTTATAGCCAACGAAATTCTAGATGAAAGGGTGTGAAGGTGGATGTTCACATTACGAGTGGCTATTCACGAGATGCAACCCTTCAGGTGGGTGGTTGTTCACGTTGCAACTGACTATTCATGAAAAGCAACCCTTCAGGTGGGTGGTTACGTTGTTCACATTGCAAGTGACTATTCATGAAAAGCAGCCCTTCTGGAATACACGGAAATTTTCTAGAGCAGAAATTTTATTAAAAACAAATTACCGTTACGAAAACAGTCACATAAAATATGAATATAATATAAATAATTTATAAGTTTCCTTTTCACCTTCTTCCCTCATTTCCTATTCATACTACTACACTTCAACCCCAACAAAGATTAGACCTTTAATCATGAAAGATCTATTGGACTACTTAATCAGAACTGATCTTTTTAGCATGGAATACGATACTTGAGAGAAAAAAATAGCTTGTACGTACGTAATTTATGTTTATATCAAAGTTGATTAAAGCTAGAAGAGAAGCTTAATTAGAAATCACCTCGAGTATCATGGCAATAATTTTAATTGCTCAGACGATAATAGTCATGACTTTCATCATTAGTACCTTCCATGAAGTGATCATATCTGGGAATGAATAATAGAGATGAGTTCCTTCCTCCATCAATGCAGTCGTCTAAGCAAATTAAAAATCATAGTGTAGTTCATTCAGTTGCCAAAGTTGCCTAATTCAACCGATTCAAGACTATTTGCCTAACTGTGTCAACTTCAATTTTTTTTAATCGATTACTTTCATTCATTAACGAATAATAGAAGACATGCCTAAGTATATCATCAATTATGCTACACCTGTCATCATCCAAATAGTACAAACATGACAAAATAGAGTAGTTATAATGCATAACATAATTGAACTGGTTTGTAGTGCTCCCATATCTAACTAGATGATCAGCAAGCCTATACCCTTCCCGGCAAATGTGTTGCAACTCCACCTCTCCAACCTCCTCTGAACTTCAAACGTTAAGCCTTATGAATTGATCCTCAAGAAGCACATGCCAAATTCGTAGAAATGGTGGGTGAAGTGCTATATATTATATAGGAGTTTAATAGTGTCCCAAATTTTTTACACCATCACCTAAATTTAGAGGTTATTAATACAATATCTTTTCCAAGTAATTTTGTTTTCATTTTCTAATAAAAGTAAAATTAGAAGAAAGGTAAAAAAAACATTAAATAAAAGTTGAATTCTACTCCAACTCTAACCAAAATATTTTCCTATTTTTACGGGTAACAAAAGTTTTTCTTTTCCAACTATTTTACAATTTTAGAACGTCTTTTCATTGACTTTTCTGCCTAATTTGATTGTCATAATGTAATTACTATTTCGTTTTTAATGTCATGTTTGGTTATACAATGGTAATTACATATTTAATATGAAAGTTACTTATCAAATATTAAATAAATTCTTTTCGGATGAAAATGTAAGCACGTTTAATATAACATATATACATGTATATAAGAAGTACTAGCGCGTGTGCCATTATCATTGAAGCCCCTATCATTGAGTATAAAACGGAAAGAAAATATATATCTTATACTCCATATCAAATTTATTATGAAAAAAAATCTCTTGCTTGGAACACCATAAGTTATTGTTTTAGCTTCTTAAAAATTATCTTTTTTTTAATAAAATTTGTCAGTTGTTGTTAGTAGGACCACTTATATTCTGACAAGTCCTATATTTCTTAAAATTTACTTGTTAGGATAAAGTATATCCTTGCTAAATTTTCAAGAAATAACAAACACCTTGATAATAAAAAGTAACTAAAAGATAGATCAATTTTTTCTACATATAAAGTAAATTAATTGATTAAATGTACATGAATAATATTTGAGAGAGAGAACCAAAACTTTCCGGTAGAAAATGAAATTCTCTCAAACTTTCGTAGACGTACAGTAAAATCTACATATTTGTTGCCTTCAAAATACTAATGTTAACGGCTTCCTCTAGCAAGAAGAACAAAATATGACATGTCTTCTTCGCCTAATAAACTTCACCAAGAAGATAGATAAATCCTTTGATGAACGTATTGAAATCCGCCGATAGTAGTTAGTACATCCTTGGAGTTCGAGGACACTGCTGCTAAACACTTCTCCAACTTTTAGTTTGAAAGATTAAAGATGACATGCTAACAAATGATCTTAAGGGAAATGGGCACTCTTTCTTGCCTTTATATAGTTTGATATTGCACCCTTTGTGCTTCCCTTAACACTTCTATTAATTGGATTAGAATGTATTAAATTACAGCTCCTAAAATTCTGCATAAGTTTTATACCAATAAAGAGGCTAGTAATAAATTTGGTTAATGGATTGGTTACTCATGAAAGAATACATATTTATTGTCTTACGGAGTTCTAGAAAGTTACTATTATGAAACGCGTGTGAATACATGCTTCTTAATAAGAACTCCTATTGAGAATGTTTATCATCCGGTTTTGCGTTGGTTCATAGTTGCCAATTTGTAAGACTTCAAAAGTTTATTATTAGAAGTTGAAAGGATTATAAAAATATTGAATCCATTTATAGAAAATACTACTTTTGTACCAAATAATTCATGACTTTTTATTTAAAGTTAAATTAACTTTTTAGTGCAAAAATTATAGGTAGTAGTATTTAATTGAAGGGCAAAATAGTCACTTACTTTTTACTTAAGAGATTGGCTCTTTTAGAATAGTATGATTAAAAAGTATTTATCAGTATGGAAAAAGTACATTCTTGCGGCAAAATATATTGAATAATTATAAGTTGGTAACTAACATAGTAAGGATGTTCTTTCAATAAATAATATTTAATTTTATTAAAAAAATTCAATAGCAGGTTTAAATTCCTTGCCAACTTATCTGATTGCAATTTGAAATTAAATAAGATAATTAGCTAATTTCTTAGTTTATTTATAAGATCATACATGGTCAAGTACTGTAACAGTCCAAGTCTGCTAGTGATATTGTTCAATTCGGACCTAAGCCCTCACGGCTTTAAAATGCGTCATTAGGGTCTAAAACATGCTTACTTAAATACCCAGGATCACTCTTGTGTTATGCCGATGTAGAACTTAAATAATATGAACATATATATTTAATGGTACACCTAAAAGATGTGTAAAAATTGTTATATCAACAAAACATAAGCAAAAATAAAAAATCAGGAGTTATGATTTACTACAATTTGCATATACAATCAGAGAAATTGAAGCAAAAAAATTTGCAATAAGAAAAGAATTAAAAGAATGAGTACCTAGAATAGAACCATATAGAAGACTCACATTGAATGACAACTGCGAGGAAGAAAGAAATGGACCAAAAAGAGTTCATTTTCAATAAATATCAGAACAGAAAATACTGACCGGAAAAATAGGTCGCCACGATGACATCATTAACAAATAACAAGTATGATAGAGAAATGACAAAGAAAGAATTAACATACGATAGACAAAGAACAAAATTATTCAACTTTATAACTCAAAAACATATTTTGCATGCTCCTGCTATTCCAAACTTTAAGCTATGCACCTTAACACTAATCTTAACAAACTTTAAGAAATGGCATTAGACTTATACCTGTCAATCAGACTTGGACCGGTCCGTTAAGAGTTGGCTCACCAGTTCCGATACTGGTCCGGTCCGGTTCAGACCGTTACTGGTCCGGTCCGAACCAATCTTTTTTTTCAAAAATTTTATGCCCGGATCGGCCCTAGCCCATTAAGCACCGGTATGGTCCGGTCTTACATATCACATATGTTTTAAATTCTATGTTAAATGAGTGAGTGTGCAAGTTTTTTATGCTCCCTTAAAATCTTTCTTTTTTTTTTTGGCAAGTGATATTCCTGATAAATTGTGAAAAGAAATTCAATCTTTGTATTGGATAAAAGCTGACAACGCCTGAAAGATGACACGTGTCCACTACGTGGCACGGACAGAAGTTCCACTCAGGTATCTAACGGACAGACAATTATCACGAACAGACCCAAAGCAATTATGAGACGCTTCACCAGTCAACACGATCTGAGTGAGCAGTTATTAACCAAATCACGCGCGATCACTCAATTAATGACCATAAAGGCAATCATTACAATCCAGCGGTTACATATCCAACGGATACGTGCCCAGCGGTTACATATCCATCAGATACGTGCTCAGCGGTTACAAAAACCCAACGGACGCCTATCAGACCTATAAATAGCATTTGTTCTAAACCATTGTAAAAGAAGAACACAACTTTACTTCTTGTCTACAATATCAATAAGAATACTCCCTCACTCTTGCTCAAATCTGACTGCTTACTTACATCCATCTCTCTAATCTTCTAAAGTACGTTTAGTATTGAAGAGCTCTCACCGGAGAAAAGCGATACAACACGGTTACTTCTATTTACCCCTATTCACGCTTTATCTTTGTTAATTCCTGTTTGAATCTAACGCTGCTTTAGTTCGTCATTCAAACTCTTAATCTAAACTATTGATCGTGACTCTGCAAATATAAATTTAATTGTTAATTGGCCTAAAATCGGATCTAGGTTAAACAATTTGGCGAACACATTGGGAGCCGGTCAATAGCCTTCGTAGGTTAATAGTTTATCTTTTCTGATATTATACCTCTTTTCGTCGATCTTTTTGCTCTACAACTAACATGGCAGAAAGCAATTCGCAATGAACTATCGTGGGCAGGAATCAGGTAAGTACCCACGTAGAGAATATTTTTGAAATCAAACAAAGGCCCGATGAGTCTCTCCGCCAATACGTGGATCGCTTCCAAAGAGAGCGAATGATGCTTCCCAAAGTACCGGACAGATGGGCAGTGATCGCGTTTACTAATGGTCTGAATATTAGGAGCTCAGGGGCCATACGCAGACTTTACGAGTCTCTTCGCGAGTTCCCAGCAGCCAGCTGGTCGGACTTTTACAACCGTTACAACTCAAAGGTACGTATTGATGAAGATAAATTGATTGGAACAGGTACCCGAGGAAAGACGCAGGCACGCAATGGTGGTCCCGGCGGAAAAGCGGAGACAGAGAGATCAGACGTACGTTACGAGCCGTACCCTGCCCAGTCACGCAGCAATTCCAAAGGACGCAACCGCAACAACAAAGGACTGTCTTGGAGAGATGATTTAGAATCAAGCCTCCGAGGAGCCCCAAGCCTGCCGAATTTCAACGTAGAAATGTCCGAAGTGGTGGCAGCACTCAAGGATATGGGAGAAAAGGTCAAATGGCCGAAAGACATGAAGACCGACCCAAGCAAGCGAAACCAGGACTTATGGAGCGATTTTCATCGCGACCACGGTCACACCACCGAGGACTGCAAAGCCCTAAGGTATGAAATTGTTCATTTTTTGAAACAGGGATTCTTTGAAGGAGTTCCTGACTGAGAAGGGAAGCAGACTCACGCGAAAGCACAGCAAGACAAACCTGGCCCTCCACGAGCATCCTCTCCAAGGAGGACAGTTAACGTTATTTCAGGTGGAATCGAGGTGGATTCCGTCACCTTCACAGCGAAGAAGTATGCAAAGGTCTCCATCACAAACCCAAACGCCCACGATCAGAAGGAATAATAACATTCGAGGACTCCGATGCAGACGGTTCGCAATTCCCACACGCTGATGCGTTAGTAATAACGTTACGCGTGGCGGAGTTTGACGTCAAGAGAGTACTTATTGATGCGGGCAGCTCTGCAAACATTATCCAATCACGGGTCGTGAGGGAGATGCAGTTATCGGATAAAATCGTACCAATATCTCGAGTTCTCTCCGGTTTCAATAATTCGAGTGAGAAGACTCTTGGCTAGATTACCCTGACAACTCTCGCCGAAGGAGTAGCGAATGAGACAACTTTTCATGTTGTAGATGCGGACCTAGCCTACAACATCATCATGGGGAGACCCTGGATCTATGATATGCAGGTTGTTCCCTCAACTTATCATCAAGTGTTGAAGTTCCCATCCGAATGGGGGTACGTGAGGTCCGAGGAAAGCAGCGTTCTGCCCGAGATTGGTATTCAGTGGCTCTCAAACTGCCCGAAGAGAACAAATAGCAATTACAGCAACCGGGACCAGGCGCACCGCATGAAGAAACAAAGTACGAGGTCCCGAAATTCATCACGAAGATGGACGAGAGAGAATGCCACATGCCGACCGTGGAGGCTTTGGAACCCGAAGAATTGTTCGCAGATAAGCCGGAACAGAAAGTATACTTAGAGACCGAATTGAGCGAACGTCTACGAGGAGATATCCTCCAGTTCCTCAAAGAGCGGCATACAACGTTCGCCTGGTCTCACGCAGATATGACATGTATTTCTCTAGACATTATTACTCACAGGTTGAACGTCGACCCATACCATCGGCCGGTAAAATAGAAGACGCGCCAACAAGGAGCTTTTCGGAATCAGGTCATCAATAATGAGGTTGATCGGCTGTTGAAAATCGGGTCTGTACGTGAAGTCAAATACCCGGACTAGCTTGCCATCGTGGTCGTTGTACCCATGAAAAATGGTAAATGGCGAGTCTGCATTGACTTCACGGACCTAAACAAAGCCTGCCCGAAGGATTCATATCCCCTTCCCAGGATAGACTAGCTGATCGACGCAACAGCCGGGCACGAGGTGCTCACCTTCCTAGACGCATATTCCGGATATAACCAGATATTGCTGGACCCAGGGGACCAAGAGAAGACAGCATTCATAACGTTCAGAGGTACGTATTGTTATAAAGTTATGCCATTTGGGTTGAAAAACGAGGTGCAACATATCAGCGCCTAGTCAATCGAATGTTCCACGACCATATCGGAAAGACTATGGAAGTATACATTGATGACATGTTGATCAAGTCAAAACGAGCAGAGGATCATCTGACGCACCTAAAAGAAGCTTTCCGGATTCTGAATCAGTACAACATGAAGCTGAACCCAGAGAAATGTGCATTCAGAGTCGGATCGGGAAAGTTCCTGGGCTTCATCGTTTCCCAGCGTGGAATTGAAGTCAATCCCGCTCAGATCAAAGCCATTGAATCAATTCTAAACGTACTCCACAACCGGAAGGACGTTATGAAATTGACAGGAAGAGTGGCAGCCCTGCGAAGATTCATTTCCCGATCATCCGACCGATGCAAGAGTTTCTTCGACGTTTTAAAGCAAAACAAGGAGTTCGAGTGGACCCCTGGATGCCAACAGTCATTGAAGGATCTGAAAATGTACATGTCCAATCCACCACTGCTCTCAACTCCTCAGCAGGGGGAGCAGTTGCTGATTTATCTGGCAGTCTCAGAATCGTCGGTAAGCGCCGTTCTAGTTCGGGAAGAAAAAGGTAAATAACTTCCTATCTATTACATCAGAAAAGCTCTAATTGACGCAGAAACGCGCTATCAAGCCTTGGAAAAATTGGCATTAGCACTAGTAACTGCTGCTCGTAAGTTACGCCCTTACTTTCAAAGTCATTCAATAGCTGTGGTAAAACCTTTTCCTTTGCGAAATGTTTTGCACAAACCCGAATTTTCAGGAAGGTTAGTAAAAATGGGCTATAGAATTGAGTGAATTTGATATCACCTACCAACCTAGGGTAGCAATAAAATCACAAGTTTTAGCAGATTTCGTGGCAGATTTTACCGCTAATATATACCCTAAAGCAGAAAAGGAAGCTGTTCTTTATGCTGGACAGGCTCCTGGTGCGTGGACTCTTTACACTGACGGCTCCTCGAGCATCAAAGGATCTGGTCTTGGACTGGTTCTCATTGCTCCATCCGAAGAGACGGTCAGGCAAGCTATCAAGTGCCCATTTATTACTAACAATGAGGCCGAATATGAGGCCGTTATTGCAGGTTTGGAACTAGCCCGAAATTATGGAGCGACCATCATCAAACTCAAAAGTGATTCTCAGCTGGTAGTCAATCAGATAACTGGAGGCTTCAGTGCACGAGAATCCAGGATGCAAGTGTACCTCGCCCGAGTGAAGGAACTCCTAACACAGTTTGATGACTGGGAGGCACTTCAGATTCCACGGGGTGAGAACCATGAAGCCGATTCTCTCGCGAATCTAGGGTTGGTGGCAGAGATGGGGGCAGCCAGCTCTTTAGCTGTTGTTCAACTCCTCTACACAACCATAGATCGAGAAAAGTTCGAAGTCAATGTCATTAACACTACTTGGGGACTGGCGGAATGAGATAACAAACTATCTCCTCCATGGAACTCTACCCGTTGACACAAAGGCCGCTCGGAAGCTCCGAATAAAAGCTGCTCGATATACAATCATCAACGGCGAACTCTACCGCAAAATGTTTGCAGGACCTCTCGCAAAATGTCTCGGACCGAGTCAAATCAACTATGTGATAAGAGAAGTCCATGAAGGCTATCGTGGAAATCATTCTGGGGGCAAGGCGTTAACCCGAAAGCTGATTCGTGCAGGTTATTATTGGGACAAAATGGAGAAAGATACGAACGAATTTGTCAAAAAATGTGACAAATGCCAGAGGTTCGCACATCTTCTCCATCAGCCAGCAGAACCATTCCATTCAATAATCTCTCCGTGGCCCTTCATGAAATGGGGGATGGACATAGTTGGTCCTCTTTCCACAGCGCCGAGAGGAATACGTTTCTTGTTGATCATCACTGATTACTTCACCAAGTGGGTCGAAGCGGCAGCATGCACAAGGATACGACAAACAGAGGTTGTCGACTTCCTCTGGCATTTTGTCGTATGTCGCTTTGGAGCACCTAAGGAAATAGTCATGGACAACGGCCCACAATTCATCAGCCATAAAGTGACTAGGTTCCTCGACGATTTACACATCAAGAGGATCACTTCCTCTCTTTTCATCCTGTTTCTAATGGACAAGCAGAATCTACCAACAAAATCATCGTTGAATCCCTCAAAAAACGTCTCGAGCAGGCAAATGGGTGTTGGGTAGAAGAGTTACCTGGCGTGTTATGGGCGTATCGCACAACGATAAAAATGAGTACTGGAGAGACTCCTTACTCATTGGTGTACGGTGCAGATGCTTTAATCCCAGTCGAAATCGGCGAGCCCAGTTTGCGATATGCACACGCCACTGAAGAATCCAACTCAGTCAACCTCTCCGAAGAGCTGGACCTCCTCGAAGAACGAAGAGAGTTAGCCCTTGTACGAGTGATCGCCCAGAAAGAACGAATTGAACAATATTACAATCGGGGACTGTGCGTACGAAGCTACCAGGTTGGAGATTTTGTGCTAAGAAAAGTCTCCCAGAGCACACAAGAAACAAATTCTGGGAAGCTTGGCCCTAACTGGGAAGGCCCCTACAAGGTAATCGCCTCAGTCGGCAAGGGATCCTATCGCTTGGCACAACCAGACGGCTCCACTGTCCCGAACAGTTGGAATGTCAATTCACCTCAAAAGATATCACTTTTGAGTGGTAAAACGGTTAGTTATCTTATGCTTGCCTTTTACTTTTACGGAAGTTCTTACTTTTATTTTATTTTCTCTAAATAGTACCAACGGTCTGAACAAGGTCAGATCCGTTTAGCTCAACTGGTAGGGCTCAAAGTTCTTCAACTTCGCGGCTGTGGGTTCGAATCCCACAATGGACACACTCCTCGTTTGGGTATATGTGTTCTTCTATATACGGCTTGCCTCAACTCTTTTTATGTTATCACTTCCCGTGTTCCAACATAAAAACAAGGAGGGGGTGAGAGGCCCCTGTAGGCCAGATAAGACCTCCATAAAGGCAAAAGACCTTGCCAAAAGGCGAAAGACCTTGCCAAAAGGCGAAGTTTTTGAAATTTTTCAAAATCTTTTACGTGACAAACTTCCACGAAAATAAGAGAAGTCGTTCACAAGGCCAGCGACTCGGCCAGAGCCACTCTACAAAGTCATGCGACGACTTTCGATTATCAAAACGATAAGCAAAGTTATGCGCAAAAGGCAACGATTCGGCCAAAAGTCTAACGACCACAACTCAATCAGAATAAAAAATCTGCGCAGATTATTCACAACTTACGACCTCTTCCTAAGGAAAGGCTAAGTTAAAACATTCGGACAGACTTTTGGAGACCAGAACTTAATAAAGTTCAAACTTCAAAAAAGCTCCTAAACATAAGGCACGAAGGCCACAATACATACAAACAAAAGATCAAAAATTCAGGCTAAATATAGTCATTGAAAGATCTAAAATCATATATGTACACCTGTGAAACGATAAGATGCCGAAAACGGCTGACAGAAGTATACAGAGTGATCAAAGGCCAAATGGAACCGGCCATATAGAGATCAGAGAGTCTTTACAAGACCTCTGTCCACAAACAACTAAATCCGGCTCTCGCCAAATGAACAAATTCAAAGATTGGGAAAGGGCATCAGCTTTTGGGGCTACGATCAGAACCCGACGCACCAACACTGTCGATTCTGCCATCATCCCCCGAATTCTCGCCGTCATCTTCATCCTCATCTTCACCTTCAGACTCCTCAGGAGAAAGATTCAGAGTTTGTCTTATTCTGCGAACAGTGCTTTTTGTCATCTTCAACATCTCTTCAACATTAACCTGCTTTAGCTTGAATCTGCCCAAGCAACGAACGTTTAGCTTCGAGCGCAGCAAGCTTGGCCTTAATCTAAAATTGATCGCGCAGGTTTGCCAAGTGTTTGGATAGTGCGGTCTGAGCACTCATCAACTGAGCAACCTGATCCTTAGCAGCCTGAAGCTCAGCTCTGGCCCTAATGGATTCTTCGTTAGCCCTTTGCAGATTCATCTCAAGAGATGCGCGATCATCAAAAGCGCTTTTCAGTGAAGCCTTACATTCTTCAAGTAGACTCTCAAGGCCCTGGACAGAGCGTGCGAACCCTTCTTTTTCTCTAAAAAGAAGGTCCTTCTCCTTGGAGAGTTCGTTAATCTGCTCAAGTCGCTCATTGCTAACATTTGTTAGCCGATTAACTTCACTCCCTAGGAGACCACACTGCTCTGCCAGGATCTTGTTCTCCTTCAGAGCATCCAGCAAATCTTTCTTTACCTCGAGTTCTAGATCGACGTTGTTAATTCTGGAGCGGGAACATGAGTTCGGCAGCCACCATACTTGACTGAAAAAACAAAGCGAAAGTTAGAAACCTGAGGTCGAAGTTATTCCCAACGCAAAGCGGTAAAACACTTACCCGGGCAGAATCAGCAGCAATCTGAAAGGCTAACTCCTCATCACTCAGTTCCCTCATCACCCATTCTTCCCGGGGACCGATGAGTGAAGAGACAGCCTTGGCTAAGCCACCCGGCCCGGATATGAAGTTAACATCAGGAGACAGTTTCATGGTATGCTTCCTCTCACAGTACTTGGGTTCCCAAGCCTGTTCAGAAGGATAGTTTGGCCCAAACTTGTAATGCACACCCCTAATATCCTTCAATCCGGTTTGGACGTCGATAACTGACCGCCAAATGAGCCTTGTTGTTGATAAGTTGGAATCACCTTCCACTCCAGGATCTATCGTGTCGCACTCGCGAAGACCGACAGGCGTAGCCCCCTCAGTGGCCACATTTTCCAGGTCCTCGAAACGAAAAACACGAGGACCTCGGCCACTCTCTTGGGAAGCCCCCTTGCTTCTTCTTTTTCTTCTTCTTCTCCTATTTTCCTTTTCCCTTTGTCCACACGGGAAGGAGCCGCCTTCACCCCGTCATCAACTCGGGGACTCCTCTCCGAGTACGGGCAGCTTCCTCTTCAACCTTTCTCTTATCACTCCGAAGACAAGGCTTTCGCGCAAGGGGTTCATTGACTTCGATCTCAGTATCTGAAAGATTGATAACATCCTTGTCTAAACCTTCTCCCCGTGCAGACTCGGGGATTTTGGTAGTATTCTTGATATTCTCTTCAGCAGACTCTGGTACATTGGCCCGAGGTGAAGGCTCACTCCCAGCAGTTGAGGTTTGCCCGGCAGCAACGGAAGTCTTACGAGCAGACTTTTTCTCTGCTCCGCCCTCATCCTGGCTCTTCTTCTTCCTTTGCAAAGAACAAAGGCCACCGGACAAGAGTTCCTCGCCACCCTCCCTGCGACGCAATGCCTCCACTGAAGCTAGTATAGATGCGGCCTCAGCATCTGGACGAGCGACAGGTTCGAAAGGCACGTCCTGGGGGGGGGAGGGGCAGGAAAGAAATCCCCTTGAGTACCCAGACCTGCAAAAGATGAAACCGTCAGACATGGAGGAGCTACAAAGGAGAGGAATAACCACATAAGAAGAAATGCTTTCACCGTGATTTTTCACGGTCAGACTCTTCTGCGCAGCAAAATGCGCCCATTCTCTCTTCTCAGGAGAGAACTCCTTCAAAACCTCCTCGACCCATGCCATCAGCTCATCAACAGATATGAGCCCATCGTAGGGTCGCTTGGCCGCTACAAAAATGAGTCAGAAGAAATAAGCAAATAAGAAGAAAAAGAAGAATACGAAAAATCTCTAAAATACTCGGGGACTTACGCTTCTTGTTCCAAACTTCGGGAAGATAAGTCTTGGAGTCGAAAGCCAAGGCCGAGGAGCGCACAAACACATACCGGTGTAACCAACCCCGGTCACATGTGTCCTCAGAACTACGCACCAAGCCCTTGCTCCCGCGTATCTTGGCGTTCACATAGCCGTCTTTAAAAATTTGTATGCTATACAAAGAAATGAAATGTTCATATCCAAAAGATTGATCGGTTTCCATCGCAAACCAATCCAAAAGCTAAACTATTCTATATATACTGGGGCACAATTGCCCCGGGCAGAGTAAATACTCCATGCAGAGCCTTTCCAGCACAGGATGCAGGGGCAGTTTACATCCCACTGTGAAAGGGTAGGTGCACATAGCTGTCCACCCAGCCCTGTGAGAGGTAATATTCTCCTCTTCGGAGACCGGTAAGAGGGGAATCCTATCATCCCAGTGGCAGTCCATCCTAACTCGTGGGATCAGCTCCGATGTGATCCCAGATTTAAATCTAGACACCGGCCAGTTGCGCGTATCCCCCTGCTGATTATTGAAGGCCTTGATATTCCAGTCTGCCTCTAACTCACCCCATTTTTTTGGGATAATCTCCGCAGCAGTAGCCTGAGTAGCCCTGGGCCTAGGAGTGGCCGCTGAGGAACTACAAGCCATGTCTACATTTTGATTTTTTCTAGCTCTTGAAGACATGATTTCAGAAGAGTTAAGAAGTTCGCAAGAAGAATTGAAAGCTGTTTAAAGATTTTCGAGAATTAGCAGAAGAGAAATAAAAGCAAGTAAAAGGTTTCTCATTCAGCAAACCCCTATTTATAAGAATGGAAATTCGGCCCATCAAGTTCCTTCGAAACACGTGGAAGTTATCCAAGAGACCACGATCAGATCCGACCGTCAAAAGAAGGAATAGGTTTCGCCTATTTTTATAGTGTCATCATTACCCTGAAGAGCAGCAGTCACCTCGCGATCAATAGTCGACGTGTGCACGTGATTGAGGCGGTTAAAATCATCATTCTTACCCTTGGAACGTGCAGTAGTCACTTCAGAGTAGACTGCAAACGCGCAGGCATGCCAGCTGCAGTTACTTTTTTATACGGCACATTTAATGCGCACGTCATAAGGGTTTGTCACGTAGCTGATAAGATGCATACGTCACTAAGCCTCGTCACATAAAGGTAGGATTTTACAAAGCAGAAATTCCCGCCAAAATTCATGTCCACTCCTCGAACAGAAACTCTGCTCGAGAAGTGCGGGGACTATCTGTATTGGATAAAAGCTGACAACGCCTGAAAGATGACATGTGTCCACTACGTGGCACGGGCAGAAGTTCTACCGGTCAGGTATCTAACGGACAGACAATTATCACGAACAGACCCAAAGCAATTATGAGACGCTTCACCAGTCAACACGATCCGAGTGAGCAGTTTTAACCAAATCACGCGCGATCACTCAATTAATGACCATAAAGGCAATCATTACAATCCAGCGGTTACATATCCAATGGATATGTGCCCAGAGGTTACATATCCATCAGATACGTGCTCAGCGGTTACAAAAACCCAACGGACGCCTATCAGACCTATAAATAGCATTTGTTCTAAACCATTGTAAAAGAAGAACACAACTTTACTTCCTGTCTACAATATCAATAAGAATACTCCCTCACTCTTGCTCAAATCTGACTGCTTACTTACATTCATCTCTCTAATCTTCTAAAGTACGTTTAGTATTGAAGAGCTCTCACCGGAGATAAGCGATACAACACGGTTACTTCTATTTTCCCCTATTTACGCTTTATCTTTGTTAATTCCTGTTTGAATCTAACGTTGCTTTAGTTCGTCATTCAAACTCTTAATCTAAACTATTGATCGTGACTCCGCAAATATAAATTTAATTGTTAATTGGCCTAAAGTCGGATCTAGGTTAAACAATCTTGTCAGTGCACAATTGATGTCAGTGCACAATTGATGTTAGTGTCTTATCTTTTCTATGTTTTTAGAATTATGCACAGTATATATCTTGTTTTAGCTGTTGAGCTTAGAAAGTATTTATGGTTGATGCAGATATATATGATCAATTACAATTGAGATTGTTCACAACTTGACGTTGAGGTTTAATATGAGAGTTTATGAATTAATATATATTCTTGTTGATGTTTAGCGATATATGCCTATATTTCCTTGCATTTGTAGTACTTTGCCCATTCCTTTTAGGTGATACATATGGTTTTTGCACTTATTTTTTGTAATATTGCTTGTAGGGCGTGAACGAGTGTAAACGGAGCAAAAATGGATACAAACGAGCAAAGAGTTGACAGACTTAGCAAAATGTGGGTCATGGTATTAGAAGGCAAGGCTATGGTGCAAGCTGTAGATATGTCACCGCTTCAGACTATGAAATGTTGTCTCCCAAGCGACGCCTTCAGTATAGGTTGCAACATCAAGGTGCTGTTTGGCATGCGCCACTTAAGAAATCGCCTGAAGCTACTGTTTTGGCAATGCGACGCTTGCCTAACAGCTTTCAAGTTCCAAATTTAACTTATCTTTATTAGTTTAGGATTTTGAAATTATTACTTTATTGTATTATAAACACTATAAATACATTATTATAAGGTCTTTTTAGGAGGGGGACGTGGACGAGAGCAGAGGAACCCTAGATGTCTTCTAAACAAGTTCTTTCTCTCTTTCTCTTATTCTTTTCTTTAATTCTATAGTTTGTTCGTTCTAGAGTTAGGGCAATTACATGAAGGTTGATGTTTGAACGTTGATTTCTTCCTATTGATTTACCACTACAGATTGTTTATTCTTTCTTGAGCCTAATTGTTTAGTTATTAAGGCCCGATAATTGAACACTATCTACGGTTTGCAAGTTGAACTCGATAGAGGGAACTTATAAATGCACATAAGAAAGAATAGGGCTTGATTGTGAAACTGGGCATCAGGGAATCGATTTGCGGTAGGATAGGCATATACCTATTCGCCTTGCTTAGCTAAATACAGAGTTCTTTAATGCATGCATGTGATTTAATTCCATAAATATAGGCATTAGAGTAGCTTGCATAGAGTCATGAAGAATCGACAGGTTTTAACGAATATAATTAACCTGTTAGTTAGAAATCTAGGAAATCAAGAAGTAGAATCAACTCGAAAACTCAACCGAATTGTTTGCAGCTCTGACTCTGGGCCGTTTCTCTTTTATTGGTATCAACCGATAATTTGCTTTAGATTACTTGACTTCAATTGCTTGCTTTTAATCATTGTTTGCTTAGTTAGTAAATTAAAAATCATCATCGAAACAGATCCCTGAATAGTTTTTAAGAAATTGTTTGCTAGGATTCAGTCTGAACAATAGTCCTCGTGGGAACGATACTCAACTTATCACTTTATTACTTGTCGACCACGTATACTTGCGTGTGCGTTTGGAAGCAACACTTGTATATATTAAGCACCAAGAAGATCAGTTGTATAAAGTACTTAATTAATATATATTCTTGATTTCTACTACTGTCATACCCGATTTTAGACTCAACTCGAGCGAGTTGGGTTTCGGATTTGACTGGGTGAACTCGTTTGAGTTTATGTGTGAAGTATCGTTTCCCAGGAGTGGGAGAGTATGAGTGAAATATGCAAAATGTCACATAAAGAATACAATAAATAAATAAAATAAAAGAAAAAAAACAAAAAAGAAACCAAGTTAGTACAACAATAATAATAATGAATAACAAGAATAATAATTAAATAAATCCCAAAAATAAAGACTCATTGTGGTTAGGACTTTGAGTATCCCCAACGGACTCGCGATTCTGTCATACCCAATTTTGGACTCAACTCGAGGCGAGTCGTGTTTCGGATTTGACTGGGTGAACTCGTTTGAGTTTAGATGTTGGAGTCGCCACCTAATATAATTTCTAAGGCGTATTAGGTCACCTAAATATCTAAAGTCAAGTTCGAAAAGGTCTACTAGTCAATTTCAGAGATTCTATATGGGTAAGAAGTCCAAATGACTTGGGGAAGAAGGTGTTAGGCACTTACCCGAGTCCCCCAAAAGTGGTTACCGTCCGAGTCTTAATTTGGGATATAAACAGTGTATATTGTCGTACTAACTTGGGAATTTAGCATTTTAACTAAGGTATACTCATACATGCTAAGTAACTTTCACATTCGGCCTAGGTTTTGAGCCTAGTCGTGTCCATGGCCTCTAATGTCAAAAGTCTAATCGTACACAAAGGTTATAACACAAATAGGTATTCCATTTCAACTTACATATGTAGTTAACGCACTTTGAAAAGAATATTTACATAAATAGCCTATTTTGCAAATAATTTCAGACTTAATAAGAAACCAAAAGGGGGTTTGTTTTGAAAACAAAATTTGTGGCTCAGTTGGGGTCGGCGTGACTCGTCATTAATTGTCGAGCTCTAATCTTAATGGCCTTTTTTGTGTAGGGGTCAAGTTTGGAAGATATATATAGGGAAGAGGGCTGTTTTTGAAAGCGGGTTCACGAAAAAGCACATATATACAGATAAGGGGGGTTGTCGCACGTAATAGTATACATATAAGTATTAGACATGCAAATATATGGTCTAAGTGATAGTTATATCTTTAGAAAAACCTTTTAAAGTGTACAACTGACCCCAAAGCTTTATACACCTTATACAGTATTAGATTAGTGTATAAGAGTGTTAGAGCAATTCAAAACCTTTTTATACATACACATGCCATTTTTAAAAGATTTACTGGGCCTGGACCATTCGTGCAAATGGAAACAGTTTAGTTTTAACATAACAAGCTAGATTTCAATACTTTTCACAAATAGCTTCCGTTTTAAAATACACTTCCAACCTGATCATCATAAAACATGTTTTCAAGCAATCAAAACCTATGATGCACATAAGAAAGAATAGGGCTTGATTGTGAAACTGGGCATCAGGGAATCGATTTGCGGTAGGATAGGCATATACCTATTCGCCTTGCTTAGCTAAATACAGAGTTGTTTAATGCATGCATGTGATTTAATTCCATAAATATAGGCATTAGAGTAGCTTGCATAGAGTCATGAAGAATCGCCAGGTTTTAACGAATATAATTAACCTGTTAGTTAGCAATCTAGGAAATCAAGAAGTAGAATCAACTCGAAAACTCAACTGAATTGTTTGCAGCTCTGACTCTGGGCCGTTTCTCTTTTATTGGTATCAACCGATAATTTGCTTTAGATTACTTGACTTCAATTGCTTGCTTTTAATTATTATTTGCTTAGTTAGTAAATTAAAAATCATCATCGAAACAGATCCCTTAATAGGTTTTAAGAAATTGTTTGCTAGGATTCAGTCTGAACAATAGTCCTCGTGGGAACGATACTCAACTTATCACTTTATTACTTGTCGACCACGTATACTTGCGTGTGCGTTTGGAAGCAACACTTGTATATATTAAGCACCAAGAAGATCAGTTGTATAAAGTACTTAATTAATATATATTCTTGATTTCTACTACTGTCATACCCGATTTTAGACTCAACTCGAGCGAGTTGGGTTTCGGATTTGACTGGGTGAACTCGTTTGAGTTTAGATGTTGGAGTCGCCACCTAATATAATTTCTAAGGTGTATTAGGTCACCTAAATGTCTAAAGTCAAATTCAAAAAGGTCTACTAGTCCATTTCAGAGATTCTATATGGGTAAGAAGTCCAAATGACTCGGGGAAGAAGGTGTTAGGCACTTCCCCGAGTCTTACAAAAGTGGTTACCGTCCGAGTCTTAATTTGAGATATAAACAGTGTATAACTTGGGAATTTAGCATTTTAACTGAGGTATACGTATGCATGCAAGTAACTTTCACATTCGGCCTAGGTTTTGAGCCTAGTCATGTCCACGACCTCTAATGTCAAAAGCCTAATCGTAAACTAAGGTTATAACACAAAAGGGTATTCCATTTTAACTTACATATGTAGTTAACTCACTTTGAAAAGAATAGTTACATAAATAGCCTATTTTGCAAATAATTTCATATTTAATAAGAAACCAAAAGGGGGTTTGTTTTGAAAACAAAATGTTGGCTCATTTGGGGTCGGCGTGACTCGTCATTAATTGTCAAGCCCTAACCTTAATGGTCTTTTTGTGTAGGGGTCAAGTTTTGGAAGATATATATAGGCAAGAGGGCTGTTTTTGAAAGCAGGTTCACGAAAAAATACATAAATGCAGATAAGGGGGCTGTCGCACGTAATAGTATACATATAAGTATTAGACATGCAAATATATGGTCTAAGTGACAGTTATATCTTTAGAAAAACCTTTTAAAGTGTACAAGTGACCCCAAAGCTTTATACACTCTTATACACTATTAAATTAGTGTTTAAGAGTGTTAGAGTCATTCAAAACATTTTTATACATACACAGGCCATTTTTAAAAGATTTACTGGGCCTGGACCATTCGTGCAAATGGAAACAGTTTAGTTTTAACATAACAAGACAGATTTCAATACTTTTCACAAATAGCTTCAGTTTTAAAATACAATTCCAACTTGATCATCATAAAACGTGTTTTCGAGCAATCAAAACCTGTGATACACATTATGATCAGTAGTGTTATCATTTAAGAAGCATGCAGTTTTGAAGATGTGCTATAATCGGCAGTGATAATCAAATTCTCAAAGGAAAATATCCTAAGCTTGGATGATGCAGCACATAGGGAGGTAAGAGAGAGAGAGATTGAGAGAGAGAGGCTACTGTGTAGCCTTCCACACAGTCTAGTAACTGTGTGCCTTATTTCAAGCAAATACAATTGGGGACCTAATGAATATACACAATGGAGGGCAGTTTCTAAGGGGTATGGTTCATCAAGTAGGGGATAAGCTATTCTAAACATGGTTAGGGTTTCCAGACTTGCACCTAAGTAAGCATTACATAATGCATCTAACAATCTGGATCAATAGTCTAAGTTTAGGACTGAAAGCCAAGTTGACATGGCCTCGAAACCCATAGACAAGCAGAACCCCTCACTGGGGTCTGTGTAATAGCCAAAACCAGTAATAGAACCTTGGTATGCCTTTGAGGATATCCTCACAGTTCCTGCATAAAAGGGTTAACACAAGGGCAAAGGGAAAACCCTGAACAGGTACTGAGAAGGGTAATATGCAGCCTCTCAACAAGTATACACAGAGCATAAGAGATAATTACACAAACAGTTTCAAACCAGGACAAACAGGAAGGGACGACAAGTTTCTAAGCTAAAGGCAACATGCTGTCAAGAATAAGGAGAAAGAGATACCTTCAGTGGTGTTGCAACAAGTAAACAAAGCTATGAGTGATGTTTAATACTGGCAGATGACCTAACCAGAAAGCAAACAGTAGCAAAAGTCTTCTAATGATTTTGAAAAGTAAACATGAAAGAGTAGAGTGTATGCTAGATATTCCAGTGTATGAATAATATTGTAGAGTTCAGTGTGTGAGTATAATAAGTATGTTGGGTGTTAATACCAGGAACTATGTGTGTCCCTATTGACTAATAGAGCCTGTCTATATAGGTGAGGGAAAGAAAGTGTTTAAATTCAAACGCATGACACAAAAGGCAAATGATTATGTCTTCCCATAATTAAAGGGATCCACTTAGGTGGACTTTCCAAGTATAGCTCAATCAGACCCTAAACCTAAGGTAAATCAAACCCTTTAGCAAATATAACTCTTCCCTTTGGTTAGTAATACATCCAGGTTCGAGCACAAGTGTGTAAGATTGTTCTAGACTCGTTTGGGCTTTAGAATCTCCTAATCACCCTAACAAATTTTCATTAAAAAATCTAATTGATACTGTTCAATTAGCTAAATAGGTTTCCATCGCCAATTTCAATCACAGATTCAATTTCAAACAAATCTAGATTCTTCTAATAGGTCATCACACAGATTCTGAATATAACCATAAGAAATATATACTTTGACAGAGTGGGAAACTGAATTCATTGCAACAAACAAGAAGGAACATAGACAACTCATGAATTGCCCTTGATTTTACGCTCAGAAATTAACAGCGAGGGCTCAAGGCATGAACAATGAGTATATCTCAGTCAGACATGTGAGAATTCAAGGAAACATTTAGCTTAAACCTGTGAATTAATAAGAATAATAACCCCATGGATTTTAACTAGTTAAATAGCAAATAATCACATAATCACGCTGGTACACAGAAAATATAGGCAAGTATAGGCATGAATTCACACAAATCTAAAACGTCAAAAAGAAGAAAGAGGATTACCCATTTAGGTTTTGAATCGGGTTTAAATTGACCCAATTCTGGTCATGCGTAGGGGTTTTCCCTTTCCCTACGATGGTGTCATGTAATTTTAGCGAATCAAATCACCAGCGTACCTTTTTCCGGTGACAGAAACCTCATCGACGAGAGGTCAATTTTGACCTTCGTCGAAACCATCAAATTGTACCAAGGTTTTGCAGCGGACATTGCGAGGATCATGGCAATGTCATTTTCTCCAATTTCCTCCGATTAAAATGGCCGAAAAATTGATCAAGGGGGTGGCGATCTGAATCGCCAAGGGGGAGAGAGGAGAGTCGCGGCTGAGGGGTGTGGGGGAAATGGGAATAGTTTTTAGGGTTTTGGGGTGTAAAATGATAAAAAAGGAAACTTGAATCCTGGCCGTTGGATTAGTGTCGTGGACGGCCAGGATCAAGCCACGTAGGCAGGTGACGTGTAAAAATGGCTGATGTGTGTGCCTTGTGTGTATATATGTGTATATATGTATATATGCGTATCAGTATTATGTGAATAGGTATAAAATAGGTATAAAATGTTATAAAGTGGTATAAAATGGTATACAATGGATTTAAAAATATATAAAAATTAGGGGATTAATTTTAAAATATTAGAAAGGCTAAAATGCACAAAAATCGTAATTTTGAGGCTTAAAACAATTTTTGATAATTTTTCAAAAATAGAAGCAATTGCAGAAAATTGTAAAAATAGCTATGGTTTGAGACGATGCTTTTGAAAAATGGCCTCAATTGCCAGGCTAGTATGAGAAGATAATTTGAAAATAATAGACGAGGTAGGAATGGATACACAAGCGTGTGTAAAATTCAAGAATGGTTGATTTTGAAAATAGGAGATACAAAATTGAGTGTCAACAGCTGCTCCTCTTTGCCCGGGGATGATGAAAGAGTCTTCGGGCAAAGACGTTGATAGTGCGGCCAATTTGGTCATGATTATAGAAGATCCTCTAACTTAAGAGGATGTAGGGTGTCGGGCTGAGATGCTTTCTTTGCTCGGGGTGTGTTTCCTGCAGTAAAAATGTGTTTGCAATATAATATGTATATATATAAAACGTACATTTCCGCCAGGCTGGATTGTCTTTCCACGATTACTGCAATATGAGATTGTGTTGGCCATGCCGTAATTGTGTGCCTTTTGCTGTCAAATGTCAGATTCGATATTGGGTTGTATGCCCTCCGTCGGTGCACTGGGCTATGTACCCTCCGCAAAGAAAATAGAAATGCAAATCGATATCGGGTTGTGTACCCTCAATCGACGCTTCAACTTGTGTGGCCTTAGCTAATTTAAAAATACAAATCGATATCAGGATGTGTACTCTCAATCGACGCCTCAGGTTGTGTGCCCTCAGCTAATTTAAAATGACAAATCGATATCGGGATGTGGACCCTCAATCAACGCCTTGGGTTATATGCCCTCAAATAAATTAAATAACAAATGGCTGTGTACCCTCAATCAACGCCTCGGGTTGTGTGCCCTCAGCTAATTTAAAATGCAAATCGATATCGGGCTGTGTACCCTCAATTGACGCTTCGGGTTGTATGCCCTCAGCTAAATTAAATAAGAAAAGGATATCGGGCTATGTACCCTTAATCGACGCCTCGGGTTGTATGCCCTCAGCTAAATTAAATGACAGATCGATATCCTCAGCTAATTTAAAATGCAAATTAATATTGGGATGTGTATCCTCAATCGACGCCTCGGGTTGTGTGCCCTCAGCTAATTTAAATAATAAATTGATATCGGGCTGTGTACCCTCAATCGATGCCTCGGGTTGTATGCCCTCAGCTAATTTAAATGACAAATCGATATCGGGCTGTGTACCCTCAATCGACGCCTCGGGTTGTACGCCCTCAGCTAATTTAAATGACAAATCGATATCGGGCTGTGTACCCTCAATCGACGCCTCAGGTTGTATTCCCTCAGCTAATTTAAATGACAAATCGATATCGGGCTGTGTATCCTCAATCGACGCCTCGGGTTATATGCCCTCAGCTAATTTAAATGACCAATCGATATCAAACTGTGTACCCTCAATCGGCGCCTCGGGTTGTGTGCCCTCAGCTAATTTAAATGACAAACCTTTTTTGTTGAAGTATATCTATCGTGCATTGTTGATTTAGGTATCTTCCATGCCTGCATCTAAAGAAAGATTGGTGAGTTGTACGGGGAGGTTTGGTTTGTGCATTCTTGGCTTGCTTCGCGTTCGCTGTCCACGAGTGCCGGGATCTTAGCCGAGCTAGTAGGGATATGCATAAAAATAGTATATAATGCAAATAATTTTGAAAAACTTTTATAAGAAAGAAAAATGAAATAAAATATTTTATCCCATTGAGTCACAAGTCGCGTTGTGTAAAGCCAACATTGTCGTCCTTTGTGCGGTTCCAAACGAATTTTGAGGGCGCCCTCAAAATTCTACCCCAGTTATGCATTTGAAATTTTTGAGGACCTAGGTTCTCAAAAATTTCTGCCCCAGTGTTAACTATGTTTGTCTTTTGGGAATTTTTTAGAGTTCCTCAAAAATTCTGCCCCAGTGTTTGCTTTGTGGGGAAAAAGAAATTTTTGTATTTATGCGACCGAACCTTGAGTAGGTTTCCTACGAATCCCTCTTGGGGAATCAGGTCGTGACGCAGTTCAGATTACATAATGTATTGTAGAATGGGGAAATCACTAATCAATATGAACTCTTATACATAGTATCTTTTGACAGCATATGAGTTGATAGGTTTCGGCCAGACTTCTCCATCCATCTCTACCAATATCAATGCTCCTCCATTCAAGACTCGGTGGACCATGTAAGGTCCTTGCCAGTTTGGTGCAAATTTGCCTTTTGATTCTTCTTGATTCAGAAATATCTTCTTCAAAACTAATTGCGCAGGTTCGAAGAATCTCTCTCGAACTTTCTTGTTGAATGCTATCCTTCTCTGATATAATTGCCCATGACATATTGCATTCAATCTCTTGCCATCGATGAGGGCCAATTGCTCTACTCTTCCTTTGATCCATTCAGCATCTTTCAATTGCGTCTCTTGGATGATTCTCAAAGATGGTATCTCGACTTCCGCGGGTATCACTGCTTCGGTGCCATACACCAACAAATAAGGAGTGGCCCCTGTTGAGGTTCTCATCATGATGCGGTACCCTAACAGGGCATAAGGTAGATTCTCGTGCCATTGCTTTGAAGTGCCTGTCATTTTGTGCAAAATCCTCTTGATGTTTTTATTGGCCGCCTCGACCGCACCATTCATTTGAGGTCTGTATGCAGTGGAGTTGCGATGCTTAATCTTGAAGACTTCACAGGTTGCTTTCATTAGGTCGCTGTTGAGATTGGACCCATTGTCTATGATGATGGATTCAGGGATGCCAAATCGGAAGATCATCTTATCACGGACAAAGTTCGACACCACCTTCTTCGTTACTGATTTGTATAATACAGCTTCTACCTATTTGGTAAAATAATCAATGGCCACCAGTATGAAGCGATGTCCGTTGAAGCGGCTGGCTCGATAAGTCCTATGACATCCATCCCCATGGCAGCAAAAGGCCAAGGCGATCCCCATAATATTCAATTCATTGGGAGGTACTCGAATCATATCTCCATGGACTTGGCATTGATGACATCTCTTCGCGTGCTTTATGCAGTCATGTTCTATTGTCATCCAGAAATAACCAGCCCTCAGAATCTTCTTTGCAAGTATAAAACCATTCATTTGTGGGCCACACGTCCCAGAGTGTACCTCTTCTAACAATTTAGCAGCTTCTTTTGCGTCTACACATCTCAACAAACCTAGATTGGGTGTCCTTTTGTACAAAACTTCTCCGTTCAGAAAGAAACCATTTGCTAATCTCCTCAGTATCTTCTTTTGGAGGCTTGTTGTATTCTTTGGATAACTGTCGTCCTTGAGGAACCCTTTGATGTCGTAGAACCAAGGCTGTCCGTCTGACTCTTCTTCCACGTGATAGCAGTAAGCTGGTTGCTTCCTCACCGTCACAGGTATTGGATCAATGTAGTTCTTGCCAGGATGCTTGATCATGGAAGATATGATAGCCAAAGCGTCCGCAAACTCATTTTGCAGTCTAGGTACATGCCAGAACTCTATCTTGGTGAATCTTTGTTTCAACTCCTTTATGCACTCCAGGTATGGCAATATCTTCAGGTTCTTTG
Organism: Petunia secreta; assembly: GCA_029990175.1. Lineage (NCBI taxonomy): Eukaryota > Viridiplantae > Streptophyta > Magnoliopsida > Solanales > Solanaceae > Petunia > Petunia secreta. The sequence continues at coordinate 18,562,700 of JARKIP010000038.1, read as the reverse complement.
CTGTCCATTCTCCTCGAACTTGGTGAATCAGTAAGTCAGAATCCCCGATTGCTAGCAACTCTTGTATGTTCATATCTACTGCTAATCTAAGACCCAAGATGCAGGCCTCATACTCCGCCATGTTGTTGGTGCATGGGAACCTTAGTTTGGCCGTGACAGGATAGTATTGTCCAGTCTCGGAAACTAATACCGCTCCAATGCTGACTCCTTTAAAATTGACCGCTCCATCAAAGAATAACCTCCAGCCATCATATTTTTCGGTGATCTCTTCTCCTACGAACATGAATTCTTCATCAGGGAAGTAGGTGTGCAAAGGTTCATAATCATCTCCCACCGGATTCTCGGCCATATGATCAGCCAATGCTTGAGCTTTTACCGTCTTTTGAGTGACAAAAGTTATGTCGAACTCACTAAGAAACATTTGCCATTTAGCCAGCTTTCCAATAGGCATTGGCTTTTGGAAAATGTACTTGAGAGGATCCATCCTTGATATCAGCAACGTCGAGTAGGATGTCGAGTAGGATGTCAAGTAGTGTCTCAACTTTTGTGCTATCCATGTCAGTGCACAGCACGTGCGCTCCAGCAGTGTGTACTTGGCTTCATAAGGAGTGAACTTCTTGCTTAGATAGTATATTGCTTGCTCCTTTCTCCCAGTTGAATCATGTTGTCCCAATACAAAACCAAAGGCCGAGTCTACCACGGACAGGTACAAGATCAAAGGTCGCCCGGGCTCAGGTGGGACCAGCACAGGCGGGCAAGACAAGTACTCCTTTTGTCTGATCAAATGCTTTTTGGCAATCCTCTATCCACTCGATCACCGCGTCTTTCTTCAGTAACTTGATGATTGGATCACAGATGACGGTTGATTGTGCTATGAAACGACTGATGTAATTGAGCCTCCCCAAGAAACTCATGACTCTTTTCTACCTTTTTGGTGGTGGCAATTCTTTGATGGCTTTGATCTTGGATGGATCCAACTCGATACCCCTTCTGCTGACGATGAAACCCAGGAGCTTCCCTGGTTGAACACCAAAAGCACACTTTGCCGGATTCAGCTTCAGATTGTACTTTCGCAAGCGGTCGAAGAACTTGCGCAAGTTGTCAAGATGCTCCAAACTCTTCTTTGATTTGATGATCACATCATCCATATAGACTTCGATCTCTTTGTGTATCAGATCATGGAACATGGTTGTCATCGCTCTCATGTAAGTTGCCCCAACATTCTTCAACCCAAATGGCATGACTTTGTAGCAATAAGTCCCCCAAGATGTAGTGAAAGCTGTCTTCTCGGCATCCTCCTCATCCATGAGTACTTGATGATAACCGGTGAAACAGTTTACAAAGGATTGTAGTTCATGTTTCGCGCAATTGTCAATCAGAATACATATGTTTGGTAGTGGAAAGTCATCTTTCGGACTGGCTCTATTCAGATCTCTATAATCCACACAAACTCAGAGTTTTCCATCCTTTTTCGGCACTGGGACGATGTTAGCCAGCCAAGTTGGGTACTTGACCATTTTCAAAATCCCTGCATTGAGCTGCTTGGTTACTTCTTCACCAATCCTCAACAGAACTGATGACTTGAAGGTTTGGGCCTTTTGTTTGACTGGCGGAAAGCCCGGATTGATAGGTAATTTGTGGGCCACCACATCCGTGCTTATGCCAGTCATGTCATCGTACGACCAGGCGAATACGTCCTCATATTCTTTAAGAAACTCAGTATATCGCTTTTTGTCCTCGGCATTGAGATGTACACTGATCCTTGTCTCTTTCACAATTTCCTCATCTCCTAAGTTTATCACCTCAGTCTCCTCAAGGATTGACTTAGGTTTGTTTTCAAATCTCTCAATTTCTTCTTGTGTAGTTTCATCATAATCAGCTTTAGCTTCTTCAAACTCCATTGTTTCATTACACGTTGCGATTGTAGACTCAATGAGATTATTAGTATGAATGCTGAAAAAGTGAAATATTGCAAAATTAAAAGATTAAAGCAAAGAGTTAAATAGGAAATAATGCGATATTTTATTCATGAATCTTTGCAAAACAAAGTTTGTAGGGAAACATGTGCAATAGAAAAATGCAAACTCCACGACTTAAAGTCAGGTGTTATTTTAGAAAGCATGAAAACAAATTTTGTTCCCCTAGCTCTACCAAGGTCCACGGTAAGCTCGGGCCCGGTTGCTGATCCAGTTGTTCAGTGCTGCTCCAGATCCAGCCTTTATCAGTCCAAGAGGTTCAACATGTTCTTCCAGGATTACACAACAGTCTTCATCAGCTATGAATAGGTTTTGCATTCCTGCCAGCAGATCCTCTTCAGCATCAGCTATCTTCGGCTCCACTCCTTGTGCTGCGGACACCTCCCCTTTTCGACCATCCAAGTATCCAGACGAAACGAAGATATGCAAGAGAGTCTTGGTGCTTTTCTTATAGAACTTGAAATCTAGTGACGCTTCCTCCATGCTCTTTTCATATGTCACAATGTATCTTATGCCAGCCTTTGTATTGTCGGGCCTCATCACAATTCTGATTGGCTCGACCATACCATCCAAGTTCTTGCCCAAACCTTTGCCAGGTTCATAGCCTTGCTTGATCATGATGCATATAACCCAGTCTCTGGGCCATTTTGCCGGCTGCGGGAGTACATATGGCTCCTCGATGACCACCTACATAGGTTCGGGTGCTTTGGGTATCCACACTTGCTTTCCTTTTTTTTTCAGAGATGCATTTCCAATTGGGACGAGCATTGGGTGAGTACATTGGCCGCTTCTCGGTCTTAGATGGTAGGGTCTCACGAAATTCTGTGATGGCATTCCCCAGTCAGACATGACTGGCTCCCAAACCAAGTTCCTTCCTTCGTAGCCTTTGCCTCGGCTATCCCAATAAGCACTGTAAAAGTTCTTCTTTCTTTCTTCAACCCCAGGCGGTGTGTTGACCAACTTGGGAGCCAAGTGTGCAGTGTAACCTCCTTGGACCGTACTTGTGGGAGTCCAACTTGAATTGTAATTCTTGCGACGTCCTCCTCGAGTGCCTTGTAGTACTCCCACAAGTTCTACGGTATAGAATATCTGCCCATCAGGATTATCTCCTTCAATTGCTTGTATGGTTTGTTCGTTATAGATAGAGTTGTTCCCTTCACCGAACACTACCACTTCTTTGTGAACCCATTAAAACTTCACGGTTTGGTGCAATGTAGAAGGCACAACACCTGCCATATGAATCCAAGGCCTCCCTAGTAGTAGATTGTAGGAAGCAGAGATGTCCATGACATAGAACTCAGCAGCAAACTTTACGGGACCAACCAGGATAGTTAGGTCGATCTCCTTAATGGTGCTTCTTTGTGACCCATCAAACGTCTTCACCTTCATGTCGCTCTCCCTTATCTTACTTTAGTCAATTCCCATTCTTTTCAGAGTGATGAACGGGCATATATTCAGACCAGAACCTCCGTCGATCAGAACTCTTCCTACGAACCAGTCTTTGTATTTAACAGTGATGTGCAAAGCTTTGTTGTGATTCAACCCTTCAGGTGGTAGCTCATCTCCGTGAAAGGCAATTCGGTTGGACTCCATGACTTGTCCGACCATGCTAGCCAGGTTTTCGACTGAAGTGTCCGCTGGAACATGTGTTTCGTCCAACACCTTCATCAAAGCACTTCGGTGACTCTCCGACTTGAGGAGCAGGGCCAGAACAAAGATTTGTGTTGGAATTCTGCCCAAGTGCTCAACTACAGAGTACTCCTTTGCTTGCACTTTCTTCCACAGTCTCTCGGACTCTTCCTCACTAATGCCTCGTTTTTCTTGAACAAGATGTTCGGGAGTGTAAATCCTCCGACTCCTAGTCATCCCTTGTGCGACCACAGTCTCAACTGTAGACTTGTTCTTCTTTTCCCTTTCATAGTCCCAAGGCACCGCCTTGTCACTGTATGGGGTACCACATCAACATAAAACTTGGGTGCTATTTCTACCTCAATGGGCTCTGGTGCTGTAGTGGCTTGAGCAACTGAAGCGGTTGCTGGTACCTTTTCTTTTGCCTTAACGATAGTCCCTTCTAAGTTGCACTCCTCATCCAACTCGATCAGGTTCACCCTACTGTCTCCATGATTAGGCAAAGGATTGTTGTACACATTAGGAGTCTTCAAGTGTATCACCTTTTAGTCGATCAAGCCTTGTATCTTGTCCCTCAAAGCATAGTACTCTTTAGTGTCATGACCAGGCCCTCCAGAGTGATAGGCACAAGTTTTGGTTTGATCGAAATAAGGTTTCATCCTATCAAGCATTTTGAATGGCAAGGGTTGTATATGACCAGCTTCTTTGAGTCTCTCGAACAACAGAGTACGAGATTCAGCCAATGGGGTGTAGTTTCTTTTGGGTCTTGGGTTGTTGTTGGCGTGAGGCCTTGGTGAGTAGGTGTTGGTGTTTCAGTAGTTGGGATTTTGTGGGTATGTTGGTCTTTGTGGCGGCGGGTTTTGTACATGGGCTGGGTGTTATAGACTGGGTAAGTGGATGTAGGTGGTATGTATGGGTAGGAGGGAGGAGGTGTTTGGTAGTAGTGGTTGTAAGTAGGGGAGTGGTCAAGCGATGTGGCCACGAAGGAGACGTCGTCCTTCTTCTTTCTTGAGGTGGTACTGCTGCCAACTTGTAGTGCTTTGTTAGCGGCTTGTAAGGCCATGCTAACGATCCTTCCAGTTTTGAGTCCATTTTCGACCATATCACCAATCTTGATCAACTCTCCAAACTTCTTGTCTTGCAGATTCAGCATTTTGTCGAAATAGACATCTTCTTGTATGCGGATGAAAGTTGCCACTATCTCGGCGTCCTCCATGGGAGGTTGGACTTTGGCGGCTTCAGCGCTCCATCCAGTTGGGAACTCTCTGAAAGTCTCAGTGGGCTTTTTCTTCAGCTTCTCTAAGTAGAATTAATCGGGCATAGCGTCAGTGTTATGCCCAAAACTGTCAACAAAGTCCCTAACCATTGCTTCCCAGTTCGTCCACTTCTTTGTCTATTGCTTAGAGTACCATACTAGCACATCTCCAGTCAGACTGCAGTTGAACAGCTGCATGCGAATCTTATCGTCATGTCCAACTCCAATCAGCTTGTCACAGTAAGTCCTTAAGTGAGCCATTGGGTCTCTACTGCCATCGAACATGTTGAACTTGTGTGTCTTGTAGCCTTCAGGTAGTTTCAAGTCAGGGTACAAGCAGAGATCCTCATAAGCTAACCCTCGGGTTCCTTAGTGTCTTGGAGTTGTTTGAACTTCTCAACCAGCTATTGGACTTGCTCTTTGGTGCTGTTTGGGTCTTCCTTAGTCCATACGTACATTTCATGATCTTTGGTGGGTGATGCGATGGTTTTGGTTCCAACGGTGAAGGAGGGTATGTTGTTTTGTGGTGCTTTTGGTAATGCAGTGTGGGTAGGGTAAGGAATGTCTCTTTCAGGGTAAAGTAGATCTTTGCCGTGAGGGCGAGCAGTTGGGCTTGGTTCAGTGATCTCATCAGTACGGGCCAAATGGATCCTATTCTCCAACTCAAGCAGCCTCTGTTCCAACCTAGCGTAATTTTCATAGGCGACCACGCCTTGCTTCTCAGGAGTTCCATTTCCAACTTTGTCGAACTCAGCCATGATATTTCGTCTCATCCTTGTCCTTGTAGGTAACGGCGGAGGTGTTGGGATTGATCCTTTGGACCTCAATCGGTATTGCGGCGTGGCCAGAATACACAAACCAAACTTTCAAGGACTTGGGAACTGATGCATTAAAACAAGAAGGTAAAAAAGTGAGTATGCGTTAGTTTAAATAAAATCGCATCCTATCATGCATGGGACCTCTTTTGTACCATATGTGGGCCTATCGTGGATTCGAAGTAACGTTTGCACCAAGCACATCATTTCGTTTGAATAAACATGATCATCACCAGTCTAAAGACCCAAAATAATAAAATTTTATTTAATTTGCTTGGCTTTATTACAATCACTAATGACTCGATTAAGATGAAAACGACAATAAAGAAAAGACCAGACGACTTGACTCGATACGACTAGACTAGGTGCCAAGCAAAGAGACTTCAGGTTCAAATATCTTCCTTCTCCTTCTCCTCTTTGGTTTCCTCTTTGGGTTTGTGAGCCAGACTAATGAGCGGAGGATCAGCAAATATTTCCAGCAGGTCTTTCCCAGCCTCCATGTCACCCAGTGCTTTTATTAGGAACTCGCAGATTTCTAATCCTCTTCCAGCGGTACTGACTTAAAATACTCTCCCCATCCTTTGAGTAAATCTTGTAAATTCCCAGCAGCTTGCCTTGCAGTCATGACCTTTCCGGTCCAATATTTGAGCTCCTCCCCTTTAATCTTATCTTTGTATTGTCTCCACATCTCCCTTTCTAGTGTCACCCTTAACTCCTTCTTCCTCTGGTCAAACTCGTGTTTCAGCTTCTTGTACTTTTCGGCAGCATTTGGAGCTTTGGCTTTCCTTTTTAGTGTAGTCTTAGATCGATACTTTGCTTTATCTTCACTGAGCCATTGAGGTTAGGCCATGGTAGCTGTGGGGTTCACCCTACTGTCGCGACTACGGCAAAACTGCATAGTAAGCCTTTTCTCCCACATTGTCAATATGGTGAGAACCATCGGATGCTCGATGTCTTTTATGTCAATATTGAAACTTCTTCCCTCGGTCAACTGTGGGGTTTGCTGTGTCATTACCACTTGTCGAAGGATCCTTAGAGGAACATAGTGATGAGTTCCTCAGAAATCAGAATCCAATCAATGTCAAGAAGGTGATGTCATGACCTTGTATGGAGACAACAAAGCCAGCACAATTTTCAGTCACCCACTGCACCTCTTGCAGTCCCTCAAGTTTGGTGTACCAACCTTCCATGTTTGTGGGATATTCCCATGCCACTGTTCCAGCCATACGGGTGCTATGTGAACGGATTCCTCCTTGCCGAGATGGTTTTGGTGCTATAGGGCTGACAGGGACGCTATGCAAGTGTTCTATCAACCATATTTGCAGCAAGAAGTTACACCCCTCGAAGAAGTCTCCTCCTCTCCTACATTTGGTTAAAGCCCTATAAACTTCCCCCAAAATCATTGGAACCAAACTTACTTGACGTTTGAAAGCACCTTTGCGCAGCACCCTTACTACTCTCCCTAGCCTTATGTCAATCTTACCTCCTTTCTCGGGGAAAACTATGCTTCCAAGAAAAGCAATGATGAAAGTGTTGGATTCAATCCACTCCCAATCTTAAATCTCCCACGCCCCAGCCCATTTATGTCCAAGTGTTGGATCTCCAAATCTAGATTGCAAGTATTCCAACGTGACTTTCCCATCATGCACTCCCTCGCCATATGGATCATAAGGGGCTCCCCGCAATTTAATGAACTCCTTAGGCTCCACGTCTCGAGGATAAATCATGGTCTCGGGTTCTGGCTCTAACCCTGCTAGTCCTTAAAATTCTTCCAACATCGGTGCCAACCTGAAACTATTGAAGTGAAACACAGCCCTTTTGTAGACCCAGAAATGTGTAGCGGCTTCAACCAAGCCAGTCACGGAAGTGTAGTTCTTGAGAGCTATCAATTCCCCCAACATCTTTTGAACATGAGCTTTGCTGACAACGGCCAAATCCTCCCACCAAATTCTGATCAAGTGAGGAGGTCGGGAAACGATCTCAAATTTGAGAGTACCCTTTGCAGCCATAGTCTGAAAACAAAAATAAGATTAGGTAAAGACTAAAACACCCTTATAGTTTTGATCATGTTCAAACAGACAATCAATGTTTTGTGCAAACGTTTCCTCGAATCAATGCAGAGATCCAATTTTGTCATTTTTCGGGTTAAAAACCCTTTTGACATTTGGTGTAGGTTTACTAATGGACTAGTACGTGCCAAGAACGTATAGCCTTCCTAGGTTTGTCATTATGCAAAAGAATAAATACGTATTTTGTGGCCAATTATTCTCATAAATTCCCCCAAAATTTTCAAATCAGTACATAACAATAGTTTTGGAAAAGTAAAATACAAAAGAAGAAATAAAAATGACACTTTGACTAGGCAACACGCTCCTCCTCTAGTTTGGATCTTTTTGCTTCTCGCGTGATTTCCTTGACTTCCTCCATAGCTTTGGTTAAGTATCCTTTGGCTGCTACCAAGTGTAGGATGCCTATCTCTGCACACTCCGAGTTCCATTGTTCAAGTTTTGTTTCCAATGCCTCTATATGTTCCTCTACTTCTAATGTACGCTTCTTCCACACTTCAATCTCTTCTTTGTTTCCCTTATCCATCTCGACTGCTTTCAACATGAACTCTCGGTACCGAATTTGAACTTCTGCCTCACGATCTTTTATGTTATTTAAACAACTTGGCCCCACTACCACATTTCCCTTTATACTAGAGCATAACCAGCTTTTGTAATTTGGTTCGCATCCAGCATTTAATTTATCAGGCGCTACCGATGCTTCTTCCATGACTTGTCTTCCTTCCCATGACTTCCTAATGCTCTTGACCCTTGGAACAACATCTTCAGTGTAGTGAAACTGATAATCTTTCGTGTTCGGTATCGATGGTATGATTTGCTTCCTCCATGCTTGCCTCATTACTCTTAGCGATTGATAGGGTTGGAGGCCTCTTAACCCCATAAGTATCACAAAGGATGCCTTCTCAGAACTAATGATGAAATCTAATGAAGGAAACCAAGTGAACATCCACTGGATTGAGTCTTCCGTTATGTCTTCGAACAATTTTACCCACTTCTCTGTGCTGCTTGGCTGTTTGAGTTTTGAAACCCCATACCATTCTCCAATCAAGTAGTTGCAACCAGTTAGTTTGGACAATGCTTGCACACCTCTTGCTTTCCCTAAATGTTCTTTGAACCATGCTTGTAGTAAAATATTACACCCTTGGAAGTATCTCGCTCCTCTCTTGGAACAACCCAAAACTCGATAAATGTCTGCTACTATCATAGGAACTATGGTATAACGATAACCATCAATTCCGTTGAACACTGCATCGGTAACCATGACAAGTCTTGAACATATGTCGTGACTTGAACTCTCGGGGAAAACCATTACCCCTAAGAACCAATAGCAAATGCAAGTGGTCTAGCCCTTCTCCAATCTCCATAGGACTCGAACTCATTCTTATGATTATCATACGCCCTCAAATGCCCAAACCGAATGTAAAAATAGGAAAATGGGATCTTCTTTTGTTGTAAACCACATCCACACTTGCTACCATTCCTAACTTCTTACGAAACTCGTCAGCTATGGGGACGCTAGGTGCTAGTATGCAACCCCCTTGCCAACGATGTTTGTCTAACCTCGAGTGCGACACAAGCCCCCCTATTTTTTCCAACAAAGGTGTTAATTCGATGTCCCCAAACCTAAACACGTTCAACTCTTCATCCCAAAACGACACTGATGCTTCGATTATCTCCCTACATGGTTCCATTTCTAACAGTGAAACTAAATGACCCAAGTGCTGACGTACTTCAGTTTGCTATCCTAGTGACAAGTTGCTCCACCAACTAGTTAACAAAGGAGGTGCGCCCATAGTCATTCTAAATCGATGAAACTTTTGATTCATTGTGACCTAAAAAGTAAAGAAGAAGTAAAGTTTGAAACCCCGTCCCTTTTGAGAATAATTGAACAAATCATAATGCGTTTTCATTTTTGTCTCATTTTTCTTTTCTTTTATTTTCTCTCAAACACATAGTCAAGTCCAAACGTCCCTTTGGGGTTGGAAAACTCGTTTAGGTAGTTTGGACAAGTTGAGAACTAGTCGGCTCACGGAGAGCCCCTCCTACGGCATGATGCATGCTCATTACAATAGAGTGGTGTGATCCTAGACACGGTTCCCCAAGGCGGACGGCCAAGGAGTGGGATCATTTGAAATTGTTGGTTGTACCACGGACCAACTATATTCCAACATGTCCCTCTTAATAGGTATTTTGGTAGTGAAGCGACCGTAGGATCCACGTAATCGTCGTGTATGTGTGAAGTATCGTTTCCCAGGAGTGGGAGAGTATGAGTGAAATATGCAAAATGTCACATAAAGAATACAATAAATAAATAAAATAAAAGAAAAAAAACAAAAAAGAAACCAAGTTAGTACAACAATAATAATAATGAATAACAAGAATAATAATTAAATAAATCCCAAAAATAAAGACTCATTGTGGTTAGGACTTTGAGTATCCCCAACGGACTCGCGATTCTGTCATACCCAATTTTGGACTCAACTCGAGGCGAGTCGTGTTTCGGATTTGACTGGGTGAACTCGTTTGAGTTTAGATGTTGGAGTCGCCACCTAATATAATTTCTAAGGCGTATTAGGTCACCTAAATATCTAAAGTCAAGTTCGAAAAGGTCTACTAGTCCATTTCAGAGATTCTATATGGGTAAGAAGTCCAAATGACTTGGGGAAGAAGGTGTTAGGCACTTACCCGGGTCCCCCAAAAGTGGTTACCGTCCGAGTCTTAATTCTGGGATATAAACAGTGTATATTGTCGTACTAACTTGGGAATTTAGCATTTTAACTAAGGTATACTCATACATGCTAAGTAACTTTCACATTCGGACTAGGTTTTGAGCCTAGTCGTGTCCATGGCCTCTAATGTCAAAAGTCTAATCGTACACAAAGGTTATAACACAAATAGGTATTCCATTTCAACTTACATATGTAGTTAACGCACTTTGAAAAGAATATTTGCATAAATAGCCTATTTTGCAAATAATTTCAGATTTAATAAGAAACCAAAAGGGGGTTTGTTTTGAAAACAAAATGTGTGGCTCAGTTGGGGTCGGCGTGACTCGTCATTAATTGTCGAGCCCTAGCCTTAATGGCCTTTTTTGTGTAGGGGTCAAGTTTGGAAGATATATATAGGGAAGAGGGCTATTTTTGAAAGCGGGTTCACGAAAAAGCACATATATACAGATAAGGGGGGTTGTCGCACGTAATAGTATACATATAAGTATTAGACATGCAAATATATGGTCTAAGTGATAGTTATATCTTTAGAAAAACCTTTTAAAGTGTACAACTTACCCCAAAGCTTTATACACCCTTATACAGTATTAGATTAGTGTATAAGAGTGTTAGAGCAATTCAAAACCTTTTTATACGTACATAGGCCATTTTTAAAAGGTTTACTGGGCCTGGACCATTTGTGCAAATGGAAACAGTTTAGTTTTAACATAACAAGCTAGATTTCAATACTTTTCACAAATAGCTTCAGTTTTAAAATACAATTCCAACCTGATCATCATAAAACATGTTTTCAAGCAATAAAAACCTGTGATACACATTACGATAAGTAGTATTACCGTTTAAGAAGCATGCAGTTTTGAAGATGTGCTATAACGGCAGTGCTACTCAAATTTCTCAAAAGAAAATATCCTAAGCTTGGATGATGCAGCACATAGGGAGGTAAGAGAGACAGAGATAGGCTCCTCTGTAGCCTTCCACACAGTCTAGTAACTGTGTGCCCTAATTCAAGCAAATACAATAGGGGACCTAATGAATATACATAATAGGGGCAGTTTCTAAGGGGTATGGTTCATCAAGTAAGGGATAAGCTATTCTAGACATGGTCAGGGTTTCCAGACTTGCACCTAAGTAAGCATTACATAATGCAGCTACCAATCTGGATCAACAGTCTAAGTTTAGGACTTAAAACCAAGTTGACATGGCCTGAAAACCCTCATACAAGCAGAACCCCTCACTGGGGTCTGTGTAATAGCCAAAACCAGTAATAGAACCTTGGTATGCCTTTGAGTATATCCTCACAGTTCCTGCATAAAAAGGTTAACACAAGGGCAAAGGGAAAATCCTAAACAGGTACTGAGAAGGGTAATATGCAGCCTCTCAACAAGTATACACAGAGCATAAGAGATAATTACACAAATAGTTTCAAACCAGGATAAACAGGAATAGATGAAAAGTTTCTAAGCTAAAGGCAACATGCAGTCAAGAAGAAGGAGAAAGAGATACCTTCAATGGTGTTGCAACAAGTAAACAAAGGTATGAGTGATGTTTAACACTGGCAGATGTCCAAACCAGAAAGTAAACAGTAGCAAAAGTCCTCTAATGATTTTGAAACGCAAACATGAAAGAGTAGAGTGTATGCTAGATATTCCAGTGTATGAATAATATTGTAGAGTTCAGTGTGTGAGTGTAATAAGTATGCTGGGTGTTGATACCAGGAACTCTGTATGTCCCTATTGACTAATAGAGCCTGTCTATATAGGTGAGGGAAAGAAAGTGTTTAAATTCAAACGCATGACACAAAAGGCAAATGATTATGTCTTCCCATAATTAAAGGGATCCACTTAGGTGGACTTTCCAAGTATAGCTCAATCAGACCCTAAACCTAAGGTAAATCAAACCCTTTAGCAAATATAACTCTTCCCTTTGGTTAGTAATACATCCAGGTTCGAGCACAAGTGTGTAAGATTGTTCTAGACTCGTTTGGGCTTTAGAATCTCCTAATCACCCTAACAAATTTTCATTAAAAAATCTAATTGATACTGTTCAATTAGCTAAATAGGTTTCCATCGCCAATTTCAATCACAGATTCAATTTCAAACAAATCTAGATTCTTCTAATAGGTCATCACACAAATTCTGAATATAACCATAAGAAATATATACTTTGACAGAGTGGGAAACTGAATTCATCGGAACAAACAAGAAGGAACATAGACAACTCATGAATTGTCTTTGATTTTACGCTCAGAAATTAACAGCGAGGGCTCAAGGCATGAACAATGAGTATATGTCAGTCAGACATGTGAGAATTCAAGGAAACATTTAGCTTAAACCAGTGAATTAATAAGATTAATAACCCCATGGATTTTAACTAGTTAAATAGCAAATAATCACATAATCATGCTGGTACACAGAAAATATAGGCAAGTATAGACATGAATTCACACAAATCTAAAATGTCAAAAAGAAGAAAGAGGATTACCCATTTAGGTTTTGAATCGGGTTTAAATTGACCCAATTCTAGTCATGCATAGGGGTTTTCCCTTTCCCTATGATGGTGTCATGTAATTTTAGCGAATCAAATCACCAGCGTACCTTTTTCCGGTGACAGAAGCCTTATCGACGAGAGGTCAATTTTGACCTTCGTCGAAACCATCAAATAGTACCAAGGTTTTGCAGCGGACATTGCGAGGATCATGGCAATGTCATTTTCCCCAATTTCCTCCGATTAAAATGGCCGAAAAATTGATCAAGGGGGGTGGCGATCTGAATCGCCAAGGGGAGAGAGAGGAGAGTCGCTGCTGAGGGGTGTGGGGGAAATGGGAATAGTTTTTAGGGTTTTGGGGTGTAAAATAATAAAAAAGGAAACTTGAATCCTGGCCGTTGGATTAGTGTCGCGGACGGCCAGGATCAAGCCACGTAGGGAGGCAACGTGTAAAAATGGCTGATGTGTGTGCCTTATGTGTATATATGTGTATATATGCGTATAAGTATTATGTAAATAGGTATAAAATAGGTATAAAATGGTATAAAGTGGTATAAAATGAATTTTAAAATATAGAAAAATTAGGGGATGAATTTTAAAATGTTAGGAAGGCTAAAATGCACATAAATCGTAATTTTGAGGCTTCAAACAATTTTAGATAATTTGTCAAAAATAGAAACAATTGCATAAAATTGTAAAAATAGCTATGGTTTGAGACAATGCTTTTGAAAAATGGTCTCAATTGCCAGGCTAATATGATAAGATAATTTAAAATAATAGACGAGGTAGGAATGGATACACAAGTGTGTGTAAAATTCACGAACAGTTGATTTTGAAAATAGGAGGGACAAAATTGGGTGTCAACAACTACTTGGTCTAACTTATTGACTCAATGTGTTCATTCATTGTACCTAATGAAGCTAAAATTATCTGTGATATTGCTGCATATTGAGGGATTCTAAAAGGGACTAATGCTATATTAGATTTTATTTGATTCTCGACAAAAGCATGTCTCAATTTTCCTCGACAAATAGTATAATTTTCTATCAAACCGGTCCGGTCCGGTCCGCGGTGGGCCAAAGACCGGTCTTTTATCGGTTCGGGCTCACCGGTCTTTTTCTTAAGCCCAGCTTGGCCCGCAGCCCGCTTCATCCTTGTCCCTGACCGTTTATAATAAACCGGTCCGGTCTGGTACCGAACTAGCCCGGCCCGATTGACAGGTATAATTAAACTTACAATTCTGTAACCTCATTACTCTTTTGATAGTTCCTTTCCTATTCTTTAATTTTTCCTCAAACCCAAAACCATTATAGAGAATATTTTTTGTTCTTCTAAGGCCTCATTTGTTTGCACTCAACGGAGGTCTGAATCTGGATGATTCAGATCTTAACCCATTAAGTTTATTTATTTATTTTTTTTTTAAAACCTCTTAATAAACCTAAATGCCCTTATTTGGACACAAAGTCTTTATATTATTCAGACCCTAAAAAATACACTACTTTTTTTTTGGCTAAGTCATGCTCCTGATTTCTTTCACCGCAACTACTTCATGCCCCACTTTCTCTCCTCCAATTACCATAGCTAATCAAAAATATCTCTGAGTGAAAATTTTCCAAACTTTACAGGTCTTTTAAAGTTGGGTATCTTCCAATTTAATCTTATTTTTTAATGTTAATATTCATCTTTGAGATTGGAGTTTAAAACAGACACTTTAAAAGTAAGATTGAGGAGAACATAGACTAAAGCTGAAGGAGAACATAGACTAAAGCTGAAGGAGACGTTCACAAAAAATGAGGCTTTAAAGGAAGAACATAATACTCCCTCCGTCCCATTTTGTTTGTCGTAGTTTGACTTGGCACAAAGTTTAATAAAGAAAGGAAGACTTTTGAAACTTGTGGTCTGAAATGAGCCATAGATATTTGTGTGGCTATAAATGAGTCAAAAAGTAAGTTTGGAGTTGAATTGTTTCCAAATTTAGAAATATGACAATCTTTTTGGGACAGACTAATAAGGAAAGTATGACAAACAAAGTGGGACAGAGGGAGTAAAAGGAAGCAACGAGGCGTTAGTGAAAATAGTGGGTTTGCAAGGAACGTATTAATCCCAATTCTTTGATTAATTTTCTACAGTTTGCTAGCTAGCTTCTTATGAGTTCTAAGTACAAAATTGTAGGCCAACTCAATAAATTAATTTTGGGTATTATGGATCTATGCTTATGAGAAATCTCTCGATCATTGATATACAGAGACCCATATAATTTCTACTTTGAAGTTCAGATAATTCAATGCTTTTATCAAACTTAAATATTCATTTATATATTGAATTTTAAATATATATTAAGTGATCTTATTCTGTTTAAATTATGATTTCTTTTAATTTATTGTTGACATAATTTTTAAATACTTTTTATTTTGAGTTGTACATTATTCCATTATAGTAATAAAAATTACGTACATTCAGATATAAAAAAATAAACAGTTTTGATCATTTAATATTTAGTCTTAAAGACAACATCTTAATATTCGAATGTATAGGTTCAGACATCTTCATTTTAATAAAAACAAATGGCCTCTAAATCTAGTAATATATCAAGATCCTATCTATAATAGGTTCTTATTTCTCCATAGTGGCAAAAAAAACTAAAAATTTTATTCCTACACTTCTAATAAAATGAATCAAATACAAATACGAAGCAAATATTCAAATTTGCTGAAAATCTAATGTGGATTTGTCACAAAAATAAAATTAAATAAGTAAATGAAAATAAAATACTAACTAGAAAAACAGGTTGCATATGGTCGTGGCCGTGGATGTAGCCGGCGGTCACTCGATTGCAACAGAATTCTAACACCATTTGATTGCCCTATATTGTCAAAATAAAAACATAGAGAAAAAAGAAGAGGGAGAACTTACCAGAAACTTACGAGATTCGGTCGCCACTTTCGGACTCGGTATTGATGAGCTCTTGGAAGAGAGCAGAGGGAGAAAAGGGAAGAGAGAAAGAGAAGGGAAAAAATTCTCGTATGCCCTTTATATTTTTAGTTTCCGGTTACAATTTCCTATCTACGTGGTCAAAAACTAATTAAAAAAGTCTGTCTCATCTTTTGCGCCCAATTTCGGCAAACATCCTTTGAAAAAATTAAAAAAAAAAATAATACAGAAAAACTTCCTACCAATTCCGTTGAAATAGCAAGTCAAATTAATTTGACTTCTGCAGACTCAATTTGCGCCTGCCACCATCGGAACATTAGTTATGCGTGAAATTGCCAGACAATTTCCGCCCACTCTTTCATTGGAAGAGAAAAAGTTAATAAAATTAAATATATCTATATTTCGACCACTTCCGTCGGAATCTTTGCCGAAGTATCGACGTACAAGTCAAAAATGCTAGTTGAAAAAAAAATTGTTTTTGTAGTTACACCCCCTCAAGTACATCCAATCTTATGCTAATTAAGTAATTATTTGGTCATAATACGAACAAACCAGACTGTGTAATTACACCCAATTACACTAAAATACAATTACATGACAGTTTTCCAAACAAGTTTTAAGGTTCAAACTCGTGAGTAGGTGTAACTCACGTATCACATATCACACGGGAACGTGAAGTACTATACTCCCTCTGTCCCAATTTGTGTGACATATTTTTTTCTTTTTGGTATGTCAAAAAAAATGACACTTTCTTATTTGAATAATTAATTAATAGCATATTTTTATTTTATCTTTATTGGTCCTACTTATATTAAAAGTTAAACTAATAGAGTAACTTTTTAATTCTTCCAATCTTCTATCTCTTTAATAAGGCTAAATTTGAAACTTTACAAAGTCAATCTTTATTTTTTAAGTTTCGTGTAAAATTAAACTACTTAATATAAATTGAGACGGATGGAATATTTCTCATGCTAAACTTATTCTAATATTAGTACTGACATAAATAAATATGTGTGCGTGTGTGGAGTTTGCTGATTTGCAGTTGCATAGACTTTGATTCCAAGTTCTCTCCTACACTTTCCCTCCTTTTTTTCTATGTTTTTTTTTCCTTTTCTTTTTCCTATTTTTGACTCACAATTAGGCAGTTGTTGGATTTGAAAGATTCCCTTCTAACCTCTAGCTACTGGTGAAGTTATGTATGCTAAAAATCTTCCTTGTCAAGAATATAATATTCTTTAGAATTAAGATAATTTCTTTTAGAATCTCCTTCTGGGGATAAGAAGACAGTTCTTTATCATGTCAGGATATAAATATTAGAGTTAGCGGCACAGCGATACCTCCCTTTTCCTTTACAAAGCCCAGCAGATTGCTTCAACTACACACTTGCAAGTTGCAATGCAAAAAGTTAAAACCATCTTTTGTTTAGAACAAAAACAATCTCGTCTTTAAACGATGATAAGCTAATTGTGATTTGCCCAAGCCCGAAATATTTTCATTAACTACGTTTTAATCTCAAACTAGTTAGAGAGTTAATTACTATGAATCTTGTTTGTCCACTCCTCTCTATTATGACTGATCTTGATCTGTTTAGCCCTCAAGCGAGCATTTTCTTCAAGTTTAATCATGTCCATTTAAAGTTACAAGTCCTCCACTTGAAGCAATGCATATATGCCTTTTTCTTTCCAAAGACAAAGTTAAAACAAAAAACAACATTACAAATATTAAAATGATCTGAAACAGAAAAAGAAAAAGAAACATATAAGGAATCACACAAGCACCACCCCTAAAAGGAGAATGTTCCCAAGCTACTAAGCCAGTTTTTTTGTACTTTAAAACCTGACTCCTTGTCCACATCTGATCATCAGTTCTTATATTCTCACTTAGTAGGGCAAACTTCCAATCATACTCTTCCAAAATGCTTATTTCAACTTATGCTGTCCATATTTTGCTATGCATATTTCTCTTTCTTTTTAGCACTGGTAATTATTCAACTCTAACTCTTATTCTTTAATTGTCTGTAGTGAATACATAATTTGACTAATTTTACCACTCTTTATTCATGTGACTGCAGATGGGACACAAGTCATTATAGTAAATAACTGCAAGGAAAGCATATGGCCTGGAATTCTTGGCGGTGCAGGGCAGACAATTCTTAAAGATGGGGGCTTTCATCTCAACAGTGGTGAGGAAATAGTCCTTGATATGCCTGAGAAGTGGTCAGGGAGAATATGGGCGAGACAGAATTGCCATTTCAATGAGAATGGGAAAGGAAAATGTGACACGGGAGATTGTGGTGGTCAATTACAGTGCCGGGGGCTAGGAGGTGAGCCCCCGGCTACTGTTGTGGAAATGACATTAGGCTCATCGACTTCCCCTTTACATTTCTATGATGTAAGTTTAGTCGATGGGTTTAACTTGCCAGTATCGATGAAACCTGTAGGAGGAGGTGTTGGCTGTGGGATAGCAGAGTGTGAAGTTGATTTAAACATATGTTGCCCGTCTGCATTGGAAGTTAAGAATGGAGAAAAGGTGGTAGGGTGCAAAAGTGCCTGTTTGGCTATACAATCACCTAAGTACTGCTGCACTGGACAGTTTGCAAATCCTAATACTTGCAAACCAACTATATTTTCACATCTATTTAAGGCAATTTGCCCCAAGGCTTATAGTTATGCATTTGATGATTCTTCAAGCCTTTACACATGTAGGGCCTCGCGATATGTCATCACTTTCTGTCCTCCCAAGTGAGAGGATTTATATTTTGCTATGTAACTTAGGATGTGATTCAAGAGTTGCGTCCCTGGTGTTAAGGGAAGTTTCTTGTCTTAGCTTTTGTTATTCAGTTTTAATGGAAAAGGTAGTTTAAAGGCCATTGAAGAACAACATCATAGCCTGCTAAGTGATATTCCTATATATGTACTGAAAAAAAAAAAAAAAAAAAAAACAAATTAACAAAAACGACCCTCGGATAAAGCGGATTCAAGTATGCCTCACTTCCAAACTAGTCGGGGCATTTAGACTCTCATTACAACATCAAAGAATTCATGACTTTTGGTTATCACATTTGATTTGATAACACCAAATCTAGTATTAACACATCTCACACAACATACACAAGTTTGGATGCATTAAATTTCACATTTACAGGACAAAATTGACACAATGAATTTAAGTATGTGTTTTCTAGTTCGAAATTTGTTAGGAGCCAAATTTATTAGAGAAGCACGTGACTTGTGGAGTGCATAAATAGGGAACTCGGGATTGTAACTAAACATTGTGGATTGATATTGGATGTTTTTCCCTCTCCCTATATCTCTGCTTTTACAAGTTACCGGACATCGTTAGTGCGCCGGCCAGTCCCACCAGAAATTCCACAACAACAAGACTAAGGTCCTATTTGTTTGCACTTAATGAATATTTGAATCTGGATGATTCAGATCTCAATCTATTAAGTACATTTATTTCTTTTAAAATTCAATCACTTAATACCTCTTAATATATCTGTCCAAATCAGATTTGTCCAAAACTCTGTCTGGCGTTCTGCGTTCAAATTCTTTCGGTAAACCCACTATTCACGTCTCTTTAACCGAACTCTCCCACTTACTTATTTGACTGTTTGACTTTTGTTCTTTTTGTGTACATAATAAACGCATTTCATTGCTTTGGAGTAGTATCATATTTTTCTTATTGTTATTATCCATTTCCATTGGAACAACATGAATATATTGTTCTGTTATATAGTAATATTTAATGAAAAGATTAAGTAAAGTTGTATTTAAAAGTCTTCTTAAATTCAGTTTGTAACAAATGTTGATATATAATTTATTTTTCATTAAGATAGTTCAACATTATTTTCAAATATAAAATATCCATTTATATATTTAAATATTTAATTTTTTACTAAAGAATAATTTTGTTTTTGTTTACTGAAATTTTCTATAAAAGTTTATTAATATAATATTTAACTATTATTTTTCGTATATTATTATATATAAATAGATTAAATTATACTCATTCAGATGATTAAAAAACAAACAGTCTTAATGATTGAATATTTAGATCCAGTGAGAACATCTTAATATTCAGATATGTATTCAGATTCAGACGTCTTAATCTTAATAAAACTAAATGACCCCTAACATAACCCGCATACTCTTGCAAGTGGGCTCTGGGAAGGTTGATGAGAATTTTTTTCCTTTTTCTCCTTGGGAATTTCGTTATGGTGGCTTTGCTTTCAATTCTGCCCCTAACAAAATTATGTGATGCCAAATGTTGCTACATGCTGAATAGATCCCCTACCTAGATGTATTTGTCGAACCTAACATTTATAAGTTCAGTTTTGTTATTAACAGTAAAAATGATATCTTAATTATATAATCAATTTACAAGAGATCAATAAATAATCTATATCTATATCTATCTATACTATATTAAAAGCAAGACGGCCCTTAGCAAATATTAATTGAACTTTTTATCCTTCATTAAAAAATTCTACAGTAGACAAAATTGTCATTTACTATTTTTATATTTTATTTATTACATTTAATTTTTTTCCTAATTTAAGTTTTAGGATTTATCTCACGCAGAACTTCAAAGTTTTGGACGTGTTTGAGTTTGTTTAGGTGTGGGTAATTGATTGATCTCACGCCAACTATTCAAAATCCAATTATATTAGTTTTATATGGGAGTTGGGATACCTACAAAGATTTGATACTGTTCTATTAAAGTCAACTTTAATTAGGACTCATACACTTTTGATTCAGCTCCAACTATTAACTATTGCTTGTTTGTATTTGCTTGGTTGATTGGTCTCTAGGCAACATTTGGATTTTACTTTTAGAGGTGCAACAAGTATTCCTCAATGAAGAAGTGTTCTTCGATGTCTTTTTATTTTTATTATGAGAAGCAGATCATCTTGCACTAAATTTATTCTTTTAGATAATTTTCTATCAACCTTTTGCAATGCCCTTTTGATAATTCAAAACATTCAATAAACACGACATAGATCTGGTGGTTGTTCTATATTATTCTTATGATTTTAATTCAAATTCAATTTCTTGCACTCATTTTGATGTTTCCTTTATAGCACGAATTGATCTCATACAGTCAGGTAAACAACTAACTAGAAGTTTGATGTTCTGCTAATTTTGAATTACATAGTTGAATATTCTTAATTTGTTTTTATGTGCTAGCTATATTTTACTAAATATTTTCTATTTTTAAATTTCAGATATATGCAATTTGGCGCATCATGAAAATCCATATATAGCTGATTGTAAGGTAATTTTAATCTTCTTTTTTAATTAAATATCTTCTATAAAGATTAATGAATTGCTTTGTATATATTTTTAAAATATATAGAGTTTGCTAAATTTCATGAGTACATATATTTTTCCTATAGTTTTTATTCTATATTTGAAATACATTATATGATACTTATCACTATGATATTTGATAATTCTGTATTCACTTATGTGGTGCACGATAGACTAAAATTTTTCGATCTAGTTTATGTATTTGAAACCAAATACATCAGTTAAGTTTCATTCACATAAGTATTGGTATCTTTAGGATAAAATATGTTTCCAGCCGATCCCAGGTACGAGTAGCAACGGTGCCGCTGTGTATGCCTCCACTATCTTTCTTTTACAAATTCAATTAGTCATTGAAGGTTTGGCCATACATAATGCAGGGGATTTCTTTTTTTGTTACTCGCCTCAAGGTAAAAGTTATATGTAATTGTATGTTCACAACAAATCAATAAATATAAGTAATATATTTTTTATTTTGACTACTAAAATTAAATTACTTAGTTTGGTGAAACACTCACACATGTAAGGTTCTATATTTGCACATCTACTGGATGTCATTTTTTTTCCTGATCCAATTGTCGATGTAACTTTTTAAATCCAAGCATACTTTTGACCATCTTCCCATTATTTCAGGTCATAATTTTGTTAATCAGACTCAGTTTGTGATCAATATTAATATAGCAATTTTTTTATATTTGTTTAGATTTTTGGTCATGAGCATATCTGATATCAGATTTGACGAGGCTTTAATGACTTGAATTATTGATATCATTTGATCCGGTTAGTAATTTAAATTTTTCATTTGATCCGGTTAGTAATTTAAATTTTTTGATGATCTTGATATTTAGTTAGTGCTAATTAATTTATATTTGATAAATCGATAGGTAGTTGTAACCATAAGTCTTTTTTGGAAATTAATAAATATTAATGATTTCTTAAACTTACACTAAATATTTTATAATACTAATTTATTTTATATAATTCTAGAAATTATACTCATTGATTTGTGGAACACGTGGTGAAACATGCGCAACGCGCATATCCATATACTAGTTATTATAAAAGTACGAATACCTTAGTGAAATGTCATTCATTTTTTTTACCCCGCATAAATATATTTCATATTAGATAAAACTGTAATTTAGCAATAATCCTAATAATTATGACTTATTACATTTATTTTGTAGTAGCCGATTTTTTCCTTTAATGAGAGTCCTTATTTCCTTCTATTTCTTTCTAACTTGGAAGTCCATCTTTCCTTTAATTCCGTTCCAAGTTGGAGACTTCAAGAGGTTTATTTATATTTTTGCTCAATAATGGTTCTTGTGCAGTAATCTAGCTCCAAAGCTTGCAGGTACGTAGCAATTTACTATGTACATGGAGTTTAACTAACAATTTTTTTTTCCTGGTAAGCATGTTCAACATGATATGGACATAGCAAACATCCATGTCTATGATAATATTATAAAAAATTGTGATCACACTGACATTATACATAGTATTATTCGTGTATTTGTTAGTACTTTTTTTTTTTTTTTTAACTTTATGGAATTTATTTTTAGACAATATAGAATATTTACTGTTTTGTTCATGTATAGAAGAAAATATAAAACTTCTACCAAAAAAAAAAAAAAAAAAAAAAAAAAGAAGAAAATATAATTTCATTAGTTATAGTATCCAGCACTAGATAATGCAAAACATTAAGCTAAACTACAACCCTATAGAGCTTCGAGTTGTATTCTTTTTCATGGACCAAAAGCAACTGATTTTATCAACTTCATCTAGGGAAATATTAGTTTGAGAGATTACTTCGTTGGTTTTGAACTCTCCCTTATGCCATTTATCCATCCTCCATTCTATTGGATCCAATGTAGGGTTATGGCAATATAAAATCTATTCTGGTATAAGTATTCTTGTAGTGGTTCAAGTAATTTTTGTTAGCACTATTGGCGGACATTATTTTTTAGATGATTTATTTAATTTTTTAAAGGTGTTGTTTGCGTTAGCTAAAAAGATTTACATTCATCATTTTTCTGAACATGAACTTTTACGTACTTATCTTTATTCTATGGTTCAAATATATTATTTTCTTAATTTATTGATCTTACACTTTTTTCGTCTAGCTTCTTTTGTTATTAACCAAAAATATTGAAATTCTGTACTAACTGATGTAGGTGTTACATATCCAAAGATTAGCAAATCACGTCCTCAAATTTTTCTTTTTAATGTAGCTCCATAAATGTTGGTCTGATTTTTTTTTTAACGGTTCGTTAGTTCATCCTATGTTGGATTATATTAAGTAGAAATAATATATATTTCTGTTTGCTTTATATTAAAATCTCTTCAAGAAAATATCAGTGTTTCAGGTCTTAAATACGCAAACCCACAAAAGGCTCCAAATACTTGGTAGTTGGATTTCTCGAAAAAAATCTTTTTTTCTTTAGAATTTAGAACCTCACATAGTTGCATCTTTTTATTTTACATAGTAATCACTAATCAGGAAATATAAAGGTTGTATTACGATTTACAAGTATAAAAAATGAACTTAAAGCATTAATTGATCTCAAAGTCACTGATATATCTTCCAAACTTACGACTCTAGCTCTGACAAACTAATAATAAAATACAAAGCAAATTATTAGGTTAAATTTTAGTTGAAGTTTGTTCTTTGCACGAACAAGGTTTTTATTTAAAAAAAAAAAAGATTGTACAAAAATGTGAATAAAACACAATGTAAATTTCAAATCGTCTGTAAAAATTTTATTATGGTGGAATACCCAAAGTCCATATGTGTTCCCAAAGTAACTTCTCAAAATTTTCCAAATATACTGCAGTTACTTAAGTTAGCTTTGACTTTTCAAATTATTTAGAAGATTTCTGAATATGCATTTTATTGATGTAAATAATGTGGTACTAGATGTTGGAGACATGAAATTTTTCCACATATATATGTATCTCTCTGTATAATTTATTTACTATAATTATTTTTTTAGTAGAAAACATGTGCAACGTACGCTAAAACTAGTAAGTTTAATAGATGAGTTAATAAAATATACTTCCTCTATCAAATTTAGGTGAAGGAGTTTGACTGGTATGGAGTTTAAGAAATAAGGAATACTTTGAATCTTGTGGTTTAAAACAAACTATTGAAACTTGTGAATGTAAATTATCTCATAAACTTGAACTGTTATTAAAAATTTGTTTGGTCAAGCTTCTAAGAGGTCAAAAGCACTTATTATTTTTCAAAAAGTACTTATTTTGAAAAATAGAGGTGTTTGGCCAAGCTTCTAGTAAAAATTAGGATTTTTTACACATATATACAAATCTATACCCCTATATTACAGAAAATAGCAACATTTCCCAAATTACAAGACATAACATTATTTTTCTAATACATTTTTCAATAATCAACCCATTTCACTTTTATTTCCCCAAAGTACAATGTCTCTCACTTACTCTCTCTTCCTCCCATCAACCCACCCCACCCCCACTACCCCAACGTCATCACCCCAACCCCAGCGCCCTCACCCCCACCCCCATTTGTCTGAGTAGGTGTCGTTTGATCTGGTCAGCTAGCATATTTGATGAAGTTGTTCAGTCTTCAAAGCAGTATCTTGATGTGGCATTTGCACCATCGAAGGGTATTCAGTTAACTTCTACTTCTCCTTTTGACATTTGGAGATAGCATAAAGCACACGCTTATACATTGGGATGACACTTGTATTTGTCATTCATCTTTTCCTCTTTGTATTTGAAAAAAAAAAATGTCGAAGTAAAAACTTGACTCGTTTATATCTTTTTTTCAATGACTGACAATTTTATTCTGATTGCATTTTCAGCTACCGGTAAGGTTTTAGCTTCAGAGCTCCCAAAGAATGGGAACAAGTACATCATTCTCTATCCTGCTTCAGCAAAAGCCAGCACTGATATTTGTGTGTGTGATATTGCTCCTTCTCTTTATGATTCCGTCACTCCCTATTCTCCCATAAATTCGATTTCATAAGGGCCTTTCTCTATTATTCACATGTCGATTTCATGAGTATGTAAATTTTCCTCATATAGTGCATAAACAGTAGAAACAACACACGAGTAGAATCAAACTATGCAGAAATAATTAGATACAGTGCTGAAACAACTTGAAACAACGTAGAAACAGTTTGATACGGAGCAAAAATAGTGCAGACACAACACTGAAACAATTTAAAACAGGACAGATACAGTGCTGAAACAATGCAGAAACAGTTTGAAACAGCGATAGATACAGTGCTGAAACGATGCAGAAACAGTTGGAAACAACGCATATACAATATTGAAACGATGCAGAAACAGTTTGAAACAACGCAGATACAATGTTGAAACGATGCAGAAACAGTATGAAACAACGCAGATACAATGCTGAAATGATGCAGAAACAGTTAGATACAGTGAAATTAGGGAAATGGTGGGAGGAAAACTGAAATTGGAGAAATGAGAGGATTAAAAATGAAATTGGAGAAAATAATGGGAGGAAAAGTAAAATTGGGGGAATTGGGGGGAGGAAAAGTGATATTGGAGGAAATAGGAGGAAAAATATAAGGGTTTGCTATGTTATGGAAAAATATTGCTATGTTTTGTAATTAACTTTTTCTTTCCTCTTTAATGGGTAATTTTGCTAAAATATTGCTATGTTTTGTAAATGACTTCTAAAACTTGTACTTTTATGTAAAAATCCCTAAAAATTATAGTAAGTGTTTTTTAGTAGAAGCAACAACTATTTTTCTGCTATGGAAAGAAGCTGGAAAAAGTAGTCTTTTCCTAAAAGTAGAACTAGAAGTTCTTTATAATTTCTTTCATTATAATAATATCCTTACTAAAAATATTCATATACCGAATTACCCCCTATTTATTTAAATTAATGATTCTTAGTTTTAATTAGTACCTTATTCTTTTTCTCCTTGTCCATACTCAAAAGCACTTGTTGAAAAGTTTTGACAAACACAAATTGCTACTAAATTATTGATAAAAGTACTTATTGAATGAGTTGGTGATGTAGCACCATAAGGGAAATGGAGAATTGGAAGAAGAAAAGAGATAAGGAGGAAGAATTAAGAGAAGGAATCAGATTTCAAGTTTTATTAATCAACTGAACTGTCTAACAATGAACCAGGGAGACCTATTTATAGTAAGGAACCCCGCGAGTCCTGATAAAATCCTAAAAGATAAATTTTATCTCTAAATAAGAGATAGAGATAAAATAAAAGATAATAATAAATTAATCTAATCTAACAAGATAACGATAACGATAAACTCTATCACTAAATGATAATAATAACCTAATTAATAAAATAAATATTAAATTATCCAATTCCCTTAGAATCTACATCATTCTCTCCGGGTAGATCAAAACTCGACTCCGGTGAGTATGACTGGTGATATAATTCTAAAATAATTGGATCAAGCAAATAAAATACATCCTTATGAATCCATGTAGCAACATGCAATAGATGATTCTTCTGCTGAACAAGGTCTATATGTGAACCTTCAAATTTCACATTCATATTATTTTCCTCCACTAATGATTCCTTTCGAAATGACAGTTTATTGCAGTGATAAAAATTGTATCATCTGAATAAATATCAGTGAAAAACTTAGAAGAACAATAAGAACCTTCTTCGAGCATATGAGCTTTGGTCTCTTCGAACACCTGAACATCGCAAACTTTCTTAGTAGTTTGCTTATCTTCTACCGACTTAACCACATTCGAAATTTCTGCAGCTTCAGGGAATGTCCTGGAGCGTGCAGACTACTTATTCTGGATGTCGTCGAATTTTTGGATCATGCTAGAGGTAGTTTTCATTATTTTCAATAATAAGTCTTCGACTGCTTTGGGGTCATAGTGGGTAGCCGTAAAAGAATATAGATCCATGGAGTCAGAATCGATAAAGGCTCTGATACCAAAATTGATAGTAGCACCATAAGGAAAATGGAGAATTGGAAGAAGAATAGAGATAAGGGGAAAGAATTAAGAGAAGGAATCAGATTTCAAGTTTTATTAATCAACTGAATTGTCTAACAATGAACCAGGGAGACCCTATTTATAATAGGAAACCCCGCGAACCCTGATAAAAATTTATCTCTAAGAGATAAAGATAAAAATAAAAGATTATAATAAATTAATCGATCTAACAAGATAACGATAACGATAAATTATCACTAAATGATGATAATAACTTAATTAATAAAATAAATATTAATTATCCAATTTCTTTAGAATCTATATCAGTTGGTCAATCACAAATAGCTACTCTACAAAAGAACTTTTACAAAAAATACTTTCAACAAAAATACTTTTCAAAATGAGCAGTTTTATAAACTTGCATAAACATACTCTAAATGTAGATATATGTCATTCTTGAAATTGACTTTTTTTATGAAACTGCTCAAAGTGTGTAACATAAATTAAATTGATTCCTCCCATCTAATGCATGAATCCAAACGTCTTCTGAATTCATGTGACCCATCTCCAAAAAAAAGGTAAAATATGGAGTGACTAGTTTATAGAAGATGGTTTTTTTTGGTAATTAAAATTTTACTAACCACCAAGTAAGGAATTACATTACAACAGACTAACTCAGTCTGCCTTTTTTCCAATCACAGCTCTACACTACTACAAATCTTATATTTGCTAATGATTACAAAAATAATCTAACTATACATGGATACTAACACAAAAAACAAAATTGTTGTATCTGATAAAACATTGATCTTTCAGCCCTGATGACACTTACGCATGCTATTTCCCTTGCTACACTTTCTCATTCCCTTGCTATCTTTTCAAAGATTCTGGAATTTCTTTCTTTCCAAATGGCATAGACATATTCAGTATAAGCAAGCTTGAGTAGTTTGGCCTTCAGAGTTCTGCCCTTGGTCATCTTGATAAGGTTGGTCTCTTGATGTTCCCATGTGAGCATTGAGTCTTCTTTTACCTGCATCCATTTTAAGATTCTTCTCCAGATCTCCTTTGCATAAGAGCATTGAACATATATATGCTCTCTGGTTTCATTGCCAGCTTAACAAAGGACAGATAGAGGGTTGTTGATTAACCCCCACTTCTGTAGCCTATCCATTGTTTGCAGCCTGTCTTGCAACATCAACCATAGAGTGAATGTAGCTCTTGGTCTAGCAGGATTAGTGAACATGAGGTTTTTCCAAGCTTTCTTTGGGAGATTACCAAAACGCTGGTGATATATTATTCTGATTAGGCTTCCCTTGCTAGCTTGGTTTGTCTGAATGAGATGTAGATTATCTCTGACACTTAGAATCTTTCATACCATCAAACTACCTCTTTGTGTTATCTTGACTTCCTCTAAAGCTTGCCCTTTGATGTAATATGTATGCAACCATTTGATCCAGAACTTGTCAGTCTTGTTAGCTACATCCCAACATACCTTCGTTATAGCAGCCTTATTCCAAAGCTTTAGGTTGGTAAGATTATAACCACCTACAGATTTAGGGAGGCACATCTTATCCCAGGAAACTAGGGATCTTCTTGTGTTCCTGACCAAACAAAGCTTTGACAGTGGGATTCTATCATTTTCATCACTTTTGATGGCAATTTAAATAGTTGGGACCAGTAAGCTTGCATCCCAAAAAGTACTGATTTTACCAGTTGAATTCTTCTTGCATAAGTTAGCTTCTTTGTTGTCCAGGAAGTAATTTTTCCACTATTTTGGCTATAAGGGGTTGCCATTGGATCATTTTTAGTTTCTTAGTGTCCAGAGGGACACCAAGGTATTTAAAAGCAGCTCACCTTGACCATACCCCAATTTTTCCAATATTTGCTTTCTTACCACAGGCTCAACTCCTCCAAAGTAAACAGAGCTTTTGCTCAAATTTGCTTGTAAGCCAGAAGCACCTGTAAACTCTATGAAACATTTGTGAATGTGGTCGATGGATTCAAGATCACCCCTTGAGAATAGAAGTAGGTCATCTGCAAAGCTCAGATGTGTGATCCCCAACTTTTTGCATTGAGGATGAAATTTGAAGGTCTTTTCCTGTTATAAGCAGTTGAGTCTCCTACTTAGGTACTCCATTGCCATGTCAAATAGGAATGGAGATATTGGATCTCCCTGCCTCAATCCCTTAGCTACATTGAAAGGTTCTGTCATTTGACCATTCAGACAAATTGAGTAATGAACTGTTGAAACACAGCTGAACACCCATTTGATAAACCTTTGTAGAAAACCCAAACACTCCATCACTTGCTCTAGATATTTCCATTCCACTAAGTCATAGGCTTTTTGAAGATCCACCTTACTCATGCATCTTGGTGAAAGGTGTTTCCTATCATAGGCCTTGACCAGTTCATGGGCTAAGATGACATTATCTACAATTTTCCTTCCTGGGATAAACCCGGCTTGTGCTTCACTGATTATGGAAGCAATCACCCTTTGAATCTTAGTTGCAAGCACTTTGGCTATAAGCTTATACAACATAGTGCAACAGGCTATAGGTCTGTAATCCTTTATTGTGACTGGATTTGGAGTTTTGGTAGCAAGGTGATTGATGTGCTATTCACTGGTTTTTAGAGTTGTCCAGTTTGAAAGAACTCCTTTACTGCTTCTATAACTTTACTCTTGATTATATTCCATGTCTTTTTATAAAACATAGCATTATAACCATCCACACCTGGGGCTTTCTCATCACTGATGTCCATTAACCCTTTGCAAATTTCTTCATCAGTAATTTCTGCAATAAGCTCCTTCTGTTGGTGCTGGTTAAGTGTAGGGTCATTTCTCATGACAAGTTTATTGATTGCTGGAAGCTGCAGTGCCCATGAGGGATTTATAGAACTGTACAACTTCACTTTTTATAGCTTCAGGGTCAACCAATTTAGTGCATGTCAGAGATGTTAGTTCAAGGATTTGCTTCCTTTGTGTTCTCTCCTTTATCATTGCAGCGAAATACTTGTTGTTAGCATCCCTAAGTTTGATCCAAGTTGTCCTTGATTTCTGTTGTAAGTTGTTTTCCTCTATCATGGACCAGTTTTCCAGCTGGAGCAGAGTCTTTTTTTCAGTGGTTGCCAAAGTTTGTGTATATTGATGATTAAGTGCTTGTTGAATGCTTTTTTAGCTCTTCTCTGGCTGTTTCAATTTTTTGGGTTATCCCCATAAAATCTTCTTTATTTAGTTCTTTGAGCACATGTTTTAGTGCCTTCAATTTCATCCATACATTTCTCATCCCAAGGTTAGAGAAATTCTGCTGCCATACTTCAGCCACCTTTGCTTGAAACTTGGAGTGTTCTGACCACACATTAAAGAACCTAAAGGGGGTAGGATTCTTCCTTGGGTTGCCTCCCATAGCTATCAGTATTGGTGAATGGTTTGAAATGTTAGGTAACATGTATTCATTGATCAAGCGTCCATAGTGAAAATCCACTCATCATTGCCTAAAGCCCGATCAAGTCTACAATAAATCTTGTCTGTGCCTATTTGATTATTTGTCCAGAGTAGTACTCTCCTCTCCATGGTAGTTCAGCCAATGTCAGGTTCGGCACACAGTCATTGAACTCTTTGAGCTCTGCTACTGTCACAGGTTGGCCATACAGTCTGTCTTGAACACCAAGGATAACATTGAAGTCACCCCAGATTAGCCAGGGCTTATTAATTTGTTGAGATATTGTTGCCAGCTGCTCCAGAGATCTCTTCTTTGTTCAGCAACATTATACCCATAAATAACTGTCATATAACAGTCTATTATTGCCTGGATATCTTCTACTCTGCAATGCATTAACTGATCTGCTTTATTGATGACAGATACTTTGTAGTTACATTTCATCCCAAAGAACCCAGATTCTACCATTTTTTGCATTACCATAATTAAATTCTGCTTTCCATCTGGGAGCAATCTTTTTTGATATCTTTTCTGCATTTTTCTCCTTTACTCTTGTTTCCAGTTAGCCTACTATCCTTATATTGTTTTGCTTCAGGTATTGGGTCAAATCTTTCTAGTTATATCTCTTGTTGACCCCCCTTATATTCCATGCTAACCAGTGCATTGTTTAAGGGAGGGTCCTCCACCTTCATCACAAGGCGGTAGGTTCAGTGTTTCACGTTCTTTAACTTGCAGTGCTTCAAATCTATTTTTTGTACAAATGGATACAGACTCTGCATAGCTTTTAGCTCTTGGACTGCCAATCTTTTCAATTTTATCTCTAGACCCTTTGTTGGTGACAAGATTAAGCTGATTAGTTGGTGTAGACATAGCCGGTTTGTGCTGTTGTACTTGATGCTTCTCTTGCATTGTTTGCCCAGGTGCAGGAACATAAAATCTGTTGAGGCTTGTGGATGTTCCTTATTAATAGGCTGAGTAGTCTCAACCGGTCTTGCATGTTCTTGTTATTTCAAAGACCATTTCTGTTCTAATTTTGGTTGCCTCCTAGCTCTTTTTGGTTGAGCTGGTGCTTTGGCTTTCTCTTGCTTGGTACCGCCATGGCCTATCTGATGGCCTTTAACACACAACTCAGGTGCCCATTCATATAAAACTGCCTGCTTGGATTGGTAGCCATTTGGTTCCATTACTGTAATCTCCTTTGGCAGTGATTTGGTTACATCGACCTCAATGAGTAGCCTGGCATATGTTATCCTTGTTTGCTTGGAAATACACTCGTCTGTCAGCATTGGGATATTCTACTAAGCGAATCACAACTCCAGAAAGACATAGGGATTTTGGGCAGAGTTAGCCATAGTAGGATCTCCCTTAAGCACTCATTGTTAAAGTCAAAATCTGCAGTCCATTTCTTCAATATCATTGGTCTATTGTTAATGTTATATGGCCCAGTGGATAAGACTTCATTCATATCTTGCATCGTGCTAAATTTGATAACATAATAGCCATCCTCATGAGTGTATAGCTCTGGTTCGACAACAAATCCCCAGTACTGAGCTATGTATCTTTTCATATAGTTATAAC
The DNA here is from genome assembly GCA_029990175.1 of Petunia secreta. Classification (NCBI taxonomy): domain Eukaryota; kingdom Viridiplantae; phylum Streptophyta; class Magnoliopsida; order Solanales; family Solanaceae; genus Petunia; species Petunia secreta. The sequence continues at coordinate 18,530,556 of JARKIP010000038.1, read as the reverse complement.
TAGGTTGTTTCCCAATTATATAGGCTGCTAGTGCATATTTCCATTTAGCAGGTTCTTTCTCAATTTCTTTTTTCTCCAACTGAACCACAACATCTCCATTAACAATTTTGGGGGTTATATAAGTTAGAGGCATACCATTATTTGCAGCATGATTCCTAGCAAATAAGTTGACCCATGATGATTCAGTTTGCTGGTTACACTTCCCCTCTAGATTTAAATTATGCTCTTCAGATTCCACTGGTGCCTTGTTCAATTTAGGGTCTTTCACTTGATCATCCGGCATCTTTTCTGGATTCGTATATTGATTAGCAATTTTCGAACAGTCCCACTTGATGAGGGAATTGATTTTGCCTCAACTGATTCACATCAATTCTCATTTGATTTTTTGGGTATTTAGTTGTCACTGTACCTTTGTTCTTCTATTGACTGATTTCCCCTATAGTTATAGTGGTGTTTTGCGGCATTGTCATCACTGGTGTGATTGAAGGTTCTGGGTTTTTGGTTTGTATACGAGCACTAACTGAACTTCCTATAATAGTGATCGAAATATTTTTTGGACGACCTCTCTACTTTCCACCGGCCATTTCACGGTTGACGTACGTTTGACTAACGTGCGCCGTTGGCTTACACTCCGTTTGGATGGTGGTTATCCATCGTTTCGTGTTGTATCATATCGTATCGTATCGTATCGTATCGTACTGTATAGTATTGTCTTGTACAATGTTTGAATAGACTGTACTGTTTTTCATAGTTTAATAACATCTTCCTGTTTGATTTGACTGTACCGTATCGTATAATAACCAGCAATGTTACTAAAATGCCCTTAAGTGCTGATAACATTAGATTTATCAAGAATTACTTATAAATTTATATTAGGATACTTATTTTTCATAATTTACCGCAACTAATGCCTTGTACATATGTTAATGCATTCATGCAACTTTAACTGAAATTAGAGAAAAACAAAATAATAATTTAGACAATTAAAATAAGTCCACACGTTTAATAATTTAAAACATAAATATGTTTTCTAACAACGCTCATTAATATAGTCCATCCTTAAAATGCATACACTAATATTCTCTAAACACCATGTAATTCATGTTGTCCAAGAAACCCTCAGTAACTTGATAAACAAGATAAGCCTAATTCAATTGTCTGTTGGCATCACAGTTAGAAAGAGATCTTTACGTTCTTCCCATGGGCATCCAAAAAGTGTTCGGCACAAGTCTGCATTTCGACAAAGAAATATATAAGTAGATTCCAAGTTCATCTCCTTTACCATTTCCCATATCTCATTCTCTAGATTTGGTGGCATGTTAGAAAGACGATTAATGGCATTTGGCAAATGATCCATTCCCCCTTTCAACATAGCAGCCATATCTTTAAGATGATCATGTTTAGACCTTTTACTCATATTACCTATAGGTACTTCCTCATGTGATCTAGGTGCACCAGGAGTTGGTTGCTCTTGCTCTTCTTGCACATATTCACTTAGAGTTTTCAAAGAGGCAGCATTCATCGAAATCATTTCATCTATCTCATCAATGGTTATCGGGGCACTATTTGACCGTCTCAAATTATGATGAGCGCCTCTTCTCAACATATCTTGCTCAGTCTCAGCATGCTTTCCAGTATCCCTTTCCTTTCTATATCTATTTATTATCTTGATTATTCATATCATCCATCTAAAATAAATAAGTGAAAATTATCATCCAATTAAACTACAAGATAAAAAAAATAGAAAACTATATAAATTGAAATATCCATGGAAAAAAAGCAAATGATCACAATTAAATAGAGCAAATAGTACATCAACCAACTCCAGCAAAGGTTGACAAAACGTAGGCACGAAATAAAATGAAAAGCGAAAAGATAAAGAACACTACCTATGTACGTAAGGACACAACACAAGTACATAACTTGAAAAGAATACAATTACAAAAAATTGATTTGTAAAAGGCAAACAAAATAATATGAATCATGTTGTAATCATTACACAAAGAAAACTATATATAGACTTACCTGAGACCTGCTATGTAGATCAGATGCCTTGGATGCCAACGTTTCAACTCCAGCTACGAGCCTTGAAAAGGCACAGCAACGCTCCAGCTCCAGCAAGTTAAAAAAATGAGCAGACACCTTCTATTTAAAATATAAGATAAAGGGTAAAAGTGAAATATTAAATAATAAGTGATGACATAATGGAAAAGAAAAATAGGTAACGACGCGATCCCACCAAATTGGTGGTTACATAAAGTGACTGTTTTCATGGTTACATAACCATAGATTTAACCATACCATACAATAATGATTAGAGAAACAATCAAAACAAATGTCGTACCCACGATAACAATACAATACCATATCATGGGCTACAACCATCCAAACAAGCTGTTACTAGATAGAGAAGTTGAACTCTTGTCGCTGTTTGTTACTACTAGTAGTTCTGCGTTGTTTACTTTGAGTAGATATAAGAAAATATTGAAGTTTTTATATAGAAGATGGTTTCTTTATTCTGCTTGATGATTTTACCTAAAAGACATGAATCTCACGAGTTTCATTGTACTGTACTGGTTATCCCTTAAAATAGGTGAACCCCGCTACAAAAGCCACATGCATATCGCAATCTATTTGTATTTCCTAACGTTTTGAGTGCCGTACAATTAAAGATTAGCTGTGCTGTTGTGCATGTCGGTGACTAGCAGGGATATAATCTCGATTAAGTCACTTTCTATATTAGTCAATATCTAAAAATATATCTTAATTTTGAGTAATTATGTGAGACATCTTAACTATTTGACGCTATTATAATATGTTTATATTTTAGTAATTTTGACTATTTAAATTTGTAAAATTGAAATCTGTTTAAACAAATCAAATTCACGTTTTAACGTGATGTTTTTCTTTGGAATTACGTAGTAACTTTCAAAGTTATACTATTTGCTTTGGACCTTTAAAAGACTTCCCTAAATAATCTTGATTCACTTATTCTGTTTTCCATTCCTTATTTTACATATATTTAAAAGACTTCCCTAACTAGTGATCTTGATACACTTATTCTCCTTTTATAATAATATCATTATTATTTTTCTTAATTATATTATCAGAAAGCTTAGTGTTTATTAAGTAAATAAATTACGTAGCTGCCGTAACCTAGTACAAATAGTTATCCTTAAATAACAAGGAATAAACAGCTGTTGTCGCTCAAATCTGAATGAATCTTTCTTTGAGTTCTTAAAGAAAAAGAATAGAAACAAAAACTTTCAAATCTCAATCTTTCATCTTTCTTTTCCTCTTCTTCCGATCCTCACCATCTTTTCCAGATTTGTTCTATTGTTTATAACACACGTCACCCTCAATATATATTTTTGCATGGTGAACAGAAAAGATTATTAGACAACTACAAAAATACTGTTTTCTTGTTGGACGCATAAAATAACAAGAATAGATATGGGGATGAGACTAGACGAAGAATTTGGAGCAGATAGGGTGATACAAATCGAAACAGATGATGAAGAGAATGAGGCTCATGATAATGAAGACGATAATTATGATAGTGAATCTGATTTCACCATTCATTCTCCACATGATCACCAGCCCTCTCATAGCCAGATTGCACCTCATTCTCCTACTAATTGGCCTCAGAGTTACAGGTACTTTTTTGTTTTTCTGTGGCCTGTCGAATTCTTTGTGCACGTAAAATAAATGAATACTAGTAATAATATAATATAAGTACTCAAGGGTGTGGCATAGCGATCAATGATAAATTCATTGGAAGCTATGGTTCAAAGAGACAAGAATAAAATCTTACATAATTTCTTTCACATTCCTAAGGCTAAGGCCGAACTATTAAGGTGTATGACCATCTCAAGCTTAAGTTGTTAAGAGAGCACAAGTTATTTAACTATGTCCTCAACCGCGCATTCATGGCCTAGTACATACGTGGTGAGACTCAAACCTAGTACCTCTTTTGATAACATGTTGTATAACAATCTCGTTTAAATATTTAAGTTGTTAGGAAGAACACACTTTTACTTATTTGTTATGTCTTCAACAGAAACAAGTGTTTGTGGGATAGTCGACGAGCTGTCTAAACACCACGATTAAGATAATAAAGTAGAATAGTGACATGTGCTATAAGTACTGTTATGTGAATCTTTAAATTAGTATTGTTATTATGTATACTGATTTTCCGCATAGACTACTTATTAGTATCAGTATCGGTACATGGTATCTTGAAATTAGATAGTGTAGTTTGGCTATTTATATATGGTTTTGAATTCACGAATTTCAATTAGCTATGATAAGAAAGATGGTTGTGTGTTGAACAGGGAAAAATTATTTTTAATATTGCAAAATTGAACTTAGTTAAGTACTCCTACTAATTAAGGGCAGAAGATTAAGGTAGGGATGACTGGGAGTTTCTGAAATATCAGGCTTTCACCTTCATGAGTAATAGGTATATTGTCTTTGAACAGTTTGGAAAGGCTGTCACATAGACTTATGAGAAAGCTCTGTTTGGTGTTGCATAAAGGTTTTTGAGGGTCAAGCCAAACATCATACGAACTTTAGGAAGAGATTACATAAGGAACAATCTCTGGTGAAAGGGTAGCAAGGATGGCACTGCGTAAAAGTTTGTCTTGGCGTGTCCAATGTGTGGTGGGTTGAGAGGGTGGTGAGGTTTCAATATACTGCTCAAGGTCATAAGTCATAACCAATGAGTAGCGAATCCCATTGGATGTGCCAAGAAAGATAATTGCTGGAGGTCAATTTGATGGGCGCTAAGGCAGTGGTGTTAATGGAAATTAGATCACCAGGTTGGCTAGATGAAACAGGAAGAGATATGGAAATTGAGAATCTGCCATGGATCGGGAAAAATGCTCTTAGGCAATGGCTCTTGATACCATATAAGATATTGAATGATCGGGAAACATCACTCTTATTCATTGAATCAATGGAGTACTTATACACATTACGGAGAACGATTGTAATTGGTAATATGGAAAGTTTATAAAGAAGATCAAAATGAAAGGTGAATCAAGCAAGCTATGGACATGATTATCGATCAGGATCAATTGTGGTATTGGTTTCCTTATTAGATGATCCTATACGTCTGATGCCGACATATGCCTATATATGTTTGTTTTAGCTTGTTCGCCAATTTTCACTGTGGATATATCTTCTTGTTAGATGGCTTGAAAAACAAAACCTCTGTTCGAAGCTAAAAGTCTTTTTGACATACTAATTGTGTATTTACCTGAAATTTGTACAACATGTTCATCCAAATGAAAACTGAATTTTTTTATTGAATGTGTAGGCAGTCAATGGACATGCTCACAGGTGTGACCCCTCCTTCACTAAGCTTTTTAAAAGGCAGCTCCTTCTTGACTTCAGCACACATGAGGTCTCGTACTCCAACACCACAAACTTCACTTTGTAAACCTCTCATTTCCTCTCCAAGATCAGATAGAGAAGAAGTTCCAAATATAACACATCCTTCAAAGTTGTCTATAGTTTCTTCAGCAAGATTTTCAGCACCTGAATTGCCACAATCCCAGCAGTGTTCATATTCTCAATCAGTTCTTAATGGTAAGTGATAGAATAAGTTATTGTTATCTCTTTGTTTATATATTGGTTTCTTGTTGTTCAACTAACCCTCTAAGCATGTAAAGTGGCCTAATTTTGTCCCACAGTTTTGTCATTGATTTGAGTCAATAACTTTTAAAGCTTATTCAGTTTTGCTGATCCATTGTAGCATGTAAACAATAACAGTTATGCCTCAATCCAAACAAGTCGGTGTCACTATATGAATCATGGCTGACCATGTCACTCCATTTAAGCTCATGTTCCTTATTGTGAAGATTCTTTACAAATTGACTAGTATATACTGTCTGGCAGCATAGCATGTGTAGTATCTGAAAATCATGATAGATGATTACGAAAAAGCTAGCAGCAAAATAGAACTTCCTAAATTGGTTAGTTATACCTTGTCTGCTTGTAGTATCTTCAAATCATGATAGAAACTCTGTCCTTTGATTGCATACGAAAAGTTCGTAAAATAAAACTATCTCCTACTGATTGTACTGGAGCATTTAACAGACAGTATATAGCCAATAGTCATCCACTGTAATTCCAGCATTTGTATATACTATAGCTATATTTGTCATGTACTGTTTTCCTATAGGTACTTCATCTATGTTTCTCCTAAATGTTGAGTTATTTTTTTTAAAATATCAGGAGAGTTGGTATCAGACTATATAAATTCTGCTTTATCTTTCGTGGCCAAACCTGTTTCTAAGTACTTAAACATCTCATCTCTATTCTCCTTTTTGTTCTGAAGTGGTTTGATCTTTCAATGCAGCAATAAATGCTCTATGTGGCATTGGGATCCTCTCGACTCCCTACGCACTCAAAGAAGGGGGATGGTGTAGCCTTTTTCTGCTCCTTCTTTATGGAATCATTACTTTCTATACTGGCATTTTGTTGAAACGATGTTTGGAAAGTTCTCCTGGTATTGAAACCTATCCAGATATTGGCCAAGCTGCTTTTGGATCCCTGGGTCGAATACTTATAGCTGTGAGTATGAGAAATTATTGAGAATAGATAAACTAATGTTTTTTCAATTTTTAGAATAGGAGTTTTGGTTTAGCTACTAAACTTTGATATTGAATAAATTGCAGGTAGCCCTGTACGCTGATTTATATGTAAGTGTAAATAGTTTTACCCGGTTTGACTCATTCTCGTCTCTCTTCTTTCTATTGCTGGTTTTTTGTCCACAATTTGGAACTTTTTGTTTCTTCTTTGCAGTCCTCTTGCATCGAGTATTTGATTATGATGAGTGATAATCTCGGTGCCTTATTCCCAAGTACTCACATGGACATTGCTGGATTTCATCTTGATTCTTATCAAATGTGTGCTATCATTTCTACCCTTGTCATACTTCCAACAGTTTGGCTTAGAAATCTCAGTTTGCTATCATACATTTCAGGTAGTGTGATCTTCAAATTTTACCTCAAAATGTCTTGAATTCATTCAAAGCTGTTCGATTTGTGCTTACGTGTTGAATTCTGATGTTTGTAACTCATCAGCTGGTGGAGTGATTGCACTAATCCTCGTGGTGCTTTGCTTGTTATGGGTTGGGGTAATCAATGAAGTTGGATTTCACCCAGGCGGAACAGCTTTAAACATTGCAAAATTGCCTGTCACAATTGGTTTATATAGTTTCTGCTATGGCAGCCATTCAGTTTTCCCCAATATCTACTCATCAATGAAAGAACCCTCCCGGTTTCCTTCTGTTCTTGCGATAAGGTGATTTCGTGAATCAGGCACTGATATATAGAACTATTTATCATTCAATATGTGCTTTTAAAAAAAGTGCATCTGCTCATTGAAGGTTCAGTATTTAACTTTGTACTGGTTCACACTATATGCAGCTTTTCCGTTGCCTTCCTTTCTTATTTTGGAGCTGCGATTTGTGGTTTCCTAATGTTTGGTGAACAAACCAATCCACAGTTCACTTTGAATATGCCAGCAAAACTAGTTACTTCAAAAGTTGCAGCTTGGACAGTGGTAAGAAAAATATTATTAGCTTTTGTCTATACTAAGTTTTTCAATTCAATATATGTATATCGCGGAAAGATGAAAAAACTAGACTACTATCTTCTTCTGCTCCCCTGTTTGATGATCACTAAATATCTGGAATAAAAATTATGTTCTACGCAGGTCTTAACTCCTGTCACAAAATATGCAATAACGATTACACCAGTCGCTTTTGGCATCGAGGAATTCTTGCCTTCACCTCAGCTAAGAACTTATGGTGCATCAATACTCATCAGAACAACTTTGGTGTTTTCAACTCTTGTCATTTCATTGACAGTTCCATATTTTGGTAAGTATTTTCTTGTAATACTTTTAATTATGACAATATACACAAGAGCACAAAAGTTGAAACCATTAAAATTTAGAATGACACATAAGTTATTTTTCTTTTTACCACTAAATCATTTCTTTTTGAAACTTTACTGCAGGTTCTGTAATGTCCTTGATTGGATCTTCACTAGTAATGCTTGTGGTAAGTTACCAAAGTTTCTTTCATTTCATGTTATTTCAATGTGAAGCTAATTAGCAAAAGTAACATAACATGGATTTTCTTTTTGGCTTGCTTTGTTTCAGTCTCTAATCCTTCCTTGTGCATGCTACATCAAACTAAGCAAGGGTAGAATCACAAGATTTCAGGTATATTTTTGCTCTATCTTTTCCTTACTTTTTTTTTTTAATTGAAATATATTTCTTTTCACCCTATGCTAGAAGTAATTGTTTTTCCTTTTTTTCTTCATTTTGCATTATTTAGGTTGCAGCTTGCACTTTCATTATAGTAGTGGGATTGGTTTCTGCTGTTATTGGCACATATTCAGCAGTAGCAAGCATGGCCAAGTAGTTTGAAGACCTAGTGGATAGAAGGCAGAGAAGGCAGAGACTTGTTATTGATTGAGTGAATAGACCTGACATTTCTTGAAATCTCTCCTCTGATTCAAAATCGTAGTTCAATGAGTCAGTTTCTTGTACACTATGCAGAGTTGTAGCAATGGTGTAAAAAGCATAGATTAAATGTCAAAGTAAAGGGGTTCAAAGGATATAGAAAAAGAAGTAGTACCAATTTTATACAATCACTCAAACATGTATTACCTTTTTTTGGAAATCAGTACTTTATTCTCTGAGTTCAGCCATAAATTTTTTACAGAAGCTAAGATCTTTGCTGCTTTCCAATAAAAATTTTCTTCAAGTGGTAGTCATAAATTTATCAAATTTTCTATGCCTAAAAGTGGCTGAAGTTGAACTTCATACCTTCAGCCCATAATGTCCAAACTTCAGCTCACAAAGATTGAAATTCCAAAAAGTGGCTAAAAACTAAATAGTTTTAGAAAACTGGCTCCAACGGTAAAAGTGAGCCAAAAAGTGGTTATTCATGCGCTTTCCTCATAAAACATGGGTTCTTTACGAAAATATACAACTTTAAGCGCTAAATTACGAAAAATATCAACATTACAGCACTTTACAAAAAAAAAAAAAAAATTAACATTTTTTACATACAATATATAAATTCCAACAAATCTCACAAATTTAGAATTTTTGTCCTCTTTCTTCTTACTGTCCGCTGCCACCACCCAGTCGTTAGTAGCCGCCTGCCGGAATTTTTTTTTTTTTTTTTTGGTTTTTTGCATTTAAAAAAAAATACGCATATACACATTTCATTTTTTTTGAAATTACTACTATTGCAAAATACACATAAATAAACATACACGTATATACAGGAAAAAAATATTATTCATACAGTAGACACACATATACAAACAGGGATCTATGGATATGCAAAGTAAACATACAAAAATTATGGGGCAATTCACAAAACTATACAAACTAACTTTCTTTCTTACAGTAAAATGTCAATATTTTTCTATTTTTAAAACACAGAAACATTTTTTTTCAAAATATAGCAAAATGCACAAAATTGTGGTAAAAATCCTAGATCTTCCTCCTGCCAACCCCAGCCACCACCCCCAAGCACTGCTGCTGTATGTGTTGTGTATTTCCAGTGTATGTCACATGTATATTTTTTGTATTCACAGTGTATGTAAAGTGTGAAAAACTACATACATAAGACATACACTAGAAAATACAGTTTGTTTTGCCTCCACCACCACAAACAACCACCGTGCACCGCCGGAGAAACCAACAAAGAAACAAACATACATGTATATGTGTTGTATGACAAGTGTATATACATTGTATGTACGGTGTATATTCACTGTATATACAGTGCATACACCGTACATACAATGGAAATACGCACGACATACATTCCATACAGTCCACAAACATCAAACATACACCACCGCCGCCGTGGTTCCGCCTTGTTCCACCGAAAAACTCAAAAAAAAAAAAAAAAAAAAAAAAGGACCAAAACACTATCTTCCGCCGGAATCCAGCCACATACAGTCCATACAGCCACCAAATTCAGATCTGAATGTTTCTTCTCCGTCACCGGAGATACGTCATCGGAAAAGCTAAAAAAATAATACTAACCGAAGTAGCTTTCGCATAGCCACTGTAGCAGCAACGCGGGTGGTTTCCAGATCTGGGGAATGACGGAGAAGAAGACCTCGTGGAAGAAGTCACCGGAAAAGTTAAAAAAAAAAAAAAAGAATAGCGTTGCCGCTGTAGCAGCTGCGCCACTGTGCAGTGGTGGTAGCGCGTGACGGAGAAGCAGACGTCGGGGATGAAGTCACCAGCGACGGGGGTGGGGGTGGTCGCCGGCGACAGGGAAGGATGAGGTGTGGTGGCAGTTTGGGTTGGGTAGAGAGAGAGGGGAGAGGAGGGAAAAGAGTGGAAAATGAGATTAGAGTTTTAAAAAAAATGCTATGTTTGGTAGCATTTGAAAAAGTATTGCTACGTTTGGTAAATGTGTAAAATGTTGTTATGTTTTTAAAAAAAGGTCCCTAATTTGACACAGTGTAATTTTCCCAAAATTATGGGGCAAAGTGCACGAATAGCCATTTTTGCCGGTGCTATTTGGTTTCAGGCCAGTTTTTTCCTTGGTTGTTAATTAGCCACTTTTTGGAACTTCAATCCTTGTAGGCTGAAGTTCAGACCTTATGGGCTGAACTTCATGCCTAAGGTATGAAGTTCAACTTCAGCCTGCAAGGGCTGAATCTTTAGGCATAGAACGCGTAAACTTCAACCCTTGTAGGCTGAAGTTGAATTTCAACCCTTTTGGTATGAAGTTCAGCCCACAAGGATTGAAGTTCCAAAAAGTGGCTACTTTTGCATAGCCAAGGAAAAGCTGGCCTAAAACTAAATAGCAATGAAAAAAGTGACTTCTGGACGAAATTTTTACAAAATTATGTGTGCTACACTATACGCACATAAATACATACAGAAATATACAATATACACTCAGACATACACATTGATACAATGGTATACACATACATACACTTGTGCAGTTATAAAGATATTCATATACATACACAAATATAAAAATACATAAACTTGTATAAATTAGACATATATTTACTTCCACCTTCAAACAACCGCCATAAACACCAAGACATACACATACACAAAAATATAAAATGATACACGTATATACACATACAAATTATTTAAAAATAAAAAAAAAGAGCTCCAGCAACCGCCACCGGAGCAACCACGCATCAGCAGCGCCTCAAAGCAGCACTGCATCAACTTCCTCAAGGAAGGCAATACGGCGACGGTGGATTCCGGCGAGTCGAATAAGGGTGGGGGAGGCTGTCGGTGGTGGGTGAGAAGAGAAAAAAGATTAGGATTAGGTGTTAGGGAGAGATGAAAATATCTAAATGGTATTTGTAATAAACTATAATTATTATTAAGAATGTTGAGATGTTTTGTAATTAAGCTCCTTAAAGTGATTATTAACATATTTTTTGTTTTGTTCTTTGGTTGGGAGGGTAGGGCCGTAGGTAGAATGTGGATAGAGATGTTTGTGGCCTGATTTTAATTACCTAAATGATATAAACCTATTATGTTGGTTTGCTCAACGTACAATTAAATCAAATCGAATTAATTTTTTTTCTTTTTGTCAACTTTTGTGGCTTTTTTTTTTCCACATAAAAACTAAATTCAATCATTCAATTTACTAGATTGCTTAAGCTAAAAATTGTCGTGTATCAAAATATGATAAGCAACAATCGAACATATTGATGAACATGTTATCAATTGAAATATTTATTATTAATTCCATAAATCAAACAACAATGTATGCTTTTAAATTAATTTAATAATAATAGATCAATTAGTACCTAAATAACTCCAGAAGGATAAACACTCGAACAAGGAGTACATTTTTTAACACCCCTAAATGTAGGTGTAGTTTGAATAGTCAGACTTTGGATTGTCATGAAGGAATGAGTATTGAAGCAATAGCTGGTCTGTCATTGCTTGCCACATAACATACAAAATGGTCCTACACCCTTATCTTTCCAACTTTTCTTCTGTCCAGTTAACTAGTAAGAATTGTGAGATACCAAAAGCAAGAAAACCCCTTTCTCACCAACTTTGGCTTCTTCACTTCTTCTCTTCCTTGCGTGTTTTTTCCTGTTTAATTATTCGACATCTGTAAACTACTAAGCCGATTAATTTAAATTCGTTTCGTATAAAATTTATTAAAAAAAAAAAAGTCGAAAATATTTCTAGTAGAAATTTTTTCATTCACACGATTCCAATTCGAGATCTATTCTTAAAAGTGAATAATCTCAATCATCCTTTATTATTGTCTTATAGCTACCGAAATAAAAATTATCTTTTTTTCTATTTTTGCTTTTAATACCTTTTTAATCATTTGACTTGAAAATACAACTCATTCTTTTTGGATAATAGACATCGCTGTCATTTTCTTGCCTCTAATCATCATTTATACAATATAAGATAACGTTTTGCTTAGAGGTTACTAGTTACATTCTGAGTGAAATACATGATTTCCATATTACTAATTAACAATTAGTTGGAACGGCACAGGCATGGTTATTTAAGTAAACATAAGTTTAGTGAATATGAACACGTGCCTGGTCTATCAGCGAACAAATACGTTGGGTCTAAGTATACAAATCCATCAATTTACTTGATAGGAAAGCATATTTAACGTCAGTAGGCCTATCAATTGATAAATGTTGAGATCTGACTAGAGGGTGTATAAAATGTAAAGTTTAAGCTTTATGCACAGGTTTATATCAATAGGTTAAGTTAAATCAACAACAATATGAAACAAGTTAAGCATTACAATTTGAAAAATAGAATGACGACTAACATCATGTGTCCACAGGAATAATCTATTTAATGCCTCAAAAAGGTCATTTGGAAAGGATCTTTTAATTTTTCCCTACCCATATTTTGCAAAAAGAATGAGAAGGGGGCAAAAGATGCATTTTTTCCCTTATCTCTAAAACTTTTGAAATTACATCTGTGCAAAAGGAAGGAAAAAAATCCATGCACATGCAGTAGCTATCTTAAATATGGAAAATTTGTCAATATCATGCAAACTCTTGGATGCCCTAACATCACGACAAAGGGAAGTTTTTGAAATTCAGAATTATATAAAATGAGAATAGAGCTAGATTGTCTTTGAAATCACTCTAAAGTTGTTTCCCAACTACAGTTGGTCGTCAATTTTAGAAAATAATATGTGCAAATTTTGAGTTCTTCCCTATTGCTCTTTTTTAAACTAAACTATTTTCATCACCTAATCAACCAAGCACCCAATCGAATATTTCACTATATATACAACAGTCGTAGAGCTAGCTTTCATATATCCAAGTATACAAGAAACTAAAGCTCATCTCTTCACCCTTCATCAATTTAATTTCAAGGATCAAAGGCATCAAAATTTGATGGCTGCTACTAATTTTCCACCATTAATTCCCATAACAATGTTCATTATTGTTTTTGTGGCATTGTGTCTCGTACCTCAACCTGCACAAGCCATCACCAGACACTATGAGTTCAATGTATGATAGTCCATATATTCTCCTTGTTTTATAGCAAAATATGCATATTATTTTTTCGTACTCTGGCTAACGATTTTCCTTTTTTTAATCTTTGTTGTAGATTACTATGCAAAAAGTTACTAGATTGTGCCATACAAAGAGTATGGTAACAGTTAATGGAAAATTCCCTGGGCCTCGAATTGTGGCGAGGGAGGGTGATCGTCTACTTATAAAAGTCACGAACCATGTTCCTAACAATATTTCCATCCACTGGTATATAATCTTTGGGCTTAGTTTCTACTACACATTTGCGTTATTTATACATGGATTTAACTTCAATAAATTTACAATTCTAATGAGTTTTATATTATTAGAGTAGTTTAATGTAACAGGTCAATTGTCTTATACTGATCTTAATTGTTATGAACAATTACATGTAGTTATCTTTTAGATGTTTATAACAGTAACGAAACCAAGAATCTGATCTTTGACCTATCTCGACAACATGCTGATCTTACTTGTTATCCAGTAGTTATCTTTAGATGCTTTATAGCAGTAACGAAGCCAAGAATCTACTAATGTTGCATATATGTATGAGAAGTAATCTTAGATCTATCTCAACAATATCTATTTTTCCAGCAAAAGGTGTTCAACTAATCATCGCCCTTCGTCGGCTATAGCTCCAACCCTGCTTTTATACTATATATCGTTGATTCTTTTATACTATCAGATATTTCAAACAAACATTAAAGAAAATAAAGCTCAACGAGCTATATCTTATCTTCAACTCTTTGAATATGTTCGTAGGGCTAATAAATTGGATTTTTTTTTCCTCCGAACAGGCATGGAATTAGACAACTTCGTAGTGGATGGGCAGATGGTCCAGCATATATAACACAATGTCCCATTCAAACTGGCCAAAGCTATGTATATAACTACACAATTGTTGGTCAAAGAGGGACTTTGTGGTGGCATGCCCATATTTCATGGCTAAGATCTACTCTCTATGGTCCTCTAATTATCCTTCCAAAAGAAAATGATTCTTACCCTTTTGTCAAACCATTCAAGGAAGTCCCAATCATCTTTGGTACTCAATCAAACATCTACACAATATCAAATTAAACAAATTTCTCCATTTAATTATAACTATTCCTGATATTTATTATTCAAATTCCCCGATATTCAGGAGAATGGTTCAATGCTGATCCTGAGGCCATCATTAGCCAAGCTCTACAAACTGGTGGAGGTCCAAATGTCTCTGATGCCTACACCATCAATGGCCTTCCAGGACTCTTGTACAACTGTTCTGCAAAAGGTACTAAGTGTGTATAGTATCACAGAAGTCATTTTGCATGAAATATATCACAGAAGTCATTTTGCATGAAATATAATTGAGAAATGTTTTCTAAGTCATTATGTTTAATTTTTGTTTTACATGATTCCATTGTACTGACTTATGCTCTATAAATGTCTTGTGGCAGACACGTTCAAGCTAAAGGTTAAGCCAGGAAAAACATACCTTCTTCGTATGATCAATGCTGCACTCAATGATGAGCTTTTCTTCAGCATTGCAAATCATACACTTACAGTAGTTGAAGCTGATGCAATATATGTAAAACCTTTTGAGACTGAAACTATACTTATAACACCAGGACAAACCACAAATGTTCTTCTGAAAACCAAATCTGAATTTCCAAATGCCACTTTTCTAATGACTGCCAGACCATATGTTACTGGTCAAGGTACATTTGACAATTCCACTGTTGCTGGAATTCTTGAATATGAAACCCCATTTCTTGATTCAACCAAATCAGTAAATAAACTTCCCTTGTTCAAGCCAATTTTACCTCCTCTAAATGATACTTCATTTGCTACCAATTTTTCTAAAAAATTATTCAGTTTGGCAAATTCCCAATTTCCAGCTAAAGTCCCTCAAAATGTTGACAAACATTTCTTTTTCACAGTAGGCCTTGGTACAAGTCCTTGTGACAACAATAATCAGACATGTCAAGGTCCTAACGGGACCAAATTTGCAGCGTCGATAAATAACGTTTCATTTGTACAACCTACAACTGCACTACTCCAATCTCATTTTTTTGGACAATCAAAGGGAGTTTATAGCCCATATTTTCCAATTAGTCCTTTGAATTGGTTCAACTATACAGGGAATCCTCCAAATAACACAATGGTTAACAATGGTACTAAACTTGTGGTACTCCCCTACAATACCAGTGTTGAGCTAATTTTGCAAGATACAAGCATTCTTGGTGTTGAAAGCCATCCCCTTCACCTTCATGGATTCAATTTCTTTATTGTTGGCCAAGGTTTTGGCAACTTTGACCCTAACAAGGATCCTGCTAAATTCAATCTCATTGACCCTGTTGAGAGGAACACTGTAGGTGTGCCATCTGGTGGTTGGGTTGCAATTCGATTTTTGGCTGATAATCCAGGTTGGTAGATTATATCACAAGTGATATTTTACTCTTCTTTTGATAAGATCTGTTAAAGTTATACTCAATCTAGTCCCTAAATATAAGTGGTTACGGCAATTTGAAGTTGTTCTAAAATATTGGACTTTAGACGTACTACTTCAATTAATTAGCAGGCAAATATTCTTATGATTAAATTAATGAGACGCTTAAGAATGATAAAAGATAATGCAGGCAAATATTCTTATGATTAAGGCTACTAAGATGGATCGGAGGCAATATGGTTTAGCGAAGACTTCAATAATTTGTACATGTTGAAAATTTTAAAAAGAAGTAATGTAATTGATGAATCTTTGATTATTGATAGGTGTTTGGTTCATGCATTGTCACTTGGAAGTGCATACAAGTTGGGGACTGAAAATGGCATGGCTCGTATTAGATGGCAAACTTCCCAACCAGAAACTCCTTCCTCCTCCAGCTGATCTTCCTCAGTGCTAACTTCTTGGTTTCTGTTTGCTGAATTGACCTTCAAGTCTCAAGCTTTTGTACTCTCATTCTTATATTGGTCTTTTTGTCTTTTTATGTGTTTTGGGTGTGTTCTGATCTTTAACATTCATTTTTTGTAACTAACTGGCCTTTTGGTGCCATGATGGTCTAAGGAGAGGATGAAGAATTGAGTGCCTTTTGTAATTTTTCTGAAGGACAATTGTATTTTATGCAATTGAGAATAAATTTTTACTTCCAATATTTCATTTTGTTTGCATGGAATGGATGGAGCCAAGATGGTAGAAATAAAAGCCGATTTATAACTTATGTATATGCTTCTGAATTTTATGAGACATATTTAAGTGTACATTGACATTTTATTAACACTGACACAAACTGGAATTTGATAGGATGAAAATTGTGTAAGAATTACTCAAAGATACGATGAAAATTTTCAGGATTGGAAAAGTTTGACCAAAAAAGAATATTTCTGCAAATTTCAACCTTATTAATGTTGATCCAATCTAGAGGAACACTGTAGGTGTCCGTTCATGTTGTTAACTTGCTACTGCGAATGTTATAAACTCGATGTTGTTGAACATTATGTGCATCACTTAGCATTAAAGTTATCTTTTAGAGAATCCAATTTAATAATTGATTCATCCAATATCGGTGAAGTCATTTCGTTCTCTATATCCAAATTTGCTACTCCATATGTGTTGTGAAAAATAATAAAATTAAGGGCAGTGCTATTCGGCCACACTCTCCTTGTCCCAATCTTGACCACACCCCTAAAATTACTAATATATTCTTAATGTGTATTTGGCCTCTTAAACAATTTTTTCCCTCCA
The DNA here is from genome assembly GCA_029990175.1 of Petunia secreta. Classification (NCBI taxonomy): domain Eukaryota; kingdom Viridiplantae; phylum Streptophyta; class Magnoliopsida; order Solanales; family Solanaceae; genus Petunia; species Petunia secreta. The sequence goes on along the minus strand of JARKIP010000038.1, from coordinate 18,513,270 downwards.
AAACCTTCACTCCAAACCAACTATTAAATGATGTTTATTCCCAAAACATTGAGCCATGCAAAACATAATGCTAGGGAGATGGAAGGATTTCGGAATTAATAGTACTTAGTATACGTATAAGTATATGTATATATGTACACAGTATTTATACGTATTTCTATTTTTTAAAATACTCTTTATTAATTAAGTGATAAATTAATTTTATACGTATTTCTGTTTTTTAAATATGGCTTATTTAATTATATTTCTTATACATACACATTTTGACAACTACCACCAACTACATGTCTATTAGTATTCCATTGTTATTCCTATACCGTTTTGAGTAACACCACAAACCCTAATCACAATCCACACCCATTTTTAAACATGGACACCAACCCATCAAGTCCTAATACGGATGAACTAAGAAATGAATTACATAGAGCTTTACGACTGGAATCCGACATAGTTTGATGAATGATGAGGATCATTTGAATGACCTTGATTCTGACGGGCCCACAATGATGTAGAGAATAATGAAGGTGTTGAATATGATGAAGTTGTAGAAGTGTTAGAAATTAGAGAGGACAGGGAAATGGGTGATGAAATTTCTCAAGCGGATCTTGCAATAGGGCCACTTCCTGGAATGAGATTTAAAGGTAGTGGACATATGTATGAATTTTACAAAGCACATGCTAGATTATTAGGTTTTTGTATTGTCAAACGAACATGCAACAAAAAAAAGGGGGGATACGGTAAGGTATGTGCAGTTTGTTTGTGATAGGGCAAGGAAACCAAAACATAAGATATCCGGCGAAAGAATAAATTGTATGGCTAGAATTAATGGAATTTTTTAAAATGATGGATCATGTCGTGTTTCTAAGGTTATTAGAAAGCATAATCATAAATTGGAACCATCACTATCACGATTGATGGCTGGACACAGGAAGGTTATTAATTCTCTTAAGAGATGGTTTCAAGCTAATGATCTAGCTGGCCTAAGACCATCCAAGAACATAAGAGTAGCCGAAGTACTTGCTGGTGGGCCGGAGAATTTGGGTTGCACTACTAAGGACTGCAGAAATTATATTATGAATAGTAGGAGGTTTGAATTGCAAGAAGGGGACGCACAAGCATTACTGAGGTTCTTTACTGATATGCAACAAAAAGATAGGGAGTTTTTCTATTCAATTGATGTTGATAGCGTAGGTAGGATTCGTAACGTTATATGGGTGCATTCTCACTCAAAAGTAGCATATGATATGTTCCATGACGTTATATGCTTTGATACAACATACCTAGTGAACCGGTATAATATGTCATTCGCTTCGTTTGTTGGTGTCAATCAACATAGACAATCCGTACTTTTGGGGTGTGCTCTCCTATCGAATGAGGATATTGCAAGTTACTTGTTGGTGATCACTACATGGCTTAGGGCAATGGGAGATGTTTGTCCCCTGGCTATCTTGACCGACCAATGTGAAAGCATTAAGGCAGCTATACATCAATTGATGCCAAATACGGTACAAAGATACTGTGTATGGCATATATTCTCTAACTTGCTTTGAGGTTAAGCAGGGTTAGTGATTCTAAAAGAGCAAAGTCAAAATTTAAGGCCATGGTGCTTGAAAGCATTACTACAGTTGAGTTTGAGAATAGATGGGATGAATACATTGCAAAATACAACTTGAATGGAAGAGAGTGGTTTCTTAAGCTTTATTTAGAAAGGGAAAAATGGGTTCCTGCATACCTAGATGATCATTTTTGGGCAGGGATGTTGTCTACTCAAAGAAGTGAAGGAATGCATACTTTCTTTGATGGATTTATCACCCGTCAAAGCACTCTTAAGCAATTTGTTCAGCAATACGAGTTAGCTATAAGAGATAAGTTTGAGAAAGAGCTTGAAGCAGAATATAGGTCCAATTATTTTGAATTAAAGTGTTTGTCTGAATTCCCGTGGGAGGTACAACTTCAAGCTTGCTATACTCGTGAAATATTTGAATTGTTCCAACAGCAACTAAAGAAGTACATGCATTGTGAAATCAGCACCTTTGAGGATGATGAAGCAGAACCTGGCGTGGAGAAATTCCTTATAACTGATTATTCAAAGAGAAGTTTTAGTCGTAGCGATCCGTTTTTATTCACTGTTAGGTACACGGCTGTTGGTGAACATCTAAGTTGCTCCTGCAAATGGTTTGAAAGTATAGGATATCTATGTTGCCATATACTGAAGGTTTTGTCTCACAAAAGGATTGAAACTGTTGACCAAAGGTATATTTTGGATAGGTGGAGAAAAGATATTGTTCGTCCACACTTAAAACGATTATTTTTAGGAGGTTATCCCCATATGACTTCCGAGTACATGATGTACAAGGATATGCTAAAGCATTTTGAGCAGAATTGTGATATTGCATTGGATAGTGAAGTGAAGAGGAAGTATATGAAGTATATGATGATCAAAATTGAGCATGATCTTTCAAATTGGAATGATGAAATTATCGAGCAATTTGTCCCATTGGAAGAGTTGAATGAGGTTGATGTTTACGTTGACCCTGTAAGTGTGGGTGAGGGTGATGCAACTATTTTACGTAACCCTCGATACACTCGTTCACGAGGACGTCCACGGTTGAGCCGGTATAGAGGATGACTTGAAACATATTTTAGAAGTTCACAAAGTGGTGGTAGAGGAGGTGTGAGTAGCAGAGGTGGTGGTAGGGGTAGTAGAGTTGGTGGTAGAGGTAGTAGAGGTGGAGGTAGAGGTGGTGGTAGGGCGGGTGGTAGGGTAGGTGGTAGATGCAGTCAAGGTAGTCAAGGCATTAACGGGCAAGATGAAGGAAATGAGGTAATATTTACTTGCATATTCACTATAGTTCATTTATGGCATATTTTACACTAATTAATTTTTTTTTTCATGTTGCAGCAAGGTGGTACTCCAACATCACCACTTGGTAGCTTGCCCGATCTAAACGATGACATTGAAGACTTGACGATTTAATTAGATATAATATAAGTTTGAGCTTTTTTTTGGTTGGTTTTGACATAGAATCCTTCTTAATTTATTTACATTTTTTTTTGTAATGAAACTTAATGAAAATCGACTTATGTAAGTTTCATTCATAGAATGATGATTTTTTCATGATAAATTTTTGCAACTTAAATAGTATGAATTGATGTATCCAATGTTAGGGTTACTTAACTTCAATCCTAGTTCAAAGCTTGTATGTCCAAACTATTTTATAACAAACTATACAACTAAAACTGGGATTATTTACCTAGAATCTTTGTCCCACATCGAAAATTTTATGAAACCTTTTAGTGTTTATAATGATTAATCAACTCTCCTTCAAGTAAATTAATGTATTGTCTCGGTAGAGTGCTCTACCAAGACAATACATTAATTTTAAGCACGACTACTTTTTATTTAAAACAATCGATATAGTAATAATTATACTGTCGGGTATAATTGCATGTTATAAAAAAGGAACACGTTGATATACGCGTCGTTGCTTATCTATATTACTACTACATATATTAAGTAATTATACCCAATTAAAGTATATAAAAATACTACAATTAAAGTATTAGAATTCCTATTTATATACTTCACAAGCTAATAGACCTAAATTGGGCCAAAAAAATAGACCTAAATTGGGCCAAAAAAATAGACCTAAATAGACCTAAATTGTGCCAAACTAGTGTCGAACCCTACCCCAACCTCCTAATATGTAACTTATGACCATTTGCTGGAATAGCATCATCTGCTCTTCCACAAACTTTATCATATTTTATAACAAACTATACAACTAACCAATGCTTGTATGCCCAAAAAAAAGACCTAAATTGTGCCAAACTAGACTCGAACCCTATACCCCAACCTCCTAATATGTGACTTATGACCATTTTGCTGGAATAGCATCATCTGCTCTTCCACAAACTTTATCATTTTTTATAACAAAACAAACTATACAACTTACCAAAACCCTAACCATCACCTCCTTCACCTTTCCTTATTTAAAGAGACACAAATGTTGTACTTCCTTTGTAAGAAATCTGAATATTTTCATACTAACTTTTAACCCACAAAAAATGGAGGCTGATGCAACCAATCTTAAGTATTTTGGACCTGGAACCTTTATAAACACTGTTGGTAAGAAGACCTTTCTTGCGAAGTTAACCAAATCATATGTAACTACGGATGATTTTGTAAGTTTTTTTGCTTATCTTTTTGATTTTTTTAAAATATCCATAGTTTCTAATATTTTATTTTGTGATTTTTTCATGTTAATAGATTTTTTCAAAATATGTACTCCCTTTTTTGCCTGATGAATCAGTTCCTGCTCGTGTGCTATCTGGTAATGATGTACATGATATGCGCTTCGTTAGAAATAAAGGGAAGAAAAGGCTAGGGAATGGTTGGTTAGAATTCATAAAGGCCAACAATTTGAGGGTTGGTAAGGCACTTCATTTTAGTTTTGTGGAAGGGTTAGATGATGGTAGATTTGTTTGTCGAGTTCACATTATGGGACAGCCTCGTGATCTTGTTGCTGATTTTGACAATGAATTATCAAGTGCATCAAGTTCTAGTGATGGTTCAGATTTTAGAGTGATGTTGGACTTTGATGGTTCTGGAACAAGTGCAGATCCTCTTCAAATTGATTGAATGTTAAATGTTAGGGTTACTTGGTCTATGGTTTTTGGTGACATGTATTATCAAGACTTTTTGTTGTTGTTTATGTTAAGTTCTTAATATGTCCAATGATCGGTTTGTGTATTTTTTCTAGGGTTTGTTTGGTTGAATTGTTGCTAAGATGTATAAGCAACATTTCTTCTTTGTTTTATCATGTTTTTGTTATGTTAAGGCTCTATGTATTTATCCAGATGTTGTTATGTCAAGACTCTATGTTTATATCCAGATTTGTAGTTGTTAAATTATCACTAATGTTTAGTCTACATTTTTTTGTCACATTTGATGGCTGATTAATATCAATTGGGATTAAATAACTTGTCAAATAAATTGCAGTAAGTCATAAACGATCACACATAGACAAATATTTTCCATAGCATTTGATTTTGATTTAGGAAGAAACAAGCCTTCATACATTATCCTGCTTACATAGCACCCATTAAACCAAAAAAAACCCTAAAAGAACTTCCCTATACCACTTGAGCTTGGGGCTTCAATAACAAGTTTGGTAGATTGACACTTGCTCTCAATCCTACTTGCAATAGCTTCCATACGAGCCATTATCTCTTCCTGGCTAAGTTTAACTTGATCCACAAGGCGATTAAGATTGGCAATTTCACCACGCAGTTCTTGCACCTAAAAATTAACATTGTTCACTGTCCAGTTTACAGGAAAAACTTGTTGATCTATACGACGACTGAGATTGGCAATTTCAGAATGAAGTTCTAGCATATGAATGATAACATTGTTCAATGCCCAGTTGATATTCATAATATGTTGTGAAGTAACAACAGGAAAAGGATAATTGATGTTCATCCTGCAAAAAAAGTAACACTAGGGCTGTCAATAAGGGAATAATAAGAATTATTGCAAAGTTGAAATTTATATCTTTTAACTGACATTGGATGAAGCATATATTCTCCCCCATGTGAGATTACTTACCCATTCAGCCTTGTAGAGTTGGTATAGATATGATTATACATTGACAGCAAAAAGTGTTCTTCAAAGATATGATACGGGATGATGATTACACTATGGAATGTGTTAGGGTTTAAATAGGAAGAGTATTGGGTAATGGAAAGGCAACAAATCAAGTGATGCATGCATTGCAAGAACCCATGCACGCCAAACCAATTGAATCGGTAGCTTGTATTGGGATTGTGATTGTTGTGTGTCTTTTGATATGTCCAATGTACACACATTCACATAACAATCAATACACACATATAATTAACAATCAATGCGCAGAAACGTTCTAATCCTAATTGTATTCTAAGTGATCAGTCCAAATCTCTTTAAAATTGCATGATCTTGGATGTAACTTAGTGAAATCAATATGTAGTTATAATAAGACGGTGCTATTACTTGCTTACATCAAATAACAACTATGATTTATGAGGTAAATAGTTCACGTAATCCTACTTACACCTTATTGCATCGAATTGGAGACGTTTAAATAAGATTTTTCATCCGTTTTGTAAAATAATTGGTAGAATTTAAAATTTGAGAAATTTTCATATTTTATGTATAAAATATGCATTTATAATCTGCCTTTATGTACATTATGAAATTTCCATAAAATGAAGTCTCTTCATCTTAGAACAATTTTTTCGAAATTAAGAGAGTGTGTTTTTTGAATGTCAATGGTAGTAAACAAACAATAAAAATTAATAACAAACATTCTTAGAATATGATACTTCCATATATTAATTCTTCAAACCAGTTTAACATTAACAACCATCCAAAACATAATAAAACTTCATCAAAAACAACAATCCCCTACTAATACATAACCCACACATGTATCCAAGTACGTACCATGAGTTATGGGGGATATAGGAATTAAAACATACAACTAAACTAGAAACTAGGTGATGTTGGAGCAGAAACATAATCATAGGGATGAAGGCCGGCACCACTAACAGCAGCCTCTGATAACTTCTCAATCCTGTCAAGCATTTTCATAATTTTGGCCTGGTTACTCTCAAGAACCTTCACAAGGTCTTCAATGTCCTCTAGTTTGCACTGCATGTCGATAACACGCTCACGAACACACTTATCCATACAGAATATATTGTCATACTTGCTAGTTGGTTTCCACTCGTTATTTTTTTCATTCCACCCATTGCTTTTTTCACCTTCCATGACTGAAAAAGGAAAATCAGAATTAATTTATAATAACATCATCCAAAAATTAAAACAAAAACACTTATAAAAATCTAAGAAATTTAAAAAGAAATGTATCAAACCGTACTCTCTTGTCAAGTGGATTTCTTCTCAAGAAATGAAGGGACACTTTAGAGATGGTTTTAGTTGTAATGCCTTTGAGAAGCACTGATTACCTTCTTAAATAGAGGTTGTCTTACCCATTCAAGATGGGGTGCGTTGTTTAAAATAGATACTAAACATGTGGGTTGTTTAATTTTTCCACACTTAATTGCGTAAAATTGTAAACATAAATATTAATAAAACTGTTTGTTTAAATAATGACCCCAAATTGCATAGTTTGGATTGACATTTCAGTGTAATATGACACCTACTCCACTTAATTAATAAGATATTTAAATATTTTATGGCATTAGTAATTAGACATGAACAATGTTCTTAGCTATGATTACTCACTTTAATTGTCACAATATTTCAAATTTATGTGATCGCATTTATACAATAGCATGATGAAAACTACGACGTGTTACCGGTGTTAATTAAATCACCACAAGGACCAATGTGGGAGGTGTTAAGGGTGTCTTTAGCTATGATCAATCACTAAATTGCATCATGAAGTCAAATTTATGGAAATTATGTCTTCGCTTGTATACAATTACATAACTAATACTACGACATTATGTCGGCGACCTTAACTCACCACATAGACCAATATTGGAAGTGTAAGGGTGTCAATAACTATGATCAATCACTACAATTGCCTCATGAAGGGAAAAAGATGGAAATTAAGTGATCACTTGTACATAATAGCAACACGCACAATACGACATATTACTGGTGATTACTAATACATTGACCAATGATTGATGACTAGCATCAATTGCAACATGTAGGAACAAGAAAATGTGTTTGAATTGATACATTGTATTACTAATATAAGTATGAATATTATGAAATTGCATTAGTAAATCTTAGAGTGTAAGGTTTAAGGTTTAGGGTTAGGGATAGGGTTAGGGTTTCTATAAGAATATATTTTAAGGGTGTCGTTACCTATGATCACTCACTACAATTGCATCATGTAGGCAAAACAACACAGTTAGGTGTGCTTGTTTGTAGAGATTTATACCGGAAACCTTAAGGAGTCGTTTGGTTAGTGGGACTACATATCAAGAAAATTTCCATAAATAACCCGACCACCTCCTTGGTATAACTTATCAAAAATATTTTAACAATAAAATCTATAACACAAATTAATTAATATTACTAATCAAACGTGGGTTAATTGTTCTCCTTATCAAACCAACCAAACGACTCCTAAGGGTCTAGGGTTTAGGGTTTAGGGTTAGGGTTTGGGGATAGGGTTTCAATATGCAGATTTTTTTAAAAAAGGAAATTAATTAACTGAGTCTATCCAGACTCGAACCCTAAACCACCACATCAAGTTACTACACTAAACACCACTATGCTGGAATAGCGTGTTCTGCCAATTTAATTTTTTTTAATTAATGTTATAGTTGGTCTCAATATATGTGTAATTTAATTTAGGCGCACTTAACGATGTGAAATTACAACTATAATCATTGATGACACTGCTTCTTTCAATAATGACTCTAATTACATATGTTGGACTGATATTACTATGTTATTTAATTAATGACTCTATATAAATTATATTTAATAAAAAAAATTAAAAATTATAATTTTATGTTAATTAATCATGAAAAAATTAATATGTGAGACATTTAATGGTATCATTAGCTATGTTAATCATTTTAATTGGATTATGTAGTCACAATAGTACAAATTAATGTGATCAAAATTATACAATTGCATGATGAACCCTACGACATGTACATGTTCCCGGTATCGTTAACTCACCTCAAGGAACAATGTGGGAGGTGTAAGGGTGTCATTACATATGATCACCCACTTCAATTGCATCATGAAGGCACAAGAACACAATTACAAGTATCACTTTTATACAATAGCATCATAAACCCTACGACATATTACCGGTGACCTTAAATCACCGCATGGACCAACGTGGGACATCTAAGGGTGTCGTTACCTATGATCACTCACTACAATTGCATCATGTAGGCAAAACAACACAGTTAGGTGTGCTTGTTTGTAGAGATTTATACTGGTAACCTTAAGGAGTCGTTTGGTTGGTGGGACTACATATCAAGAAAATCCCCATAAATAACCCCACCACCTCCTTGGTATAACTTATCAAAATATTTTAATAATAAAATCTATAACATAAATTAATTAATATTACTAATCAAACGTGGGATAATTGTTCTCCTTATCAAACCAACCAAACGACTCCTAAGGGTTTAGGGTTTAGGGTTTAGGGAATGGGAAATGGGGATTGAGCACTGCCCTTAAAAAAACACATAATAAAAAAGGAGCCTAACCAAACTCGAACCCTAGATCCTCACCTCGTTCAATACACTCACAACCACTATGCTAGAATAGAATCATCTGTCTATACGACTAACTTTTTAATTTTTTATTTACTTTTGTAGCTTATATTTAAGGGGAATTCATGGAGGGAAAATAAAATTTTGTAGCTTATATTTAGGCACAAATTTTTAAAACTAAAATATCAAATAAATTTCGTGGAGGGAAATTCAAACAAGAGGAGGGAATTATTAAAGGTTTAGTGATGTTTTGCACTCTATAAATAGTTGCACCATGCATTGTCACAAGCACGTCTAAATCAATAAAATAGTTAAAACAAATATAAACTAAATGTAATGCGGATGGATTGAAGAAGATTTCATAACATGGTTCGAGATGGAGATGCCCTATTCATACATTACTCGTGACGCATTGGTACCTTTTTTTTTAGCCTTACACTTTTTTAATTCTAATATAGGAATTTACCTACGACAATAATATTACTCTTTCTTATGTTTTCGCAGTGCCTTCCAAAGAAAATCTATCACTATCTTCCTCCTACTATGGTTGAAACAACTATCCAATGTAAAGGGAAGAAATGGACTACAACACTGAGCAGTAGAGTTCGGCGAAAACTCGTGAAGGGATGGAAAAAATTTGTCAAGGACAATTTCATTAAAAAAGGACATGTTCTTATCTTTGAACTTGTTCAAGCTACACCAACGACTGTTATGTTCAATGTTGAAGTGAGCATTTGAGAAATTCTTCAATGTTGAACTTGTATTACAATTGTTTCACCTTATCAATGGAACTAGTCATTATGTTTTGATTTTTAATATGTGACTATTTAAATTCATTGACAACTTATAGTATATGTTGCCACACATAACCAATGTTATTTGCAAACTCAATTTTCTACACTTAACGATTGTTATGAACATGATAGACAAGTGCAACCTCAAACAATTTTCTAAGTCAATTTATTGTAGCTAGGCGTGTCCTACAGGGAAGTGCAATGGCTGCACAAAAGAGTGGAAAGGCTGCATAGAGAAGTGAAATAACTACATAGAAAGCTTAAACAATTATGAGATCACATAGGGATTAATATACTATTTAATGCGGCTAAACAAAATAAACCCCTATAAATAGTTTCCAAAGTCAAATTACGAATCCACTTCTAATACTAATCAACTACCCTTTATAAGCATTACAATGGATAGGACTCCAAAGAAGAACGTTGTTGCACAACCACTGCAAGGATCACCAGTTAGCCATAACATTTTGTATCAGGAGCTTAAGAATATACATAGGAAGCTAGAGAGTGAGGTTAATGAATTGCTAGGGAGGTTGGTTAAGCAGAGTGACATTGTTTACATCCAAAGTCTTTTATTGGAAGGCACGATCCCCTTAACCACTCTTTACACCATGCTTGATGACCTACCCATCCCAAGCAATGAAAGTGAGCCCAAGAAGAATTATGTTATTGTTATCTCTAGCGACACTGAATCTGTTAACAAGTCTTCTAGGTCTGTGCCTGATACCCCCAAAAATTGAGTAGTCCGTCATGAACTTGTCTCTTGTACATGCCATGCATATAGCATGGTATGCTAGTGTAGGTGTTTTTGTTGTTTATGCTTATGGTTGTCTAGTTTGGTTCTTGTCTTGACTTGGTCGTGCTATTATGTAATGGAATATCATTCCATGAACAATCTATTAATGAATCTTATATTATGGTAAAATTATTCTCCAATTCTTCTTTGCTTTTAACACGATTGATTACTAATGACTCCATCCTTATAAATATGAATAAGGTTTTCACTATTAATTGTTGAATCAAAACAGATTTTATGTGCAACCAAACTAGCTCCATATTGTAGCTTAGATCATTGGGTTCGATATCCATAATGAAGGTGTGGTCACTTATTAATATGAAAAGCTTTTACTTGCATTATCATATTTTTTTCTCTAAGTGTATGCTATAATCAAACTTCAAAAGGCTAAACTCATGGGTTCACAATTCATAAACTAGTGTTTCAAACAACTTGAATTTCATCTAACTTAATGAATTTTGCGTTAATTAAAACTATGTATGACACATTAGACAAATGTAAACTAATTACTTGAAACAAATTTATAATTGCTAGTTGAGAAAATATCTTTATCGAAAAACAAGTAAAATGATATGCCTAATTGATTAAGAACTTTACTTTCCATTAACGACTAAGAAAAACACAAAATCAGTCATTTCATGATTGGAAACATATTTTAACAATCAACTTGATAATTTCATCCCTACAAACATTCCAGCTAATAAAGCAGAAGAAATAACACAAGATTCATTATCAACCTCAAACCCTACAACACTTTCATCTACTAACGAGCTTGAAGAATGATCTTTATGACCAGTATTATTTTTTTGATATTCATATAAAGCTTCTTTGGCTTCATCATAAGTCTTGAAAGCCTTGAAGATGCTACTCTTGAAACCTACTACCATTGGAGCACACTCATGCCAAGAGTTGTACAATCCGGGTCTCTTACCATAAAATACCACATACACTTTGGATTGGGACTTGTTCTTAGCTTGATCATTCTTTTGGAAGTCGTTGAAAGCTAATATGGCTTCATCATAAGATTTAAAAGCTTTGAAGATGCTACCCTTGACTCCAATAACCATTGGGGCACACTCACACCAAGAGTTGTATAATCCCGGCCTCTTACCACGAAATACCACATAGATTTTTGATGATTTATTCTCATTCACATTGACCATGGTTCAATTGTCCTCCTTACTCTATTGAAGTGAAGATAGGAGGAAGTAGATATAGAACTACTTTAGGTGAGGCGGCCAACAATTAAAAGAGTATATATATTGCTAAAAGTAATAGGGTTAGACAATGACCAATCAAAAAAAAAAAAAAGAAGTGAAATTAATCTATAAGCATATAAAATTTTGTAGTAAATACACAAAAAATGGAGTATTTTCGTATGTATTTTGATTGTATTTCGTATGTATTCTGTATGTATTTTATTTTTCTACCAACCTAATTAAATACTTTATGGGAAACAAACAAATGCATGGTTAGTTGTGAAAGTGCTTTGAAAATGTAAAAAATAATTAATAACATGAGAGAGAGAGTTAAACAAATTCAAAAAATTAACCTAAAATCTGATTAAGGGTATAAATGGAACAAAATTAACGAATTTATTAAAAAGGCGTGTGAAATTACTATATTACCCCAATTTGGGACATTTGGGCCAAGAATAGTGTGGCCAATTATATTTATCGTAAAATTAAATATCTCAAAAGGAATAATCCATGTTACAAACCTTAGTCAAGATTCATTCTATCAAAGCATTAATTAATCAATATTCTCTTTTGACCATTGGCTATTAATTCCATAACCATAATTGTTGCCAATTTATTTTGTCAACAAATTACTCTTAAATTTTGGCATCAATACAATATTTGGCATCAATACAATACAGAAGAAGAACATAAAACAAAGACACCTCTATTTCTCTTTTCCTCCACTTTACTGGGTTTCAAATTTTGAGATTTTTTGTTGTTCATGCTCCTAATTTTAAACTAGAAAAGCTTATTGAATCCTGAAGGATACATCGATACCGGTAAAATATCCTTAAAGATGGTGTCTTTGACACGTCTCAAGCTATAATAATTTCCAAGTGCTTTTCATATTTTTTCCAACAATCTTAAGGATATCTCATTACATTCTTATGGAAAATACTTCAGATCAACGAAAATCAATTCTTTATTTCATTGGAACTGTAGATCGCCGAAGTTGCTAAAGCAATTTTCTTTTCACAAATCAAAGGCATAAGCTTGTCCAATGTGTTCATCGTTTAAGGATGCCAACCTGTTAAGAAAGGCTCCACGTGTTGGTCTGGTTACCTTAAAATCTAAATCATAGCAATGTGGAACTTCCAATCATTATGGTGAAAGAAGATAAACTTTCTGAGGGTGCTCTGTGGGATAAAAATGACAAAGGCTGTGGGATAAAAATAGACATACAGTACATAACCATCAAATTGGGAAGTAGATAGTGATGACACGTGAGGGGGAAGGAGCATGTTTGGAGGGAGTTTTGCCAAAAATGGTGCTTAGGTATTAATAGCAGATGCTTGCACGAGTATGCAAACACACGGAAATTCCAATTTTGGTAGGATATAATTATTTTCTCAATTACCTTAGTACTTTTCTTTTGTTACTTTAATAAAGATAATGCATGTGTAAATCCCCCGTCTTACGTGCACATAGAGTAGCAAGTATTGTACTTGAATACTTAGTTAATTTGGTGTTGTTGTGATAGTTAATTTTATGGCGATCATACTTATAAGTCCAAATCAATAATCAAATCTTCAAGTAAATTAATTTGTAGATGGCAAATTAAGCCATCATATCCCTCAATGTAGATTTAGGTTCGAAAAAAATGACAATCCTGCTAAATCAATTATAAATTGGACTAAAATGGATGATATAATTTTTGTGGCCATTTTCGTGAGCGAATCTTGTTGTCAATGTGAGAGATTGGGTGTGATGCTACTAACAGGCATATTTATGAGAACAAAAATAATTTTTGTTTTATACCAAGTTGAAGGAGAAGAATAGTTTTATTTATTGGTTCAAGAACTACTCCAGTTCTTGTAAAGAGAAAGTTCTTGTAAAGAGAAAATTCTTCTCAAACTCACATATGAAAATATTGGTATAAATTGAGGTTGCATACTCCTAAACTCAAAACCAATTTTGGTTATGAGAGATTACTAGAAAATATTGTGAAGGTTTGATTTGAGTCGTATAAGATGGTATTAACCACAAATAATAATTGTGGGATGTAGATAATGCAACCATGAGTTATTTGTGCTTAACATTTTGAAATTATTTGCCAAAATTTTAGAACTTCTGCTAATTACTTGATTGATCCATTTGACTGATATGACATGCTTAATTTGTATTAAGCATATGTAATAGAATGTGTGAATTTAATGGCTTGACTAATGTGAGATTTGTGTTGAAGCTCAGCTCTAGGAAGTCATATATGTGTATATATTTTCAGAGAATCCAAGTTATTAGATTTACTTAACACTGATAAAAGATGGATGACTTTTCCTAGATATACAAACCTATATTTATTGAGAAACAAAGTTGAAATGGTTCTAGTATAAGTCTGAAGTAGAAAATTAGTTGTATTAGAAGATCAATAGAGTTAGATCTTACAAAGGTGGGTCACTATATTTTGCTTAATAATTATTATGGAAATAAATGATTAATTTTTGAGGTTATCTCCCTAACTTGAAATATTTCGAAGTGTTGAGGTGTCTTGCTTATGATATGCTACATAATCGTTAACAAAGAAAATAGTCTAAGATATCTATAATGTGATTTTTGAGTATTCTAATAATAGTGGTGTATATAAATTCCTTGTGATTAATAGTGATGTGAGTGTTAAATACTATTATTGAAAGAAAGAGTGCTGAATTTTGAGAATATATTTTCTCTAATATTTTTCATGTTTTTGCTCAAAATGAAACTATTTCTTGTGGCCCCATTGTTCAAAATGATTTTGGAAATGATGATTTGGTGAGAAGTAAGAGAAGAAAGGAAAATATTTTAGCTATTGTTTCTACACCTATCTTGTTGATTATGATTCTAAAAATATTTTTATATGTTGTTTCTTCTCCTACAATATTTTGGAAAGATGCCATTGATGTTGGATAAAATTATGTTTCACAAAATAATATTTGAGAGCCAAACTATTTATTTAAATAAAGCTTTTATTCTTAATGACTTTATTGATAAATTAAAAAAGCAAAGCTTGTTGCTGCAGTTTTCATTCAGTATACAAGATTGAATATTTTATTATAGAAATTTCCTCTATATGTGTTCTATTTGCTTTGGTATATCTTCGTAATTTATTTATTCCCATATGAATATTAAAATTGTAAAGTGATTTTTGAGGAGGAAATTGATGGAGCAACTTGAGGGGGTTGCATAGAGGCGAGTCGAGAAAATAAAGGTTTTAAATTGATAATGTCACTATATGAGTTAAAACATACACTTAAGAAATGGCATGAGAAGTTTAATTAAGTTTTGTTTAATGATGGTTTTATATCTATTAAAGTAGATAAATGTGGTTATACAAAACTTGTCAATGGTGATTGTGTAATTATATCGTTATGTGAATGACATGCTTATGTTTGGTTCTATTCTTAATGTTGCTCATAAAATCGGAAAGTTAGTGTTTTTCTAACTTTGATATGGAAGACTTTGGAGAAACTAATGTCATATTGAGCATAAAAATTATAAGAGGTAATTTGGCCTGATTTTAACTGAGAGACTATGATGCAATCCGGATTGGTATCCAAAGCCGTGAGGAGCTTACACTCAACATGAGGAGCTTACACTCAACATGCGGAACTCTTTAAAGAGTGCTTGGGAACCAGGATTCAAGTCAAGGAAGGCCAAAAGACCAAGATGCGAGCTTGCTGGACTGCTGGAAAAGTAATGCCCTGCGCGATCGCGAGCTTCTCTGCGCGATCGCGAGGAAGGATTATGTTGTTCTGCGCGATCGCGACATTCCTTGCACGATCGCGATGAAGGATCGTTCAGACAGCTTTCCAGAATTGGCTGAAAGGGCATTTTTGTCCATTTATTAGGCTTAGGGGCTTTCTAATCATTTTACACTTGTGTATGGGAAAACTATATAAGCTTCCCTTAGCCCTTTATATCATTTAGTTAGTTTTTGATTTAGGATAGAGATAGATTAAGCCGAGCCTTATCTTGTGAAAGCCTGAGGCTTCACAGATTCCTTTACTTGGAACCGAGTGGATGTCATCCTAGTATGGATCCTCGATAGGTTCAAGTTTCTTTCTCTCTCTCGGATATTCAATCTTGTTTGAATCAAATATCCTTTCTTTCTTCTATTTCTATCCTTCCCCGGCCCCATTTTCTCGTTATTATGCTTACTTTATCGCTTCCGTTCCTTTATCTTGCTTCCACGTAGTTTGGTCCGTATCATTTGGTATTTGAGCAAGGCTCGGATTTTAGTTCTTATGAATCCACGTTCCTTGTTCATCCTATCTTTTAGTTTAGTTTATTGTTATTGTTGTTTTTCTTCTTGGAGAAAAGAAGAAAAAAATGAAAAAAAAGTGAAAACTACAAAAAAAATTGTGTTGTGTATTGGATTTGATGATCCATTGGTTGTTTGATATCGAGGATTGATCTATGATGATTACTCGTTGATTTGGTACCCTTGTTACATGATTTGGTGTTAAGAATCAAAAGTTGAAAAAAATCAAAAACCCCAAAAATTGAATAACCCTTGAATTTGATTGGAATTTCTTGATTTGGATTCGTTATGGATTGGGTGTTGATATAAATTATTGGGGATTGATTGTAGCAGTTGAAAACACCTTTGGGTACTTTTGCAATTGAAAAACAAGTTGAATTCATCAACTTTCTGAAGTTTGAGCAGCTGTAGATATTCAACTAATTTCAGATTCTCAACTTTATGAAGTTTGAGCAGCTGTAGATATTCAACTAAAAAAATTCGAACGCTAATTATTCCTCATGTAGCACTCTAAAAAGTGTCTATTTATCAAAATTACCCAAATTCTTTAGCAATTTGCACGGGTTAGGCTGGTTGAATTGCAAAAATATACTACCGGAAGCCATGGTTTGCCAAATTGCCCTCACTAACAGATGTTCAGCAAAAATGCTCTCATTAGTTTAATGAAACTTTTTTTGGACCAAAATACACCTACAAACCAATAAAAAGACGCGCACAGTCCATCCCCTTCCTTTTCAGTATTCACGCGATCACAGCAACCCTAAAGCCTCATTCTTTTCAGAGATTGCTCCGCTAGCAAAGGTTCACTGTAAGATTTCTTCAAATTGCTATTGAATTTTATTAACAGTTATAATTTCATTTATATTATGCTTAACTTTGGTTAAAATTCTATATAAACCAAACGAGATATGATTTTTATTCATAATAATCGCAAAACACATGACAATAGATTGATTACAGTAATTGTAACATGCACTTTCATAAAAAAAAAAAAAAATCTATCAATTCTGGAATAGTCTTGGCTTATTGACAATAGTTTAAACTCTGATGCGATGGGAGGCTTGTACAAAGTTATTGCATATTGCCTATTGCCAAGACTTTCAACCCTATTGCAATGAGGGGCTATAGCCAAGACTTGCAGCTCTGATTCAATGGGGTCCTTGAAGACACTCATTCCCTATTGCCAAGACTTACAGACCTGTTGCAATGGGGTACTTGCAGACAAATTCTCTGCAAGTCTTGGCCATTTCCAAGACTTGTAGCTCTGGTGTAATAAGCACAAAGCAGAGAATTTACCAACCTTTCGACCGAAAGTCGGTCGAAAGGTCCTTCGACCGAAATTCGGTCGATACGTCTTCGACCGACTTTCGGTCGAAATGTTGACCGACTTTCGACCGACTTTCGGTCGAAGAACTGGTCACTTTAAAAAAATGTTCCATGTTCTTCAACCAAAAGTCGGTCGAAAGCCGGTCGAAATTTCGACCTAATTTTATTCGACCACCTCAATCGGTCGAAGATCGGTCGACATGTCGACTGTTGTCCGACCGATTTGGCGGTCGAAAATCCCTGTTTTTTAGTAATGTGCATAAAACTTAACTCATTTTTGGTTTAGTACGAAGAATCATAGGTTCTTGCACTAGTTTTGAACCTCTTCATCATTTTGGACTGGTATTCAAGAAAACTGTAACCCTCAAAGTAGGTCAAAAACAACATCTAGGGTCATGATCAAGCCAGCAAAACATATTTACACTATAACTTAATCTGTTATACTAGGTCACATACCATTTATTTTATTTTTGAATATAGTTGCCCGTAATTACCCTTTAATTGACTTGATTGTGTAAATTATTTTAAAACGTAAGTTTATAAAACTTAAAAACTCTATTATTAATTGTTATTCTTGTGATTTTCATCCAGGTCTTCCCAAGGGGATCACCTCTAGTACCTGATGTTTCAAGAGCAGTTTTGAATGTGACACAAGGTGACAAGATGGTACACATAGAGAAAGCATGGTTTGGGGAACCAACTTGTTCAGATTCTAACACTCCACTCTCCTCCAATAGTCTTGGCCTCGATAGTTTATGGGGACTCTTTGTCATAGCTGCAATTTTGGCTCTGCTTATCTTTCTAATATCATTCATGCGTGAGCATTGGCACATCATAAGACGATCCACTCTTTCGTTCCACGAAAGAATCAGAATCCTGTCTAGAAAATTTGACAGAAAAGACTACAATAGTCATACTTTCAAGAAAAGAGAACTCAGAGATACAGTGGGAGATTCGGAACATATGGATTGGCCACATGATAACTTGTCAATGCTTACTTCTCCACAAACTAATGGACCGCCAAGTCCAAGCCTTTCTAGTCATACAGAGCAGAATTTTCATTTTCCAGGAGATCAGGAAGCAGCTCCGACTCCCACTTTGCAGGTTGAGCTTTCAACAATAAATACTCAGGATAGGATGAATGTAACTGAGTCTGGGCATTGATGTTTTTTTCTTTTCTAGCTTGAAGGTTTTCATTTTTTTTTTTTAAGCGAATATCACTAGGCAAGGAGCCTAGTGACTAGTTTTATAAATAATAAATTCCTCAAAAGAGGACAATACAAAATAAGGAGGGCCATACCATACCTTACATCATCCTATCGAGGTGAGACCTCGCGCCTAACAAGAATGCAAAAAATAAGAACTAGCAAGAACCAAGTAAAGTATGATCATCATAGAGTTTATAACACACTCTATGATGATATTACATATGAGAATACTAAAATAATGAAATACCATAAAAGCTAGAAAGAAAGTGGAATCATACAATCCGCACTTCCTTCTACAAGTTTTTTTTTGTAATGTAGTCTTAAGTTTTTTTTTTCTTTTTTTTTTTTGTTGTTACATCTTCCATTGTATCATGTTGGTAGTTCGTATTAGGGTAGAGCAATCTTCGTTGCTCCTCTTTTTTCAAAAAGAAAATATGTATTAGGAGTATTACTAGATACATGTACTCCTTTCCTTTGCTGGGTTATTATCCTAGTTAAGTTTCAACGTGTTAAAATTATTTATTACTAGTGAGTAGTTGTTACAAAGCCAACTGTTAACTATATTGATAAGACTTAATTTAGTTACAATCCAAACATGCAACTTAAAAGCACGAAGTGCAGAACTACAATGGAAACTTAAGAATACAAAGTAACTAAGGATAGAGGGGGAAAGGAGATGAGAAGCTAGAAGAAAGGGGGTGAGGAGCAAGACAGAATTGGGGGTGAGAAGCGTAGACTTTGCCTTAGGCATTTTCACAATTTGCATAATCCCTTGTTGGAAATGTGGTCTCTTTTAACTCATAGCTAGATGGGCCTGGATCCCACATATAGACACTTAAACTGATTTTGGGTTGATGCTGGCACATGCTCCTATCAACAAGCCCATTAGCTAGTACTCCTTCAAGCCCATTCATAACAGTAGTAAATATATATGTTAAGATTTGTGTATTATGTTATCATGTAAAATTAAGTGTAAGTAAAAATACGCAACCTACAATTACGGAGATATAAGTTCAATTGGCGAAGGCTAAACTTACTTTATAAGCTAACAAGTGCCGAGGATATACGCTCGCTTCATAAGCTACAACCGCTCATCAGGCACGGGCACAGAGCCGGAGGGAACATGCGCAGCCGCCTTGAGAGTATTGGTCTATTAGTTAGGTTTTTTTTTGTACAACCGCTTCTCATAATAGGCTCAAGACCTATAATGTTACTCCTTCCATTTCAAAAATGATGAATCTATTTGATTTTACACGGAGTTTAATAAAGAAGGAAAGACTTTTGAAACTTGTGACCTAAAATAAGTCATAGATGTTTGCGTGGCTACAAATCATCTCACTAAAGGTAAAAGTGAGTTTATTTTCAAATTTAAAAAGAGGTCATTCTTTTTTAAATAGACTAAAAATGAAATAAGTTCATCATTTTTGAAACAGATAGAATAGTGTTTTACCAAGATTAAGATTGAGGGTAAACTACTCTGATGAATATAATTTATTCATGTATTTATTATATAAAAATATAAATATTTTAAATAAAATCATGAATAAATATATTTAGTTCTCCTATATTTTCTAACAAATCTTGCAGTGAAAAGAATACTTGGAAAGAGATATATATCATGAATAAAGCAAATAACAAAGGAAGAAGAGTTTCACGTATGCAAGAAAGTTGCTTGGCCACAATATTTGCTCCTCATTATACATCTTGTCAATATGGAATTACACATTTACTAAAAGAATATTGGAATTAAAGCAAGGAAAGGAGCAAGAGAGGACTTCACGTATCCATGTCACTTTGCAAGAAGCTTGTTACACATCTTCATCCCTTGACATTACAAGACTTAATGAAGAAATGAATTTCTATAAATAGAGAGCACTTCTCCCGTAGTTGGGCACCAAGTCATAGAATAGCTATAGCTCTTTAAAGTTTCTCTTTCTCTTGTCTTTCTTTTGCTAGTAGTAAAATACTCCTAGTTTTAATTATAAGTCTTTTAAATTCCCTTTTTATATTTTCATACTCTATAATGGAGTAATTTATTTTGTTGGGATAGTTGATGAAGCTTGATATATTTTTAATACTTATCTCAGTTTTAATACATATTTGGCCTGAAATTATCTATTTCACATTTTACACTGTGCGGGAATGTTAGTTTTATTATTTTTTATTATCACCCCTACATATTTTATCTCGAGGTTATTATCATATTAATTTTGTAATTCTCACGGAGCAAAATTAATATGTGGTAACTGATGAGTAAAATAAGTAGAGTGAAAGTAAATTTTAGTAATCTACCATTTCAAGTCCGTAGTTTTGCTTGCCTCGGTTTTAATTCTCACGGAAGAATTGTTGTAGGCAAGATTATTGATTTTTAGTAAAAATATTCTTACGAAGTTTTCACTACTTTTTAGCACAATTCAGTCAAGAAAAATATTTCGGTTTAACAGTCACTTGTTATAACTCAATTAATTTGCATAACCTCACGGAGTGTTATTAATTGATTATTTTCTTGTGAGCAAAATATAATTGAATTAGAAATAAGCAATTATTCTTTAGAGAAATACATGTCAAAATTGAGATTTTTATTATAAATATTATCAAGTGAATTCAATGATTCCCAACTCTTTTTTAATTGAAAATCTTCCACAAGTTATTTTGTTTTAGTTAAAGTTATTTAAAAGTTCAAAAACTCACTTTTCATCAATTTGATTCTCTCAAATAGTAGTTGGAATATTCAAAGTCTGTAGCATAGATTTCCCAATCTCTGTGGGACGATATATTAAACTATACTTGAAAAATCCTATACACTTTGGCCTCGTCAATTTTTTGGCGCCGTTGCCGGGGATTGGCAGACATCTACTTCGGACTAAATATTTGGTTACTAATTTGAGAACTTATTAATATAATTAATATTTATATAATCTATAAAATACTACTATAACTACTGATACTGACCTTTAATCTCTAACAATATTATATCTGCTTCTAACATTTTTTCTTTGTTTCTAGCTTTTTTATTTTTTTATTTTTATTTTTATTTATTTATTTATTATTATTATTATTATAAACATTCTCTAGTATATTAATTTTATTATTATATTATCGTTTTTTACATTACAACCACTAATATTACTATTATTTACTAATATATTAACTATAACATTTCGTTTCATACTTAAATAATTTTTCTAATATTTCCTTGTTACTCAAGTACTTCTTCTAACATCTCCTTGTTACTCAAGTACTTCTTTCTAATATTTCCATTACTACTTCTAAAATTTTCTCTTTTTCTTCTAACACTTATATTTTCTTTTGTATATTTTATTATACTATTATTTTTAGTTAGCAAGTAATATTAAAGTGTTTATCTAATAGTCCATGTCACTTCTTTCATCTATCATTTTATTTTCCCTACTACTTTTATTATAACGTCTACTTTATTATATCTAAGTTTTATTATAATTATTATTATTATAAATTTTCTTTATAGTATTTACCATTACTAATTACTATAATCTATAATATAATATATTAGTAGTTCTCTATATTAAGTATTTCTTATTGTTATTATTATTGCTACTAATCATTTTAAGAAAAAGTTAAAAAAGAAAAAGAAAAAATAAAATTGTTGTTTGCACTACTACATAAGTACTGTTTTGACATAACAAGTCTTCATTTTAATTATTTAGTATTATTAGTAGTATTACAAGTATTATTATATTAGTATTACTTTTATTGCTACTATTACTTCTAAACTATTTTGTTTTCTTTTTCTTCTTAAGTTTCTGTAGTGCTATTACTAATGCTGCTTCTATTTATATTATAGCACAAATATTTTTTTTCCTATTTAAATTATATTTATTACTATTATTTTCTTAATACTATTATTAGTTAGATATAAATAATAACTTATGTCATCTTACTAATTTTGTTCTATCACAACTAGTACCATCTAATCATCGTTATTTCTTTTTCATTGCTCAAATAACAATAGCATTATACTACCTCATTGTTATTTCTTTTCTATTGCTCATATAACAATACTATTGTACTATTTTTATTTTTCTTTTTCTTTTTCCTTAAAAGGCCTTCTACCAATTTTTATTACTTTTACTTTATTACAACTACTACTACTCCACTTACGTACTACTACTTTCCTTCTTTTCAAACTACTCAAGTGTTATCTATATTTTGTACTACTAGTACTACTTACTAGTTGCTATTTTATATATAGTACTTTTGTATTTTTATTGTTAGTACTAATTCTCCCCTATTCTTTTTTTTTTTTATTTATTTATTATTATGTTATTAATATTAACTAGTTTACTTTATAACTACTATTTTTATTATCTTTAATTTTTTTTCTCTTATACTGTTTTCTTTCTGGTACTGATATTAATACTACTTTAAAATATTATTTTTAAATTTTTATTATTTAAAAATTTCAAGTAGTTTATGACCCGCTCTTCTAACAAAGAGTTAGCCATTTACGATCTTGAATTGAAAAATCTTTACGGTTGCGCAGGAAAGGACAAACATCATCTTCTCAAAGCGCAACTTGTGACAAAATGGAGCAGCAACTAACAGATGACAATAACCAACTGGGTATCGATCCACCAGTTATTGTAGAAGATCAGTTTGACGAAGTGGCTCCAATACCAGCAAACAGAATCCTAAGGGATTATGCTAGACCAGACCGCTTCAACTGTGAGTCTAGTGTGAGAAAACCACCAGTTGCAGCCAACAACTTTGAAATCAGGACGGGCCTGATTCAAACAATTCAACAATCCTGTACTTTCACCAGTGATCCAAGTGAAGATCCACACAGTCATTTAATTGATTTCTTGGAACTAGTTGAAACTGCTAAATATAATGGAGTATCTCCTGAAGCAATCAAGTTAAGGCTATTTCCTTTTTCTTTAAAAGGAGATGCCAAGACTTGGCTGCGGAGTTTACCTCAAGGTTCTATTACTACATGGGACCAGATGACTCAGAGATTTTTAAATAAATATTTTTCCCCTACTAAAACAACAAAGTTAAGACAAGATATTTCTAATTTCTTGCAGACTGACACTGAGTCAGTTTATCAAGCATGGGAAAGATTAAAAACAATGCTAAGAAAATGTCCACATCATGACATTCCCGAACATATGCAGCTGTATATTTTCTATCACGGGTTAAAACCATCTTTTAGAAATGTGATAGATGTAGCTACAGGAGGTTCCATAATGGGAAAAACCACTGTTGAAGCATTGCAATTGTTGAATGAAATTTCTGAAAATGCTATTCAATAGCCATCTGATCGTGTAGTAATAAAAAGAGCTGCTACGGTAAATCAGGCAGATGCTTTAAATACACTAACACAACAGATTGTTTCTTTGGCACAAAAGTTTGAATTTTTTCAGGTTAATACACAACAACCAAGCCAGTCTGAGACTTGCGACATGTGTGGTGGAAACCATCTGAACCATGAATGCCAAGCAACCAATCAGAATGATGAAAAGGTCAATGCCATCGGGTACAAGCCATACCCTTTTGGAAGTCCAATGGCACAAAAACATCCAGGATTTCAATGGAGCAATCCAAATGGTGCTGACAATTCTCAAAGCTTCCAGAAGCAACAGATACAAGGACCACCCGAATACCAGAATCAAAATCGTGTGCAACCGAATTTCAGGCCATATCAGCAAGCAGCTCCATATCAACAAAGGCCTCAACAAGCCCATCAAAGTCTAGATGACCTTTTGTACAAGTACATTAAGGCCACTGATGAGAAAATGGAAAGCCAAAATTATGCCCTTAAGAATTTGGAAATTCAGGTAAGCCAATTGGCAACTCTTGTTTCAGAAAAGATTTAAGGTCCCTTACCAAGTACTACGAAAAAAAATCCAAAAGAACACCTTAAGGCCATTGCCTTACGGTCAGGTAAGAATCCTGATGATCCATATGCTGACAAACAGAAAAAGAACCAGCCAGAGCAACATGTAGACAAGGGTAAGAATGTTGAAACACCTAATGAACTGTCACAAGAGAAAGAAGTCCAAAAAAAAAAAAAACAATATTGAAAAAGTAACTCCTCTCCCTGTGACAATTCCTTTTCCACAAAAAATAAAAAGAGAAAAGCTTGATAATCAATTTGCAAAGTTTTTGAAAATTTTAAAGCAAATTCACATTAATATTCCTTTTACTGATGCTTTGTTGCACATGCCTTCATATGCCAAATTTCTAAAAGAAATCTTGTCAAGCAAAAGAAAATTGGAAGAAGTTTATGTGCTAATGCTTACTGAATAATGCAGTGCTATACTTCAAAATAAGCTACCACAAAAGCTCGGTGATCCAGGAAGTTTTACAATTCCATGTACCTTGGGAGGATTACATTTTGAAAAAGCACTTTGTGATTCTGGAGCTTCAATTAATTTGATGTCATTTTCTATTTTTAGGAAATTGGATCTTGGTGAGATGAAAAATACAGTTGTTTCTCTTCAATTTGTAGATCAAAGTACTAAAAAGCCTAAGGGAATAATTGAAAATGTTCTTGTGAGAGTAGATAAGTTTGTTTTCCCTGTAGATTTCATAGTACTTGAAATGGAAGAATGTCCTGAAGAACCAATAATTTTAGATAGACCTTTTCTTGCTACAGGTAGAGCAATCATAGATGTTCATCAAGGACAACTGATTCTAAGAGTTGATGAAGAAAGAGTCATTTTTTATATGCAAAAGATTCTAAAATTTTCAGGAGATGAGACATCATCTTCTTGTTTTTCAATTGACATGATTGGTGATCTTGCAGATGAATTTAAAGATGATCAATTGATTTTAGACTCAATGGAGAGATGTTTGGCTAAATCTGGCACCACACAGGATGATGATCTTGTAGTCAGAAGTGAAGCAAAATTATTGAAACATAATTCTAAGGAAGAGGATGAAATGCAATCAGAAGAAGTTCACACAAAAATTGAACTCAAAATTCTCCCTTCCCATTTGAAATATGTTTATCTTGAGCCTGAATTATTTCCAGTAATAATTTCATCTTCTCTGTCTGCAGAACAAGACCATAAATTGATTGAAGTACTCATAACACATAAAGGAGCCATAGGGTGGACTATAGCAGACATCAAAGGCATTAGTCTAGCAATTTGCACGCACAGAATCCTCATGGAGGATAGCTACAAGCCAATAGTCCAACCCCAAAGGAGATTGAATCCAACAATGCAAGAAATGGTAAAAAATAAAGTTATTAAGCTCCCGCAGCAGGTATTATTTACCCCATTTCTGACAGCCCTTGGGTAAGTCCTGTTCAGGTGGTACCAAAGAAAAGAGGTATGACGGTAATACAAAATGAAAATAATGAACTTATTCCTTCCAGAACAGTTACAGGATGGAGAGTCTGTATTGATTACAGACGTCTCAATGATGCCACCAGAAAAGACCATTTTCCTTTACCATTTATTGATCAAATATTAGAAAGAGTAGCAGGATATAGATTTATTATTTTCTTGATGGATATTCAGGGTATAACCAGATACCAATTGCACCAGAAGATCAGGATAAGACAACTTTCTCATGTCCCCATGGAACCTATGCATATAGGAGAATGTCATTTGGTTTATGCAATGCACCTGCTACATTTCAGCGATGCATGTCTGCAATTTCTCTCTGACATGACTGAAAAATTTTTGGAAATTTTTATGGATGATTTCACTCTTTTTGGTAAAACATTTGAAGATTGTCTCCACCATTTGACCTTAGTTCTTAAGAGATGTGAAGAGACAAACTTGATTCTTAATTGGGAGAAATGTCATTTTATGGTTACTGAGGGAATAGTTTTAGGACATAAAATCACTGCTAAAGGGATAGAAGTTGATAAGGCTAAAATTGATCTTATAGCAGGATTACCCCCGCCTACAACTGTTAAAGGCATTATAAGTTTTTTACGCCATGCAGGTTTTTACAGACGGTTTATAAAAGATTTTTCAAAAATTTCAAAACCTCTGACTAACCTTTTGATGAAAGATGTCAAGTTTGATTTTTCAGGTGATTGTATAGAAGCTTTTGAAACTCTTAAGGAGAAATTATCATCTGCCCATGTAGTTGTATCCCCTGATTGGAGCCAACCTTTTGAGGTCATGTGTGATGCTAGTGATACAGCTGTTGGAGCTGTTTTAGGCCAGAGAAAAGATAGGATTTTTCGTCCCATATACTATGCCAGTAGGACTTTAAATGAAGCTCAGCTGAATTATGCCACAACAGAAAAAGAACTATTGGCAGTGGTTTTGATAAGTTTCGTTCTTATTTGATAGGAACCAAGGTCACTGTTTTCACTGATCATGCGGCTTTAAAATACCTCTTAACAAAAAAGGATGCCCGACCTAGATTGTTAAAATGGATTTTACTTCTGCAAGAGTTTGACCTTGAAATAAAAGACAAAAAGGGAACCGAAAATCAAGTAGCTGACCATTTGTCTAGATTAGAGAACCCTCCTTCTGAGTCTTGTGAAATAAAAGAAGAATTTCCTGATGAACATATCTTTTCTGTCAGCTCAGTTGTGACTCAACCACCCTGGTTTGTAGACATTGCAAATTACTTGGTTGGAAAGTGGACACCTCAAGATCTCTCTTACCAACAAAGAAAAAAACTCATATCTGATGCTAAGCATTATCTGTGGAATGATCCTTACTTATTTAAATATTGTGCAGATAATATTATTAGAAGGTGTGTGCCTGAAGAAGAAATGAGCAAGATTTTGCATCATTGCCATGATGGAGCAATTGGAGGACATTATGCTGCAAATCGGACAGCTTTTAATGTTTTGGAGGCTGGATTCTTCTTGCCAACACTTTTCAAAGACTCTTGTGCATATGTTGCACAGTGTGACAGGTGTCAGAGAACAGGTAACATCACTAAAAGAGATGAAATGCCACTGCAGTCGATTCAGGTATGTGAGATATTTGATATCTGGGGTATAGATTTTATGGGTCCGTTTCCTTCATCTCATTCATTTGAATATATCCATGTGGCTGTTGATTATATTTCACGATGGGTTGAAGCCATTCCCACAAGAAAGAATGATGCTCGAACTGTGTGCAATTTTCTCAGAAAAAATATTTTTACCAAATTTGGCACACCACGAGTTATCATTAGTGACCAAGGCACTTATTTCATGAATAGACAATTTTCTGCCCTTCTATCAAAATATGGTGTAACTCACAAAACAGGAACACCATATCATGCTCAAACTCAAGGGCAAGTTGAGGTGTCTAACCGCGAATTAAAAAGGATACTTGAAAAAACGGTTTGAATCTCAAGAAATGACTGGGCTTTAAAATTAGATGATGCATTATGGGCATACCGAACGGCATTTAACACGCCAATTGGAACATCCCCATATAGATTAGTCTTTGGAAAAGCTTGCCATTTGCCAGTCGAATTAGAACACAAAGCTTTTTGGGCATTAAAAGCACTGAATTTTGATTTAACATCTGCTGGTAAAAATAGATTTTTTCAGATTAATGAATTGGAAGAGTTGAGGCTGGAAGCTTATGAAAATGCCAAGATTTATAAAGAAAAAACAAAAAAATGGCATGACAACTTGATCCGACAAAAAAGTTTCAAAATTAGAGATCAGGTACTTCTGTACAATAGCCGACTCAGGCTATTTCCTGAAAAATTGAAATCCAGATGGACAGGTCCTTACATTGTTACAGATGTCACTCCATATGGAGCAATTGAAATTCAACAGATTAATGGAGGACACAAGTTTAAAGTCAATGGCCACAGGCTAAAATTGTATTTTGGAGGACATTTTGAGCAGCAACCATCAGTAACCATGATAGATTGATGAGTTTCACAGTTACTACGTCGAGCTGACGACGTTAAACTCAGAACTAAGGTTTCTTACCCGTAGCCATTGAGGGTGAAGCGATGGAGCCTTATAAGTCCAACATAGATCTGACTAATTAAATGCTTAACCAATTGATCTGGTCAATATCCAGATTATTGTACAACCGGAATATCTCATGAAGGCCTCTACAAAAACAGTGTCACCTAGACAGGAGTAACTCCATGGTGATCGGTATGCCTAAGTTATTGGTTGGTTAACCATTCAATTGTGAAAATCTAATTTTGGCACAGGTAATTTTCTAGTTTATATTCAAACTAGGACCTTATGACTGTTAAGGTTTTAAAATAATCAGTCTATTACACATAGAATATGTGTGGTCACAGTTTCTTTCAAGCTTTCTTCTGTGATCGTAATTTTGAAAGCCAAAAATATTTTTTTTTAAAATTATTAAGTAGTATTTTCTATTTTAATTATCCTAGTTTAAAAAAAAATCCTTTTACTCCCTTTCCACTCGTGTTGAAATGTGTTTTCATTCTGGAGAATGAAATGTTCAAGTGTGGGGGAGGATTATACTGATTTATATATTTTAAATATAATATCTTCTTCTAAACTGTGATTTTTTGTAGGTATTTAATTAACAACATAAATTCTTTACATTATGCTCAATATTATTTCTTTTTATTTTTCACCATATGCGTTTCCATGAACGATTTTGATTTTGTGAAAACAGTAGCAAGCATCTTCGACCCAGGAAATCATTGGGATTGAGAAAAGTTATGATCACAAAAGCAGGAAGAATCAATAAACTTGGCTAGAACTTGCTCTAAATGTTTTTCGAGGCGAAATAATGGATGACACTGATTTTTGAAAAATGAACTTAGGCCTTCTTTGATTACCAATTCTAGCATCTTTATTTTTCATCCAAATATACATATTTTACCTCTTAGAACCTTTTTAGGCTTGATCCTAATTTTTTAACACCGTATTTCTCTTTTAAAAAAAGAGAAAAAATATATATATTAGTCGTACATATGTATATATCTCTATATATACGCATAAAAATACAATTTCTTCCAGCAGTTAATGAGCACAGATTGATATCAATAAGAGGAAGAAGTACCAAAAAAAAAGAGGAAAAAAAATAAAAGAAAAAAAGAAGAAGAGAATATATGATTGTTAATGATATTGCAAAGGCAGGGAATGTAATAAGGAGGAGTGCTTTAAAAAAAAGAATGAAAATACTAAGAACCAAGAAATGTTTGCTCTAAGTTGGAAGGAGAAAAGTCACTATAAATATATCCTTACCCTACCAGCCTATAGCCTGACATTACAAGCCAAGAAAAGTCCTAAAAGATTTCAAAAATTAGTGTTGTATCTATATTAGTAGAGATAAACATGAAAAGCAAGCATATGGACTCGGCTATGATACTTACTGGATAAGTGATCATAAATTTATCAATTTTGAAAGATTAAAGGGGCGAAGAATGCAAGCATTTGCTGATCAAGTCAGAATTCAGACATAAGGTAAAAGATTTGGTGAATTTAGAAAGGATAATTGCATTGAACATAATGAGAGATATTTATTTTGAATAAATTTAATATACTACAAAAGGCATAAGTTTTGAAAAAAAAATCTTTTTCCTCGAGGACGAGCAAAAGTTCAAGTGTGGGGGGAATTTGATGAATATAATTTATTCATGTATTTTTTTATATAAAAATATAAATATTTTAAATAAAATCATGAATAAATATATTTAGTTCTCCTATATTTTCTAACAAATCTTGCAGTGAAAAGAATACTTGGAAAGAGATATATATCATGAATAAAGCAAATAACAAAGGAAGAAGAGTTTCACGTATGCAAGAAAGTTGCTTGGCCACAGTATTTGCTCCTCATTATACATCTTGTCAAAATGGAATAACACATTTAATAAAAGAATATTGGAATTAAAGCAAGGAAAGGAGCAAGAGAGGACTTCACGTATCCATGTCACTTTGCAAGAAGCTTGTTACACATCTTCATCCCTTGACATTACAAGACTTAATGAAGAAATAAATTTCTATAAATAGAGAGCACTTCTCCCGTAGTTGGGCACCAAGTCATAGAATAGCTATAGCTCTTTAAAGTTTCTCTTTCTCTTGTCTTTCTTTTGCTAGTAGTAAAATACTCCTAGTTTTAATTATAAGTCTTTTAAATTCCCTTTTTATATTTTCATACTCTATAATGGAGTAATTTTTTTTGTTGGGAAAGTTGATGAAGCTTGATATATTTTTAATACGTATCTCAGTTTTAATACATACTTGGCCTGAAATTATCTATTTCACATTTTACACTGTGCGGGAATGTTAGTTTTATTATTTTTTATTATCACCCCTACATATTTTATCTCGAGGTTATTATCATATTAATTTTGTAAATCTCACGGAGCAAAATTAATATGTGGTAACTGATGAGTAAAATAAGTAGAGTGAAAGTAAATTTTAGTAATCTACCATTTCAAGTCCGTAGTTTTGCTTGCCTCGGTTTTAATTCTCACAGAAGAATTGTTGTAGGCAAGATTATTGATTTTTAGTAAAAATATTCTTACGAAGTTTTCACTACTTTTTAGCACAATTCAGTCAAGAAAAATATTTCGGTTTAACAGTCACTTGTTATAACTCAATTAATTTGCATAACCTCACGGAGTGTTATTAATTGATTATTTTCTTGTGAGCAAAATATAATTGAATTAGAAATAAGCAATTATTCTTTAGAGAAATACATGTCAAAATTGAGATTTTTATTATAAATATTATCAAGTGAATTCAATGATTCCCAACTCTTTTTTAATTGAAAATCTTCCACAAGTTATTTTATTTTAGTTAAAGTTATTTAAAAGTTCAAAAACTCACTTTTCATCAATTTGATTCTCTCAAATAGTAGTTGGAATATTCAAAGTCTGTAGCATAGATTTCCCAATCTCTGTGGGACGATATCTTAAACTATACTATAATTTGACAAAGCACGAGCAGGAAATCCTATACACTTTGGCCTCGTCACACTCCCTCCCTCATTGTAATCATCACCGAAATTCTACTATGAATTCTCTATTATTCAAGGAATACAACTCCTATTTTCTTGTTTATTTCCTTTGTTCTTCGTAATATACTTTAACGCAGCAAGCAAGTTTTAGGCATAAACAGTTTGTCACCCACGGACTCATGCACTTGTTTGTTTTTTTTTTTTTATGATGAAAACACATTAATAACGACGGACTCTCACAAAACACTTCCCAAGCAGTGGACGGTAAGGGTGGCTAACGGCCCGGTCCGGTCCGGGACCGGTATCGGATTCCGGTTCCGGTCCGGAACCGGGCCAAAAAAATTTGAAAACCGGGCTTTTACCGGCCTACCGGTCCGGTCCTATCCGGTTTAAAAAATTGGTGCCGGATCGGGACCGGTTCCGGCGACCGTTAAGCCGGCCGGTCCCGGTCCGGCCGGTTTAACGGTTATTTTTAATTTTTTTTAGTTTTTTTTAGGCAAATAAAGTTGAAAATTTAAAAACTTAACAATTTATGTAAATACCATTTGTAATAATTAGGTAAATTATATATTTTAATGAAACAAAATAATTATGTAAATTATATTTTTAAATTTATTAATGTAAAGTAATTAAATAAACACTAAACAAACGTTAATTGGAAAAGAAATAGATACAATTTATTGGAAATTCGGAAAATACATAATTCAAATGACAAAAACAAACTAGAAATACAAAATTACAAAGATACTAAATAAACTATAAATTCGAAATTACATAATTGAAATGATATAGAAAATTTCTTAACCATTTCTTCAATTATTACGCAGATATATGCCCCCCACACGACGACTCCATTCGTAATTATGTTGTCTTTCTAAGTGTTGTATAAGTTGATGATAGGTTCCACCCACTAAGCTCCACTCTCTTGCACAAATTCTACATTTAGCTTTGTGATCTTCTCTATTATACTCCATAAATTCCCAAATTTCAGAGCGACATCTTCGTTCAGGACGTTGTGGAGCAGCAGGGCGGGATTAGCGGGAGCTTGATTTCCAGCCATTATAATTTATAATTGTTTGGACTTTGGAAGAAATTTATAAAATAGCCTTTGAGAGTAATTTGATGAATAAATTGATAGAAAATGCTAAATTATGTGATATAATGATGAAATAATATGGTATATATAGATAAAAATAGGTTGGGGGGGGGGTATGGGGGCGTTTAGGGGGGGTGATAGGCAAATATAGCCGTTTTTGGCCGTTGGCCAACGACTATACTTGAAAGAGAGCCGTTGGCCCAAACTGTCGGTCCGGTCTGGTCCGGTTCCGGCCCGGTCAGGCAGTTTGGGCCAAATATATATTTTTTTTATTTTTTTGTTTTTCCTTTGTGTTTTATTTAAAGTAGTGGAAAATTTGAAAAATATTACAACAAAATATTATTAAATTTTTACTTGTACATATGTTTGGAATGTTTAGTTTATTTCAATGTTTAAAGTTTAAACTTAGAATTAAAAAACTTGTAGTACTTTTTTATACTTTGAACTTTGAAGTAATGAAATTTTTGAAGTGATGATTCAAAGTTCAAACTTTTGAATTAATTTGTTAAGTTCAAAATTCAAACTTTGAATTAATTTTAGAAAAATCAAATTCGAACTAATTTACAAACTAGTAATTAATTGTAGTATTTTTGCGCAAACTATAAATTAAAAATAAAAAGTATGAAGACAATAGTTGTGATTGAATTCCAAGACTTGGAGCAATTTTATTGAATTGTTTAAGACATAAGTAGTGCAAACAATAGCTAAACTTCAAACTTGTAAATTCAAAATTCTTATTTAGAAAATTACATTTTTTAAACCATATTAGCTAGTTTCTTGAGGATAGTTGTAGGCTTTTCTTTAGGAACTGCCGTTGTTGATCTTGTTCATCATCTCCTTCTGGTTCTTCTTCTTCTTCTTCTCTTCTTCTTCTTCTTCTTCTTCTTCTTCATTGCCGGTTTGACTCCCTTCACTTGTTCCGTCACTCAAAATTTGATCGAGATATGCTTTGGCTTTTTCCTTAGTAAGTTCTGGTAGACCAAAGTTTCTTCGCTCTGCTCTGATCCAATCCCTGAATAAAACTCATGTCTCCATTGCCTCCTCATTCAACGAATATCTGTGATCTCCAATTTGAAATCTTCCTTGGCTAAAAGCGCTTTCCGATGCAACTGATGAAGCTTGAATTGTTAATATATCCTGGGCCATTTTTGAAAGAATTGGAAATTGCGATTCTTAATTCTTCCAATAATCCAACAAATTCTTAGTTCCAAAGTTGTTAAGTTTCTTTGGATATTGAATTAAATACACTTGGAACTCGTTGTATTCCTCCCCGTACTCGTCACGTTCTGAAAGCAACTTTTCGTCAAGTCCCCCAAAAGTGCTCATCCCCGCATGTGAAGAACTTTGCCCGGTGGATTGTATTGGTTCCGTTGGTGTAGCAGTGTCTGCCCAAGCTCTATACTTTGCAAAAACAGCCAGGGTATCTGCATAAACTTTAGCAATAGTCTCTTCTACACTTGGATACCCATTAGTAGTAATTTCAATAGGAGTAATTTCTAAATTTGCATATACTTCTCTAACAAGTCATTCAGTTAACTTAATTTTAAAAGCAGGATGCAACACAGAAGCAATGTAAAAAAGAGGAGGAATTGGAAAAAAATATTTTCTAAAATTTTCAATCATTCTCTCTACAGCCGGTTTGTAAACTTCATATTGCTTATACATTTTCAATAATTCCGATATTCCAGTAGTTGGATAATATTGACCGAAAAATTCTAAAGTAGCTTGATAAAATTTTTGTAAAAATTGAAGAAGATGTTGAACAAGTTACCCATCCTCATCTTTAAGGTGATAGATTTCCATAAAATGTTTATTATACATTTGAGAAATAGGCACTCTATAGTCATAAGCGACAGTCAATGCATCATATAAAGTGTTCCACCTAGTACAAACTTCATTTGGGACTCTCCTAATTGGCATTCCTAATTCTACACATTTTCTTTCCCATTCTCGTCTTCTTTCTTGGTTTTTATTTCTAAAAATATAAATAATAGCTATCTGCACCTTTTTGATAATGTCGTTAAACAAGTCAAGACTATCTCTTACTACTAAGTTGTAAATATGACATGCACACCTAACATGAAAAAATTCAGCAAAAGAGGGGTTCAAAATAGGTATCAAGTTCCTAAGTGCATCTGTGTTGTTTGTAGCATTATTTACCGTAATACTAAAAACTTTGTTAGATAAAAAGTACGTACGACAAATTGATGAAACTTTATTACAAATATAATTTCCCGTGTGTCGTTCATCAACAACTTTATAAGCAATAATACGTTTTTGAAATACCCAATCAGGATCTATCCAATGAACAGTAACAGTAATATAATCACATCCATTAGTAGAACAACCCATATCCGTAGTAAGACATACTCTAGTGTCAAAGTTATCAAACATATATCGCAAATAATCCTGATATTTGTTCTTAAATTTAATAATATCACTTTTAACAGTAGTTCTTGGAAAACCATGAAAAGAGGGATTATATATAGACTGAACATAACGAACAAAACCAGTAGAAGAAGGAAAACTATAAGGTAAACCCTCGAGGGCAACTAGGTTAGCAATAGCTTCCCTATCCTTTTGTTTATCGTAAGTAAGAAGCCCTCCTGTTGTTTGGTTAATTCTTGTTTGGGTACCCGAAGATTGATCATGCGCTACTCCCCCATGTTCGGTCCCTAGATATATACCACCCGCCCGCGTTGACCATTCTTTAGGATGTTTCTTTTGTAAGTGGGCCCTAAGTTTACCCGTCTCACCCTCATTACCCCCAGTTTTAAAAAACCACACCTTATCACAAATCCCACATGTGGCCGTCTGCGCTACAACATTCTTTGATGCAAATTCCCACACCTCAGATCTATCCTTACGTTTAGCCGGTATTCTAGTAGGAGGTTCAGGAGGCAAGTCAGACTGAACTTCGGGTGGACTAGCTTGAAATTCAGGTGTTTCTTCTAAATTAACTCCGCTTTGATTCCCATATCGTGTTTCTAACATTTCGTGATCAAGTATATTATCAGCACTAACATTATGATAATATTGAGAATCATCTATGTGGGTGAACTGACTAGAACTACCAGCAATTTCTTTACCCCTATTTCCCCTACGACCACGTGCCCGCCCCCACTACTAGTTCCAAATTGAACCTCTTTGAGACATAATAATAGCAAATAAAATAAATATATATGACAAAAAATATTATAAAAGAGTAGAAGTAGGAACGACCAACCAAATATAACCGTATAATTGAGGTGAAGTTGAAACTTGAGCCTCCACTTCAATTAATTAGTTGAATACTTGATAATCGAAAAATTGTAAAAATAGCCAAATTGATATTTCAACCAAGTAGCGCCTCCAATTGACCCAATACTTGATATTTGTAAACTTCACCAAATAGTCAAATATAACTTTGATAGAAACTCCAAATAGAACTTGATAAAGTAGCCAAATTATAAATTTTTAACAAATAGCCAAAGTAGAATAATAGCAATATTGTAGAAAATTTGAGAGAATTAGAGAGAATTGGAAGATTTGTGTGAAAAATATGATGAAATAATGGGGGTATTTATAGAAAAAAAAATAGTTAGGGGGTGGTTATGGGGTAGTAGAGGGGTCAAAATGGCCGTTTTTTGCCGTTGGACAACGGCTAGGTGTCAGAAGAGCCGTTGCCAACGGCTAGAAAAAACATATTTTTCCTTTTTTTTTGGACCGGTCCGGTA
Source organism: Petunia secreta (assembly GCA_029990175.1). Classification (NCBI taxonomy): domain Eukaryota; kingdom Viridiplantae; phylum Streptophyta; class Magnoliopsida; order Solanales; family Solanaceae; genus Petunia; species Petunia secreta. Next base: position 18,476,738 of record JARKIP010000038.1, on the reverse strand, counting down.
CCGGTTCCGGTCCAATTTTATACCGGTTCATCCGGTTTTTTTTGGCGAGGCCGTTTCGGAACCGGGAAACAGAGCTCGTTAGTGACTAACGGTCCGGTCTCAACCGGTCCGAGCCAGTTCGAGCCAGTTTTCGGCCCGGTCCGGTCAAAAACCGGACCGTTAGTCACCATTAGTGGACGGTGTAACGAAATATCCCGACGACCCTTTTGGCAAATCAATTTGGAAGATAACGGTGACCACAACGAGTCACGAGGAGACCCTACTCAGAGGAAAAGCCCCAGGAACGAGGACAAATTCGAGAGGACTTTCAACAAGCTCCTCCAGGCTCAACAACAAAAGTTAGAATTCAGTGATGATGGAAGAAGCGGTAGTTAAAAAGCTGGAGGAAGTTTTCGCCAAGTCAGCCCCAAAGGCCCAGGCTAGAATCCCCTAGCGGATCGAGGCCCTCAGGGAAAACCCCAGCTTCAGTAGCTCAGCAGATTGACTTGGATGCATCCCTAGGAAGCTCCAGTGCAGCCAACATTCTGCAGAATCGGCTGTCATGCAGGCGCTACGCCAGGAAGTGAGAGAAACCAATGAACAAATAAGTTACATACTGTGCCCTCCGCCCTCATAACTAAGGTGGATGGAGTAAATTCTCCCAGCAGCCTTACAAAGTCAGCGCCGTGCCGTTGAAAGTCCCGAAGACCTTCCATTGTCGGAGTTATAAAAGTACGATGGCACCACGGATCCTGAAGATCTCATAGCTGTGTATGACCATGGAAGAGATCCAACCAGTACTACTGAAGAGGTTCGGCTCTGCCTTGTCTAAAGGGGTCTTAACGTGGTACACTCAGTTACCCATGGGGTCGATAGAATCCTTCGCTCAGATGCGGGACCAGTTCAAGAAGGCTCAGGGGCCCGAAAGCGCGAGAAGAGGATGTATTAGTTGTAGTGCTGCTTGAGTGGTAACATTTTGAATGATGTGTTAGTTGCATTGCTACTTGATTGAAATGTGCAATTTTAAAGAACTAATGTTCTGCAATTTATGGCTGTGTAAAAGGCCATAGCTGATTACCTTATTCTTGAGCTTATAATAAGTTAGAAGAAATATTGGTTTCTGATTGGGGTGTCCCAAGACAATAATCTTCCAGTTGAGGTTCTGATTGATCATGTTAACTGTAATGTTTTCATGTTCCAGCAGTGCTGGGAATACATCATTGGATGTTGCGATGAGTAGATCTTTTCTTCAACTTATTAAGGGGTGAGTTTTTCATTAACCCAGTCAGCTAAAGTTGAATGCCTGAATTTCCCTCAGAGGTGGTTGTAAAGCATGTCTTGCATACTTGAGCTGCATTTTTGCAGAAATATTAACTTTGGGAGGCCATGTCTCATATGGTGTAAACAGTGAGGTGAGAGCTCTACTATGAAATGTTTAACCGATGCTAAATTTCCCTCAATAATAAGAAGAGCTATAGCAAAGAAAAGCCTCACAGCAATGTTCTCTCGACTTGTTACAACCAATTCCTTTTCAGTTCATTTGAATTGGCAAATGAAAATAATCATTTCTGTTTCCCTTTTTGGGATATAATGTGGACTATTTCTGTACTCCATTCCAAAGTATAAAATATGTATATGCTAAGCTAGCTGGTCCTTAGATGGAATACTGTCATTAAAACGATACTACTTCATTAAAGAGATGTTCCCCATCGAGTACAGAAGAAAGAAATGTTAGAAACCAAATTTCGTATGGAGGTTCCAATACTGTTAAGAATTATGTTCTGCAAATCAGAACAATTTGATTGTACTTGATTTAGTCACCCTTTTTTATTTCCTCAAATACTTACATGCGTGTGATTAACTTTTTACCTGTACAAACTACAAAACTATACTTCACAGGGCCATTTGTACAAGTATGAATTACTTTTTATTTGCCACCTATTTCTCATGAATTGCCAGGGAGATCTGGAATAGGTTTCATGCTTGGGAGTTTTCAAGCTTCAGATTCTATATTTCAACTTTCCACTTAATTAGAGAACTTCAACCCTTCTTCTAAGTAACGTTCATGTCCATGTAAGTAATGTTCAAATACATTGAACACTTGAGATGGTCCGTTTCATTTGAACTAATTGAAGTCTTTCTTCAATGTCTGTAACAACTCACTTAATGTGAGAAATCGATGTCCAAACTTAATTGTTCAAAAACTGTTACCCATTTTTATTAAACTTATGGAGATGTTCTTGATGGAAGAACACTATAAATATGAAGCAATGGATAGGTCCCTAAGTTAAAAAAAACATTCAGTTACTACACCATCAAGTAAGGATTTGTAAGTGCTTAGAAGGTCTTCCATAGTCTGAGAAAGACTCACCGGAGTGAGTTCGACGATGACGACGACAAAATTGGTAACAATGGATGGAGGTAATTAATTCGATCACTTAATTCCGCTGCGTACTTTGCTCTCGATGTGTATTATAAATTGTACAAATACTAACAGTCCAAACACAGATGAATCCAGATACCTTTAGTTAATTTATACCTTCAACTTCAAATATTCGTTTTTTCAAAGTTCAAACAAATCATATCCAAACGGCTTACTTTTGAGCCTTACTATTAGTTGACTTAAGATCTATGCATCTACAACTCATCAAGTGACTTCATCTCTGTCCCAGGCAAACTTAATTTATTTTTTTGTGGCCTAAACAAATGGTTCCTAATATCTCTGAAAGAGGCCTCTAACAGTATCATCTCATTTTTGTTTTCCAACTTGTAGTACTTCAAACAATATTATTACTACTCTTAGAAATAAAATTCTTTATTCATAGGAAGGAATAGACTATGACAAGATCCTTTCAGCAGGGGCAAAGGTCATTTCTATTAGAATCCTACTTATCTTGGCTACAAGGAGACCTATGTTGTTGGTTTGGTGTGTTAAGCATATATGTATAGGCATGTCTGTAGTTGGAGTAAGAAAGATTTATTTAGCGCAAGGAAGATCTGATTTTACGAGTGATTATATTTCTAAATTATGTTCCATATGAGAACGTTCCTGAACATTACCCAAAGATAAAACTCGAAATGGCACACAATTGGATGCCATTGATTTTCCTTTTAGCATTGTTTGTTAGGTTGGTTGGTATTTGGTAATGACTTAATATTTCTTGGCTGTTGTGAGTAGTTATATTTGAATATAGTTGAATGCAATCTTTCAATAGATTTTTTTTTTTTTTTTTTGGGGGAAGAGGCAGTATCAAGCAAGTAGTTTTTACTAAATCTTAGGGGGAATCTCAGTGACAAAAAAATAATAAATAAAAAAAGAAAAAGAAAATAAGAAGAGGAACTAAGTTTTAGCTAACAAATAGTATCACGTATATACTAAACCATTTCCTTTTGCAGCAAAGACTTGAAATTCTGACTATTCCAAAGTCAATTCTCGATACATGCTGAAAAATCAAGGGTCCGATCTTTAAATAAAGGGGAAAAAACAGTCTCGCGTTACATTTTTGACGATTCTTTTTATTTGATATGTAAATTATTCATAATAAAACCAATTTTCCCAGTGAAGTCCGTAAAAAGCTTCATAATTTGTTAATTTATCTAACTGAACCTGGAGTGTCACTTGATGCACAAGTCATCCTCAATAAAGGGAGCTTCAAATATTTTGAGTCAGTACTCCAAAGAAATAGGGCCGGAAGACTGACGATGATGTCACACATTGTATAGGAGCGGGTTGGATGAAATGAAGGCTCGCTTCTAATATGTTGTGCAATAAAAAAGTGCCTCCTAGAATTAACAGTAAGTTCTATAGAATGGTGGTTCGACCAACTTTATTCTACAGAGTTGAGTGTTGGTCTATTAACATTCACGTGCAGAAGATGCGGGTGGCCGAAATGAGGATACTTACGAAAAGACTTCAAACTAGCTAGTAGGAGTAGTTTTAACAAAGGAAGAAAAAAAAAAAGGAAAAGGAAACTTGAAAAACTAGCTAGAAACGTGGATTTGGTCAAAAGTAAACGCTTAGGGGAATTAAAATTTAAGAAAATCCCAATAGTTTAGAGGATGCCCTACTTTAATAAATACTAAAGTTAAAAAAAAATCTCAGACGTGACTAAGCTGATATTGCTCTTCTTAGTCAAGGTCAGGCCAAGTGAATATTCCATTCTAACACACTAGTGAACACCTCCTTCACGCAACTTGAAATAGGTAGATTTAACATTTTGCTTTGGTCGATTTTCTATCCATACAAGAAAATTAAATGGCCATTTAGAGACTGGGAGAGTGGCACTGCCTGTTTTTTGTGGTGAGTTGGGTCAAAGTAGGTAGTAGGCACAATGGTTCTTTGAGATTGCGAAATTTTTTTGGCTTGGGACAACTATTTTTATGAATATAACCAATTAATATTTCACAGGACGGTCGGAACCAAAAACACCACAGCAGGAGCAGGTTCTGATTCCATATTTTGTAGTCCGTTAGTATTATGCAAAGTGGAATTGAGAGGAAAATTTTGAAAAATCATAATGAAGCATAAACCGTTTGACTCCACAAACAAATTACTGTAGTTTTCTGTAAAATGGAACAAAAAATTAATCCTTTCTTAATGTACCAACAACGAAGCAATGAGTAAGGACGTGTAGATAACGACACACATAGAGAACGACCTATACTTATTTATGTGACTATACTATATAAGAGGTGCTTAACGAAAGTTCTGCGAAATGCATAAGCAATTCTTTTATTGCTTACAATTGCTAAAAGAAAAATAAAAAAGGTCTACGTGTATTTCCCCAGTTATTAATTTTCCCTTTCCAAAACAAAGATAAGCATTTCTACCAGTATTGCCAGTTGTACAAGAATTCCTCTATACAATCAATATAAGGGAAAACTCAATTATAAAAGCTAATCATTATTCATTGCTTTAATAAGAATTATTCTTTTGATCAAGTATCTAGTACTTATCTTAATAATAAAAGCACCTTATATATATGAACCAAAAGGCTTAGACCTAATACTGAAAAGGGAAAATAAATGCAAAAAGAGATGTGGTGAAGTATTCCACCATTTTATCTACTAAAAGTTTAAATAATTGTTAAGACACTTTTATATACATTTAGTTATCTATTTGACATCCTCTCTCACGTGCGGAGTAGTTATTTTATAAGTCGAGTACGAAAAAAAAAATTTAATAATAGGTGTCGGTGAGATTTGAACCCTAAAAGCTTATGTAAGTTTTAATGCAGATAAGGAAGAAAGAGTAGTCGATTAGTAGTTAGCTCAGTAGCTGTTAGTGGATAGCCAGTTAGTTAGTTAGTTAGCCAATTAATTATTGAAGTTAGTTAGGCGGTTAAAGTAGTTAGAGTAGTTAGTTGAGCTAGGATAAATACCAGCTCATTGTACACATTTTTGGTTAATGAATTTAGTTCAATCAGATTTCCTCTTCCAATATTTCTCTCTCTAAACTCAATATGGTATCAGAGCTTGTGAGTCAATAACTGACTCATCCTCATTGATCCTCGCAGAACATTCTAGAACTTTCTGGAAACATCATCATCTAAGCTCGAGCTGTAGCAATGGCGGAAATGCCTGCACAGGAGAAGCAATTTCATGAAAACTTAACCCTAGGGAACAATCATCCACTTTACCTTCATCCATCAGACACACCAGGGTCGATTTTGACCTCAGTACAACTCACTGGTACAGAGAACTATTCTGTTTGGAGCAGATCAATGCTGATCAATCTGCGAGCTAAGAGCAAACTAGGTTTTGTTCTAGGTACTCACAAGAGGAGTGATTTCGAAGCAGATCTAGGAGAGCAATGGGAGAAATGCAATGCCTTTGTACTGGCCTGGATCATGAACACAGTATCTAAGGAGTTGCTCAGTGGAATAGTCTATGCTGAGAATGCAGCAGTTGTTTGGGAAGATCTCAAGGAGAGATTTGATAAGGTTGATGGAGCAAGGATCTAACAGATTCATAGGGAAATCTGCAATACTCATCAAGGTACCTCATCTATTTCTTCATATTACTCAAGGTTGAGAGTGTTATGGGATGAGTTTGATGCCCTAGTCCCATCCCCTTCCTGTGACTGTGAAAAGTCCAAGCTATATGTCAATAACATGCAATATCAGAGGTTGTTTGCCTTTTTAATGGGACTTAATGAGTCATACGGCCAAGCTAGGGTCCAGATATTGATGATGAACCCACTACCTACTGTTAATAAGGCCTACTCCATGGTGTTATCTGATGAAAGTCAGAAGGTAACAGCAGGGTCTTACTTAGCTAGTACCACTGCTGATAGTGTAGAGGCTGCCCTGTATGCTAATCGTGGTAACTTTAGAGGTGGATCTAATCCTAGACAACAGAGAAGGAATAATTTGTGGTGTGATAACTGCCAAATGAAAGGGCACAGCACAGAAGGATGCTGGAAAATAATAGGATATCCTCCTAATCATCCTATGCATAACAAAGGAAAGAACAAGGGAGGTGGCCACTATGCAGGTGGTCACAATGCAAATCAGGCTGTTGGTGAGGATATGTTTGCTCCTGTTGTACACAGAGATGTGCCTCAGAACAATACACAGCAGGGTACCTATCACACAGCTAGTCAGGCTCAGTCACAGCCTGTCTTCACTCCAGAACAGTATGGGCAAATCCTTAGAATGCTCAGCAAAGAGAAATCACATGAGATGACAGCTAATATGGCAGGTATTGCTGAAGTAGCTAACTGTTTTTCTGTTCATAATGCAAGCCACCAATGGATAATAGACTCAGGAGCATCTACACATATGACCTCTCATTTAGAGTTACTTGAAGATGTTGAACACATAAGTGCAAGTGAAAAAAGAGTAAACCTGCCAAATGGAAATAGTATTAAAGTCACACATATTGGGAGTTGCCCTATCACTGATAAAAACAAGATGTCAAATGTATTAGTGGTCCCTGATTTCAAATTTGACCTACTATCAGTATCACAAATTACAAGACAACTACAGTGCTCAGTGACATTTTTCCCTGAGTTTTGTCTCTTCCAGGATCTGTCCACTGGGCAGGTGAAGATGATTGGTAAGGAGAGAGGAGGACTCTACTATATGCCCCAACAAGTGTGTGAAAGAGAGGTCAGCAGCATTGCAGGTTTGATGACAGCTCAGGTGAAAGAAATTAGTGAGCAGATATGGCATAGAAGACTGGGGCACCCTTCAATAAAAATCATGAAGCAGCTTGGTTTGACTGAGAAAAATCATGTAAACAGTAATGTAGTAGAGCAACAATACTTGAATAAATGTCCTGTATGTCCATTAGCTAAGCAGGTTAGATTGCCATTCCCTACAAGTACTAGCAGAAGCTCAGGAGTATTTGATCTTGTGCATATGGATGTGTGGGGTCCATACAAGCATGCCACTTACAATGGTTTTAGATTCTTCTTGACTCTTGTTGATGATCACTCAAGAATGACTTGGGTGTACTTACTGAAATTAAAAAGTGATGTATGCACTGTCTTGAAGAATTTCTTTGTCATGATAAAGACTCAGTTTCACCAGTGTATCAAAATTCTCAGGTCAGACAATGGAGGAGAATTTTTTAACAGAGAGTGTAAATGCTTGTTTGATTCATTAGGGATTGTACACCAAAGTAGTTGTCCACACACTCCACAACAAAATGGAGTGGTGGAAAGGAAACATAGACACATTCTGGAGGTAGCAAGAGCTCTCAGATTTCAAGGCAATATTCCTCTTAGATTTTGGGGTGAGTGCATCTTGACAGCTGTGTACTTGATTAACAGGCTCCCTACAGTGACTCTAAGAGGGAAATCACCATATCAAATGTTCCATAAGCACAAGCCCAAGCTTGATCACCTGAGGACAGTAGGTTGTTTATGTTATGCCACCAAAGTGGTTAAGCATGACAAGTTTTCTAGCAGAGCTAGTCCATGTGTGTTACTGGGATACTCAGCAAGCCAGAAAAGATATCTCCTGTATGACTTGACTGAGAGAAGAATCATAGTCAGTAGAGATGTGATCTTCAAAGAGTTAGTGTTTCCTTTCAAGGTTGCCAAGAAGGAGAATAATATGCCATTGTTTATAGATCAGTGTATTGCAGATGCTGAGGAGTGTGTACTAGGTGATCCCATTAACCTTGATCTCTATGATGATCCATGTCTTGAGTCAGTACTGAATTCAACACCACTACCTGAAGAAGGGATGTTACCACCAGAACATGAGTGGAATGACACAGCCATTCCAGAAGGGGATGAGCACATTGGTGACCACACTTCACACACTTCAGCTAACAACAATGCAGAGACACCTGCAGTACCTGCTAATAATGAAGAATTCACAATGCCTATACAGGATGCCCCTGTGATACCATCAGCTGTTACTGCCTCTCAAAGACCTTCAAGGTCTAATAATCCACCTATTTGGTTAAAGGACTATGTAGTCACATTACCAAATAGGAAGCATTCAGCACCCTATTCAGTAGCAAACTATGTATCATATCAGCATTTATCATCCAGTTATCAAGCCTATCTTGGAAAGTTTGCAACAGAGACTGAACCCAGAAGTTATGATGAAGCTAAGAAGGATCCAAGGTGGGTTGAAGCTATGCACCAGGAAATAAAGGCACTTGAAGATAACAAGACATGGCAACTAGTTGAACTGCCCAAAGGGAAGAAGGCAATAGGTTGCAAATGGGTTTTCAAGATCAAATACAAGGCTGATGGTGAAGTGGAGAGATTGAAGGCAAGACTTGTAGCAAAAGGTTACAATCAAACTGAAGGAATTGATTACCAAGAGACATTTTCACCAGTGGTGAAGATGGTCACTGTCAGAACTGTTATTGCCTTAGCAACATCAGCAAACTGGAATATTTTCCAAATGGATGTATTCAATGCCTTCTTGCAAGGTGATTTAATAGAAGAAGTGTATATGGAGTTGCCTCAGGGAGTTGTTAGTAAGGGGGAGCACACTGTTTGTAAGCTTGTTAAGTCCCTTTATGGGCTCAAACAGGCTTCAAGACAGTGGAACTCCAAGTTGACTGAGGCATTACTGCACTCTGGGTATAATCAAAGTCATCTGGATTACTCATTGTTCACCAAAAGGAGAGGTGATGCCTTAGTAATTGTGTTGGTGTATGTGGATGATCTTCTTATTACTGGGAATAGCATGGAGCTGATTGAGGCAACAAAGGGAGTGTTACATCACAACTTCGAGATTAAGGATCTTGGAGAACTTAGATATTTTTTGGGAATTGAGTTCAGTAGAACTAAGTCAGGAATCTTAATGAATCAAAGAAAATATGCAATGGAGCTAATCTCTGAGGCAGGGTTGGCAGGTGCAAGGCCTGCAATAACACCACTAGAGTGTAATACAAAGTTGACTACTGCTGAGCATGACAAGTATGGGGGAAAGACTGGACAAGAAGATGTAAAATTGAGAGATGTCACTAAGTATCAAAGGCTGATTGGAAAATTGCTGTACCTGACAATCACTAGACCTGATATAGCTTTCACAATACAAACTCTTAGTCAGTTTCTTCAAACACCAAAGATGTCTCACTGGAATGCAGCACTTAGGGTAGTCAAATACATTAAGAAGGAACCAGGACTGGGAGTATTCATGTCATCAGATGGAGATAAGAAGCTCATAGGGTATTGTGATGCAGACTGGGCTGCCTGTCCAAATACCAGGAGGTCTGTCACTGGATACTTGTTGAAGATGGGAAACTCTTTGATTTCTTGGAAATCCAAGAAGCAGGATACAGTTTCAAGGAGCTCAGCTGAAGCTGAGTATAGGAGTTTAGCATCCATAACCTGTGAGGTGATCTGGCTCATGAATTTGCTTGGAGAGTTAGGTGTAAGGCAGGGAGAAGCTGTAGTGGTCCATTGTGATAGCAAGGCAGCTATCCAGATTGCTGCTAATCCAGTTTATCATGAAAGGACCAAGCATATCGAGATAGACTGCCACTTCATCCGAGAAAAGGTGCAAAAGGGCCTGATCAAGACTGTCTACATCAACACTAAAGATCAGCTGGCAGACATGCTAACCAAAGCTCTGGGAAGAACACAACATGAGTTCTTGCTGTCCAAGCTTGGAGTATTGAATGTTTTCAATGCGTCCAGCTTGAGGGGGAGTAATGCAGATAAGGAAGAAAGAGTAGTCGATTAGTAGTTAGCTCAGTAGCTGTTAGTGGATAGCCAGTTAGTTAGTTAGTTAGCCAATTAATTATTGAAGTTAGTTAGGCGGTTAAAGTAGTTAGAGTAGTTAGTTGAGCTAGGATAAATACCAGCTCATTGTACACATTTTTGGTTAATGAATTCAGTTCAATCAGATTTCCTCTTCCAATATTTCTCTCTCTAAACTCAATATACGTAGATATATTCTTAATCAAGTTCTTTTTTAATCAATAATTGGCTTACGTGTGCACTAAGTAATAATACTGCAATTTGACTATCTCCAAGGATCAATATACTCAAGCTCTCGAACTATATAAAAGTGTGCATATTAGTAGTAGTCTAGCTAGTCGTTTTCTCTTAGTTGTTTCCTCAAATTTTGGAGAGTGACCGTTTTGGCTTTGAGCCTTTAACAGATCGAGTGAAAAGTAATTTGATTGCTGATGTTGGTTAAAAGAAAGGGAAGGAATTAAAATACCTTCGATATGCCCACATTGCATCTTCGTTTAGGTTACTATTAAATGAGTTAAATTTTACGCAAAAATATTTTAAAAAATAGTACAATGTAAGCAGTGGCGGACGCAGGATTTTCGCTAAAAGGACTCAAAAACTAGAGTTGTTGTGCATGAAACTCGAACTAAGGACCTAAGTCTTAAATTTGCTACCCTTTCACCACTAGGCTAGAGAATATTTTATTTCAAAGGGGACTCAGAACTAGTATATATTCGTATAAATATAATTTTTTACCTACATCTACAGTGTAATTTTTCGGCGAAGGAGTATCAATTGATACCCCATGATTGGCACTAGGTCCGCCCCTGAATGTAAGCGTTCATTTCACCAATAAGACAATACGTGTGTTTCTCTATTTATTAGTAATAAACTATAAAAAATGACATTCAACATAGTAGTTGGAGTATAATTTATAACATATTAAACTGCACTGATAAGGTAAACTAAAAATCTTTACACTATTGACATGAACCCTAATTATATAGGCATATTATCCAAAAAGTCATCAATAACTTGCTATCGATCTTCTAGTCGTGACAGGAAAATATAAAATTACATATTGAAAGCTACATAAGCAAGAAAGAATTTAAAATTGGTGTTAGTACCGACAGTGGACGTTTAATATAATCCCAAGCATGCCTAGACTTTGTAGGTGAAGTACCTAAGTAAATCAATGATCAAATCTCTCTATAAAGCACAAACCTGTCCGAATAATCAGTCTCAAAGGTATCTTTTGTCCAGATGAGAAGGAAAAGCGGCAAAGTCGTTTTCTCATTCTCCTCTTTCTCTTCTTTCTTCCTATATTTTATTTGTTTAGGGATTCTCTCCATGGAAATGGCCATGGCACAAAACAGAACGGTTCCTATAAACGTGGGAGTTGTGTTAGATATGGATGCATGGATTGGGAAAATGGGCTTGAGCTGTATTTCAATGGCTCTATCAGACTTTTATAACTCTGATCATGCCTCTAGTTATCGGACCAGACTAGTTCTCCATACACGTGACTCGAAGAAGGACGTTGTTGCTGCTGCAGCAGCAGGTACGTACATAAGTACTACTAAGTTCAACTTTTACGCATTGGACCATACATAAGTTTTCAAAGTATATACACCATATATAGCTTTTTGGCTTTACACTAACAGAATTCTTCATTATAAACTAGATGTTTGATAACCTGAATATCGGTGTGTATATATAACATAATAATCCTTTTTATACTTCATCATCCGTGACCCTAAAAACTCTTTCAAATATTAACTGAAAGGGGAGAATTGTAAGTTTAATTTCATAAAGAATGGAGTTCTACACCATGATTAATATTTGAAAATGAAATCCAAAACATGGAAGAATACTCTACATATATATTATCACAAGAACTAAACATGGAAGACTTCTATCCATATACTTTTCAGAGTGCTTTCTTTTCATTTTCACGTTTCTGCAAAAGATTGTTAAACATTCAAACCAAGCGTATAACTCTTAAACTATTACCAAGAATTTTAACATAAGAAATTTGTATAAGACTATAAGTAATACAGTATATATAATCAATACAGACTAGTTTACTTAGTAGATAATCTGTTTGCTTTTTGTCTTCGTGAAATACATTAGTCGCACTATGATGTTAATTTGGACATTATATTAATGTTATTCAAGTGGTAGTACATGTATTATTGAGAATTTTACTATAGTAGTATAATTAAATAGCTAATCATTTTGATGTTGACTTTGTCAACCAAAACTTAAAGAACTGAAATTCAATAACAATGCCTATGATTTATAATAGGGAACAGGAATACCATCGTTCGTAATTCATAGCAAGAGTGGTACGTACTTCAGATATTTCGTCTTAGTCTATTTGGAAAGTTCAAACTTCAAACTTGTACTCCTAGTAACTTGAACAAGAATATATCCAGAGAGGTGACTTAAGGATAACTAACTATTTCCCAATATAAACTGGAAACTAACATAGTAATATCGGTACGTGCGCAGTAAACATATGCATTGACAAGTGTACACTAACTTAAATTTTTTTTTTAAACCTTTGTTTAAGGAATTTTACACTATGATGTAATTTAATATGTTCTGGCGGCTAACCTGCATTTCAAATTGGGTGAAAATCATTTTGACCCCCCAACTTTGATTTAAAAATCAAACTCCCTCTTCAACTATGAAATATAGTCATTCTCCCCCCTTTATCCTACATAATGTCTATTTTGTCCCTAGCAATATTAATTCTCATCTATGTGATGTATTTTAATATAATTTTTAATAATATTTAACCTATAATTTAAATAATATATAGCTTATTATAGTAATTTAAGTTTACTAAAATTATCAATATATTTTTTAATAAAGTATGTTCACCATCGTTCTCTATATCGTATATATAAATTTTTGAATATAAGTTATCATCGATGAAATAGAGGTGGACCCAGGAACTGGAAGTTACACCTGTCATGCACTATATATACTGTAGAAAAAAATAAACATAAAATAAAATAAAGAAGAGAGCTGAGGAATTCAAAATGTGAGGGTAAATGTAAATATCGCAGGCATACTCAACCAATGCACTGAGATATAATTTTGATTCAATGGGTGTCACCTTAATACATATGTCTACTTTTAAAAAAATTTACACATAAATTTAGAAATTTTGGCCAATCCAGCGAGTATCAGTGCACCCTAGCCCAACATGTGGGTCCGCCTCTGCGATAAAATATAACCTACATTATTATTTAAAATTAATTTAAGATAAATAGATTACTTTTTGAATTTATATAAAATATATTGCTCTCCTTAATAATTTCTTCTAGCACTTCATGCATTAATTTTTTATTTTTTATTGTATAATAGATTAACTTTGAATTTTAATTTTTATAAGTAAAGTAATAATACAAGTAAAATTATTTCTATAATTAGTTATTCTTGTTTACTTTATTGATGAAATCATTAACTTATATATATGCTTTGATTATTATTCACTTCTTTTATTTTAATTATAATATTATTTTTATTTTATATGTATAACATAGAATAAAATATATCATGATATTAATAAAAAATAAAATAAAGAGCTTGCTAATATAGAGGGTAAAGTAGGAATTTTTGAAAGCCCATCGAGATAAAAGAGGAGAATGATTATTGTTCATAGTTGAGGGGGAGTTTGATTTTTAAACCAAAGTTGGGGGTGTAAATGATTTTCACCCATTTCAAATTAGGTCTAATTTAGTCAAGATGCATGAGTTTATTAATAAAAAATCAAAATGTAAGCGATAATACGGCTGTTTAAAACTTTTGCTTTGTTTCGTAAGTAACTAAATATTTCTTTGCCCCTGTGGTTTAATAATATTATCTTGCTAATATCATTGAAAATTTTGAACCACCACTTCACACTCACGCACGTACACAAACAAACTTTGATTTGATTTTTAGTAAATACTGTACATATATTGTAGTTTGAAAAGAGGACCTGCATGTATTCGAATAATAAGTTAATTATAAAAACAGGTTGTACTGTTGTAGCTGCATGCATGAACGGTTCCTTTCGTCCATTGTTATTAAGCACATACATTGAAATAATACATAGATTCTCTCATTAATTTATGCATGTATTATTAGTGCAGGTTTCTAAATCCAAACCAAACGCTGCATTATTAGTACAGATTTTTATACCTTTCTTGCAAAACAAATTAAACACTGCATAAATTTTGTGAGGGATTTAGTACAGGTATTAACTTTTAACGCGGCGTACCAAACGACTCCTACTTGTATTGATTTTTATTCTTTGGAAATGCAGCACTTGACCTGTTGAAGAATGTTGAAGTGGAAGCAATAATAGGGCCACTATCATCCATGCAAGCTGATTTCATAATTAACTTAGGAGAAAAATCCCAAGTACCAATCATCTCATTTTCTGCTACAAGTCTTTCCCTCTCATCATATCGTAGTCCATACTTCATTCGTGCAACTCAAAATGATTCCTCACAAGTTAATACTATTAGTTCCATTATCCAATCTTTTGGATGGAGAGAAGTAGTCCCTGTATACATTGACAATGAATTTGGTGAAGGAATTATACCATTCTTAGCAGATGCATTAGAAAAAATTAATGCACGTATTCCTTATCGAAGTGTTATTCCTGAATTCACCACTGATGATCAAATAAAATCAGAGCTTTACAAATTAATGAGTATGCAAACTCGAGTTTTTACTGTGCACATGTCACCTTCACTTGGTACCAAGCTTTTTAACGTGGCGAAAGAACTTGGAATGATGAGTGAAGGGTATGTTTGGATTGTTACAGATGCTATAGCAAATCAACTTACTTCTATGGATCCCTCAGTTATTGAATCAATGCAAGGAGTTATTGGAGTAAAATCTTATGTACCAAGAACTAAAAAGCTTGAGAATTTTACAACTAGATGGAAACTGAAGTTTCAAAGAGAAAATCCAACAATTCTTGATGCACAAGTGAATGTGTTTGGACTATGGGCTTATGATTCAGCTACTGCATTAGCCATGGCTGAGGAAAAATCAAGAATCACCGGTGCCTCTTTTCAAAAACTAAACATTTCAGGTAAATGTGACAAATGGGAGTGTTGAGTCAAATGTGGGTGGGTCTAAGCGGGTCATAACCTAATTCCTCCAAAGTTAGTTTGTATCAAATAAGTTAAATAACTAGTCATAACCCAATATGATCCTAATTCTCACCTTTTTTATTTTCCTTTTTAAAAAAATGTTAAAGCTAGTGTATTTTTCTTAAATTATAGTAAGTAGTACTTAGCTAAAGTTTTTCTATTCAGAATTTACATAATTTTCAATCTCAATATTTAATTTGTTATGTTTGAGTTTAGGTTGGGTTGGGTTATTCGACGCCTTTTGACCTCATACTTTAATGGTTCATTTCGAGTTCAACCTGTTGTTGGGTTAAGTTGACAGATGAGTCATGATCCAACACGTTTAAACTTGGGAGAGTTCATAAAACTTGAGTTGATTTTGACCCCTCTAAAATTTCCAGGTAATGCAACAGATCTTGAAGCTTTTGGAGTTTCCAAGGATGGTCCAAAGCTTCTGCAAGCTATACTAAACACTACTTTCAAAGGCCTTAGTGGGGACTTTCAAATTGTTGATGGGCAACTACAGTCACCAGGTTATCAGATTATTAATGTGATTGGTAATGGTGCTAAAGGAATTGGTTTTTGGACAAGGGAAAATGGAATTGTTAAAGAACTTAATTTGAGAAACATAAACAATAATGGATATTCCACTTCTAAGGCGAATTTCGGGACTATTATATGGCCTGGTGACACTACTTCTGTTCCTAAAGGTTGGGTGATCCCAACAAATGGGAACAAACTGAAAATTGGAGTTCCAGTAAAGGATGGATTTAGTGAATTTGTGAAAGTTACAAAAGATTCTACTACTAACACAACATTAGTTACTGGATACTGCATTGATGTTTTTGATGCAGTAATGGCAGCATTACCATATTACGTTCCTTATGAATATGTTCCCTTTGCAACTCCTGATGGAAAAACTGCTGGAAATTACGATGATCTGGTTTATCAAGTATTTCTTGGGGTAACTTTCTTTGTCTCCCTTTCTCTATTATCATTGGTTCCTTTCTCCTTTTATGCGTTTTTATGTCCAAAAATGACTTTATTAAGTTTTAAAATATCTTACAGAGAAGTACATGATTGCTTATATACTTTCATTTGATTCTAACTACTCGTTACTTGGTTTAACCAATGAACAGAACTTTGCAGCGGTTGTAGGAGATGTAACCGTTGTCTCAAATAGGTCTCAACATGTTGATTTCACATTACCATACACAGAATCTGGAGTCACAATGGTTGTTCCAATCAAGGACGATAATAGAGATAATGCATGGGTGTTCTTGAAGCCATTGACTTGGCAGCTCTGGTGGACAAGCTTCTGTTCTTTTGTATTCATTGGCTTTGTCATTTGGCTACTTGAACATAGAGTAAATGAAGACTTCAGAGGACCTCCTTGGCACCAAGTTGGCATGATCTTTTGGTTCTCCTTCTCAACTATGGTCTTTGCACAGAGTAATTCATTTTCCTTACTATTCTGTTACATTTATATAAAACTTTTTCAATTTTAACCTGTTCCACAAAGAACGACCACATTTCTTTATTTGGAAGTTCTTTTACTTTAAATTTCATATGTTACCCTTAATGACATGCTCTTATAGCCATTGAGGGAATATATACAAATTGGGAAAACTGAGGAATATCTTACTCTGCACTATATATAGCATTTACTTCAATCTGAATTAGCCACTGCTCTTATAGATGGAAAAACTCAATCTGAGTATTCTTCTTTTTGATTCTTGATACTGGCAGAGGAGAGGATAGTAAGCAATTTGGCTAGGTTCGTGTTGATCATCTGGTTCCTCGTTGTACTCATATTGACTTCGAGCTACACAGCAAGTCTTACATCAATGTTAACAGTTGAAAAACTCATGCCAACTGTTACAGATGTAAAGGAACTTCTGAATAACAAGGAGTATGTGGGCTATCAAGAGGGTTCTTTTGTACTAGGACTTCTAAGAAAGATGAACTTTGATGAGGACAGGCTTAAGCAATATAACTCTACAGAAGAATGTGCTGATTTACTCTCTAAAGGAAGTAAAAATGGTGGTATTGCTGCTGCTTTTGATGAGATTCCTTATGTGAAACTTCTACTTGCAAATCATTGCTCGAAATATACTATGGTTGGACCTCAATATAAGACCGATGGCTTTGGATTTGTAAGTAACTCCTCCTTTTCTTCATGTTCCTTTTTCTTTGTGGATTTAAATTATGTACACAGACGGTGTAATCTTCTTCACGTGTAATTTAATGTGGTAGCAGGTTACGTACAAATTTTACTTGGTTACGCCAGTTAATACTTATCATAGAGATTTACCAAAACCTATCTTACATGTGACGTGACTGTATAAATATTTATTATACTATCCGTGCATTGAAACAACATCTTCACTTTGATGGGAGTAAGGTCTGCATACATCTCACCTTCCCAGACCCTACTTGTGGGATTACACTGGGTATATTGTTGTTGTTACCACCCATGCATAAACTTAACTCTCTTTTTGTTTAGTATGAGAACTACAGATACCAGCAGTAGTGTTTGGATCTCTTCATCATTTTGGACGGATAGAAAATTGTAACCCTCAAAGTAGGTCAATAACTACATTTAGGGTCATAATCAAGCCAACAAAATATATGTACAGCATAATTTAATCAGTTATAGTAGGTTGTGAACCATTTATTTTAGATTTCGATATATTTACCTGCAAGTGCCTTTTAACTGACTTGATTGTGTAAATATTTTTTCATTGTAAGTTCACCAAACTTAAAGCTCTATAATGAATGTATCATTCTTGTGATTTTCATCCAGGCCTTCCCAATGGGATCACCTCTAGTACCTGATGTTTCAAGAGCAGTTTTGAATGTGACACAAGGTGACAAGATGGTACACATAGAGAAAGCATGGTTTGGGGAACCAACTTGTTCAGATTCTAGCACTCCACTCTCCTCCAATAGTCTTGGCCTTGATAGTTTCTGGGGACTCTTTGTCATAGCTGCAGTTGCTGCATTTTTGGCTCTGCTTATCTTTCTAATATTATTCATCCGTGAGCATTGGCACATCATAAGACGATCCAATCTATCGTTCCACGAGAGAATTAGAATTTTGGCTAGAAAATTTGACAGAAAAGACTACAGTTGCCATACTTTCAAGAAGAGTGAACTTAGAGATGCTATGGGAGATTCAGGAGATATGGATTGTCCACAAAGTCCACAGGATAACTTGTCAATGCTTACTTCTCCACGAACAAATGGACCGCCAAGTCCAAGCCTTTCTAGTCAGAGTTTCCAATTTTCAGGAGATCAGGAAGCAGCCCCGACTCCCTCTTTGCAAGTAGAGCTTCCAGTAGTTAATACTCAGGATAGGATGAATGTAAATGAGTCCGCTATTGATCTAAATGCAGGGCATTGATATTTTCTCTTATCTAGCTTGAAGGTGGTTAGTTCATCAAAGTTCCAAAGACCATAGCTGATTACCTTATTCTTGTGCTTATAATATGTTAGAAGAAATATTGGTTTCTGATTGGACTGTCCCAAGACAATAGTCTTCTAATTGAGATTCTGATTGATCATGTTAACTGGTGGTACGTAGTACTCGGTTTTGTAAATGATGATGTATAATATTCAGGGGCGGATTTACATTAGGGAGGGGTAGTGGCACCCGCTAACCCCGGCGAAAATTGTGTATATATTGGTATATTCATATTGAAAATATTACAAATATTTAAACTGGCGCCCGTAATAACAAAAGCTCTTGGGGTGCCAGTGCAAGGGTCTTTGCTTTCTCCCCCAAATACTTTTTTCAGATTTTATGCATAGTTATACTCCCAGACTCCCATGTGTGCCTACATAGCCTCCCATTTAAATTGCATCTATTTTCTTTTTATTTCTCTCTCTCATTAATTATTTGACTTGCTTTTATAATTAAGACAACAACTTTTGACTTTTCTTTTAAATTTTTATTTCATTGACCTATTTTACACCAACATAATATTTTCCCCCAAATCAAAAATCAACAATTCTTTACCCCAATTATAAACTAGCGACTCCTTCCCCCCATATGGCCTCCAATCCAAAATCAAAAAAGTCCTGCTCCTTCCCAACAATTTTCAATGAAAAATCAAGCTTGCTAGAGTGTTGGCCAAGAACTCCCTCCTTTTGTAAGGCTTTTACTTCTTTTTTTATTTTTATTTATTTCCTAGTCCTATTTGGTAATTTTTTTTCTTTATTTCATATGTCTCCTATTTCAATTATTTTATTTGTAAATTTGTATTTTACTTTTTGCTAATGTAAGTAACGATATCATCATTGACCATTTTTAGAGTATGAGAATTCGTCGAGGACAATTGTAAATGAATAATGTGTATTTAGTATTTATGATATAAATACTATCTTTTGGAAGTTTTAATCTTGTCTCCTAGCGTTAATATTGCATTTTTTAGTTTAATCGATTCATGTACGAAAAAAAAAAATTTGACAATGTAAATATCGACACATTTACGTTTAAACCAATATGGCACCCGGTACCTTCGAATCCTGGATCTGCCCCTGATAATATTGTATATACATGAAAGAATAAAATTCGGAGAATGAAGCCTAATCCATACATATATACATACATACATGCATACGTATGAAAATTAAGAACGATCAATGAATGTATACAAGCATATACAATTCATGTTAGGATAATTAGCTACTTTTAACCTTCCAGTTGTGAGTTACATGGGTTGAAGAGTAAACATCATGATGTTATTACATTTTCTTATATTACTTTGGATTTGTTCATATGACTCCCTTCGACTTATAGACAGTAACCATGATCCATAGTCTCGAAGTACTCTTTCAAAGAGAAGTTTTAGGAAGTAAAAATTATATTCAAATAAAGGTTTCTCGAAGTGAAAACTCGTTTAGTACGTAATTGCAGGTCTTTTGTTATGTTGTGCACCAAAAATTACTTTAATTGTTAACTCTTCCAATAAAATAAAAAAGAAAAAATTGAATATAGCTCTAACTTTAGATTTTAGAATACAGAATTCTTAAAATTAAAATAGCAACGTTTAGTAAACACCTAATTTTAGACTGAGGGTTAAAGGGTTACACCTTTCATCAAGTTTAAGAAAACAGGCTGCTAATCCCCAATAAAGGGACTGTAGCTCTAAGAACACACGATACTTGATATCTTGGCCAACCGGGACCGAAGAGAGGTTATGGGCACCAAATATAGAGGCAAGCACTAAAACAGATGGCCCAATCTGAAAAACAATTTGAAACTCTCTTCTTATAAAGCGGATTGTTGTGGCGCACATATATTCCTAATAACCATAATAAAAAATAGTAAACAGAGAGACTTTAGGAATATCTTCAAAAAATGCTAAAATGTAAAAGAATGCTTATGTCTTTTATCATTTTAAGATCAGCCTCACTGTATTATGTAGATGCAGCCAAGTCATCTAATTTTCAGGCTCGATTGAAGTGCCTATTTAATCTTTCCGAGTATACTAGTGTAATCTTCACTATTTCTCGGATGTTAACCTTTGTTTTTTTCAACAAGGCAACTTTTTCTTGTATGATCTTTCTTAGTCGTAGAGTTAGACTGGCGACTGATGTCAAGAAGCCTACAAAGGCGACTTGAATAGTGTACATTTTGTTTGTAAAAACGACTAAGTAGGTGATGATAGAGTTCAAGACTTGAAACTGTAAAAAAACCACTGATGGTTCTAATTGCTTTGGTTCTAATTGCTTAAGCAGAGCCAAAGCAAGTGCACCAGCGACTAACATGAACAGAAAAACCTGTTTGGATAAGCGAATATCATTAAAATGACCATCATGTCTTTGGTCTTGATAGCAGTTCTAAGCATTCATTAATAGCTCAAGCGTAAAGCCACTAAAGAAGTTTTAAGCCCAAAGAGTCGAAGGACCTCAAAATATTACTATTAGTTAAATTTATTTGGTAAGAGTTCTTTTAAGTGAACAAACTGATCGTCATTTGTTTCAATACACTATATTTGTTATAACCGTCAAAATTTTATTGGCAAATGTGAGTTTAATTTAGAGATCCAAAATATTAGACAATGTTTTACTACATAAAACTTTTTTTTTTAAATAGAAAAAATTCAAAGCTTTAAAAAGAATGTTTGCCACATTGTTAATGTCTTGACTTAATCCATTGTCTAAATCGAACGTGTTTATTTATTCACTAAAAAGATATATAATAAATTAAAAAAGGTTAATTTATAGCTTTACATCTAAAAAAATTAGAAAAATGAAATTGAAAGTAAAATATAATTCATGTTACTTAAAATTATGCCACCTTATTATGTTTTGGCTTTATGTCCTCGATCTTATTGAGTCCGATTTTGTATGTTAAGACACAATAAATGCACTAATTTTAGTTGATACACACTGAATCTATATATGTCCGTACCCAATAATAAGAACCCTGAAATTTGGGGAGTGGGTGTTGGGTGTTAACTTTCCTCTTTGAGGAGGTGCATTTTTTTTTTAATTTTGTTAAGGTGAAGGCAACAATAGTAGTAGTCCACGCGGGTCCATTGGAGCACCTGATTTTTCAACGTATATTCGTTAGATGGTCCTACCAGACCTGACCATAAATTGGAATAATCAATGCCCCAATGGTATACGCAAGTGTTTGAAGTACTAGTAGCATTTTCAGTCTACTGAAACGTATAAAAAAATACTTTTGGAGCAGTATTAGAAGTTAAAATTTGACCATAAACTGCATCATCACTAGTATTTTAAAAAGTCAAAGTTCGTACAACCAAAATGCTAAACGTAATAGTGTAATGTCTCCGCCTCCTCCGGTGGTCCACCCACGGCCAACAGACCAACACCAAAATGGAAGAGTTATAGCAAAGAAAAGCCTCAGAGCAATGTTCTCTTGACTTATTACCTATTCCTTTTCAGTTCATTTGAATTGGCAAATGGAAATAATCATTTCTGTTTCCCTTTTTTGGGATATTATGTGAAGTGATTCTGTACTCCATTCCAAAGTACAAAATATGAGATATTCACGTCTCCGTGCCACCAGGTTATATATGACAATATCTGCTAAGCTGGTCAATAGATGAAAATCTGTCATTAAAACGATACAACTATATTACTTCATTAAACGAGATGTGCTCCCTCGAGTATAGAAAAAGATATGCTTAGAGAAAAGCTTCCCATGGAGGTCCCAATATTGTGAAATATGTTCTGCAAATCAGAATAATTTGATTGTACTTGATTTAGTCACCCTTTTTTATTTCCTCAAACCCTTACATGTGTAAAACGGGTGTGTCATCAACTTTCTACATGTACAAACTACAAAACTATACAACATTTTTCACAAGGCCATTTGTATAAGTATGAATAAACTTTTGAATTGTTTCTCTCCATGTTTCAACTCTTGGATAGGATGGAAAAACGGCTAAAATTTGCCACCTATTTCTCATGAATTGCCAGGATATCTAGAATATGTTTTATGCCTTGGAAATTTTCAAGCTTCACATTCTATATTTCGACTTTCCATTTAAAGAACTTCAATCCTTTTTCTAAGTGACATTCATGTCCAAACACAGATGAATTCAAATACCTTTGTTTAATTACCTTCTACTTCAAATACTCATAAATTAAAAGTTCAACCAAATGATATCCAAACGACTAACTTTTGAGCACTCTATCTTTTAGTTGACTTAAGAATTAAGATCTATGCATCTACAACTCATCAAGTGACTTCATCTCTGTCCCAGGCAAACTTTTATTTTTTTTTGGCCTAAACAAATGGTTCCTAATATCTCTGAAAGAGGCCTCTAACAGTATCATCTCATTTTTGTTTTCCAACTTGTAGTACTTCAAACGATATTATTACTCCCACTGTCTCATTTTGTTTGTCATACTTTAAATTCCTTATTTGTCCATCCCAAAAAGATTGTCATATTTTTAAATTTGGTAATAATTCAACTCTAAAGTTACTTTTTGACTCATTCATAGCCACACAAATATTCATGGCTTATTTTAGACCACAAGTTTCAAAAGTCTTCCTTACTTTATTAAACTTTATGCCAAGTCAAACTATGACAAACAAATTGGGACGGAGAGAGTACTAGTTATGGTGATTATGTTATGTGTATATATAAACTAAAACAAAAAACGACTAGAAAAACAAAAGAAAAATGTATCCTTTTAATAAAACTCTTGTTTCTTTGGAAGAAATAGACTATGACGAGACCCTTTCCGCATAGGCAAATGTCATTTCTATTACTCTCTTATATTTCTTAGCTACAGGGAGACCTATTGCTCAAATTTGCATAGTACTATGTTGCTGGTTTGGGGTGCTAAGCATATAGGCATGCTCTGTAGTCGGAGTTAGATTTTTGGAGCGCAAGGAAGATATGCTTTTACAATGATTTCTAACTTATGTTACATATCAGAACGTTCCTAATTAAACATTGCCCAAGATTTAATAACTCGAAATGGCACATATCGAATAGGCCCCTTCTCTGTGGCGCCACACAGTTCCAGGTGATAGCATACTGCACGTTTTGTGTCTTGGCTGTGTCAGGCAAATCTTATAATAAAATCTTTCTCTGGCACGAGTAGTTTCGATGTCAACATTAACATTTAACCATTAAAGGTTACGAAACCCTTCTCAGAATCTCAAGGTAACTCCCAAAATATCTTGAGTAAAACATGACATGAATATATGAAGTGATTACTCAATATAATTCTTTAATCCATGAAACTTGATATATAAAATCACGTAAATTAAATATAACAAAATATGAACATAAATGTATAAAATTTCATGATAAACTCTTGAACATTAATTAGAATAGGGTTTAGCTAATATGCATTCTCTCGCTCCAATTAAACACATATTATCTCTTTAAGATATTTTATCAAATACTTTATAGACATGCTTTAGTGAGTAAAACCTCTTTAGTAAAGGGTTATATATATCAACTCACCTCGATTACTCCTCGAGTCTAAACGTAGCTCCAATCTCTATTTTAAAAGGTAGTTTTGGGAATCACCCCGGGGCGGGGCACTTGCAAAACATCCTGAGACTCTCGGACGGGGCTTAGATCCGTGAGGCTTACGCCTCAAGCGCCCGACGATACGTCCAGCGCACGCCCAACGCTCAACGCTCGGGACTCACCTTATAGAACTTATGAAAATGATCTGTCCAATTCCCCAATCAAGATTGTTCGTCCACAATTTTTTTTTTAAAATGAAGTTATAGAAATTCAATGCTAGTAATAGTTATTAATCCCACTAAGTAGATTAAAATAATATCATACGATTGGAATAATGAAAGTCTATTGAGTTTTGTATAACCACATTTATATACTTCAATGGATATAAAACCATCACTAAACAAAACTTGATTAAACTTCTCATGCCATTTCTTAAGTGTATGTTTTAACTCATATAGTGATATTATCAATTTCAAACTTTTATTTTCTCGACTCGCCTCTATGCAACCCCCTCAAGTTGCTCCATCAATTTTCTCCTCAAAAATCACTTTACAATTTTAATATTCATATGGGAATAAATAAATTACGAAGATATACCAAAGCAAATAGAACACATATAGAGAAAATTTCTATAATCAAATAGTCAATCTTGTATACTAAATAAAAATTGCAGCAACAAGCTTTGCTTTTTTAATTTATCAATAAAGTCATTGAGAATAAAAGCTTCATTTAAATAAATAGTTTGGCTCCCAAATATTATTTTGTGAAATATAATTTTATCCAACATCAATGGCATCTTTTCAAAATATTGTAGGAGAAGAAACAACATATAAAAATATTTTTAGAATCATAATCAACAAGATAGGTGTAGAAACTATAGCTAAAATATTTTCCTTTCTTCTCTTACTTCTCACCAAATCATTATTTCCAAAATCATTTTGAACAATGGAGCCACAAGAAATAGTTTCATTTTGAGCAAAAACATGAAAAATATTAGAGAAAATATATTCTCCAAATTCAGCACTCTTTCTTTCAATAATAGTATTTAACACTCACATCACTATTAATCACAAGGAATTTATATACAACACTATTATTAGAATACTCAAAAATCACATTATAGATGTCTTAGACTATTTTCTTTGCTAACGATTATGTAGCATATCATAAGCAAGACACCCCAACACTTCGAAATATTTCAAGTTAGGGAGATAACCTCAAAAATTAAACATTTATTTCCATAATAATCATTAAGCAAAATATATTGACCCACCTTTGTAAGATCTAACTCTATTGATCTTCTAATACAACTAATTTTCTACTTCAGACTTATACTAGAACCATTTTCAAAGCTTCAACTTTGTTTATAGGTTTGTATATCTAGGAAAAGTCATCCATCTTTTATCAGTGTTAAGTAAATCTAATAACTCGGATTCTCTGAAAATATATACACATATATGACTTCCTAGAGCTGAGCTTCAACACAAATCTCACATTAGTCTAGCCATTAATATTCACATATTTTTCCTTAGTAGTCTTGTAACTTCTCTCTTTTGGTTTCATTGTTTGTTTCCTTTGCTCCTAGTTCGCTTGTGTGTCCTTATTCGTTCTTTGGTGTCTTATAAACTCCATTCCGAACCTATACTTGGACGTGCTAGTTGGTGTTCATTTCATTTTGGTTCCTATAAAGGGGATAAGTCTAGGATTGAGAGGAAAAAGGCTAAGAGTGGTGAGAACAATAGAGTGTAGTCATAAAAGCCAAAGACCTTGAGTATATACACGAGTGGAAAGAAAATTGAGTGAACATTACTTGAGTGATACACGTGAGGGAGTGAACTTGTGACGTCCTTTACTCTTATTTATCATAGATATGGCGTCGGATGATGATTGTGGAGGGTATAGTTCGTGTGGAGATGATGAAGACTATAGTTCTTATGATGGTGATGACGGTTATTGGTATGATGATTCCGGGAACTATGGTACGTATGAGGATGAAGCGGGTCACTATGATGATTGTGAGGTTGATGAGGACTATGAAGCTCATAATGATGAATGTGTTGCTCCTTATGCCTCTAGTCAAGAATCTGAAGATGGTGACGCTTCAAGGTATAATGTTCCTACTTACTCTTCTCGTGGTGAATTTGAACATGATGGTAGTGACATAGAGAGAACGGATGATGAAGTTGATAATATGAATTTTGTATATGCATTTTCTCTTGGTGTTACTTGTGGTGTACAGGGGAGTAGTAGAGGTCCTTCCATTAGTATGGGAGGAGGAGGTGGTTGTTCCATGGGAAAAAGGAGGATTGTCTATCCTACTTGTGCTAAAGGGGTTAATGCTCCTAATTCCCATGTGAAGGGTGGAGTGAGAAGTAGCGATGCTCTTGCTACCACAGGCTTATATGGTTCTAACAATGCTAGGAGTGGTGCTATTTACTATGAGACCCCTTCCTTGACTTTCAAAAACACTTTTAATGTTGGGAGAGTGACGGGAAGTGGAAGTTTCACTAGCAATCTTGCTAGTAGAGGAGGGATAAGGGAGACCCGAGTTGTTGGTGTTGATAGTCATGGGCATTCAAGTTCTTCCTTAGATGCATCTCTACAACACTTGGGTAGACATAGGTTCGTTGTTGAGGTAGATGGTATTGGAGGATACTTGCTCAAGATTGGTGACACCGATGCCAATTACATTAGCACTTCGTTGGTCACTAAGCTAAGGATACCCTGCGATACTTTAGAGCATCCGTATGAGTATAATGGAGTTTGGGTTTCTAAGGAAGCCTTGGTGTTCATATCTCATGGGAGCTATAAGAATCATGTTTGGTGTCACGTGTATCCCATGCAGGATATTGTTGTATGGCTAGGTGGCCCATGGTTGCAAAACAAGAGTGTGCAATATAGTGTTTTGAAGGATACGTATCTTGTGGGCACAGGGCAAAGGGTTTATGACTTTGTGCTTTATCGGGCGAGAGGCCAATTGCCTACTAGTGCACCTTCTTTGGCTATGCAAAAGAGCAAGGAGCAACAACCTCATTCCATGAATGAAAGAGTGCAATCAAGAAGTCCTTCAAACAAAAGCAATAGTGGGACTAGTGCTACAAAAAGGTTGACAAGTGTCAACAAGGTGAACCCGAAACCACAAGCTTCCAAGCCAAGTGGTTCACCAACAAAGAAGAAAGAGACCTCAAGCGATGAGTCTCTTAGTCCTAGATTCTGGGTTAATGTTAAAAGTCCACCTCCGGCTATGGGTATTCTTGGGCCTCGTCCCAATTCACCCGAATTTGAGAGACAAAAGATTGAGAGGAGTAAGGGAGTGACTGGTGACATTCCTCGAGTGGAAAAAGGAGAGGATGTGTTGAGTGATGTGAGTGGGATGTCACTACCCGAATCTACACCCAACCTTGAAAAGAAAATGAGGGAAAAGAAACAGGGAAAAAGAATTATTAAGAGTGAGGACACCCCTTATTCTAACCTTAACCCTTTATCTTTTTCTTCTACTTGTTTGGCTTCTTGTGAAGGTATTCTTAGAGGCACACCAATAGCGCCTTAATCATGTTCCAAAAAGGAAGGGCAAGGTGCAGAAGATCTTCAAAATGTGAACTTCAAGGTGAAGGAAAAATTCATGACACTTCAAGTGCATTGAGTGAGCAAGATAGCCACTCAAAGGTATGTGAAAGTTCTCCCCTTGAACATGTTACTTCCTTGTCATGTGATAGTGTTTGTGGAAACTCTATACTAGTTGATGAATTGTGTGATTACAATATGTTTGCAACTAGTGTAGAGTCGGTTGGTCAACTTGTGTGTGATAGTGAACCACTACTAGAGAGGAATGATAAGCCACATCATGATGAGAGCTCGGTTTTCATTGAACCTCTCTTAAGTGAAGAATGTGTAGTTGACCTTGCTTGTGAACCTTGTTATGACACCCCACCTATATTTTATAAAGGGGAAGACGAGTTGAATGAATATCCTATTCTTTCCCTTGATGAATTGCTTGATAATGGTGGACCTATGTGTCGTAATGAGGATGGTTGTGACCTTGAGGAGTCCCTAAAGTGTGAGATGGATCGATTTGTTTTTGATGAATCCTCAAGTGAGAGTGAAGAACCTAGTCTTGATGCTATTCTTTTATTTGACCATAAAATTGAGGTGCATGCTTTTACATTCTCCTTGTCTGAAGATAATCTCAATTGTGATAGTGAATTGTATCGGACTAGGGTTGGTAGTAAAATAGAACCTCCATGGTTTGTGAAGTTAGGCTCTATGGATGATCCATTGTTAGGAACTCTAAGTGGGATGAGTGGTCTTGATATTGGTTGCATTGGACCATCTTCTAGTAGTCCTAGCCTTCATTGTGTGGACTATAATGATGAAGGACCTATTTTGGAGACCTTCCTTTGGAGTTTGTCAAGTGAGAGAGATTGTCTTGGAGTTGGATGTGGAGGTGATGAAGTCACTCTTGGTGTGTGTGTAAGAGTGCTTCCAAGAAGGGGAGTGGAGTGATAGATGTTAGTTGCCAATTGAACTATTTTATTTACTCCACCCCACATGTTGATCACACCTTGGGTGTTAGGCATGCCAAAGCTAATGTGTCACATTGTGATAACATTGAATTGAAGACTTGGTGTGTTGATCATAAGCTTAGGGGTCATAAGGAATTTTATTGCTATATCTTGCATGTTCCATATCCTATTGATCTATTTGCTTGTTCTTGTGTTGGATGCACCTTTCTTTGGAGTCAAGTACTTGTTGTTTCCTTTGGAGACATAAGCTTATTACTTGTTATTGATGCTTGGCTCTATCATAAGAGTGTGTTTTCCACAATTTTGGGCATTAACCTACTCTTTGAGTAGGAAGTTCGTTTGTCTTTGCCTTGCTTGTAGGTCTTCTTGGCTTGATTTCGAGGACGAAATCCTTTTAAGAAGGGGAGAATGATGCAATTCGGATCGGTATCCAAAGCCGTGAGGAGCTTACACTCAACATGCGGAACTTAGGACGCTTCAAAGAGAGCTTGGGAACCAGGATTCAAGTCAAGGAAGGCCAAAAAACCAAGATGCGAGCTTGCTGGACTGCTGGAAAAGCAATGCCCTGCGCGATCGCGAGCCTCTCTGCGCGATCGCGAGGAAGGATTATTTTGTTCTGCGCGATCGCGATGAAGGATCGTTCAGACAACTTTCCAAAATTGGCTGAAAGGGCATTTTTATCAATTTATTAGGCTTAGGGCTCTAGTCATTTTACACTTGTGTATGGGAAAACTATATAAGCTTCCCTTAGCCCTTTATTTCATTTAGTTAGTTTTTGATTGAGGATAGAGATAGATTAGGTCGAGCCTTATCTTGTGAAAGCCCGAGGCTTCAAGGATTCCTTTGCTGGGAACCGAGTGGATGTCATCCTAGTATGGATCCTCGATAGGTTCAAGTTTCTTTCTCTCTCTCGGATATTCAATCTTGTTTGAATCGAATATCCTTTCTTTCTTCTATTTCTGTCCTTTCCCGTTCCCATTTTCTTGTTGTTATGTTTACTTTATCGCTTCCGTTCCTTTATCTTGCTTCTGCGTAGTTTGGTCCGTATCAGATTATATAGAGAAAAATCTTATAAATTTTAATTAATTTTATGTGGTAACTATGAGCACTTCTTTTTATGCTAATTTGGGGGTAAAGGAAAAATTGAGAAGATATTATTTCTCAATTATATATGTGCTCAAATAATATGTAGTCTAATGCATTTGTTGATTTTTACTAGATCTGATTATGTGTGAAGGTTGAGTAATCACACTCATAATCCTAACTGTGGTCATTGGAATGCATTGACAATGAGTCTTATAAAATATTTGAGAGGTACCATGAACTATGGTATTTAATATAGTGGATTTACATTATATTAGAAAGATACAATGATGATAACTGAATGATCTTTGATTCAGTCGAGATAAAATCTACTAATTGTTACGTGTTCACCCGTTGTGGGGGTGCAATATTATGGAGATCGGCCAAATAAGTCAACATGAATTTGTGGCTTTGGAGTTGGCTGATAATGAGACTAAGTGGTTAAGAAACTTCTTAGTAAATATTCCTAATGAAATAATCAATTATTTTTTGTGTCTATACTTTGTGGTTGCCCAACAACAATAGCTGTAGTGAAAAAAAAAATATTTGTTGGAAAAAGTAGACACGTTTATTTGAAACATAATGTGATAAAACAGCTGTTTTGAGATGGAGTTATTTTCATAAATTATTTGATCTCAGAGGTGAATTTGGCCGATTCACTGACTAATTAAAAACATCAAGGGGAAGAAGACTTATAAATGTTACCTAGAGAAATATCAACAATGATGGTAACCCAACCTATGTGATTGGAGATCCCATGAAGTATATTCATATGGGTAATAATAAGTCATTAGTTGACTCACTATGCACTATAAAGTTATGTCTCTTCCTATGGTGTGTGAATATAGTGCAATTTCTGCAAGGCAAAGTGAGGCTGAGTATCAACTCTTAATCCAAATTATATCTTTTATAGATGGTGTATTGCTCTGCAAAATACACTTGATGATTGGACCTAGGGGTGACTAGTGGTCCGGTCACAGACCGAATTTTTTCCGGTTCTAATCCGATCTGGCCACTGAGAGGGGTGGGGATCGGACCATTAATGGGTTGCCGGTCCGGTCCACTCTGGTTAAAAAAATTTGAGCCGGTTCGGGACCGAAACCGGCGATCGTTTTGTCGGTCGGTCCGCTTGACGGTTTTATATTTTTTTTAAAATTTTTTTTCTTTAGGCAAATACAATGCAAATTAAAATTGAAAATTGAAAAACTAAACAATTTATTAATGAAAGTAAACACCATTTGTAATAATTATGTAAATTATATTTTTTAATGAAACAAAACAATTATGTAAATTATATTTTTTAAATTATTAATGTAAAGTAAACACTAAACAAACGTTGAGATTGGAAAAGAAATACACACAATTTATTGAAAATTCGGGAAATACATAATTGAAATGACAAAAACAAACTAGAAATTGAAAATTACAAAGATGCTAAATCAACTAGAAATTCGAAAAAAAACATAATTGAAATGACATAGAAAATTCCTTAACCATTTCTTCAATTATTATGCAGATATATGCCCCCCACTCGACGACTCCATTCGAAATTATGTTGTTTTTCTAAGTGCGATATAAGTTTCTTCGTCTCACCCAATAAGCTCCACTCTTTTTGACAAAGTCTACATTTAGCTTTGTTAGCTTCTCTATTATACTCCATAAATTCCCAAACTTCAGAGTGACATCTTCGTTCCGGACGTGGTCTAGGACTGGGAGCAGCGGGAGAAGCGGGAGCTTGATTTTCAGCCATTATAATGGTTTGGATTTTGGAAGAAATTTAAAAAATAGCCTTTGAGAGTAATTTGAGAGATAAATTGATAGAAAGTGCTTGATTTTCAGCCATTATAATTGTTTGAACTTTTGAAGAAATTTAAAAAATAGCCTTTGAGAGTAATTTGAGAGATAAATTGATAGAAAGTGTTGAATTGTGTGATATAATGATGAAATAATAGGGTATATATAGATAAAAATAGGCTGGTGGTTCGGGGGGGAGGGGGGCGTTTAGGGGTGGGGAGCTGGTTGCCAAAAATAGCCGTTTTTGCCTGTTGGCCAACGGCTATACTTGAAAGAGAGCTGTTGGCCAATTCAAACTGCCGGCCCGGTCCGGCAGTCGGCCCAATGTTTTTTTTTTTTTGTTTTGTTTTTTTTTTCCTTTGCGTTTTATTTAAAGTGATGGATAATTTGAAAAATATAACAACAAAATATTATCAAGTTTGTATGTATGTTTGAAATGTTTAGTTTATTTCAATGTTTAAAGTTTAAATTTAGAATTAAAAAACTTGTAGTATTTTTTTAAACTTTGAATTAATGAAATTTATGAAGTGATGATTCAAAGTTCAAACTTTTGAATTAATTTGTTAAGTTTAAAGATCAAACTTTTGAATTAATTTGTTAAGTTCAAAGTTCAAACTTTGAAGTAATTTTATAAAAATCAAATTTGAACTAATTTACAAACTAGTAATTAATTGTAGTATTTTTGCGCAAACTATAAATTAAAAACAAAAAATATGAAGACAATAGTTGTGATAGAATTCGAAAACTTGGAGCAATTTTATTGAATTGTTTAAGACATAAGTAGTGCAACTGCAATACATACTAAATGACACGACCCGGAATCCGGCTAGGCCGTGCGGGCACCCGACATCCTCCCCTAGACCTGTCGGGCGAACCCTTACCAATTAATTTAGGAAAATAAATATAATTCAATTCATAAATAAGAACAAAACTTAGAAAAAGTACAGACATACTGATATCTCTAAGCTGTATAAATGAAATTACAGCTGACTACCCAACATACTAGGTGTAGGGCTATCCAGACTAGACATTTAAGAGTAGGAAAGAAGACAGATACCTCCTGAAGGGAGCAAAATACAATTGAAATAATAAACAATAAACTGGTGGCCATCCGGAATAAAAGCTGGCTCACCCTGATAGCTGAAGTCGTCTTCGCTCCTTCACAACGTGGCGAACTCAATCCTGGAGCGAACCTGCCGAAATGAAATAGATAGACAAGAAACAAACAACAAACAAGGGTGAGTCAAAAGGACTCAATAAGTGGGGCAGACTAACCACCTCAAAGAATAGGATAGCTAGCCAGGGAGCAAAGGAACAGATAGACCAAATTCCCCATATTTAAATTATAAAAAGGCAGAGCCAGATAATAACCGGAAACATGTAAGAAACTTATAAACTCAACCAAGGATGCGAGCCAGAAACATATCAACAATAAGCAATGCACATATAAGTAGAACAGTAGTCATGTACCGCAAGTCTACACAATGGTATAAATTGAGATGAAATGAAATGAAGTGAGATGAAATGAAATGAAATATAATGCAAAGGGTCACATGTGCTTAAATGAATGCAGCGGAATCCTCCTGCCCTCAGTATAATGCAATGGAGCGGAATCCTCCTGCTCCTAGGACGGAATCCTCCTACCCTCAATATAATGCAATGGAGCCGAATCCTCCTGCTCCTAGGGCGGAATCCTCCTACCCTCAATATAATGCAATGGAGCGGAATCCTCATGCTCCTAGGGCAGAATCCTCCTACCCTCAACATGATGCAATGTAATGCATATGAATGACATATAATGCATATGAATGCAATGTGATGCAATAATAACCCTTCACCAGTACAGGACTCTCATCGACAGCCGGGAAGTAGATGCCAACTTACAGCCAGAGTACAATGCTCAGATCCTCAATGCAATACCAACAACAGGACATAACATATAATATACAATGTAAATCCAAAGCTAAGGCATAATGAGTACACCTATCGGCAGCTACACACGTAAGGAACACGTGGTAGAAAATACACGAGGCCAGGTGCCTCCAAAGAAATCCAAAGCTAAGGCCTTGTTAGAAAGTTAGCACTGCTAATCGAAAACCGCTTTGTCCTTTGGATTCATTGCCAAACGATCCCACTCTATTCAATAAGCAAAAAAATATATCAAATCAGGGTAAAGACTTCATTCCTTACGTCTTAGGGCAATCCGGTTAGGAACCTGATACCCCATTCACATACGCAATATGCAGGCCAGGCCTATGTACAGGGTTTAAGGTCATATAACCAAACCCTAAATAAATTACAATTATATGTTGCCCATAACTCATTGAGTACGAATATATAATCAGTTCCACTATCGGGGTCCAATTGACCCTTTAAACTATCAGTTGAACTTATTAAAACAATGTCTAATATCCCAATTTTTACCGTCAAAATATATTCAAACACACGTAATAAACTAAAATAATACATTAAGATCATTACCTGAATGTTTCGGAGTGAAAATTCTATCTTTTTCCGGCTCTTTTCTCATTTTCTGGCATTTTTCTCTTCCTCCCGTCATTTCATTTTCTTTCTCTTTCGAATACTGTTCATGTTTCTGTTTTCCATATGTAACCACCATTTCTATTTTTTTTTCTTTTATTTTATTTTCTTTTCTTTTCTTTTCTCGACGAAAATTGAAACGGTACCCTATGATATTCAAAATAATTCCAACATTTTCATACAAGTTATACAAAATATATGTAACACACTTGCTAAGACGGATCTCAAATCGGGTTCCCGAAACTCAAGATGAGAATTTAAATAGAAAAAAGTCAAATTATTTAACTTTCGGCATTTTAGCGGAAACTAGCCGAACAACCTCGAAATTCACTTTTGAAAAATCACAAAAGTCAGAAATAATCATACGAACCTAACGACGCTTTCGAATTTCGAATCGGAGCTCGTTTGCCAAAACCGAGCTCGAAAATTTCTTTTTAATATTTATCGATAATAAAAA
Organism: Petunia secreta; assembly: GCA_029990175.1. Lineage (NCBI taxonomy): Eukaryota > Viridiplantae > Streptophyta > Magnoliopsida > Solanales > Solanaceae > Petunia > Petunia secreta. The sequence goes on along the minus strand of JARKIP010000038.1, from coordinate 18,442,092 downwards.
CTAAAACCTTCTTCCGATGCCTACCAAACGAGGTCTGAATTAACTCAAATTTTATAGACTACGAATATTTAAAAATTATCAGCACGCCAATCGGAGTCCTAACTTTTGAAACAACTGACTGATGTCATTTCATTCTACTCCACTTAGACTCTCGTTCGTCCTCGAACGAGCTTGAGTCTAGAGCAAAATTCACACAGACAACAAGAGAACTTGCACAACCTTCATATGCTATATTGGAGCCTTAACTCCTGATTACAGGATCAGAATTATAGTACGCACATCGTACTTTTGGAATAAAATATATCTGGATAATATGATAATATCATTGCACAGCTTATTCTGACTAAGCTGATCCTTCCTCGATCACGAGAAGAGAGTTTTACATTTTCGAAGCAAAGATACACGGAACTTTGAATGGGTTAACATGATTCAGCCGATAATCACCTCTTCGATATACCTTTCGATATAGAACAGGTCGATGGAACTAAGAATTAGCCCACGCTTGATGCAATAGGGGGAGCTTTTGAAGTACCTTGTCACTACACACTATAGAAGATTTGATGCAAGCTATATCATTTTAACGAACGCACTATGCAATATCTCAGTTGATGTTAGTGTTGTTCTGCAAGCTCCTTGTGAGAATGTAGTTACTCATATCCTAATGTATGTCAAAGGTTCATCTAAACAGGGTCTATCATATAAGGTTAAGGATCATGCAAATACTACTGGATAGTATGATGCAGACCAGGAATGATCTCCAGACGGAACATCTACTTCAGGGTATTGTCTTTGAATTGGAAATATTATGAGTTGAAAAAGTGAAAATAAAAGAGACATGTAGTTGGACCATGAGCTAAGGTAGAATACCAGCAACAAAGTTGATTACATGTGCACTTATAACGCTAAAGTAACTTCTCAAAGAGTTGAGGTGTGAAGGAGATATGCCAATGATGGATGGAAGATAAGCTACACTAGACCTTTAACTCTAAATTTTCCTAAAGTAAAACAACCTCAGTATGAGGATCCAGTTCTAGTTGAGTATAGACAGATAGCCATAAGAAAACCGGAGTCACCATACAGGATTACTACTGACGGTGTTCTCATGTATAAATATAGACTTTGTGTTCCTGATGTTGCAGATTTGCGTGGACAGATTATGATAGATGCACGTTATTCCAAATACACTGTTCATCCAGGTTCGGCTAAGATGTACCATGATCTTAAGCAGATTTATTGGTGGGACGGAATGAAGTATGGCATAGCAGAATTTGTGGCTCAGTGTTCTAATTGCCAGTAAGTTAAAGTCGTATCATCTTTCCAGACTTTATGCTTTCAGCAGATAGGTACGTATATATGATCAGGTTGCCAGCTTATCTCTAGCATTAATAGATTATTAGTAGGTTTAGCAATGATCGACACTCATTGTAGGTCTCTGTCGTGGCCTTAGGTTGGGTCGTGACAAAAGTGGTATCAACGATTTAGGGATTTAGTATTACCATTCAGTATTTGGAGGAAGACTCCTTCACTTAAAGCACAAACTCATGCAGCTATTTGAATAGGAATACCCATCCCCGCACAGTCTGCTGGACTAAAGAAAATTTAGCTAAAAGTTGAATGTAGGCAGACCTAAGCTACCAACTATCCTTTCGAGTTGCCAAACAGCTGCAACTCTCGAGTTCGCAACTCCATACCTTTGCCGTAAACACCACCGCTTGATGGATGGTACTTCTATTACCCTTAGAAGCCTTGAAAAAAAATAATATGCTTAGCCGGCTACAATAACACGTACTGTGGCTCAACACAGGGAACATCACAAGCGGCTACCAACCGTCCAAGCTCACTAGTGCCGGACGAAGAAGAAATGAAAATAGACCGAGGATAGAAATAATTAGAGCTTCAGGAAGCTCATCTTCTTATTTGCTTGGCTACCAGAGCTAGAGTACATCCGAGTCGGCTAACTAAAGAATCACAATTAAAGGAATAGACATTAAATGAGCTTTATGGAACAACATTCATGCAAATTTAACCTTCTCATAAGAAGAGAACTCCAACAATTTATCAGTAAACTCTTTTATAACTGAGAGAAGCTCATAAAATAACATGACTTTACTAGCGTTTCGAACCAAGAGGAGACACATAGATCGAATATTACTTACTTATCACTTTGCACCGAAAGTAACGGTGACACTTTCTGATGGTGACGAATTAGGATCCTATTATCCTACCAACATTGAATTCCGACGAGAGAGGTAAACTGATTTGACATAATATAGAAGGTGGCACAAAAAGATACCAAGCAGACCATACCGACACTCTCTCCCAAATTTCTCACATTTAAACCAGATCAACTAGTAGGGTCTCACAAATGCCAGGAATAAATCATACCAGAAGCTCGCCCTCTACCGCAGCTAATTCTTAATAGAAACAATATCCAAGGAAACCATGGAAACATGATATGACAAACCATTTCCAGATCGATCGGAAGAATCAAATCTTACTCACATATAAGGGAAGAAGAAATACATGGGTCTACTACATCGGATGCCTCAGCATCCTGCCAGACTGGCAGTTCATAGAACTGCCTCTGCAGCTAAGTTGAGCCACTATCCTGATAATCACCTTCTGAAGAACCACTTCCACTATGCTCTCAACCTCTACTGGATGGTGACATTTCTCTGGCTGATTAAGATCTAAATAAAATCCCCAACGACTGGGCAGGTGCCTGATGACGAGAGAAAAGACGACTGCCTACTTTCTGGAGTAAGGAAAAACTCCTCAAAGGATAACCAGACTCATGACAATGATAACACCTTTTCGCTGAAAATGAAAGCTGGACAGATTGTTGATAACTACAAAGAGAAAACTGAGTCTAATCCTGATGAACTACTCGTACACTCTAAGAATCACGTGACACAAGCTGAGATAACCTGGAAGGTGACCACCCAAAATAATTCGAACTCTTACCTTCAAATGAGGTATGGTGCCCAGCAGGGCCGCGGGATTTCTCGCTCTCTCGCTCTAGCTCTTCCCGCTCTAACTTATGGTATGCCTCGTACCTTCGAGCAATATCAACAAGGACATCAAATGAAGTCTCAACCTCAATTTCTCGAGCCATCCAGGATCTCAAGGAAGGAGAAATGTCATCAATAAATCTTTGAATCTCTCGAAGGCTCATGGACTAGTTCTAATGCATATTCAGCCATTCTATAGAATTCAATCTCATATTCTGAAACCAACAGGCTAACCGACAGGCTACCCTGTCTAATCTACTCAAACTGGCAACACTCTTTATCTCGCTCGCTACTCGAAAGGAACTTTTTCACAAATCTAAAAGAAAAATTGAACCAAATTAGTTAATAAGAGAGCGGCCCACCAATTCAAGGCTGGATCCATAAAACTGAAAAGATAAATAATCGACACCATACTGCTCGAGATAACCAAGAGCCTGAAAGATATACTGAAATCATTTTTTTTAAAAAAATTTACATATGGATTATTTGATGCATGGCCTAAGAACATCAGGAGGTTAAATTGAGTAAAATAATGCAGCCTTTTCGGATACTCAGACCGAGCTATTACCCGCGCTAGCTAACTAGCCAGAATAACTAGAGGCACAACACATGTTGCCTTCGAAACATAGTTTACTGCAGCAATTAAGACCTGAAATAGGAGCTCCCTGAGACCGAACGTCTCCATCTGCAGCAACCTGATAAGCTGTCTAACGAATAATAGGTTCTTGCGGTATCTGCGTCGCCAAGATTCTCGTAAAAGCATCGTAGAGAGCCAAGGGAACCACAAGGCCCTGCTCTATTGCCCATCGCGAGCTCGTACGGCTGGGACCTCCGTAACTAGATCGTCAGCACGATCAAAACTCTCGGGGCTTCGTCAGTACTAGCCCGAAGCTAGGCTGCTTCGTCTTGAACTTATATCGTTTGCTGATTCGTCGCATGGGGGTTCACAATTACCACGCAGGAATTAACGAATTAACGAAAATACTTTTGAATCCTAGACCGATGCAAGATCAGAAAAGAAGGAAGTGAAACTTCCTAAATGCCATCATAGCCTCTCGTAGATAGTACGGACGTCTACGTACCCATCAGCGAGACTCTACTAAACACTGTCTTAGTCTGGATAGACTTTAAACCGGACTCTGATACCAACTGACACGACCCGAAATCCCGCTAGGCCCTGCGGGCACCCGACGTCCGTCCCTAGACCTGTCGGACGAACCCTTACCAATTAAATTAGGAAAATAAATATAATTCAATTCATAAATAAGAATAAGACTTAGAAAAAGCACAGACATACTGATATCTCTAAGCTGTATAAATGAAATTACAGCTGACTACCCAACATACTAGGTTTAGGGCTATCCAGATTAGACATCTAAGAGTAGGAAAGAAGATATATACCTCCTGAAGGGAGCAAAATACAACTGAAATAATAAACAATAAACTGGTGGCCATCCGGAATAAAAGCTGGCTCACCCTGATAGCTGAAATCGTCTTTGCTCCTTCACAATGTGGTGAACTCAATCCTGGAGCGAACCTGCCGAAACGAAATAGATAGACAAGAAACAAACAACAAACAAGGTGAGTCAAAAGGACTCAATAAGTGGGGCAGAGTAGCCACCTCAAAGAATAGGATAGCTAGCCAGGGAGCAAAGGAACATATAGACCAAATTCCTCTTATTTAAATTATTAAAAGGCAGAGCCAGATAATAACCAAAAATACGTAAGAAACTTATAAACTCAACCAAGGATGCGAGCCAGAAACATATCAACAATAAGCAATGCACATATAAGTAGAACAGTAGTCATGTACCGCAAGTCTACATAATGGTATGAATTGAGATGAAATGAAATGAAGTGAGATGAAATGAAATGAAATAAAATATGATGCAAAGGGTAACATGTGCTAAATGAATGGAGCGGAATCCTCCTGCTCCTAGGGCAGAATCCTCCTGCCCTCAGTATGATGCAATGGAGCGGAATCCTCCTGCTCCTAGGGCGGAGTCCTCCTACCCTCAGTATAATGCAATGGAGCGGAATCCTCCTGCTCCTAGGTCGGAATCCTCCTACCCTCAATATAATGCAATGGAGCCAAATCCTCCTGCTCCTAGGGCGGAATCCCCCTACCCTCAATATAATGCAATGGAGCGGAATCCTCATGCTCCTAGGGCGGAATCCTCCTACCCTCAACATGATGCAATGTAATGCATATTTATGACGTATAATGCATATGAATGCAAAGTGATGCAATAATAACCCTTCACCGGTGCGGGACACTCATCGACAGCTGGGAAGTAGATGCTAACTCACAGCCAGAGTACAATGCTCAGATCCTCAGTGCAATACTAACAACAGGACATAACATATAATATACAATGTAAATCCAAAGCTAAGGCGTAATGAGTACGCCTATCGGCAGTTACACACGTAAGGAACACGTGGTCGAAAATCCACGAGACCAGGTGCCTCCAAAGAAATGGATATAAACACTTACCTTGTTAGAAAGTTACCACTGCTAATCGAAAACCGCTTTGTCCTTTGGATTCATTGCCAAACAATCCCACTCTATTCAATAAGCAGAAAAATATATCAAATTAGGCTAAAGACTTCATTCCTTACGTCTTAGGGCAATCCGGTTAGGAACCTGATACCCTATTTGCATACGCAATACGCAGGCCAGGCCTATGTACAGGGTTTAAGGTCACATAACCAAACCCTAAATAAATTACATTTATATGTTGCCCATAACTCACTGAGTACGAATATATAATCAATTCCACTATCGGGGTCCAATTGACCCTTTAAACTATCAGTTGAACTTATTAAAACGATGTCTAATATCCCAATTTTTACCATCAAAAAAATATTCAAATACACATAATAAACTAAAATAATGCATTAATATGATTACCTGAATGTTTCAGAGTGAAAATTCTATCTTTTTCCGGCTCTTTTCTCATTTTCTGGCATTTTTCTCTTCCTCCCGTCATTTCATTTTCTTTCTCTTTCGAATACTGTTCATGTTTCTGTTTTCCATATCTAACTAAGGACCACCATTTCTATTTATTTTTTTTGTTTTTCTTTTATTTTTTTTCTTTTCTTTTCTTTTCTCGACGAAAATTGAACGGTACCTTATGATATTCGAAATAATTCCAACATTTCCATACAAGTTATACAAAATATATGTAACACACTTGCTAAGACGGATCTCAAATCGGGTTCCCGAAACTCAAGATGCGAATTAAATTGAAAAAGGTCAAATTATTTAACTTTCGGCATTTTAGCGGAAACTAGCCGAACAACCTCAAAATTCACTTTTGAAAAATCACAAAAGTCACAAATAATCATACGAACCTAACGACGCTTTCGGATTTCGAATCGGAGCTCGTTCGCCAAAACCGAGCTCGAAAATCTCTTTTTAATATTTATCGATAATAAAAACTGAAACCTTCTTCCGATGCCTACCAAATGAGGTCTGATTTAACTCAAATTTTACAAACAGGTCCTAATGGACCTTACAAATATTTTAAAATTATCGGCACGCCAATCGGAGTCCTAACTTCCGAAACGAATGACTGAAGTCGTTTCACTACAATAGCTAAACTTTCAAACTTGTAATTTCAAAATTCTGATTTAGAAAATTACATTCTTTTAAACATACTAGCTAATTTCTTGATGATAGTCATAGGCGTTTCTTTGGGAACTGGCCGTTGTTGTTCTTGTTCATCATCTCCTTTTGGTTCTTCATCTTCTTCTTCTTCTTCTTCATTGCTGGTTTGACTCCCTTCTTCACTTGTTCCGTCGCTCAAAATTTGATCGAGATATGCTTTGCATTTTGCCTTAGTAAGTTATGCTAGACCAAAGTTTCTTCGCTCTGCTCTGATCCAATCCCTGAATAAAACTCATATCTCCATTGCCTCCTCCTTCAACGAATATCTGTGATCTCCAATTTGAAATCTTGGCTAAAAGCGCTTTCCGATGCAATTGATGAAGCTTGAATTGTTAATATATCCCGGGCCATTTTTGAAAGAATTGAAAATTGCAATTCTTGATTGTTTCAATAACCCAACAAATCATGAGTTCCAAAGTTTTTAAGTTTCTTTGGATATTGAATTAAATATACTTGGAACTCTCTGTATTCCTCCCCGTACTCGTCCTGTTCTGAAAGCAACTTTTCATTAAGTCCCCTAAAAGTGCTTTTCCCCACATGTCTTTTGCCCATTTGAGAAGAACTTTCACCGTTGGATTGTATTGGTTCTGTTGGTGTAGGAGTTTCTGCCCAAGCTCTATACTTTGCAAAAACAGTCACGGTATCTGCATAAACTTTAAGAACCGCATTTTTAGACACTTGGAAATCCATTAGCCTCAATTTCGGTTGCTGTAATTTTTAAATTTGTATATATTTCTCTAACAAGTCGTTTAGTTTACTTAAGTTTAAAAGCAGGATGCAACACAGAAGCAGCGTAAAAAAGAGTAGGAATTGGAAAAAAATATTTTCTAAATTTTTCAATCATAGCCTCTACAGCCGCTTTGTATACTTCATATTGCTTATATACTTTCAATAATTCCGATATTCTAGCTATATAATATAACATGGTACGAGTAGTTGGATAATATTTCTCGAAAAATTCTAAAGTAGCTTTATAAAATTTTTGTAAAAACTGAAGGAGATGTTGAACAAGTTTTCAATCGTCCTCTTAAGGTGATAGATTTCTATAAAATATTTATTATATATTTGAGAAATAGGCTCTCTATAATCGTAAGCGACACTCAATGCTTCATATAAAGTGTTCCACCTAGTACAAACTTCCTTTGGGACTCTCTTAATTGGCATTCCTAATTCTATACATTTTCTTTCCCATTCTCTTTTTCTTTCTTGGTTTTTATTTTTAAAAATATAAGTAATAGCTATTTTCACCTTTTTGATAACATCGTTAAACAAGTCAAGACCATCTTTTACTACTAAGTTGTAAATATGACATGCACACCTAACATGAAAAAATTTCTCAAAAGGGGGTTCAAAATAGGTTTCAAGTTCCTAAGTGCGCTGTGTTATTTGGAGCATTATCTACCGTAATACTAAAAACTTTGTTAGTTAAACAGTACGTACGACAAATTGATGAAACTTTATTACAAATATAATTTCCCGTGTGTGGTTCATCAACAACTTTATAAGCAATAATACATTTTTGAAATACCTAATCAGGATCTATCCAATAAACAGTAACAGTAATATAATCACATCCATTAGTAGAACAACCCATATCCATAGTAAGACATACTCTAGTGTCAAAGTTATCAAATAAATATCGCAAATAATCTTGATATTTGTTCTTAAATTTAATAATATCATTTTTAATAGTAGTTCTTGGAAAACCTTTAAAAGAGGGATTATATATAGACTGAACATAATGAACAAAACCAATAGAAGAAGGAAAACTATAAGGTAAACCCTCGACATCAACTAGTTTAGCAATAGCTTCCCTATCCCTTTATTTATCATAAGTAAGAAGCCCTTCTGTTGTTTGGTTAATTTTTGTTTGGGTACCTGAAGACTCATCATGCGCTACTCCCCCATTTTCGGTCCGTAAATATATACCCCCGCCCGCATTGACCATTCTTTAGGATGTTTCTTTTGTAAGTGGGTCCTAATTTTACCCGTCCCACCATCATTACCCCCAGTTTTAAAAACCCACTCCTTTTCACAAATCCCACATACGGCCGTTTGCGTTTCAACTTTCTTTAATGCAAATTCCCACACCTCAGTTCTATCCTTACGTTTAACCGGTACTCTAGTAGGAGGTACATGAGGCAAGTCAGACTGAACTTCAGGTGGACTAGCTTGAAACTCAGGTATTTCTTCTAAATTGACCCCCTTTGATTGCCATATTGTGCTTCTAACATTTCATGATCAAGTATATTATTAGCGGTAACATCATGATAATATTGAGAATCATCTATGTGGGTGAACTAACTAGAACTACCAGCAATTCCTTTACCCCTATTTCCCCCACAACCACGTGCCCGCCCCCCACTACTAGTTCCAATTGAACTTCTTTGAGACATAATAATAGCAAATAAAATAAATATATGACCGAAAAAATTATAAAAGAGTAGAAAGTAGGAACGACCGACCAAATATAACCATATAATTGAGGTGAAGTTGAAACTTGAGCCTTCACTTAATTAATTAGTTGAATTCTTGATAATCGAAAAATTACAAAAATAGCCAAATTGATATTTCAACCAAGTAGCGCCTCCAATTGACCCAATACTTGATATTTGAAAACTTCACCAAATAGTCAAATATAACTTTGATAGCAACTCTAATTAAAACTTGATAAAGTAGCCAAACTGTAAACTTTTAACAAATAGTCAAAGTAGCAAAATAGCAATATTGTAGGAAATTTAAGAGAATTGGAAGATTTGTGTGAAACATATGATGAAATAATGGGGGTATTTATAGGAAAAAATAGTTACTGGTGGTTATGGGGTGGTAGAGGGGGTGAAAATGGTCGATTTTGGCTGTTGGACAACGGCTAGGAGGTCAAAAGAGTCGTTGCCAACGGCTAGTTAACGGTTGAAATCTGATTTTCTAATTTTTTTTGGGACCGGTCCTTTTTGGTTCATCTGGTCGAAAAACCGGTGTTCTGGGTCGATAGGGGTTTTTGGTCATGTCGCAACCGGTCCTAGTTGGTCCGAGCCGATTTTCGGCCCAAATCCGGCCCGGTCCGATCGCAGCCGGACCGATAATCACCCCTAACTGGACCTATATGAGTGTGGAATGGGGCCGCTCCTATGAAATTCTGATAAAAGTTCTAGAGCATTCATGAATACCGGGCGCCGCGCATGGCCTATTAGCGCAAAACCGCGAGGAACAACAAAGTGGGAGTATAATGTGATAGATAAGACCCTATTCTTAACAAAAGAATTATTGGTTGATAGAAGTTTTAAACTTCACCAATTACTCTGTAAGTTTAATCTTATTTTATCTAGTTCTGGTATATAATTTATTCGTGTATTTTCTTATATAAAAATATATATTTTAAATAAAAGCATGAATAAATATATTCAATTCTCCTATATTTTCTAACAAATCTTGCAGAGAAAAAGAATACTTGGAAAGAGAAATATATCATGAATAAAATAAATAACAAAGGAAGAAGAGTTTTACGTATGCAAGAAGAAGTCCATGACATGTCTTCCTCACTATGCAAGAAAGTTGTTACATATCTTGGCTACAATATTTGCTCCTTATTATACATCTTGGTAATATGGAATTACACATTTAATAAAAGAATGTGGAATTAAAGCAAATAAAGGAGCAATGGAAGACTATAATTATGCAAGGACTTTCTAACATATTCATCACATGGCCTTTTTCAAGATTCTACGTATCTATGTCATTATGCAAGGAACTTGTTATACATCTTCATCAATTGACATTTCAAGACTTAATGAAGAAGTATTCTTCTATAAATAGGGAGCACTTCTCCCGTAGTTAGACACCAAGTGAGAGAATAGCTATTCTACTTTCTTAAAAGCTTTGGTCTTTATTTTCTTTCTCTTCTTGTAAGTTCCATATTTTCTAGAAATATTGGCAATATTGTCAATAATATAAATCTTTTCTTTTTGTTCAAATACTCCATAATGGAGTAATTTCTTTTTGTTGGGATAGTTGATGAAGCTTGATATATTTATAATACTTATCTCAGTTTTAATCTTGGCCTGAAATTATCTATTTCATATTTTACACTGTGCGGGAATGTTGGTTTTATTATTCTTTATTATCACTCCTACATACTTTATCTCACGGTTATTATCGTATTAATTTTGTAATTCTCACGGAGCAAAATTGATATGTGGTAACTGATGAATAAAATAAGTAGAGTGAAAGTAAATTTTAGTAATCTACCATTTCAAGTCCATAGTCTTTCTTGCCTCAGTTTTAATTCTCATGGAGGAATTATTGTAGGCAAGATTATTGATCTTTAGTAAAAATATTCTCACGAAGTTTTCACTACTTTTTGGCATAATTCAGGCAAGAAAAATATTTCGGTTTAACTGTCACTTGTTATAACTCAATTAATTTGCATAACCTCACGGAGTGTTATTAATTGATTATTTTCACAATGAGCAAAATATAATTGAATTAGAAATAAGCAATTATTCTTTAGAGAAATATATGTCAAAATTGAGATTTTTATTATAAATATTATCAAGTGAATTCAATGATTCCCAACTCTTTTTAAATTGAAAATCTTCCGCAAGTTATTTTGTTTTAGTTAAAGTTATTTAAAAGTTCAAAAAATTCACTTTTCATCAATTTGATTCTCTCAAATAGTAGTTGGAATATTCAAAGTCTGTAGCATAGATTTCCCAATCTCTGTGGGACGATATCTTAAACTATACTATAATTTGACAAAGCACGAGCAGGAAAATTCTATACACTTTGGCCTCGTCAGTTAGTGTGAAAGCTCTCTGACGGTTCTTCAATACTTGTCTTTATTTCGAACAGACAGAGTGAAAGATAATACTAGCATTTGTTCATTCCATTATTGTGATGCTGAAACAAGCTTAACAATAGTTACATAAAGATGAATTGAAAACATGAGGCAAACTACAAGAAAACCCGTAAATGACACTACTTTTAAAGCACTTATACACAGTTTCTTCAAGAAACGATATCGCTAGTTAAATCAAAAGTTTCAATAATTCGTTGACTCCATTTTTCTTATGGCTCATAACGGCAGATTCTCATCATGGTTATGCATTGCTCCCGAATGAACCAAGAGTTTTGACTGCACCAGTCCGCAATATGAACTGGTGGTAAAATGCATCAGTTGCAGCACCAACGAAGGGTCCAATCCGTTGACTGTCAACATTTTGCAGCTCCCTCATTTAATGGTGAATAATTTGAACGAAATGGTTTTTACTACTTTCAGCAGAAAGTTAATTGGAAAGCGAACTCGGGCAATCTCGTCTATAATTTAACTAGAGACAAATGCTGCTACACAATGAAGATGAGATGTTGTCCTGGTCAATGGTTGTACATAGCAGATTTAGGCTAGATCTTTGTTATGTTCTAAATCAAAAGAATATTGACTGATTCATTGTATTATCCAGTTTTTGTTTAATAAATGATAGCAATGTTTGTTTGACAAGTAATTTCACATACTTTTTATAGTCTTTCCCATGTATCTCTTGATTTGCCATTCAAACCAAGTAACTGTAAATATCCTTATAGACTCCTTGCTATTAACAGCTGGTCAGGGAGGATGGATGGAAGTTAAGCAACACTGTTGTGCTAACAATGTAATATAGAGAGTTTCTTAGTTTCTTTTAGTCATGATAGAAGCTGTACTAGAAAGCACAGGAGTGCTGCACAACTATACAGTGTTTATTATCTCAAGAAGTCAGCATTGCTGGAAGAGCACTTTAATACTACTCTTTTTATCACACACAATAAGAACTGAATTGTCATTGACCCGAAAAGCAAATGACAAACTGCATTAAATCTTATTATAACTAACATCAAGTAACACTTAGTCTTTGACGAATAAACAATGAAAAGACTATCCAGAACTTAAACTAAAGAATAGAGTTACTACAATTCGAAAGAAACCAGTTCATTCCAACACCAAAAAAAAAAAATAGTTGAAGTCTAATGAACTATCTCTTCATGCTTCTTTTGTATTTTGAAGTTCCAAATCTTCCATTTTGTTACTCATAAGCTGGGACGTTGTTGTTGTAATGGATTAGAAGCTGCTTGCATCAAATCCTGAAATGTATACTTAGAAGTCATTAGCAAATATTTAAGTTGGTAAATAATTAATCATTAACTTAAAGTAAGAGAAGTGCTTTACCATAAATGAGGAGGGATATGTGTAACCAGTATTCTCAACATATCCTTAATAAGATTCTGCATATTGTTGAGACTATTTACAAGTAAATGACAAAAAGAGAGAAAAATTTGTTAGGTAACGAGATACATGAAATTAAGTCTTTGTCAAAGATCACATAAATTATTTCAATCAAATCTTACCATTGCACGAGCCTCATTAACTGGTGTTACAGTACTTCTTTGTTCAGCTTCGGCGTTAGAGTTTAACCTTCACATAAAATGTTAGGAGTTATTTCAAAAGTAACTATAAATAATATTCATCATATAAAATGAAATTACCTTGTTTCCTTGTTCTTAAGTTTGGTACTTCTTGATTGCCCTTTTTGTTTCAGAGAAGAATCCTTTTTGGTCTTCCGAGTACTTTCTAGAGAACCTTTCATTCTCAAAGATCGCAGACGTCCTTTATTTATTGCTCGTGGAGGATCAAGCAAAGTAAAATTTTGACTATGCTCGAACGAGTTTGATTCTATATTTGGTGCACTAACTTGATCACCCGATACACAGTCTTTCTCAGATTCATAAGGAAGCTCATCGAGTTCTTCACACAATTGCAATAACCTTTGATGTGCAAACAAGTAATGATTTTCAGACCTTGTAGCTCGTTCGGAAAGACCAATAGAATGCATCATAATATTATTAAACCATGAAACAAAAGGTTTTAAAATGTTTGTTCCATTTTGATGCTCATCAATTTTTTCTTTGGTCGCATTTCTCGTCCATCGATCTAGTAAATAACATGTTGGAAGCGAGTGAATCCGTTTCTTTATAAATATCATTAGCACATGCCGACATAGAATTCCCATGAATTCAAATTTGTGACACGAACAAATAGCACTTCTATTTTCAAGATCTAAGCTAACAATGTATACAGGCTTTTGTCTTTGAAACTGATGCACCTTATAGGTGTATACTCCATCCTTAACCTCAATCTTTTCAGAGACAAATTTTTGAGAGAGAATCAATTCTTGCTGGAAAATCTCAAATATTTTTCTAGTGTATGCCTTCGCTGCCTCATCCTCCATAGGATATAAAGTTTTCAAGTTAGGCATTGAACTTTTAGTCTTGTAATCCTTCTCCCTTATCTTATCATATCTGGCATCAATAGCCTTATCATATTGCACCACAAACACACTCATTGGAGTACTAGAATTCAAATAATCTTTAAAAAAACTTATTCATACTCTCACTTCTTTGAGTTGTTGACATGCCTGCACAAAAGGTAGTATGAATATATGCTGGAATCCATTTATGACGGATTGCATATATCCTTTTCAACCAACTATTTTCTCTTAAATTATACATTTCCAACATTTCTGTCCACAATGTTTCAAACTCCTCGGGAGTGGTCGTTTCATGAATACACCTACTAAACTTGCTCTTGAACTCATCATGTTGATGGTAAACATGACTCAAGTATTCTGGGATCTTCTTTTCTATGTGGCACATACAAAAGTGGTGTGCACTGTTTGGGAATACCTTTGCAACTGCATTTGTTATGGCAATATCTTGATCAGTTATGATTGTACGGGGTGCAACGCCAAACATTGCTTCTTGCCAAGTCCGAAGTAGCCACTCGAAAGTGTCTTCAGTTTCATCCCAAAGTAAAGCACAACCAAATAAAATAGATTGATGATGATTATTAACCCCGGTAAATGGAACAAAAGGCATTCTATATTTGTTGGTCAGATACGTTGGATCAAAAACAACAACTTCTCCAAAAATTTTATAAGCTATCCTAGACCTAGCGTCAACCCAAAAACAATTAGCTAAATGGCCTTCTACATCCATTTGAATTGCATAAAAGAAACCTGGATTTTCAGATTGACGCCTTTGAAAATATTGCAGCATCAATTGAGCATCTCTTTTTTCAAGATTCTTCTGTCTTCTTATTTTCAAATAATTTTGAATATCTTGACCTGTTAAATTGAGTCGATCTATACCCCCGGCCTGATTTATCAACACTGATGCAATTTTACTTGGACGAACTCCGGAGCTATCAAGTAGATCAATAAGGCTCTTTTGCGCCTCTGACTTTTTTCTTTTTGATCGCAAGCACTTTTGACTATTTGGAGATGCATGCTCATGATTGTGCTAGAAAACAAGCCTACAAACAACCCAATTTCCTTCTTCTTTCTTCGACACATATAACAATACTTTGCACCCTTCTCTAGTTACATCTCTTGGTCTATTGCTTTCTAAATTTTTCTTTCTGCGAAATCCTTCTTTTGAGCAAACAAACTCTTGACCAATTATTGATTTATCTTTTCTTGATTTAGTTATACGACCTCGACGCACACTAAAACCATTTTGATGAGCATAATCAAGATAAAATTTGAATGAATCATCAAGTGACTGAAAATCCATACCGATGTAAGGCTCTCTCGAATTTTCAACTCCTACATAAGGAGCTTGTTCGGATCCATCCATATCACTCTCTTCTAATCGAACCTCAACTCCTTTTATATTTTGCTCGTCTAAATTTGAGTTTTCCATTTTTCCTGCAACATACGATTATGGTCGTTTAGATTAACATCCAAAATTTATCTTTTACATATTTTTAATGCTTCTTTCTTGGATGCTTGTAAACGAAAAATTTAACGTTGTTTGCATATACATAAGGACTTACCGTTAAACAAGAAGAAGCCCCCAAGGTGTTCACAATATTTGAAGGGTTATAGAATCACTTTTGCAATAATCTTGATCAGGAAAATCGATGAAGACGTCAGAATTGTAAACAAACCTTGGAGAAGGAAAAGATTTGGTTGCCAGTAAAACTTGGAATATTTTTTGTTAGAGTACTAGTTGTATTCGACTTTCCATTACTGTTATTTTCTCCCATACGTTCTTATTTTTTTTTTTTTAAATTAAACTTTTTTAAAAAAGTAAACATTACTATTACTTAAGAAAGTTACTGTATTTACCTTTAAACTTACCTGATGGTGTAAAAAAATGGTACACTGTCTTAAACTCCAATATTAATACACAACTTTTTAATGTTGGCTCAATATTCTATTTATAAAAGGACTTATGTTCTGTTCATGAGAGTACAGAAAACAAAGACACCTTTATTCCTCTCTTCCTCCACTTTATTGGATTTCAATTTTTGAGATTCTTTGTTGTTCTTGCTCCTAATTTCAAACTAGAAGAGCTTGTTGAATTCTGAGGGATACATCGATATCGGTGAAATATCCTTAAAGACGACGTCTTTGACACGCCTCAAGCTATAACAATTTTTAAATACTTTTCATAATTTTTCCGACAATATGAATATCAGCAAGACCTCACCAGGAATATATAGGATTACAATATGGAGCCTAATTCAAACAGATTCAGGCTTCGTTTTTTAATTTACATCTATGAGCAAGAATTCCTCAATCTCTTCCTGGCTTCAAACTAATATTGAAAATTAATCCCTGATTACTTCTTAGTTGCTAAGCAACCCTAAAGAATCCTTGTAATCGGGGCTTTTACTTTGTTGTAGGCTGTGGCAAATAATTTCAAATGCATTAGAGCTTTTACCTTTGTACTAGCACTTGGAGCAAGTCCTAAGTTTTCAAAGTTGCTGAGTTAATTTCTTTGAATTGCTGAGCTTTAGTCCTGATTAATTGCAAAAATTAATTTTGTAAAACAAAATTATCTCTTGCTCTGTGTAACATCTCTTTAGCACAACCTATATAAACAACACCTCTTTTTTGTGAATAACACACAGGAAAAACATAACACCAGTTTCTTCTCTTGTTTATCATTCTCTTGTTCTCTCATCCAAATTTGTAGACAATTATATTTCTGCAAACTCCAAATTTCCGGTCACGAGTGTATGTATTTTGGGAGTACTGTGGAAAACCTTGGGGAGCGACGATAATTCGTACCGAAATCGGGTCAAAATGGCTTTCAAGGCAATGGCGTGTCACTACACATTTTTATTTGATAAGTTGTTTCTGCCTTGTTTGCTTTTGTTCTAAGTTTATTGTTGTCAATAAAGTATTATTTTTCCAAAAATTTAAATCGATTTAAGATTTATCTTCACTTGAGGAGATACAAAAACAACAAAATTTTCTGTAATAATACCTGGAACATCGAAATGAAAAGTAGTCAAGAGAGAGAAATGCATAACCACTTGAATGGCTATACAGTTAGAAGTTGGTCATTTTTTTTAAGAATTGGACCCTTGGCTTAAACTATATCGCATTCAATCTTCCAAGTTTATTATTTCACCATAAAATGTGTAATAATCGACATTTTGACATGATATATACCTATATGTAAACAGTACATAGAAGTATAAATTTATCAAAATTAGGTACAACTAAAAGGTCATGTAACTTGACTTTGAAGAATTTATTTATATATATATATATATATATATATATATATATATATATATATAAATGTTTATATATTTTGTCCTAATTTATATGATACTATTTGTTTTTTGGTCTGTCACATAAAAGAATGTTATCTTTTTAAAAGCAGAAACAATTTACTGTAATGAAATGATTTTAAACCACACGAAATTCTATTACTTACTTGTTTTAGATCATAAATTTAAAAAAATTCTTTTTTTCTTAAACTCTATACCAAGCTAGCGTTTGGACATAATTTTTTGGCAGTTTTTGGGACCATTTTTTGGGGATTTTTTGAGATTTTCCAAAAATTCCCAAAAACTGGTTGGGGGAGTTTTTGGAAAATCCCCTCACAAACTTTAAATTTTGTTCCAAATAAAATGTATGTCCAAACAAAATTTCAATTTCTCAAATCCCAAATCATGTCCAAACGGGAGCTTCCACCACATGACGGATGGAGTCTAGAATTGGTAAGTAGTATATTTCATCAATAAGGGGTCATTTGGTACGAGAGTTTGAATTACTTATTTCGGGATTAAATTTGGGATTATAATTATCCCAGGTTTGGTTGGTGCTATTAACTAACATGGGATAAATTTTATACCTCATTCATAGGATAATTCTATTCCATATAGGAGGTGGGATTATTAATCCGGGATAACGGATAGAGGAACCAAACGACCCCTAAGAGAAGTTAGACTAAACCGAACACCTTCTAATTAAAGAAAGTGTCAAACAAACCAGCCACCCAACAACACTAGTACTAGTATAACTATAACACAAGATCCAAACAAACACCCACCGCCGTTAAATAAATAAATCCTCACCGGCGGTGATCGGGAAATGAAACGTGGCAAAATATTGTCGTTCCAAGTCACCGTTGTATTCACCGCCATTGCATTTATCTACTTATCAACGGTGTTTGTTTTCATCGATGAGTGGTTTGGTCTTTGGTCATCCCCTGGTATGCTTAACGCCGTTTTCTTCACCGTTGTAGCTGTTATGTGTATTTACAATTATGCCCTTGCCATTTATACCGATCCGGGTCGGGTTCCGCTTTCTTTTGTACCCGATATTGAAGACCCTCATCACACCGTTCATGAGATCAAGCGCAAGGTCATTTCTTTTTTTTCTTTTTTTTTTAGAATTATTAAATTGCGTGTTATGTATATGCATGCTTGCTTTTTTATGTGGCACGCTTTCCCTTTTAGTTTGTCTAACAAGAGTTACATTAAACTTCTCATTTTACCCTTTAACGTGCGGAGCTAGACATTTTAACATGCCACCTAAGTGAATTTTTTAACTACATTTGGTGCTATAATATAAAAAGTTGCTTATGTCAAGGGGATTGATAAGTTTAAATGCTCCCTCCGTTCCACTTTATGTGACACACTCTCCTTTTTAATCCATCCCATATAGAATGACATATTCTATATTTTGTAACAATTTAACTTAATGAGATGATTCACAACCACACAAATTTTTATGGTTTGTTGTAAACCACAAGTTTCAAATGTGTTATTTATTTCCTAAACTCTGTGCCTAGTCAACTACTTTCACATAAATTGGGACGGAGGGAGTATATACGGAAAAAAATTGTTTTTTGTCCTATTTGTGCAGTACTATGTTCCAACTAAGGGGATTCAATTGAATGTCCCTCCATCGGCTGTGACGGAGGCACGGGTGAATAACATATGATTTCGGTAGAATATGCTACGTAGTTGGCTTACTATGAATATAAATGGAGAAACATGGTTAGTGAGGATTTATATAGCTGACTTAAACTTGTTTGAGACTGAGGCATAGTAGTTGTTGTTGTGTTCTACGTAAAGGAGAGTCGAGACTACTAGTTTGAATCTTCACTTGTGCTTGTTTGACGTATTTCAAGGTTACGGAGAATAGATCATTTCACCAATTATTAAGGATATTAGTTGTTGATCCAGGAGTAGACATTTAACTGGCAAAGATACATAGTTAGAGCCTTAGAGGTAAATTTATGAAGTAGCAAACTCTATGAAGACGCCAAATTTAGCCTACTGTGTATCATATTTATTAAATCTGAAGAAAGGATTGGTATTTTTGTTGAACAATCCTTACTTTTGGGGGGGTAATCTAACTTGTTAGTACTTTTTGGTCCATGTATTCATGTTTTTCCCGCTCTTTTCCTTTATAATTGGCTTCCAACTTTCAGACGATACAGGAATGAAAACTGTGACTGATGCAAGAACCACTTGCTCGTCCTTTCTTGATACTACAGGTGCCATTTATACCATCTACAGAGTACTGCCTAAGCTCTATGTTAGGATCGTAGAATTTCCGGTAATGCTACTCATATAGAAAACATCTACTGCTCTCGTCACAAAGAAAAGATCTACTTTATAATTGGTAACCTCTTCTTTGAAGATTTCCATGTGTTAAATATGCTTCCTTAGCCACCATCCAAGAAAACAAGCAACCTTGTGTGGAACCTTTGTCATGTATATTTGTTTCAAGGTCATTAATTTGTTTGGTTGGTTGTGGCTGTTAGAACCTTAAATTAAAATTTGACAGTGAAGCTTACTTTGCTGTGTCCTCTCCATATTAACCTGTCTTCCCATTTTGAAAGACCTTGGAAAGCCTCCAAATAGCTGAAAACTGAAGAGATTCTCTCTATTTCCTAATCATTCATGCGTCTTTTAAAACTGGATGTCCCATGAATTCTCCAATCTGCAGTCTCTAGTTGCGGAATCAGTATTCTGTGGTAGCTCGTACAGGTACTCTACTTATAAAGTAATATAGTTAAAGAAGAAAACACAAAATGAAGGAAAATCTAAAAGATTCAGGGGCGACCTAAATACTACTACTCTGTAGGAAAGGTCTTTTGGGATGAAGTATCAAAACTGAAAATAATAAACGTTACTCCTATATGATGTGCAGCTTGTAAATATAGTTTCTCCGAAGGAAAATTTGGAACGACGGTAATCTTGAACTGTCTGAATGGTATGTAATTAGTTATCAGTTGCAAAGATGTGACACACTTTAAATGTCCCAAATTTAAACTTACTGTTTGTGTTGCTTGCTCCTTTTCTCCTTTTTATGCACCAAGACATGTGCACAAATTTACAAACATCTTCTTTGCCCCAGATATCAGCAATGAAGGAATTTATGATACTTTTACGGCCCATATAGTTTGTCATTCCAGTTAACAAATAGCAAGTCTTTGTTTCATCTCTGTAGGTGCTGAATATTCCAGCTGTCAGACAGCAATTTTAATGCAGAGCATAGTCTAATACCGAACATTGTCTGATACATGTGGCCTGTGCATACTTCAAGTAGGGCTTATATATTGAACGTTCTGGTAATCATGTTTTAATCATGAATAGTAAGAAAAGTAGTTGATAGATGCTCTAATGCATAATAGTTTTGATGATTAGTCTTCCACTTCTAGCAAAGTTTCAAGGACCTGATAGTGAAAAGCATTTGTAACATATGGTAATCAATTATTCTTCCACTTCCAGCAAAGTTTCGAGGACCTAATAGTTAAAAAACATTTCTAACATCTGGTAATCAATTATCTTTCAAAAAATCCCTACAATAATGTTATTAAAGTATTTCTATAACCAATAATAATATTGCTAAATTAAATAATTTTATGAACATTCATATTCTGCTTGAAATATTTCTTTATTAGCGGCTCTGAAGTAATGTTTTTACTTGATAATATCAAGCTTGGCTTCGAACTTCATGGATGTAAATTCTTTCCATGAATTATTCTGCAGGGTGGGGATTTGAGATACTGCCAAAAGTGTTCACTTCATAAGCCTCCACGTGCTCATCATTGTCGTATATGTAATAGATGTGTACTACGAATGGTATGCCAAGTCTATGTTTCATTTATCCTTATAAAAGAAAGTCTATGTTTCATTTATGTATTCTGTTGATGTACTGGATAAAAAATTGAAAGTGTTTCATGTTGAACATAAGGATCATCATTGCGTGTGGATGAATAATTGTGTGGGGCATGCAAACTACAAGATCTTCTTCATCTTTGTGATGTATGCTGTGGTAGCTTGCATATATTCCCTGGTAAGTTGGGATTTTGGTACTTTTGTACTGTTTATGATCTTGGTATGCTATGATTGTTTTTTGTTCCCCGAGTGCGTTCTATCTTCAGTTGTTGCTACATCTATTAATCAATTAGGTATATACGGCTGATCTAGCATAAGTTGAAGATCTAGACACCTTTGTTTTCTCCCCCCAACCTTTAACAAGTCCTTTTTTCATTTTTTTCAGCTTTTGCTTGTTGGCAGCATAACTATCGACTATCCAAAGGATGACCAGCAAAGTGAAGGCTCTTACAGAGTTATATATGTAAGTTCCCAGATTAATTTTTTGTTTATTATTTTTCGTTCCTCAGTTTGCTCAAGTTTTATCCTGCTAATAGATTATCTCAGGACTTATACTGGTCCCTCTAAGTGTGGCACTCAGCTTTTTCCTGGGTTGGCATTTTTACCTGATTTTGCAGAACAAGACAACAATTGAGGTTTGTTAACTGCAATAGCATAGATTATTCAATTATTTTCAGTGGCATATTATGTTTACAATAACTAATAAGGTTATTCATGCTCTGCAGTACCAAGAAGGTGTGAGGGCTATGTGTGTTGCTGAAAAGGGAGGTTATGTCCATTCACATCCATATGATCTTGGTGCATACGAGAATTTGATAGCAGTAAGAGATTATGCCTCTTGCTCTCTCTTTCCACGCGTTTCTCCTTCCATGATGAATTTCAACTTTCTTGTTTTTTTCTTTTTTTTTTTTTTTTTTTTTTTTTTTGATGTCTTTCATCAATCATTTGATTTGGTTTTCCTCGGAAATGCAGGTTCTAGGTCCAAATGTCCTTTGCTGGCCATTCCCCTCCACAAGGCATATTGGTTCTGGCCTTCATTTTCGGACAGCACTTGATAACACAACTGAGACATCAGCATCAAAATGAGTGTATCTGAAACACATCCTGCAAAAAGATGTGAAGTTTTTCTGTGTTTGGTTGTCAAAGAAGCATAGTGAAGCTGTGCAACTCTAGCTCTACCTTGTAAAGTAAATTGAGTCTTCAATCAAAAGAGCTACAAAGAGGCTGGTTGCAGACTGCCAAAAGGAAGGCAGTCTTCAAAGTTTGTTTTCTAAGATTCTGGGAGATGTTCGGTCCTGCAGGCTGCATCCCCCATCGGCAGACATACTGTAGTCAAAGGTAACAAGAGAATATTGAAGCAGTTGGACATAGGATAGTTACATTGTTCATAGTTGGGTTTATAGTGGTTATTTACGCCATGTACAATAGGAAGTTCCAGTTCCAATCCAACTTTGAGCGTTCTTCTGTAGCTCAAATGATTGTAATACATGCAACTACAAATGAGTAACGTTAACAACTTTTCGAAGCAATATAGTAGGTCGGATTTCTTTTGAAGAAATCTATTCAAATTTGTCAATCGTCACTTTTATGGATGACAAGTGGTTCTTGGTGCAAGTTCCTACACAGATATGCATCTTTTCACCAACTAAAGAGGAAAGACCCACAAAATAAATGCTGATACATATTCATGATGATATTAAAATATCCATATTGTTTACAAGGAAAAAATTTCATGACTACTTCACCAATAAGGATGTGAATCTTAAAAAGGTAAGTTTACACTAATGAAAACTTTTTATTAAAAATTTTCTATTAAAAAGTTTATACAAATGAAAATGTGGTGGAACATAGTATCCCTGCACTAGCAGCTGTACGTCCCTTTTCTTTTTCAGTTTTTGGCATGTTGTAAAGCAAATGCAGCTAGTAATTTTTTGCCTATAACAGAATTTTGAGCAGAGAAAATAGTACAAAGCGTATAGATCAGACCAGACCAAATATTATAGTGCCATCTGTTTTATAACAGTACAAAGAGCAAAGTGCAGAGCTACCTTTTTATAGGTTGTTTGTCCCATAAGGTTCTTGAAACCCTTGGTAAAAATGGTGGATTCATTAGAAGATACAATCATGGAAGAAAGAGAAGAAGTTATGGTTTCCCTCCTAGATGAAAACGTAAAACAAATGTTTAGAGTTGGCCATTTTTTGAAATCAGCCATGTCTACTACTGAAAAGCCTTTTCCAGCTCCCCCTTTAAGGCCAAATATTCAAGGAGTTAGAAATAGTACAAAACTAAAGATTCAGTTGAGAAATGGTTGTAGTAAAGTATGGTGTATGTGGGTTGAAAAGTTAAAGCCTTTATACCAAGAAACATGGAAAAAAGCTGGAATCTTTGAACCTATAATAGGTTCTACATTCAATATTAGGATACACCATGATTTGATTATTGCTCTTGCTGAAAGATGGCGTTTGGAGACCAATACATTTGTATTTTCATGGGGTGAAGCTACTATTACATTAGAGGATATGGTTGTTTTAGGTGGTTTTTCGGTTTTAGGCCATTGTGTTTTGAATCCTATAATGACTAATGATTTTGCTGAAATTGAAAAGGTACTTAGGGAAGTCCCAGAAACTCATTATTCAGTTTGGATGAGAACTTTTTCAGGGAGAAATGGTGACCATATTGAGCATGTCGCGTTTATTACTTTTTGGTTGTCTAGGTATGTGCATCCTACAAAAACTTTTCAGCTTGTCAACAAAGCTTTTTTACCTATTGCAATTCATCTTTGTCAAGGAAATACAATGGCACTTGCCCCTGCTTTTCTTGCTAGAATTTATAAGGATTTAAGCTTGCTTAAAAAGTTGATTATGTGTTCTGGTAAATGTAAAGAATATGAGTACTCAAGTCCTGTCTTTGGGGCTCCTCTTCATTTTGTTCAGTTATGGGCTTGGGAGAGATTTTTCCCCAGTTTGAAGCTTAAGCCTAATGTCGTTTCCCGTGGAGAGCCAAGAATGGCTAGATGGCATATGGTGAAAATGCAAAAATGTTGGGATGTTAGAAGCGTCATTGATTGTGAAGCAGAATCGTTTCTCTGGCGTCCGTATGCTACTAAAACTGTGAAGAATTGGGAGTTAAACAAATTTTACAGGGAAATGGATGAGTATGTAGTTGTTGGACCAGAAATGGAAAGAGAACTCTTGATATTTGCTCTATTTGTTCGAGCTTCTGAACTAGTTGGAATGGATTGTGTGGTAGAACAGTATCAGCCACATAGAGTGTCAATGCAATTTGGATTTGATCAAGATAGTTCCCGGTTGTGTTAATCATGCTAGTGATTCTATAAATACTGCTTGGAGCAATTATAACAGACCAATTAGAGATGTCGAGCTCTACTTGCCTCCCAGGCTGTTCGAGTCAGATGTTACCAGACGATACTTAGAGTGGTGGAAGAACCAAACTATGCCAACTGAAGATGCAGTTCAGCGTGATGTAACAAAGGGACAACAGTCTCAAGCGCATGAAAGTATATCAAGAATGTCATGGGGGCACTGCAAAAATATAAATGCCTCAGTGCCTTGTGATTTTGTGTCAAAATGTGATAAAGTTAGTACAGTTGGAAATGTTCGGGATTGTGAAATGAGAGCTGTAGAATCATCAGATGATGATGATAGTTTGACGATTGCAGAATCTTTATGCAGGAGGGGGGTCATGAAGAAAGATATTGATGTACCTTGTAATCAAGAACCCCTATCTAGCACCCAAAGCCAATCTTCTTCAGCTTTAAATGATGGAACTGCAAGAGAAAGAGAGATTCTAATGGAATCAAAACCAATAAGTGAAAAACATGAGACTTCAAATGGAAAATCAGAGGAAGATGCAGCTAAGCCATTTGTAGTTAAAGAAGTGATGCCACAAGAGAGCATGGACAACAAAGGTGACTGTAAGTTAAACTTGTCAGATAGTTTTGTTCTTGCAAGTGATGGTCCAAATGCAAATAAGAGCGACGGTAGACATGCAGAATTTTCAAGTGTTAGTCCTGCTAAAATGAGTTTGGAGATGAGCAAAGCTTCAGTTGAAGCACCTAAGGTAATTGTAGAGGGTACCAACATAACTGAAGGAAAAATGCAGATGGAAAATAATACTACCAACCATGAGAAAGGGAGCAGTAGATATGAAAAGATTGATAATGATATTTTGAAACTTGAGATGAGGATAAGAAATATTGAGAACATCATGGCTGGCAAGGTTTCAGGAATCTGGAAAAAGTGAAGTTGTTAGAATCTTTTACCAAGTCTTTGTTTTTTCAAAAAGTTTTTATATACTTCCTTGTTGCTTCTTACTTAGTACTCAAAGATGCTGAGACATTATTTTAGGTTTGGTTCAGAACAAGCACCAATTAGGTTTGATTTAGAACAGATATCAATTGATTTACTTGATAAACTTACTATCAGCAATACATGCGAAAATGTGGTTTATTCATTGCCCTTGGCTTTGAGATGAAACTAGATAGGAATGAAGGTCACAGATCATTTAGCTTGTAGTTAAGCCTTGAGTGGAAATTTTCTTATTTACCATACCGTACCAAATTTCTTTTTAATTTGGTGAGTATTGTTTTAGTATTTGGAATGATATTTGGTATGTTTTTTTGTAAATTTTTTTTAGTATCTGGTATTTGGTGCTTATTTACGTCATGTACGAAAGGAAGTTCGAAGCTAACTTTGAGCATTCTGCTGTAGCTCAAATGATGGTAATACATGCAACTACAAATGAGTAAGTTAACAACTTTTTGGAGCAATATGGTAGGTTAGATTTCTTTTACCAAAAAAAAAAAAGATTTCTTTTAAAGAAGTCTATTCAAATTTGTCAATAGTCACATAATGTCACTTTTATGGATGACAAGATGAAATAAACATATTCTTATCGTTTACTAGGAGAACTTTGATGGCTACTTCACCAATAAAAATGTGATAGGAGATGAGAATGGTTCTTGAGTAGTGTAAAAAAGAAATCTTGAAAAAACAGAAGGATAAACTACGCTCCATAAATGTTGGGAAAATATATTTACTGTTTATGCACATTTTTTGTTTTTCTTTCTTTCCATAAATATTTATTATTTTTAAATATATTTTACATATCTTAAACATTATTTGTTAATCCTTCAATTTATGGGATTTGATACTAATCCCTATAAATAAGGGACCAAAACTTATTCTCCCAATCAATTAGATGGTTCCCCGTCATGTTCCTCTCCTCTCTCTCCTCTTTTTTTTTTTTTTCATTTTCATTCCCCCTCTCTCATCTATCTCCTCTTTTTTTTTATATTAATATTTATTCAATATATTTCGTGATGAAGAGAAGTCTTTTCTGATGTTGAAAGGTATCGTCACGACAACTCAATTTGTCCGGTAAACTACTCGGGGCTCCCCATGGTTTAGTAAAAGGGAGGGGAGATTTTTGCTTCATCCGGGGTTCATTCATTATGAACTAAAAAGTAAACAATCACATGAATTGTTCAACACATCTTAATGTTCGTGATTCTTCATCCAGCGATAGAAAAAAATGCTCCAATTTTCCATTCTCATATGAGGCCGGAAAGTAGATTGGCAACATGTCAGCATGAAGTGATTCATCATGCTAAAACATGAGTCGATCGCTCGTTAGGGACGGTTTATAGATCATCAAATTCCCACAATGGAATGAAAAGTGAGACCATGTAAATGATCAAGACCTCGCAAACAACAACTCTCCTCCCCCATATGGAGTTTGGAACCCAAAGGCAATCGTTGAGTGAACTGTATCTTTTCGTCTGTTGAATTGTATCGAATCCATTTTCGATTTTAAAACGAACAGTTACCTTATAAAACTAGAAAATTTTTTCTTTATACCTTAATTTTAGTTTCACTCATTAGATTCGGTCGTACCTATCCAATCAATAATTTAATATGACTGACTCGCCATTCACTCGGTTTTTGGGTCATAATCATTATGGCTTCTTTCCCTGCAGACAATGAGACTAAGTCTTATTATTATTATTTTGTTCATGGGCTTTGATTTCTTCTTGTATAGCATCTCTCCAACAAGAATGATTGGAGGCTTAGCAAATGATTCAGATTCATGAGAAGATTGAACTGAGATGAGGGTCCGGATTTGCTCCGTTCATATTTGCTCCATTAAATATCAATATAGCTTTGGATGATTGACACATGCACTAACTGACTTGGAAGGTTGAGATTGCATTTTTTACTTTTAGTTAAAATCTTACTAATGATAAGTTAATAATATTTTTAAAAAAATATGGGATTAATTAATTAAGAAAAAAATTGGTAGGAAAATAATTATTCTATCTTAAAATTAAAAAAAAAAAAAAAACGTGTTACTCATATTATCTTTAATTATCAAATATTTTATCTTTCAACGAATTCAAAGCTTTATCCCCAAAGAAAATTATGCAAATTACTCAACTTTCGCTCATCAATTAAACAATATCCTTCTTTAAGTTATGATTCGTTTATTCAACTTATTGTGGATGAATATTTACCTGTTCAGTTGCTTATAATATAATAATTAAAATGTAGTAGATCTGATTCAAAAGACCATAACATTGTTTGATTTCACTAGTAAAAATATTTTTGTCTTCCATTGCTGATATAGGTCTAGCGTGCAGATTATTTATAATTTTTAATTTGTTGTCTGAAATGCTCCTTTCAACATTATTGTATTAAATTCTTGAATTTGAATAGAAAGATCGAGCTTTTAATTTTAAAGATAAACTTTTGAATTTGTATTGAACATAATATAAGTAGCACGTTTTTTTTGTTTAATTTTAAGATAAAATAATCATTTTCCTCCCAATTGATTCCTAATTAATTAATCACTTATTTTTTATTATTTAAAATATTATTAACTTATTATTAATAAGAGTTTAACCAAAAGTAGAGAATGCAATCTCAATCTTCCAAGTCATTTAGTCCATGTGTCATTCATCCAAGGCTATATTGCTATTTAATGGAGCAAATATTAATGGAGCTAATCTGAACCCCTGAGATGAGGTAAGCTCGATCTTTTGGGGAAAACGACTGACCGCTACTACTACTTTCATTACTACAGCTAGGGGCTCTTCCCCTCAGATTATTTCCTTCGCTTTAGGGAAGGTTGAAAAGAACAACCAAAGTTACACCCCCAAAGAATATGGAATATTCAAATCAGTTAATATTTGACAAAGAACCTAACGGAATTTAACAAGCAGTAACCGGAATTAAAGTTTTCAAAAATATTGTCAACCGGTAATAGAATTGTAGCTAGATAACTGATGCCAGACATCCAAAATATGTGGGATGGAGCTCATGGTACAGTAACCTATCCTTTAAGGTCAGATAGTGCTACAGTGAACATTCTCAGAAGGAGCATGTTTAGCGGATGGGAATGGCATTTCTGGGAATGCAGTCAAGGGTGAAGGAGCGAAAGAAGCTAAGGCTAAATTAAATGAAATATGTATAGTTTTTCATTAAATTATATCCTGGTGTTTCCCCTAACACATACACTATTATTGTTCTTTTCTACTTTTCTATTTCACTTTCTACTTCATCCTTATCTAATCTAATGTAACAGTTACTTGCCCAACCAACAACTTTTTAGTTCATAATGAATGAACTTCCGGATGAAGCAAAAATCTCCCCTCCCACCGGCCTTTCTCCTTTGCGGGTCTGGATTATGCAATCGATATTGTGTATTTACTAAATAAATCTATGATATTGCACATTTTTAATCGATAAAAAGAAAAAAAAAATTGAAGTCAAAGTGATATACTAACTATTTGTCTCTCCTATTTAAATTTGTTACTTATAATAAAGCTTACATCTTTTAAGGATGGTTATTTAGAAGGATGGTTATTTAGAGTTTACCTTTTTTTAGGGAGTTGATAATCAACAAATATTAACATTAAATATTTACCTGTATTATGTATTAATTTTTTAGATAGAAAAAATTATGGACAGTTAAAAGTAAATATTTGTTAATATACGGATATATATAGAGACCCAAGTTAGTAGGATTCTTGAGAATTAATTTAAAAGCAACCAAGATAAACTATTTTTTAACCTCTTTTATAATAACAATGAAAGATCATGCAAATTTTTAATCTGAAAATATTAGTAACTCCGAAACTCATATCATAAAGGGATAAATAAAGTAGGAGTACTAAAATAAGGAAGCTATCAAAGATACTTTCTGTGCTTGAGATGTAAAAGAACAAAAAGGGAACTCTGAATAGTTACTAGTATATGATACTACTCCCTTCGTAAAAATAATGGACTATTTTTTTTAGTCTGTTTCAAGAAGAATGATCTTTTTTTAAAACTTTCGCTTTTACTTTTAATGAAATGATTTGTAGCCACACAAATATTTATGACTTATTTTAGACCACAAGTTTTAAAAATATTTTCTTTTTTATAAATTTCGTGCAAAGTCAAATGGGTTCATCTTTTTTAAACGGATGAAGTATTTGATAAGAACAATAAGAAAAGCTAAATAAATGGTATGTCTACACTAATGAAATTTTAGAAAAAAGTTTCTTACAAGTATTTTATTAAAAAAGGCATAAAACATCCCGCAATTTCAGCTACCTGATGCAAGCACCTGGGGATATTTTCACAACTCGAACCACTGGCTTATAGACGACACGGATATAACTCTACCAATTACTCCAAACCTCACCTTCAAAAGAGTTTTCTAAAAGTCCAGAAAAATTCAATGTACTAAAAAGTTTACACTAATGAAAATGTTGGCGAACATAATATCCCTGCACTAGCAGCTGTACGTCCCATTTCTTTTTCAGTTTTTGGCATGTTCTACAGCAAATGCAGCTGCGTAATTTTTTGCCTATAACAGAATTTTGAGCAGCAAAAATAGAACAAGGCGTGCAGAGACCAGACCAACAAAACCAGAAACATTATAGTGCCATCTGTTCCGTAATAGGAGTAATATAAACTGCAAAGTGCAGAGCTATCTTTTTACTATAAGTTATTTTGTCCCACAAGTTTTTAAAATTAATGTATTGTCTTGGTATAATAAAAGTAGTTAGTTTTGGATAGTTCAATATTAATTAGTCTATCTAAATTATTCCAAAAAGTTCTAGGAAAATCAAAGAGTGTTTTGGAAAATGTAAGAGATAAATAACAATGAGTCTCCCTTGTATCTTACGGAACAAAGATGTATCAACTGAAGTGATCATCCAGAAAATAAAACAAAACATAAGCACTGCTGAAACTACAAGCAGTTGTTCCTGTCGTCTCACCTAAAGTTAGTTTTATTCATTTAGAGTTACTACGATACGTCTTTAAAGGTACAACCAGTCACTAAACTTACCTTTTTGATTACTAATCTTCCTTTCTCAAATCCAACACCAACCAAACCTGAAACATTTTAGTGCCATCTGTTCCATAATAATACAAAGAGCAAAGTACAGAACTAATCTTCTATAGGTTATTTTGTCCCATAAGGTTCTTAAAATGGTGGATTCATTTGAAGATACAATCATGGAAGAAAGAGAAGAGGTTATGGTTTCATTCATTGATGAACAAGTAAAACCAATGTTTAGAGTTGGCCATTTTCTAAAACCAACTATACCTACTACCGAAAAGCTTTTACCATCTCCCCCTTTAAGGCCAAATAGTCAAGAACTGAGAAATACTTCACTCAAGATTCAGTTGATGTATGGAATTTCATATATGAATGGATGGTGTATGTGGGTTGAAAAGTTAAAGCCTTTATACCAAGAAACATGGAAAAAAGCTGGAATTTTTGAAGCTATAGTAGCTTCCACTTTCAAGATTAGAACACACAATGAGTTGATCATTGCTCTTGCTGAAAGATGGTGTTTTGAGACTAACACATTTGTTTTTCCGTGGGGTGAAGCGACTATCACATTAGAAGATATGGTAGTTTTAGGTGGTTTTTCTGTTTTAGGCCATTGTGTATTGGACCCTGTAAAGACTAAAGATTTTGTTGAAATTGAAAAAAGTCTTAGGGATGTTCCAAAACTTCACTATCCGGTTTGGTTGAAGTATTTTTCAGGGAGAAGTGGTGATCATATTGAGCATGTTGCATTTATTACACTTTGGTTGTCTAGGTATGTGCATCCTACAAAAACTTTTCGGACTGTGGATAAAGCTCTTTTACCTATTGCAATTCATCTTTGTCAAGGAAATTCAATGGCATTAGCCCCTGCTGTTCTAGCTAGAATTTATAAGGATTTAAGCTTGCTTAAAAGGTTGACTATGTCTTGTGGTAAATGTAATGAAGATGAGTACTCAAGTTCTAGCTTTGCGGGTCCTCTTCAATTTGTTCAGTTATGGGCTTGGGAGAGATTTTTCCCTAGTTTGAAGCTTAAGCCTAATGTCGCTTCCCGTGGAGAGCCAAGAATGGCTAGATGGCATATGGTAAAGGTACAAAAATGTTGGGATGTTAGGAGCGTCATTGATTCTGAAGCAGAATTGTTTCTTTGGCGTCCTTATGCTACTAAAACTGTGAAGAATTGGGAGTTAAACAAATTTTACAAGGACAAGAACGAGTATGTGGTTGTTGGACCAGAAATGGCAAGTGAAATTTTGATATTTGCTCGATTTGTTCGAGCTTCTGAACTAGTTGGAATGGATTGTGTGGTAGAACAGTATCAGCCACATAGAGTGTCAATGCAATTTGGCTTTGATCAAGATGTGCCCGGTTGTGTGAATCATACTAGCAACAGTACTCCAAAAACTGCTTGGAGCAATTATAACAGACCAATTAAAGATGCCAAGCTCTATATACCTTGCAGGCTCTTCGAGCCAGATGTTAGCAGACAATACATAGAGTGGTGGAAGAACCAAAACTTTGCAACTGAAGATGCAGTTCAGCATGTTGTTGAAAAGGCAAAACGGCCTAAAACTCATGAAAGGATACCAAGAGTTATAAATGCCTCAGTACCTTGTGGATTTGTGTCAAGATGCGATAAAGTTAGTACATTTGGCAGTGTTCAGGATTGTGAAATGAGAGCTGTAGAATCATCAGACGATGATGACAATTTAACGATTGCAGAATCTTTACGCAGGAGGAGGCTCATGAAGAAAGATATCAATGTACCTTGTAATCAAGAACCCCTACCTTGCACTCAAAGTCGCCAATCTTCTTCAGCTTTGAATGATGGAACTGCAAGAGAAAGGGAGACTCTAATGGGATCAAAACCAATAAGCAAAAAACATGGGACTTCGAATGGAAAATCAGAGGAAGATGGTGCTGAGCCATATGTAGTTAAAGAAATGATGCCACAAGAGAACATGGACAACGATGACAAAGGTAGTTTTAAGCTGAACTTGCCTGATACTTTAGGTCTTGCAAGTGATGGTCCAAATGCAAATAAGAGCGACAGTAGAAATGCAGAATTTTCGAGTGCTAGTCCTGCTAAAATGAGTTTGGAGATGAGCAAAGCTTCAGTTGAAGCACCTAAGGTAACTGTAGAGGGTACCAACATAACTGAAAGAAAAATGCAGATGGAAAATAATACTACCAACCATGAGAAAGGGAGCAGTTTATATGAAAAGATTGATCATGATATTTTGAAACTTGAGATGAGGATGAGAAATATTGAGAACATCATGGCTGGCAAGGTTCCAAGAATCTGGAAAAAGTGAAAAGAAGATAGAATCTTTTACTAAGTCTTTGCTTTTTTCAAGAAGTTATTATATACTTCCCTGTTGCTTAGTACTCAAAGATACTGAGACATTATTTTGGGTTTGGTTTAGAACATATATCAATAGATTGTGGAGTCCAAGTAAAAATCTTAGAGCATCTTTAACACATTCCCTTAATATAATTGATCTCCTTTTCTTTTTTTCTATGAACTATACTCAAAAGTGTAAAAGAATTAGAGCTCAGTGAAGTTGAGATTTTTTGCATGGATCTATTTAGAAAGGATAAGGTAAACAGTTCCACAAAAGAAAGTCACAAGTCCACCTTCTTCATTATAAAATGTTCAAGGAGTATTAGTTTCAAGGTCTGCAGAAAGAAGATAACAAAATTTAGTAAAATCTGCAAAAGGTATTATCAGTTCTCTGATCCTTGTTTGAGATAAATAAACATACAGGATCTTTTATCTATTTTTTGTGCATTACTGGACAAACTTTACTATCAACAATATATGGGGAAATGAGGTTTATTCATTGACCTTAGCTTTGAGATGAAACTAGATAGAAATGAAGGTCACAGAGCAATTAGCTTGCAGTTAAGCCTTGAGGGGAAAATTTCTTATTTCATTGCTAATATATATGGTGTATGGTCATGAGACAGCCAAACATTAACAAGGTCAAGAAGGGAAAGTTGTCTAGACTTCTAAACCAACTAGAGAACCCATATATCGAAATTATAACTTCAAGATGGTTGCTCCTTTATTTAATTAGCTGAGATCAATCTTCATTATTCTTAAAAGCTCATAAATTTTTAATTTTATTTTGTAACTCAAACTTATTATTTAATTATATTTATGTGATTTTCAAAGTTTTGTACCCATTAATACATGCAATGCTCGTATCCAAATACCAGTTTCTAGTCGTATATCTCATATCGATGGATACAAAAAAGTTAAAATTCACAAAAAGATATTAGATGCACTTTTGAGTTATAAAATTATGAAAGTTGACACTATTTAAATATAGAATAAATAGATAAATATAAATATGGATTAAATATATTTAAGACAATTCGATGCACAAAACATTCTGCGATAATATGGCGTTGGACGAAAAGCTACTTCTCAAATGGGTGTATTCTAGGTAGCCTACCCTAATACAATTATCAGTGTACATTTATTGTTGCTCCAAAAATGCCCTTCTAATTTAATACTAATGAAATGAATTTTACAACATATTATTGATCCACTAGCCATTAATTCTCACCATAGCTAATCAAGAAAATCACACAAAATGCCATATTCCTCTCTAATCCATTAAAACCTCTTCATCAATGGAGCTAGCTTTGTCCCTCCATAGAAACTTCCACTGTAAACCATTTTCTCCAACAAATTCTTCATCTTACAGGAACCAGCAGCAGCACTCAACCCTTTTCTTTCCATTGAAACAAGTAATGTTCTTTTAATCATTTCCACAGTTCCAGCTTTTTACTTAAGTTTTTAATTAACCATAATTTGGAATTTTTGTTTCTTGTCTTGTAGAAATACAGGTGGCATAACAAGAGGGGTCTATGTATTGTCAGTGGGTCAGATTCCGGAGAGAGCAACTCTCAAGGTCGTTCTTATTAGTTCGTTCAGACAAGTATATATCACATTTCTAAATTTGGAAACCATTTTAGCTACACAAATGTTATGTTATGGTATGTTAAGATCACAAGTTGCAAGAACTTTAAATGTGTTGGCAATATTTCAGTCCACGAGTTTCAAAAATAATGATTTCTTTTTTAAATTTCGTGCTGCTCAAACTATACCATGTAAATTGAGACGGATGGGGTGCTTTAAATTAAGGTAATTGCGTACTTTAAATTAATGACAAATTGGGGATAAACTAAGGTGAGAATACATGTAATTTATCATGATTAAAGTGATCAAAATTTTATGTAAAAGGCACATGTTAAGCATTTATTGGTGCAATGCGAACACCGGGTGCAAGTAAGTCTTTTTGAGCCCACAACTGTACTTGTGCACCGACTGCTATGAGCTGGATTTATGAAGGGATGTTGGGGGCAAAAAGTTGTTTGTTGGACTGCATTTTGCTGAAATTTGGTGCTTGTTTTTTGAACTCAGATGATGAAGAAAATAATTTGGGGGTCAAAGCTGCATTATCTATGCTCAAGTTCTATAAAAGTAAGTTCTTGGTATGTTTTTAGCTAATATTTGACATCTTTGTTCAGCTATTTTGATCTTCTTACTTTATACTTTATAAAGATCAGGAGGACTGTGTAACCATTAACTATTAAGCAGGGGAAATCTCACCGATAATGCCAAAAAGTTGTCGATATGTACCAACATGCAGTGAATACTCCATGATTGCTTACAAGAAATATGGAGTTGCGAAAGGGACAGTCTTGACAGCATGGCGTCTTTGTCGCTGCAACCCTCTAGGTAATGTTGTTGCATCGTTAGCTTAAAGTTCTGGCTACTTTATATTATCCTGCTTAATGAATGGTTAAGTCAAGGGTGTTGGAATCCTAGCTTTGAGCGAGATACTTTTTAATGTGTTTTTGTTTGCTAGTCTTGTAGTAGGATCTTACAATGTTGATCATTGTATATTTCCAAATATGACAGGAGGATCTGGCTTTGATCCCCCGAGATGGTTCGGTGAGGAAAGACCACCTGAGGATGACACTTGATACCAGATGAAATACAGGTATATGGCTTTAATGTATATTTCTAAATTGGAATCAAATATAAGCATTATTTATGGTGTTAGGTAATGCTGCTAATGGAGGTCAAAATAGCATTCTTCTCAGCTGATATGAAACAGTATATGTTTATTTTTTTTATCTGTCTAGTTCACTTCTCTGTCTTTTATCTTCTAGTAGGTCTACACAAATCAGTTTGAGCAAAAAGTCTGTTAATGTTGGAAGTTTGTCCAATTCATATAGGATGCGAGTCTTTGGTGTTCTTAGAGGGGTAGTACTAAGTATTAGGGCTGCACATCTAAACTAAATCTTCAGCAGCCCACATTTGAAAGTTGTCTACTATTGTTTGTTTGAGATTTATATACCAAAGTTTAATTCATTATTGTAATATAATGGCACATCCAGAATAGTAACTCCTGATAAAGAAATGAAACTGCATATTCGGAATTATTCCTGCTTTGCTTCAGCATAGTTAGCAAACATCAAACTTTTGCTTGCAGCTTAGTACCTCAGGTTCTTGGACTCATTGTGTGTCTAACGTTCTAGTGAATCTGATTGGAAATTGTGGTACACTGCCATTTCAATATGGCCCCTTCACAAAATCACCTTCTAAAGCAATAGAGTGGCAGGAGTTTAAGATCAAGCTGATGTGGCGATTAATGTGGACATGAAACTTCCAAACTGAGCCTGCAAAAAGGAGTTTAGTCTAACGTAGCTTCAAATGGAGTCAAAGTTATGCTCAAGACTGTATCAAGTACCAGCTAGGAGATATTGCATTTGTTCCCCTTACCATGATACCCTAGCAGCACTTGTAGCGCTACAATGTATCTCACGAGAACCAAAAGTGCATTCCTTTGGTATGTATATAAGTTTGAGGCAAAGTATGAGGTGAATTGAGCCACTTATTTTCATAAATATTTGGATGCAATTTTAAAAAATTTAGTCAACTTTGATCAATTATACTGGAAACGAAAGCTTAGAAAATCCTTTCATACTACAAAGTAATCTATTGTGAACGAGCCTCGCAAGCTAATATCAAGACATTGTTGAGTTGCCTAGTTTGTCTGCAAGTGTTGCTGTACTGCTTTCTTTGCTCACTGGTTATTCGTGACCACGACACTGCTAGTTCATCTTGTTGTTGGCACAAGAAGAAGCAACCTTTGAAAACTTCCTGAACTTATGTAAGAAGAATTATAGGTCTACTCTAAAATCTGGAGGTCATTCTTGGTTAAATGGACCAGAACATTGAGTGATCTTGCGATTAACAAAGGATGTAGTGATTAAATATTCAATATCCAAGTGTCCTTTACCTCTCCAACCCCTTTCCCCTCACCCAACAGCCTCCCCTGAGGTATCTTGTGTTCGCTGGTTCACCATGCTGCGTCAGAAAGTTTTTCGTTTGCTCTGTTCATTTTCATGTTGGGTCTTGGAGGTGTTCCAAAAGTTTCTTCTCCAGTTCTTAACCATAACTTAAAGTTCAATTTTAAAAACGAGAGGGCGTGCTTCAATTGTTTTAGCGTGATTAGACAAATCTCAAAGCAACGTGCTTGATAAATTGAAACTCCACTTCGCTAATGCATTGCGGACTGCCAAGTGATTTGCTTAAACAACTTCAGAATCACAAAGACAGCACATCACTTAATTGTAATACGACCACATTAAGTACATAAGTAGATACCAATTCCAATTAGTTAATATACTCCATCTTGAAGGTGTGCTTTAGAGCTATTCGAGAATTTCAGACAAAAAAACTAGTACAAGTCAAGACAGCTATGCAATCTTTCTTTTCCGTATCCAATCGATAAACAGTACTTTACTCTAACCAGCAACGGGAAAAAGCCTACCATAACTTTATAAAAGAGATTCAGATGATTCCCAAGAGTCCTTTGCTCTAACCATAAGCTATAAGTAAACCTCAGATAAAATAATTTTGTGAAAAAAGTTCATTCGGGAAAATCTGGATGGTCAGGAAAACCGCTCCCAGCAGTGTAGTTAATATTTCCGAACAAAGAGTAGATTTGAATTTTCTATTTAATGCTACTGATCGCACATCGAAGAAAATAAGTCATTTTTAGTGCAACTATATGTACAAAATTTTGTCAATCTCAAAGTAGATAAAATGTAGGAATTAACTCCCAGAAGAAAAGAATGCAGACCTAATATAGGCCTAATACAATCAAATAAAAGAGGTAATATAAGAAAAATACAAAATACAGATGAAGTAACTACTACTGCGCAGCAACTACTGAATCATCATACTGCCAGGGGTTGAACTCGATCGCTTTAGCATCAGTTTCTTCAACGCTGTCAGAGCTATCAATAGCAGCACGATGTTCATGATATTTGCCATTGAACTCATACACCTCTAAGTCACCCCAAGGTGTAGCGCAAATTTCGTTTGATAAGTTGAACCACTTTGGTTTAAATTCATCGCCCTTGGCCTCTCTTGTTCTCTTGTCAGCTCTCTGCCTCTCCTCCAAACTGAATAAATAAATCAAATATAAAGCAAAAAATGGTAAGAGGTTTAGACAATTGCGGCCAAATAGTAAGTAATTAAACATGCATTGAAGGAAGACGTGATCTTTCAACATGGAGACAGGAGATGGCATGTTCTTTTCTTGTTTGACAAAGAATGTTTAGTCAGTCGTAAAAACACAGAACTTTTTTGAGAACGGTAACTGTATTCATCAGACAGACACCAAGATGTTGTTGGCAATAATATTTACAATTCCTGTAATAGTCCAAGCCCACTAGTGATACTGTCCGCTTTAGGCCTAGGCCCGCGGCTTTAAAACGCGTCACTAGGGTCTAAGGCCAGTTAACTTATATACCCAGCATCTCTCCTGTGTGATGCCGATGTGGGACGCTTAACCCTTAGCTGGGTATTACATACACCCCCTCTTATAGACTCAGCATCCTCGCTGAGATTTGCCCCGCGTACCGGGATTCGTCTAGACTCACCACGGATGTTTGCCCCGCGTACCGGGATTCGCCTAGACTCAACCCTGAACTTTGACCCACATCGACAAGGCTGACACGGAGTGACTCTGATACCATCTGTAACAACCCAGCATCTCTCCTGTGTTATGCCGATATGGGACACTTAACTCTTAGCTTAGCCGGGGTGTTATTGTAACAACCCAGCATCTCTCCTGTGTTATGCCGATATGGGACACTTAACCCTTAGCTTAGCCGGGGTGTTACAATTCCATTAAGTCTTGTGCTTGTGGTAAAAACAAGAGCTCTACGATGCAAGTTGTTAAGCAAGGACTATTTATTAAGCTGCATAACTCTTTCCGGTCAAAGTGGTAATGAAGCTAGAGTAGGTCGGAACTCAAATATACAAGTATCATTAACATTGGCAAATTACTTTTGTTTTATAATTTGAAAATGTGTGTGATCAACAAGGAAATGAGATCATTGGAGAAACCCTGAAGTCCACCCCAGGATGATAATTGACGCACTTTGGTAACAGAATGGATGGACACAGAAGCTCCTCTAGATTTGATATTAAGTTCACAACGCGCACAGAATTGCAAAGAATGTAACATGCAGATTGACAAATATAGTGCCACTCAGAAATTCAAGATAGCTTCTGAGAGAGAGAAATTCAAGATGCTTTGAAGACAAATATAGTGCCACTCAGAAGCTTAAGATGAATTGTCTTCTTTTGTTTTATTTTTGGTGCAAACAAGATATCACATATGATATGGGAGAACTGACTGATTTCTTTAGAAACTTGTAATTAGTCTTTAGTTCAGTTGCTCTGGTTTTTGTTTTAATGATGTACATATGGATCTTCAGCACCACCCTGGTGCTGAAATTGGGGATTTTAATAATATTGTTACCTTTATCAAAAAAAAGAATGTAACATGCAGATTGACAAAAGGACACCTTAGAGAAAGCGAGACATACCGGCTTTTCTCTGAACTAGCTGTGGACAAGTCACCTTTCTCAAGTGCGGAACGATCAGGGCGCAAGCGAGAATCAGATGGTAATAGTTTCTTAGGTGCAGTATCAAAGCTGTTAATCTTGTGTGCAAAATATGTATACTGAAATTTGTCATTTTTAGGAGCTTCAGCAGCTCTCCAGACCTGAAACAAGCAAAGAATTTGTATGTGAAATTTTCAGAAAATTAATAGTCCACGATGGTAACTTGACCCATCATTTTAGATCTCATCAAGCTTCATGCAACCTGATGAACCAAAACTTGAGAGCTACATGTGAACTTATATATTTCCCCAACTTCGAAGATATTCATACATGTGCACATGGCTTGTGTGTGACTCCACTTTATTAATGTGTCTATTTCAAAAATGTAGTCATAGCGGCACCTGTGTGTAAGATGTATTTCTAAAATGGCATTTGCTTCCACCTTCAACGTTTGTATTTCTAAAATGCAGTCATAGCAGTACCTTTATATATAAGATGTCCCAAGGATTATTTGCTCCACTTATGAGATATTTACTTTGATAGTAGACTAAAAATGTTGAAGTTCAATAATCACAGGAATACAGAATTTGGAAGTATGAAAGTCCACATGTTTGATAGATACGGTAGCTTATGTCAGATATTTTCAGCACGTCAGGTAACTATCTCTGTTTCGGTAAACTCTCTTCCCTCCAATCTTTCTTTATAAGGGAATTTAAAGGTCAAAAGTAGCAAAGTTTACTATCGTGTTAACTACAGGTCTACAACCGCAGAATTTAGATTATAAGAATCTTATGTTTGAATTCGGTCCTTCAGAAATTTGGCCTCTATGGCTTGCTTCAGCAAGAGAAGGGCTTTCCAAATCAAGCAATGAGTATTGTAATCTATCCAGCTACAATTTGAAAATGGCACACAGTCCAAGTCATGAAGAGAAAAAGAAGCCAAAAGAAAAGAAAAATCTGACCAGGGTGGGGGCCAAACATTAAACAAAGCAAACGAAATTTCAGCTTAGAAAAAGAAGGCAAAACAAAAGTTGCATTAGACCAGGGTTATCAAAGAAATAAAGCTTAATTTCACCTCTTTCATTGTGCTGCCTGGCAGGGGTTCCCCTTCCAGATCACAGGGTTGATAACTCAAAGATTCATTCCATTTTCCAGTCATCAAAATTTTGGGTTCTTCCTCACTGTTGTAAACATATCCATCTACTTCATAGCGACCAGCACTGCCAAAAACATGATAATTAGGAAAAGTCAAAAGGAAAATGATAGGCTCAGGTTTATAGAAAGAAAAAAACACAGAAAAATAGAAGCAAAGAAAACAAGCAAGAACATCTTCAGTAAATCCTCTCAATTGGCAAGGAATATATAATAAGTTGTCTTGGGACCAAGATACAGGAAAACAGTAATGTTCACCTTCTGGCGGGCAATGAATCGTTCACTCAGGGAAAAGACTTGGTGAAGGACAACTTCATAGCCGCAAATATCGACGAAGTAGAATAAGAACATAATATGCTTTTATTTTAAAGCTAGTATGACAACCATATAAATGGAAGCTAGACATATCAACATCTTTACTCGAAGAAATAGATTAAATGATAACATTAGTTGACATTTTTTATTTGAGCCAAAGACAGAACTATATTGATAGTTCATTTGATAGAGCACAGAGTTGGCAAGTCACAAACGCTATAAACAACTAGGGTTCAATCACACACGCACATACCAATAAACTGGATCTCAAAGTCAAACCTTCACACAGACAAGCACTGAATTTCAACCTATTATGAAATAGTACCAAAGGAAAAAGTGAGCTTCCAATCGGGACCTAATTGGCAGTGGGTGGAGTCCCTAGAATCTTTAATACATCCTCGGGTAATGCAAATTTTATGTCAGGCATTTCTCCCATGAATTCTCTTCCACTCTGCACTAATTCGATCAAGGTCCACCAAGAACTACTAGGCGGTGAGACCAATCAGTACCTTTTTCGCTAAGCATTACCAGAATAAGTGAAAGAAATTTGAAGGAAGAATCATCCTTTTACATTACGTAGTGCTTGGTCTTAATTAATCTAACAGGTGTTTTTAAAAAAGATTCATCCATGGAAAGGGAAAGCATTCCAGCACTTTGTTGTAATGAAACATAAAAGAGGTGGAGAGAAGAGCGATAATATCATCATACCCAAACCAGCCACAAGGTTGAAAGTACAATAACACTTTATCCCCCGTTGTCAAGTTCGTCAAAATCATCTCCCCAGGCGAATCGATCCAAGTTCGCCCAAATATAAGATTGTGAACTTTTGTTGGAGGTGGCACCAAATCTAGGACAACACCCGACTTTTTCAGAGTGAGCCTTGACCTGCATAGCAACAGAATGAACCAAAATTAAAGATACAGAAAGGCATGGTCTACAGTTTGCAACATAACTAAACATTTTTGGCTGGAACCAGAAATAGGGGCCAGGCAATTATTTAATCGTCTCCTAATTAAAGAGTAGAGTGGATATGTAATTGGAAGGAAAATCAAAATGAAACAGGAAGGGAAAAATGGTAGTGGACCTATCAAGTTTGTGCATGCTGTCTTTTCAGGTATTGCTTCAGGGACAGGTTGCAGAAAAGGCATTAACTTCATCTTCTAAATCACCTCATAGATAATTAGGTATCAAATAATTTTATCGGAAACATTGTCCTGCATGACAATCAACATTTCTGCTACATCCTGAAGCTTACTAAATAGTTCCAATTCTACACTTAAGCAACACTCAGACTTAGCAAAAAACAAAAAGAACGATCATCCAACCAGAAGTAAAACTTGTAAGAACCTGCATTATTATACTATCTGTTAACACAGAGACATGTTTTGAACAGACCCTAGTGGTTAAACTAAGATGCTTCAATTTTTAAGGTCCCCCAAGAGCAACTACCCAAACACCTTGCGTAATTATTGAAGAACTATTTACTTCTTCCTCGCCAATATTTTGGGTGTTTCTATGGTTCTTCATAAGGTCTTATCAACATATTCAAACAAACATGCTCTCTTAAACTGCATATTTGATACCCCGACAAATACAACAACTACCCAGTATCATCCACAGGTGGGGTCTAGGGAAGGTGAGGTGTACGCAGACCTTACCCCTACCTTGCCGACACATAAACTGGAAATTCTGTTATCCCGACAAACAAACTCGATATAGAAGGTCCTACCTGCCAAGTGGATAGACTTCAACTGAGTTTCCCAAGAATTTGGTCTTCACCTTCGAGGTTATATCATAGATGAAATGTTCATTTTCTGCATGTGCTGCACCCATCGGAGGATGATGACTAACCTGATAGTACAAGACTTAATACCATCAGCACAAATAATAATAGGAATAAATCACATCCGACAAGGAGACCATGGACAAGTTGAAATTTGATCCTGGGGAAGCATTCACTCCATGACTCACCTGCTCAGCAATAAATGTGATTCCAGCATGGTTAACCAATTCATAAGTTTCACCAAGGATGGGGTTGAAGGGCTTCCATGTGCGTTGTAAGGCATAGTATACCGATATGAACCATGAGGCTGGAAAATCAGATTGTCAGGGTTATCGTATTTAAGCCAGGATACTGGATTCAAAACATGTATGATGTTAAGCACTGCTGCAATAGATTGTTTACCGGAATACACTAATCTCATGTGTGGGTCCTCGCACTCATCTGCCAGGTCCAGTAGATGCGAGTATTCCATCAACTGTCAATAGAATTGCTACATCACTACAATCTTCAACTAAAGTAAAGCAAAATACAGCAATAAACCGAAATTGACTAAAAACACACCTCTGCCATTTTTTGAAGGTTGGTCATAGGCTCACAAATAATAACTGGCAATGTCACCAAAGAGGTAACATCGGCGCCTATGTACTTTTGCATCATTTTCCAATAATTATCGCGATCCTGCAAGAAAACTCAGAAGTGTGAATATGCTCAACAAAACCTCAAAAAAATCATTGGTGCTGCTGCTCCTATTTAGGAACCCAGCGACAAATGATGGTTAATCATTAAGAATTGGGAAACTAATCATTTTTGAATTTATGACCAGGTTAATATGATTGTCATAGGAGACAATGTGGCAAAAGGAGAAGAAACAAGGTTTTAACACTAGCACACATCCTAAAACACATCCAACCCTTCAGGATTAAATAGAAAGAGGGCTAATACCTCCTGCTTCCATCTTCCTCGTTGGGCTTCAGCACCAGCATCTTCATTGCCTCCTTCAGGATTAACAACTTCCAGCCCTTCATAACCAAGCATGCTGTAAAAGGAATAACAGCTTATGACTAAACGGTCATAGAAATTAGAAGTTACTAAAACGAAGAAAAAGAGCTGATATATTATAAGATTTCAATTTGTCCAATAACAGAGTATTGCAGATTCAATGGAGATTGATACAGATAAAATCATATGAATAAGCTTGTCAGTAATCCAATAAATAAAACATAGCAACAGACGTAGCAAAGTAGCACGCATTGAGGATAAAATGAGAGCAACCTAAACAGTAATCTGTTATGTAAATAAGTGGTTTCGTCACGAGTTGAAGTTGCATTTCAAGTAGTATATAGAGGAAATCAATGGAATTGAACAGACATAGCGACAAAGAAAGATTCTTTGAAGCGCAGCTTATGTGTCGGTGTACAATTGCAAATATCTCTATCAAATGAATCTAAGGTCTAAAAGGATTTTTTATGCTTCTTACAATCAAATCAACAAAGAAGTAGAATTTAGAGCTCAGCAAAAAAAAAAACACCTAATTAGTAAAAATAAATGAAATTATGAGGTAAAACAATAACAAATTTTTCAACTTGGGAAATTAAATTAAAGGTTCCCGATCTGCAGGTAATTTTCAATTAGCAGTAAATTAAAGAGTAAATAAAATTAGGGTTTACCCATTAACAGATTTAGACAAGCTTGAAGCAATTGAGGCTATAGAGGCAAAAAAACCGCCGCCGCCACCGCTGCCGCTTTGATTCCCATCTTTGTTGGACGCCATCGATTTAACCAACTTTTTTTTTATAATTTTTTGAAGATTAAGGAGAAATGGAAAATTTCAAAAAAGATCTGAAGAAGGTATATATTTGAAAAGGGAAAACAGAGAGAATTAAAGGGGGATTTAATTGAGAGGGGGGGGGGTGGGGGGTATTTGTAAAAGATTTGCAGAGGAAGAAGATTGGAGAGGTCAGTGGCGGGTCCTCCTTTCAAGTCAAATTACAATTTTTACCCAACTTCTTTAGCCTCCAACATACGATAACGCGTCTAAGCTTTTAATTCACTTTATTTGTCATAATTTGTTGATACTAGTGTATAATA
The DNA here is from genome assembly GCA_029990175.1 of Petunia secreta. NCBI lineage: Eukaryota > Viridiplantae > Streptophyta > Magnoliopsida > Solanales > Solanaceae > Petunia > Petunia secreta. The sequence continues at coordinate 18,397,318 of JARKIP010000038.1, read as the reverse complement.
TGTGAGTACATAATTGTATCGCTATAAAGTACTAACAATTTGAAAAAATTAAATTGATTCTAAATTTAAAAAAGTGTTATAATTTTAGTAATTACTTCAATAGTACTTTCTTCATTTCATTTTAGTTGTCGCTTTAACAATATTTACATCCATTAAAAATACCAACAAGTTATATTTCATCAAATTACTCTTATTATTAAATAATTTTTGAGATACAACCAATATTAAAAAGAAGTAATACTTCTTTAATAATTAATAGTATAATTAGAGATAAATAATATATTTAATTTTGAATTTCTAAAAGCTATAATTATTTTAGGACAAATTTTTGAGTTAAAAGCACCAATTTAAATGATTCTGAGGGAGTAATATATTGTTACAATTTCATTTTGGTGTTGGTCCTTGATTCTTCCAGCTTGGCGGCTACTTTACGAAGGCGGCCCAACGCGATATGCCATATGAGATTTGGAATATTTTTTATTTTTTCTATTCTATGACTTAAGTTCTTTTGTTTTCTCTATTATACCCCTTACACAATCTTTATTATTCGATAAGTACATAAATAGTTTTGATACATTAATAAATAAAATAATATTATACTTATTATGAATCCTTTATCAGATATGAGAAAAAACGTCATTTGGTAAAGGTCGTCCAATAGGGGCTAATGCAGGCTTCAATACATGAGCTGGAGAGAAAACTAAATACTAGGTTTGTTTCCGTTGCTCTAAGAAGGATATTTAGAACAAAAGAGGGGTACTCCACTCCATCAAGTAAAACAATAAGAGAAAATCTGTATTTTTTAACATAAAAAATCATAAAAGGATTCAATATGATTGAGAGTAACGTGACACAGCTCAACCAGCCGAAGACGGATTCATTGTTTATTCAATCCAAATTTGTCAATAGCCAATAGTGATTACCAAGTGCCAATGAATGTTGCCTGTCAGTTTTCGTATGAAACTCCCAAATTGCTTTGGAAAGTCCGGCCAACCTAATTGGGAATTTAAGTCAACAAATTTAGCTTTGAACTATAGGGTCAATCTATGTTCTAGCTTCACTTGGTACAAGAAAAAAGGGCATTATCTTTATAGTAAGACCACATCCTTGTCAGAATGAGAATAAATTTTTCTAAAATAGTCTGTTAGCTATTTTAATCCTTTGATATTCAAAAATTTACTTGCTCAATTAATTAACTCGTGCAATTTGTAAACTTCGTAAAAGAAAGAGTGCTCATTACCTGAAATTTTCTCATTTTCATTATTTGAACTTGAATATAAATCTTTGATTGGTAGTGAAGGAATACTCTTGTAGCCTATTTGACCAAGCTGCCAAAAACTGCTTATTTTGAAAAGTATTTTTCAGATAAGTTTTTTTAAAGAATAAGCAGTTTGTGTTTGGCCAACTCATTTGAGAAATACTTTTCTAAACAATTTGTGTTTGGATAATCTTTACAAAAAGTACTTTTGGATTTTAAATTACGAAAAAGTGCATTACTAAGATTCATTATACGACTAATATTATTTAAACGTATCAAAAATTTAAATATTTTTTCAATAAATGAGTTAATTTAATATTTTATTTTTATTTAGTTTAAATATAAAATATAAAAGAAAATATATACTATGGTTTTTAATCAATAGAAATAAGGTTAAACCAAAAGAGAGAAGCAGAAAATAAAGTTTTATTTATATTTAAGAAATATATTTGTTAAAATAATTAAATATAGTATGGTAAATAAATATTTTTGGTAAGGATATTTTTGTCTTTAAAAATTAATAAACTGCTTCTGCTTCTGCTGCTTCTCCCCAACAGCAGAAAAACTGCTTCTGCTTTTTCTCAAAAGTACTTTTTTCTTTTGACCAAACACCTCAAAATTCTTCAAAAGCACTTTTTTTTTTGAAAAAAAAAAAAAATTTAATTCATGAGAAGCTTGACCAAATAGACTATACATCTTTGAGTATAATTCCTCAGATTCTTCCTTCCATGCATTTCCTTTAAGTTGTTTATGCTCATCAGTGGTATCTTCAATCCTCCTTTAATTGGGTGCATTATGTCCTTACGACTCACTGGCATAACCTTTACGGCTTTAGCATGTTTCCACATGGGCACGTGGTATAGTCTGGTTCAACAAACATGCAATTCATCTAAGCTAAACATCGATACAACCCATAAATGAGCTGGCCGAGAATAAAGGGATCGGATGTTACGCTAAATAAGTCTCTATTTAATTAATTTATTTATTACTTGACCTTGTTTGTTAAGTATTTTGATAACACTAAGGTTGAATATTACTAATGAGGTACTGTCCTCAAATAAACATGCAAAATATCCTTTATTTTTCCTTTTTTGTGTTATCGTACATGTTGTATTGTGACTGTAAATAATTGTCTTCAGACATAACTAAAATTCAAATGTTTGTTGGCCAAATTTTGCATCAAAATTTCGTTGGACGAACGTAAAATGCTTAATCAATTGGCTACACTTGATTTTGACCAAAAACATTCACCCGGTGTATCTAAAATTGACTAGCTCTTGAGAGTTTGTCCTCATTTAGCATGATTTTAATAAAATGACCTCCTTTGGTCCGTAAGCAACACTTCAAGTTATGAATTGGCAAGTATTGCGTCTTAGAAAGATGTCAAGTGGCAAGAATTACCTAGGCATTACTTCAAGTTATCCAGAATAATATGAAATTTATAGGCAAGTGTAACTTAAGAGAGAGGGATCAAAGTCAAGTGCTGCCTTTTAGGCAATATTCACGTAAAAAGGCTGTTTTTACTTAACCGCTATTGGGGTTTGGGGGGGGGGGGGGGGGAGGGGGGCAAAATGGCCAACCATTTCCTATGGTGGCATAGTTCTACAATTCATTCGATTTTGACAAAATAAAAATATGAGCTCCTACTTGCTCCTTGTTTTTCAAAGATTTTCAGATATGAGTACATAGTGATGAAATAGTCCACCGTTCAAGTTATTTATGTTTAAAACATAATGTTATGAATTCAAATACAATTGACCTTCAAGTCATGTAGATTAAGCCGGCTACAATTACTCTTTTCAACTCCATGGTTGTTTTACATCCTTCCTTATAGCTAAAATCTATTCTCTAATGATATGAATATTTTTCTCTGCTCCTATGTTACACTGATGATACTGCATTGTGTTGAAATTTATTTTACTGAGTCAAAATTTAATGTGGTTTTTTAAACTAGACATAACTTTATCGTGAAAATATTTAAGTTTGTACACCATATACTTACACTTTCAAATCACATACTAGACTTATTAAGTTGCAAACAAATACCCAAAGAAAATTAAATAGAAAATTTGCAGCGTGCAAGCCAAACAAACTAGTGTACAATACATTATTCCAACCGTACATCCTAAATAATTAAGACATTATTTTGATATAACCTGAGACATAAATGTTGTATGAAGCATATCAGAATCCCTTTCTCAAAAGGGGACATCGAAAATGAATGATTTTGCAAGGTGCTGTTCTGCTATATAGACATTGCATGCCACTTAGTCATTAGAAACACGAATTAAAGGTGCATGGCCAATTAATCCAGATGATCCTTAGAATTAGAGCCATCAATCAAATATTCTATGTCGAAAACCATGCTAATTTGTTTCTGACGTGATGATATACACGGCCTGATTGATGGAGAGAGTGAGGAAAAAAAGAAAAGACAAAGAAAGGGCTTCAATTTGGTCATTTTGAAGGGGAAAAAAAGGTCTATTTATCTACCATTACAGGAATCAAGATAATGGGACCTTCCATAGGAGTAGGAGGATCCTAGTATGTCCTTTTTGTGGACTTAGAGCCCGTTTCGGTGAGCTTAATTATTTTAAGCAGCTCATAAGATAAGCCATTTTTTGAGAAGTTAAGAAATTCTAACTTCTCATTTTTTACTTTTTTAAGCATATAAGGGCTTATAAGCCTATGAATTTTTGAGTTACCAAACATTTACTAATTGATTTATAAGCTCATAAGTCATTTACGCTCACCCAAACGGGCTCTTAATTAGTGTCAAATAAGGGTAGCTATTGGTCCGGTCCACACCGGACCGGACCGATTTCGGGCCGTGAACCGGCTCGGACCAGTGGAAACCGGACGAAAAAAACATTATCGACCCCGGCCCCGAGTTCCGACACAGTGCAAGGGAAAAAAAGCCGGATGGACTGGAACCGGTCGGACCGACTCGGATCGGACCGGTCCAAAAAAATTCAGAATTTCTACCCGTTAACTAGTCGTTGGCAATGGCTCTTTTGACCCCCTAACCGTTGTCCGACGGCCAAAAACGACTATTTTACCCCCTCTACCACCCCTAACTATTTTTTTCCTATAAATACCCCATTAGTTTATTATATTTTTCACACAAATCATCAAATTCTCTCAAATTGTCTACAATATTGTTATTTTGCTACTTTTCTATTTGTTAAAACTTTACAATTTGGCTACTTTATCAAGTTTTAATTAGAGTTGTTATCAAAGTTATTTTGGCTATTTGGTGAAATTTTGAATAATCAAGTATTGGGTAAATTGGAGGTGCTACTTGACTGAAATATCAATTTGGCTATTTGTTAAAAAAATTCAATTATCAAGTATTCAACTAATTAATTGAAGTGAAGGTTCAAGTTTAAACTTCACCTCAATTATACGGTTATATTTGGGTAGTCGTTCCTACTTCCTACTCTTTTATAATTTTTTTGTTATATATTTATTTTATTTGCTATAATTATGTCTCAAAAAGATTCAATTGGAACTAGTGGTAAGGGCGGGCACGGGTCAGAGGATAAATAGGGGTAAAGGTAAAGGAATTGCTGGTAGTTCTAGTCAGTTCACCCACATAGATGATTCTCAATATTATCATGATGTTAGCGCTAATAATCCACTTGATAATGATATGTTATAAACACAATATGGCTATCAAATTGGGTTAATTTAGAAGAAACACATGAATTTCAAGCTAATCCACCTGAAGTTCAGTCTGACTTGCCTCTTGTACCTCCTACTAGAGTACCGATAAAACGTAAGGAAAGATCTGAGGTGTGGTAATTCGTGGAAAAGAAAGTTGAACAACAGACGGCCGTATGTGGTCTTTGTCAAATGGAGTGGTTTTTTAAAACTGAGGGTAATGAAGGTGGGACGGGTAAAATTAGGACCCACTTACAAAAGAAATATCCTAAAGAATAGTCAATGCGGGCGGGGGTATGTATTTAGGGACCGAACATGGGAGAGTAGCGCATGATGAATCTTCGGGTACCCAAACAAAAATTAACCAAACAACAGGAGGGCTTCTTATGATAAACAGAGGGATATGAAAAATATTGCTAAACTAGTTGCGGTCGAGGGTTTACCTTATAGTTTTCCTTCTTCTACTGGTTTTATTCGTTATATTCAGTCTACATATAATTCCTCTTATAAAGGTTTTCCAAGAACTACTGTTAAAAATGATATTATTAAATTCAAGAACGAATATCAAGATTATTTGCGATATTTATTTGATAACTTTGACACTAGAGTATGTCTTACTACGGATATGGGTCGTTCTACTAATAATTATGATTATATTACTGTTACTGTTCATTGGATAGATCCTGATTGGGTATTTCAAAAACGTATTATTTCTTATAAAGTTGTTGATGAACCACACACGGGTAATTATCTTTCAAATAAAGTTTTATCAATTTGTCACACTTACTGCTTAACTAACAAAGTTTTCAGTATTACGGTAGAAAATGCTACAAACAACACAGAAGCACTTAAGAACTTAAAACCTATTTTGAACCCCTCTTTTTGAGGAATTTTTTCATGTTAGATGCACATATCATATTTACAACTTAGTAGTAAAAGATGGCCTTGAGTTGTTGACATTATCAAAAAGGTGAAAATAGTTATTACTTATATTTTTCGAAATAAAAACCAAGAAAGAAAAAAAGAATGAGAAAGAAAATGTATAGGATTAGGAATGCCAATTAGGAGAGTCCCAAAGAAAGTTTACTAGATGGAACACTTTATATGAAGTATTGAATGTCGCTTATGAATATAGAGTGCCTATTTCTCAAATGTATAATAAGCATGTTATGGAAATCTATCACCTTAAAGAGGACGATTGGAACCTTGTTCAACATCTCCTTCAATTTTTACAAAAATTTTATCAAGCTACTTTAGAATTTTCCGAATAATATTATCCAACTACTCCTACCATGTTATATTATATAACTGGAATATCAAAATTATTGAAAGTATATAAGCAATATGAAGTATATAAAGTGGCTGAAAAGGCTATGATTGAAAAATTTAGAAAATATTTTTTCCCAATTCCTCCTCTTTTTTTACATTGTTTATGTGTTGCATCTTGCATTTAAACTTAAGTTAACTGAAGGACTTGTTAGAGAAATATATGCAAATTTAGAAATTATAGAAATTGAAATTGAGGCTAATGGATTTCCAAGTATCGAAAATACGGTTCTTAAAGTTTATGCAGATACCGTGGCTGTTTTTACAAAGTATAGAGCTTGGGCAGACACTACTACACCAACTGCACCAATACAATCTACCGGTGATTGTTCTTCTCAAATGGGTAAAAGGCATACGGGGATGAGTATTTTCAGGGGACTTGATCAAAAGTTGCTTTCAGAACAGGACGAGTATGGGGATGAGTACAACGAGTTCCAAGTGTATTAAATTCAATATCTAAAGAAACTTACAAACTTTAGAATTCATCATTTGTTGAGTTATTGGAAGAATCAAGAATCACAATTTCCAATTCTTTCAAAAATGGCCCGGGATATATTAACAATTCAAGCTTCATCAGTTGCATCGGAAAGCGCTTTTAGCCAAGGAAGATTTCAAATTGGAGATCACAGATATTCGTTGAAGGAGGAGGAAATTGGGACATGAGTTTTATTCAGAGATTAGATCAGAGCAGAGCGAATAAACTTTGGACTACCAAAACTTTCTGAGAAAAAAGGCAAAGCATATCTCGATCAAATTTTGGGCAACGGAACAAGTGAAGAAGAAGAAGAAGAAGAAGAAGAAGAATCAGACGAAGATGATTAACAAGAACAACAACGGCCAGTTCCTAAAGAAAAGCCTACGAATACCATAAAAAATTAGCCAGTATGATGCGGGGCATATGACCTCAAGGCCGCTCACTAGAAGTCAAGCAAAGTTGATTCAAGACACCCATCTTCACTTGACTTGGAGGGACGTGGAAGGAGGCTCCGAGAGTAGCTCGAAGATCATGCTTTTGAGCACCATGGATGGAGGACCACTTGGGCTCCAAGGGGATCCACCCCAAGCTCATTTTGAGCCTCTTGCACAAGTTCCAGAAGGAGGCGGAGCGCCTACCAAAAAGTAGAGAGCTGAACAGAAGAAGGCGGAGCGCCTCAAAAAGGAGGCGGAGCGCCTCAGCACAGGAGGCGGAGCGCCTCCCCCTGTGATGGCCTGCGGGATATTTTACTTCTTTTTGCATGAACTTCCAACTATAGCCCTGCGTAGCCTTATTTATTTTAACCCACTTTAGGGGTACTTTAGACCTTTTAGTATGACTAAGTGAAGCCTATAAATACTTCACTTAGCCTCCTCAAACATTAGATTACCTTTGAATCTTATGAATGATGAATAGAGTTTATCTCTTTATTGAAGAAACCCTTTCTTTGGTTGCTTGAATTCACTAGTGGAACCTAGTTGAGTCTTGAACCAAAACCCGATCATTCTACTTGCGAGTCCCGGGTGCGACTCGAGGGTGGTTGCATAGTGTAGGTCCTTCTAGACGCCGATTCGAGGGTATTTCGGGACAAGTTTCCCGGGGTTACTTCGAAGGGAGTTCGAGAAGTGTCTCGCTCTCCTATCTTTATTGTTTTGTCGTATTGATCCTTATCATCTTGGTATCAGAGCAAGGATCGGATTTTGTTTCTAAAAACCCCCGACCCTTGATTCTTCGTGCCTAGGTTAGTTTCTACGTTAGGTTCTTATTTGTTGTTGAAGAAAAAGAAGAAAACACAAAAAAAAAAAATAGAAAAAGTTGAAAAACACAAAAAAAATTTGATCATAGATTCTTGGTTTGTTGGACCCGTTGTGTGATTGTTATGGGGGTTTGTTCCTTATTGGAAACCCGTTCTTTTGGTACCCTAAATACAAGATTTGAAGTTGAAACGTAAGATTTGAAAATTTGAAACCCTTTGAAAATTTGAAAATTTTGAAACCCTAGTTTTGAAGATGATGAACATGGTGGATTGTTTGTTTTTTATTGGGGTTTGATAAAAGTTGTTGGGGTTTGTTCTTTGTGATTGAGACAACATTAGGGTACCTTTGAATTGCTAAAACAACGTGAGAATTGTCGAATTTTTGGGTGCAAAACCAAGAAAACCCGAAGTGAAACTGTGTTGAAGGTTGCAGGAGGCGGAGCGCCTAGAATCTGAGGCGGACCGCCTAAGGATTGTGATCTCTCTGGAATTTGCTGAGGCGGAGCTGAAACGACCCCGGTTAGTCGTTTCGGAAGTTAGGACTCCGATTGGCGTGCCGATAATTTTAAAATATTCATAATATCCATTGGGACTTATATGTAAAATTTGAGCTAAATCAGGCCTCGTTTGGTAGGCATCGGAAGAAGGTTTCAGTTTTTATTGGCGATAATTATTAAAAATAGATTTTCGAGCTCGATTTTGCCGAGTGAGCTCTGATTCGAAATTCGAAAGCGTCGTTGGGTTCGTATGATTATTTATGACCTTTGTGAACTTTCGAAAGTGAATTTCGATATTGTTCGGCTAGTTTCCGCTAAAATGCCGAAAGTTAAATAATTTGACTTCTTTTCCATTTAAATTCGCATCTTGAGTTTCAGGAGTCCAATTTGAGATCCGCCTTCGCGAGTATGTTACATATATTTTGTATAACTTGTATGCAAAAGTTGGAATTATTTCGAATATTATAGGGTACCGTTTTATTTTTCATCGCGAAAAGAAAAGAAAAGAAAAGAAAATAAAAGAAAATGAAAAAGAAAAAAAGAAAGGGCAAAAGAGAAAGACCATGGGCGGTGGCCCTTGGTCAAGATATGTATTAGAACAGAAACAGAGAATATTAACAGAAAGTGAGGCGTGAAATTTTAACAGGAAAAATAAGAGAAAAATGTCAGAAAATGAGAAAAGGGGCCGGAGAAAAGTAGAATTTTCACCCTAAAATATTCAGGTAATGATCCTAATATATTATTTGAGTTTATTACGTATGTTTTAATATATTTTAACGGTAAAACTTGGAATATTAGACGTCGTATTAATAAGTTCAATTAATAGTTTAAAGGGTCAAATGGACCCCGATAATAAAATTAATTATATATTTGTACTCAGTGGGTTACGGGCAACATATAGATATAATTTATTTGAGGTTTGATTATGTGGCTTTGAACCCTGTATATAGGCCTGACCTGCGTATTGCGTATGCGAATAGGGTATCAGGTTCCTACCTGGATTGCCCTAATATGTGAGGAATGAAGCCTTTAGTCTAATTTGATATATTTTTCTGGTTATTGAACACAGTGGGATCGTTTGGCAATGAATCCAAAGGACAAAGCGGTTATTGAGTGGCTGTACTAACTTTGTAACAAGGTAAGTGTTTATATCTATTTCTTTGGAGGCACCTGGCCTCGTGGATTTTCTACCACGTGCTTCCTTACGTGTGTAGCTGCCAATAGGCGTACTCATTACGCCTTAGCTTTGAATTTACATTGTATATTATTTGTTATGCCCTGTTGTTGGTACTGCATTGAGCATATGAGCATTGCACTCTGGTTTTGAGCATTGCATATACTTCCCGGTTGGCGATGAGAGTCCCGCACCAGTGAAGGGTACTTATTGCACATACTTTCCGGTTGGCGATGAGAGTCCCGCACCGGTGAAGGGTCATTATTGCATATACTTCCCGGTTGGCGATGAGAGTCCCGCACCGGTGAAGGGTCATTATTGCATATACTTCCCGGTTGGCGATGAGAGTCCCGCACCGGTGAAGGGTCATTATTGTATATACTTCCCGGTAATCGATGAGAGTCCCGAGCCGGTGAAGGGTCATTATTGCATATATCTCCTGGTAGACGATGAGAGTCCCGCGCCGGAGATGGGTATCAGGCATAGGTGACTGCATTGCATCATACCGCATTCATCCCATCCCATTGCACTGCATACTAACTATTATGTGTACTGTGTTGTGTTTTATGTATGCGGTATGTATACTATGACGTGGACATATCTCAGTTTGCCTATATATTTCTGGCTCGTATCCCGGGTTGCGGGAATCGAGTTGCACGCCATAACGGTATAAATATATGGATCGAGTTGCACGCCGCAATGGTATAAATCTATGAATCGGGTTGCACGCCGCAACAGGATGAATATATGGATCGGGTTGCACGCCGCAACAGGATATATTTCTGATTGTTGATGTGTTCGGGATACCTATATGTTTTGGTTATCTTACGTTCCTGGTTGTTAATGAGTTTGTCATCCCATACGTGTTCTAGTTATTATCTGGCTCTGCGTTTTTATAATTTAAATAAGAGGAATTTTGTTTATCTGTTTTCTTCTCCCTGGCTAGCTATCCTATTCTTTGAGGTGGCTAGTCTGCCCCACTTATTGAGTCCTTTTGACTCACCCTTATTTGTTGTTTGTTTCTTGTCTATCTATTTCGTTTCGGCAGGTTTGCTCCAGGATTGAGTTCGCCACGTTGTGTAGGAGCGAAGACGACTTCAGCTGTCAGGGTGAGCCAGCTTTTATTCCGGATGGCCACCAGTATATTGGTTATTATTTCAGTTGCATTTTGCTCCCTTCAGGAGGTATCTGTCTTCTTTTGTACTCTTAGATGTCTAGTCTGGATAGCCCTAAACCTAGTATGTTGGGTAGTCAGCTGTAATTTCTTTTGTGCATCTTAGAGGTATCAGTATGTCTGTGCTTTTTCTAAGTCTTGTTTTTATTTATGAATTGGATTATATTTATTTTCCTGATTTAATTGGTAAGGGTTCGCCCGACGGGTCTAGGGGAAGATGTCGGGTGCCCGCACGGCCTAGTCGGATTCCGGGTCGTGTCAGGAGCGCCTCCTCCAAAGAGGCGGAGCGCCTACTCTGTTGAGGCGGGGCGCCTACTTCTGGGAGTTGTTGCTTTGGGTAGTTTTTCGTAGGATCTCTTGTTTTTTCGATTGCATCGCATCTAGCTAGTACTTCCTTGAGTAATCTTTCCTACTTGAAGTGTGCTAGCCCTTCTAAGCTATTAGGAAACTCAAGCCTAGACCGGAGACTAGAATTCGAAGAAGACTCGTAGTCTCATTTGGCTCAAGTCCGCACTTAAAGAGCTTATCGTTCCATTAGAGTCATATCAACTCCACTCACCCCGGAGTGCATTTGGCTTTTGAGTTGAGTGATTAAGTTGAGGTTTGCTAGTCAACTTAGTGAAGCTTTGGATTCAAGCTAGAGTGAAATAGCCACCACCACTAAACGAGTGATCCGAGTGAAACACTTGTGAGGGAGTGAGTAAGGTTGTTTTGCTAACTTTTGTTTCTTGTGTAGGTACAATGTCCACCGAAGGAGAAGATTTTGCTAAGAGTGCCCTTGCTACTATCCTTGCCAAATTGGATAGTATGAACTTGAGGATTGAAAGCCTTGAGAGGGTGAACTCAAGTGCTCTAGTTGAGCAAGGGACTTCCAATGTCCAATCGGAGAAAGGGACCCCGAGTGTCCAAGTTGAGAAAGGGACCCCGAGTGTCCAAGTTGAAGTCTCGAGTAGTCCTAACTTTACCCCGGAGCAAGTTAGCCATGTTATTGAATTGCTCAATCAACAATGGGTAAAGGATGATCGAGAGAGAATTGATCAAGTATTGGGCAATACCCAACGAATGGGAATTCCCCGTATCTTGGATAACCCCCCAAGAAACATTCCACTACCAAGACCCATCCGAAATGTGCAACCTCTTGAGCAAGTCGATGAAGCTCAAAAAGGGGAGGAAGCCGATTATGGTGATGATATGTTTGGGTTTGATGATCACTTTCAACCGAGGCGAGGTATGAATTGGGGTCGAAATGTGGATCGAGGTAGGGGCCGAGATCGAGGGCCACCTATGGGGTATGTTGGAGGGAATGCAAGGAGGGAGTATGGTGTGAATGAAGATCACTATGGGGGCCAATCGGAGCCTTTCCGTGGGCGTCGTGACAACACCAACCTCAATAGTGTGAAGCTTAATCTCCCAACCTTTAAAGGGAATTGTGATCCGAGTGCCTACATTGAATGGGTACTACTCATGGAAAGGATGTTTGACACAAATGACATGACCGATGACAAGAAAGGCACTTATGCTATTTCATCCTTTGAGTCCTATGCATCTACTTGGTGGGAATCCGTCAAGAGATCAAGGAGAAGAGCGGGAATCCCCGTGAATGTGGGTTGGAATGACTTGAAGGGTATCATGAGTATCAAGTACATCACTCCTAGATATCGTCAAGAGCAACTCAAGAAATTTTATGAGTTGAAGCAAGGTGTCAAGACGGTACATAAATATTATGATGAGTTTGAAAGAACTCGAATGGCCTTGGATATGGACACCGAAGATGAGGAGCAAGTCGTGATCCGTTTTATGAATGGCTTGAGCTATGGTATAGCTTCACAATTGAGATTGCATGCTTATCTTTCACTACAAGAAGTCCTTGATGCCGCTATTCAAGCCGAGCAATGTCTTGATAAAGAAAAGTCCAACCGTTACAAGAGCAACACTTCTACTTCCATGAACAAGCCAAAGGATTGAAAAAATCCTACTCCTAATGCAAGATTCACAAATGCAAGTGGCCCTAGCGGAGCAAGTGCTAGCAAAGATATGAAGAAGCCGTATGAGAAGTACACATCCAATGTTGGAGGTAATTCTAAAACCCAATTGAATACTCCTACGTCTTCTTCAATTCAATGTCACAAATGCAAGGGGTATGGACACTTTGCTAAGGAGTGTCATACGAAAAGGACCATGGTTGTTGTTGGTGAAAATGCTTATGAACAAGAGAGTGAACCGGAGGAAGATGAGGGAGTAGAGGGAGATGAGGGAGTAGAGGAGGATGGTCAAGATGACACGGTGGAGGATGAGGATCCTCATACTTTTCTAGTTGTGAGGAGGAGCTTAGGAGCTATGATTGTAGAGGATGGCGAAACCTTGCAAAGAGAAAATCTTTTCCATGCTAGGTGTCGTGTCAAGGGTGTTGTGTTCTCTATGATCATTGATTCGGGAAGTTGTGCTAATGTTGTGAGTCAATCACTTATAGCCCAATTGAAATTGCCTACCGTGAAACACCCCAAGCCATATCGATTGCAATGGCTTAGTGAATGTGGGGAGCTAAAGGTAGTGAAGCAAGCAATGATCAAGTTTAAAATGGGTAGTTATGTGGATGAACACTTGTTCGACGTGGTGCCCATGCAAGCTTGCCACCTTCTCTTTGGAAGGCCTTGGCAATTTGATCGACAAGCGGTTCATGACGGACGTGTCAACACTTACACGCTCCAACATGAAGGAAGGAAATTTGTGTTGAAACCCCTAACTCCCAAACAAGTGAGTGATGACTACAATCGGATGAGGGAGTTGAGGGAGGTGGCAAAGGCCAAGTCAATCATTGAGACTAGTCCTTTGTCCAAAAGTATGGTGGCAATCCCACCTTCTTCTTCTACCGGTGGCATATGTGCCATGATGCAACCGGGCGAGATCCTAAGAGGAAATGATGGCACAAAGTTTCTCTTATGCCTAGTGCACAAAGGTATGATCCTTAACTCTAATTGTGATTTTTCGACTAACATTTTGCCTAGTGTGTTTGAGAATGTCTTGAAGGATTTTGGGGACATGTTCCCGGATGAGATGCCGGATGGATTACCTCCTTTGAGGGGTATTGAACACCAAATCGACTTTGTCCCGGGATCCCAAATCCCAAACAAGCCGGCTTATAGGAGCAATCCGGAGGATACAAGAGAATTGCAAAAGCAAGTTGATGAATTGCTCACTAAAGGCTTGGTGAGGGAAAGCTTGAGTCCTTGTGCCGTTCCCGTGATCCTTGTTCCCAAAAAGGACGGCACTTGGAGGATGTGCGTTGATTGTCGGGCCGTGAACAAAATAACGGTAAAGTACCGTCATCCCATTCCCCGACTTGATGATATGTTAGATGAATTAAGTGGTTCATGTGTGTTTAACAAAATTGACCTTAGGTCCGGCTACCATCAAATCCGGATGAAACCCGGTGATGAATGGAAAACCGCATTCAAGACCAAGTTTGGTCTCTATGAATGGTTGGTGATGCCCTTTGGGCTCTCCAATGCACTAAGTACTTTAATGAGGCTAATGAACCATGTTCTAAAGCCATTCATCAACAAGTTTGTGGTCGTCTACTTTGACGATATATTGATCTATAGCAAATCAATAGACGACCATGTTGATCACCTTAGGCAAGTGCTTGAAATGTTAAGAGCCGAAAAGCTCTATGCTAATTTTAAAAAGTGTGCCTTTGGTGTTGAGAAGGTAGTCTTCCTTGGGTTTGTTGTGAGTGCCCAAGGAGTGGAGGTGGATGAGTCTAAGGTAGAGGTCATATGTGATTGGCCTACTCCTACTACCGTGACTCAAGTGAGGAGCTTTCATGGTCTTGCTAGTTTTTATAGACGATTTGTGAAAGACTTTAGCTCCATTGCCGCTCCACTCATCGAATTCGTGAAGAAGGACAAGCCTTTTGTTTGGGGAGAGCCTCAAGAGAAGGCCTTCCAAGAATTGAAAGGTAGGTTGAGTACCGCCCCTCTATTGCAATTGCCCGACTTCGGAAAGGCATTTGAGGTTGAATGTGATGCCTCGGGGGTGGGAATTGGTGGTGTTTTAATGCAAGATAGCAAGCTCATCGCCTACTTTAGTGAGAAGTTGAAAGGGGCCTCCTTGAATTACTCTACGTATGACAAGGAGTTGTATGCCCTAGTGAGAGCCCTTGCCCATTGGCAACACTATCTTTGGCCTCGAGAATTTGTAATCAAGAGTGACCATGAGTCACTCAAGCATTTAAGAGGCCAAGAGAAGCTCAATAAGAGACATGCCAAGTGGGTTGAATTCATTGAGTCTTTTCCCTATGTTATCCAATATAAGAAAGGGAAAGACAATGTTGTGGCGGATGCACTTTCTCAGAAGTTTGCTCTAGCCACCACCCTAGCCTCCAAGCTCATGGGTTTTGAGAGCATTAAATTGATGTATGCTCATGACCCTAAGCTAAAGAGCATTCATGAAGCTCTTGAAAAGGGAGAAAGGGTTGAAAAATACTAATGGGTTAATGGATATATCTTTAAAAATGGTAAAGTGTGTGTGCCCGAGTCCTCTTGGAGGGAATTGTTGATTCGTGAAGCTCATTGTGGGGGCTTGATGGGACACTTTGGGAGAAACAAGACCTTGGCCATTCTCATGGAACAATTCCATTGGCAAAAGATGGGGGTCCAAGTTGCAAAGCTTTGCAAAAATTGCCTTGAGTGCAAGCATGCGAAATCTAAAGCTAACCCCCATGGTTTGTATACTCCTCTCCCCGTGCCTACTAGTCCGTGGGTTGATATATCAATGGATTTTGTGATGGGCTTGCCACGGTCTAGGGGGGCCATGATAGCATTTATGTTGTCGTGGATAGGTTCTCCAAAATGGCTCACTTCATTCCTTGTAAGAAGTGTGATGATGCACAACATGTTGCCTCTTTGTTCATTGACAATGTCTTGAAATTGCATGGTGTGCCTCAAACCATTGTAAGTGATAGGGACACTAAGTTCCTAAGCCACTTTTGGAGGAGTTTGTGGGGTGCCCTCGGCACCAAGCTCTTGTTTTCTACGTCCCACCACCCACAAACGGATGGGCAAACCGAGGTGGTAAACCGGACTTTGGGTGCTCTTCTAAGGGCCATGACCCGAGGTAAGGCCGGGACGTGGGTTGAAAAATTACCCCTCATGGAGTTTGCCTACAATCGTACTTTGCATAGCTTGATTGGCATGACTCCATTTGAATGTGTGTATGGTTTTAATCCCTTGATTCCCCTTGATCTAACCCCTTTGCCAAGGGAAATGGTTGCTAATTTTGAAGGGAAAAGCCGAGCAAATGCTATGATTGAGCTCCATGCTAAAGCCAAGAAGAACTTGGAGGAGGCCTATGCCAAGGTTGCTTCCAAGAAGAACAAGGGAAGGAAGAAGCTTGAGCTCAAAAAGGGAGATTGGGTGTGGGTGCACTTCCGCAAAGAATGGTTTCCAAACCTTAGGAAAGGGAAGTTGGCACCCCGTAGAGATGGTCCTTTTCAAGTGCTTTCCAAGATCAACAACAACGCCTATGTGATTGATCTACCCAGTAAGTACAATGTGTCTAATACTTTTAATGTGACTGACTTGACCCCTTGTGATGTAGGAGATGGTGATGCCAGAGAAGAGGAAGCCATGGTTTCGAGGACAAAACCTTCCCAAGAAGGGGAGGATGATGCGGGGCATATGACCTCAAGACCGCTCACTAGAAGTCAAGCAAAGTTGATTCAAGACACCCATCTTCACTTGACTTTGAGGGACGTGGAAGGAGGCTCTGAGAGTAGCTCGAAGATCATGCTTTTGAGCACCATGGATGGAGGACTACTTGGGCTCCAAGGGGATCCACCCCAAGCTCATTTTGAGCCTCTTGCACAAGTTCCAGAAGGAGGCGGAGCGCCTCAAAGCTGAGGCGGAGCACCTACCAAAAAGCAGGGAGCTGAACAGAAGAAGGCGGAGCGCCTCAGCACAGGAGGCGGAGCGCCTCAACCTGGAGGCGGAGCGCCTCCCTCTGTGATGGCCTGCGGGATATTTTACTTCTTTTTGCATGAACTTCCAACTATAGCCCTGCGTGGCCTTATTTGTTTTAACCCACTTTAGGGGTACTTTAGACCTTTTAGTATGATTAAGTGAAGCCTATAAATACTTCACTTAGCCTCCTCAAACATTAGATTACCTTTGAATCTTATGAATGATGAATAGAGTTTATCTCTTTATTGAAGAAACCCTTCCTTTGGTTGCTTGAATTCACTAGTGGAACCTAGTTGAGTCTTGAACCGAAACCCGATCATTCTACTTGCGAGTCCCGGGTATGACTCGAGGGTGGTTGCATAGTGTAGGTCCTTCTAGACGCCGATTCGAGGGTATTTCGGGACAAGTTCCCCGGGGTTACTTCGAAGGGAGTTCGAGAAGTGTCTCGCTCTCCTATCTTTATTGTTTTGTCGTATTGATCCTTATCACAATATGTTTAAAAGAATGTAATTTTCTAAATTAGAATTTTGAAATTACAAGTTTGAAAGTTTAGCTATGTAGTATGTATTGCACTACTTATGTTTTAAACAATTCAATAAAATTGCTTCAAGTCTTGGAATTCCATCAGAACTTCACAATTCTTGTGTTCTTATTTTTTTTTTTTAAATTTATTTTTTGCGCAAAACTACTACAATCAATTACTAGTTTATAAACTAGTTCAAATTGAAATTATAAAATTAATTCAAAGTTTGAACTTATCAAATTAATTCAAAAGTTTGAACTTGTCAAATTAATTCAAGATTTGGATCTAATTTCAAGCTTTGAAATTAATTCAAAATTTGAAAAAATATTACAAGTTTTTTAATTCTAAGTTTGAACTTTGAAATAAACTAAACATTCCAAATATATATACAAAGTTAGTAATATTTTGTTGTTATATTTTCAAAATTTTAAAATCATCCATCACTAGAAAATTGAAATGAAAAAAAAAAAAATTAATCCGCACTACCGGACCGGACCAGGCAGGCAATTTTAATTGGGCAATCAGCCCACTTTCAAATATAGTCGTTGGCCAACGACAAAAAATGACTATATTTTCCTACTCCCCCCTAACACCACCATACCCCCAACCTATTTTTATCCATATATGCCCTATTATTTCATCATTATATCACATAATTCATCACCTTCTGTCAATTTCTCTCCCAAATTACTCTCAAAGGCTATTTTCTAAATTTATTCCAAACAATTATAATGACTGCAAATCAATCTGCTGGTCCTAGTGAAACTCAACTTGTGGAACGAAGAGTTCGATCTGAAGTTTGGAAATTTATGAAACATAATTTAAAAACTCACAAAGCTAAATGTTTACTTTGTCAGAGAGAGTGGAACTTATAAACTGGTGGGACGAAGCAACTTCAGGTGAACTTAGATAAACAACATAATACCGAGTGGAGTGCTCGAGCAGGAGGCAAATATCTGCGTAATAATTAAAGAAATGGTTAAGGAAATATCTATGTAATTTTTAATTTCTAGTTTGTCTTTGTCATTTCAGTTATGTATTTCCCGAAGTTTCAATAAATTGTATGTCTTTCTTTTCCAATGTCCACGTTTGTTTAGTGTCTATGTAATTTTCAATTTCTAGTTTGTCTTTGTCATTATGTATTTCTCGAATTTTCAATAAATTGTATGTCTTTTTTTTTTTCAATCTCGAGTCTCAATGTTTGTTTAGTGTTTACTTTACATTAATAATTTTTAAATTTTAATAAATTGTATTTACTACATCAATAAATTGTGATTACTTTTCATTAATAAATTGTTTAGTCTTTCGATTTTAATTTATATTGTATTTACCTAAAAAAATAAAAAAAAATATAAAACCGGACGATCACCGGACTGGTCCAGGCCGGACCAACCGGCATAACAGTTGCCGGTGCCGGTTCCGACCCGGCTTCACATTTCTCAACCGAATTGATCGGTTTGGTCTGGTTTCCACTCCACTAGTGGTTGGACCGGACCGGAACCGGTAAGAAAAACCTGATTCGAATCGAACCAGACCACTAGCCACCATTAGTTTCAAAAATTATGTCCGAACAATAATTCATAAAGTTTGCTTTTGCCTGCCCGCTAAAAGGAAGTGGAAGATTTTTTATTCCTTTCTAATTTATCATATGATCATATCGTTTATAATTATTATTATGCAATAGCTTACCAGAGAAAAACTATAGAAATTTTTAAAAATAAGAAGATTTGGCTCGAACATTTAACTTTGAAAAGTTCATTGAACGACTGGAGTCATGACCATCCAAATGATGATGGAAAATGGTATATCTCCTTCTGGGCGGCCCAAGAAAATGGTGGCCTAAAGCCACACCTTAATCAGAGGCCTTAATTTTATTTAATTTTTTTTAGAAATATTTATAAAAATACTCAGAAAACCTAAAATAATTAAAGCCACTACCCGCTACTTTCAAATATTACCCAACCTATCTACTAAACTATTTACCCACTCTACCAATCGAGACTTGTATACTATAGTTTATGCAGTATACCATAAAGGTATGCACGTATAAGGTATAATAAAGGTATATAGTAATAAATGGTCCTCCAGACTTTTATACCATAATTTATGCAGTATACTTTAAAGCTATACACCTATAAGGCATAACAAAGGTATACAATAATAAATGGGTAGGTTGGGTAAATACATTTAGTTTTATAGGTAGTATAATTTTTAATGGGTATTACTTGTAAATACTTTAAATTTCATGGGTATAGAGTGTAAAAATCCCTTTTTTCTTATAATTCATTATTATTTTTTTCTATAACGATTGTGTACGGACCATCATGTAGGTGTCTTAATTATTTATGGAGATATTTGATATCTCTACTTACTAAAAGCTTAGAAAATATATATCTATAAGGAACATTGGTGATAGAGATAATATTTTTAAAAATGCTAGTAATAGTTATTAATCCCACTAAGTAGATGTTAAAATAATATCATATGATTGGAATAATGAAAGTCTATTTTGAAGTAAAAAAAGGGCTTAACCCCATTTATAAAAAATAATCCAAATTTAAAATATACGTGTATAAGAGACTTCGTTTTTTAAATATCAAAGTCGTTATTAAATTGTTCATTTTCATAAATGTTTATGTGTATCAAAATTTAAGTCATTTATCTGATAACCTCTATCATATTCCAAAAATAATTATATAAAAATTAATCACTAATCTATTTTTAATAATTTCATAATATATAAAGGGCAAAAAATAAAATTAACTGTACATATGCATCAATTTACTTTTCACTAGCCCAAACATTTTCTAGCCATTACTTTTATCAACTTTTTTCAGCAAAATATATACTAAATCTTTAAATATTTAGTACCTATAATTATGGGATTATGACAATTAGATAGATACTATACACTTTTTTAGGTGATCATTTATCACAATCTCCACAAATCAAGACTACCAATCTTATTATCATTAATGTCGTTTTTACTGCCAATAACGTAACTTTTGAATTTATTAGGAGCAAAAAATCCTTGAAGGGATTTTATAAATTCTCTTAATGCAGGCTCATGTAGTAAACTAAAACATCAATATGATCTAAAAACAAATACATCAAGCTGCATATTATGCATGTACGTAGTAAATATAAAATGAATATTTTGAATATATTTCAATATAGGTAATTTTATATATACATATTTTATTGATATCTGAATGTACAATATCAATACTTAGAAAAATAAAATGCTTACATAATGTAGATATTTTGAAAATATATATTTTCAAGATATATACTATATATAAAATATATATTTTAAACATATCTTAGTAAACGGTATTTTTTAGCTTCTCAAAGGAATTGAATATGTATTGAATATCAATTGTACCCACAATTAATTATATATACAGTGCTAATATAGAAGAAACATATTAGAAAAAGAACATATAAGAAAAAAAAATTTGCAGATGGTTTTTACCCAGTAATAATCGGTCATGTATGTGCTTATCCAATAAAATATTCATTTAGATATGATAATAACTTCTAATTTAGCATTGATCCCTATATTAAAGGCTTAAATTAGGGACACATTTTACATATTTATTTATTATTAATATTATTTAAATTATCCTATTTGGCTAGAGAAAGAAAGGAAGGAACAAATATGTTTAAACATAGTAAAAAACAGGTGGTAGTGGGGGGTAAAAATCCCATATATAAATAATATTTTTAAAAAATTGGTGCCTACATTTTGGGAAGGCCTAAAGCAATTGCTTTAATGTCCTCTCTCTAAGGCCGGCACTGATCTTTTTTTGTTTACCATTTTAGTTTTCTTTGAAATGTTTGAAACTTTTAGAAAAGAGAGAGAAAGAGAGAGAGAAAGAGGGTGTTTTGGTTAGTTTAAAAATTAGTCAAACTAACTTTTAAGTCACTTTGAGTTATATAAGTGTTTGGATAGTCTAATATGGCTTAAAAGCACTCGGCTTTTAAGTTAAAAAAAACCAATGAGCTGAGTAACCCCAATTTAATATTTTTGACTAAAAAAATTGTTATGGTTTGGTCAATAATTTTATCATTTTATCCCTTATAATTTTTCTAATTCCACTTACACTCTCATTAACAAAGGTCTTAGATTATTTAAGGATATTTTAATAATTTAATATAAAAACTTATTTTTTTTACCAAACACTTATGTAATTTATTTTTTCAATTTCAACACTTCTATTCAATCATGTAACTACTTATTTATAAAATAAATTCCAGCACTTATAAAATATTTTTAAGCACTTGTGCTTAAAATCTACTTTTCTCAGCTAACCCAAACGGGCCCAAAGTTATCACTTTTTTCAATGTTGCATCACCAATGCTAGAGGCCAAACGTATGTAGCCAAAAACTAGAGGTCATAAACATTCAAATAGCCATAATAAAAGCTAAACAAATCACAACTATAAAAACTTAGCCAATTGATGAGAGAAGTTAAAAATCAGATTATTATCTGATTCCATTCCTAAAAATTAAAGGAAAACATACATATATTTAGTAACAAACATTTACGTAAAAGCAAAGTGAGAATCCCCATAGAATTGATATTCTTATCTTGTAAAAATTTTAGAACACCAACATAAAAAGACCCACACATTCTTTTTCTCATCTACTAAAAAAATTCAGAACTTTTTTTACGAATGCATATTTATCTGTATATTGGTACAAAACAAAACATATATTTTAGCAACCCATCTATATATACAAAATGCATAATACTTTGTATATTGGTGAAGTCAAATTATATGTTTTAGCACTAGCAATCCACCTGCATATATATCGCGAATGGATAATACATATATATTGATGCAAGTCATATATATTAGCAACCCCTCTATGTATACATAGTGCATAATATATGTATAATAAACAAGGCAGATTATAAATATGCAACCCATATGTCAGAGAATACATATGGTATATTTTATGTATATTGATAATGTACATTAGTCTTCCGTTTGCATAAACAATGTTAAAAAAATATGCATCTAATATGCTTTTAAATGTATATATCTATATTATATGTCAAAAATATTCATTAGATATAGATCCAGCGACAAACATTAATTAGTCTAAAAGAGCAAGAATTCTTTAAGAATAGATCAAGAAAATAAATTTTGACCTCACCATATATTAGATAAACTACACCCTCTTTAAGATATTAAAAATGATTCATGTTGCTAATGCAAATTCACAAGTAATAAATATTTACCAAGTGGAGAGATTGTTTGGGGATTGGGTGGGGTGGTGATAACTAATTAATATAATTGTATTTTATTTAGGACAATTATTCAGATAACTGACAACCCATTTTCATGATTTTAAGCATATCCTATGGTATATAGCCAACTAATTTAGAGGATATAAAATGTGTAGATTTATTTAAAGGTTATAAACTATAATAAAAGTAGAATATATTTATTTATTTATTATTTATTAGTCTTATGGGTGCTTATGCCATGTAATTTTCTCATTTTGGTTTGGTAATTGGTTTTGACCCAGTATGAGTTTCTTTGTGAAATCTATGCCTAGCAGCTGCTTCTATATAGAGGGCTAAATGAGGAATAGCTAATATATGCAAAGTCTTAGATAAATAGTCACAGCTACTCAAACACTCTATCTTTTTTAGATTTTAGTTCAAAATTTCGGGTTGATAGCTTGAAGTTCAAAATTTCGGGTTAATAGCTTGAAGTGAAAAACTCAGAATTTCAGGAAATAAATACTGAAATTATCAAACTCCACAATTTTTTTTTTCGGAATTCAAAGATTTTTCACCTCAAACTCCAGTATTATAACCTGAGAATTTGAAATGAAATTCATCAACTTTCTGAAGTTTGAGCAGCTGTAGATATTCAACTAAAAATTCAGACGCTAATTATTCCTCATGTAGCACTCTAAAAAGTGTCTATTTATCAAATTACCCAAATTCTTTAGCAATTCGCATGAGTTAGGCTAGCACTAAAATGGCACTAAAATGGTCCAATCTACTTGGGGTAAATTTTATGAATAGCTACTTTATAGAATAATGAAGGATAAAGAGTCACGATTTGTAAGTTTTAGAAGAATAGGCATAATCGCTCAAGATTAAGTGCAAAAATAGTAAAATTTTGTTTGGTTATTTTTTGTGAATTTTAGTATTATCTTCCCTTCAAAACTTATTATTTTTTACTGAGGTTTTAAACTGAACTTTAGGAGAGAATATGAGTTTGGCAATTATAACTTTACAAACGAGGTCTATAGCCTGATTAGCGCCAGAAAAAAGCTACCCTACAAAATTTCACGTTTAGAGAGGCCAAAGATTTTGAAAAATTCATGACAACTATAATTAGTTGTTGTTATACATGTATATTGGTGAATTTAACATTTAGATCTTACGACTGAATTTAATATTCAGATCTTATCTTGCTGTTATAAATATATAGTAGGCAAAAGGTAACTTTTTTAACTTGAAATTAAAGTTGTAGCTAATATTGTTTTAAATATAAAACAAATGACTAGCAACGAAATTTGAAAATTTAGTAACATCAATCAAAATTAGTATCATTATAGTAAAAATAAAATATATTATTTGAGTATGACTATCATGAGAGGTAATTTTGTAATGACTTTACCAATATACTGAATATCATTGATACTATATGTAGAATTTATTATAGAAATATAAAGCATAACATGAAAAATTAAAGGAACTTAAACTATTATAATAAAATACTGTTAGAGCGAATGTCTATTATATAGCGGTCTAGTTTTATAACACTAAAAAAAATGATCCCAAGCACTGGTTCAAAAGTAGATATTGGAAATTTTTATCCAATGTATGTAACATCAACAATGTTGTAAAAATTCTCTCTCTAGCGATGGCGAAAGGAGCAGATTAAGCTACCGTGCACCACCGTGGATGGCCGGAACTAAGAAAAAGAGAGGGAAACCGCCAAAGAAGATAATGCTAGCAAAAATAGGAAGTTCAATAAGTAGTAGAGTTAGAGCACCAAGCCCGGAGCAACTAGTTACCCTGGAAGTGATGTCGCCAAGGGATTCAGAAATAGGAAAGTATACTGAAGCTAAGAGCCAAATTGGGAGTACGAAATCAGTCACCAGGCTAAGCCCAATCCAGCAATTAGTGATGAAAACACAGCTAGGAGCGATGACGAGCAATATAGCACAACATCTAATGCAAATCCTAGCCCAAAGCAACAAGGAAATCCAGATCTAGAGCAAAAACAAAGCAAAAACACAGCTGAAAATGAGAACCCATAAGTGGAGGATCGAGGGAAAGCAACAAAAAGGACATGGAGAAGCTTGTTCACTGGGAATCGAGCGGCACAAAATGGTATGAATCTAGCCTACATAACCCTAGAAATAGTAGAAGGACAATATGTAGTGAAAATAGAACTGAATGAGATTGAATCAGAGAATAGCAAGTGGGAAAGTACTCTAGTAGCTTATGTAATTTGAGAGAATCCTGGGTAACACAAATTTGGGGGAATGTTGCTCAACCAGATCTCTATCTTCATGAAGATGGATATTACCTCATTAAGTTTAGAAGTATAGCAGATATGCAGGAGATACTATTTGCAGGACCCTATAGTATGGGAACCATGCCTATTATTCTTAAACGGTGGACACCAGATTTTGACTATAATGCTGAATTTCTTACTGATATACCACTATGGATCAAGTTCCCAAATCCGCTCTTAACTGTTGGAGCTGTGACTCATTGAGTAGGATAGCTAGTGTAATAGGAAAACTATTATTTGCAGATGAGTGTACTGCAAAGCAACTGAGAATATCCTATGCTAGAATCCTGATCGAGACTAATGTCACAAAGACTCTACCAAAAGAAGTGAAAGTAATGGATCCCTATGGTAAACAGTTCAACCAACCTGTTGTGTATGAATGGGCACCTGAGTTCTGCTCAAAATGCCAGCATATAGGGGCATGACTACACCATCATAGAAGAGAGGGAGAAACAGTTTGACAAGCCAAAGAGAAAGAAGAAACCAGTGCAGAAGCAAACATGGCAATATAAAAGAATAATCCCTGCAGAAGAGCAAGTTGAGAAAACTGATGGCAACAGAGAGATGACTGGCCAGGAAACACAGATGGCTCAGGTAAACAACAAGGAAACAAAGGGTAATATATAGAATCAAGGAGAGTACACTCCTACAAATGCTGTAAGATCTGAACAAAGGCCAGGGCAAATGCAAATGCAGAAGCTGAACAAAAGTGCACCACTATAGCAGAAGCAACAATGGGGGAATGAACACTACTCAATGACTACAGGGAATGGTTTCCAAGCTTTATACATAGGAGAGCACAAAGTGAGGGAGCATGAACCTCTTGATAAAGGAGGCACCCCAATAGTGCACCATGACTTGGTTAATATGGAATGTAAGGGGACTAAATAAGAGGTACAAGCAGAAGGAGTTCAGGAATTACCTCATAGAAAATAGAGTAAAATTAGTAGGGATAGTAGAAACAAAAGTCAAAGAACACAATGCTGCTGCTACATTGAAGATGCTGGGGTCTAACTGGCAAATGGAGAATAATTATACCTATGCTAGGAATGGGAGAATATAGGTTCTATGGGATCCAAACTATTATAATATTAGTGTACTGGATAGAGGAGCTCAACACATTTACTGTAGGGTCACTGACACAGGGCATAATCTGGACTGTGATCTGACTATTGTCTATGGTTACAATACAGCTGAGCAAAGAAGAGAGTTGTGGGATGCTCTCCACACTATAAGCCAAAGTTGCAACAAACCATGGGCTATTGGAGGAGACTTGAATGCAGTTCTGTATCCACAAGATAGAATGAATGGCAACCCTATCACTATGACAGAATTGAAGGAGTTTTATGAGTGTTACCAACATCTAGCACTAAATGAACTACCATGGAAAGGTGAATACTACACATGGAACAATAGTCAGGCAAGTGCAGATAGAATATGGAGCAGATTAGACAGAATGCTAGGAAATGATAATTGGATGATGAAGTATGGGCATGTGCATACTGATTATGGAGATCCTTACTTCTCAGACCATGCTTTAATGAAGCTGACCATATATCTACAACAACTGAGCATCAGAACTCCCTTCAGGTTCTTTAACATATGGGCTGACCATCCAGATTTTGAGGAGATTATAAAATAAGAATGGGCCAGTGAATATAGAAGAAGGAAAATGCAGAGTATCTGGAGCAGACTAAAGGCAATGAAAAGTCAGTTCAAGCATCTGAATCAGGCAGAGTTCAAAGGGATCACTCTAAAAATTGAATAAGAAAGAAGCAAGCTAGCAACTATTCATAAGATGATGAGATCACAATGCACTGATAGCTTGCTGGAAGCTAAGAAAAAAAAGCTTACATGAGCTGAAAAAATGGTCTTTAATTGAAGAGAGTGCACTGCAACAGAAATCCAGAGCTTACTGGATAAAGCTTGAGGATGGCAATAATAAATATTTCACAGCTGTGATGAAAGAGAAAGCTCAGAGAAAGCAGATGACTGAACTGATGTCCTTGAATAGAATAAAGCTGACTACAAAGGAAGCAATTAAAGAAGAAGTGGTGAACTTCTACAAATCTCTAATGGGCTCTACAGCCAGACACCTACCAGCAGTGAATAGAGAAATCATGAAACATGGACCAGTTCTGAATCACAGACAACAGGCGGAACTGTGCAGGGAAGTAACAGATGAAGAAATTTATGAAGGGTTGTGTTCAATTGGAGATGATAAGGCCCCAAACTTAGATGGCTATAATGCAGTATTTTTCAAAAAAGCCTGGAGAATTATCAAAAAGGAAGTATATGCAAGTGTAAAAGAATTCTTCAGGAGATGGGAGATGTATGTACCCATCAATTGTACAGCCATCACCCTAATCCCAAAGATACCTAATCCAAGCACCATTAAAGATTATAGGCCTATAGCTTGTTGCAGTGTCATGTACAAATTGATAGCAAAGGTGCTAGCTGCTAGAATTCAGAAAGTGGTGAGCAATGTAGTCTCAGAAACACAGGCTGGATTTGTGCTAGGAAGGAAAATTGCTGACAACATCATAGTAGCTCTTGAGCTAGTTAGGGCATAAAACAGGAAGCATGTTTCTCCTAGGTGCATGGTTAAAGTTGACATGCAGAAGGCTTATGATTCAGTTGAATGGATTTTTCTCCAGCAAGTAATAGAATGTCTAGGCTTCCCTCAGAAATTCACTTCCTGGGTAATGGCTTGTGTTCAGACAGTCAGTTACTCCATCCTAATAAATGGGGAACCTGAAGAGCCTTTTAAGGCAGCTAGGGGATTGCGACAAGGTGGCCCTATGTCACCCTTCTTATTTGCAATAGCCATGGAGTACCTAAGCAGGAATCGAATGAGCTGAAAGAAGACAAAGAGTATAAGTATCACCCAAAGTGCAGGAAGCTGAATATAACTCATCTATGCTTTGCTGATGACCTATTACTCTTTGCAAGAGGGGATGTGACATCAGTGCAGCTTCTCCATGATAAATTCACAACTTTCTCTGATGCATTAGGATTGAAAGCTAATTTAGCTAAAATCTCTATTTACTATGGTGGTGTCACAGATCAAGTCAAGCAGGAGATAAGACATAGGATAGGATACAACCAATGAGAACTACCATTCAAGTATTTAGGAGTTCCCCTGGACACAAAGAAGCTCAAAGCTATACAATGGAGACTACTGGTGGACAAAATAGTTGCAAAAAGAGCATCATAGACTGCAAAGAGGCTATTATATGCTGGAAGATGCCAATTAGTGCAAACAGTACTGTTTGGCATGCAAGTATACTGGAGCCAGATATTCATATTGACAAAGAAGGTGATAAAAACAGTGGAAGCATACTGCAGGAGTTACTTATGATCAAGAGGGAATGAAATAACAAAAAAAGCTTTGGTGGCATGGGATAGAGTGTGTTTGCCCAGAAGTGTAGGTGGATGGAACTTGATCAACCTCCAAAAATAGAACCAGGCAGCAATAACAAAGATATGCTGGGGCATAGCCAACAAAAAAGATAAACAATGGATAAGATGGGTGCATATATACTATATCAAAGGACAAGAGTGGACACAATTCCAAAACCCCTAGCAAGCTAGCTGGATGCTGAAGAAGATACTTGGAACTCAGAGATACTCTAAGCCAACTGCAGGTAGAGAACTCATAGAAAAGAAGTGCCATCAGACAAATATACCTGCAGCTCCTTGGTGAACATCAAAAGCTGCCTTGGAAGAATTTAATCTGTGGTAATTGATATTTGGCTATTTTACCTATATTTTCAGGGTAGTTTTACCATGTTATGATAGTACACCTAAGTGTTTATATGCAAAATTCTCAAGAGTTGATATTAATTGAGTTGTTTGGTGTTGTAGGATTTGAACATGGTGAATTGAGCAAGAAAGTGCTAGATTTGGAGCTAAAAGTGAAGATGTTGAAGGGTTCAAGTAATCCGTGTGCCACGCGAGTGACACGGGAAGAAATAGAGTCTTTGCTTAAGAATTGAATAAAAATTTCAGCGCATTTAGGCCAAATACGCGAGCACCACGCGAGCTGAATTGCCTGCAGAAATTTGGTCTGCGTGGCACCCGGCTGATGGGCGAAAAAATAAGGCTATTTTAGTACTTTTGCTCAGTTTATTACAGGGTATAAAAGCTTCTTTTGCCTCCATTATGAAGGATACACTGGAGAAGAAGCAAAAAGGAGGCTAGAGCTTTGGAGACTTCAAGAACACGAGTTTTTCTAAATTCTTCCCTACTTTTCGTAATTTATTCATTCATGAATTATTTTGATATGACTATCATGAACATGAGTGGCTAATTTACCCATTCTAGGATTGATTGAACCACTCCAATACTTATGTGCTATGAATATTTGTTTTGATGAATGAAACTTGTGAATTATTCCTATCTAAGTGTTTATGTTTTGATTGTTATTAATTGGAAGAGCTCCCAATTGATTGTTCCCATTATTCTTGTGTCTAGGGATAGATTCATAGGTTTGGGTTAAACACTTAGCAATATTTCAACCTAAAATCAAGGTATTACTTAGGTAGTCAATAAGGTGATTTGTGACCATTGACCCTGATTGTGAACTAAACTTGTAGTCCTAGTTGTCTTCATTAATTAATTGGAAAATTGGTTAGTGAAAGTTACTACTATTACATGGAAGTGAATAGTGGTATAATTGGAGCAAGTATTCAATAGGAAGAAAATCAAGTTGAATTTGCTAAAAGAATTACTCTAACACATAGGTAGGAGTTGGGTAAATCAATCCTAGGCTTCTAAATCCTTGATCAATTCATTTCTAAATACTTTGCAATTTACTTTTGTTACATTGAAACCATTATACAATTACAAAACCTCGAAGTTAATTGGTTAGATAAATTAGTTTGATTAGCAACTAGATTTCGAGTGTTTCCTGTGGGATTGGACCTCGGGACTTTAAGTATCGAGCTATATTTGCTGCGACCGCTTAGTCCCTTTTATAGGGCGTAGTTGGGCGTGATAAAA
This sequence comes from Petunia secreta, assembly GCA_029990175.1. Classification (NCBI taxonomy): domain Eukaryota; kingdom Viridiplantae; phylum Streptophyta; class Magnoliopsida; order Solanales; family Solanaceae; genus Petunia; species Petunia secreta. The sequence continues at coordinate 18,367,452 of JARKIP010000038.1, read as the reverse complement.
TTTTGGTGTCGTTGGCGGGGAGCACGGTGTTATTTTAGTTATTAAAATAACTAGTTTTATTTCTCATTTGACTTCACTTTTGTTATCTTGAGTTAACTCTTTGGAATTTGTGTGTTTCAGGTGTATGCGTAAAACAAGATCTCAGTCTGCAGAGTTGAAACCGTTTGACCTAGAGATTGAGAGGACATTCCACGCCTTAAAAAGGGCGAATACTGTTGGCAATACACTTAGAAAATAAGAAACCAAAGATATTGAGATGGCTGAAGATTTGGCACTTAATGCTTTTGCTCAGCCTGTGGCTGGAAACTTGGCTTCTGCTATTCGGCTTCTTGAATTTGAAGCTGAAAGTTTTTACATCACCCAACCTATGGTCAGTCTGTTGTCCAACGCTGGACTTTTTGCGGGTAAATTGACTGATGATCCTCAAAAGTATTTGAAAAAGTTCATGAGGGTGTGTGAAACTCAGAAGCATGCTCGAGTTCCAGCTGAGGTCGTGCGATTGATGTTATTCCCGTTTTCTTTGACGGATGATGCTAGTGACTGGTTTGATTCTTTGCCAGTCAATTCTATCACTTCGTGGGATGAGTTGGTGATCAAGTTCATGAAGAAATTTTTCCCACCAAACAAAACTTCGAAGTTGGTTGATGAGATACTCATGTTTAGGCAGACCCCGCTCGAGACTCTGCCAGAGGCTTGGGAGAGGTTCAAGAGCTGCTTGCGAAAGTGTCCCTATCATGGAATTCCTTATCAGATGTTGGGACAAAGAATTTACATGGGCATGAGTGATCAAATCAAGGGAAATTTAGATGCAGCTGCTGGAGAAGCATTCTTGAGTAAAACATTTACTGAAGCAAAAGCTCTCCTCGATACCATGGCTCAAAATTCAGGCTGGTTGACTAGAGATGCATCTGGTGGTTCAGGCCCAAAGGTTTTGGCTGCTGGAATTGATCATGGGGTTGAAGAGCAAATGTCAAGGCTGCAGACTACGCTGGATGTGGCTTTGAAACAATTTAATGAAAACATGCTGAAACCCGTTAACCAAGTGGACACACCTGATCCTGGTAATTTTGCTGACTCTGATTTATTGGGTTATACTGAAGATGCCAATTTTCTGAATTATGGGCAGAGGCAGCAATACAATCAGCAGGCTCCAGTTAGACAGGCACAACAACCAGCTCCATACAACACTGCCGGACAGCAGGGACAACAAGTTCCTTACCAGAGACAAGCAGCTTATAATAACCAGCAGGTAGTATTACCTACACCGCAAGCTAAGGATATAGCTGACATTAAGAGTATGGTCCAGTCCATGGTGGGAGTACACAAGAAGCTGCAAGATCAAGTTACAGCCCATGACACTACCATTAAGGGGATAAAGACGCAGTTGGGACAACTAGCCATTGCTCTGAACAATAGACCTCAGGGTACCTTGCCAGGAGACACAATGGTAAATCCAAAGGACGCAAATCCTAACCAAGTGATGACAGTTAGCTTGAGGAATGGTAGAGATTTAGACAAAGAGCAAGAATTGGCTAAGGAAGAGGTGCCCAGTGTGCCAAAAGCTAACCCTGTGGATGTTCCAGCTAAAGTTGGTGACAAGGATGAAGCTGAAAAAGAGATTACACCTGACCATGTGATTAAGCCAACTGAAAAGGTAAATGAAGAGGTAAGTGTAAAGCGTAAGACACCACCTCCCCCTTACCCCCAAAGGCTCGTAAAACAACAAAAAGAGAGATAGTACAAGAAATTCATTGATATGCTTAAACAATTACATGTTAACATTCCTTTACTTGAAGCAATTAGATATGTACCTGGTTATGCTAAAATGCTGAAAGATCTTTTATCTAGAAATTTTGATTTTCAGGATCTGGCTACGGTCACTCTGTCTCACACTTGCAGTGTTGTGGTGACTAAGCCTGTGGCGCAAAAGCTGGCAGACCCAGGTAGTTTTACTATACCTTGCACGATTGGTAAGCACACTTTTGCTAGAGCCTTACTTGATTTAGGAGCTAGTATAAATTTGATGCCTCTATCTATCTATGAAAAGCTTGGTATTGGCAGAGCTAGACCCACCTCTATGAGTCTTCAGCTAGCTGATAGGAGTGTTAAGAGACCTGCAGGGATTTTAGATGATGTTCTAGTGCAAGTAGATAAATTTGTGTTCCCTGCAGACTTTGTAATTCTTGATTGTGCAGTTGATGAGGATACCCCTATCATTTTAGGGAGGCCTTTCCTTGCTACAGGGAAGGCTATTATAGATTGTGAGGCTGGTGAGATGAAGATGAGGTTAAATGACGAGGAGGTGACCTTTAGTGTTAAAAAATCTATGAGGAGACCTAGTGAGTTTGCTAATTGTTCCATGGCTAATATCTTAGAAGTAGACGAATTTGAGGATGATGAGTCTTACTATCCTAGTGACCCACTAGAAGCTTATATTATGAATATGGACATCCCTGATGGCGATGAATGGGATGAGACTATATTGGCCTTAGAAGGGTGCGGGTTTTGGCATAGAGAACCACGATTTGAGTCACTTGATTTGGCTAATAGGATAGCGCCACCCGCAAAACCATCTATAGAGGAGCCCCCTCAGTTGGAGCTCAAACCATTGCCCGAGCACCTGAAATATGTTTTCCTGGGACCTAACTCTACTTTGCATGTTATTATCTCATCTAGTTTGTCAGATATGCAGGTAGAAAGGTTAATGCAGGTTTTGAAGGAGTGCAAGCAGGCGATTGGATGGATTATTGCTGACATCAAGGGAATAAGCACAGCTTTTTGCATGCACAAGATTCTGTTGGAGGAGGGTGCTAAACCTTCAATAGAGCATCAAAGAAGGCTAGTCCCGAACATGAAATAGGTAGTCAAGAAGGAAATAATAAAGTGGCTGGATGCAGGTATTATCTTTGCAATTTCTGATAGTCAATGGGTAAGTCCAGTCCATTGTGTGCCAAAGAAAGGTGGGATGACTGTGGTTAAAAATGAGAACAATGATCTAATCCCCACTAGAACTATAACTGGCTGGCGAATTTGTATGGACTATATGAAGTTGAATAAAGCTACTAGGAAAGATCACTTCCCCCTTCCCATTATTGATCAGATGCTTGACAGATCAGCAGGAAGGTCCCATTTTTTCTTTTTAGATGGTTACTCAGGGTATAACCAAATTCACATTGCCTTGAGGACCAAGAGAAAACTACCTTCACATGTCCCTATGGCAACTTTGCTTTTCGAAGGATGCCCTTTGGTCTATGTAATGTGCCTGCCACCTTCCAAAGGTGTATGATGGCTATCTTTACGGACATGGTAGAGGATATTATGGAAGTATTTATGGACGACTTCTCTGTAGTAGGTAACTCTTTTGATGAATGTCTGACTAATCTTGAGAGAGTGTTGAAAAGGTGTACTGAAACTAATCTTGTGCTTAACTGGGAGAAGTGCCATTTTTATGGTACAAGAAGGGATAGTCTTAGGGCACCAAGTGTCAAGTAGAGGGATTGGGGTTGATAAAGCCAAAGTAGAGATAATTAAGGAATTGCCTGAACCCACCTCGGTGAGGGCGATTCGTAGCTTTTTAGGCCATGCTGGCTTCTATAGGAGGTTCATTAAAGACTTCTCTAAAATTTCTCATCCCTTGTGTAAACTGCTTGAAAAGGATCACCCCTTTGTTTTTTCTGATGAGTGCAGGTTAGCTTTCAAGGAGCTAAAGGAGAGGTTGGTGTCAACACCGATCATTGTAGCACCTAATTGGGAGGACCCCTTTGAGTTGATGTGTGACGCAAGTGACTATGTTATGGGTGCCGTGCTTGGGCAAAGAAAATATAAAATAATGCACCCAGTCTACTATGCCAGTCGCACACTGAATGGAGCACAATCGAATTACACCACTACTGAGAAGGAAATGCTAGTTGTAGTATTCGCCTTTGACAAGTTCCGTTCTTACCTACTTGGTTCGAAGGTGGTGGTGTATACAGACCATGGTGCAACCCGGTACTTGGTGGAGAAAAAGAACTCTAAGCCCCGTTTGATACGGTGGGTGTTGCTGCTACAAGAGTTTGATTTAGAGATCCGTGATCGTAAAGGTACTGAGAACCAGGTTGTAGACCATTTGTCTAGATTTGAAGGAGCTGAGAAGCGGGTTGAGGAAGGTGAGATTTGGGAAAACTTTCCAGATGAACAATTGTTGGCCACCACATTAGAAGAAATTTCATGGTACGCTGATATTTCAAATTATCTGGTAAGTTAAATAATTCTTCATGATTTTGACTCGGCGAAAAAGAAAAGTTTCTTGTATGAATGTAGATCTTATTTTTGGGATGAACCTTATTTGTTTAAGATATGTGTTGATAACATGATCCGAAGATGTGTCCCCGAGATAGAGCAATCTTCCATTTTGTAGGCATGTCATTCTTCACCTTATGGAGGACATTTTGGAGGGACCCGGACAGCTGCTAAGGTATTGGAAGGGGGCTTATTTTGGCCTACTTTGTTCAAGGACGCTAACATTTGGGTCCGGGCTTGTGATGAGTGTCAGAGGACCGGCAATATCTCTCGTCGTCATGAGATGCCTATGAAACCAATCTTGGAGGTTGAGGTATTTGACGTGTGGGGGATAGATTTCATGGGTCCATTTGTTAGCTCCTATGGGAACAAGTACATACTTGTAGCAGTAGATTACGTCTCCAAGTGGGTCGAGGCTGTTGCTCTCCCCACTAATGATGCTAAGGGAGTTACTCAGTTCCTTGAAAGGATCACCTTCTCTAGATTTGGTACTCCTCGGGCTATCATTAGTGATGGAGGAAGTCATTTTTGCAACCAAGTGTTCAAGAGGTTACTGGAAAAGTATGGTGTTCATCATAAAGTTACCACACCTTACCACCCGCAGACCAGCGGGCAAGTTGAAGTCTCAAATAGGGAGATTAAAAGTGTGCTTCAAAAGACTATAAATGCTACCAGGACTGATTGGGCAAGGAAGCTAGATGACGTCTTATGGGCTTATAGGACTGCTTACAAGACACCTATAGGGATGACTCCCTACAAGATGGTGTTCGGGAAGGCATGTCACTTGCCTGTAGAGTTAGAGCATAGAGCTTTGTGGGCTCTTATGAGAGTAAATTTGAATTATGACTCTGCAGCTTCTGGCAGGATCAACGAGTTGCATGAACTTGAGGAGAGACGCTTTAACGCTTATGAGAGTGCGATACTATACAAGGAGAGGATGAAATACTTGCATGACAAGAGGATAATAGATAGGAGTTTTGAGCCGGGTGAACAGGTATTGCTTTTATAATTCTAGACTTTGTTTGTTCCCTGGTAAGCTTAAGTCGAGGTGGTCTGGACCATTTAAAGTTGTGCAAGTGGCACCTCATGGAGCTGTGGAAGTAGAGACCGAGGATGGTTCAAGACGATTTAAGGTAAATGGGCAAAGGTTGAAAAGTTACTATGGAATGGAAGAAGAGGTCAAGGTGATCTCTGCCTGGTACTTTTATGAGTGATTGAAGCTTGCATAATGTCGTGCTACGACTTTAAATAAGGCTCTTCTCGGGAGACAACCTGTGTTTGTAATTGTAAACAAAAGAAAAGAAAATAAAAAAATAAATAAAAAAATACAAAAAGAGTCATGCCACGACATTAAATAAGGCGCTGCGTGGGAGGGAACCCACGATTTTAGTTAATATTTATTTTTTTACTAATTTTTATTTTAATTGTAGTGTATTAATGTTTGATCGAGTTTTGTAGGATTAATTGACAGATGCAAAGTTTTTGGAACATGCGAAGGTGATTCAAGATGAGCAAGCTGAATAATGGCATGAAACGAGGTAAGTATTGTGAAAAGCTCGTGGCACGCTAGTACCACGCGGGATATTTAGCCTGAGGAGTATTTAAGTCTTGTGCCACGAGACTAGCACGAGCAATTTTTGTGCTAGAGCAAAAAAAAATTCAGCGCATGGAGGCTCACAAACGAGGCCACCACGCGGGTTTTAAAAGGTCAGGGAAGTAATTTTAATTTAAAAAAAAACATAAAAAAACATATATAAAGAAAACCAAAATAGGAACAAAATAGGACAAAGTTATTATATTCCCATGTTTAAAAAGTCACTGTTCCCTTCCATCCTTCAGTTTAAATTGCACCTTCCTCTTCCCCATAACCCTTTTCCCCGTCACCCTATCCACCACCGGAGAAGCTCCCACCGCGGCACCACCACATCGCCATCTTCCAGGTATGTGCCTTCTCTCTCTTCCTTTCTTGTTTTTTTTTTTTCCTTTCTCTCTTCAACCCTAGTCACACCCCCACGCGTCACCCCCAGTTCCCGTCACCCCCTCCCCTCCTGTAGCGTCACCCCCTCAGTTCCCGTCATCCCCTCCCCCTGTAGCGTCACCCCCACCCCCGTTCTAGTCACCCCAATCCCATCCCCGTCACCCCAACATGTCCCGTCACCCCCCGCCCGTTTTCCCGTTTCCCCTCTCCACGCCACTCCCCATCTTTGTTCCGCCGTTTTCATGTCAGTGGAACTACCATCCACAAGTGAAACAGAAAGCTGAGCAGCTCGTTTGGTCAACTTATTGAAATATTTTATGCAATCCAGCCACGTAGTAAAAGAAAATTTATCTAAAAAGCTAATCACTATCATAATGACTACATCCAAGAAACCAAGAGAACTTCACAGAGAGCAATAAACTCACCACATGAAATAAGTTTCTCAATATCTAGAGGCAGGGATACCAGTACATGATGCTTTAAACTGAATAATACATGTGTATATTTTGTATGTGGGAAAACGAATCTAATATGTACTAGTTGTTAAACAAATGTAGCATCCTCCAATAAGATTTGATATAGCTTATCTTGATTTGAATTAAAGCGGGGAAGTCTGAGTACCTGTCCACCTTTGTATTATTGGAATGATATTTGAAGGCACTTGTGCGTATTTGAAGTTGTGCAAGTCGTTAGTTGATTCCAAGGCTCTTTATGTGCTGCTAAGCTAAATTTTTGAATTTTTGGCCTATTCTGTTTTATTACTGGGTTGTTTGCTCTTTGTTTGTAGGAGTCCAAATGGGACGTGTCAGAAAGAATACTGGGCAGGAGAAAGACATTGATTCAGAGCAACAACTTGCAGCCAAGCGGCGCAAGACAGTTTCTCACACTGTTTGGCGTGATGATCGAGCCAAAGAAGATTACAAAGAGATTTGTGGTAAGACGTTTTTGAGTGAATCACCTATTGACACTGAGATGTGTAGGAGAAAGTTTCCAGATGTGTTGGAGGAAATTCAAAGAAGATGGTGGGATGTATTGCTAACTGGGTTTGGCAAAGCCAACATATCTTGGGTTCGTGAGCTGCTGGCCAATTGGAAGATGGATGTTGATAATGTGGTAAATGTTCGTAGTAAAATGGTTGACGTATCTCCTGATAAGCTGAATGAGTTTCTGGGGCTCCCACAAGTTGATAGAACTGCACTTCAGGCTATTGAGAATGCACCGGATCTTGATGATATCCGACGTGTGATATGTGATGATAATTCGAAGGCAAAGTGGAAGGCAAGTTCAGGGTCTCCACACAACACCTTGGCTTTCAAATATTTCTCTAAGAGAGCAAGAGTGTATCTGAGATTTGTGTGCTTGTGTTTGATCCCCTGTGAGCACATGACAAACATACGGTTTGAGAGGGTTATTGCCACCTATGCGTTGATGAAGAAAATTGATATTAATGTGGGCTATTTGATGTTTCGAGAGTTGCAGCGCACTCGAAAGAATATGCAGTGACGCTTGTTCTTTCCTAACACTTTGACCAAATATATGCGCTCATTGAAGGTAGTGGTTGATGACGGAGATGAAAATGAAGTAGAAACTCCAAAGAGAGTCGATATCACAAATGTCAAGAGCCCGGATGAAGATAGAGTGGAGAAGTTATCTTATGCGCGACGCTTGGATAGAATTGAGCGGATGCTACTTTGCCAATGGCGTGCCACAGAGCTTGATATGAAGATGAAGGGCGTGGATCTCACTCCTCTTATGATTCAGTTGCCCTATACTTTCGATGAGCGCTTGCTAGTTGGCTTTCCGCCTGAAGTTGAGCTACCTGCTGCTTCTACTATGGTTGCTCCATCCCAGGTAGCTTCTACTCCTTCTTTTTCTACCCCTGTGGATGCTCCGAGAGCTGCTGCCACATCTGCTGGTGGGCTTGCTGATACTGCAGTAGCTGCTCTGACTACTTCTGATGTTGTTCCTGACTACTACTGCTTGACAGGGAGTACCACCACCCTACTTGTTAAATATGTTTTTGTTATAGTGCAGTGGGACACTGTTTAATCTTAAGTGTGGGGTGGGAGTTTATTGTGTGGTACTTGTTTATTTTAGGATGTTTTCATACTTTCTTATCACTTGACAGTTTTTTATTTATTTCCTGCTTTCTAGTTTTGTTGGGTCTGTAATATGTTATATATTTATGGCCTGCAATAGAATAGTATTATAAATATTTAGTAGTTCATTAATATTAAAGTTAATTTTTAGTTTAGTTAATTCTTAGTTTATCAATAATTTCTTTGGGTTTTCTTAGCCTTGGTTCTTTCCCATTGAGTCATTTATGCTGAACCAGGCAGTCTGTAGGTTAGATAATAATTAAAAAAATAACAAAAAAAAATAAAATAAAATAAAAGAGAGAAAAAAATGCCTAAGAGCTCAGAAGGAGGAAAAATGGAGAGTAGGCAGAAAAAGAGAGAAGTGAGGGATTCGAAAGGCAGCCTTTAGTCAGAACTACCTACATATTTTTTTAACTTCCTTTTTGAGTTCATAGTGAGATATTGCGAGGTGAAACTGAATTGATCCTTGAGTTCCATGTACAGTGTGTGGTGAGGTTATTTATATACTTCTCATTGTTTCATGTTAAGTCTAGAACTTGCCCTGCTCGTTGTTTAAGGCAAAATCCTAGGTAATCTTGATCTTAAGAATGAAAGTAGGCCTTCTTTGGCCCACCAGTTCCCAAATTAGCCTACCTAATGAATATATTTCGTTGAGTCCCCAATTTGAGCCTATTGACCTTTTCTTTGGCGACTTGAATTATAAGCCCTATCTATTTTTCTATTTACCTCTCTTGTTACCCATCTTCCCCTTAACTACTTTAGGTTGTGTGTTTGGAAAGATTGTGGGGTATTAATAAGAGTTGTGTATCTGGGAGAAAAGTTGCAAAAGAATGAAGGAATGAAATACTTGATATTCTCTTCGTATTAAAAAAAATGAAGGATGGGGGCAATGTTCCTATGCTCGGTTAAGGGTGATAAAAGCCTCGAGTATGAGCACGCCAAAGGCACCCTAGTGAGGATGATGTATCTCATTAAACTCTTAGGGCCCCAATCATCCAAGTGTTGTGAAAATTTAAAAAAAAAAAAAAAAAAAGAGAAGAAAAAAAAAAAAAAGAAGAGAATGAGTTGATGAATAAATGAGGAAAAGGGAAAATTAGTAGTAAGTGATGTTTAAAGTGTTGAGGGGAAGAATTAGTCACTATATACCCAAAAGTGTATCACACCTTACCCCAAGCCAACATTACAAGCTATGAAAAAGCCCTACTTGACTTTTGATTGAGACTCCTACATTAGTGGATAACGACAAAATGGGCAAGCCTATGGAACTTTTCTGTGGGACATGAGAAATTTCTTTGTGAGTGTGAGAGTATTTGATATTTGATATGCCACAATTTTTCTTGAAATCATATGTTGTGTGTTTGGTGGCATCTTCTTTCTGTGAGGTACATTGGAACTTGAGTGGTCTATAGGTTTCTACTTTCAATACTCGACTATGACCAAAAGAAAGAGTGTTTGAATTTTATGGGTGAGTTTTGCTAAGTTGTTATCGCGAGTCCTTATCTAATCTTGATGTCTTGCCCGCTTTATGTGTATTCTTCTTCTTTGCTCGAGGACGAGCAAAAGTCTAAGTGTAGGGTTGTGATATTTGGCTATTTTACCAATATTTTCAGGGTAGTTTTACCATGTTATGATAGTACACCTAAGAGTTTACATGCAAAATTCTCAAGAGTTGATACTAATTGAGTTGTTTGGTGTTGTAGGATTTGAACATGGTGGAATTGAGCAAGAAAGTGCTAGTTTTGGAGCTAAAAGTGAAGATGTTGAAGAGTTCAAGTGATCCGTGTGCCACGCGAGTGACATGGGAAGAAATAGAGTCTTTGCTTAGGAATTGAATAAAAATTTCAGCGCATTTAGGCCAAATACGCGAGCACCACGCGAGCTGAATTGCCTGCAGAAATTTGGTCCGCGTGGCACCCGGCTGATGGGCGAAAAAATAAGGCTATTTTAGTACTTTTGCTCAGTTTATTACAGGGTATAAAAGCTTCTTTTGCCTCGATTATGAAGGATACACTGGAGAAGAAGCAAAAAGGAGGCTAGAGCTTTGGAGACTTCAAGAACACGAGTTTTTCTAAATTCTTCCCTACTTTTTGTAATTTATTCATTCATGAATTATTTTGATATGACTATCATGAACATGAGTGGCTAATTTACCCATTCTAGGATTGATTGAACCACTCCAATACTTATGTGCTATGAATATTTGTTTTGATGAATGAAACTTGTGAATTATTCCTATCTAAGTGTTTATGTTTTGATTGTTATTAATTGGAAGAGCTCCCAATTGATTGTTCCCATTATTCTTGTGTCTAGGGATAGATTCATAGGTTTGGGTTAAACACTTAGCAATATTTCAACCTAAAATCAAGGTATTACTTAGGTAGTCAATAAGGTGATTTGTGACCATTGACCCTGATTGTGAACTAAACTTGTAGTCCTAGTTGTCTTCATTAATTAATTGAAAAATTGGTTAGTGAAAGTTACTACTATTACATGGAAGTGAATAGTGGTATAATTGGAGCAAGTATTCAATAGGAAGAAAATCAAGTTGAATTTGCTAAAAGAATTACTCTAACACATAGGTAGGAGTTGGGTAAATCAATCCTAGGCTTCTAAATCCTTGATCAATTTATTTCTAAATACTTTGCAATTTACTTTTGTTACATTGAAACCATTATACAATTACAAAACCTCGAAGTTAATTGGTTAGATAAATTAGTTTGATTAGCAACTAGATTTCGAGTGTTCCATGTGGGATTCGACCTCGGGACTTTAAGTACCGAGCTATATTTGCTGCGACCGCTTAGTCCCTTTTATAGGGCGTAGTTGGGCGTGATCGGTAATGCAGCGAGGCCTAAAGCTATATTCACTATGTGGTTGCAATGCCAAGGGAAACTACTGACAACTGACAGATTGACCAAATGGGGCATGAATGTAGACACAGGGTGTGTTATGTGCAGCATGCATCTATAAACACATAACCACCTATTTTGGGAGTGTATGTATGCTCAAACACTTTGGAATAGAATCATGAAGTGGATAAAAATACCAGTGAGTAGCCACATTAATAGAGAGCAGCATCAAGAGTGGATCATAAGCAATACCAAGGGGAAAACAGTCCTAAAGATGATATATGCAGAATTTATAGGAGCCATATGGTGAAAAAGGAACAAGCGCAAGTTTGAAGGAGCATCCAGAGACCACAATAACATTGCCAAGGAATTAGCCATTGTTTGCAGCGTTAGAGCCCCAGCCAGAGTACAAGAGAAGATGCAACAGTTTGTATTCTAAATAGCCATGACAGTTTAGTAGATTAGTCCTTAGATGATCAGATTATATGTAGAACTTGTACTAGCTGCAGCTTAGTTCTTTTTGTGTGTAGTGATGTAATAGATAGATGATAGGATAGCTTGAGCAGCGATGAGCCGAGCTATGGTTGTGTAACGGTTACTTTGGTAGTTAATAAAAGTTCCATAATTACCAAAAAAAAAAAGAGTAAATATTTGGCTAAGTTGATATGGTATGAGTAATTTATAGAAATAGAACACTTTTGGCATCCTGTCACATATGTGATTCCCGTAAGAAAAGTCTTACAATTTTGATCCTCATAAAAAATCTCATGTCGTCACTAAATATTATTAGTAGTAGAACCTAGATATCGCCAAAAAATTTCTTCTGCAGAGCTAAGAACTTAAATGGTGGCTAAAATAAGACCTCTTTTATGGAGCCACAATTATAACAGCAACGCCAAATCTATTAATTTTGTGCAAGAACTTGATAAGGTATCTGCATGGATTTGTCTTCCATCCTTTAGGAGATTGATACTTTTCGCGCCTCGGCACTTCATTAAAGAAAGTCTTACAAATTTGACCGCTATAGAAAGTTCCTTACAATCGCCAGATCTTTCAATTAGAAAAGACCTGGTGATTGCCAGGAATTTTTCTCTAGTGGTGGCCATCAACCTTTTCTAACGAGGGACCTTTTTGTAAGAAAATTTATGAAGTTCAAAATTGCAATATCAACGTTAAATCAATCTATTTTAAAGTTCTCTTCTCTACCGTCACAATGCGCCTCCAGAAGCCTAATTGTAGTGCTTAAGATTTGTGAACATTCTTGTCAAAAATAGGGCTTAATTGCAAAATTAGGATCCTTTCGATGAGAGAGACTTTTGAGTCTCTTAAATAAGAAAAGTGAACAAAGTCTTCAAGAAATAGGTGAGGGGAAAAAGGCTTTAATTAGTGATTAAGGGGTAGGGTCCGAAAAAAATACCACCCATAATTTGGATATGTGCAACAAGTCCCTCACTATAAAAAGGCCTTTTATTAGCCAAAGAAAAGGCAAAAACCCTATCTTCTCTCTCCTTGTTCTTCCACAAAAATCTCCATAGCCGTCACATTTTTCTGCCCATTTTTTTTCAACAATTCGGCTCCAAAATTGTCCTCCATTAAAGGCTGTACAAACTTCTTAGTCATCTATGACCCGATTTAAACTCATTTTTATTCAAATCGAAAAGCTTTTCCATTTTTTTCTGTGATTTAAACTCATTCCAATTCGATTCGATTTTATAGTTTCAAATCTCTCTTGTTTCTTGCTTGAAAGGAGCTTTGGTAAGTGTGGAGAGTGGTATATTGTCGAATGCAGGTCATCTTTTCTCATAAATTGTAGATTTCGTTTCTGCATTTTTTAAAAAATGTGAAAATTGCAGAATACGTGTAGATATGTATGGACATGAATGGAAAATATGTACAAATATATAATATGTGTACACATTTATAAGGATGTGTACACATCGAATAATATGTGCACACATCTACCTATATATGTACATATAATATATTATGTGTATACATCAGATGAAGTTGCATCATTTTCTTATACACATCAAATAATATATGTACACATCTTCTTATATGTGTGCACATAATATATTATGTGTATACATCAGATGAAGTTGCACTCTTTTTTTTATACACATCAAATAATATGTGTACACGTATATAATATGTCCACTCATTTAACTTTATGTGGACATATCTCAACTGTGTCTTCAAGGTCTAATGCATATCCATTATTCTGATGCATTTGGGTATTTTCACCATAAATGAGCGTGTTACTGTTAGCAGTTTATTTTTTCGGTGAATGGATTGAGAGCCCAGAATGTTTCACGTGGAATTCAAAGACTAGGGAGACGGTACCAGTTATTGTGAGTGGTGATGTTACTTATTTTGAGTTTGTTGACAAGATCATTGCTAGATGTTCGGTAAGTCATCCAAATAATCTTTGCATTACCTATATGCTTAGAATTTGTTCAAGCAAATAAGTTATCCTTGTAAAATAAAGAATGACGACGATCTCCTTTTTTATCTTGTTGATTTCGACGGAGTTGGAAATAGGTCCACTTTAAGTGTATGTTTGGCTGATAGGTCAGTGGAGGTTTCTAATGAACAACATATGCATAATGATGGGGGATGTGATGATTTTTCTAGCATTGGATGGGATGACTTTGATTTACAAGATCCATCGAATATGTAAATTCCAGAGAATCAAGGAGCAAAAGAAGGACGTGTTGGAGAAGAAGAAGAAGAAAAAGAAGAAGGACAACAACAACAACCACAAGAAGAAAATGATGATGATGATGATGATGAAAAAGAGTTAGAATTCAATCCAACTCATGTAGTTGAGAGCAATATGATCAATGTAGGAGGTTCTAGAGCAGGCTGCATTAGGCAAAGGGATGGGGACGATGAAGGCATCGGGTTTTGTGTGGGGTTTAACTTTAAAAAACAAATGCACCCAAATGCTTTAAAGCGTGCTGCAGTGAAGAAGCATTTTTGTTTCACGAAAGTGAAGAATACAAAAAAAAAAAAAATTGTGTTAGATGTATAAACTTTAGCTGCAAGTGGTAGATTCAGGCCATAAAGTACGTGGACAGTGGTAGGTTTATCATTATAGTGTACATGAACAAGCATTCATGCGGGTTAGAGCACCTTTCAAGTCACATGCCTTAGCGGAACTCATCGGTTCATACTTGAAAAGTAGTTATAAAGAGGGAAAAGGCTTAGCCACAAAGAATGTTAAAGTTGCAGTCCGTAGGGATTTGGGTTGGAACATAAGCAAAGGCTTTGACAAGAGGGACTCCAGATCATGCGTATGCGATATTGGATGTGTACCGTTATATACATAGGACTACAAATAAGGATACACATCCATCGTTGAAGGTTGATGGCAATGGGAGGTTTTTGTATTCTTTTGAAGCTGTTGGAGCATGGATAAGGGGATTCGTGCATGTGAGAAAAGTCATCGTTATAGACGGAACACATTTATCTGAAAAGTACGGGGGGAGTTTTGCTGTCTGCTGTGGCACAAGACATGGAGACACATATTTTTCCTTTAGCATTTTGTGTTGTAAACGTGGAATGCGATGCCTCCTATGAATTCTTTTTTGAAAATTTGGTCAGTATCGTCCCAAGCAATGATGAGTTGTGTGTTTTTTCTTATAGGCATCCAAGCATCGTAAAATCAGTATCTAAGATTTTTTTCTTGAAGTTTGTTATAGAGTTTACACGAGCACTTGGCTAAAAGCATTCGTAGAAAGCTTCAGTGTGGTCAATTCGTTGAATATAGCAGCCGACTCATATACGGTAACAGAGTTCGAGGAAGATTTCAGGAAAATTTTTAATTTGAGTCCGAGGGTTGCCATATATCTTAAGCAGGTTGGGTTTGAGCACTGGAGTAGAGCTTCTTTCCAAGCCACAGGTAAAAATGACTACACATATAAACGATGTGCACATAACTCACTATATGTGTACACATATATCTTGGTATATACACATCGTTTTACGTGTAGTCATATGCATACTTAATATTCGAAACTTATGATAATGTCCGTGCATAAGAATAATGTGTACACATAAAACATGTGTAGTCATTTAAATAAATACAGAAACTTATATACACATATTATATATGTGTACACATATATTATTATGTACACATATAAAACTATATGTGTACACATTACTCTTATAGGTAGTCATGTGTAGTCATTTAAATAAATGCAAAAACATATATACACATATCATATACGTTATATGAATCAGTTATTAATGTTTCACTATCATTGTAGGTTTGGTGTGATGACCAACAATATTGTTGAGTCAATTAACGCAATGCTCAAGGATGAAAAAGAATATTCAATTGTTGCAATGTTCAATGAAATTTTTTTAAAAACATACTGAAAAGTTTCGTCAGAGGCGTATGAAGTACATACAGCATACAAAGCCCTGTGTTCCTTCAATTAAAGACATATTAAAGAAAAATATCACAAAGGGCAACAAGCTTTATGTTTGTTGTGCTGGCATGGATGTGTACAATGTCTGTTCTGGGGAAGAGGTTGTTAGTTTCAATATAAGAGAAATGACTTGTTCTTGTCGAAGGTTTGATTTGGACAAATTGCCTTGAACATATGCTATGGCAGCGATAAGATGTCAATATGGAGCAGAGTATGGTAATGAGATCTACAACAATACTTCAGTGTATTATTCCACAAATTCATACATTCTTGCTTATGTAGACTTAATCTATCCAATGATAGCAGAGGAGTTATGAAATACACCAAGATAAGCCGCCTTTTGTGAAAGTCACACGGGGAAGAAGAAAGACCAAGCGAATGCCTTCGGTGGGTGAAGCATTTTCAAGTATAAAGAATGGATGTGGCATATGCAAGAGGTGGCCACAAAAGAACAACATGTCCCCTACGGAGGGTTGTAGATGATGTAGGCCATAGTGGCGTTTCATAGAACAAGCTATGTTTCTTCTATTTGTAAACTATTGTATTGAACAATCTATGTTGCTATGATTTGTAAACTTGTATTTTCTAATTCTTTAAATATTTTCTGTTAATATGTGTCACGCCCTAAAAATTATAAAGGTTTTATTTAAAGGTAGTGACTGGTGTTTCAAAGGTATGGAGTTATGAGATTCGGAGTCGCCACTTTATAAGTTCAAAGGTATGTCAAGGCACCAAAAGATGTACCTTTAGAACACCAATGACTCGTCAGTGATTTGCATCAGAGAATCTGGATAAAGATCTCGATTGACTCACCGCAAAGTATTAGGCACCTTCGAATCTTGTGCTAAGCACAAGTGCTTTATTGTCGCATTTTGATTTATTAAATATGATTGTTATATATTTGAAATTAAATTGTAGTCACGCATTAACTTTTTAGACTTGGTAAAATGTATAATTGTTTGCTTTGATTGTTTCCCCAATTTAAAATGAACTTAACTATTTAAAGGAGTTGTCACGATTTGTCAAAAGCATTGTTTGGCCAAAATTAAAAGTGGAGGTTGTTTATTAAACATATGATTTATATTATACAAAGAAGGTTATTTGTTAGGGAGAGGGGTTGATTTATAGACTGTTTTTACAAAATAATGTGGGCTTGTTTGCTTTAGGAAAAATGAGCCAATTTAAAGGCCGCCTTGCAAGATCGTTACATTATGTTTCTAAACCACAAGTAACTGTTTTACCAAGATGGTAGCTATTTTTGAAAAATTATTGAGCCAAAATATTGAAACTTTATTAAATGGCCAACTTTACAAAAGATTAGCATATTAAGCAGGCCAACTTTGTAAAAGATTGGTACGCACTCAATTATCTATTCAAGTACAATTTTGGGTCCATTTCTTCATATGAGTTCACTTTACCTTTTTTCAAATTTTATTAGCTTTGCATTTATGGTCATGTTTTGGCTTATCCTTTCAAAGTTAACCAAATTTCCAAAATTCAAAGGCTTGCATATATGTATCGATTCACAGAAACGACTAGATTTATTTACAATGTAGACAATAGCCTACAAGTCCATTTTTAATAATTTCACTGCATGACCAGTTCTTTTAGAAAAGGTCGAGATTTAGCATACTTAAAAAAAAACTTAAGATAATAGATCTGCACTTGTTTTCACTCAACATACTCACTTTTTCCAAATTATTATACATGCACATGCTCAAAATAAACAATATGAACCTTACCAAGATATTTCAATCATCCTTAACAACTTTTAATAAATGCAGCAGTACATTTCATGACAACATGAACAGACTCCCAACCTTTAAAACATGCTGGTATGTTACTTAGACAAAGCATACAAAGGTTAGCTTGTGTTTACCTATGACAAACGAGATCTAAGAGCTCGGAAAAAGTCGATCCACAAGCTTAAAAAAGAGACACGTACGTAGCAAAAAGGCCATTGGAACAGCCCCTTAAAACTCCTATTTAACCCTTAAATCTTCAAGATTTATACCTCAAAAGACCCTTGATATAAAGGCTTTTGGTTCTAAATCATTCTTTCAAAGTTACTCTCTTTCCTTTCCTTTTTTTCAAGTATTTTTGCTCTTATTTAATGTGTTTTTCAGCTAGTAGTTGCGTGTTAAATGAGAGTTAAGACACTCTTTAAATAGGCTTGGAAGGGGTTGAGTCTTGTCTTGCACATAAGTACAAGTCCATGCCCTAAGAAGTCTTTTTTCTGAAATTACAGCTGCTAGAGCTGTCTTGAACAGTGTTCCAGCCCACTTGCAAGTGTTTCAGTCCGGTCTCCATCCCAAAAGAATTAAAAAAAGTAGGTTGTTCTTTCAAAGGACAACCCATACCCATCATACTAACTGAAAAGCTAACTAAACAAGCTAAACATCCTAAACTAACTTAGAACCAAACCAAAATGCATTAGACCCTAACTTGCTAGCTTACTAAACAAAGTCCAGGTTCAACCTCTAGAATCAAACTAACCAGACAAACAAAAATCTGAACTTAAAGTCAGGCTATAGTCTTTAGCTAAGAGAATTGGCAAACTCACAGACCCATGCTCATGCCTTAAAGTAACAACAAGAAGAAATAGTTATCATTTGCATAAATTTGATGCCCAGACTAGAACCAACTACAAGTTCAAATTAGTCTACTAACTTAGGTAATTACAATGGATAGTGAATATCACTTATTATTTTCTAACATACTATATAAAACACACACTACTTGACAGAACTCCAGATCTTAAACAATGACTCAACTTGAACTAACTTCATATTTAGTGTTATACTAAACAGGTTCCCACATGTTCAGTTGCAACCTCACAAGGCTTACACACACAAAGGCCGATATGTAAAATTAAAGAACGGGCAGCCACACGTCTCATTGCTTTTCCTCCTCTTTACTCAACTCTTGTCTAAAAAGGAAACTAACAAACTCAAAACGAAACAACTCAGGCCTTAAAATGTCATACGAAAGAAAATACTACTGATTCAATCTTAACTCATCAGAATGAAGCAAGGCAGACAACTCGAACTTGAGCAAACGACCCTCATGCTCTTTTACACTTAAATAAGAAAATGAAGAATCCTTCATCAAGACAAAGACATAAACACTTTCATACTAGTTTAAGACCAATTTTTACATAACAACTAAGTAAACTTACATGAATTTATGATTTAGATACATGCAGGGCTTATAGAAAATTTCAAAAGGGAACTCATGCTATACTGGTTCATTTTCCTCATGCTCGCATACCTTACAAGTTACAATGAACACTAAACATGTACATGCTTATTAAGAACCAGATTAATCACTCTCCATTCACGCTCATTACCTTTAAACATACACAACTCTCACACTTGGGGGCATAATTTATCAACCAGATTGACATATTCATTGTGACAGAACTAAACCAACTCAAACTGGTGATTCGTACTTACTATAAGATAGGCAGTGAACTCCGGCTTGATGAGTTAAATAACACAAACAAGAACATTATCAATTGATTCATACTTTGACATTGAACAAGTGTGAATTAACCAATACATACTTAATACTAATTCAAACGAACACACCCTTTCATTATGCTAAACGCGAGTTGAACATACGAACATCACATTGTAAATATTAATAGTACACAAACTTAATTTCCTTGACTATCTATCTAAATAAACAGAAAAAGGGAACAAAACATGATCTTCCATCTAAAAAAATCTGGAGATAACTAGATAGGGAAAAGAAAATGAAATTTCCTTCTAACCCGTGGAGCAAAACAATGCATCATCAAATCTGAGCCACCATTGCCACTATCTAAACGCTTTACCAACGACAGTACTGCCCTGGCTGCGTTATTATCACCACTCTCATGGCTGCCTCAACGTTGTAGTGCCATCACAAGCACTGTTGCTTTGTCGCCACTGTCCTAGACACGCTGCTGCCTCAACACATTTGCAGAACCACCACAGTAAACATCGCATCATCACTATCATCGAAAATAGTCTCCAGCCTCGCCAATACAAGAAACGAACGAAACCACCATCATAGTTCCAAGAAACGCAAAAACAACTCCATATCCTACTACCCTCACCCTCATACACCACATCACAGTTCCAATGAAAATGCAGCAGCAACCATAACAGTAAAGAGAAAAGAAAAAAAAATAGCAAGAAACGGAAAAAGAAAACTGGCAAAAAGGGAGGGGATTTTGAGAAATGGTGTACAAGAGGTAAAAGAAGAAAGTGAGACGAAATAAAAAATGTAAAACTTACCGGAATAAGGGACGGTTGAACGGAGTTGAGCTTTCACCCAAACTTTGACTGCATATCTACTCCCTCCGTCCCAATTTATGTGGCACCATTTGACCGGGCACGGAGTTTAAGAAAATAGAGGTTGACCTTGTTAAATATCAATTTTACCCTTGAAAAAGTAAGAGAGAGAAGATTTGAGTGATAAAAAAGTTGTTGGTATGTTTAAAAGTATGTAGGGCCCAACAGGGGTAAAATAGAGATGATGCATTAAATAGTTGTCAAATAAGGAAAGGTGCCACTTATTTTGGGACAAACAAAAAAGGAAATGGTGCCACATAAATTGGGACGGAGGGAGTACAAAAAACGGTTATGATTTGCCAAAATTAACCGTGAAAATTGAATGAGGGAGTTGAGAGGAGTTCAAAGGTGTATTTTGGTATTTTTTTCGACCACTGCTGGCGGCGATCAGACGGCAAAAGAGCGGCAGAGCCGCGGTGTACAGTGGTGGCCCTGGCGATCTCTGGTGAGCCGGAGAAAAATGGCCAGGGCTTCGCCAGTCAGGAGACTAAGGAGGTGTAAATGGTTAAATGAGAGAAAAGAGAAATATATAAGGGAGAAAGTGGGTCGGGTTATGGTGTATTGGGCTAACAGAATTTGATTGGGTTCTTTACAGTAAAAATTTAGTGTAGGGGCCTGTTTGGCGCGCGTTAATTGATTTGTAGCCGTTAAAAACAAATTCGCTGAGAAATAGCCACCTCCGGACAAATCCCAGTATAAATACTGGGACTTTGAACAAAACTTGTTCAAGGCCCCAGTATTTGTACTGGGGAAGCTTCAGTAAACTAACCCCAGTATAAATACTGGGGCTTTGAACAAATTTTGTTCAAGGCCCCAGCATTTTGTTATGGGACTATGTATAAAGCTTCAGTCCCATAACAAAATGCTGGGGCTGTGAACAAAACTTGTTCAAAGCCCCAGCATTATTATGGGACTGAAGCTTTATATATAAAGTCTCATAACCCATAACAAAATGCTGGGGCTGTGAACAAAACTTGTTCAAAGCCCCATCATTTTGTTATGAGACTCAGCTTTATATATAAAGTCCCATAACAAAATACTTGGGCTTTGAACAAGTTTTGTTCAAAGCCCCAGTTTTTTGTTATGGGGCTAGTCTGGGGTGTTTTTCCAACGCTAATGGAGCTTAAGTGTGCGCGCGAATTTTTGGCTATTCTTCAATGAATTTTGAAACGGTGGATAGTCCCCATTGAGCGCGTCCAAAAATGGCTAGTGATCAAAATTTCCCTTCTTTACATAAATAGCAGACCATATAAAAATATTTACTATTCTTTAGCCCTTACTTTTGATAGCCACAACATTACACTAATATAATAGAAATAAATTTTAGTGTTAATAATTATATAATACTATTTTTCTTAAATAAAAAAAAAATATATATATATATATCAATGCTAAAAAAATAAAATATATATCACCTAAAAAGAAAAATTTGCATAATACTATTTTTTATTTTTTTTCTTTTAGTCGCCATATTTAATATTTGCATAAATAAAATACATATCATCTAAAAATAATAATAACAAATACTAAAATAAATAAATATTGAATATACACCATATTCAAATAGTGATATATTGTATTAAAATAGTAATATTAATATTTATTTATTATATATTTAATATATATTACATATCATATATTTAATATTTAATCACTTAATATCTTAACATATGTATGTAATATTTATTGAATTATTATTTTATATATTAATATTTATTGGATACACAATATATGTATGATCTTTAATATTTATTTTATATCTATTAATATTTATAGATACACCACATATGTATAAAATTTTTATATTTTTATTTAAAAGATACACGATATATTTATGATGTTAATATTTTATATATTTTATTAGATATTTATAAAAATATTATTATTGTATATATTAATATTTATTAGATACATTTATTAAGTAAATCTAAATGCTGTGGCATTTCATATTCTTCTTTTCTACTGTTTTTAACAGTAGTTTTGTTCCTAATGATATTCATTAGAAAAATAAGTGTTGAACTCTTCACCTATTGCTACTGTGCACCATGGCTCTGATACCAGATTCAGACGGATCCGGCAGCATGGGGTTAACAAGATTTACTGGTGACCCAACCCTGGCAAGGAGTGGCTGAACCCAAAATTAGGTTCAACAACAGCCCTAAACGCCATCCTCGGCTAAGCGGGCAAACAACAGAACCTTGGTTCTGGCGTTAATGGATTTTAAGTTTACAATTGATTTTAGTCGGGGATCACCCGCAAGAAAGAAGGTATCTGAGGATTTTTATAAACCTAGATGGGAACAATTTAGAAAATGGTTTTTTAAGAGTTTTAATAAAACTGAACAAAATGATTTTCAAGAAGAATTTTATAAAGATCTTGAGAAAGATAATAAAATTATATCTTTCATTCCATGGTTTATGGGAAAATATATAGCAAATAATATCGCTGTTTTGGAAAGACAATTTGAATTATCAAATGGTAAAATCATTGACGTTGTATTACCTCCACAGCAACCTTTCAAAATAAAGAAGGAGGGAAAAATGATTGATTTTGCAGCTTTTTCTGCAATGTTTGAAGATAATACTCTTCAAATTACTGTTAGACACATTAATATAATGTTGAAACAGCAGAACTATACAAATATTTATGTTCATATATTGGGTGAACATATTGCGTCTTTACATGATAAAGTAGATAAATTATTATCGATAAGCAGTAATACTGCCAGTACATCAGGAAAAGAAAAATTGGAAGAGCCACCACGGGTAGCCATTCCAACCATACAACCTCCTCCTGATGTTAAAAATTTTAAAATAAAACCTGATGCATCTAATATAGAAAAGTTTTTAAATGAAAAATTTAAAGAGTTATCTCTAAAGCCTCTAATTAATACAGAGGTGAGTGATAATGAATTTTCTGATAATGATTTTTCCTGAATTAAATTTTGATCAAATTAATAAACTAAAGTCTTCTTATAATTCAAAATTTGCTGAAAAGCCAAGGCAAAGAATGTTTTACTACCCGAGGCCTACTCCTCAGGATGTACTATTTGAAGAACAGGATGATATGTATGCTCCTAATAGCTTCAGTGGTAAGCAAATTTATGAGTGGAACATTGATGGTCATACCAATAGGCAGATGTATATTGTTATACATAGAATGATGATGTATAACACTATCTGTAAAACTAATGGTAATAGTGATAAAACTGTTGCCAATATGATTGTTGCAGGTTTTACTGGTCAATTGAAAGGCTGGTGGGATAATTATCTTACAGCTGACCAGCGAAATAAAATTTTGAATGAAGTAAAAAATGAACCTGGAACATCTACAGCAGATAATTCCAATGCTGTTTATTCATTGGTTGTTAATATAATTGAACACTTTTCAGGTAGATGGTCTGATAATAGTGAGACTATTAGAACCCTCTTACAGAATATGAGATGTAAGACTTTAACTTCATTTAGACTCTATAAAGATACATTTCTTTGCAGAGTTATGGAATTACCAGAGTGTAATAGCACTCATTGGAAATCCAAATTTATAGATGGACTTCCTAACCTCTTTGCAGAAAGAGTTAAGAAAGCTCTTAGACAAGGGGGAGTTCATATTAATTATGATGAGCATACTTATGGAAGTTTAGTTGGAATATGTATCCAAGAAGGATTGACGTTATGTAATGAAATTAAGCAAAATCAGGAGCTCAAACGCCATCGTCTTAATGAAAGACAACAGTTGGGTGAATTTTGTGGACAATTTGGTATGGATGATCCACGAACCAAATCGAAGTCTCATAAGCTTCATAAAAGCAAGACTGGTAAGAAGCATGACTACCAGGAAAGGAGACAAAAATATTTAGAAAGACGCACAGAAAAACGTGCTAGAAGGAAAAAGGCTTTTAAAAAGCAAAAGGATATTGCTAGATCCAAGAATTCACAAAATTATTATAAGTGTGGAAGATTTGGTCACTATTATAAAGATTGCAAAGTAAAGAAAAAGATCGAGGCTCTTAATATAGATCTAACTGGAATTGAAGGATTCTTTATGCAAGATCTTATTAAATTCTGAATCAGAAATATCGGATCCAGGTGAAGAAAATATCCCTACCAAGGAAGAACTAAATAAAATCTTCCAGGATGAAAGTGATATTGTCACTAGTTCTGAGGATGAATGTGATCCTTGCAAGATTGGACAACCTTGTGATAATGAAGAAAATGATGAATTTTATAATTTATTTCTTCATTATCACAAGGTTGTCCAATCTTGCAAGGATCACATTGGTTTATCTAGATCTAATTCGTTACATCATTCTTATATTTCTCCTATTGATTATATTGTTCAAACTCCTTCTAGAGCTTCTACTTCTCAGTTAAAAGAGGAAGTGCCTAGATATCATACTTTGAAAATTGATAAAAATAATATTGTTACTCCTGTTGCTCCTATAAAGGAACAACAAATAAACGATGTAGAAATAACTGCATCTGAAATGGATTTTGGTGAAGTTTAATGGATTTTAAGTTTACAATTGATATATATATATATATATATATATATATATATATATATATATATATATATATATGATATTTATATCTTTTTTATTACATATTGCGTATCTAATATTTAATTACTTAATATTTTAATATATTGTGTATGTGATATTTATTTAATTAGAATTTATATATTAATATTAATATTTAATTAATATTTATATATTAACATATTGTGTATGTAATATTTATTTAATTACTAAATTTATCAAAAATTTAGATATTATTTAATATTTCAAATTGTGGTTAATCCCTAATACAAGGGATACATATTTCTTTGTATGAAATACAATTAATAATATATAAATAAATATTCTTAAGTACTCCTAATATACTTGCATAACTAATATTTAATATTTTAACATATTATTGTCTATGTACTGTTTATTGTATATAAACAAATAGTTAAGAACCCTACACAAATAGTACATAAATAATATCATGTATTTAATATTTATTTATTAAATATACAATATTTAATATCATACATATCGTGTATTTGAATAATTATTCTCTTAATTTTTAAAATATTATGTATGTATTGCTTATATATTAATATTTTTTATATATATACACACACGGGGAGGATTTAAATCGTTAAAAAGCTGATTTTACGCTAAATATGGTATATAGGTGATTTTAGGCGTCAAAACAACATTAACAAATTCATTATGATCTCTACATAAATACACAGTTATTTTTTAAATATATTAACACTATAATATGGATAAGATTATAAATATTAGAAAAATAAGTAAAATATGCTCTATATGTGTGTGTAATATACTCAATCATTATTATATTATAACTATTAAAAATAAATTCTTGAAATATTCATTTTGTACATGTAAAATATAAACATAAATAAATATGCAATGGGAAAGGAAATATAAAAAAGTTGAATTTGATAGTTATGGAAAATGGAAAGAAAATATTTTATTAACTAGCATTAGGAAAGAAACAATGAAGAGCTTTTTAAAAAAATAATAATAGACTCTTATAATAACTCATGTCTTTAATTCTTAAAATAACATTAACAAATATGAGATCAGCATTAACTAAACCCTTAAATTAAGGAATAAATTTTTTTATTAATTTATAAAATAGGTGAATTTATTTATAAATTATCTAATGGTTAGAGAAAGAAAGGGAGTGAAAAGTGGGGCTAGGAAAAGTAAATAAGTACTACTCATATGCTTATTGAGTAATTCTCTCAATTTGATTGGGACAATTACATGGAGAGATACTCCACTTATGAAAATTACCAAAAAAGACTCCTATTTTCCTTCTTTACCCGATCTAGCAGCCCCTACTTTTTTTATTTTTTTCTTTCACTCCATAGCACCCCTATTTAAAGAAAAAAAAAATCATAGCCCCCATTTTTTCCCCTCTTCTCTTCTCTCCTTCCCATTTTCTCTCTTCTCTTCCCCATTAACCCTAATGCAGCCGCCACCCCCAACCCTTCCACCACTGCCCCACCGTCATCCCCTTCCCTTCAAGCCACTAACGACGTCGCCGCCATGGTCACCACCACCACCACCACCACTGCCGCTGCTTCTTCTTCTTCTTCTTCTTCTTTTCGTTTTTTTTTTATTATTTGCTTTTTGAATAGGAATGTTGATTTTCATTTTATATTGCGATCCAAACTCCGGTGAGGAGTTTATTTATCAAGTTTCTTCTTTTTCTTCACTTTTATCATAAAAATTCATTGAGATCTACTAGTTTTTTTATTAAAACTTTTGTTTAATGTTTAGATCTAGTGTTTTTCTTGTATAAAACTGTATAGATCTGGGATGTTTGTTAAGCTTTTGTGTAAAAGCTGCCCGAAGCACTGTTTAAAGTCAGATTTGCGAGTTTATACACTTTTATACATTTTTATACAAGTTTATACAATTCTGTACACGTGTATAAATATGTATAAGTACGTATTGACAGTGTATAAAACGCATTCTATGTATTGTAAAATTTGTATAAAGCTGTATATGCGTGTATGAATAATGAATAAAATTATATAAATTTCAGATTTGTGCACTTTTTATGGATGTTTTGTATAAAATTTATGTATTTTGTGTATATTTTTGTATTTTTCTTCTTGCATACACAATTTTCTATGTATTTACATGTATAATTTATTATTTTGAAAGATTTAGGTGTATAAAATTATCAAAAAATAATTATTTAAACAAATCCACAAATAAAATAAGCAAATCCGGTGAATTTTTGGTTTTCCGGCCGGCGGCGGCAGCGGTGGCAGCTCAGTTTATGGTGGCGGGGGCAGTGGTGGGGGAGGGTGAGGGAGTGGCTCCTAGGGTTTTTAGTTTAAATGAGTGCTATGTTATGTAATTTTGAAAATAAGGGGGTGCTATGTTGTGTAATGTAAAAAATAAAGGGGTGCTATGGATGAAATGTGGCCCCTCATTTGTAATTTTGTGTTGTGGGGTGCCTAGTTTTGAAAATTCCCCAATTTGATTTGAGAGTGGTTTTGTGCTCATTTGCTTTCAAAATTGGCCCACTCTTAAAACCTTAATGAACTAACAAAATTACACCAAACTATGAAAAATATTTAACTAACGGTAAACATCGATTAGATATTAAATACATTACAATTAAATGTCGGCTAATTTTCAAGATTTTTATCCTATTGAACTTAAAATACTATAACAATTATAAAAATTATAGAATAGTTAACATATGTTTGACCATCATATATTATGTGTACACATGGCGTTGATGTGTAGATAAAAATCTTAAAAACAACAAAATCTCTTTACACATAAAATTTATGTGCACACATCTCCTTTGACGTGTACACATGGCGTTGATGTGTAGATAGAAAGTCTAAAAAATAACAAAAGGCCTTTACACATAAAAACTATGTGTGCACATATTCGTCATGTGTACACATTGTGGTTATATGTGTACACATCGTGCTTATATTTGTACACATGACATATATGTGTGTATATATTTGAACAACATTTGATTGATATCACAACCAAAAGCACAATAATATACTGAATAAATGATAATAAAGCACCATTAGATTGATTCAAATACATATAATCGAATTCACCATTAAGAGTACTCCAGTTAATCATGATTTGAGATTATTGACCATCACTGTGATAACTCTTATCTAACAAAATGCTAAATTCTAACATGTTAATACTCCAATGATAGAGAATGTATGAGAACTCAATACAACACTTAAACAACTTATATTCTAACATAGAAACATGGATTCACCATTAAGAGTACTTCAATTAGTCATGATTTGAGATATTTGACCATTACGTTAAGAATATGTGTACACGTAAAATATATGTGTGTACATTTGAAAAATATTTAGTTGATTTCACAGCCCAAAGCACAATAATATATTGAATAAATGATAATAGAGTACCATAAGATTGATTCAAATACATATAATCATGGACTTCACAATAACTAAAACAACGACATTTATCAAAGGTTAAATCCTAACAAAGGGGAAATTACAAAGGGGACTTCATAATAAAAAATGGGACTTCACCATAAACGACTTAATAAATATTGAAATAACAAAGGGAAAATTACATGATAAAATCTAAGTTCCAGTGCCGGTAGGAGAAGGAGAGTTGGGCAGAGTGAAATATATGTCGTTCAAGGACTTGCCTTGTGCTTGTAGGAGAAGTTCAAAGATCCTTTCAATCCTCTGAATATCCATAAGTTGGTGGTCCGTTTCTTCTATTAGGGTTGCCTTCACTTCATATAGATCTTTCTTCAAGTCTTCCATCTTTATAATTGGATGTCTTGCCATGATGTGAACACAATTTTTGCTATAGTTATTGCTATTATTTTTGTTTGTATATTGAAGGGAAAGTATTTTCGATCATTTATAGTGAAAGGGCGTAAAGGGTTGCATCCATACATGATCGACTATGATCTATTGAAGAGTTGCCTTGGTTTTTTAAAGAGAAACCATAGTTCCTTAAATTATAGACAATCACTCTGTATTTACATAACCAACCTTGTTTTATTAACCGCCTTTTATTAATGCTACCGTCAATACTAATTTAGATGTACACATATATTTAATATATACACATATTTAATGTGTACATATAATATATATGTTTGAAAAGACTTGTGCAAAATAATCAAGTAATTTCCTATACATATTTCTTATGTGTACACATAATATATATGTCTCATAGATTAGTGAAATTAGTCAATGATGTTTGCCATATTTATATATACTTTTTTGTTAATTCACTATTATTTTTATAGTCCTTTGAGATTTTTTATTGTTAAATATGCCAAACATTATGCCATTATTAACATTATATTTATTTAATGTATTATAAATGTTTAAGGTGTGCTATGGAATAATTTGGAATGAAAAAGGATACAAACTCAGTTGAGGAGCACGGAAAACTCTTGATGCAAGTTTGATTTGGAGATCATACTTCCAATGCACACTTGAACTAGGTGATCACGTCCAACTACGCCCTATAAAAGAGACTAAGCGGTCGCAGCAAATATAGCTTGGTACTTAAAGTCCCGAGGTCGAATCCCACAGGGAACACTCGAAATCTAGTTGTTATTCTAACTAATTTATCCAACCAATTAACTCCCAAGGTTTGTATTTGAATGGTGGTTTCAATGTAACAACTAATTACACTAAAGTAAGCAACAAAATATTAAGGAATAATTAATCAAAAATTTAAAAGCCTATGATTGTTTTACCCAACTCCTACCTATGTGTTAGAATAATTCTTTTAACAAATTCAACTTGGTTTTCTTCCTATTGAACACTCGCTCCAATTATACAAATATTCACTCCCATGGAATAGTAGTAACTTCACTAACCAATTTTCTAACTAATTAATGAAGATACTTAGGACTACAAGTTTAGTTCACAATCAGAATCAACGGTCACAAATCATCTTATTGAAAACCTAATTAATACCTTGGTTTTAGGTTGAAATATTGCGAAGTATTTTACCCAAACCTATGAATCTATCCCTAGACACACAAGAATAATGGGAACAATCAATTGGGGGCCCTTCCAATTGATAGCAATCAAAACATAAGCATTTAGATAGGAAGGATTCACAAGTTTCATTGGAGTGGTTCAATCAACCCTAGAATGGGTGAATTAGCCACTCATGTTCATGATAGTCATATCAAAATAATTCATGAATGAATAAATTATAAAATGTAAGGAAGAATTTAGAAAAACTCGTGTTCTTGAAGTCTCCAAAGCTCTAGCTTCCTTTTTGCTTCTTTTCCAGTGTCTCATTCATAATAGAGGCAAAAGAAGCTTTTATACCTTGTAGGAAACTAAGCAAAAGTACCAAAAAAACCCTTAAAATTTCGCCTAACAGCTTTGTGCTTCGCGTGGCACCCGCGTGTCACGCGGACTCAATTTTTTTCAGCAAATTCAGCTCGCATGGCGCTCGCGTATTTGGCCTAAATGCGCTGAAATTTTTATTCAATTCCTAAGCAAAGACTCTATTTCTTCCCATATCACTCGCGTGGCACACAGATCACTTGAACTCTTCAACATCTTCACTTTTAGCTCCAAAACTAGCACTTTCTTGCTCAATTCCACCATGTTCAAATCCTACAACACCAAACAACTCAATTAGTATCAACTCTTGAGAATTTTGCATGTAAACTCTTAGGTGTACTATCATAACATGGTAAAACTACCCTGAAAATATTGGTAAAATAGCCAAATATCACAACCCTACACTTAGACTTTTGCTCGTCCTCGAGCAAAGAAGAAGAATACACATAAAGCGGGCAAGACATCAAGATTAGATAAGGACTCGCGATAACAACTTAGCAAAACTCACCCATAAAATTCAAACACTCTTTCTTTTGGTCATAGTCGAGTATTGAAAGTAGAAACCTATAGACCACTCAAGTTCCAATGTACCTCACAGAAAGAAGATGCCACCAAACACACAACATACGATTTCAAGAGAAATTGTGGCATATCAAATATCAAACACTCTCACACTCAGAAAGAAATTTCTCATGTCCCACAGAAAAGTTCCATAGGCTTGCCCATTTTGTTGTCATCCACTAATGTAGGAGTCTCAATCAAAAGTCAAGTAGGACATTTTCATAGCTAGTAATGTTGGCTTGAGGTAAGGTATGGTACACTTTTGGGTATATAGTGACTAATTCTTCCCCTCAACACTTTAAACATCACCTACTACTAATTTTCCCTTTCTCCTCGTTTATTCATCAACTCATTCTCTTCTCTCTTTTTTTCATGATTTTCACAACACTTGGATGATTGGGGATCTAAGAGTTCAATGAGACACATCAACCTCATTAGGGTGCCTTTGGCGTGTTCATACTCGAGGCTTTTATCACCCTTAACCGAGCATAGGAACATTGTTCCCATCCTTTATTTCTCTTATATATATATATATATATATATATATATATATATATATATATATATATATATATATATATATATATATACACGAAGAGAATATCAAGTATTTCATTCCTTCATTCTTTTGCAACTTTCTTCCCAAGTATATAACAACTCTTATTAACAACCCACAATCTTTCCAAACACACAACCTAAAGTAGTTAAGGTGAAGATGGGTAACAAGAGAGGTAAATAGAAAAATAGATAGGGCTTGTAATTCAAGTTGCCAAAGAAAAGGTCAACTCAACGGAATATATTCATTAGGCTAATTTGGGAACTGGCGGGCCAAAGAAGGCCTACTTTCATTCTTAAGATCAAGACTACCTAGGATTTCGCCTCAAACAACAAGCAGGGCAAGTTCAAGGCTTAACATGAAACAATAAGAAGTATACAAATAAACTCACCACACACTGTACATGGAACTCAAAGATCAATTCAGTTTCACCTTGCAATCCTCTCTATGAACTCAAAAAGGAAGTTCAAAAATATGTAGGTAGTTCTAGCTGGGTGTTGCATTCCGAATTCCTCACTTCTCTCTTTTTCTAGCCTACTCTCTAATTTTCCTCCTCCTGAGCTCTTAGGCATTTTTTATGTTTTTTTTAATTATTTTTTTTATTTCTCTAACCTACAGATTGCCCGATTCAGCATAAATAACTCAATGGGAAATAACCAAGGCTAAGAAAACCCAAAGAGATTATTGATATACTAAAAAATAACTAAGTTAAAAATTAAATTTAATATTAATGAACTACTAAATATTTATAATACTATTCTATTACAGGCCATGAATATATAGGATATTACAGACCCAACAAAAAACTAGAAAGCAAGAAATAAATCAAAATTGTCAAGTGACAAGAAAGTATGAAAACATCCTAAAATAAACAAGTACCACACAATAAACTCACACCCCACACTTAAGAGTAAATACTGTCCTCACTGTACTATAACAAAAAAAATATTTAACAAGTAGGGTGGTGGTACTCCCTGTCAAGCAGTAGTAGTCGAACAGCTGGCGCTCGCATCAGGACGTGCACCAGGAACAACATCAAAAGTAGTCACAGCAGCTACTGCAGTATCAGCAGGCCCACTAGCAAAGGTGGCAGCAGCTCTCGGAGCATCCACAGGGGTAGAAAAAGAAGGAGTAGAAGCTATCTCAGATGGTGCAACCATAGTAGAAACAGCAGGTAGCTCAACCTCAGGCGGAAAGCCAACTAGCAAGTGAGATCCACGCCCTTCATCTTCATATGAAGCTCTATGGCACGCCACTGGCGAAGCAGCATCCGCTCAATTCTATCCAAGCGTCGCTCATAAGATAACTTCTCCACTCTATCTTCATCCAGGCTCTTGACATTTGTGATATCGACTCTCTTTGGAGTTTCTTCTTCCTTTTCATCTTCGTCGTCAACCACTACCTTCATGATCACATATATTTGGTCAAAGGTTTAGGAAAGAACAAGCGCCACTGCATATTCTCTCGAGTGCGCTGCAACTCTCGAAACATCAAATAGCCCACATTAATATCAATTTTCTTCATCAATGCATAGGTGGCAATAACCCTCTCGAACCGTTTGTCTGTCATATGCTCACAGGGGATCAAACGCAAGTAAACAAATCTCAGATACACTCTTGCTTTCTTAGAGAAATATTTGAAAGCCAAGGTGTTGTAGGGAGACCCTGAACTTGCCTTCCACTTTGCCTTCGGATTATCATCACATATCACACGTCGGATATCATCAAGATCTGGTGCATTCTCAATAGCCTGAAGTGTAGCTCTATCAACCTGTGGGAGCCCCAGGAACTCATTCAGCTTATCAGGAGATATGTCAACCATTTTGCTACGAACATCACTACTAAAAATCAGGGCTTTTCCGACCGCCGATACGGTGGGACAATGGTCAGCTAGGCGACAGTTGTCCGACCTAACAAGGCGGTCGGCTAACTAGTGGTCGCTCACAGCTTTCCGACCGCCGCGGTCGGACGTCGGACCGAAATACGGTCGGACGGCAGTCGCCTAGTTTATAGGTGGAAAAAATAATGTTGAACTGGGCGACCAACGCGGTGGGAGATTGCACAAAAACTGGGAAACTGGGCGACCGCAGCGGTGGGCTAGGCGACCGCGTCGGTCGGCCAGGCGACCGCTGCGGTGGGAAATTGCTTATTTCTGGGCTGGGTAATTGCCAATTTTCGGACCGCTTTCGGACCGTTGCGGTCGGTAGGCAGTGTAATACCTGCAATAAAAAACCTGCAATTAGAGCTACACCACCTGTAAAAAACAAAAAAAACAGCACCCAGAAGAAGATTAGGCTTCTCAAGCCTTAATAATAGTCTAAACAAGGCTTATTGCCTTTAAATAGAAAGTTTAACATTTTACATAACATATCCAATCCGAATAGTGATCCAAACAAGTTAAAACATGTCTAAAACAAGTCTAATACATAAACAATCCATTATTACTACTCCGTTGCCTCAGAACTAGACTCAGAACCCGACTCAGAGCTGTATTGACGTTTCCTCTTGCCTTTCCCCCGGCTTTTGCTCTTGCTCTTGCCCTTGCCCTTATTTCCCTTGTCCGCACCACCACACATAATGTTCTGCATCATTTCCCGCATGGCTCTCATATTTTCTTCATTGCGCAAACGTTCTTCTTCACTCTTTTTCTTAAGCTCTTCGATTTCATTGCGCAAAGAGGCTTCCACCGAGGGATTAATTGAACTAGCAGGAGGAGTGTAAGTGCCAAACAAACCTGGATTTAAACGTTCTGAGGCATACTGCGATCCAAGGTCGTAATCACTTCCCTTCTTTACTCCGCCATTCACCTCCAACCATAATGCGGTTTCCTCTTCTAGTGTCATTTGAGCTGGGGTACTGCTACCACACTCGGATGCCTGAGTCGACATCCTTTCTTCATAGACCGTCGTAGCCTTTTCCTGAAATAAAATTTAATAACAAGAATTAGATTGACAAATATTGACGGATTTAATAACTTTAAAAGATTGAATTTAATAACTTACATATAGCTCTTTAGCGCGGTCTTCGACCCACACTTCCTCTCATTTTTTGTTTATGTATATATGTCTCTTCTTAAAGATTTCAGGCACACGAACTGGCCGCCCTTCTTGCCTTTCCTACAAAATTAAAAAGATGACAAGTTAGATGGAAAATTAATGTGAGTTACATAAAATAATACATACAATTAATTAATAAATTACCAATATCATCCGCTGAGTCGCTGCGCTAACCGAACCCCCGGTGTGCAGCGATCCACCCCTTTCGGAGGCTCGTGCGGCTTTTCCTTGGGCGCTCTTCTTCTTAAATTCTTCAGTATCCCAATATTGTAGAAGTTGTGCCCAAACGTGATCGTATATCCACTCGGGCTTCTTTCCTTTGTTTCGACAATCATACATGCTACCTTTCACTCTATCTTGGCATTTTCCAAGGAAATTGCTTTTGGCAATGCTATTAAATGCAGGATGCCATATACACTTTGTTTGAAATAATTATTGAATATTAGATTTCTAAAAAAGTGACACTTAACTAAATTATTAAAAAATAAAATATAGTTATTACCTGAAAATCGTCAAACATGCTCATCTTTACAGGGAATGGTACCTGACCCCAGGATGGCCATGGCTCAGTCCATCTAGATTTAATGCATCTTGTGATTATGGGAGTAGCCACCATCGAGGGAGTAAAACTAGATAAAAATTTATAGTTAAAATAAATATACTAAAAAATTAAACTTCATAGTAGAATTAAATACTTAAAAAATAACAAAAAATAATACTTACCCACGACTACCCTCAGGTAATCCTCACCCTCCCGTCATCATCATATGATCCTGCAGGACCAATGTAATAAGGCGAGCTCGACTCATAAAATCGTATAGTAGGTGGTACCAAAGCATCCACCGGTACCGAGCTCGGATCAGAAGGTGTAGATCCAGAAGGAGTAGATGATGAAGGGGATGGTGACGGACTGGAAGATGGATGAGGCATGGATGATGATGAACCGATGCCATAAGGACGAACGGCATAACCAGGCGATGCAGGAAAGGGCATGACAGGGGGAAAGGCAGGAGGAGGAGTGAAAAAACCTGGAGCATATGCAGACGGAGGATGTGTAGGAAGCATATGAGGTACATGTCCAGGAGGAGTAGTATGACCTGAAGCAGGCGAGGTACTTTGAACCTTTCTTTTTCCCCTAGCCTTCTCCGAAGATGACATATCTGTAAAATAAGCACAATAAATTAGCACGATATAATCAATTATAAGTTTTTATGGAACACATTTCTAAAGTAGTGCAAATAATTGTAGTAAAGTAAAAACAACAAACTATGAACATGTCAGTCATCATCATTCGCGTTAAGGTCATCGGCTATTTCCTCTTCCTCGCTCGTCTCATCGTTGTCAACAAATTCTTTCTCACTTGTTTCAACGTCATCCATATATTCATCCCCCTCGTTTGAGATCGGACCACTCCCACCGACATAAGCCTTTTGAAAATGAACATCACCCCCCACATCCCTAGACTCTCCATGATAAACCCAAACAAAATAATCTGGCATAAAACCCTTCCTATAAAGATGCATTTCAACATCTTCTAAATTTTTCCCTTTTATGCACTGGCAGTCCAGACAAGGACACTTAATCTGGCCCCACCGTATAAAATCATCAAGTGTTTTCGCCTTTTCAATAAAATTTTCAACACCTACTGCAAATTCTGCCCTCATCCCCCACCGGCTGGGATTATTTCTATTATACATCCAACTACGACTTTCATTAACCATATCTACATAAAAATTACACGTTTGAGATGCATATTAAATTGCAAATATTTAAACAAACATTTCTTTGATACACTACCAATTTTCATAAGATTAAGTAATTGTATAATTTTCTAAGTCAATTATTTTTATATTACTAACTAATTTGTTCTCTAAGATTATCATTTAGTAATTAATAACACTTCTCATTTGCAACTTATATCTATTTATTCAAAATGATAAAACTATTTACTTATCTATACTTAGTTGGAGTAATTTAAAACTATTTGCAAACTATTCAACTTAGTTGTTGCTCACCACTTATTTGATGAAATGCCTCAAAGAATCTAACTACCAAACTACACTATACACCAACAATTCTTTCTCGAAGCAATACAACAACAACAACACTAGTACACACCATTAACAACATTCAACAACAACAACACTACTAAAGGAACCCATCAACAACATTGATCAACAAAAACCCATTCAAAGTGTAATCTTCTCAATGGAACACCAACTTTTTCACTACAACAACCCATTCAAAGTGTTACTTTCCAATTTATCATCTTCTAAATGTGCATTCAATAACCCAATCATTTTTTTAACAACACCCACTTTTCCAATCAACCTAATTTTTACAATACCAACAAAAATGTCAAACTAGCTTCAACAATTCCCAAACCAAACAACAACACAATGTAACCTAGTTCACAACCAAATAGCAACTACTATGTCATGGATTAATTTCATGAGCTAGAATTCAAACATAGGAAAAAAATGACAAAAACGAGCTAAAATTAAATTTTTAAAAAAAATTGGTGTTTCACCATAAAAATCACCTCAAGGGATGGTTTTGTACTCCACCACCACTAATTTACTAATCCCCAACTTTGATAGATGGAAGAACTACAAAAAAAAAAAAAATAGATAAAAAAGTTAGGGTTTTCGAATTTGGGGAAAATAGGAAGAAAACTATGAAAATTAAACTTACCAATTTGTAGAGGAATGGAATTAAGAGATTAAGAGTGTTTTTTTAATAGATTTGGGTTGGATTTGGCTTTGGAATCGGGTTGAATGGAGAAAGAAAGAAAGGGGAGAAAGATAGAGAAATGGGTATTGTGTTAAATGAAAAACGGGCTGCTATGCCCGTGTTGGTATAGTTTCTGTCCACCGACCGCCCTCGGACCGCTGCGGTCGGCTAAAGTAAAAAAAAAAATTTAATTAAAATTCGATGAATTATCCCACCGCGTCGGTCGGACAATGTGCTCCAACCGAATTTCGGTCTGAAATTTCGGTCTGAAAATGCTGTATTTTTAGTAGTGCATTTACCATATTATCAACATCCATCCTCCAATTTGCCAATAGCTCACGAACCCAGATATGTTGGCTTTGCCAAACCCAGTTAGCAACACATCCCACTGTCTCCTTTGAATTTCCTCCAACACATCTGGGAACTTTATCCTACACATCTCAATGTCAATATGTGATTCACTCAGAAACGTCTTACCACAAATCTCTTTGTAATCTTCTTTGGCTCGATCATTACGCCAAACAGTGTGAGAAACTGTCTTCCGCCGCTTGGCTGCAAGTTGTTGCTTCGAATCAATTTCCTTCTCCTGCCCAGTATTCTTTCTGACACGTCCCATTTGGACTCCTACAATAAAAGAGCAAACAACCCAGTAATAAAACAGAATAGGCCAAAAATTCAAAAATTTAGCTTAGCAATACAAAAAGAGCAATGCATAACATGAAATACCGCGACAAAGAGCCTTTGAATCAACTAACAACTTACACAACTTCAAATACGCAACAAGTGACTTCAAAAATCATTCCAATAACATAAAAAGTGGATAGGTAATCAGACTTCCCCTCCTTGATTCACAGTATCAATGAGGTCCCTAACGATTTTATGCCAATAAAAGCATCCCATTATACATAAAACAACCAGCCCCTCCAGCGCCTCGTAACTCACCACCAAACAGCTTACAAATAGTCTAAACACTAGCGTTGAGTCACATATATACGCGCTCGCTTGCTTAACAAACCAAAAATCAATTTAAATATGACATCAAGCAACCAGTAAACTCAACTATTCAATCACAAGAACTAAACTAACTCACCCTCACTGTTAATCAACCCAACGGCCGTTACAATAAGAAATACCGCAGTACAACAAAGCAATATAGCACTTGGTCAATTTTCAAACCACATGTCACATGTATAACAGCCTATACAGTACCATATTCAATTAAAGGAAACTGAATATTGGATCTTTATAAGCAGATACCATTTTTTTAAGAATCAACTCATGTATACACTGCACAAACTTGACGGGATGGGTATAACGGGTTTAATGGGAAGGATGGATTGGGAACAGGGGTTGGGACGTGGTACAGGGAGTGGGGTTGGTCGGGACAGTCACATTGGTCCGTTGATAGACTACCAGGCAGGTTTGTAAGTTGTAAGGTCCGCATAATCACTAACACAGCCCAAGTATCCACAGCTGCATCGCCCAAACAGTATGTCGGCAGTTGTCAATAAGCTTAATCTACCTATTTTTGAATTACATAACTTTTTATATTATCACAAATTCAGTTTAATTAACAGGGGTGGGGGTGATGGGAACAGGGCAGCGGGGTGAGGGATGACGGAAAAAACAGGGGTGACTAGGAACAGGGGTGGGTGTGACGGGTTAAACAGTGGGGGGGGGGGGGAGAGGGGGGTTTGACGAGAACAGGGGTGGGGAGAGAGAGGTGATGAGAGAAAAAGAAAGGAGGAGAGAGAATCATACCTGACGTCTGAAGTGGTGGTGCTGCGGTGGCAGCTTCGGCGGTGGTGGGTGGTAACAGGTAAAGGGTTTGAGGGGAGGGTAGGGAATGCGTTGTACGTATACTGATGATGGGGGAGGGAACGTTATGTTTTTTTTCTTTTTTTTCTTCATTTTTCTTCTTTCTTTGTTTTTTTTTTTGGAAAATGGCTTACCTGGCCTTTTAATATCCGCGTGGTGGCCTCGTTTGTGAGCCTCCATGCACTGTATTTTTTTAGCTCACCCAAAAAAATTTCGCGTGATAGTCTCGTGGTACTAGCGTGCCACGAGCTCTTCACAACTACTCACCTCGTTTCATTCCATTTTTCAGCTTGCTCATCTTGATTCACCTTCGCATGTTCCACGAACTCTGCAACTGTCAATTAATCCTACAAAACTTGATCAAATATAAATACCCTACAATTAAAATAAAAATTAGTAAAACAATAAATACTAACTAAAATCGTGGGTTGCCTCCCACGCACCGCCTTATTTAATGTCGTGGCACGACTCATTTCGTATTTTTTTTTTTTTACAATTACAAACATAGGTTGCCTCACGAGAAGCGCCTTATTTATAGTCGTGGCACGACATTATGCAAGCTTCAATCACTCGTAAAAGTACCAGACAGAGATCACCTTGACTTCTTCTTCCATTCCATTGTAACTTTTCAACCTTTGCCCATTTACCTTAAATCGTCTTGAACCATCCTCAGTTCTTGTCATGTAAGTTTTTCATCCTCTCCTTGTATAGTCTCGCACTCTCATAAGCGTTAAAGCGTCTCTCCTCAAGTTCAGGCAGCTCGTTGATCCTGCCAGAAGCTGCGGAGTCATAATTCAAATTTACCCTCCTAAGAGCCCACAAAGCTCTAACTCTACATCAAGTGACATGCCTTCCCGAACACCATCTTGTAAGGTGTCATCCCTATAGGTGTCTTGTAAGCAGTCCTATAAGCCCATAACGCGTCATCCAGCTTCTTTGCCCAATCAGCCCTGGTAGCATTTACAGTCTTTTGAAGCACACTTTTAATCTCTCTATTTGAGACCTCAACTTGCCCGCTGGTCTGCGGGTGGTAAGGTGTGGCAACTTTATAATGAACACCATACTTTTCCAGTAACCTCTTGAACACTTGGTTGCAAAAATAACTTCCCCCATCACTAATGAGAGCCCGAGGAGTACCAAATCTAGAGAAAATGTTCCTTTTGAGGAATTGAGTAACTCCCTTGGCATCATTAGTGGGGAGAGCAACAGCCTCCACCCACTTGGAAGCGTAATCTACTGCTACAAGTATGTACTTGTTCCCATATGAGCTAAAAAATGGACCCATAAAATCTATCCCCCACACGTCAAATACCTCAACCTCCAAGATTGATTTCGTAGGCATCTCATGATGACGAGAGATATTGTCGGTCCTCTGGCACTCATCACAAGCCCAGACCCAAATGTTAGCATCCTTGAACAATGTAGGCCAAAAGAAGCCTGCTTCCAACACCTTAGCAGCTGTCCGGGTCCCTTCAAAATATCTACCATAAGATGAAGAATGACATACCTGCAAAATAGATGATTGTTCTATCTCGGGGACACATCTCCGGATCATGTTATCAACACATATCTTAAAAAAATAAGGTTCATCCCAAAAGTAAGATCTACACTCATACAAAAACCTTTTCTTTTTCATAGAGTCAAAATCGTGAGGAATTATTTCACTAACCAGATAGTTTGCAATATCAGCATACCATGAAATTTCTTCTAGTGTAGTAGCCAATAACTGCTCATCCAGAAAATTTTCCCAAATCTCACCTTTCTCAGCTTGCTTCTCAGCTCCTTCAAGTCTAGAAAGATGGTCTGCAACCTGGTTCTCAGTACCTTTACGATCACGGATCTCCAAATCAAACTCTTGTAATAGCAACACCCACCGTATCAAACGAGGCTTGGAGTCCTTTTTCTCCACCAAGTAATGGATTGCACCATGTTCTGTATACACCACCACTCGAACCAAGTAGGTAAGAACGGAACTTGTCTAAGGCGAATACTACAACTAGCATCTCCTTCTCAGTAGTAGTGTAATTCAATTGTGCTTTATTCAGTGTGCGACTGGCATAGTAGAATAGGTGCATTATTTTATCTTTTCTTTGCCCAATCATGGCACCAACAACATAGTCACTTGCGTCACACATCAATCAAAAGGGTCCTCCCAATTAGGTGCTACAATGATTGGTGCTGTCGCCAACCTCTCCTTTAGCTCCCTGAAAGCTAACCTGCACTCATCAGAGAAAACAAAGGGGTGATCATTTTCAAGCAATTTACACAAGGGATGAGAAATTTTAGAGAAGTCCTTAATGAACCTCCTATAGAAGCCAGCATGGCCTAAAAAGCTACGAATCGCCCTCACCGAGGTGGGTTCAG
Organism: Petunia secreta; assembly: GCA_029990175.1. Lineage (NCBI taxonomy): Eukaryota > Viridiplantae > Streptophyta > Magnoliopsida > Solanales > Solanaceae > Petunia > Petunia secreta. Next base: position 18,326,494 of record JARKIP010000038.1, on the reverse strand, counting down.
GCAACTCCTTAATTACCTCTACTTTGGCTTTATCAACCTCAATACCTCTACTTTACACTTGGTGCCCTAAGACTATCCCCTCTTATACCATAAAATGGCACTTCTCCCAGTTAAGCACAAGATTAGTTTCAATACACCTTTTCAACACTCTCTCAAGACGGTCAGACATTCATCAAAAGAGTTACCTACCATAGAGAAGTCATCCATAAATACTTCCATAATATCCTCTACCACGTCCGTAAAGATAGCCATCAATACTTCCATAATATCCTCTACCATGTTCGTAAAGATAGCCATCATACACCTTTGGAAGGTGGCAGGCGCATTACATAGACCAAAAGACATCCTTCAAAAAGCAAAGGTGCCATAGGGACATGTGAAGGTAGTTTTCTCTTGGTCCTTAGGGGCAGTATGAATTTGGTTATACCCCGAGTAACCATCTAAAAAGAAAAAATGGGACCTCCCTTCCAATCTGTTAAGCATCTGATCAATAAAGGGAAGGGGGAAGTGATCTTCCCTAGTAGCTTTATTCAACTTCCTATAGTCCATACAAATTCGCCAGCCAGTTATAGTTCTTGTGAGGATTAGACCATTATTCTCATTTTTAACCACAATCATCCCACATTTCTTTGGCACACACTGGACTGGACTTACCCATTGACTATCAGAGATTGCAAAGATAATACCTGCATCCAGCCACTTTATTATTTCCTTCTTGACTACCTTTTTCATGTTCGGGACTAGCCTCCTTTGATGCTCTATTGAAGGTTTGACACCCTGCTCCAACAGAATTTTGTGCATACAGAAAGCTGGGCTTATTCCCTTGATGTCAGTAATAGTCCATCCAATTGCCTGCTTGCACTCCTTCAAAACCTGCATTAACCTTTCTACCTGCACATTTGACAAACTGGATGAGATAATAACCGGCAAAGTAGAGTTAGGTCCCAGGAAAACATATTTCAGTTGCTCGGGCAATGGTTTGAGCTCCAACTGAGGGGGCTCCTCTCTAGATGGTCTTTCGGGTGGCGCTATCCTATTAGCCAAATCAAGTGGCTCAAACGTGGTTCTCTATGCCAAAACCAGCGCCCTTTTAAGGCCAATATAGTCTCCTCCCATTCCTCGTCATCAAGGATGTCCATATTCATAATATAAGCTTCCAGTGGGTCATTAGGATAGTAAGACTCATCATCCTCAAATTCATCTACCTCTAAGACATCAGCGATGGAACAATTAGCAAACTCACTAGGTCTCCTCATAGATTTTTGAATACTAAAGGTTATCTCCTCGTCATTTAACCTCATCTTCATCTCACCAGCCTCACAATCTATAATAGCCTTTCCTGTAGCAAGGAAAGGCCTCCCTAAACTAATAGGGGTATCCTCATCAACTGCACAATCAAGAATTACAAAGTTTGCAGGGAACACAAATTTATCCACTTGCACTAGAACATCATCCAAAATCCCTGCAGGTCTCTTAACGCTCCTATCAGCTAACGGAAGACTCATAGAGATGGGTCTAGCTCTGCCAATAACAAGCTTTTCATAGATAGATAGAGGCATCAAATTTATACTAGCTCCTAAATCAAGTAAGGCTCTAGCAAAAGTGTGCTTACCAATCGTGCAAGTTATAGCAAAACTACCTGGGTTTGCCAGCTTTTGTGGCACAGGCTTAGTTACCACAACACTCCAAGTGTGAGTCAGAGTGACTGTAGCTAGATCCTGAAAATCAAACTTTCTAGACAAATGATCTTTCATCATTTTAGCATACCTAGGTACATCTCTAATTGCTTCAAGTAAACAAATGTTAACATGTAATTGTTTAAGCATATCAATGAATTTCTTATACTGACTCTCTTTTTGCTGTTTCACGAGCCTTTGGGGGTAAGGAGGAGGTGGTGTGTTACGCTTTACACTTACCTCTTCATTTACCTTTTCAGTTGGCTTAGTCACAGGGTCAGGTATAATCTCTTTTTCAGCTTCATCTTTGTCACTAACTTTAGCTGGAACATCCACGTGGTTAGCTTTTGGCACATTGGGCACCTCTTCCTTAGCCAATTCTTGTTCTTTGTCTAAATCTCTACCATTCCTCAAGCTAACTGCCATCACTTGGTGAGGATTTGCATCCTTTGGATTTACTATTGTGTCTCCTGGTGAGGTACCCTGAGGTCTATTGTTCAGAGCAATGGCTAGTTGTCCCAACTGCATCTCTATCCCCTTAATAGCAGTGTCATAGGCTGTAACTTGATCTTGAAACTTCTTGTGTACTCCCACCACGGACTGCACCATACTCTTAATGTCAGCTATGTCATTAGCTTGCTGTGTAGGTAATACAATTTACTGCTGGTTATTATAAGCTGCTTGTCTATGGTAAGGAACTTGTTGTCCCTGCTGTCTGGCAGTGTTGTATGGAGCTGGTTATTGTGCCTGCCTAACTGGAGCTTGCTGATTGTATTGCTTCCTCTGCCCATAGTTCAGAAAATTAGCATCTTCAGTATAACCCAATAAATCAGAGTCAGCAAAATTACCAGGATCGGGTGTGTCCACTTGGTTAACGGGTTTCAGCATGTTTTCATTAAAGTGTTTCAAAGCCACATCCAGCGAAGTCTGCAGCCTTGACATTTGCTCTTCAACCCCATGATCAATTCCAGCAGCCAAAAACCTTTGGGCCTGAACCAGCAGATGCATCTCTAGTCAACCAGCTTGAATTTTGAGCCATGGTATCGAGTAGAGCTTTTGCTTCAGTAAATGTTTTACTCAAGTATGCTCCTCCAGCAGCTGCATCTAAATTGCCCTTGATTTGATCACTCATGCTCATGTAAATTCTTTGTCCCAACATCTTATCAGGAATTCCAGGATGAGGACACTTTCGCAAGCAGCTCTTGAACCTCTCCCAACCTTCTGGCAAAGTCTCTAGCAGGTTCTGCCTGAACATGAGTATCTCATCAACCAACTTCGCAGCTTTGTTTGGTGGAAATTTTTTTTTCATGAACTTGATCACCAACTCATCCTACGAAGTGATAGAATTGACTGGTAAAGAATCAAACCAGTCACCAGCATCATCCGTCAAAGAAAACGGGAATAACATCAATCACACGACCTCAGCCGGAACTCGAGCATGCTTCTGAGTTTCACACACTTTTAAGGATCGTCAGTGGATTTACCCGCAAAAAGTCCAGTGCTGGACAACAGACTGACCATAGTTTGGGTGATGTAAAAACTCTCAGCTTCAAATTCCGGAAGCCGAATAGCAGAAGCCAAGTTTCCAGCCACATGCTGAGCAAAAGCATTAAGTGTCAAATCTTCAACCATCTCAATTTCTTTGGTTTCTGATTTTCTAATTGTATTGCCAACAGTATTCGCCCTTTTTAAGGCGTGGAATGTCCTCTCAATCTCTGGGTCAAATGGTTTCAACTCTGCAGACTGAGATCTTGTTTTACGCATACACCTGAAATACAAAAATTCCAAAGAGTTAATTCAAGATGACAAAAGTGAAGTCAATTGAGAAATAAAACTAGTTATTTTAACAACTAAAATAACACCGTGCTCCCCGGCAACGGCGCCAAAATTTGATCCCGCCAAACTACGCCCTATAAAAGGGATTAAGCGGTCGCAGCAAATATATCTCGGTACTTAAAGTCCGAGGTTGAATCCCACAGGGAACACTCGAAATCTAGTTTTTATTCTAACTAATTTATCTAACCAATTAACTCCCAAGGTTTGTATTTAAATGGTGGTTTCAATGTAACAACTAATTAACACTAAAGTAAGCAAAAAAATATTAATGAATAATTAATCAAGGATTTAAAAGCCTAGGATTGATTTACCCAACTCCTACCTATGTGTTAGAATAATTCTTTTAACAAATTCAACTTGGTTTTCTTCCTATTGAACACTCGCTCCAATTATACAAATATTCACTCCCATGGAATAGTAGTAACTTCACTAACCAATTTTCCAACTAATTAATGAAGATACTTAGGACTACAAGTTTAGTTCACAATCAGAATCAATGGTCACAAATCATCTTATTGACAACCTAAGTAATACCTTGGTCTTAGGTTGAAATATTGCTAAGTGTTTAACCCAAACCTATGAATCTATCCCTAGACACACAAGAATAATGGGAACAATCAATTGGCGGCCCTTCCAATTAATAGCAATCAAAACATAAACACTTAGATAGGAAGGATTCACAAGTTTCATTCATTTAGATAAATATTCATAACACATAAGTATTGGAGTGGTTCAATCAACCCTAGAATGGGTGAATTAGCCACTCATGTTCATGATAGTCATATCAAAATAATTCATGAATGAATAAATTACAAAAAGTAAGGAAGAATTTAGAAAAACTCGTGTGCTTGAAGTCTCCAAAGCTCTAGCCTCATTTTTGCTTCTTTTCTAGTGTCTCATTCATAATAGAGGCAGAAGAAGCTTTTATACCCGGTAGGAAACTAAGTAAAAGTACCAAAAAATCCATAACATTTCGCCTAACAGCTTTGTGCTTCGCGTGGCACCCGCATGTAACGCGGACTCAATTTTTTTCAGCAAATTCAGCTCGCGTGGCGCTCGCGTATTTGGCCTAAATGCGCTGAAATATTTATTCAATTCCTAATAAAAGACTCTATTTTTTTCCGTGTCACTCGCGTGGCACGCGGATCACTTGAACTCTTCAACATCTTCACTTTTAGCTCCAAAACTAGCACTTTCTTGCTCAATTCCACCATTTTCAAATCCTACAGCACCAAAAAACTCAATTAATATCAACTCTTGAGAATTTTGTATATAAACTCTTAGGTGTACTATCATAACATGGTAAAACTACCCTGAAAATATAGGTAAAATAGCCAAATATCACTAGAAAACGCTAAATGTCTAGGTCTCTTACCTATATAGCAATGTACAACAAAGCAAAAGACAATAAGAATTAGGAGTGATTTATTAAGGACCAAATCATATATATTTTTATAATAAAAAGGATGTTGGACTCTAAGACAAGAGGGAGGGCAGCAGCTGGGAATTCATCCTTTATGAGATTTTCTTTCTTTTTCTCTTTTTTTTTTATTTAGTTTATTAGTTTTAGGGTCGTGGGATCTCCATGAATGTTGATATTCGGATGTTAATTTGATTTTATTAGTTTATTATATTGGGTTATTAATTAAATCCTGAGCTTAACTATTTGATTGCTTGATCACAAATTGAATACTATTTATGAATCTTGAATTGAACTTGGGAAAGAGAATTCCTGATTGCAATAGGATTTAGTAGGGCTTGTTCTTGAACCTGGGCATCGGGGAATAGATTAGCGGATTAGGATAGGAATACACCTATTCGCCTTGCTTAGTCATTATACAGGAATTATTAATGCATTCTTGTTAATTTCTGATTTCATAGGAATATAGGCGTTGGATTAACTTGAATAGGCGAGCAAGATATCGAAATAGTCTTGTAAGCAATATTAACCCTGTCGATTAATAATCCAAATAAATTAGTTTGTCAAATTAACTGAAGAATTCAGCAGGATTGGTAGATTTTCCCATAACCCTGGAACTTTATCTCTTATTAAATTCGACTTCTGCTTGTTCTATTTGCTAGATAATTACTTAGTTTTAGTAGTCAATTCTACTCTAGATTAATTCTTAATAAACCATTGCAATCTTTTCTTGACTAGATAATTCGTAATTGCTTGATTTAATTAATAGTTAATCACAAGTCTCTGTGGGATGATACTCGATCTTATCACTTTATTACTTGTCGACCACGTATACTTGCGTGTACGTTTGGGAGCAACAGTCAAGCAATATTTGTACATAATTTATGTGTATAGGTTTTAAAGACTTGTGAAAATACTCAAGTAATTTTCAGCATATAATTTATATGTGTACACATATTATATATGATTGAAACACATGAGGAAATACGCAAATAATTTTCTTCACATCACTAATTGTGTACACATAAAATACAGTTAGTATGAACTTCATGCAAAATAAGAGTTGCAAGGTTTAGTCTAACCACGACATCAAAAGGAAAGATAACCATCCATATAGACCAAGAAAAACAAAAAGAATAAAATTATTCATATAGACTAATAAAATTACATCATCAACTACAACCTAGGGCTCCATTTTCTTATAAAAGATGTCCATATCCCACTCCTTCTTATGTCTTCCATTGAATTATCATGCAGGTCCGCCATTAGAGTGTTGGTCAAGAGGTGCTCTATAAACATAATTGAATATACCCCATACAGAGTTCATGTTTCCGTCCTTCGCATATTCAATATTCGTTCATAAGGCCACATCTCTTTGTTCACGATCTCTGCTGGCAAATGTTTGAATCTACCACAATCTCATTTGAACTTTGGGAACATAAATGTTATGGGTATGATGAATGAAGAAAATTCAACTTCACTATACTCCTCTATGTTGCAATCATATATCTTAATCTTGGCCTGCTCAACCCGAAAGACCACTGTGACGTAATGCTTTTTTTCAAAGTTCATGACAGTAAAGATCCTTTTTGCACCATCCCATTTATGTCACCAGGTAAGGTAGCTTTCAACTAGCATAATCAAGAAGCCCTTTCTCCAACTGCTTCACCTTTAAACAATCTTCAAATGAAATTCCCATCTCACCAGCACCCTTTAGAAAATCATCGTATGTAGTTAACTTTGTATAAAAGTTCATATCCAATATGACATCGGTCTTATTATAGTGCATGTGGAATTCCTTGTGCCTTCTCCACATTAAGTTCAATATCTCATCAATATATTGTATGATAATAAAAAAATAAACAAATTTGAATATAGGAAGATGGTAATTCAAAAAAAGAACATTCAAACTCAAGTCACATATTTGAGATGTGCACATTCAACAGACGTGTACACATAATATATATGTGTATACATAAATAATTTGTGTATACATATAATAATATGTACACACAACTTAAGTACTTAGACATAGAAAAATGCACCTGACTCTCTAACCACTTGTGCATGAGGATTACATCATTTAAGTCGATGTAGTAGTATTCATTACCCAGAAAAATGGTGCTTCTCCTTAGATTTCTTTACCATATATGCATAAAAAATAGCCTTCTTTTATGGACTAACTGTTCTATAAATCTCATCTGGCAGTCTCTCTTGCTCTTGAACATTTGCAAACCTTGGCCTTGTCGCCCTTGCCCTTGTTACCTTCGATGCCCTTGTCCTTGTCAACCTCGTTTTCTTCAATGAAGCAACAAATGGAGACATATGTACCTTGGAACACAGTCCTCTTTGGCTTCTCATCTACACGTTGCTTCAAGAAATCAACAGTTTCCTTCAATTCTTTCAATAACTTCTTTTCTTCCTCATTTTCTTTCTTATATCCTTCACACAAATTGCACATGCAACAGCCGTGGTTTCTGGAGGTTCCCTCTACAGCATCACCTCCAAAGCCACCAAAAATTTCAAACAACCTACGAAAACCTCCACAAAATTCTACATTTTCTCTAACTCCCTCATCCACAAAGTCCACATTCTCTCTACCAACAACAAAATCACCCCGTCTATCACTTATGGTACCCCCTCTTCTATCACTTTGCTCTAGAACTACATCCATGTAACCAAAATCTCATCCTCTTTGAACAACATCCCTGCCACCAACAACTGCAACATCACCCATCCTCAGTGCCTCAGAGTTATCACACTCTCAAGTCTTTCCGTCAAACAATCGATCAACTCGTCCTCCGCATCAATAAATGGAACCAGATTTATCATGAACTCCTTTTTCTTCTCCCTTGGAGTAGGCACAAGACATGGGCTCACAACCTACAACCTCATCCCAACCAAAAAGAAAAAAAACAACCTAAGAAGGCTATAGATAAATGAAACATCTAACAGATGTGTACACATAATAAACATGTGTACACATAAAAAATATGTGTACACATAAAGTAATATATGTATATATTTTACTTGTGTATGCATATATAATTACACATATTATGTGTACACACATACTCAGACGTGTAAACACCAAATAGACGATAACTAAAAAATACTAACTGGATTATCAACACGGCAAAAGATATGATAACATTCCTTCTCTTGTTAGGTAGGAATCCAACTTAGAATCCTTGGTTTTGTATGAATGTTCTGAAAGTCCAGGTGCCGAAGTGATGGAATGGCTTCATATGCCTAGGCAATGAATGCTCATGGGAAGCCATAGAGGTTGCATCCCTTCATATCTACAGATATTGGCTTGACTAAGCTCTAAATTGTCATCTCAAAGCTCTTTCTCCCTCAAGAATACTTGGCAAAATATCTGATGGACTTGGAAGCTAAGTAGATAAATTCAGGATCAATACTTGTACGCATATCCTTTAAACATAAAATTGAGAGCGCAAACCAAGCAAGGAAAAGTCGATACTTCGTTCTCGTATCTAGATCACTTTCACTGATAACTTTCAGGAGTTCACTTCCTGATACAACCTTCTTTCGTCCATTGTGCTCGATTAACTTAACGCACATATATTCCCTCTTCTTTTTCAGCTCAGCCATATGTTCTTTATCAAGGTACTCATGGCATGGTAGTCCAGTCATTAATGCAAATTCATTAGGACAATTTACAAAACTATGATACCATAGGTTGTGGTTTGCCTTATTGACCTAGCTTAAAGTGGTTTTGCAAGAATGATCTTCGCTAACTTTAATGAATAAATTTTGAATGAAGATACCCCTACAAAATCTTATATTGATGCCCGCATCCCGCCCTCCCTTTCTAGTAAGTGATGTGTAACGTTCCTCAAATTTTCTAAGTTTCAGGGCACTTTCATCATGGAAAATAATTTCAATAAGCTCAATTTGTATGTCGTAGCGGGATCCAAGAAATATCATGGAAGCATGTTATAGTATTGATCATGAATAGGGTGCAAGGCATTTAATTGCGTTAAAAGTAGAAGAAGTAATCACAAAAGTCTAAAGTTTGAAGCTAAATTAAAGTGGTCTAAATTTAAATGGAAATTTACTTAAAATCTTTAAAAATTATAAAAAGTTTAATGGGCCAAGCCCACCTTGGTACTTAAAAGTGACGTGTGGTGACTTGGCTAGTAAGCAGCAGCAATAGTGCTCTTTGTTTACGGGTAGGAGCAAAATCAGAGAAAGGTTTGGTAAGATTATTCCAGTAAAATCATAGTATATCGAGAGTGGTGATCACCGATTCTTCTATTCAATAATTTCCAGAAGAAATTTTATAGGGTTCCTTGAAAGAGGTAATTTTTTCAACTCTACTTCAATTATGTTATTGGGATAACCGTATTAAAATTTTTAGCTAGAAACACTATTTAATACATGGAGTAAACAAGTCATTGAACCTTGAGTTTATGGAATTTACGGGTCTGATTGAAGAAGAATATGAATAGTACTATAAAAGTAAATTACTTATCATATATCGAATTATCTTCATGGATCAAAGTTGTTAAGGATAGAATTTAAAAGTTGAACCAAGAGTTCTTAATTAAGGAAAAAGAAAAAAAAGATGTAGACTTTGGGAATTTTGGAGATTGATTTTGGCTTGTTGATTATAGTATATGATTGTTGAATACATAACAAGGAGTGGAGCTTACGTTTAAGCTTGAGGAGATATTGAGATGAGTTGATATAACCCTTTACTATAGAGGTTTTACTCACAAAATTTCGTCTACAAAATATTTGATAAAACATCTTAAAGAGTTAATATGTGCTTAGTTGGAGCAATAGCGTGCATATTAGCTAAACCTCATTCTAGTTAACGTTCACGAGTTTATCATAGAGTTATACACATTTATATTCATATTTTGTTATGTCTAATTTACGTGATATTATGCATCAAGTTTTCATGGATTAAAGAATTATTTGAATTATATTGAATAATCCCTTTATATATTCATGTCATGTTTTACTCAAAACTATTATGGTTTATGTTCATGGATTATGTTCAAGGAATTTATTGGAGCTTAAAGTGGTCAAATAAAGTTTTATAGAAATATTTTGTGAGTTACCTTGAGATTCTGAGAAGGGTTTCATGAACTTTAGTTGTTAATTTTGACCCCGAAACTACTCGTGCCAGAGTAGGAGTTTATGATAATATTGTCTGACATGGCCAAGGCACAAAACGCGCAGCATGCTATCACTTGGAACTATGTAGTGCTACAGGGAAGGGGCCTATTCGATCATGCAAGGATCGAACCCGTGCCGATCACACGGTTACTTTATGGAATCATGTTATGTCAAAGTTAATTAGTACTCCCTAGAAAAGAAAAGAAACCATATTTATATATAACTAAAGTTCAGAATTTTATTGTTTTAAGTTATTTTAGTTTTCTTTAAATATTTTTTTTCTCAAGGTTTTAATGAATTATGTGTATTTCAAGTTTCATTTAAATGTCTCGTTCCCGCTTTAGTGGGAGGTCGTTGAGAGTCACTGAATACCGCAGTGGTGTACTAACGTTCTCTTCATGGGAACCTACATTGGCCTATGTCAATGTAGATATTGATTTTGCAGGCAAGCAGGCTATGAGTTAGGATGTTCTCCCACTATCCAGTTGATTGGTGAGCTCCGCATTTGGTTGTGGAGATTCTTTCATTCCTACTCTTCCTTATTATTATTAATAGTGTCAGGTAGGTGTGGTTGTCCGTTTTGTATGGTTTTTCATAGAACTAAATAAAGTTATGTATTTTATCGATATAAGAAGTATTGTTTCAAAAAAATTAATTTGTTGAAATTCTGTTCTAAAGACTGCATTATTTGCATAGCACAACAAATAGAAAATCACAGACAAGTTTAGAGGATTCGCTCGGTCCAGTTCAGGTACCGCTCATTCAGAAAATGGATCGTGACATGCTGCCTCTTAGGCAGCATTTGATTTTTTATCTCTTTCTACATTCCCCCACATAACTTGAAGTGTTGCACCGCACTCCCTTTCTCGTAAGTGTTGCCTCTTAGGCAGCACTTGACAACACTTGACTTTGACCCCTCCTTGCATAGGCAACACTTGCCCTTTTATCTCTTCTCATATTCTCTCAGATAACTTGAAGTGTTACCTTGGCATCACTTACCCCTTTAATCTGTTCGTAGGTAGCACTTGCCTTTTTATATTTTCCAAAGAGGCAGCACTTGTCAATTTATAACTTGAAGTACTGCCTCTGAGGCCATTTTACTAAACCATTCTTAAGTGGGGACAAAAGGCCATAACCAGTGATATGCAGGTACACCTAGTGAAAGTTTATGAACATTAATAGCCCAAATCGAGCTAGAAGTCTATTAAATTTAACCCATAGCTCCTTGATATTCTCACAAGTTATCATGCGCAATCGGAGCCCATACACTAATTTTGGAGGAAAAATAGCTTTGTCACTCAGAGCCAACAGGTGCCTAAAAACATAACCTTTAAATTCCTCCAACATCTCCAAATTGGTCAAGGCTTCTCGAAACTTCTTCATTTGCCTAGAAATGGAGGATCTTTGTGTAATCTTCGTCACCGTGAATTTACCATGTTTATCCATAAACGTCCTAAGATGGATATCAGGATGGTAAGTCATAGACCTCAGGGACCTCGTCCTCGACCTACAAATTATTAAGAGAAGTTGATTAGATACGTTTTTACAACATCAACTATGATGTGTACAGATAATTTATATGTGTACACATCATATACGTATAACTTATATGAGTACACATATTGCAGATGTGCATACATATCTAGCCAGAATGTTTAAACATAGAAAGTATGTGTGCACATCCATTATATATGCACACATCGTGCTTATATATGTACACATAAACACTTACTTTTTTGGGGACTGCCTCTTCTGATTCTGCAGCATCAACTTCTTCATCTGTCTCCTTAGCCTTCCCTGATTCAACAACATCAACTTCATCCAACTCCTCAGCCTCTCCTAATTAAGCATTTTCATCAGCATCCTGTAAAGTTTTTCCTCAACAGCATCTTCCAATTTCTTTTCGACCTAGCAACAACTTGTCTTTTCTTCTTCTTGTTCTCCTTCTTCTTGTTCTCCATCATTTCCACTAGCAACACCTTGTACTCCTTCTTCTCGTTCTCCATCCACTAGCAACACCTTGTCCTCTTTCTTCTTGTTCTCGATCCCTCCCACTAACATCTTCTTCTCTTTCTTTTCCATCCCTCCCACTAACAACTTTTCTTTACCCCCACTAACAACTTCTTCTTCTAAACCCTTCCACGAACGACAACTTCTCTGTTTTCTTCTCTATCAAAAGCCTCTCTTAGAACTCTATCAATAGTCTTTCTTTCATCTTCTCTCTCCCCATCTTTGGCAGAATTGTATTTATTTTTAAACCCACCATCACGTATATTCTTCTCTCCCTTGTTGCATTTTTCATCACCATCCTTATTTTCCCCTATATGAGTTCCAAAACCCTTATTGTTTGATCCATTATCTATGAGTGTTGCTTGTTCATTAACTTCTCTAAATATTTGATTAACCTCTACATGTTTACTTATATTGATTGTGGTTTGGCTCTTTGATTGGACCTCATTTGATCGTGCTCCACCGCTAGTAGTTCTAGTTCTTTTGATAGCCGATGCATACGTCTCGCTTCTTCTATCCGTCTTCCTTTTGCCCCCTGTTATCGCTAGCAGTTCTAGTTAGACTCCCACGACGTCTGCTTGCCATTTTATCGGCACATAAAAAAAATGAATAACATAGTAAGATTAAATGAACCCAGATTCCAACATAATTGTATTTGAGTAGGTGGAGATACATTAAGAATATGTGTACGCCTATTCTTGATATATGTACACATGTAAGACGATGTTTTTTCAACTTCTTCTTTTGTGTACACATATAAGAATATCTGCACGTATTCAAATATGTGTACACGTATTCTTATATGTATACACCTCTTTGCAGATGTGTGCCCATATTTACAGATATTTACAGATGTGTAATCACCGTCCAATATGTGTATAGACAAAAGGGGCTAAACCATCTGAAGAGATTATTTACAACATATTATGATGTTTACAAATAATTGGATTTTGTGCAATTAAACCAGAAAGAACCATTAAAAAAAATACACCACAAAGAAATCATATAAATCCACTTGTTATGGATTTTTTGTGCAATTACACTACAAAAATCTCATAAAATAAACTCAAGTCAGAAAAATATAGAATATGTACCACAAAGAACTCACATTGTTTTTACTTTAAAAAGTTGAAAAATTATCTGTTATACGCAATTACACTGCTTGATGATCGGAAATATGAAAGAATCGGCGATGAACAACAACAAGTTTTGACGGAATCAGAGTTTCCAAGAGAGTTTTTGATCGTTTTTTTTTTTTTTTTAATTTTTAAAGAGAAGTGGAGAGAGGTTGTGTCAGGCAAGGTTTGATTGAACTGAATGAGAGAGAGTGTATATATAGTTTAGCATAATTTTTTATTTTGGCTACAAGTTTAAAAATTATAATATGGCCCTTGATCCCACTTATTCCCTCGCTTAATCACCCAAGCAACTAAAAGAAATGGTAAAAAAAATTGGTGTCCCTTTTTCTTATTTGAGAACTTGAGAGGTCCCTTTACCTCTTTTGACACCATAGATAGTGGTTTACCTTTTTGACCCGAAATAACATTGGTTTAGCAAAAATGTCATCCGCTTAGATTAATGAATAATTTGTTGATGGAAATATCACTATTAATCTCATAATGACACTCGTATTCCCATCCTCTCTTTTTTCCATAAGTACTGTCTAAGAGGCAACACTTGGCTTTGACCCATCTTTCTTAAGCAACACTTGCCCCTTGAATCTCACATTCTCCCAAAGAAAATATTGCCTGGACAGCACTTGGTCTACTCCTTTTCTGTAAGTACTGCCTAAGAGGGAACACTTTCCTTAGGCCCCTCTTTCTTAGGCAACACTTGCCCTTGAATCTCATATTCTCCTAAAGAAAGTCTTGTTCCAATCTCTACCATCTTTCTCTCTTATAATTTGAAGTGTTGCCTGAGCATCCATTACTCATTGCAATCTCTTTCCGCATTCTCCCGGATAACTTTAAGGGCTGCCTAGACAATACTTGCCACTTGACCTCAACCTAAAAGACATCATTTGCAAATTGATAAGTTGAAGTGTTGCATGCGGACAAGTAGAGGGTATTTTTCTAAAAGCATATTAAACGAGGACAAACTATTAGAACCAGTCAATTTTGGGGACATCAGATGAATTTTTTGCACAAATATCCAGTTTAAACTATTTAGAGATCATAGTTAAATATTTCAAAATCTTTAAACTTTAGTCACATCTTCAACTTTATACCATCGACACTCGGCCTTCATCAACTTCAAACATCTATAGTTGAGCCAACTAGAGATCATGATACTGAAATAGAGTGAAACTTCAAATTTGCTTTGAGGTTGGCTTAACTAATTCATAGGTTTGAAGTTCAACTAAACTTCAATCCCACGGTCTAACGGGACCAAAAGTGACTATACTTTTTCCAAAAGTTGAATATGGAAAAGGTTTTTGAACTTAAAAACCCACTCTAGAGGATTCTACGTTCATAGATTTCTCATTTCTGTGCAATTTCCGGTTGACATGCAATTATTTTTTCTTTCCTTTATTATAAACAAGTGCTCCTTGAATACTTTTTATAAGCAAGAAATTTCCAAATGTATAGGTTAATGGTGCATGATTTGAACTCAATGCATAATGATCTACTTTTCTACCCTTCTCTATGCAACTCTTTTTTCTTCCTCGTGAATTTGAATATAAGTTTTAATGCAAGTGGTTCTCTTTTTCTTTTTTCTTTGCTGCTTATTATGAACATAATCAACTACGTAGACAGTGTTTCTTAAAAAAGAAATAAAATTGACAAAACTTAAGTAAACATCATTCTCATAAAGGTCAGGTCAACTAAGAATAAAATAATTAATACTCCTAATGAGCAACTTCTATTTCGCACCGCGTTCCCTCCCTTGCCAAGAAAGTGGTACGGAACAAGTGGAATCTAAAGTACCGTCCTTTGCTTAGAGAACGCATTAATTATAATTAATTGTGATTAATAAAAATACTCTACAAGGAACGAAAACATATGATTAATCTAATTTTAGTTATGATAGTCAGGTGAGACCATTCAATTAGATGCATGACTGAATCAAGACATCTTCTAAATTTTATATATTGTTTATATGTTTCTGAAGCTGTTAGTTAATGAATGATAGTTGTTGTATACTCTACCCATGTCGTGATTAGATTCCCCTCTGATGGATTTTTTTAATTATTTATATATGTTGAGTGTTGACGTTTAATTTCTTTTTAATTCCAAACCTAAATTCGATAAAAAATTTCACCTGCTATTTCTGTTAATTAAACTTCAAGCAAGAACACGATTACTCTTTTAACAGGCGTAAACCCACTTTTAAAAATATTAAGATATATAGACAGTGAGTGAATCTGAAAGAATAAGTGCAATTAGTCTAGGTAAGTTAGCGAGTGCGATTAGTCTAGGTAAGTTAGCGACGACACCACAATTATCAAAAAGATAATCTTATATTAGTTTGGACGATGAATTTCGGTGTAAATATCGAGTTTCCATACAAAACCAGAAACAAAAAGGAGAAAGAGGATGAAAATTGGGGTCAATAGATTTAATTTTATTTGAATGAACTAATTAGCCAATGAAGAAAACTAAAGAAGTGTTAAAATTAATAAGACAAGATACAAATTTGGAGTGAAGAACCTCTCACCTTTTCCATTAATGAATACCCCTATATATACAAGTGAAAAATAGAAAATCTAACTTGGTCCCTAAGTAATTCCTAATGGGTTTAGCCTAATATACAAATAAGGAAAATTTACACTACATGACTACCTTAATAGCTATATTACAAAAAATAACAATAGTTTTACCATATTTACAATACATAACAATAGTTTCTCATTGCTCATTTCCCCCTTCCCAAATATAAAACCCTAATTTGTCCCCCCTCTCTCTCTCTTTCTCTCCCTTACTCCACCCATCCACCACCCACCCACCACCATCCCCCTCCCTCTCCGCTGCCAATACTGCTGCTACCGTCCCCCACCCTCTTCCAACCACCGTCCCCTCCCTCACGCCACTGTCTCTGCGATCTCGCGGACGCCCCGATCTATGTTTTTCCGGTGGATTTTTCCGATTTGGTCCTTTTTCCTTTTTGTATGTGTGTATATGCATATGTTTATGTATATATTTGTATTTTGTATATATAATTTCAGATCTACTTCTTTCTCTCTTTTTTTTCCTTTTTTTTTTTCGATTTTGTATGTGTATTTATTTGTATATACATGTATATGATTTTGTATTCATGTGTATGTGTATGTTTTGGTGTATAAATACATTAAAGTTTTTTTGAATATCTACTTGTGTTTATTTATATATTATTGTATGTTTGTGTATTTTTTGTACTTTCAAGTATATGTTTGGTAACTTTTTGGTTATGTATTTTGTATAATTTTGTATATAGTAGTATTTATGTGTATGTCTTGTATTTTGTGGTTTAAATAATTGTATGTTTTGTATTTTCTAGATTATGTATGTTTATGTATTTTCATTTTGTGTTTTTTGTATGTTACAAGCTTTTTTCCAGAATTAAAAAAAAAAATTGGTGACCTGCCGCCAGGGGCCGGCACCGACGCTGACTGCTCAGTGGGTGTGGGAGGGAGTAAAACTTCATTTGTAGGGTTTTAATGGAGGTTGTATATGCTATGTAAAAAAACTATTGCTATGTTTTGTAAAATGGAATAGTATTGTTATTTTTTTTGTAAATTTGCTACTAGGGTTGTATATTTGTGTAAATCTCCCTACATCTAGACACTACAATTTACATAAATAAACCTAATTACAATAATAACCTTTATTATCCCCTCTCAAGTTGGAGCATGAGGGTTTCGAATGCCCAACTTACACAAAAAATAATCAAACTGTGTTCGGCCCAATGCTTTGGTAAAAATATCGGCCAATTCAGCACCTATTGGCACATGTCCGAGACATATGGTCCCTCCAATGATCTCATCACGGACAAAATGACAATCTACTTCAATGTGCTTGGTCCGTTCGAGAAATACTGGATTATGAGCAATATGTATCGCTGCCTGACTATCACAATGCAAACGAACTGGAGACTGATGGTCTACCCCAAGACTCCACAACACTCCTTTCAACCACTTCAATTCACATACGGTCATAGCCATAGACCGATATTCTGCTTCAGCCGATGACGTAGACGCAATATTCTGTTTCTTCGTACGCCAAGATATGGGTGAGTCTCCGAGAGAAATATACCAGCCGGTTAAAGACCGACGTGTCAAAGAGCATCCAGCCCAATCAGAATCACACCAACCATGTAAACAGAGATCATATTTCGAACTCATCACAATACCTCGTCACGGACACCCTTTTAAATAACGGACAACTCGGATAGCTGCATCCCAGTACTCGACCCATGGTTTTTGCATAAACTGAGACAACATATGAACACTATATGATAAATCTGGACGTGTGAAGCATATATAAATCAGGCGTCCGACCAATCTTCGATAACTCTCTGGATTTTTTATAAACCGGCCACGTGCAAGTGCCAACCGATGATTCTGTTCCATTGGTGTGCCCGTCGGTCGAGCACCCAACAAGCCAGCTTTCGAGATTACATCTAATGCATACTTCCGTTGACAAAGGAAAATCCCTTTAGGACCCCTTGCTACTTCAACTCCCAAATAATACTTCAACCGTCCGAGATCTGTCATGTGAAAACAAACAGAGAGATACAACTTGAAAAATCGTATTGCCTTCGGATCATTTCCCGAGATAATCAGATCATCCACATACTCAAGTACACTTAATTGCACATTTCCCTTCTTCATCGTAAATAATGAGTAATCGGAATATGACTGTCGAAAAAAATAATTCTTTAGAGCTATCGATAACTTATGCAAACCAACACCGGGGAGCTTGCTTCAATCCATACAAAGATTTTCGAAGACGATACACTTTGCCGGACCCATCATTTCGATACCCCGGAGGCAATGTCATATATACCTCCCCATGAAGATCACAGTGGAGAAAGGCATTTTGAATATCCATCTGATATAATTCCCAATTCTTAGCCGCATCTATCGGCAAGAAGACACGGACAGTCACCATTTTAGCTATCGGTGCAAATGTCTCTGTGTAATCAATTCCTGCAACTGGGTGATTACCAACGATCACCAACTTGGTTTTGTACCGCTCAACGGTACCATCAGAGTTGTACTTAACCTTATACACCCATCGACATCTGAGCGCCTTCTTTCTCGAAGGCAAGCACTCGACTTCACATGTCTTGTTTGCTTCCAAAGTTTGCAACTCTTGTTGCATAGCTGTCTGCCATTTTTCATCTTTTACTGCTTCGGAAAAGGACGCCGGTTCATGCCCCTCCATTATCGCTGCAAGGAAGCACACATGGTTCGAAGAAAAATTATCATAGTTAACATAGTGGGCTAATAGATAAGGCGCACCTGAGGCTTGCCGAGGCTCGAGTAAACTCTCAGAACTTCGAGCACATAACCTATCAGGCTTCTGGACACAAGTTGATACACGATGACTCTATTTCTGGACTTTATCTGTTTTAGTTCTCTTTCTTCGGCCCAAATCTTCTTCCATCGCTTCTGCTTCCAAGTGTTCGGGAATGACACCTTGGTTTAGTCCATCTTGATTCGGCCCCTCATTGTCCAAATTCATTTCTTCTTCCACTTGAGCTTTATCCACAACATGTATTGGGGGAATCTCGATGCCCACTCTCACTCCGGAATTATTCTCTTCTTCAACATCTTCATCCACTCGGTCAGTCTGAAAACTTTGACTCGGACTCTCTTTCACACCATCTGTTGGTGCATACGAAAACTCGTTCTCATAGAACGTAACATCCCGAGACATAAAATACTCTTTGGTATCCAAATAATACATCTTCCATGCCTTTTTCCTATATGGATAGCCTAAATATGCACCAATGACTTCTGCTTTCAAACTTATCATTCATTCAACCATGATTACGTGCATAACATAAGCATATGAACACTCTCAAGTGATCATAGTTTAGTGTCACATGCATCAGGACATCATACATGGTCTTCTCATTCAACACTGAAGAAGGAGATCGATTGATCAAATAAATGGTTGTCATTATACACTCTCCCCAAAATTCAAAAGGTAAGTGTGCTTGAAATCAGAGCGCCCGAGCTACATTCAAAATATGCCGATGCTTTCTTTTAATCCTTTCATTTTGTTGTGGTGTCGCTACACACGAGGTTTGAAAAAGGATTCCTTATTCCCGAAAATAGGCTTTCATACTTTGTAAACTCGGTCCCTTTATCACTTCAGACAATCTTGACATATTTATGAAATTATCTTTTGACCATTGCAAAAAAATCTTTTAAAGCTCTTCCGACCTCTTTCTTATCAACCAACAAAAATATCCACACATCTCGGGAAAAAATCATCAACAATTTTTAGAAAATTGGAGGCACCACAAGAAGTTTCAGTTCTATACGGACTCCACAAGTCACAGTATATCACTTCAAAACTCTCGGAGGTTCTATTTTTGCTCAATAAAAACACATTCCTAGTCTGCTTCGCCCGATGACATATATCACATGCTTTTACGTTTTTCCTACCATCATAATTCCTAACTTCTTGAATTGGGAGAGAATTCATTACCTGAATAGAAGGATGTCCCAATCTTTGATGCGAAAGATCCAAAGCATCCACTTTCAAAGCCTTCACCAGTGACACCGTCCGAAAGTAGTACAATCAGTCTGTTCATTTTGTCGTGCCAATCAACTTGCCCGTGGTCTTATCCTTCACAACACATATGTCCTCAGTGAATTGCACATCACAATCATACTGATCAATTAACTCAGACACCAAAATCAAATTGCACGTCATTCTGGGCACATAAAGAACATTTCGGAGGGTCAAGTGTTCATTAAGCTGGGTTGACCCTTTTTTTGTGGCCATAGTACTACTTCCGTTAGGTAAACCCACCGGACAATGTACGATATCTTGTATATCACTCAACACATTCAAATCTCCGATCATATGGTTCGAGACTCTAGTGTCAATTATCCACAAACCATTAGATGTCTTCTTATTCACTCGATCAACAATGTCCAACTTCTTTTGATTCAACAAACTCATCAACACCTTCACCTGTTCACTACTCAATCCGAAGATATTAGAGCTCCCAGATCCAACTTCATTCGCCTTACGAACCACATTTGCTTGGGTCACTTCACAACCGCTTGACGACACCGTATCTCGATTACAGAACCCATTTTCATTCTGTGAGTCAAATTTCCACCACTTTGGATACCCGATAACCTCATAGGAATATTTTGGGTTATGCCCCGAACGATCACAATTCAGGCACTATCACCCATTTCCAATTGTTCTTCACACTTCCCCGGGAGAACGTTACTCTATTTACGGTATAATTCATAACTCTCTCCCGATCGCTCTGTCTCCGAGCTTTACTTCCCACTTGTTTACTCAACATATCTTTCGAAACCTCTCTTGGTCGGTCAATGGTTTCACCTCCAAAACCTGTCTTCATCAGGGCATTCAAGACTGTCTGAACCAATCTCGCCCTTTCAACATTGAACTCCATGTCACACGAAGACCTCGTCTGTCGTAGACCATTCCCTCCGTCGGCATAGACACTGGCGATAGTGACATTAGATCCTTCCCGTCGAACGACTATCACTACACTCTTTCCTGGCACTTTTGTGGAGAAGTTTTCACTATTCTGATCACTTTTCCAATCAGTTGCGCGGTGGCTCTGATACCATGTTAAAATTAATAAGACAAGATACAAATTTGGGATGAAGAACCTCTCACCTTTTCCATTAATGAATACCCCTTATATAACAAGTGAAAAATAGAAAACCTAACTTGGTCCCTAAGTAATTCTTAATGGGCTTGGCCCAATATACAATTACTCTGGACACAACAATTTACATAAATAAACCTAATTACAATAATAACCTTCATTAAAAAGCAAAAAAAAAAAAAGAGAGAGAGAGAGGATGAAATGGGATTGTTTGGGTTGAAGACATGGTATGCTCAGATTAATAAACAATATAAGAATTGGTTATGCAAGAATTAACCACACAAAATTTAGTTATCATGAATTAATAATGTAGAGATTGTAGTGCATAAATTTTTTGTTGAATCATTTGTATATCACAACTAAAATACAATACATAATTATAGACATTTATTTATTCTTCAGACATACTGAATATATACTCTTACTACAATGAGTAGTTACTTTCGTTATTTAAAAGTTTAAGACATATATGGGGAGTCTGGGAGTATGACCTAGTGCAATGAAACCTATAATTGGAATGATCATAATGATTGGGAGGATTAAGTACCTGATTATTAGTTGTGTAATGATTAATGAGGTTACTTAAATAGGCGGCATAGCATACAAGTACGAAATCCGTAGGTAACACTCAATTAATTAGTTTTGTTTCTTTCAAGAATTAGAACAAAAAGAAATCAACTGTTTGCATGTGATTTTGGATCTCTAGAAGTCAGGAGCTAAACAGAGGAAGTCAAAGTCCCTCCATGGTCAACTCACTGATATAAATTTCTTATGCTTAACTATATACATTTTATTTTAAAACCTGAAAATGGATAGAATTGTCGAATTTGGGGTTCCACGAAGGTTAAAAGGAGTCTAAACAGTAGGGTTTCGACTGTTGATGCACCTAATACGATGGATGGTAAATTGGTAATCGAGCAAAGTTATAGAGTAATAACTTAGTTATTCTTCGTTGTGGCAACTGCTCTATTATAAAGGTGCAAGTTGATTCTAGTTTTCAAGTAGGATTTAATTAGCAGTATACACTGATGGTGGTTTATTTATATTATACAGCGTTATTTGACGGGTGATAGTATGGTAGTTATCATTTCATTAAGTTACTATTTAAGTTTTATGCAAAGGCAATGCAAAAATATTAACTACATAATCATAGCACTCAACGGCTTAATTTTTTTTTTTTAAATGTATATATATTCTTTGTTGGTTTTCCATTGCGGTGACGGGAGAGACGAGGATTCTTTTACTTTTTTTAGATGGTTTTAGACAATTCTCACATTTTGATATAGTTTTTAAGATTGACTTAGGAGAGATTTACAAAAGATGATACTTTAAAAACTCATTTATTTTCTTTGTCATCATTACCAAATGTTGGCCCCCTAATCCAAATACTTTGTTTACCCGATTTTAGGACTGTAACTTATACATTATCCACGCTCAATGACTGGTATTGAAAAATAATCCATGAGGAGAAGGGTGGGGGTTTGTGGTGGATTCATATGTCAGTGAAATGAGGAGTCATAGACTCTTTACATGATCTTGGACAATCCTCATAATTTCTACTAGTTTTTGTGTCTTCATCAGGGGTCAGTGCTTAGCCAATTTTTATTTGCGCTGGTCATGGATGTATTGACTCGAAGTGTCCAAGAAGAGGTGGCGTGGTGTATGTTATTTGCAGACGATATAGCTAATATTGATTGATGAGACTCACAGAGGTGTCAATGAGAAGCTGGAGGTCTGGAGGCAGACTCTAGAGTCTAAAGGCTTTAGACTAAGCAGGACAAAAACAGAATATATGGAATGCAAGTTTAGTGACGCTCCTTATGAGCCAGATGTAGAAGTGAAACTTGATTCTCAAGTCATTCCTCAGAAAGGAAGCTTCAAATATTTTGGCTCAATCCTCTTAGGTAATGGTGAGATTGATGATGATGTCACACACTGTATAGGAGTAGGTTGGAATAAGTGGAGGCTCACTTTCGGTATACTATGTGACAAGAGAGTGCCACTTAAGCTTAAAGACAAATTCTATAGAGTGGTCGTTAGACCAGCTATGTTATATGGTGCAGAGTGTTGGCCAGTCAAGAATTCTCACACCCAGAAGATGAGTGTAGGGGAAATGAGAATGCTTAGATGGATGTGTGGGCACACTAAGATGGATAAGATTAAGAATGAAGTCATTTGTGACAAGGTTGGTGTAGCCTCGGTGGCGAAGAAGATGCGAGAAGTGAGGCTATGATGGTTCGGCCACGTGAGAAAGAGGAGTGTAGATGCTCCGGTGAGGAGGTGTGAGAGATTAGTAGTATTGGGTCTACGGTGAGGTAGAGGTAGACCGAAGAAGGACTGGCCCGAGATGATTAGAGAGGACATAGCCCGGATCCAGATCACTGAGGACATGACCCTAGATAGGGGCGCGTAGAGGTCGAGGATTAGGATAGAAGGTTAGGTTGTAGTCGAGTATCTTTTTCCTTATTAGATGTAGTATTATGCTTATGTAGATGACTTCCATTTTTCTTTCCACCTTTATATCTACTGTTATTATTTATTTGTTGGATATGTTTTAGTTTTACCTTCTCTTTAGCATGATATCACTTGCTTGATTTTTCAAATGTGTTTTCTGATATGTTTCTTTTCTTAGTCGAGGGTCTATCGGAAACAGTCTCTCTACCTTGGTGGGGGTAAGGTCTGCGTACATCTCACCTTTCCAGACCTCACTTGTGTGATACACTGGGTATGTTGTCGTTGTTGCTAGTTATACACACATATCCACTTTCTTATTTAATTTGGACAAATATAAGGCAATTTAAGGCATATATAAAGTTTCAATCTTTTTGTTTGGTTTCTCTAAACGACAAAAGTAAACAAAGGAGAGAAGGGGACTGGGGGAGGTAGTGTTCGATCTCTTTTAATGATCTCAGTTTATATCTCGATAGTGATTTAATGGCAGCAAAGCGATCTTTGTGGAAACTCACATGCTTTGTGCTATAGTAATTAATCATGGGCTTCTACCTTCTTTGATTGAGTGTTTGTGACAAACTTTATTTTGTTTTTCATTTCCCATTTTCAACTGTCACTGTATAAAATATGTGACTCAAAGAAGGATCCCGCTAATATATGATCTCTTATTGTGGGCTCAAAATCTTTAAGACTACTCAGGAGTATTAAACTTTCCATTGTATTCTCATTCTCTTAGTTTTATATGCGTGGTCAAAATATATAAGTTCCATTATGAGATGACAAAAAGTAGTAAGTCAACTTAATGAGCAAGCTATAATATTACAAGCTGTATTATAACTGATGTTGAAATATCGTAGCTAACCGTGTAGCCACTTGCTCTAAATCCATAGCCAAAGCGATGTAAACCTTTAACATAGAATTCCTAACGTGCATTTACTATCTAAAGGAACCTTTGCTATAGCATACAATCAAGAACTTCAAGCTTGTTTAATTTATGGACTTTGCTATGAACTTAAGCATAAATCATTACCACTAACATTTAATTACTACCATGTGCCAAGAGCTAGGTATCCTCACCACAACGTGCAACTCACATGTATACTTGTAGTACTTATTTTCCTTCTTTTCTCCTCATCCCATTCCCGCCGTTTATGCTTATGGAGTTATAAGCCATGATAAATATTGCCACTCTACGTTTCTGACATAAAAAGGAATTTTTAATATGCTATGTTTAGTTTAGAAAAATAATGCATTAATGTCAAGCCCTGCACTTGTGATTACTTCCATATGACCTCCAAAGACTCCACTTCTTCAATAAGTACCCCCTACTTTCCTCCCTACTCTCCATTCGTTCCCCAATACCTTATTAGCATTTCTTCATTTCCTTCTCCCCTCTCTTTCTCCAACTCTCTCTGTTTATACAGAAAATATTTTAGTCTAGAGTAGTGAAAGTGAGAAAACATGGCTATAACTTGGTTGTTCTGCATTGCTAGTCTTATTATTTGTTTTCAGTCGGCCGTTAATGCAAAGATCCCCGGTATTTACACTGCCGGCCCTTGGCAGGATGCCCATGCCACTTTCTATGGTGGTTCTGATGCTTCTGGCACCATGGGTATTTTCCATTCCACTCTCTATTTATGTATGCGTTTTATTGACGATTACTTGTAGTTAAATTTTAGGTGATCGAAAAGTATTAAAAAAGTTAGTACATTGTTAGTACAGAAAAACTAGACTGAGTTATCATATGATGTTTTAAACTACTTTGTAGTAACAAATTGTCTGTCTTATGTTTTATGTTACTAATTCTACTTAATATAAGCGCTTAATTATAATTAATCAATGTAATTTAACATATCACCATAGACAGGGGGCGGAGCTAGCCTTTTGGGATGGGGTTTGGCCGAACCCGTAACTTTGGCCAAACCATGTATATTTGTCTTGAAAAAATATTTAATATGTATTAATTATTAAAATAGAACCCCCTAACTTAAAATGACTAGAATTATGAACCCCAAAACTTCAAATTCTGGCTTCGCCTCTGACCATAGATGATCAAGTTAGTAATTTCAGTTATTATGAACAGTTGCTTGTATGAATGTAGTATTAAGTAACGCTAGTGTACTGTACAATTTATTTTAATTAATATTATAAATTAGTGTATTGAAGTTAAACTCGGCTTCTTTTTCGCAGGTGGCGCTTGTGGATATGGTAATTTGTATAGCTCAGGATACGGAGTGAAGAATGCAGCCCTGAGCACTGCTCTTTTCAACAATGGGCTGAGCTGTGGTGCATGCTTTGAGATAAAGTGCACTGATGCGAAATATTGCACTCCTGGTAACCCTTCCATACTTGTGACGGGTACAAACTTCTGTCCACCAAACTTGGCTTTGCCAAATGACCATGGAGGATGGTGCAACCCACCTCGTACCCATTTCGACCTTGCCATGCCTATGTTCCTTCAAATCGCTGTGTACCGTGCTGGCATTGTCCCCGTTACCTACCGCCGGTTAGTCACACTGCTTATATATATGTAGTTTGAGATAGAAGTACTATCTGTTTGTTGAGTGAGACAGTTACTACATACTTATATGTGAATTAGAATGATTGTGCGTTGAATAAGGTAAACGCGAACCTTATACAAGAGTTAAGAGAGGGGATCTCGTCCAAATATTGAAATCCTAATGAGAGAGGGTCTTATTGAGCTAAGGCTATACTTAATTATGACACTTATATATGTTCTTTTTATATTCTTGAACATACAAAAGTTTGGGCCTTAATAGGAGTAAAAGAGCTTTCCACTAACAATTTGTCTAATTATTTATTTTGGTCAACTTACAGAATTCCATGCATAAAGGAAGGAGGAATCAGATTCACCATCAACGGTTTCCGTTACTTCAACCTGATAACGGTGACCAACGTTGCAGGTGCAGGTGACATTCAACAAGTTCAGGTCAAGGGTACAAACACAAAATGGATATCTTTGAGTCGCAATTGGGGTCAAAATTGGCAAACCAATTCTTTGCTCGTTGGACAAGCCCTTGCCTTTAAAGTCAAAGCCAGTGACCATCGTTATGTGACCTCGTATAACGTGGCACCAGCTGATTGGCAGTTTGGCAAGACTTATGAGGGCAAAAATTTCCGAGTTAAAAAGTGAAAAATACCAAAAGGTTAACTTATTTTCACACACTTAATATATACCCTTTTATTTCTTAAAAACTTACCACTTCAGTTTTTTCTCATTTTTCACGGGAAAAAAATGGAGTATATGTGGGGAAGTTAAGTAGTTTCCATTATGATTGGCAAATTTCTGGGAATGGGTTTGTTACTACTTTTATCTTTTGTTTTTACTTTTTAGTTATGATGTAAGTGCTAGTCATAAAAGAAGTTATAGCTAGCCAAGGTGAAATACATCAAAAGCTATAGAGTCTGATGCGGCTGCAAAAAATACATGTAGCCCGCAGCTCTATTTGCAATATATTGATATGTAATGGGAATTACTATATAGTACTGCATTGTTTATGAATACAAATACAATTATCTTATAATGTCCCTTATAATTTCAGTGATCATTTTAATTGCCAATTCTTCCATCAAAAAGTGCTTCATCTCCATTTCAAGGACGTTGATACGAAAAACAAGTGGAAATATCAAGATTTCGAACAGAATAATACTATCGTCATAGCTAAGGTTCAATAACGATTAGATAAAACACCTAGAAGCTGCTCATTACTATGAGCGAGCCGCAAACAGCTTACTTGTAGTCAAATGCTTAGTCTTCGAGGCACTGAAAGGAAAGTCTAAGAATGATCTGATCCCTTAGGTTCTCCAGAATTGGTTCAAGATGCACAGTTGGTTAACATACACTAAACAAATAAGAGTAACCGAGTGTGGAAATTACAGAAAATATTGTGCCTCCAAGGCAAAACAAACACTGCTTGCAACTCTTCCTACAGCTCATAAATCTATAGTTCCACCATCATCCGAAAGAAAAGGACAAGCTGTACATCTTTGTTGAAGATATTTTCTTAGTTATATTCTAGTAACTGACACACCAAGAACTTTCTTTCCTCATTCCTCCTATGAGGTAAGAAGTGAACGGGAAGGTCTTGGATACTTTGCCTTTCCAGGGCTCTCTTCTGCACTGCTTCTGCAGGACTTCTTGAACGCAATAGTTGATCGGGTATGCTGATTTAACTGCCGGTCCTTTTTATCATTTTTCACTACATCATGGGACTCCTGAAGTTGTTCTAGAGCTGTTACCACCTCATCCATTGTTGGCCTAGACTTGGGGTCCATCGATAGGCATTGAAGAGCCAGGATGGCAACCTTTATGGCACGACTGAGTGCATATTGCCCTTCAAGACGGGCGTCTAAAACACGGTAAACTCTACGTTTGTTGGTCAAATAAGGCTTTGCCCAATCAACAAGATTATGTTCCCCGGTTGGTCGATTCTTGTCTATGGCTTTCTTGCCGGATAGAATTTCTAAAAGAACTACTCCATAGCTGTATACATCACTCTTGGCGGTAAGATGACCTTCCAAACAAACAGAAAAGTATGTAAGCTCAGAAATTGGTTGTCATTGTAACAACTGCTAATATAGTGACTGTTAAGAAAAATGTACTTTTACAGGTTATGAAGATTTTTACAAACATTTATAAGGTGAAACAAGTGTACTTACATTCAGATCAAACAACATTTTTTTTTTAATGTTCACCGTTCTAATACTCTCATCAATTCAGATAAACTCCGAATACGGATATAAGAAACAGGATGAGATGAGTAGATGAGAATGTACACAAAAAGTTCATCCACCATAAACTGAGCCGCGTGATGGCAACTAAATATTACAATCAGATGGGTGATGTGCAATGAAATTGGGTAGCATTGAGACAAACCTGTGGATAGATACTCTGGAGCAGCATATCCATAAGTTCCCATAACCCTAGTAGACACATGGCTCTGATCACCTACCGGACCATCTCTGGCCAACCCAAAATCAGAAAGCTTGGCATTGTAGTCCTGTCAATAATGTAAAGCGTAAAGTGGAGTGCGACAAATGCAATATCCAAAAACATGAAATTTACTTTAATATCCCATGCTTTAAGAGGACGAAAGTGTAAAGTGGCCCTTTAAAATGACATTCACATACTGAGTCCAACAGAATGTTAGAAGTCTTGAAGTCTCTGTATATAACTTTCGTTTCAGCATTATGAAGAAATGCAAGGCCTCTTGCAGCACCAAGCGCAACTTTCATACGAAGGCTCCAAGAAAGTGGTTGGTAGTATGAACCTCCTGAGTCAAATAAATCCGCATATCATTAGGACTCCAGAGGTTTATCAGATGAGCCATAAATAATTAAACAGGTGGAAAAAAATAAAACAGATGCAGAACTCACTCCTAAATAGATGATTCTCCATGCTACCCTTAGGCATGAACTCATAGACCAAGAGCCTGTGATCCTCCTCTAAGCAATAACCGATCAGTTTTACAAGATTTGGATGTTGTAGTTGCCCAAGATAATTTATCTCGGCCTGCAAATTTGTAAGGTCGAGAACTCAGGTTCCTTGCTTTTAACAAGCAGCAGACACTCGTAGCAAATTGATAAATCGGGATTGTGAACTAGATGCAAATCAAGTCGTCCTATTCATCACGATTTCATTGATCACCTTTGTTTTTCCAGAATCAATTTACGAGGTTACTAGCAAATTCCAGTAATAAAATATGCTTAAAGAATGAAATATGCAGGTAAGTTTACGTGATAATAAATCATGTCCATTCACCACGAACAACAGACTCCCAAGAGAACAGAAATGTTCTTTGAAAAGATTAACTTCAGACTCTGAAAAACACCAAGTAGAAGAAAACTTCTACTCACCAGCCATTCCCTGTGCCCTTGCCACCCTTCTTGGTTTAACTTCTTCACAGCTATCACAATCCCTGTGCCAGGCTTTGATGCTACAAGAGTATACTCATCGACCCACCCTTTGAAAACTGAACCAAAACCTCCTTCTCCAACTACACTGTCAGGACGGAAGTTTCTTGTGGCTGCTCGAAGTTCACTGAAAGTGAAACTCCTCAAGTTGGACGATTGCAAGATCTCACCTTCACTCCGAGGAGTGGGCGGTATGGAAGCTGATGAGCGTTTGCTATTTGAATTACTAGTCTCAGTACCATTTCCACTAACATTTCTTGAATCCAACCCTGAAAAATCCATTTGAATTGCAATAAAAAAGACAGTAAGAAAATGAAATGAAGATGCACATCCAAAAGTAGAAAACATTTACTACCAATCTTCACAGCCCAAGTAAATTTCCAAACAGTCTAAAACAGAAACATTTTCAAAATACTAATAGTACTCCTTGAAGAACAACCAAATATAACCTTCTTTGCACATTGCAAATAAATGAAATTCAAACATTACATGGTTACCAAATCACTCATTCATATCAAACTCTTGACACTCTTAAGTTAAAGGGGTACAATATTAGAGCTTCTAACACATAAAGAGAATAAAATGAAGAGCATAACAACTTTTACACTTTCAAAACTGAATTATACAAAAAGATTGTGATCTTATAGTACCTGAAGCAGTATAATATGGAGTTTCAGCTTTGATTTGGTAGCTCAAACAAATCCCCATTAGACCAAAAATTCAAACTTTTTAGCTGCACTAGCCCAAACAAACTAGCAAAACCTCAACTTTCCATCATTAATATGCACAAATAACTCCAGTTTGCTACTTCAATACAATTATACAAACCCCACAAGTCTGTGAATCCAGATCTAACTCTGAACACCAAGATTCTTCCTTTTCCTCTACATCAAGAAATGACAAAGAAATTTTGATATAAAAATGAAACTTTTTCGCTTTTGATATAAAAATGAAACTTTTTCTCCCAACAAATGGTCTACGTACAACTCACCCTCCCCAAAAGCCACTAATTAATTTATTGTTGTTATAAATATGAGACTTTATATTGAACCCCACTTGGGTATTAAAGATATTTATGACAAGAAAGTTTAAGATAAAAGGAGAAAGCAAAAAGGGTGTTTTATTGCTACTTTCTTGATTCTGTAAGTACTCGATGACATGAAAGTTGACTTGTGTTTTTGTAGCTTGTCTTTACTAGTAGTAGCAGTTCAGAGTAACCAAAAGAGACTGAAAAATTAGACGGGGGATTTTAATAGTTGATAAATTGATGATCAGACCAAAGTACTGTTAATTGTTGGAACTTAGTTTCAACATTAGTTGTTGGATTCTGTGCCTGATTTTTGTCTGTTAGTTGGATTCTCAATGAAAGTCATATTTAGGACTGACTATTTGGATTTATTCATATACTTTATGGCATGACACGAATATTGTCTTAGCTTGCTTCCAAATTGCTATAAAATGTGTCTTCATCATATTCATATGTAATGTATTTCAAGTATGCTGTTAAACATGACAATTAATAAATAAATTGATGATAAGGTCATGGAAATATGACTTCGGTCTATTATGTTCTTTTTCACTTGGTTCTTCATAGACATTGGGGCTTGATTAATTTGCTTTTGTGCCGAAAAGTGTAATTTGAGATAAAACATTTTCTACGAAAGACAATTTTATAGGGTCAGAGTATTTAATCACCATTACATTACATCCGCGACGTTTTTCATCTTTGTTATGTTATTAAAATGTTTAAGAACATAAGATTCCCATAGTATATGCCATAAAAAAACATTAGAATGATTTATGCAATAGTAATAATGAAAATATGGTTTATGCCATGGATAAAAATGTAAAAAGTGCTATTGTGAAATAATAATACAATAATATTAATAATAATAATAATATAATCATTATGAGGAACTCGTTTCTCTCTCAGTGCAAGTAAGCAATCCTCTGCTAACCTGCATCTTCGAGGGGAAAGAGAGCACGATTCCCTTCCCAAAAAGCTTTAATGGCTCAAGCAGATCTAGGAAAAGTAATTACAACTAGAAACAACAAGAAAGACCAAACAATAACATCAAAAACACAAATTCAGAAGTACCAAATACCACTGGAAAACGGAGCAAAGATGTAGCTGGGTCTAGTAACTGTAACGCAGTATTGTTACGAGCTGGCTCTTCAACACAAGACGATTAACACGGAAAAAGCAATCAATGCAAGCGAGAAGATGGCTGAATGGGAAGAAGTCGTACAATGTATTGAGAAACAATCACGGTCTTAGCACGGGTAAAATCGCTGAACCTAAATCTTCAATATGGGAGAATTTTGATATATCAAAAATAGAAAATGTTGGATTTAAACTAGAATTTGTTAATCCTGAAATACAAGGGAAAAAGCGAATCAGGGAAATTAAAATTGATGATATTAGCTCAGAAACTGAATATTAGAGAAACGCAGTGATATGTTATGTACTGGGAGCACACCCCCCCCCCCCCCCTATTCACTATCCTTAGTGGATTTATCCAGTGGATATCCGCTAGAAAACATGGAATCAATAAAATTGCAATGCTTTAGAATGGGATAGTTCTTGTGTGATTTGATACAAAAATAGGGAAGAATGAGGTAATCCAATGAGGTGTGTACCATTTCGATAACAAGCCCTTCATTATCAAGGCTTGGAATCCAAATATGGAGTTCTCTAGGGAAGAATTATATTATTGATCAAGTTACCGGGGTTAGACTTCAAATATTGATGTGCTAAAGGGATAAGCATAATTGGGAGCCTAGTAAGAAAGCTAATGATGGCTGATAGGAACACTGAAAAGAAGATGGGGTTAAACTTTGCAAGGTTGCTTGTGGAAGTTGAAGTTGGAGCTCAGCTACCAGAATTGATTTATTTCAGGAATGAACAAGGGGGGTGCATTTATGGAACAACAGGTTGTGTATGAATGGAAACAATCTGTATGCAACTTTTGCCATAAGTATGGACACTCTAAAGGAGAATGCAGGAAGAAAAAGGATAATAAGAAGGGAGGAAAAAATAACATCAGCAAAGAGATGCCAACAGAGGTGACTAAAGAGGTAACCACAACAAAGGAAACTCAACCGAAACCTACACAACAAGGAGCAAGAAATAACATGACCGTCAGAAGAGTAGAGCAGCCTAAAACCCATGAAAAAGGGCATGACAACAGGGGGAGCATGTGGATCAAACCAGCAGCAACTAGCAAATCACCAAGGAAAGAATTGGAAAGGATGGTAAGCGCAAACATTTTTCAAGTTCTTACATAACCTGAGAGTCAAGAAACTAGTACAAGCTTGAATGAGGGAGGGGCCCATTTCCTAAATTGGGAAATGGTTGATCTATTAAGTTGGAATGTGAGAGGCCTGAATGGGTTCAATAAGCAGAAACAAGTTAAACTCCTCTGTAATTAGAATAAAGCAGCTATGATTGGCTTGCTGGAGACAAAAATAAAATAACATAATATAGAAAAGGTGAAAAAAAAATGTTTGAAGGATGGTTATATACCACAAATCATGGGTATCACCATAATGGGAGAGTGTGGATTGTGTGGAGGCAAGATATGTATGATGTACAAGTGAATGAAGGATCAACTCAGGCCATAAATTGCCAAGTGAAATATATCCCAATGCAGCTGATTTTCTCTGTCACATTTGTCAATGCTTTCAACTTAAAAGAAGAAAGGAAGGCATTATGGGAATATTTGTGTCATGTGGGTGGGAGGATTACTAGCCCATGGATTGTGTTGGGAGACTTTAACTCAGTACTTCATATGGACAACATAGTGGGAGGTACACTAGTAACCTTTTCAGAGATTCAAGATCTTCATGATTGTTTTGAGACATGTGGGCTGACTGAACTACCATACAATGGATGTCAATATACCTGGAATGATAAACAGAGCAATAACATGGTGTTGACCAAAATATATTGGGTATTTGTAAATGGGGAATGGCTTGATATCATGCCATCTTGTATAGAAACCTTCCTACCATAGGGCATTAGTGACCATTGTCCTTTCAAGATATCAAAAGTGGTGGAACATCAGCAGGCTAGGAGACCATTCAAGTACTGTAATGTCTGGAAAGAACATCCTGACTTCTTGAAGATAGTTGTTGAAGGATGGAGTGCCCCAGTGATAGGATGTCGAATGTACCAGGTGGTGAGGAAACTAAAAATGCTTAAGCAGAAGTTGAGGATGTTGCATAACCATCATTTCAAGAATATATTGAAGGAAGTTGATAATGATAGAGCAAATCTCCAAGATATGCAAGTAAAACCGCACCAAGACCCATTAAATTAGGACTTACAACAAGGAGAAAAGGATGTTTCAAAAATTTAAAAGATCTTCTTACCTAGCTGAAGTCATGTTATTGCAAAGGAGTAAAGCTACATGGATAGGATTGGGGGATGATAATACTAGGTACTTTTACTCAGTGATCAAGCAAAAGAAGTTAATGCAAGCAATCACTCAGTTGGAGGATGAGCAGATGAACATTCAGAATGATCTAGAAAAAATAGCAGGTATCTTGGTCAGGTTCTACCAGAATTTATTGGGGGAACAAGGGGGTAAAAGAACTAAAGCTTATGCAGGGTTCTTGGCTAATGGACCTATATTATCACTGGCACAACAAGTGGACCCAGTGCAGGAAATAATAGAAGCAGAAATCAAAGAAGCAATGTTCAAAATAAAAGATACTAAGAGCCTTGGGCCAGATGGGTACATTAGTGGTTTTTTCAAAGAAACATAGAGTATTGTTGGACATGATGTTACTGATGCTAACTTAGACTTCTTTAGAAATGGAAAACTGCTAAAACAATTGAATACAACCATGATAACAGT
Source organism: Petunia secreta (assembly GCA_029990175.1). NCBI lineage: Eukaryota > Viridiplantae > Streptophyta > Magnoliopsida > Solanales > Solanaceae > Petunia > Petunia secreta. The sequence continues at coordinate 18,292,343 of JARKIP010000038.1, read as the reverse complement.
AATACCAAAAGTGCCAAACCCTGTGAATCCAGGTCAATTCAGGCCTATATCTTGTTGTAATGTTCTTTATAAATGCATCTTAAAGGTTTTGTGCATGAAACTAAAGAGGGTGATGCTTGCTCTTGTAACCAGTATCCAGAGAGCCTCTGAAGATCACTTGTGCACAATGTGTTGATATGTCATGATCTTCTTAGACACTACAATAGAAAGACTACCCCAAGGTGTTTAATGAAGATCGACTTGAGGAAAGCATATAATATGGTAAGGTGGGACTTCATTGAGGAAATGCTGATTGGGTATGGATTTCTTATGAGGTTAAGTCAATTGGTTATGACCTGTGTAACATCCACTAAATTCTCAGTCAAAGTGAATGGATAAGGGCATGGATACTCTGAGAAAAAGAGGGGAATAGGGCAAGGAGGTCCAATTTCTCCACTATTGTTTATCTTGGTTATGGAGTACTTATCCAGAACTCTAGACAAGTTGGCTCAACTACCTGACTTCATGTTTCATCTTATGTGCAAAATAATGAAGTTGACACATCTTATATTTGCAGATGATCTTATGATCTTTTGCAAGGCTAATGAAGCATCTGTGATATGAACTAAACTAGAAAATGGAAAAGAACAAGAAATTTGGAAAAAGGAAATAAAGCAAGACCCACTTTGATTAGAAAAGATTAAAGAAATAAATTAAGGGTAAGGCCTAATTACCCCCCTTAATTGTCCAACAAAATGAACCTATACTAATTGATCCTCAATTGAATCAAACATTCAATTGCAAATCAAGGATTAAGATGCTTAAGCAACAAGCTTAGCCAAGTTTCACACATAATCAATATTCATCAAGTTCAATCCTAGCAAATGAAAATAAAAGGGCTTAAATAGTAGTTCCTAAAATGGCATAACATTGCCTTAATTCCTGAAGTGGGCTGCAACAAAGTCATTAAACTAAAATAGGCCTTCTAATTGTCGTCTCAGCGTTATTGCATCAACATATGCGCAATCGCAGAGTATGAGCAACCAGAGCTTCGCGATCGCGACTATGGTTACGCGACCGTGAAGAGCAACTTTCTTCACCCTTTTTTAGATTCCTGTGTGATCACGTCTGATGCCTCACGATCACGTTGAGCACTGTCAGGACCTTGCGTTATCGCATCTGTGCTCTCGTGATTGTGCTGAATTGGTTTTGTAGCTGATGCAGTGAGCTTGTAAACAGACCCTGCAGTTTCCAGTATTTGCCCCCAACAGCTCCAGTTTGGTGAATGTCGCTTGCAACTCTCTTCCTTGGCTTCTTCTGATCGGTCTACTCGCAAGTCGATTTGCATCATTCTCCCCTTATTGAGAAGAATTCGTCCACAAATTTGTTCGATCATTGACCATAAAAAGGGACAAGTCGCACACATTAAAAGTGTTGTGCACTTGATAATTACTCGGAAAATCAACCTTGTATACATTGACATTTAGGCGTTCAAGGACTTGAAAAAGGCCATCACCACTTGGTATCAACTTGCTTGTTCTCTCGTTGGGAAATCTATCTTTCCAAAAATGAAGCCAAACCCAATCTTCCGGTTCAAAGATCATCTTCTTTCTCCCCTTGTTAGCTTTCTTGGAAACTTCTTGATTCTTCTTTTTAAGTTGCTTCCTCACTTGTTCATGAAGCTTCTTCATTTATTGAGCCTTTGTCTTGGCATCTAAGTTTACAATCACATCTTGAGATAAAGGGGTGAGATCCAAGGGGGTTAAAACCATACAGAACTTCAAAAGGAGTCATACAAGTAGAGGTACACATGGTTCTATTGTATGTAAATTCAATTATAGGCAAATGATCTTCCCAAGAAGCAAGTTTTCCTTTAACCAAGGCCCTAAGCATGGTTCCCAAGGTCCTATTGACAACCTCGGTTTGACCATCGGTTTGGGAGTGGCAAGAAGTAGAGAACAACAACTTAGTGTCAAGCCGTCCCCACAGTTCCTTCCAAAAGTGGCTAAGGAATTTGGAATCCCTATCACTAACAATAGTATTAGGAATCCCATGCAATTTAAGTACATGCTCAATAAACAAGTTAGCAACATGAGATGCATCATTACTTTTATGACAAGGAATGAAATATTCCATTTTGGAAAACCTATCAGCCACTATAAAAATGCTATATATTCCTCTTTTGGTCCTAGGCAACCCAAGCACAAAATCCATAGAAATGTCAAGCCAAAGACCTAGAGGAATGAGAAGGGGTGAGTACAAACTATGTGGAAGTAGCTTCGACTTAGTTTTCTTACATTCCAAACATTGACCACACGCCCTAACAACATCCACCTTAATCCTAGGCCAATAAAATTTCTCCTTAAGAATCTTCATGGTCTTTCCCATTCTAAAATGCCCCATTAGTCCCCCACTATGTCCCTCCCTCACAAACAACTCCCTCCATGACGAGCTAGCCATACACAACTTTCCATTTCTAAATAAGAACCCTTCAAACTTGTGGAACCTCTTTTTCTCCATATCATCACTTGATTCCTCCTCATCACACAATCTAATGATCCTTCTTCCCCTTTCCTCCAACTCACAAGTAGCATAAAGCTCCCCAAAATCAGGATCACGGGCATACATCTCCTTAATGCTTTCAAAATCCATGAGTTTGGACCCCAAAATATTCATTGATCACGCCCAACTATGCCCTATAAAAGGGACTAAGCGGCCGCGGCAAATATAGCTCGGTATTTGAAGCCCCGAGGTCGAATCCCACAGAGAACACTCAAAATCTAGTTGCTAATCTAACCAACTTATCTAATCAATTAACTTCGAAAGTTTATATTTTTATGAAGGTTTCGGTGTAACAACTAATCAACAATAAAATAAATAGCAAGTAGTAAGAAATAAATTAATTCAAGGGTTTAGAAGCCTAGGATTGATTTACCCAACTCCTACTCATGTGTTAGAAAAATTCATTAATGGATTCAACTTGCTTCTTTCTATTGAACACTTGCTCAAAATTCACAACTATTCAATCCCGTATAATAATTGTAACTTTCACTAACCAATTTCTCAATTAATTAATGAGGATACGTAGGACTACAAGTATGGTTCACAATCAGGATCAATGGTCACAATTCACCTTTTTGACAACCTAAGTAATGCCTTTGTTTTAGGTTGAAATATTGCTAAGTGTTTAACCCTAACTCATGAACCTATTCCTAGATGCACAAGAATGAAGGGCACAATCAATTGGGTGCTCTACCAATCAATAGCATACAAATCATAAACACTTAGATAGCAAGGTTAACAGGTTTCATTCATTAAAGCAATAATTCATAACACATAAGTATTGAAATGGTTCAATCAACCCTAGAATCGGTGATTTAGCCACTCACAGTCATAATCAAATTAATGAAATAACTACAAGCATACAAAACCACAAGAATATGGATGAATGGATGAAGTAGAGCCTTGAATCTTCTCTCTTCCTTGCCTCTTTTTGATGTAGAGTAAGCCAAAAGTCATTTTTCTAGCGTTTCCATGTGTATTTATAATGTTATAAAAAAAACTAGGTAAAAATAGCCTTTTCCCGCTCAAGCTAGGACTTCTTAATGTTGAGCACTACTTCGTATCTCTTGGCTGCACGCTGGCACAAGCTTAGCACAAGATTTGCTTCACGTGCTGGGTAGATGCTGGCACAAGGTGCTGAATATATTCTCTGCATGCTGAAGTTGTGCTGGCTCAACTTTCGCACAAGGTACTGAGAGTTAATTTCCTGTGCGAAAGTTGTGCTGGCAGGACTTTGGCACAACTTAACTCCAACTTTTCAGTTCATTCATGAAACGCTCTAGATCATCAATTCTCTAGCTAATTTCATCAAAATCAACTCCTACACATTCAAACACCATTATTAAGCTAAATTCACTTTCATAATCCATTTAAGTGCATAAAGATCACTAAGATACGGGGTAAAATTCACCAAAATTTATATCTTTTTAGCCAAATATCATCACCCCATACTTAGACTTTTGCTCATCCTCGAGCAACTTATACCTTGAACTCAGAATAGACCAAAACAACTCACACAGTGACTTGGGTTTATACATGCACTTAACAAGTTGCATATACACTAATCATACTTTATTCACACAAAATCTATACCACGAATATTTAAAAACAACCAAGTGCACCAAATCAACCTCCCAATCCCACATCAACTCCAGACTCACCCAATAAGTCATGCAAGTACTCACTCGATTCAAGAGGCTAATAAAAGAGCCCACTTATCGTAAATCATGTGTCCTCACAATCAAATAAAAAATTAGAGAAGGAATTCACTCAAGAGAATGATCATGAATAAAAAGTTCACATATAGATGAAACACTCACTCTCATAAAAGAACTCATATGCAACAGAAGACGTACCATAGGCTTGCCCTTAGTGTAGGACTCGACTAATGTCCATCGACTCGGCTAAGATCAATTAGGACTTCTTTTAGTTGTAATGTAGGCAATGGGGCGGGTAGGATATATTTAGGTAATAGTGACTAACCACCCAAGTAATTTAATATACCACAATTATTTCAAACATTTTTCCTCCCAACCAATCTTTCTTTTACCATCACAGAGTCAACTTTCACCAACCTTGTTCTTTAAGCAAAGGTAGAAGCTCATAATAGGGACAACTTTTTTTTTCAAACTCAATTTTTTTCTCATATTTCAATAATTGCACAATATCTCAAGCTTTTGCTTTCTTTTCTTTTTTTCTTTTTTCTAGTAAATCCCTCCAAATAGCATCCTCCTAAGCACCTTCTGTCTTTCTCCAAAAACCACAATTTTTCTACTTCATTAACTATCCTTTCAGGCTCATAACACCACAAATAAAACTCATAGGTATTTAGCACAAGAAACAGAAATCCTAATGGCTATCAAAGAAAATGCTACAGGCTCAAAAGGGTTAGTTAGGGTCAAATTTTTACAGGTAAACATCTAATTCTGAACCTTCAAATAAATTGGCTATAAAACAAATGCCTATATCACTTTCTAACCGAGCAAACTTCTCATTTTACTTTGCACACACACTGGGCAAGTTCTAGACATCAAGTATTAAATACGAAGAAAACAAAATCCTCACACATGGCATATAACCTACTCAAAACGGCTCAATTCGTGCTATCAAACAAAGCAAACACACACAAACTCTCATGCAAATCTAGAGTCAACATCATGGTCATAGGCTTCAAACAATGCACTCAACGTTTCTCAAGGCAAGTGGATTATGATAAAATATTAGCATGAAGTTCACATGCCCCAAAACAAGTATCATATAAAACTAGTCAAAGTGGAGCTAACACTCTCCCATCCATTTACTGTACTCTAATCATTAAAAAAAAAAGAACTACCTATACCCAGTTCAAACTACTTCCTTTGGAAAAGAACCGATGCACAAAGAAAAACCAAAGGGGATTATTAACACAATTAAGAAAAATCCCCCACCCCATACTTAAAATCATGCATTGCCCTCAATGCATTAAAAATAAAACTAAGGGTGATATAGAAACTCCCTGGGGCTCTAAGCCCCATCATCATCGCCATCAGTAGCACCATCTACAGCTGTGTAATCACCTAATTTTGGCACGGATACGAAAAAATTGCTCAAAATAATCGCGTTAGATTCTTGGTATTTTTGCCAAAAATTTCCTAAATTTTAGTCTTCATTTTAACTAAAATTGTCATTAATTAGGATGTAAAATATGAAAATTACCAAAAGTTACTTGTTATATGTTTAATTGTGATTTTACGTCTTGGTTGTGATAATATTGCAATTTGTGCGTTTTAATTCTAGTGACTTATATATGTTTTAAATAATTTGATTTTTTAGTGGTTACTTATAAATCCAATCTGGCCCATCTCACAAGCCCAATCCACACCTCTGACCCGACCCAATCGCTCAAAATAAGTCCCATTTCATTCCATTCATTTTCCCCAATCAAAAGACCTAAACCTTGAGAGAACTTGGCTCTAAACCGCCGGACTGCCGTACCTCCACCACAGCAACGGCGATTCCTCTCTTCTCCGGCCAGATCTTATGACCACAGGATTTGTCTCACTTTGCTCTACAAGTTTCTGAAGGTACTTTTCCCCAAAATCACCTCAATTTCCTTCTCGTAATCTCTGCCCGTGTTCTCGTTTGCTTTCTTTAATGCCACCACTGCTAGTTGGTGGATTGATGTAGTAGAGGTGGAGGTGATGCTGATAATGTGAGGAGGCAGCGGTGTTATGGTGGCGTTAAGGTGATCCGGGGCTGTTTTCATAGTGTTTGATAGTTTTTTAGGCGGATGGATGCGATGACAATATTTAGGTAGTGACAATGGCATGGAGGAAGGTTTGTTTCCAGTAGTTCGTTTGAAATTGGTGCGATGATGCTGATGCTGTTTCAGCGGTGACAACGATGGTGGAGTCGGATTGTAAAGCTTCAGTTTTGACAGTGTTTTAGCTGGTGGAAGGACTAGGTTGCGATGATGACTTTAATGTGATCCGAGGGAGCAAGGTGTTGATAGCAGTGGTGTCTTTGGTGATGATAAACTGATACGCAGCTGGTCCGATGCAAACAAGGCGAGGCAGTGATGGGAACACAGCGACGATGGCGACTCAAGCAGGGGGCGCTGATGAGTACATTGTGTTGATGGCTTTGAGTTTCAAACTGTGATGGTGAATGGAACTTGGCGAGGCAGTGGTAACGGGCTATAGTGAACTAGTGGTGATGTCGTTTAGCCGAGGGTATCGTCATCGACGCTTGGCTTTCAACGGGTTAGAAGAAATCCCTTTGCCCCTGTTCCCTTTACTTTATCTATTTGATTAGATCGTTCAAGGATAAATGTCACTTTAGGTTAGTGTTAGTATGTGAATAAGCCTCGTGCACGCTTGTTATGTTCGTATGAAGCTTTTGTTAGTTTAAACATGGAAATTGTTGTTTGTCCTGTATTCAAACTAAACTATCCGAGCTTGATAAATGTGAAACGAATATTTACTGGTTCGTTTGAAGCTTTTCATATGTTATTTAATCGCATTTGAGTTTTTATCTATTTTTCAAGTTCATTCGGATAAAGCATGTCGTTGTGTAATCGCGTGTTCGAGTAAAGGTCTGGGATGTGTTTTCTTGTTGTTGGTCTTAATCAGATTGTTTCAAAGGCTTGAATCGCTCGTTCGTGTCAGATCGTTTGAGTCAGTGTGAGCTCACCCTGTGTCAAGCATGTGAATCGTGTGAGTTCTTGTGACTTCTAGTTTAATTTATATTGAAGTTGGCTAAACTTTGATGTCTTAATCCCTCATATGTTCTTGCTTCATATTCATGGTTAAAACTGCAAGCTTGACTTACTGTTAGCATGGTAGAGTAAGTGAAGGAAACCTTGGAGGGTTGTCAAATTGTTGTATTGGTTTGTTTGCTTGATAAACATGTTGAACTAAGTTGATTAAAGCAATGGAGAGTTATTTGAGCTAGCGTCTGATTTGATTGTGATGATTGAGTCTTAGGTGTATTAGCTTAGATTTGGATTGTTTCTGACTGGGAATTAAGAGTCAAAGGAAGGTACAAGGGGCAGCAATAAATTAGGCTTTTCTGCCACCTCTTTTTTGTTGTCTAGTATGGTGGGAATGCATGCCAAAAGTACTTTTCTAGGGGGTAAAAATTGGCACATGGGTTAGTACTTTTACCCCAATTTTTTACCTATCTTCTAGGCTATTTAAGAGAGCCTTCAGCATTCATTTAGGGGATCTGATAAAGACGAAAATCAGGAAAAACACTTTCAGATCTGGAAAATTAGAGAGCACAAAATAAGTAGAGTTAGTACTGTAAAAAGAAAATTACTTAAAGAGTTAGTAGAGAGAAGTTTATGAGTATGTGAGTTTGAGGTTATAGTTTAAAGAAGGTTTGGTGAGCTGGTGTTGCTGTTTCTTGCTACTGTGTGAGTTTGGTTGGTAGGATCCTTGATAAGCTTGGAAAGTTCAATTCAATGGTATTTCTCCTAGCCCTTCCTCGTATGTACTTTGAATATTGGCCATGTTTAGGCTTAAATACATTAGAAACTGATTGAATGGGAGCTGTGTCAAGTTCTACAGCTATTTTCTCATTTCTGTCTATATATCTTCTCATTTCTATCTATATATCTTTGTATGGATACCGAGAATTTGCAAGATATGTTATAATTAATGGGCTGTGATTTTGGCTTTAGTTTGAACCCAAACAAAAAATCATGAAGGGTTAGAACTTTGGGTCACGTTATGCTAAAGTAGCTACTGTGTGTCAAGCAAATGTTTTGGATAGTTTTTTTTTTTTCTCGTTTTACAATTTGTGTTGAGGTCAACCACGTTCAAAGATATAGTAGATCCATAAATATGTGAAACTTGTGTATAGGGACAAGTCATAAATAAAACTGCAAGTTGGGACACCAAATGCAAATCTCTGTTAGTAAAGAAACATAGCTTGATCAGTAGTTAAAAGAAAAGTTGTGCAACACTAACTAAATTGGAAGTGGAGGAAACGTAAAGTTGGCTTTGCCGAATAAAATATTTTTGCTAAGTTAGGCATCTAAAAGTACGCATATAATCTGTTCATTTAAAGACTGGAAAGGAATCTGTAGCAAAGCGTACCCTCAGACATAAATAAATTGAAACAACACAGATATACGATTAGGAAATTAATTGGGTGAGAAGACTCAATACGTATAGGCAATTATGTAGGCCGAAGGCAAACAATTAGGATAAGATGGAATTTAAACAGTATTTGAAGCAAGTGAATGGAACGACTAATTATTTCACTTGAAAACTCATTTTAAGTCAAAATATTTCGAACGGGTGAAGTGCCTGCGCGATTTAATTGATTTAAGTCAGAAGATTTCGAACGAGTGAATTTCTCGCAAAATTATATCTCGATTTTGAGTTTCCATTTGAACGGACAAAATTAAATATTAACTCAAAACGTAACAAAACAAAGGCAAAACATACAAATAATTTTCAAAGAGTCGAAATGCGTCAAAAAAAAAAAAGCAACTATGCTTGGCACAGGACTTGAGGGTGCCTAACACCTTCCCGAGAGTCAACCGAGATCCTTATCCGGAACTCTGACGCAGACCATTTACAAGTCATAGGTGTTCTAGGTACATCGCTCTGGTGACTTGGCACACCTCTAACTTGTCAAGTGGCGATTTCGAAATTCTGTTAAACATTAGTGTACCTTTAACACCGTCACAGACCTTTTAAAACAATAAGTTTTTCTTTTTAAGTTGAAAAAGGGTCGTGACAAGCTGCACTAGACCCATCCTCACTGCAATAAGCTAAATCAACTCCACCAAAAACAGTAAGCTAAATCATTGAAATCTCGGTTACAAGTGTTACTACACGTCGTGACACACAACATAGCTCAAGTATATGTCAACAAGCCCAAACCTTCATAAAATCAACCCCTCACACATTAATTTATGCCTACAAACCCTAAAAATAGGTTCAGTTACTCAGACTTCACTAAAAACACGAAAATTTTCGTTCAGACATTCCATCGAACACCTTGTGTACATTAGCAATGGTTGTTAATATCCGGCAGCTTTGTTTTTGCCTGATCCTCCCAACTCTGGGAACTTTTAACACACTAAAAACTACAACAATTCCAACTTCACAACCCCAGAATCAGATACAAAATAAAGTATAATAAATTTCAACAACGTTTCAAGAAAAAAAACATATTGAATAACTTTTACCTTGGGGAGAATTGGAACAACGAAGTGGGGAGAGGAAAAGAAAAAATGGAGAGCAGAGAGACCCAGGAATAAAGAAACGACAAGGAGAAGAAGAATTAAGAAGGATGTTCATACCTGATGTTTTGATGTTTTAAGCGTGAGAGAAGGAAACAGAGCGTTTTATTTTTTAATTTTAGTGTTAGCAACGTGCTTTATTCTTTAAAAACCTACATATGTAAGGAATTTGAATGCTACTGTTATGCTAGCACAAAGCTAGCATGAGGTATTGAGAATTATTTTAAAGCACTGGATAAGCGCTGGCTCAAACTCAGTGCCACGTACCGAGGAATTAATTCAAGCGCTGGCTCAAACTTAGTGCCACGTACTGACGAATTAATTCAAGCGTTGGCCTTATTCCAGCATAACATGAGCCTGAAGCACTGAGACCTATTCTGAAGCGCTGGATATGCGCTGGCACAAAACTAGCATGAGGTCCAAAGTTAAAATTTGGGCGCTGGCCTTATGCTAGCATGTCCTGAGCCTGAAGTGCTGAAGGTTGAAGTCTTGTGCCCAATTTGTGCTAGCACACACTTAGCCTGCGACCGCAGAAGCCCACCGATTTTCAAGCGCCAATATTTTTACCTTACCAACTTTTCTCCTTGAATAACACCTCGTTTCATGCCATTTTTCAACTCGATGTATCTCGATTCACCTTGCATATTCCACGAACTTTCCAACCGTCTATTAATTCTACAAAACTCAACAAACATTAATTCCCTACAATTAAAATAAAAATAAGTAAATCGACGAATACGAACTAAAATCATGGGCTGTCTCCCATGCAGCGCCTTATTTAATGTAATGGCACGACATCTTTTTGTGTTTTTTTCCATGTTTTTCTATTTTTTTATTTTTTTTATTTTTACTTGTATATATTTACAACCATAGGTTGCCTCCCGAGAAGCGCCTTAGTTATAGTTCAATCAGCTCAACTCATGGCTCATCCAGGCTCGCATGTATGCACACACGAACAATTCACATCATCACAGTGTCCCTTCAGCATTTTACCAATGTCAACGGCTATTTCTTCATCATACAGCTTCAAGGTCATCTTCCCCTTATCAACATCAATCACTGCTCTACTGAGATGTTCAGTTGACTCCCTCCTTGGTTGCTGCACTCTCTGCGGATAATAGCAAGAGTGATTCATCCACTTGCTAATTTAAATTAAAATAGGTTATTTTATCTAAGTTTAAATCGCACTGTTTGGAAACTCCGGATGAGTTTGAGGCCTCCGGCGCCCTTCTTTAAGCGGTCCATATCTTGGCCACCACATCACCAGAACACCCGAACAAGGATCTATTTTCTTTTGAAGCTTTCACTTCTATTCCGGGGACGAGTATGTGTTCCTCAGGACAGTGACCTGTGCCCAAGATTGATTATACTGCCTCTGATGCTGAGGGCGATCGTTCTATTTTATTGTGTGCATAAGTTGATCTTACTAAGCCTCTTTTATTTTCAGTAGCCAAAAATGGACGGCCTAAGATAATTGGAATATCTTTATCAGCAGGGCAGTCAAGAACCACAAGATCTACTGGAAACATGAAACTACCACATGCACAAGTACATCCTCTACTATTCCAACGGGGTGTTTTGCCTCCTATCTGCCAGTTGGATTCGCATTGAAGTCTCTCTCATACTAGTCAGACCTAACTTGTTATATACTTCTAGCGGAATCAAATTAATACTTGCACCAGAATCACATAAGGCCTTATAAATTGTGAGATCACTAATAGAACACGAGACTATAAAACTATCCAGATCTTGCTTCTTTTTAGCTACAGGCTTTGTGATGACAAAAATACAAACCTTATTCAACTCAACCATCTCTACCTCATTAAAGTAAACCTTCTTAGATGGAAGATCTTTTAACAATTTTGCATATCCTGGCACCTCTCGCATAACCTCCATGAAAAGCATAGTAAGCTTTAATTGTTTCAAGAAATCAAAAGGCTTATTAAACTTTAAACCTTTTTGTTGCTTTGCTAACTTTTGAGGAAAAATAGGTGGTGTTGTTTTCGCCTTGGAGTTCTACTCCCTTAACACTTTAGCTTGTTCAATCACCTTCTCAGCTTCTTTAACAAGTTCTTTGGCAATTTCCTTTTCAGTGCAAGCGACAGGTTTTGGAGTAGTCTCTTTCTCAGCATGATCATTGCCGGCAGTTTGGCAGAGTCATCAACAGGCTCAATGTTTGGCATAGTAGGTAGTGCACATTTAGCTAATTCTTTCTCCTTTTCCAAGTCTCTACCATTCCTCAAAGTGACTGCCATCAATTGCTAAGGATTTGGATCCTTAGGATTCACAACAGTGTCGCCTGGAAAAGCACATCGAGGTCTATTATGTAAATCTGGGGACAGTTGTCCCAACTTGGTCTCTATACCTTTTATTGCAGTGTCATGTGCTGTCACTTGGTCTTGAAGCTGATTATTAAATCCCATCATAGCCTGCACCATAGTCTTGATCTCAGCTATATCATTCGCTTGTTACAGGGGTAAAGCTGCTTGTTGTTGCACTGGCCTAAATTGATCATGTTGATTGTGTTGCTGGCGCTGCCCATAAGTCATGAAGTTCACATTTTCAGTGCCAGCAAGCAAATCAGCATCAGAAAAATTACCAGGATCGAGGACTTGAGTCTGAGCCCGTTAGTCCACTTGGTTAACAGGTTTCAGTATCTTCTCGTTTAGTTGTTTCGACACAACATCAACTGTAGTCTGCAACTTCGACATCTGTTGCAGAAGTAGTACCAATAACTAAAGCCCATGTACCTAGGCCAGTAGATGCATCTCTTCTAAGCCAACCAGAGTTTTGAGCCATCACATCAAGCAGGGCCTTCGCTTCAGTAAATATTTTACTTAAAAATGCTCCTCCAGTTGCTGCATCCAAAGTGCCCTTAATTTGATCTCACATGCCCATGTAGATCCTTTGCCCCCAACATTTGGTTAGGAATACCATGATGAGGATACTTTCTCAAATAACTTTTAAATCTCTCCCAAGCTTCTGGCAAAGTCTATAGCGGTTCTGCCTAAATATAAGTATCTCATCAACTAGCCTTGCAGTCTTATTGGGTAGAAAGAACTTCTTCATGAACTTTATCACCAAGTTAACTTACAACATAATAGAATTAACTGGGAATTAGTCCAACCAATCATTGGCATCTTCCGTTAGCGAGAACGGGAACAACATCAATTTCACAACCTCTGCTGGCACTCGAGCCTGTTTTTGAGTTTCACAAACCCTTATGAACTTTTTCAAATGCTTTTGAGGATCATCAGTAGTTCTACCTGCAAATAAACCAGCATTAGCAAGCAAAGCCACCATCGTTTGGGTAATGTAAAAATTTTCTACCTCGAATGTTGGGAGCAGAATAGCAGACGCCAAATCCCCAACCACATGTTGCGCGAAAGCATGAAGAGCCAAATCTTGAGCCATCCTTAATTCTTTGGGGTCTGAACTTTCAATTGTAAACACCAAAGCAATGAAATCAAGATGGCAAGGATGAAGCTAATAGAGTAATAAAATATATATCTTAACAACTAAATAACACCGTGTTCCCCGGCAACGACGCCAAAATTTGATCACGCCCAACTACGCCCTATAAAATGGACTAAGCGGCTGCGGCAAATATAGCTCGGTATTTGAAGTCCCGAGGTCAAATCCCACAGAGAACACTCGGAATCTAGTTGCTAATCTAACCAGCTTATCTAACCAGCTTATCTAATCAATTAACTTCGAAAGTTTATATTTTAATGAAGGTTTCAGTGTAACAACTAATCAACAATAAAATAAATAGCAAGTAGTAAGAAATAAATTAATTCAAGGGTTTAGAAGCCTAGGATTGATTTACCCAACTCCTACTCATGTGTTAGAAAAATTCATTAATGGATTCAACTTGCTTCTTTCTATTGAACACTTGCTCAAAATTCACAACTATTCAATCCCGTATAATAATTGTAACTTTCACTAACCAATTCTCAATTAATTAATGAGGATACGTAAGACTACAAGTATGGTTCACAATCAGGATCAATGGTCAAAATTCACCTTTTTGACAACCTAAGTAATGCCTTTGTTTTAGGTTGAAATATTGCTAAGTGTTTAACCCTAACTCATGAATCTATTCCTAGATGCACAAGAATAAAGGGCACAATCAATTGGGAACTCTACCAATCAATAGCATACAAATCAAAAACACTTAGATAGGAATGTTAACAAGTTTTATTCATTAAAGTAATAATTCATAACCTCCTTTTGATGGAGTGGTTCAATAAACCCTAGAATTGGTGATTTAGGCACTCATAGACATAATCAAATTAATGAAATAACTATAAGCATAGAAAACCACAAGAATATGGATGAATAGATGAAGTAGAACCTTGAATTTTCTCTCTTCCTTGCCTCTTTTGATGTAGAGTAAGCCAAAAGTCCTTTTTTCTAGTGTTTCCATGTGTATTTATAATGTTATAAAAAAACCTAGGTAAAAATAGCATTTTCCCGCTCAAGCTAGGACTTCTTAATGTTGAGCGCTACTTCGTATCTCTTGGTTGCGTGCTGGCTGCGCGCTGGCACAAGCTGAGCACAAGATTTGCTTCACGTGCTGGGTAGATGATGGCACAAGGTGCTGAATATATTCTCTACATGCTGAAGTTGTGCTGGCTCAACTTTCGCACAAGGTACTGAGAGTTAATTTCTTGTGCTCAAATTGTGCTGGCATGACTTTGGCACAACTTAACTCCAACTTTGTAATTCATTCATGAAACGCTCCAAACCATCAATTCTCTGGCTAATTTCATCAAAATCAACTCCTAAACATTGAAACACCATTATAAAGCTAAATTCACTTTCATAATCCATTTAAGCGCATAAAGATCATTAAGATACAGGGTAAAATTCACTAAAATTTATCTATTTTTAGCCAAATATCATTCATCAACACTTGTCTTCTTGATTGAAGCACAAACTTCCTTGACAAGACATCTGCCACCACATTTTCTTTTCCCTTTTTGTAATGGATGACATAAGGAAAGGTTTCAAGGAATTCCACCCATTTGGCATATCTCACATTCAACTTCTCTTTTGATTTAAGGTGTTTCAAAGATTGGTGGTCGGTTCTAATGACGGATCTTTTTGACCAAAGATAATGTTTCCAATGAGCCATGGCCCTCACCAAGGAATACAATTCTTTGTCATAAGTGGAGTATTTAATGGTTGCCCCCTTAAGCTTTTTACTAAAATAGGCAATGGGTTTTTGATCTTGCATCAACACGGCTCTAATTCCTACTCCACTAGCATCACACTCGACTTCAAAGGTTTTATCAAAATTAGGTAATTGAAGGATAGGTGTAGAGCTAAGAACTTCTTTCAATTTTGCAAAAGTCTCTTCTTGCTCTTTCCCCCACACAAATGCCTTATCCTTCCTTATCACTTCGGTCAGCGGTACAACTATAGCTTTAAATCACATCACAAACCCCCTATAAAAGCTAGACAACTCATGGAAACTTCTTACATCACCAATGCTTTTAGAAGTGGTCCAATCCCTAATGGCCTCCACTTTAGCCTCATCAACTTCCACACTGTTTGCACTCACCACAAAACCAAAAAACACAACTTTATCAATACAAAAGGAGCACTTTTTGAAGTTAGCAAATAATTGCTCCTTTCTCAAAATATCAAACACTTGTTTCAAATGATTCACATGCTCATCAATGGATTTTCTATCGATAAGAATGTCATCAAGTACACTACAACAAATTTTCCAATGAAAGTTTTAAGCACATGACTCATCAACCTCTTGAAGTTTGAAGGAGCACTGGACAAGCCAAAAGGCATGACAAGCCACTCATAAAGACCAAAGTTGGTCTTAAAGGCCATCTTCCACTCATCACCCAGTTTCATCCGGATTTTGTGGTAGCCACTCCTCAAGTAAATTTTAAAAAACACACAAGAACCACATAACTCATCAAGTATCATCTAACCTAGGGATAGGATGACGATACTTTACCGTTATCTTGTTGATGGCTCTACAATCCACACACATGCGCCAAGTCCTATCTTTCTTTGGTACTAGGATGACCGGGACCGCACCTGGGCTCAAGCTTTCTTGCACAAGTCATCATTCAAGCAACTTCTCCACTTGCCTTTGGAGCTCTTTAGTAGCCTCCGAGTTGCTTCTATAGGTGGCCTTATTGGGTAATTGTGAATCCGAGACAAGGTCAATTTGATGCTCAATTCTTCTTAGTGGTGGCAACCCACTAGGCAACTCCTCGAAGAAGATGTCTTCATAACCTTGCAAAAGAGAAGAAATAGAACTAGGCAAAGAAGTGGTTAGTTCATTAGTAAGCAAAACTTGCTCTTTTTGTAGGAGGAGGATCATTGGCATCCCTTCCTTCAAATCATTCAAGCACTCCTTTTTTGATAAGAACATACTCACTCCCTTTTTTGTTTCCTTACTCTTTTTTTAGTAACCCCCACTCTTTTCCCACCATCAACTCCCACTTTATTTTCTTTCTCTCTTTTCAACTTCAACTCCCTCATCTTTCTGTATCCGTCACTCACTTGAGTCGGAGTCAATGGATTAAGAATTTACTTCCGTCCTTCTAACTCTAAAGCATACTTGTTAGTCTTGTCGCCGCTTGAAAAGCTTCATACAATGAATCAAATTGGTACAATTCCATGGGAGAAGAAATTTCTCTATTCAAGCCCCTATAAAACCTTTGGAATGAGGAGTTGGTGCCCAGCTTGACTGTTAGCCCTTATTCTTGTCTTTTCAAACTCATCAAAGTATTCCGGGACCCCTTTGCTTCCTTGCCTCAAGTTATAGAATTTCTTGAGCAATTCTTCATCATAGTTCTTGGGTAAGAATCGATCTTCCATCATTGCTTTCATGTCTATCTATCCATCTTCCACAAGTAGCCAATGAGTCTTCCTTTGCCTATGCTTAGATTCCCACCAAGTAGAAGAATAGCCTTCAAATTGAGTGACGGTATACTTGACTTTTGTTGCTTCCTGCACATTGTTGTTCTGGAAGATCCTTTCCATTTTGACAACCCATTCTAGATAATCTTCGAGATCACTACCTCCTTGGAAAGTAGGAAGATTGATCTTGATGGTATTCAATCCCCGATCCTCATCATAATGCCTTCGAATTCCACCATGACCACCATAGTCATAGTAGTCATCTTCATGTTCCGCTCTCCCTTGGCAACCTCTCCCAAATCAACCATCTCGACCCCTAGGTCCCCCTTAACGTCCTTCCTCCGGGTTGAGATATGGATCAACATCATAGTTATCAAGTGCATGGTAAGATTCTTCATCATATTGATGCCCATTTGGGGGACGCACCATACCTCCACGCCTTGGAGCTTCATGTCTTGGAGGTTCATTTCTTGGAAGGTCATGCCTTGGAGGATCATGAATGGGGATCCTTTTTCTTGTGCAGTGTCATTTGGAGAGTAAGTGTCTTGGGCTATCATATGAGAATACGGTTGTTTGCCCAAGAAAGCCTACTAAGACCATCATCACGCACCCCCACGGTTGGAGGTGTCTCCACCACTTGCTTTCCCGATTCTTGAAGTCTAGACTTGTGGGATAGGTCATCAACGGTTTCTTTGATCCCCTTGAATTTATCTTGAAATGCGTCCAAGCGGGCCATCATTTCATGAATCAATTTATTGGTTTCCATAGTACCTACAAACAATCAAACAAACAAAGGTTAGTAGAAAGAGTCCCCACCAATTCACTCCCTAAGTGTTTACACTCGATTTGATTGCACTCAATCTACTCGTGTTTACACTCAATGATTGGTTTTTACTTGCTCGAATACTCTCACCACACTTGTCTTTTACCTCTCTTGGCTAGTTCAAGTTGCTCTTCGTACTCATGTCCGATTTAACAATCAAACTCAATCCAATTCGGGATGGAATGGAGTTGTTGTAGCAAAGAACAGACAAATAAAGCTAACAGATGGAAATTAGAAAAAGTCAATGAGATGAAAAGAGAAAAGCACAATTCGAATTGGCATGAAATGAATTCGGATTTGGATAAAATTTTGTTTGTGATCTAGAAACTCATTGTATTTGAGGATGAGAATGGTCTTTGGGTGATTGGAAACTATTTAGGGGTTGTTTCAAGCAAACTGTTCGAGATAACTGTTTTTCCGAAAATTGATGTTCTATGCGACCGCGTGATATGTGACGCGATTGCGATGGATAGGTCGCGACCGCATAGAGATATAAATGCGCGCTACCGCACCGGAAGGCGCGCGATCGCGTGGGTTCCTGGAGTTTATGCAGAACCCATTTTTCCAGCCAACTTCTTTACTTGAATCTTTACAAATCAGCTTGTTTTGTCTCCAAATTTGAGATATATGCTCCTTGTTAGTCCGCTAACAAACCTCAATAGTTGATTCTTTAAAAGCAACACCCAAAATACAAAAGCCCCAAATCACTAGTTGATGAACTTGAAGAACCCTGATTTTTTATTCTTCCAATTCTTGTTCTAATTGGTGTTTGTTGCTCAATTCCTTCAAGATACAGCTTCTAGAATCATCAACCAACAATTGGTAACAAAGATTTCATCCAAATGAACCCTAAATCTATGACTCAATTTTTGGATTTTTTTTTTGGGGAGATTTTGATAAATCAAAACCTAGATAATGTTTGTAGAAACAAACACCGATCCGAGCTCTGATACCAAATGATATGAACCAAACTAGGAAATTGAAAAGAACAAGAAATTGGAAAAAGGAAATAAAGCAAGACTCACTTTTATTAGAAGAGATTAAAGAAGCAAATTAGGGGTAAGGCCTAATTAACCTATTAATTGTCCAACAAAATGAACCTATACGAATTGATCCTCAATTGAATCAAACATTCAATTACAAATCAAGGATTAAGATGCTTAAGCAACAAGTGTAGCCAAATCTCTCATACAATTAATATTCATCAAGTCTAACCCTAGCAAATGAAGATAAAAGAGCTTAAATGTAGTTCCTAAAATGGCATAGCATTGCTTTAATTGCCCCTGAAGTGGGCTGCAACAAAGTCATTAAACTAAAATAGGCCTTATGATTGTCGTCTCAGCACTATCACGCCAACACCTGCATGATCGCGCAGTATGAGCAGCCAGAGCTTCGCGATCACGGCTATGGTCACACGACCGCGAAGAGAAACTTCCTTCACCCTTTTTCAGTTTCCTACGCGATCGCGTCTGATGCTTCACGATCGCGCTGAACATTGTCTGGACCTTGCGTGATCGCATTTGTGATCTCGGGATCGCACTAAATTGGTTCTGTAGTTGATGAAGTGAGCTTGTAAACAGGCCCTGCAGTTTCCATTATTTGCCCCAACAGCTCCGGTTTGGTGAATAATGCTTGTAACTCTTACAACTCCCTCGCTTGGCTTCTTGTGAATGGTCTACTCGCGAGTCGGGTTACATCAATCTGTCAAGAGGGTTATGGAAGCATCGCATCACTTTACAAGCACTAATATGTTTAATAGCTAACTTGGAGAAGTCAAGTATCTTCATAGCAGGGGTGGGGGAAGAGGTAAAAAATAGATTGTTAACAATGACAGGTTTCTCTTTGGGGTCTTTTCCAATAAGATATTTGGGACTCCCACTATCCCCCAAGAAATGGAACAAACTGGACTGTCATCAGCTCACTGAAAAGATCACTGACAAAATCAAGGTTGCATCCTCTAGGGATCTCTCTTATGCTGGTAGATTACAAATTATTAACTTTGTGCTATTTTCAGTGCATAACTTCTGAGGTGCAGTATTCATACTCCCTCAAAATATCATAAAGGTTTTGGATAACAAGTGTAGGCAGTACCTTTGGGAAGGGGCTGAGGGAAAGAACAAACCAGCATTGTTAAAATGGGAAACAATATGATTACTGAAGAAGAAAGGGGGGCTGAATATCCAATATTGTAAAACATGGAACTTGGCTTCTGTAGGAAAACTAATATGGGCAATTACAGAAAAGCATGATGTGTTGTGGGTTAAGTGGATCCATGAAGTCTATGTAAAAACAACACTGATTTCTGCCAGTATAATCCACCGGCTGATAGTAGCTAGTATTGGCAGAAGCTACACAAGGTTAAGTCTAAAATGAGCTCCTGGTATGTAAATGGAAGATTCAGCATGACACCTACAGGGCAATACTCTGTGTTTGAGGGCTATTTTGCATTATTGGGAGAGAGGCAAGCAATGAGTACTGCAGACTTAATCTGGAATGCAGTGATGATGCTTAAGTATCAATTTTATGTTGTGGCTAGCTGCACATGGAAGGCTGTTAACAAAGGAAAGGATGCAGAGAATATGGATTACCTGTGTTAATGATTCTTGTGTTTTATGTGATAGCAAAAGTCTAGAATCAGTTTCTCACCAATTTGTTGATTGTAACTGGGCAAATGAATCATGGATGATACTGAGAAGGTGGCTGGGGATTGGAATACCAGGACAAGAGATTGGAGAACCCTTAAGAAGCATAAAGAGGAAACATTGGAAGCAGTTCTATAAGGAAGTAATGGCGGCTATGTGTGGCGCTTTCATTTATCATATGTGGGAAGCAAGGAATAGGAAAATCTTTAGAAGTCAGAGTGTACAACATACATATATAGTGCAACAGATACAAAATGGAGCTTAGGGGAAGGGTTGGGATGCTATATGGGTCGAAGAAAGCTAGGAGACGTAGGAGTTCTGTGCAAAGAGTTCTTAATAAGGCAGATTCTTTTCTTATCTGATGATTGTACGTAGTTTTTCTTGAGGCCTGAATCTGGTCGAGGTAGACCAAGACAAAATGTGCTCTTAGGTTGTAAATATTTTTTATTGTTAATGGTAATTTTATATGTTATTACCAAAAAAAAAAATATGATGGTTATAAAAGAATAACAAAAGCCATAAGCTTTTGAATTCAGAAAAAAAATAACAATAATACAAGGCATATTATGTGATGATTACTTATTTTAAGGGCAATTTTAGCTTAAAATTTTTTTTATTGCTCTTCTGTCATTGTTTATATTCTTATTCCTCATTTTACTCCAGTGAAATATGATGCATATATTCGGACATAATTTAATGTATGTATTATCTAAACCACCAATCAAGCGTTGCATTAACTATGTGAGAACTATTTTGTTCGTACAACAAATCTATGCATAATATACAAAGTCTATATATACTTTTTAGTCCCTCAATTCAAATAAACTAGTATTATTTTATGCGAAATTTTAGTAATTTCTTGAATCAAACGGTTATTCTATCAAGAAAATATATAGACCAATTTAAGTGTCTATTTCCTGATAAATTGACGGCACATGAAGCCAGCAGTGACAGGTTACAACTTAGAGTACCCATGTAATAATAATGCAACGAGATGATATAAATGCTATATCATGTATCTGCTCTTAGGAGAAAAGAAAAGCACAGAAGTGTTTGCAATATTTAGGAAAACAACAAATATTGATTCCACAAACGAGAGTAATAAAATTGAAAATTACCTCGAAATTTTCTTCGAATATTCACGTCAATGGACAAGGCTTTGTCTTCTCAAAATTGCAAAGTTTGTTTCAAATGATGGTGGGTTCAGTAATGGCATACACAGAATTTATGCAAGTGAAGTCAACTTAGATGCTAAAACTAACGATAACACTATTTGAATTTGAGGATATACTTATTAATATGTTAATTAGACTTTAATTTCATCTCTAAGAGTGACTTTCACATTACCTTATTTTTCAAACAGTGTTTTACATACATAAATTCTCAAAACTATATTTGTAAAATAAAAAATTTGGTGAAGCTTGGTGTCAAATGACATCAATTTACCTGATAGCCTCTCCACTACTGCTCATTTATTGCAAAGAAGTTGATGGGCTTCTTATCTATAAAAATACACTTTTCAAAATTAACAAAATGTCATTTTCATACAAACCAAAGTATAATATAGAGTCCGTTTGAGTAAGCTTAAAAAGTTACTTAAAATTATATTTGTACCTTTAAATAAAAGGTGGGTGTTTGGTAACTAAAAAAATAAAGTACTTATAAGCACTTTTGTGCTTAAAAAAATCAAAAAGTTTCTTAATTTTTTACTTTTAAACTACTTAAAATAAGTCCACCCAAACGGAGCCATAATCTTCTTGGTTCAGAAAAGTAATTGATCTCTGATTGCATTTTTGCACGTTAAAGAATCTAGTAGTGTTCCAGTATAACTTCAGCCAAGGCAAAAGGGTGCCACATCTTTTGGAGATTGGCTCCCGTATACAATGCGTCAGTAAGTATCAGTAATATGTTGGCTGCACGCCACGTATTTTTTTACAATTTGGACGAAATGCATGCATGTATTTGATTTTCCTTTGTGTTCTTTTTATTTTTAAGCAACACATATATTTACATCAAAAAATATATATATAATTGGGTCTTGTAAATAAAAAGATACTTTAAAACATAAAAAGGATTGCACAATTGAAAATGTCGATATTAAAAATTTGCTTTTCATAGGAGTAACATGCTCAGCAAAGGCTGATTTGATTATTATAACGTGAGTATTAAGAAAGTTGCTTGTTTTTTTTAGCCTTGTTGTTTTCATTAAAGATTCTGCAACCATATATTATATTTGTTAATCATTTGGTTATTAAAATACACTACTAATACTTTCCATCTTCAAATCTATTATTGACATTTACGGGAGCAATTTCTACTGGAGCAAATCTACTCCCACTTCTTTTGGAGATTGGCTCCAGTATACAATGCGTCAGTAAGTATCAGTAATATGTTGGCCGCACGCCACGTGTTTTTTTACAATTTGGACGAAATGCATGTATTTGATTTTTCTTTGTGTTCTTTTTATTTTTAAGCAGCACATATATTTACATCCAAAATATATATATATATATATATATATATATATATATATATATATATATATATATATATATATATATATATATATATATATATAATTGGGTCTTGTAAATAAAAAGATACTTTAAAACATAAAAAGGATTGTACAATTGAAAATGTTGATGTTAAAAATTTGCTTTTCATAGGAGTAACATGCTTAGCAAAGGCTGAATTTGATTATTATAACGTGGGTATTAAGAAAGTTACTTGTTTTTTTTAGCCTTATTGATTTCTTTAAAAGATTCTGCAATCATATATTATATTTGTTAATCATATGGTTATTAAAATACACTACTAATACTTTCCATCTTCAAATCTATTATTGATATTTACGGGAGCAATTTCTACTAGAGCAAATCTGCTCCCAGCTTCTTTTAGTCTCCTAACATCGTCACACCAGAGCTTACCCAATCAGCAGTCCAATCAGAAAAGGGCTGTTTAGCTTTTATTAGGTATATATATCTACTAGTGTTTGTAATTTGCTAAGTTTGATAACCAATTTGAACTTAATATTTCTAGTGCAAACATTTTGGTAATTCTTCCTCTATTATAACGCTACCTTAAGTAATATTAATATTATTAATAATACGTTTTATTTACGAGAAAAGAAGATTAATTGGAAGAACGGACTAGGACCTGATGGTTTGTTCTTCTTTGCTTAACCACTAGAGTAGTTTTTATTCACAAAAAAAGCTAAATAAGAAGGCCATTTGGTTTGAAAAGAAAAAAAAAATGATGGCTATTTAGTTTAAGGTATTTTTTTTCAAAATGATTTCAAAAAATTATACTAATTTAACGCCATCTAATTTAAAGAAGAAGCATTTAATTTCACAAATATGTAAAGGCATCCAATTAATAAGTTTAATATGCACATAAACTAACATAGATTATTCTGTATGCCACAAACAACAACAACCTCCCTATTATAATCTCAAAAATAGAATCAAGGGAGAGTAGGATGTTTGTAGATTGTACATCTACCTTGCGTGAGAGAGGTTATTCTACATGGCAGAAGTTTGGTTTGTGAGTATACTTATTTCAATATTTTCATCAATAATAAAATAAAGGCATATAATACATAGTTAATCAGCTAAACTTGTCAGATTTTTCCATTTAGATATCTAAATCAAGAATATATCTATTGAATGATTTGTGTATGTATTCCGTAAAAAATAAATGTCATGCAGAATTGAATGGGCAAATCTTAGGAACTTCCACTAATTTAGGTGTTCCACAAGCAACAACTACATTTTCGGAAAAGGGTCATATCTACCCCTGTACCACCAGAAATTAATTAACGTCAGCCTCTGTTAAGATTTTTGTAGATTCTAGTCCTTGCTGTTAGCGAAACTCACAAATTTACCCCTCATTTTTACGGACGCCCCAAAACTCCTACGTGGCAACCATCCAACCAACCAACCCATTTATTACTTAACCCACTCCAAATATCTATCCCCAACAAATCTGACCCAAACAACCAAATGCTGGAGCAACGGTCGACGGTTACAATGATCAGACCTCGTCTGACGAGGCGTCGTTTCCGCTCAGGATCATGTTGTTATGGAGTTTTCTCCGAGCTCGCCACTTCGAGTTCGCTTCCCCTCATTTCCTGAGACGATTTCCCGAGGCGAAGAATCATGCAACCTCTCCTCGTGAGTTTGCTTCGTGGACTTCGTGTTATGCTTCGGGGTCTTGCTCGAGACTTCGGTGATTTTTCATCCAATACATATAGTCACCCCTACTCCTCGAGTGGTTGCCAAATCTGTCGAGAAGTGGAATGGATTTTAGGCAGGAGATTGACGTGGCTGTTTTTGCGCCGTGAATTTTGAAAACGGCAGTTGTCACTCCATATTTCCATCACTTGTGCGTGACGATCACTGATTGGGCGCGTTTTCCTGTTTTGTCTTCCCCATGCAACTGTAATCATTGTGTTTTAACCTATATAGAGCCGAACTTTTTCTTCTTCTTTTTCTCACTTCTTCTTGCCTTTAACAATAGAATTATTGAACCTTCTTCCCCCTTTACAGCCCAGAAAATCTTAACAAAAAATGTCTCAACAGAATTCGCCAAGTTCTTCACCTTCCTTCGTTAACACCATGATCGTTGGTGGGGAACTAGTAAATGTTCCCGAACCATTGAATGTAGTCGTTCCTCATGACTTTAACATGGAGGACCTTTCTTGTTCTAGTGGTGTAGATCAAGAACGATGCCCAGCTATGGCTGAGACCGTCGAAGCAGTTATGGTGGAGGACGAGGAGGTTACCATGGAGGATGTTGGTGATGATGGACCTCTCTCACATGACTTAGAACTTAAGCCATACCACGTTATCCCCTCCAAAATTGATCTTTCGAAGGATTTTGTTATGCAGCTTCAAAACGGATCAGAGATTAGGAGAAAAAGGAATAGGAATATTCCTGTAGGGGATACGCCGAGTTTGATTACTCAGGCGAATATTGATCTGGTTCGTTCTGATTGCAAATTAGGCCCCGAGGTGAGGGTTGGCCCCACCTCCGAGAGCCGAGTGTGCGATCGAGTAGAAGGGTGCTCCTTAGTTTTCAATTATCCTTTCACAATTGGTTTTTCTCTTCCTATCCCTGAGGTGTTGGAAACTTTTTGCCGTACCTACCAATTATATATGGCCCAGATTGGACCTGGGATATGGAGGCGCGTTCAATGCCTTGAATTTTTTAGCAAGTTAGCAGGGGTCCCTTTCACCCTTGATCATATTTTGTACCTATTTTCTCCCACCCTTCACAAGGACAGAGTTGTTCAGCTCAACAAGCGGGGCTCGTACTTGCTGGTCATGAAGAGTGAGGATCTCGAGGACCGTGGGTGGAACGAGCGCTTTGTCCTCCTGCCTACTGACCTTCTGTCTTCGAAGCCCGATTTCCCCGAGCGGTGGAATCGAGCACGTGAGTGTTTCTTTTCTTTGTTTACTTTTGCTTTACTTTTTCCTTTTTTGACTCTACGTTCCTGTCTTTTTAGCTGAGGCGGTCCCAATTATTCATCCAAAGAAATTGACTCAATGGGTTCAGGCTATTATCGATGCCAAACCTAGGCCAGAGAGGTCGTGGATTGTTTTGGCCACTTTGGATGAGAATCAATGGGCATGCAAACGGCATAGTGAGTTATTCTTTCATCCAATTTTAAATTTGGTCTAGCCTTTTCGAGGGCGGGTGCTTCGGTGTCTCATTGTTCGTTCTTTATTGTAGGGCTCCCCAAGAGGGCGATCACCACACCGAAGGAGAGAAAATGAAAGAAGGAAAGAAAGGATAAGAAGGAGGAAGTTCCCGAGGTTGGAGATGCCTTGAGTGCCCTTCAAGATTTGATTGGAAACCTTTCGAAGGGAAAAGGTGAAAAAGGAAAAGAAGAGGAGAAGAAAAGGACAGCTCCCGAGGGGTCACCGGACCTTGGGGCCAAAACAGGTCGACTATCTTTCCTCTTGATTTTACCTTTTGTTTCTTCCTTAATCAGTTTATTTCTCTCTCTTTTCAGTTTTGAAAAAGAAAGAGTTATCTTTGGGAAAAACTCCGGAAGCAAAACGGGCTAGATTAGAGCCTGTCCCTTTCCCCGAGCTCACTCCTACCGATGGGGCAGAGAAAAGTCGGGAAGAAGTTGTGGTTCCCTCCACTTATGAGCCTGAACTGGTTCAAGTTGTTGATAAAGACATGAGGGTCATTCAACCTCCGTCTATGGCGACAACGGATGCGGATGATGCTCAGCCATCTCGAGTGGGAGATAAGACTCCTCGAGCTGCTTCCGAGCCTGCTCGTGATACATCTTCTTGGAGACAGTTCCGTTATATTGAGATTCCTTCCGAGCTCTGTCTCTTAGATGGCGATATCCAGGTCCCGATCAGCCTCTATGAACTCTTTGGCCCTAAGGAACGCGATCGCTCTAAGGAATCCACATTTCTGATTTGATGGCTGATGCTGCTCAGCACGCCATTCATGTACGCTCCTTTCAATTTTTCCCTTTTAGCTTTGTGTTTGTTTCCTTCCCTGACCTTTTGGACTTTTCCTTTGTAGTGTTACATTAATTCTATCAGGGTTGCCGAGATTGAATGCAGTCAAGATGGAAATTTTTGGCAGTTGAATGCAGGATGGAGGCGAGAGCGAGCGGGTCTCGAGGCCCAAGTGAGTGGTCTTGAGAAGGAGTTAATGAATGCGAGGCTCGAGTTGGAACAAGCTAAAACTGGTGCCAACAAGTCTGACCTCGAGATGATCAAAGCCCTCAAGGCTATATCCGTCGTTGAGGAGAGGATGACCCATTTGAAGGAACTTTGTGACGCCGAGCTGAAGAGGGTAAGAGACGCAGCTCAGTCAGCTATTAATGAGATGGCCAAGAAAATCCATGCCGACTTGAAGCAAAAGTTGCTTAAGTTGAATGAGATGGCTGGGGAGAAAGAGCAGTTGGCAAAGGAGAGAGATCAGCTCGAGAGCAAAATTAAGTTTTTAAGAAGCAAAGTTGACTCTTTCTCCTCGAGGCAGGGAATGAGGAGGACTTGGGCGAAAGTTGATAAGAACTGGGCCGTTATTCAGACGAGGCTGAAGACTCTGAAGGAGTGCCATTGCGGGGTTAATCTCGATGTTGAGATCGCCAAGGCTGAAAATGATGCCGACGTGGCCCAGAAGCTGATGGAAAATCTCCCTTCGAGCAGCGAGAGCTCGGATGAGAAAGGTGATGACTCCGAGGTGAAGGCTTAGAGTAGTGCTTTTGCTTCTTTTTTGTTTATATTATGTTAAGGCCTTCGTGCCTCTTATTTTGTAAATACTTGGGCCTCTAAGAAATTCCATTTGTGGAAATATTTGAGTTTGCTTGCAAGACTTTTTTGTACCTTTCATTGTTTCGAGCTAGCTTAGGACGACGTCTCACCCTCGAGCAGTAGGCTTAACCTACGATTAGCTATGCATATCAAATGAGAATAAAAAGATGTTGAATCCAAGGTTATTTTATTGATCAGATACGCCTGCATGCTTTTATTACAATAAATGCCTGGTTGTAATAGGACTTAGATAAAGAAGCTGTAAGATCAGAATAGCATGAATTTATTTGAGCAAGTCCCCAAAGGTGATCCTTGGCGAGGCAACTGCTCGTTTCTCGAGGGCTTTGCCTAGTGAATTCTTCGATTGTCGAGTCTTCGCTTGTTGTTATTTTCTTGGCCCGATCGGGGCGACTGTGCTCTTCATTGCGATTGAATAACATTCTCGTGCTATTCGCTGCTCTCCTCGAATGGGTTTTACTCCCATGGAGTCGGAAACTTGATCACTTGATGCAGGGTTGATGGCACAGCCTCAATTTTGTGGATCCAAGGCCTTCCAAGGATGACGTTGTAGGCCATATCCTCGGCGATCACTTGGAAGGTGGTTTGCTTGTTTACTCCTTCTGCAGTAGTTGCTAGGGTTAGTTCCCCCAAAGTCTTTTCAATGGAATTATTGAACCCTATCAATATGGTTGCCTTTGGAACGAATAGGTCCTTCAACCACATCTTCTTGATTGCTCCAAAGTTGATGATGTTCACCGAGCTGCTAGGATCAACTAGAGCTCGTTTCACATCACAGTCATTGATCCTGAGCGTGATCACTAGCGCGTCATGATGAGGGAACATCATCCCAGCACAATTTTCTTTGTTGAACATCATCTCTTTGCTTGACTCACCAGCTCTTTTTCTCTTCTCTGCGGTACTGGATGATTTTGCAATTTTCTTTGCAGCGGTAAAGTTTATTCCATTTACCCCCGAGTCCTCAGTGATGACATTCACTACCCTCTTTAGTGACTATGTTCGGGGTGGTTGCTCTTATCTTCTATTCTTCGAGTAGTTGTGTTTTCCTTTCTCTGTCAGATACTCTGCTAGCACCCCTTTCTTGAGCAGATGAGCCACATCGAGACATAAAGCTTTACAATCTTCAGTTGCGCCCCCGTAGTCTGTGTGAAATTCACAATATTGAGTTTGGTCTCTTTTTCTCGAGGGTGTTCTCACGTCTTTGGGTAATCTCACACCTTGGCTACTTATCCTTTTGATCGCATTCACCAGCTCGGAGGTTGATATGTTGAAATTATACTCGGAAATTCGAGGCAAATCTTTCTCCTTGGGTAACAGACACGGGCCTAAGGATTTTTGGTAGGAGGATGATCTAGATTTTCCTCCAAGTCTCTGGCTCATGTGTTGATGCCCTCCGAGGCGTCGACTTATGTGCTGCTTTTGAGCTCCGTAGTACTGTTCGTATCGATTCTTTGAATTTCCTCGTGGCGCATCGGCGCTTCGAGAGGACTCAGATCGACCTCTGTAGGAATGACCTCATCCTGTCCTTCTCCACTCTGCTTCCTCAAGCCTGATCTTTGTTGTGGCTCGATCATGCAATTCATCCTAAGTTCAAGCTTGCCACTGCTGGAGCTCTTTCTTTAACTCAGCTGCAGCCTCTAAATTACCCACATTCAGGTTCTTTTCGAAGGCCATGACTGCCAAACTGTCATCCATCTTTGGCAGGTCCATCCTCTCGGCTTGAAAGCGCTCGAGGAAGTCCTTGATAGGCTCGAGGTACCCTTGTTTTACGTCAAAGATATCTTCTTTTCTTTTGAGGATCTTTTGGGTCCCAGTATGAGCTTTAATGAAAATATCTGCCAATTCGTCGAAGCTGGAAATAGACTCGGAAGGGAGGAGCATGTACCAACATAATGCCCCTTTTTCCAAGGTGTCGGTGAATTTTTTAAAGAACATGGATTCTTTTTCAATTGGGGTTAAATCGTTGCTCTTAACCATGGCCATATATTTTGTAGTATGGTCAACTGGGTCCGTAGTCCCGTCGTACTTCTTCAAAATTTGCAATTTGAAATATTTTGGGATGGGTGCTAGTGCAGCTTCAGGCTTGAAGGGTAGTTGGCGGCATTTTTCGATGTCCAGTACTCGTTGGAGTTTGCGGACTCCTAGCACGTTTTCGAACCGGTTTTCCATGCTAGCCTCGAACTTCTTCTTTCACTTTTCGAAGTCGGACACGACGCTTGTTTGAGAAATTGTGGGGGCTGCAGTCCCCGAGACCCCAGACATGATCCCGTTTTGGGAGACCTCCTATGTTGGTTCCGACAGGAGTAGTGTTGGTGTTTCCTCCATTAAACATCAAGGAGGGAAAATCACCGAGGGTGTGATGGACTCTTCCATTCCCAGCGAGAGCTTGCAAAGAGCTCTGAAATTGCTCATTAAATTGAGCCTGCGCGACAGCTTGACCGGCGGTCTGTTCTCGCTTTTGCTGTAGCGAGTTTACCATGAACTGTTGGAAGGGGTCACCAGAATTTTAGGAGGTTGGATTGGCTGATAATGCTCCTACGGGGGGTGTCAGACAGATCGGCGGAGTGGATCCGTTTGGGGGCGTTAACCCAACCAACGGAGCTGAATTGTTCGTTGGGTTGGGGCTAACGGGCGGTGTTGAGCCAATGGGGTTTATTGGGAGTCCACCATTGGTCTCGGTGGTACCCACTCTCTGATCTGGCACTTGGATAGTCATGTTATTATTTACAGTATCTGACATTTTGTTTTTTGTGGAAAGTTGAAACTACAGACTTCGGAACAAATGTTATTACCAGGTCCCCACAGACGACGCCAATTTGTGTTGGCCTAAATCGGAATAGGACAACAAATCGAATTTGTATTGGGTTTGACTGATAATTTGCTTGTATCGAAGTGATACTCGAACTAAAGTTAAATTTGAACTAGATGAAAGGCTTGAAAAAGTAAATGAGGCAGTGAATAAGCTAAATATCAAACGAGATAGTGAACAAAAAGTAAAGTTGAATCTTGTATTGTTTTTTCTTTTCGTTTACAAATGAAACTTATTTATAATCAGGGAAAAGAATGACGTTATAAATGTCATAATTGTGCATTTATGGCCATTGCTCCGCGTTTTGTCGTGGTAGACTCACGATATTCCCCTTAAATGCTAGAGCAACGGTCGACGGTTATAAAGATCAGGCCTCGTCTGACGAGGCGTCGTTTCCGCTCGGGATCATGTTGTTACGGAGTTTTCTCTGAGCTCGACACTTCGAGCTCGCTTCCCCTCATTTTCTGAGATGATTTCCCGAGGCGAAGAATCATGTAACCTCTCCTCGTGAGTTTGCCTTATGGAGTGGACTTCGTGTTATGCTTCGGGGTCTTGCTCGAGACCTCAGTGATTTTTCATCCAATACAGATGCAATCTGGTTCTGTTTCTTCAATTGAATGAGACTGTGCATTCTTGAAAAGAGCCACCGCTTAATTTATTTTGACATTCATTTTGACTCATCCTTTAGAAAGGAAGGTCTATCTAATAACCTCGGTTTATTTTGACATTCATTTTGACTCATCCTTTAGAAAGGAAGGTCTATCTAATAACCTCGTTGCTTGAAATTGTATTGTGTTTTACCTTCAGGGGTCATTTGATACGTTGAAAGTTTATACATGAATTATAATACATAAGTTATTAATGCATGGATTAATAATATATGGATTATTTTTTATTTGGTGTTTGGTATATTGCAATAAAATTGGAAATGTAAGTTATAATTTAGAATATTTAATTTATTTTTAAGTTAAAAAGAAATGAGTTTACAATTATGCCCTTTGGTGCTTGACTTTAATTGGTTTCTAGGAAAGAGAGAAGGATAATTTTGTCTGTTTGCTCCTTTATCCATGTATAACTAATACATGAATTAGTTCTCCCACATAGAATGTTGGATAAAATAATACCCAAATTGATGTATAAGTTAGTAAATGGATAGTTATTACATGAATAAAAAAGTAATTAAAGAAAAGAATAGACAATGGATAACTTTATACCATGACTAATTAGTCAAATCCCCATACCAAACATCCCCTCAAACTCAATAACAAAATAATATTCATATTCTGTCAATTTTGATACATTCCCTTTTAGTTTTGATAGCAATCTTCATCTTGGTTCTTGAAAATTTTGGTAGTATTATTATTATTTTTCTTTTAGTTTATAAATGGCGGACGCTCAAGAAAATAGAGAAAAAAGGGTCTTTCAATGCAAATGAATGATATTACATAGATTCATGAACAGAAATAATTGTAATGGGCAATTGGAACAGATTTTCAATGAGAATTGAGGAGGAAGAAGATAATATAGAGTTGCGTTTGGACTTTATTGAGTTAAAATGGGTTATTAAACAAACATTTGGGTCGGATAAATTCGATGGGTTGGGGTTGGATTTTATTGAGTTAAAATGGGTCATTACTCGGATGGGTGTCACGTGGCAAGGTTGAGGCTGGGCTCGTTGCTCCATCAAAAATAGGGGTAAATTTGTGAGTTTCGCTAACGGCAAGGACTAGAATCTACAAAAAATATAACGGAGGTTGACGTGAACTAATTTCTGATAATGCAGGGGGTCGTGAACTAATTTTTGATAATGCAGGGGTAGATCTAACCCTTTTTCGCTACATTTTGTCCCTGGAGTAAAATTTTGGTATTGCTTCTAACTCAATTTCTACTTTCCTTTTTAATTTGAACGAAAACAAAAACAATG
Source organism: Petunia secreta (assembly GCA_029990175.1). Lineage (NCBI taxonomy): Eukaryota > Viridiplantae > Streptophyta > Magnoliopsida > Solanales > Solanaceae > Petunia > Petunia secreta. Next base: position 18,260,166 of record JARKIP010000038.1, on the reverse strand, counting down.
TACTCATTGCTAAGGTCATGGACATTGAATGAAATAAAACACTACGCTCCTTGAAAAGTTATGGGATTCTGATAAAAATTCAGGAATTTTGAACTAACATTCAAAAAAAATTACTGAAATTTAGTTCAAAGTTTCAGAAAATTTTCTGGGTTTAGTTGAAAGTCCCAAGAAATATTTTAAAATTTTTAGTGGCTATTCCTTTAAAACCTAGACTGTATATTTAAATAGTAATTATTTCTCTAAAACGTTACAAGTGCAGGTTGTTCCTCATTCAACATCGTAAAAAGTGGCTACCATGCTAAATTTTGCAATTAGCCAGATAGCCACTTATTTAAGTTCTAATCAACCTATGACCAGTATTTTTACGATCTTTTTTAGATAAATAGCCATATATGCTGAAACCCTATATTTTTTTAGCTGATCAAAACATCATTACAAAATACTTAAATTTGAAGTGAAAATACCTAATTTCGTTAAAAATGTAAAATTCTCAACTTATGTTTGTTCAGAGAAATTCAATAACCTTAACTTAAAAATTTAGTGTTTTATACAAAGATTTTGAGTTGAAGTTCATGAATGTTTCTGAATTTAAGCGGATGCAACTGTTCTTTTAAAAAAACAAACGTTGGCTCTTCAATCATTCTTCATACACAAGAATCAAAATTCTCGCCAAAACTCAATGTAAAAATTTGGCCTCGTAGTCTGTTTGCACCGCGTTAAATGAAAGCTAGTCAGCGTTTCAAAATTTTTAGAAAATTAGCCAGAACATAGAAATATGGAAAAATTCTAGTTCTAACCTGAACTACAATTTTCGAAAGCCTAGTATTTTTTTACTGAAATAACTAAATATGAAGTCCCAGTAAAAAATACTGGGACTTAAAATATGAAGTTGCAGAAAAATTTTCTGAAACTTTGAAGTAAAGTTCAAATGTTTATTGGAGTTCTGTTGAAATTCTCAGATGTTTGTATTGTGGCTAGTCTATAAAAAATATGTATTTTTAATTTCTGGTTATTTTTCTAGAAGTTTATAATTGGTGGCTGATTTTTTTCTAAGTGGTGCGAATTTCACAAACTCAATGAGTACACAACTTCATGAAAATGTGACATAACGACCTTTCAGAGTGCTAATCGGAGAAAAAGTAAGCATTTTCAAATTAATTAAAAAAGCTAGAATTTAAAACGTTGTGTGAAAATAGCCACTCGTACTCTAGAAAAAAAAATTCTGTACTTTGAAGCAAAAGAATCTTGAATTTCAACATAAAGTCATGGAATTTTGAAGTGAATTTTATGATAAATTTTATTAACTTCAAGATTTTTTAACCTCAACTTCATTATTAGCTCCATCAAGCTATTATGTGGACAAAGTTGGTTCGTTGCCAACCTAATGTCACTAAACTGGTATCAGCTCGGCCCATGACCGTAGGAGGCGGATATAATAAGGAAATATTTGTTGACATTACTGAATAAGAAACTAAGAAAATACTATTTTCAAGAGATGGTTTTAATGCTCTATTCTTTAAGAAATCAGGGGAGATTCTGAAAGAGGATGTATGCAAAGATATCCAAGAATTTTTCGTCAAATGGAAGTAGATGATGTTGTTAACAATACTATGATCACATTAATTCCTAAAATCTCCCACCCCATGTTAAAGACTACATGCCTATAGCTTGTTGTTCTGTGCCTCAACCATGAATTAGTTAGAGGCTACACCAGGACAAACATACCACCTAGATGTATGATCAAGGAAGACTTATAAGAAGCATATGACTATGTTAAATGGTGCTTTATTGAGAAAATGCTAAAGGCTCTTAGTTTCCCTAAGAAGATGGTTGAGTGGATCATAAACCGCATCACTACAGTTAGCTATATTTGTTTAACCTAGATCCGATTTTAGGCCAATTAACAATTAAATTTATATTTGCGGAGTCACGATCAATAGTTGAGATTAAGGATTTGTACGGCGAAACAAACGATATCAGTATAAAACATCAAAAGTGAAGCATAAACGAAAACAAAGAGAGGCGAACGTATCGTATCCTTTTTCTCCGGGGGGAGTTGGTCGATGTCCACACTTTGAATAATCCAATCGCTCAAAATAGTAGTAAGAACAAAGAGTATATCTGAACGAGAGAGCGTATTTTTATTGATAATGTAGACAGGAAGTAAAAGTTGTTACAGTTGGTTAAGAGAAACGTTATTTATAGGCCTGAGAGGCGCCCGTTGGGGTTGTACTAGCCGTTGGGTGAAGAACCGTCTGGATGAGTAACCGTCAGGCACCCATTCAGCGAAGTTGTAACCGCCGGGCTGCAGTGATTGTCATAATGATCATTTAATGAATCATCGCGTACGATAATCCTATCAACCGCCCGTTTAAACCATGCTGACTGTTGAGATGTTCTGTAACTTCCCTGAGTCTGCCCGTGGGAGACGTCTGTCCGGTGAATGTCTGTCCGTGCCACGTGGAGGACACGTGTCGTTTTTCTGAGTCTAGTCAGCTTTTATCCAATACAGATAGTCCCCGCACTTCTCGAGCAGAGTATCTGTTCGAGGAGTGGATATGGATTTTGGCTGGAGTTCCTTGAATTTTTTATCTCCATATGATGTAATCCCGATGACGTATGAATCCTATCAGATAAGTGACAAGCCCTCATGTCGTGCGCATTAAATGCGCCGTATGAAAAAGTAACCGCAGCTGGCACGCCTGCGGAATTGCAGGTTACTCTGAAGTGACTGCTGCGTATCCCAAGGGTAAAGAGCAATGATTTTGACCGTCTCAGCCACGTGCGCACGTCGCCTTTTGATTGCGAGGTGACCGCTGCTCTTCAGAATAATGATGGCACTATAAAGTTTTGATTAGCCCTATTTTCTCCTTTGACGGCCAGATCTGGTCGTAAGTTACCCGATAACCTCCACGTGTTTTTTAGAGAAGTTGGGGATCTGAATCTTGGTTCCTATAAATAGGAATTCATTTGACGAGAATCCTTTTACTTGCTTCTATTTCCTCTGCGTTGTTCCCTGAAAAATCTCTGAATTAGCTTTTGATTTTCTCTTGACAACTTCACTCTTTCCTTGTAATCATGTCTTCAAGATCTAGGAGAAATCAGAGTTCCGATATTGCTGGTAGCTCGACGACCACTCCTAGGCCGCGGGCTGCTCAAGCCACTGCTGCGGAAATAATCCCCAAGAAATGGGGTGAACTTGAGGCGGACTGTAACATCAAGTCCTTCCATAACAGGGAGGGAGATACGCGCAACTGGCCGGCGTATAGGTTTAAGTCGGGGATCACGAAGGAGGTGATCCCTCATGTGAGGTTGGACTGCAATTGGGGCGATGAAATCCCTCTCTCGCCGGTCTCTGAAGAAGAGAATATTACTTCCTACAGGGCTGGGTGGACAGCTATGGGCACCTACCCTTTCACGGTAGGATGTAGGCTGCCCCTGCACCCTGTGTTAGAGAGGCTTTGTAGGGAATACCTTCTCTGCCCGGGGCAATTGAGCCCCAGCATATTTAGGACGGTTACACTCTTGGATTGGTTTGCGACAGAAACCGATCAGTCTTTTGAGTACAAGCATTTTATTTCTTTGTACAGTATTCAGATTTTTAAGGATGGCTATGTAAATGCCAGGATGCGCGGAAGTAAAGGCTTGGTGCGCAGTTCTGAGGATACCAGTGACCGAGGCTGGGTGCACCGGTATCTGTTCGTGCCCTCCTCGGCTTTAACTTTTGCCGACAAGACATACCTTCCAGAAGTCTGGAATAAGACGCGTAAGTCCCCGAGTCTTTTTTGTATTCTCCTTCCATCTTCATCTAACCTTTGTTCAATTTCTTCGTGCAGCGGCCAAGCAACCTTACGACGGGTTCATATCTGTTAATGAACTGACGGCGTGGGTTGAGCCGATTTTGGAGAAATTTGGGCCAGAGAAAAGAGAATGGGCGTATTTTGCTTCTCTCAATAGTTTGACTGTGAAACACCACGGTGAGGATATTTCTGTCTCCCCGATAATTCTCCTTTCTTGAACCCTTCTTATGTCTGACCGTTTCATTTTTGTTGCAGGTTTGGGCACTTCGGGAGATTTCTTCCCCGCGCCCAGTAAATTAGTGATCTCACCAGGGAAAAGGACCTTCTTTTCGAAGAGAAAGAAGGGTTCACACGCTCTACCCAGGGTTTGGAGAGATTGCTTGAGGACTGTCGAACTTCTTTGAGCAGGGCTAATGAAGATCGTGCGTCCCTTGAGATGAATCTGCAGAGAGCCAGTGAAGGAGCTGTCAAGGCCAGGGCTGATCTCCAGGCTGCCAAAGATCAGGTCGCTCAATTAACGAGTGCTTAGACCGCATTAACCAAGGATATGGCCAACCTGCGTGATCAGTCCGAAATCAAAGCCAAGCTCGCTGCTCTTGAAGCCAAGCGCATATTGCTCGTGCAGATTCAGACCGGACAAGTCAATGTCGAGGAGATGCTGCAAACCACAAAGGGCGCTGTTTGCAGAATAAGACAAGCATTGAATCTCTCTCCTGAGGAGTCTGAAGGCGAAGACGAAGATGAAGATGAATATGAGGATGAAGATGAAATTTCGGGGGACGAAGACAGAACTGACGGAGCTGGTGCGTCGAGCTCTGGTCGTAGCCCCAAATGTTGATGACCCTTCTCAATCTGTGATTGGAGTACTTTTATTTTTTTATTGTCTGGCGAGAGCCGGGCTTGCTTGTTGATGGACAGAAGTCTTAGTAAAGACTTTCTGGTCCTTGGCCGGTTTGTTTGGCCTTTTGAACACTCTGAAAAATTCTGTCAGCCATATTCGGCACTTTACCAACTTATGTATATATGCTGTTTTAGATTTATTCAGTGACTATGTTTAGTTTGAATTTTCGATCCTTTTCTATGCATACGCTGTGGCTTTCGTGCCTTATGACCGGGAGTTACTTTTCTTGGACCTTGAACTTTATTGAGCTCGTATTTTCACAAGTCTGCCCGAATGTTTCTAACTTAGCCTTTCATTAGAAAAAGGGGCGTAAGTTATAAGTAGTTTGACCGAATTGTGGTCGTTTAGAGTTTTAGCCGAATCGTTGCTCTGTGCGTACAACTTTGCTTGTCATTTCGATAGTTGAAAGTTGTTGCACGGCTTTGTAGATTGGCTCTGGCCGAGTTGTTGGCCTTGTGATCGACTTCTCTTATTTTCGTGGAAGCCTTGTCACCTGAGGGTTTTGTTCCGTGAATGACTTCTCTTATTTGTCGTGGAAGTCTTATCACATAAAAATTTTGAAATTTTACTGCCTTTCGATAAGGTCTTTTGCCATAAGGTCTTTTGCCTGTATGAAGGTCTTATCTGGCCTACAGGGCCCGCACCACCCCCCCTTGTTTTCATGTTAGAACATGTAAAGTGATAGTATGAAAAGAGTTGTCGGTGAGTCGTATATTGAACACATATAACCAAACGAGGAGTATGTCCGTTGTGGGATTCGAACCCACAGCCGCGAAGTTGAAAATCTTCGAGCTCTGCCAGTTGAGCTAAACGGATCTGACCTTGTTCAGGTCGTTAGTACCATTTAGAGGGAATAAATAGTAAGGAACTTTATGTAAAAAAGGTGAGTGCAGGGTAACCAACCGTTTTTACCACCTAGAATTGATACCTTTTGAGGTGAACCACATTCCAACTGTTCGGGATAATCGAACCATCTGGATGCGCCAAGCGGTAAGACCCCTTGCCGACCGAAGCAACCACTTTGTAGGGTCCTTCCCAGTTAGGGCCAAGTTTCCCCGAATTTGTCTCTTGTGTGCTCTGGGAAACTTTTCTGAGTACAAAATCCCCGACTTGGAAGTTTCGTACGCGCAGTCCCCGATTGTAGTATTTTTCGATTCGTTCTTTTTGGGCAACCACTCGTACGAGGGCCAGTTCTCTGCGTTCTTCGAGAAGATCCAGTTCCTCGGACAGGTTAACTGAGTTTGACTCCTCCATGGCATGCGCATATCGCAGGCTGGGTTCTCCTATGTCGACCGGGATCAGAGCGTCTGCGCCATATACCAATGAGTACGGAGTCTCTCCGGTACTCATTTTTACTGTGGTGCGATAAGCCCACAGTACTCCAGGTAACTCTTCTACCCAACATCCCTTTGCCTGCTCGAGGCGCTTTTTAAGAGATTCAACGATGATCTTGTTGGTAGATTCGGCCTGCCCGTTGGCGACAGGATGATATGGTGAGGAAGTGATCCTTTTAATGTGTAAGTCGTCAAGGAACCTAGTCACCTTCTGGCCGATGAACTGCGGGCCATTGTCCATGACTATTTCCTTGGGTGCTCCGAAACGACATACGACAAAGCGCCAGAGAAAATCGACAACCTCTGTTTGTCGTATCCTAGAATATGCCGCGGCATCGACCCACTTTGTGAAATAATCAGTTATGATCAGTAAGAAACGCATCCCCCGTGGTGCCGTGGTAAGGGGACCGACAATGTCCATTCCCCATTTCATGAAGGGCCACGGGGAGACTATTGAATGCAATGGCTCGGCTGGCTGATGAAGAAGATGGGCAAACCTCTGGCATTTGTCACATTTCTTGACAAAATCATTCGCATCTTTCTCCATTTTGTCCTAATAATAACCTGCACGTATCAACTTTCGGGTCAAGGCCTTACCTCCGGAATGATTTCCGCAACAGCCTTCATGGACTTATCTCATCACATAATTAGTCTGATTCGGTCCAAGACATTTTGCGATGGGACCCGCGAACATCTTCCGGTACAGTTCGCCATTGAGGGTGGTGTATCGGGCAGCTTTTACTCGGAGTTTTCGAGCAGCCTTTGCATCTGCGGGCAGAGTCCCGTGGATAAGATAGTTTGTTATCTCGTTCCTCCAGTCCCAAGTAGTGCTGACAGTGTTGACTTCGAACTTTTCCCTGTCCATGGTCGTGTAGAGAAGTTGAACGATAGCCGAAGAGCCAGGTGCGCCTACTTCTGCAACTGATCCCATGTTTGCGAGAGCATCCGCTTCGTGATTCTCTTCCCGTGGAATCTGAATGCCTCCCAGTCGTCGAACTGTGCCAAGAGTTCTTTCACTCGGCCGAGGTACGCCTGCATCCTGGGTTCTCGTGCAACGAAACCTCCATTGATTTGATTGACCACTAACTGAGAATCGCTTTTTAACTTGACTATGGTTGCCCCATAGTTCCGTGCCAGTTCTAATCCTGCAATAACGACCTCATACTCGGCCTCATTGTTAGTAATGAAAGGGCACTTGATAGTTTGCCTTACCGTCTCCCCGGATGGAGCAACGAGGACCAGGCCGAGTCCTGACCCTTTCACATTCGAGGAACCGTCCGTATGGAGGACCCAAGTGCCTGGAGCCTGCCCTGCATAGAGAATGACTTCCTTTTCTGCTTCAGGGTATACATTCAAACTGAAATCTTCCACGAAGTCTGCCAAGACTTGTGACTTTATCGCTACTCTAGGCTGATAAGTGATATCAAATTCGGATAGTTCTATAGCCCATTTTACCAACCTTCCTGAGAACTCTGGTTTGTGCAGAACATTTCGTAAAGGAAAAGTAGTAACCACAACTATCGTATGGCTTTGAAAGTATGGACGTAACTTTCAAGCAGCAGTTACTAGAGCTAACGCCAACTTTTCTAAAGGTTGATAGCGGGTTTCTGCATCAATTAGAGCTTTGCTAACATAGTAGATAGGAAGTTGTTTACCTTTTTCTTCTCGAACTAGCACAGCGCTTACCGATGACTCTGATACTGCCAGATAAATTAGCAATTGTTCGCCTTCCACAGGTGTGGTAAGTAGTGGAGGACTGGATAGGTATTTCTTTAGATCCCTCAACGCCTGCAGACATTCGGGAGTCTATTCGAACTCCTTGTTTTGCTTTAAGGCATCGAAGAAACTTTTGCAACGATCAGATGATCGGGAGATGAATCTGCGTAAAGCAGCTACTCTCCTCGTCAGTCTCATGACCTCTTTCCTGTCACGAAGTACATCTGGGATTGACTCGATAGCTTTAATCTGAGCGGGATTGACTTTAATGCCTCGCTGAGAGACGATGAACCCCAGAAATTTTCCCGATCCGACTCCGAAAGCGCATTTCTCCGGGTTCAATTTCATGTTATATTGATCCAAAATTCGGAAAGCTTCTTTCAGATGCGCCGGATGGTCTTCTGCTCGTTTGGATATTATTAGCATGTCATCAATGTACACTTCCATAGTCTTCCCGATATGGTCGTGGAACATTCGATTGACCAGACGCTGATAGGTTGCACCTGCGTTTTTTAATCCAAATGGCATAACTTTATAGCAATACGTACCTCGACAGGTTATGAATGCCGTTGTTTCTTGGTCTCCAGGGTCCATCAGTATCTGGTTGTATCCGGAGTACGCGTCCAGGAAGGTTAACACCTCATGCCCGGCCGTGCCATCGATTAGTTGATCTATCCTGGGAAGGGGATATGAATCCTTCGGATAGGCTTTGTTCAGATCTGTGAAGTCAATGCAGACCCGCTACTTGCCGTTCTTTTTAGGTACGACAACCACGTTGGCTAACCAGTCCGGGTATTTGACTTCACGTACCGAACCGATCTTTAACAGGCGATCGACTTCGTCATTGATTACCTGATTTCGGAAAGCTCCTTGTTGGCGCGTCTTCTGTTTCACCGGGCGGTGGTATGGATCAACGTGCAACCTGTGAGTAATGATGTCAGGAGAAATACCTGTCATGTCTGCATGCGACCAGGCGAATGTTGTATGCCGCTCTTTGAGGAATTGCAGGATATCTCCCCGCAGGCGTTCGCTCAATTCAGTTCCCAAATACACCTTTCGTTCCGGTTTATCATTGAACAGCTCTTCGGGTTCCAGGGCTTCTACTGTTGGCATGTGGTTTTCTTTCTCATCCATCTTGGCGATGAACTCCGGGACTTCGTACTTAACCTCCTCAGGTGTAGCATTCGGCCCCGGGTGCTGTAATTGTTATTTGCTTTCCTCGGGTAGTTTGAGGGCTACCGAGTAACAGTCTCGTGCGGTGTGTTGCTCTCCTCGGACTTCACGTATTCCCCACTCGGATGGGAATTTCAACACCTGGTGATAGGTAGAAGGGACAACCTGCATGTCGTGGATCCACGGTATTCCCAAAATGATGTTGTAGGCTAGATCAGCATCGACAACATGGAAAGTCGTCTCCTTTGCTACCCCCTCAGCTAGAGTCGTCAAGGTAATTTCCCCGAGAGTCTTTTCGCTCGAATTGTTGAAACCGGAGAGAACTCGAGATATTGGCACGATCTTATCTGCTAGCTGCATTTCAACTACGACTCGCGACTGGATAATATTTGCAGAGCTGCCCGCATCGATGAGTACTCTCTTCACGTCGAACTCCGCTACTCGCAACGTTATGACTAACGCATCGGCATGCTGAAACTGTGATCCATCAGCATCGGATTCCTGAAAGGTGATTACTCCTTCTGACCGGGGACGCTTGTTGTTTGTAATGGATACCTTTGCATACTTCTTTGCCGTGAAGGTGACCGAATCTACCTCGATCCCACCCGAAATAACGTTGACCGTTCGTTTTGGGGAGGATGCTCGTGGTGGACCAGGTTTGTTCTGTTGAGCCTTCGCGTGAGTTTGCTTTCCCTTCTCGGTCAGGAACTCCTTCAAGAATCCCTGTTTCAACAAATGGGCGATTTCATACCTTAAGGCCTTGCAATCTTCGGTGGTGTGCCCGTGGTCTTGGTGAAATTCGCAGTATAGGTCTTTGCTTCGTTTGCTGGGATCAGTCTTCATGTCCTTTGGCCACTAGACCTTTTCTCCCATGCCCTTGAGTACCGCCATGACCTCCGACATTTCAACGTTGAAGCTTGGCAGGCTTGGAATTCCATGGGAACTTGATCCATGATTCTCCTTTCGAGATAGACCCCTATTGGTGTTGCGGCTGCGTCCTTTGGAGTTGTTACGCGATTGGTCAGGGTATGGCTCGTACCGCGTGCCTGATCTCTCCGTTTCTACCTTTCCACCAGATCCACCGCTGCGAGGCTGAGTCCTTCCCCGAGCGCCTGCTCCGATCAGTTTATCTTCATTGATACGCAGTTTGGAATTGTAGCGATTGTAGACGTCTGACCAACTGGCTGCTGGGAACTCGCGAAGAGACTCGTAAAGCCTTCGTGTGGCCTCTGAGCTCCTAACATCCATGCTGTTGGTGAACGCGATTGCCGCCCACCTATCTGGCACTTTGGGGAGCATCATACGTTCTCTCTGGAACCGATCCACGTACTTTCGGAGTGACTCGTCGGGTCTCTGCTTAATTTCAAAGATATCTTCTACCCGGGTCTCCGTCTTCTGGGCACCTGTGTGCGCCTTCACGAATAATTCAGCCATCTCTGCGAAGGATCCAATGGAGTTGGGTGGCAACATTGAATACCATCGCAGGGCCTCATCTGCCAGGGTCTCTACGAACTTCTTCAATTGCACAGATTCGATCTCCTCGTCGGTGAGATCACTGGCTTTTATGAAATTACTAAACATCATAAGGTGATCGTTGGGATCAGATGTTCTGCGATACCTTGGAATATTTGGCATTTTGAACGTTTTAGGTATCGCTTTTGGGGCTGCCTCTTTCTTCCAGGGCCGCTGTGAATAACGCTGGACGTCAACTTTCTTCAGCGTAGGTGGGGCGCCTGGTATCTGATCTATTCTCTCGTAAAGATCCTTTTGAAGTGCTTCTTGACTTTCTTTGAATTGCTTGGTGAGAGCTTCTACGACAAGGCTCATATCTACAGGTGCCGTAGATCCCCCGTTCGGGTTCTGATTGGCTTGAGTCGCCGGATCTGCAGTGCCACTACCGTTGTTACGCTCTTCTCCTTGTCTCGAAGTATGTGAAGAGGGTGCATTGGGATTAGGCGCCGCAGCGTCAGCCCCTGCGGTTGAAAGATTGCTTCTCCGGATAGAGGTTAGTGCTTCGTTGATTCCCCGGTTCACTTCTGCCTGTTGCTGCATAAAATCAAAAAGTGTTTTTTGCAGATTCCCTCGGCCAGGGGAGAGACTCCTATGTCGTCGTCTCCTGGGTGGAGTAGTGCTCTGAGAGCGCCTACGCCTGTTTTGCCTGACCTGTCCTTGGGAAGATTGTTGCTGCCCATCGGACGAATAATCGGGAGAGTATTCAGGAGAGTAACTAGTGCTGCGCGAAGGGGTGTTTACTTGTTGTCCGCCTACGATGGTTCGTTGGGAATTACTTTCTGCCATGTTAGTTATGAAACAAAAAGAATAGACGGACACAAATACAATATCAAAGATAGATTTCTTAACCTACGAAAGCTATTGACCGGCTCCCACTGTGGTCGCCAAATTGTTTAACCTAGATCCGATTTTAGGCCAATTAACAATTAAATTTATATTTGCGGAGTCACGATCAATAGTTGAGATTAAGGATTCGTACGGCGAAACAAACGATATCAGTATAAAACATCAAAAGTGAAGCATAAACGAAAACAAAGAGAGGCGAACGTATCGTATCCTTTTTCTCCGGGGGGAGTTGGTCGATGTCCACACTTTGAATAATCCAATCGCTCAAAATAGTAGTAAGAACAAAGAGTATATCTGATCGAGAGAGCGTATTTTTATTGATAATGTAGACAGGAAGTAAAAGTTGTTACAATTGGTTAAGAGAAACGTTATTTATAGGCCTGAGAGGCGCCCGTTGGGGTTGTACTAGCCGTTGGGTGAAGAACCGTCTGGATGAGTAACCGTCAGGCACCCATTCAGCGAAGTTGTAACCGCCGGGCTGCAGTGATTGTCATAATGATCATTTAATGAATCATCGCGTACGATAATCCTATCAACCGCCCGTTTAAACCATGCTGACTGTTGAGATGTTCTGTAACTTCCCTGAGTCTGCCCGTGGGAGACGTCTGTCTGGTGAATGTCTGTCCGTGCCACGTAGAGGGCACGTGTCGTTTTTCTGAGTCTAGTCAGCTTTTATCCAATACAATACTTCCTTGATCAATTGTGGCTTATCTGACACAATAAAAATCAGGAGAGGACTCAGGCAGGGGAGACCCTCTGTCTCCATATATATTTATTCTGATGATGGAATATCTAAACAGATGCATGAACTCCCTAAGAGACCTACCTAATTATAATTACCATCCAAGGTGTTAAAAACTTGGGATAACTCACCTTTTTTTTTTTTTTTACGGATGATCTATTAATGTTTGCTAGAAGAGGTGTGATATCAGTGCAACTTTTGAAGGATAAATTTTCATTGTTCTCTGAAGCTTCAGGTCTAAAGGCAAACTTGGCTAATCACCAGGTATATTTTTGTGGGGTTGAAGATTGTATACATAGGAAAATTCTAAAGATGCTGGGATATAAGAAGGGTACACCTCATTTTAGATACTTAGGTGTTCCTCTATCAACAAGAATACCCACTCTGGCAGAATGCAAACTACTTGTTGACAAAAATCACAACAAAATCACATTTTGGATGGCCAGAAGTCTCATATGCAGGGAAAGGCAAATGATAAGAGCAGTGTTGTTTGGAGTTCAAGCCTATTGGCCACAATTGTTTCTACTTCCTCAAAAGGTAAACAAGTTCATAGAAGAAACTCGTAGAAGCTCAGGGCCGTCTCAACAAAATTGGGGGCCTAAAGCCAAATTCACATAGAGGCCCTATTTTTTTTTTAAAAAAAAAAGAAACACTGCCGTATATATTTTTATTTAAAGTATACTTTTCTATTTTTTAGATGCGAAGTTATTGATTGCTGTTTTATAGTTGCCTTTTTCTAATAATTCATTTTCAATTGATGATATAGCTATTACATTCCATCTCTCTTGACAAAGCTGATCTTAAATAAGATTTTATCAATTTTAATTTTGAAAAACTTCTTTCGGCTGAGGCAACAATTACATAAACTATTAACATTAGTCTATAAGCAATATGTGTATTTGGAAAAGATCTTGTCTTTTTATTTGATTGAGTATTTCGATTAGATGAATTCTTTTTCTCATGTATTTCTGTTAGCACTTCTAAAAATAAGTCTAAACTATCAATATCATAATAACTATTAGTACTATTTGGTAAAGAAAATTCAAGGTTAAGATAGTATTTTGTACAATTCTCATTATTTAGTGATCTCAAAAGTTTACAATTGAACCAAAAATATTTTCATACCTTCAAAAATATTATGGTACTTTCTTTCCAAAAGTTTTTCTCAAATTTAATATATTACGATTGAGCCAAAAATATTTTCATAGCTTCAAAAATATTATGGTACTTTCTTCCCAAAAGTTATTCTCAAATTTAATATATTACGATTTTTTTTAAATAATGTATATAGGAATACATGTTTAGATAAAAAAAATGGGGCCCCCAAAAAGTTGGGGCCCCAAGCCATTGCCTTAGTGGCTTTATAGTTAAGCCGGCGAAGCTATCTCTAGACAGGTGCAACGCTATATCAAAGAGGATCTTGGTAGCTTGGGAGAAGACTTGCCTACCAATAAGCTCAAGGCTGAACATTATTAACATTAAGAACTGGAATTAGGCTGTCACTTGCAAGCTTCTATGGGCATTGAGTCAACAAAAGAAAAACTTGTTGATTACTTGGGTGTACACTTACTACATCACAATGAGTGATATATCAACCATGTCCATACATAATCAATCATCTTGAATGATCCGAAAAATCATGAACATGAGAAAGTTTTGGCAATAATAGCAGTTGGTACACAACTTAACCAAAAGGGAGAACTTTGTATCAAAAAGTTTACAACAATTTAAAAGGTGAGGTGCAGAGTGTTACTTGGACAAGCTTAATCAATCATAATGCAACTCAACTCAAACATTGTTTATCTTATGGTTAGCTCTTCATTGGAGGCTTAAAACAAAGGACAAATTAATCCAATAGGGCATACCAGTACGTGAAGCCTATGTACTATGCAACCTACAGCTTGAGACATTATACCACCTGTATTTTGAATGTTTATTCTCTAACGCCCTTTCGCAAGGGATCTTGACTTGGATGAAAAAATAGAAAACTATAAGGAAATGATAATTTGAATAGAAGTGCGTTCAAATTGGGACTAGATAACATCAACCCCATAAAATTCTGGAGAAAGCCTTCTTTGTTGCTGCTATTTATGTAATCTGGACGGAAAGAAATACCCGAATACATCAGGACAGAGCCAGACTAGTAAAAGCTCTGTTACATGAAGTCAAGACTGCTATATGCATTTGAGTTATATAATAGAAGACTATTTGAATTAGTTAGTTTTCCATAGAATATATTAGGTCCATACACTAGGAGTTTTGGATGATAGTTTTAACATAGGATTGATAGAAATTTCTTTTGATAAGGGCTTAGCCAAACTGGCATGTCCTGAACTGTAAAATTACATTGGTAATTGAATAAAATTATTTTAATTGCCAAAAAAGATATTTGGTCCACTTATTTGAAATTGAGATATTAGATATAAAGGAATATTTGGTCCACTTGTTTGAAATTGAAATATACATATAACGTAAAACATGTGTTAGATTGTCTATAATAGATAAATTTGTAATTTTTTTTATTAATAGTTTTAATCTTAAATTTCTCAAATGAATTTGAGCAAAAAGCTTTCCAGAAGCGCATGTTTACAATTTTGTTGTTTTATGTAGGTGTTGGCTATCCTATTATTGTTATCGCTTTTTATAAGTATTGTATAAAATGTAGTAACCAGAATTATGGTACAAAAGATATAGAAATTGCTATTAAACCGAATGAGGAATAAAACTAATCTCACATTTTATCCCTATAATTTGTAACCAAACAATCCCTTAATTATAGTGGATGGACCGATGAGTATATAGAAATTAAGTACATTAAATTATTTTGGTAAATACTTATTTTAAAAAATTAATTACGCATATGTACAAAACTAAAGCTTTTAATACATAAAATTAGCAATAAAATTGATATTACAAAATATAACAACATTTTTTTATATACAAGTAGAATTCTTTTTTTTTTAAGAAAAAAAGAACCGTAGCCTGCATCTCCCTTGCCTCCCTTCTACTGCCACCTATTGCTTGCTATCACTGCCGATTGCTGCCAAAAAATTTGACCGACCTTTTGACGATACAAAAAATACGTAAAAATTCAAAATAAAATGGAAATACAAAACATACACAAACATACAAAACATATATATATATATATATATATATATATATATATATATATATATATATACAAAAAAAAAGGTTAAAGATGTGTGTCAAATACAGAAAAGAAACAACAAAGAGAAAGAAAAATACTTTGAAACACAAAAAAAAGCACGAAGATACATAATAGATATATAGTAGTATACATAACAGAGATACAAAAAATTATATTAGTGGATGGACCGATGAGTATATAGAAATTAAGTTCATTATATTATTTTGGTAAACACTTATTTTAAAGGATTTATTACACATATGTACAACACTAAAACCTTTAATACATAAAATTAGCAATAAAATTGATATTACAAATAGCAATATTTTTTTTATATACAAGTAGAATTCTTTTTTAAAAAAAAAAAAAGAAGAAGAAAGAAAACTGTAGCATGCATCTCCCTTGTCTCCCTTCTGCTGCCACCTATCGCTTGCTATCACTGCCGATTGCTACCAAAAAATTTGACCGACCTTTTCATGATACAAAAAATACATAAAAATTCAAAATAAAATGGAAATATAAAACATACACAGATATACAAAACATATATATATATATATATATATATATATATATATATATATATATATATATATATATATATATAAAGAAGAGAGATATACAAATAACATACAAAAAATTACAATATATACGTGAGATACAATAAATGTAAAAAAAAAGAAGTTAAAGATGCGTGTCAAATACAGAAAAGAAACAACAAAGAGAGAGAAAAATACTTTGAGACACAAAAAAAAAAATACTAAGATACACAATAGATATATAGTAGTATACACAACAGAGATACAAAAATAAAAGAAATAAGAAGAATAAATAAAAAAGTGCAAAGATACATTACAAATACATAAACGATACAACAGAGATACGAAAAAATACAACTGATATACAAAAAGTTTCAAACATACAATGGTAGATATATTGTAGATACAAAAATAATACAATAAAGATACACTAAATACAAAGTAGACACACTATAAATACAATGTAGATAACATCATCAAAATAAAAGAAGAAGAATAAGAAAAAATAAATTAAATACTACACTATTAGATTCAACCTAGAAACAGTCTATATATAATAAAATAAGAGAGAATAAGAAATAGCTGAAATAATACACTAAATGAAAGATACCATAAATGACAGGAAAATACAAGATTTTCACCGAAAAACACTAGGTATTCATTAGAAAATACTATGCTATAACATAAAACATCATGTACTCTGTACAAAATAACATTAGAGCTAAAAAGTTCAAATACGCCAAATCAGAAACGTTGAGAAAACTACTTTGTATGGTAAAGGAGAAGATAACTTCGTTGAGCTTTAAAGAATGAAAAATAGGAAATGTTGCATGGTGGTGGTTGTGGAGAAGCAATGACAGTTGAGAGAGGAGAAGACCAGAGCTCGGACGAGGAGATAAGAAATACAATAACGACAATAGTGGGGAAGACGTTGGAGCTCTGGCGGCAAGGGGATAAGGACAGGCGGCGACGGTGAGGTAGGATGGGGAGAGAGAAGGAGGCTAATGTTTATTTTTTATTTTGCTAATTTCTAATTAAGTATTCATTTTTTTTATATTTTATATATTTATACTATGTTAAGAAGGTCCCTAAATTACATATTTATATATTTTTTCTTGTTTTAAATTACTTATTGTACTTGTCTTCCCACACAGTCTAATGCAGGAAATAAATAAGTACAAGATCCGTGCACAAGGAATTAATTTTCAAGGGTGGTAGGAATATAATATTATGACAGAATTTTGGAAGGGTGATTTTTTTTTTTTTTTGGGGTAGAATGCTTATGATTATATGCAACAACACACTATTAGGATTTTTCTACAGATAGAAGCTCCCTCCTCTCTCTAACCCTTCCCCTCTTTCTAACTCTAATTAGTTTTTCTTAACTTTATCTTTCCACATGAATTCAACCCATTTTTCTCCTTCGGATGAATACTCAGTTCCCCCTAAGCCACCAGATCCGGTATTAATGAGTCCTTACCTTCTATACCTTTAATTCCTATAAAGCCAACCTATCAAGAAAAGCTTTTACATAATCCCAATGCACAAGACATAATAACATCTCCTGTTCTATCCTCACTAGACCACCCTCACATGCAGCAACAACCAATTGAGGTAGATGACGCGACTGACCACATTTCACTATCTTATGAGGAAAAACAGCGCATTTACTCACCCTGACTTAACTCAGTTATCATCAAATTGCATGGCAAGCGTTTGCACCACCAATATCTATATGGAAAAATCAAAAGCATGTGGCAACTCTCTGAAGACTTCCCGTTAATTGATCTTGGTGAAGATTTTTTTGTAGCAAAATTCTATCATACTGATAGTCTTCACAAAGTTTTAACAGAGGGTTGGTGGTTTGTTAATGGCTTCTTTTTGTCCATACGTTGTTGGGAACCAAATTTTGTTTCCACTGAAATTAAGCTACATACTACGGCTATTTGGATTCGACTACCAAATCTACCTACTGAATTTTTTGATGAAGGCATCTTAAGGAAAATAGGTTGTAAGCTTGGAAAATTGTTAAAGGTGGATTTTAAGACATCAACAGCACTTAGAGCTAGGTATGCTCGTTTATGCATCGAGCTACCAATTGATATTCCAGTCAAAAATCATATTTATATTGATAATCATAAACAATTTGTCATCTATGAAGGTGATAATCTACTTTGCAAGTCTTGTGGTCGGTTGAGTCACCTCCAAGATAGGTGTTGCCACATTAATCCCATAGAATACCCAACCACCGTTCCTACCACACAAATACAACCTAAACTTAAATTAAAAGAGGGGAAGTTTCAATGGCAAACAGTCACCTTTCCTAAGAGAGGCAGGAAAAATATTTTGTCTTCAAACAATAAGCAGACGCATGCCACTTCTAGTGGTGGAGTCAGTTCATTCAAGCCCACAGGTTCGAAATCTTCATACCCAGATAAGTCTACTAAACCTGTTAATTATATACATATTGCTAAATTAAATGCTAAAGCAAATCTTAACCTTCTTAATAGTGACTCTAATAAATTTAATGCCCTTACTTCATCAGATAATGAAATTAATATTAATACTTTCTCAAACGAGGGGACCACCCGGTCAAACGCTACTATGTCTAAGGACAAAATTGCCTTGTTAAGATCAAAGTTTAGCTAGTCTAATTTGAGTAAGGTGGCAAATGACGTGGACGAATCAGGGGACATGCAAGTCCAATCATTATCTTGTCCAAACTCTCCTTTGGACACATACACATCGGCTATCCCTCTTTCGTCAAATATTATCTCCACACTTCCCAACATTGCTACTACTCTTATTCTTCCACAATCAAAACAAATCCAACCACCGCCCATTCCTGCCAACGAGGCAAATAAATCAGAACCTACTATTCTATCAAACAAAAATCCCTCAATGCCTGACACTTTGGTTAACTCAAACACGTCAAGTGCCATGCAAATTACTTCTTCTCTTCTTTCGACTAGTATATCGCCTCTTACTACTACTATAAAATTCAATAGTGATGTCGACCTTATTACACATAAAGACACCACCATAACCACTAATCAAGCACTTGAGCCACAAGAAAAAAGTTTTGGCATCCATAATGAATCAGTTCAATCTTATTTTGAGACTCTTTATACAACTAACCATATTTCAAGTAACTTGTGTCCTTTACAAGAAAATGCATCATGGTATAATGGGGGTAGACTTATCTAGTTTAGATAGGTCTATCTTAGACAGTGAGGCTACTAATACTATTTTTTCCTTCAAGCCTTACAAGGCGCCTGACCCAGACGGACTACACCCTATATTTTATCAAAAAAATTGGGACATTGTAGGAAAATCGGTTAAGGATTTTTGCCATCAAGTTTTTTCCACAAGTGTCATACCTGCAACCTTCAATGCTACTTACTTATGCCTCATCCCTAAAGTTAAAAATGTCATTAATTTGAAAAACTTTAGGCCTATAGGGCTTTGTAACACTGTTTATAAGATTGTTACCAAAATCATTGCAAATCGTATTAAACCTCATTTAGAAGCTATTATTAGTCCTTTTCAATCAAGCTTCATTAAGAATAGAAGCGCATCCGAGAATGCCATAATTATTCAAGAAGTCATTAGCAAGTTTAATCGTATGCATGGCTCAAAAGGTGAGATGATTGTCAAAATTGATCTAGAAAAGGCGTTCGATAGAATTGAATGGTCTTTTATTCGTACAATGCTTGCTTTTTTTAAATTTCTTAAGAATATATCTAAGTTAATTTTGTCTTGCATCACATCATCCATAATTTCAGTTTTAGTAAATGGCTCCAAATCTCCTTATTTTTCCCCATCAAGGGGCATTAGACAAGGTGACCCTATGTCTCCATATATTTTTATTCTATGTTTAGAATTGCTCTCAGTTTATATCAATCACCATGTCGAAATGAATCTTTGGGAACCTATTAAGCTATCCCCTCAAGGTCCTGAATTGTCGCATATCTTGTTTGCTGATAATCTTACATTTATGGCCAAGGCCACTATGAAGTCAGCTATGTCCATAAATAGTACCATGAATTTATTTTGTGAAATATCGAGGAAAAAGGTGAATTTTGCAAAGTCTAAAGTCATTTTTCAAAGAATATAAATCCTACTATTGCGACTAATCTTGGTGAAATTCTTAATATCAAAATAGGAAACTATTTTGGTAAATATCTAGGCTTCCCTATTTTAAATCATAAACCAAGACATACTAACTATCAATTTATTGTTGATAACTTAAATAATAGGCTTTCGAGTTGGAAAATTAGATTTCTCAATATGGTTGGTAGAACCACTCTTATTAAATCCACGCTTAATACTCTACCAAACCATGTAATGCAGTTTCACTCCCTCCCCATTAAAACTCTTAACACTATTGATAGGATCCAACGAAACTTCTTATGGGGCACTACTGATTGTAAGAAAAAACTCCACTTATTGTCTTGGGACACTGTCACTCAGCCAAAGCACTTAGGAGGACTTAACATTACCAAGACTCGTATCAAAAATATTGCTTTGCTTGCTAGCCTAACTTGGAGATGGTTGACTAAGTCAAATGCCCTATGGTCCAAAATAATTAGTAATAGATATATTAATAAACCCTTGTGTAGGTCAAATTCTATAGTATGTCATATCACTAAAAGAGCCTTGCCCTATTGTACCAATAATGCTCACTGGATACTAGGCAATGGCAATAATATTTTGGTATGGGATCATAGCTGGCTGGTCAATAGGAAAACTTTGAGAAGCCAAATCTATGGCCCTCTAACCTTGAATGAGCATAATCTGACTGTTTCTGGAATTTCTATGGATCATGCATGGGATTTTTCAAAAATTTCTTTTGTTCTTCCACTTGACATTAAAGATTCATTCTATAATATTAATCCTAGACTGATCCATTCTGAAGTTGACTACCCTATTTGGGCACCCAATAGTAATGGCCTTTTTTCCTTAAAATCGACCTACTCTTTAATAGAGAAACCCTCCACTGTTAACCAAGACTTTGTGTGGATTTGGAACTTAAATACGCTTAATAAAATTAAGTTTTTTCTATGGCAATGTCAACACAATAGGCTTCCTACAAGGAGCTACCTTAGCAAGATTGGCATAAATATAGACCCTATGTGTCCAGTTTGTCATAATAGTAATGAGGATTTATATCATAATTTTTTAGCATGTCCTATTGCCTTAAACTTCTGGGAGGACGCCTCTATCAATACTCATTCTATTGATCCCCATGATTGGTTAACTAAACTTAGAGAGCTAACTGATCCCATTCAGAATCGTTATTACTCTTGGTTGGAGTTTATGTCTTTTGCATTATGGAATCTCTGGCTTAATCATAATCATACCAATATTAATAACGAAGAATTTCTCTCTCCTCCCTCTAATTTTTTCCCCAACGTTCAGTAGCCTCAAACCCAACGGTCACCCTTATTTTTTCCGGCCAGTAAGGCCCAGGTAATGCTAACTTTCTCTCTCATCTCCTCTCTCCTCTCGCCCCTCTCTCCTCTTTCTCTCTCTCTGCTCCCCGTCCCCCACCACTGCTTCTGGCAAAACGCCACTTTTTTCGGCGTATATCAGCGGCGCGAACCAGCAACAGTGGCCTGCAACCACACCCAGAGAGCTACAACAGCGAAGCTGCTACAGTTTCTGTTTTCAACAGGGAAGCAACTGCCATCTAAGGCCAATACCAGGAGCACGCCGGCACCGTTCCCGATCAAATTTCTGAACATCAACGGTATGCGGCTAACAACAGTATCGCAGCAGCACTCACGCTGAGATCGATTCAGAGCGGGGAATCCACATCCCGCCTTGGGTTTGCTTTCTTGAATCTTTACACTTTTTACACCGTTATTGCCTTTTATTTGCGTAATGTACTTACATTTTCAGCCTGCTTGCTTGGATTATCCCCCATCTTGGCTTTCTTGAATCTGTGCAATTTATTGTGATACTCATATTATTGCCTAGATCCTTATAGTATTGGCTTGTCATTATTTTGGGTACTATTATATTTGCATTATCTTACTTGTTCTGTGGAGCTTCTATTGATTTAGTCTAGTTACTAGTAGTGTGGCGGTGGGTGGCAATGGTAGTTTGAGATGGTGTCCTCGGTTGGGGCCAGGGGCGGGGGTTAGGGGTGGTAGGGAATATTCTAGGCTAAGAATTGGGTCTTGGAACATCGGATCCTTGACGGGGAAGTCTATAGAGTTGGTAAAGATTCTTAAGAAGAGAAATATCAGTATTGCATGTGTCCAGGAGACTAAATGGGTGGGAACTAAGGCGCGAGATGTAGACGGGTATAAATTGTGGTACTCTGGAATCTCGAGGGACAGGAATGGAGTAGGTATTTTAGTCAATAGGGATTTGCGCGAGCAAGTGGTGAAGGTCAGGGGGTGAATGATAGGCTTATGGCTATCAAGCTCGTCATAGGTGAGCTCACCTTCAACATTGTAAGTGCTTATGCACCTCAGGCCGGCTTGGATGAAGAAGTCAAGAAGCGCTTTTGGGAGGGTCTGGACGAGGTTACGCGGAGCATCCCTGCCAATGAAAAGCTATTCATTGGAGGTGACTTCAATGGTCACATCGGGGCATCTTCGGGGACCTACGATGGAGTGCATGGTGGTTTGGGTTTTGGGGATACAAATGAAGGTGGAGTGGCTCTTCTGGAATTTGCTAAAGCTTTTGATTTGGCTATAGCTAACTCAAGTTTTCAGAAAAAATAAGAGCACTTGGTCACCTTCTGTAGTTCGAGGGTAAAGACCTAGATTGATTTTCTTCTCCTAAGGAAGAGCGATAGGGGTGTGTATAGAGATTGCAAGGTTATCCCGGGTGAAAACCTTGTTACCCAACATAAGCTCTTAGTGTTGGAGCTAGGCCGAAGAAGAAGAGAGTTGTGTCAGAGCGTCCGCGAATTAAATGAGGGGGCCTGACTGTAGGGAAAACCCAGGAGATGGGAAAAAGCTGGATGCTATGGGTGCCTGGGAGACTTGCGGGGACGCGAGTGGTATGTGGGCTAAGACAACAGAGTACATTAGGGGCGCTGCCAGAGAAGTGCTAGGGGTTTCTAAGGAAACCCTTATAGGTACAAAGGGGACTGGTTGTGGAATGAAGCTGTCCAAGAGAAAGTAGAAGCCAAAAAAGCTGCATATTTGAAGTGGATTGAGAGCAGTAATGAGGAGGAAAAAATGAAGAATAGGGAAGGATATAAGACTACAAAGAAGGAAGCAAAGTCAGCAGTTTCGACGGCTAAAACGAAACCTTATGAGCGGCTATATAAAGAATTAGCTAAAAAGGGAGGTGACCGGAAGTTGTATAGGCTCGCAAAGTCAAGGGATCAGCGATCGCAGGATCTGGATCAGGTGAGGTGCATTAAAGATGAGGATGGTGTAGTGCTGGTGGAAGAGGCTCGTATTAGACAGAGATGGCAGACGTACTTCCATAAGCTCTTGAACTCTGATGGCAATAGTCATATGATGCTGGATGAGTTAGCCCACTCAGAGGGTCGTCGAGATTTCGGGAATTGTAGGTGTATAAGAGTTGAGGAGGTCAAGGGGGCAATTTGGAAAATGCGAGGGGGAAGAGCGACTGGGCTGGATGAGATTCCAGTAGACTTTTGGAAGATCGCAGACAGATCAGGTCTGTAGTGACTGACCAGGTTGTTTAATGTCATCCTTAGATCGACGAAAATGCCTGAGAAATAGAGATGGAGTTGCATGGTTCCATTATACAAGAACAAAGGGGATGTCCAGAACTGCAACAATATGTGGAGATGCATGGAATCTAAAGGGGTGCCATTGGCATACATCAGGGTGATTAAGGATATGTATAAAGGAGCTAAGACTCGAGTGAGGACGGTGGGAGGAGACTCAGACTACTTTCCGGTCGAGATGGGGCTTCATCAGGGGTTAGCTCCCATTTCTATTTGCGCTGGTGATGGATGTGTTGACTCGGAGTATCCAAGGAGAGGTGCCGTAGTGTATGTTATTCGCAGATGATATAGTGTTGGTGGAGGAGACACGCAGAGGTGTCACTGAGAAGCTAGAGGTGTGGAGGCAGACTCTAGAGTCTAAAGGCTTTAGACTAAGCAGTACAAAGACAATATATGAAATGCAAGTTTAGTGACGCTCCAGATGAGTCAGATATGGAAGTAAAACTTGATTCTCAAGTCATTCCTATGAAAGAGAGCTTCAAATATCTTGGCTCAATCCTCCAAAGTAATGGTGAGATCGATGATGATGTTACACACCGTATATGAGTAGGCTGAATGAAGTGGAGGCTTGCTTTCGGTGTACTATGTGATAAAAGAGTGCCACTTAGGCTTAAAAGCAAGTTTTGTAGAGCAGTCGTTAGACCAACTATGTTTAATGGTGCAGAGTGTTGGCCAGTCAAGAACTCTCACGTCTAGAAGATAAGCGTAGCGGAAATGAGAATGCTTAGATGGATGTGTGGGCATACAAATATGGATAAGATTAAGAATTAAGTCATTCGTAACAAGGTTGGCGTAGCCCCAGTGGCTGAGAAGATAGGAAAGGCGAGGCTGCAATGGTTCGGTCACGTGAGAAGGAGAAGTATACATGCTCCGGTCAGGAGGTGTAAGAGATTAGTCGTTCTGGGTCTACGGAGAGGAAGAGGTAGACCGAAGAAGAACTGCGCCGAGGTGATTAGACATGACATGCCCCGGACCCAGATCACCGAGGACATGACCCTAGATAGGGGGTGTGGAGGTCGAGGACTAGGGTTGAAGGTTAGGTTGTAGTCGAATATCTGTTCCCCTAATAGATGTAGTATAATACTTATATAGATAACTTTTATTTTTACTTCTTCGCCTTTGTATTTACTGTTATTATCTGTTTGTTGAATAATCTTTAGTTTTAACATCCTTTATAGCATAGATATTATTGGCTTGACTGTCATATATGTTTTCTGATATGTTTCTTTGCCTAGCCGAGGGTCTATTGAAAACAGCCTCTCCACCTTGGTAGGGGTAAGGTCTGCGTACATCTCACCCTCCCTGACCTCACTTGTGGGATACACTAGGTATGTTGTTGTTGTTGCATAACAATATTAACAACATGGACAATCCCCTCTCTTTTAATATGATTCATCATAAAACTTTGGAATTCAAATTGCTTACTCTAAAAGAGCCTCATAGAGATATCTCTAAACACATCAAAGTGGTTTGGTTCCCACCCTTCCCCCAGTACATAAAGCTTAACATATATGGTTCTTATAAGCCTAATGGAAGTCAAGCTAATATTGGTGAGGTTTTTAGAAACTCGAAAGGGAATTGGATATTAGGTTTCCATAAGAAGGTAATAGGGCTTAATCACACTCATGTAGAACTTTTAAGTCTTCAACATGGACTATCTTTAGCTATTCAACAAGGTTTCAGTTCACTCGAAGTAGAAACAGACTCGACAGAAGTTATCAACTTAATGAATAAGCCTTCTCCTACTTACACTACTATAATTAATTCATGCAGGTTAATGATGTCCCAGTTGCAAATGCCATTAATCAGGCATAACTTTCGGGAAGAAAATAAGGTTGCCCATCTCATGGCAAAATGAGCTCCCTCACAGTCCAATTAGCATCTACTTCTCACTATGCAGTGTCTCCTACTTTCGCTTATCAAGATTTTGTAGAAGATAGGACAAGCACAAGTTTTGTGATCACCATTTCGGTAGCATCATTAGGAAACCTAAATACGCTTAAGGCCATTCCAATATTTTCTGTTCGTCGTGATATATTGGATCCTGTTGGCATCCATATGAACTCCTTGTGTAATGTTCCTTAAGCAATATAATGTCGGGTTTTAACCAAAAATAAAAAATAAAATGCAACAACACCAAATATGGTCAAAGGACCAAGTGTTCAGATGATGAAGAGCCAATATAAAAAGCTGAAATACTACTTAAAAAAAATACTTATTGTTATTTAGACTAATTACGATTTCCAAATTTGACATTTTTACATACTCTTTTGATAACTTAAATGTTTAATTGTTTAAGAACTTCCTTTCAAATAAAACCACATAATATTTACTTTGCACCAAAAAAAAAAAAAAACTACTAATAAATATTATCACAACCGAACATTATTTTAGTACTGCAAAATTTCATGTCAAAATAATTCCTTTTCGAGGAACAAACCTGCCTTGTGTTTTTTTTGTTAATAATCGTGGTCACGTAGTGGTTCTTAGGAGCCGTTTGGAGAATGAAAATTTTCATTATTTTCCAAAAACGAAAAACCTTAAAACACTATTTTGTTATCCTTCTTCCGTTTTGATTGGATTTGATTCATCCTTTCAATTACGATTGATTCTATCTCAAAATTCATAATGTTCAAAACTTTCTCTTACCTTTTTGTTGAAAAATCAAATGTGGATTTTTAGCCGCAAAATCCAAAATAAAAATTTATGAAAATTGGAACCATTAACTACTGACTTAGAATGCATGAATGATTCTTGCATTTGCATCTCCAAAATTTGTTTTCCTAATGACATAAGAAAATACAACTTGATATATAACAAATCTGTAGGGATTTTTTCAATCAAAAAATCCTTCTCAATTTTCATTATAACAATAATTATGAGTATATGTAAACCCCCCATAGAAATTGTCAGACAGATATATATTATTTATATATGTCCCCAATAGAGAATTATCAGATATCAGAAAAGTCTGATACTTCAATTTGAATTGACTAGAAAATTGAAATTCTATTTTCATAGAGCACAACCAAATACAAAGTTTTGTGGTTCATTTTTGAAGTTAGGTTCTCCATTTAATCCATACTCAACTTTTTTAGAAAAAAATTATTTTTATTTAGAAAATTATATATATTTTTTAAGTAAAATACATATCGAAATACAACTATGACTTCGAAACAATTTTCTAACATCTAAATTCAAAATCCATTTTTATTATTTCAAATCCAATCATAACTATGTCCAAACACCTAGTTCTTACAAGTCACAAAGTTGTTGGCCTATTCCCAATCTTTTAAGACGGTGTTGTTTGTAGTCTCATTTATTTAACACACAAGGCTAAAAAGTCAAGAGTAACACGCAATTAGGCTTTTATTATTATCCAAATATAAAAAACCACAATTACAGATCGTTCCAGAGCTACTATTTGGCTAAACAATCACAACAATTCCAAATGTACTAGAGTACTTTCTAAAATATCAGTGCTTCTAATAATTCATTTTCAGCTAGGGTTTTCAAAATTCACTTCAATTTTGGATATATTTAATAGTACGACTGAAGCCCTGGGGAGTGGAAATTGTGGAATTGTGAAGTGTAATTGTGCCGATTGGATTCGGTTAATGTTTAAAATGGAGATTGACTCATCCCCTGACTCCAATTCGGTCACTCCTCAGGACCGTATTCTTCAGGTACTAATGTACCGAATAACTCTGTCCACCTTTTCGTACTTAAATATTTACATTTTGTAGTGCACGTTTGATTCAAATTTGTGATTCTATATTTGTTCTGTTTTTTCCCCTCGTTTAATTGTGACAATGGAGAAATAGCCGGCCAAATTCACTGTTTACAATCCCTAACTGGTATATATAGATTGTACATTGATTATACATGGCTATACACATGTTATACAAGGATTAGACATATATATACACTTTCGCTAGTTGTTTAAGTGGTTGACTGGGCTGTTATTTAGGTTAATTTCCCAAAAAGAAATGTTTGGCTAATTAGTAAGTACGTTCCTGTTAAAAGGAATAGAAAACCACTAATAACAGTTGTCCAACCCCCAGGGATAAGAACACAACTTGTGATGTGTTAGTTAGGTGCTCATCATGGGTTGGAATCCTGCTGTAGACAAACCTATTATTTAAGTAGAGGAGGGTGGAGAGGGGCGGCCCATTACCCACCGAGTTTTGAATTGTCCGCCACTAGTCCTGAGGGATTTCTTGATTATCAAAAAAAAAAAAAAAAAAAAAAAAAAGGCAAAAAGGAAAAAGAGTAGATGCAGATCAAATGTGCAAATATTTTTTAAACGTTTGCCATTGCGGTTTAACATACTAAGTTTGATACGGGGTTTGTCAAACAGTGTAGATCTACGGGATTACACATTTAGAAATCACCTATGTGTTCCCGACCCCATGGGATCACACTGGGTATGTTGTTATTGTTGTTGCATTTGAGGTTATATGTTACTTCAGGTCTAAACCGTCCCTTACTTATCTGTATGAAGAGGGAATGGACCTTGCAGTATCATGATTCTACCGAGATGATCCTATTTACACTAGGAGCAGTATTTCTTGAATCACATTCATAAGTTGTTGCATGGAAGATCAAGAAGTGGTAGTGGATGAGAAGGTAGTCTCTTCCGTCGGTGTAGTTGGCCATTACTATTGGAACTTCTCTGGCTGTAGCTGATTTGTTGTTAAGCCTATGAATGAGAATGCAGGGTAGTCTTGTACTTTGGAAATCAAAACGATGGATAGATGGAGGGAAGGATTTTAGGCAGCTACAAGAGAATGTTAAGTTAGTGTTTTGGGGGGGGGGGGGGTTGGTTCAGAACTGCTTGCCTGTTCCAATTCATGGAACTCTGCAGAATACCCTTCGATCAACTATCTCGAAAATCTAGTTTCCTTTCTTTTTTCCTTTTCTTGGGGTTTTGGGGGGTTGGTGGTGGGGGTGGGTTTGTTGGTGCAATTTTAGTTACCCTAGATTGTATGTTTTAACTATCCCGATTAAAATGGAAAGTCTTACGGTGAGGGTTACCTTGCATTTACCCTGAACTTTTGATAGTAAAGTCTGCTATTTCTAGATTTCTTTGTACGGTGTGGGGGAATATCAGTAAATACTAAATAGCACAAGTGAATTGTGAGAAGCAGAAAAGCAGATTTGATTCCATGTTGATATTTGTATCTCTTCCTAATAGTTCTTGGTTTAAGAGGCATGAATTGGTTCTTACAAATCGATCTTGACATGTAATACCGTCTTCTTTTTTCAGAGGCTTGACAGTCTTGGAGTTCCTGCGGAGTATTTGGAACAACTACAACCTGGTTTAGTTGCGTATGTGAAGAGTAATAAGTCTCAAATTGGAGAGCTTGTCTCTGCACTTCTGCCTACTAATGAGGAGGTAATGGAGGTTATTGCGGAACAGCAAATAGAGTCTCCAAAATCCACGGGCAGCTCAAGTGTTGATGTAAAATATATATTCGACGAAAGTATGTATTGGTTACGGTGGTTGATGTTTGACGGTGAACCGACTAGAGCACTTAAGCAACTGGCAGACACTGGTCAGCGTGGTGTTTGTGGGGCCGTCTGGGGTAACAACGACATTGCATATCGTTGCCGTACATGTGAGCATGATCCAACATGTGCAATTTGTGTTCCATGTTTTCTGAACGGGAACCACAGAGACCACGATTACTCCATCATTTATACAGGTGGTGGCTGCTGTGATTGTGGAGATGTTACTGCTTGGAAACGTGAAGGGTTCTGTTCCAAGCATAAAGGTGCGGAGCAGATACAACCTCTTCCAGAAGAGTTTGCAAATTCATTGGGCCCTGTACTTGATGTTTTACTGTCTTGTTGGAGAAAAAAGCTCCTATTTCCAGAAAGCATCTCTGAGCAAAGTCCAAGAGGAAATGGTCATGCTACTGAGCTAAAAAAGGTTACAGATGAGTTAACATCTGCAGTTGTAGAGATGCTATTGAACTTCTGCAAACATAGTGAAAGTTTGCTTAGTTTTATCTCTAGGAGAGTATCTTCTTCAGCTGGTTTACTAGATATTCTAGTGAGGGCAGAGAGGTTCATGATTACCGAAGATAATGTCAAGAAGATTCATGAATTGCTCTTGAAATTGTTGGGTGAACCTCAGTTTAAGTATGAATTTGCGAAAGTATTTCTGAGCTACTACCCAACTGTTGTGAATGAGGCAATAAGGGAATGTAATGATACAGTTTTCAACAAATATCCACTTCTATCAACATTCTCTGTGCAGATATTTACAGTGCCTACTTTGACCCCACGTCTTGTGAAGGAAATGAATCTTTTGTCCATGCTGTTGGGATGTTTAGGGGACATACTTGTGTCTTGCTCAGGAGAAGATGGAAAATTGCAGGTAATGCTGTATGCTTCTGATATATTGATAAGCATCAAGTGGATAATTTCTCTTTGTTAAATTAAGAAACTTTATATTATTGGTGCAAAGTGTGAAGTTCTGATATAAGCTTTTTTATATACTTGTTAAATTGTAATAGCTTGATTTCTAGCCCTCTTCCCTTCTCCATTTAGGCATAAGAAAAGTTATCTGTAGCATATGCTATTAAAAAGGGGAACCTTAATGCAATAGTAAGAGTTGTCTGTTTCACCGAGACGTAATCGATTCGAGCTGTGGAAACAACATCCCGCTGAAATGCAAGACAAGGCTGCTTACAATAGGCTTGATATGGTCCGCTCTTTCCCTGGAAGCATAGTGGGATCTTAGTGCACTGGGCTGCTCTTGTGCTTATGTTGCTAAATATGTTGGTACTTTTCTCGGATGAAGATATATGTATGATTTCTTTGCAAATTTTTGTATATGAGGTCTAGACTTCTTAGGATGTCACCACGTAAATACTTTAACTCTTCCTATGCATGGATAGATTAAGGTTTAAACTACACAAAATATAGAAGTTGAAATGAAGCCATATTTCACGATTTTAAATATGTAGGTATCAGATTACATAAAATTTGCTTTAGTTTTTTGCAACATGAAGGCAAGTGGGTGAGATGAGGGCCATTAACTCCTGCACAAGATCTGTCCTCATCTTATTTGATAGAATAGCCTTGGATGGCCTCGTTTAGTTTTGAATTTCTTATGTATTAGTTGATTATAGTTAACAATGATATTTCTTTTCTCTGTTTTGTTTTCCGGGATAATGGTGGTGAGTAGCTTGTGCAATTCGACTACTCTACTGAGAAAACTTCATACTTTCACCAATCCTCACTTAAATGATGCTATTAATTACAAAACAAATTCTTTGTTTATCGAGGGAGTTTCTTTCCATTAAATGCATCGAACTCGATCCACTACTATCTTACTTGAGAAAAAAGCTCTCAAGTTAAAGAGAGATACAATATACACACCCTTACACAACCTTAATTATAGAGGACTTGTTTATTTATTAAATTTCATCATATTTTTCCTTTTGTATCTTACTTATCTTATTTGTACTCCTTAAGTGTATGTATGGTAATTACCAATACGAAGAATATAGACTTTGGAGTACCTTTTCTACCAAATCTTAGACAGTAGGGAAGAGATTACCTAGTTTTTTGCCTCTGTTGGGACCCAAAATATGGTCTCCTACGGTCTTCATTCTAACTTTATCAACCGATGGTGACACCGCTGGCTATGAATTTCTTCTCTGTTTCAATGGCTCAAGCGAACAAAGCAGTAAGTCTAGCTAGTATTTAAACATATCAACTGCTAGTCTTAGGAGTTGAAAGTATTTCATGGGTCATTATATATTTCCAAAGGTCAATGCTTTATAATGCAGCCATTAATGCTGTACGTGTTAGTGTGATTAACTACGTATAGTCAAAGTTTAGTTGGCTAGTTACTGTTTAATAGATTTTGTGAACCGCCTTTGTCAGATTATTTACCATTGGGATTTCTGATACACACCAGTATTCTATATTATGTGCTTCTATATTGTGTCTAAGGAGACACTTGACTGAATGATCAAAAGGAAGTTTCAAGTGTTTCCCTCTTGGTTCTTTTCTTCTCTTAAATAGAGTAAACACATGTCTCTATTGATGACTGTTTTTAGCAGGTGCATCTTAGGATAAATTGCTCTTGATGTAGTTTTATCTGAAAGAAGTTAATTGATGATGTGGCTTCATAACTCACTTAAGAGAAACAATGAAAGAAAAATCTGCATGCTTGCCTCAAAACCCGAAAGGCTTTTTTAATCGTTAGCACTAATTTCATAATTTTTTTCTTTCTCGTTTACTGAATAACCAAATACTCTTTGGCTCTTTGTCTTCAAAGTGCATACGGCAAAGCAAAAGCTTTGTCCTTCAACGCTTGCTGCGGTCCATGCGGTTCCTTCTCTATCCTTCATTTTCTTCAAAGTTTTCTTGATAAGGTTCTTCAAATTTTTTTCCCCTTCTTATTCTATTCAAGTTAATTTGTTGTTTTGGAATTCCTTTGTATCACTCTAGTGTAGATGCTGGTCTATAGACTTTATCCCCAAGAATGGTATCTATTTTGTGTCACAAGGAGTATTTGCGATTTGTTTTCTCTTTTTAAGTTTCAAACAACTACTTTATTTTCAGTTTTATGTTTTGAATTATTAGGAACTATCTTTTTCATAGCTCTAGGTATGTTGCATCACAACCATGCTGATGTTACCATTCTCCCAAAAAAATAAAAACCATGCTGATGCTGTAGTTGTAGTGCATCTTTTCGTCTCACTTTTTCATGTATGAATTTTTTTTTTTCTATAATGTTTGGGCACATATAAGCATCTACATGTTTATATACATCTATACATTTCAACTAATTTTATAATATTCTTGAATTTTCTATAGTTTTTATTTTAAGTTCACTGTTTTTTTTGGTGATTTATAAGCTTATTGTATTAATTTAAAAAATATTAGAAATTAAATATCCATGAGGTTTACGCCCCCTCTCCTCGAGGAACATGCCTCGTACCATGTTGGGTTAAACGCTTTGCCTCATGCCCGCTCCATTTAGAATACAGTGCTTTAGGAAGATGCTTTAGTTTTGCTTCATTTCTTGGGCTAAGTTCCACAAACGAACAAGGTGTCATTTGAAATATATCAAAATTCCATGTGAGTTGTGTTTTTGTTGGGCCTTAGCCCTTTATGAATGCACAACTAGTTTGTTTTCCTTTATTTTTTCCCTCTCCATTTTTAAAAAAAAGTTCGGCTCAGTGTTGACATAACTAGTCTTGTTTGATTTTCTGCTTGTTTTACCTAACTTTTATGGTTTTGTCAGTTCACTTTTATTGTTAGCGATATTACCTTATTTCTGTCCATTAATCTGCTGAGGTTGCTTGGTTGTTCACAGGTCACAAAATGGGGAAACTTGTATGAAACTACTCTTCGTGTGGTGGAAGATATTCGATTTGTCATGAGTCATTCTGCTGTACCCAGATACGTGACTCGTGATCGACGAGATATATTGAGAACATGGATGAAACTACTGGCTATTGTACAAGGAACGAATCCACAAAAGAGAGAAACTGGCATTCATGTAGAAGAAGAGAATGAGAGTATGCATGTGCCTTTTGTTTTGGGTAATTCGATTGCAAATATACATTCTCTTTTGGTGGGTGGTGCTTTCTCTATGAGTTGTGCAGAGAACGCTGATGATGCTTTCTACATAACACATACAGAAGATTTTGAAGACCAAGATAGCCAAAGACATGCAAAAGTTGGAAAGCTATCGCAGGAGAGTTCTGTATGTAGTTTGACTGGAAGGAGTCCATTAGAACATGCATCCAGGGCTCCTGGAGTAAAATCTGATAGTTTCCCCGTATCGTCATCTGTTTTATGTTTAACATTCGAGTGTTTGAGGGCCATTGAAAATTGGCTGGTAGTGGATAATACTTCGGGACCTCTCCTTCACATATTATGTCCAAAAACAAGTTCTGCTCCTGGCAGTAACTTCTTTGCTTTGAAAAAAACACTGTCGAAGTTTAGAAGAGGCAGAGAAATCTTTAAATCACAGAGTCCTCCTTCAGATGGCGTTAGACTCTCAACTTTAGCTGAAGGTTCTAATAAACAAAATTCTCGTCCTTCCCAGAGTGGTGGCACTGCCTTGGATATTGGCCTAAGTATTGGCCAAGAAGCAGCTTGCCGTGGTGGTCATGATGACAATATGCTGGAAGGAGATCATGCATCTGAGATAGAAGCTCTCCGGTTGCTGAGTTTGTCTGATTGGCCTGAGATAGTATATAAAGTTAGTTTGCAGGATATATCTGTTCACATTCCGTTGCATAGATTACTTTCGATGGTTTTACAGAGGGCACTAGGAAAATGTTTTGGGGAGACTACACAATCAGGTGGGAGTTCTGCTAATTTGTCATCTTCTATCCATCATGACTTTTTTGGCCATATTCTTGGAGGGTACCACCCACGTGGGTTTTCTTCTTTCATAATGGAACATGTACTTCGGATTAGAGTGTTTTGTGCTCAGGTTCATGCTGGAATGTGGCGTAGAAATGGTGATGCTGCCATATTATCCTGTGAGTGGTATCGCTCTCCCCGCTGGTATGTAGATGGTTCTGTAGGCAATCTTTATACTTGGGCCTACGATGAAGAATAAGATTTTTCTTTTACTATTCTAATCTACATGAGATTTAACCTTTAAAGTTTTATCAGATAGTGTTAAGCCATTCTTTTTCTGAACTACTTTTGCAGGTCTGAGCAGGGTCTGGAGCTTGACCTCTTTCTGCTGCAGTGCTGTGCTGCACTAGCCCCTGCTGATCTATACGTTAGCAGAATTTTAGATCGTTTTGAGCTATCAAGTTACCTTTCTTTGAATCTTGAACGCGCTAGTGAGTATGTGATTCTTTTTCTTTACTTTCCTCAACAACTTTCATTTTTTTCCTCATTGTGTTTGCTTCCATGGCTTAGTATGAAGCACTTTCTTTAATTTGATAATTTACTTTTAAATTAAACCATAAGTATAAGCTATGATATTGGCACTTAGATCGGTGATTGTTGTTAGAATATTATTTCGTAATTTGTACTATGGTAATTTTGCTCTTTGAGAATAAATTATTATGATGGCTTCATCTATTATTTAAATATTTACATGACACGTGTCACCGAGTCACATTTAATCTCCACAATCTTCTGCTATGTTGTTATGGTACTAAAACTTTACTTCTCTACCAATCAAAAAAAAAAAAAAAAAAAAAAGAAAAAAAAAGAAAAAGAAAAATTGTAGAAATGATAGACGGCGTCTTTATTGTCAATGCTCTTGCTAAGATTTACAAGTTTTATAGTGTCACTGGCTATGTGGCTCAGACCCTTCAAAAAATGTTGCTGTACCCATGTCGTACTCTCCTAAAATGCGAGCTGTATCCGAGCACCTAAAAATTTAATTATTTAAAAATAAAAAATGTTATAAATACATTATAATCAATAGTAATTTAACTTCATTAAAGAGGAATCAAGTTTAGTTACATTGTTAACTTACAATATAAGTTGTTTTTCAAGATTCTTAAATAATTGGTTGTTATACATACTCCCTCCATCTCAATTTATATGGCATCATTTGACCGGACACGGAGTTTAAAAAAATAGAGGTTGACCTTGTTAAGTATCAATTTTACCCTTGAAAAAGTAAGAGAGAAGATTTGAGTAATAAAAAAGTTGTTGGTAGGTTTAAAAGTATGTAGGGCCCAACAAGGGTAAAATAGAGATGATAGCATTAAATAGTTGTCAAATAAGGAAAGGTGCCACTTATTTTGGGACAAACAAAAAAGGAAATGGTGCCACATAAATTGGGACGGAGGAAGTATTATTCTTATTATTTATTGGTCACACCCTTGAATCCTAAAATGTATGTGATGATGAAGTTGATATCTAAATACGTCGGATACCCGCAACTGAGTCGAGCAATATTGGTCACTGAGGTAAAGTTATTAAATCGTGTCTTATCATGGTAGAGCTTTCTGAAACTTAAGCAAAGAAGATTGGTTATGGGGGTATATACTTTTTGTAATCAAACTCTCCCTTGAAGTGTGTGTTTGTGTAGGTGTTCGTTCCTTTTTTTTTGGGTTTTTTTGGGGGGGGGGGGGGGGTGTTTTGGTACCTCGTATGCCATCTTATAGTTGAACTTACTGTATAATCAACACTTCAGTCACGTTTTGAAGTATTCACAGTGTAAGAGTTGAGTAAGAAAAAAAAATAGTTGAACTTACTTAACTCTGTACACTGTGAGTTTTAAATCGTGCATAAAGTGATGATTATACATGTTAAGAAAAATAAAATATCTGGGGATCTGTCCAACATGTACACATAGTGTCATACTTAAGCATTCACATGACTTTGACGATTCACTTAAACTTGTCTTAGGATCGTTCACTACAGGGTTTGAGGTTACTTATTAAAGAGGTTAAGTTTGTATAAGGTGCTTTCCAGTAGGCTTAAGAAGGTCTTGGACGAGACCGTGTCTACTTCACAAAATACTTTTGCGGATGTGAGACCGATCTTGGATGCAACACTGGTGGCAAATAAAGTGGTAGATTCTAGAAGAAAGTTGGGCCTTCCAGGTGTTATATCTAAGCTATCTTGAGAAGGCCTATAATTATGTGAATTAGGAGTTTCTTGTCATTTCTCTCATCAAAAGACGGGGCTGGCCCTTCCACCCTAGACTCCCCCATATAGACTCGTGCCTAGCTGGGCAGTTCATCAGGAGCTGCTATCTTGCATTTTTATTGTGAGATACTTGATTTTCTGAATGGCAATCCGTATGATTTTTTGGTAGCTCGAGAGGATTGAGACAAAGGGATCCCTTATCAACTGTCGTTCATTTTATATGGAAGCATTGCAAAGGATGATGGATAGAGTTGTCATGGGTGGTTACTTAAGGTGTTCCAGTGTTGAGGTTGGTGGACTTAGGTGCTATCACGGTCTCTGATTTAATGTCTGTGGATGATACGTTGGTCTTTTGTGATGCAGATTGGACTCAGCTGGTATAGTTGCGTCAAGTGTTAACTTGGTTTTAGGTGGTCTTACGCCTTAAGATTAACGTTAGGAAATGTGGGATTATACCTGTTCGTGAAGTGGACAATATTGATATGATGGCTCACGTGTTGAATTGTAAAGTGCGGACTCTTCCAACTACCTATTTTGGTCTTCCATTAGGTCCTTCGAATAAAGATCATTCATTCAGAGGGTTGACAAGAGGCTTACAAGGTGGTAGAAAAGATATTTTGTCTAAATGAGGGAATGAAGTGGTTACTCAGAGCACTTTATCGAGCATTCCAACTTCTTTCACGTCCTTGTGTCATGCTCCAGTTAGTGTTACTAAAAAATTGGAAAAACTCCAAAAAAACTTTTTACGGGATTCATCAGATTGGGCAAGTTTCTATTGGTTCAATAGGAGACTGTGACTTCTCC
Organism: Petunia secreta; assembly: GCA_029990175.1. Classification (NCBI taxonomy): domain Eukaryota; kingdom Viridiplantae; phylum Streptophyta; class Magnoliopsida; order Solanales; family Solanaceae; genus Petunia; species Petunia secreta. Next base: position 18,223,319 of record JARKIP010000038.1, on the reverse strand, counting down.
TAAGTGTTAGTGGAGAACTTGGGCTTAAAGACTTAAGGAGAGGTTTGGTATGGGGGATTGGGTAAATTAATCCATGTAGTATTAAATTCGGTGTTGGGTTATCCCATGTTTGGTTGGTATTTTGTAACATGTATAACTAATCCGTGTATTAAATAATACACCAATTGGTATATTATCTTATCCCTCCACCAAGATGGTATAAATAATACAACATGTATTAGTTATACATGGATAATAGAACAAAATGACAAAAATATCCTTCTCCTTTCCCTAGAAGCCAACAAAAGTCGAGCATCAAATGATATAATTGTAAATTCAGTACTTTTTAATTTAAAAAGAAATCAAATATATTCAAGATATGATAAGGAAGTAAGAGTGACATATACTGAACTGTAACTTAAATGCTCTCAGGCACTCCTTACGAGGTAGCTTCCTAGGTGGTCCTTACGGCCCCTAGGCTGGTCCTTTCCGGTGAGTCACTAGAGATTGTCCACTACTTTCCTTTAAAGCATTAATCTTTTGTTCCGGTTCAATTATTACTACATGGGGGAAAATAGGATCTATTTTAATGTTGGTTTTAAGTCTTATGATATTACTAGATTAAGCATCAGTCAGGACTCCTTGTTTGATTGGGTGGAGAGAAGCAGAAATCTTCTTAGAAGGAACACCTTTGATAAAGGAACATCGAGGTGGATATGCAATACATTGAAGGAAGCATCCAAGGAACAAGGCAACAGGATTAGAAGATGGAGATTTAAAGGTCATCTTTCTCAGACTTTTGCAGCCAGGAAATCAAATAGCTATGGAAGATTTATTAGTATTGTAAATGTTCAAGGGGATAGAAGGTCAGTTATGATTATTCCAGAAGTCAGTTATAATATGGGATGGAGGGATTTAGCTCTTAAAATCGAAAGATTCATTGAAACCCCACTGCAAGGAGTTGCTGAAATCCCCATTAATGTTCCAAAAAATGAAGCATTTAATGTAGCTGTACGAAGATCCAGATGGCAGGCAAAAGAGGCACAAGGAGAGGTGGTCCAGACAAACAGTAAAGCCATTGTTATCTCTGGTCAAACCAACATTTTGCCTACAGATGCATTGGGAAGGAGTCTGGTGGGGAATTTTAGTGATAAATGCACTGAATTTCCTACTCTCTCCGACATGAGAAGGTGGGTGAGCTCAACATGGATTAAAGTTATTGGAGTGAATATCTTCGAAATGGGAGAAAATAAATTCTTTTTTGAGTTTCCAACTCGAAGCATGGCAGAACATACGCTACAAGGAAACTGGAAATGGAGAAATACAAAGATATTTCTAAACTGGTGGAGGCCAACCTCTGGATGTGTACTAGTAACAACAAGAAGGGAGTCTATTTGGGTGAGAGCAATGGCTGTTCCACTTCATTTGTGGACTAATGAAACATTCAAAGAAATTGGAAATTTTTGTGGTGGTTGGATAGAAACTGAGGAAGAGACTTTGCAGAGAAATCATTTGAAATGGGCAAGGATCAAGGTGAAAGGGGATGGTAGTGAGGTTCCAAAGGAGGTTAAAGTGATAAAAGATGGCTTAATCTTCATTATTCCAATCTGGTGCGAGTCACCAACAGTGGTGATAGTTGGAGAAGAAGAGCAAGAACAATGTTTTATCCAGAGGGCAAGAGGGCAATAACCCCCTCTGTTAATGGGAAAAGGTACAGTCTGAAGACAAGACATGTCATGCGGGCCCCTCAACTAAGCTGGCAACAACTGATTTGAATTTTTAAAATATAAAGAGTGCATGTGGGTGCAGCAGTTCAAGTCATATGGGGAGGGCCCAGTCAATTTTAAAAGAAAACCATCAAATAAAGACCAATGAAATGGGCCTGGCCCAATTGGAATTAAATGAAACAGACCAAGGAATCCAAGATGACTCATCAGGGGAGCAAAATTTAAAAGAACAGCCAGACATGGACTCAAAGTCATTAAACTTGGATCTAGCCATTATTGCAGATGTACTTTCTTTCACAAAGCCCCAACATACTTGGTCAGATCCTATGCTGTCGGAAGCTCAATCTGTCTCATCGACATCGGACATACGCCACACTACCTTTCTCGAACAATGGAACAGTTCAATCAATTTGCTGGAGATAATTCACAGGCAAGATAAAGATGAGGATGACATGTCCATAATAGACATGGTGAGACAGAATGAGGAAAACCAAATGGAAGAAGTGGGAGATATCCAGACGGAAGAAGGGGTTGAAGTCATGACGGATGTTCCTGACAAAAGTCGAGATCAATTTGACGAAATTGAAGTTGGAAATAATCACATGGTTCTGTTTGAAGATCAAGAAGAAACTCCTTTGAACCAGTGCTCTGAGACTTTGGAAAACTGCAAATAGTAAACTGAAACTATCAATCATATTAATATTACATCCATCTCCACATAGAAGTGTTGGAAAAGAAAGCTATATGAGAGGCAGAGGTTTACTATAAACTTCATCTCTCTCTGGACCTCAGGGAGTTTTTCCAGAGCTGAATTGCGCGTGCACTTCTGCCAGAGCAGAATCACGTGTGTACTTGGTGTATAACCTCGATAAATGAAGCTCAATGGGAGGCATCGATTTGGGTGCATAACAGAGTGATAAGTCTAAGCAAAGAGCTAGGGGTTGATTTTGATGGTCTGAAGGGGAAGCATTGACTCTCTTCATGAAAATAGATCAAAGAAGACAGAACAAGGAGGGAAAGGAATTTTCAGATCCTGAAACCAACTTAAAACTGAACAGAGAGGTCAAGAACTTGGTGTTTGGAGTTAAATTCAAGGAAGGAAATTCAAGAGTACGGGGGAGGAATTCTCTATCAATTGATCAATGAAGATAAACATAATATTGTGGAATGTGAGGGGGATTAACCGTAGAAGTAAGAGGAGGGTGGTCAGGAGTTTGGTGCATAAGTGGAAAGCAGATATTTATGTGTTATAAGAGACCAAAGTGGGGGGTAATTTACATTCTATTGTAGGCCAAATTTGGGGTAATAGATGGGTAAACTTTGTTCAAATAGATGCAGTAGGGAGAAGTGGAGGGATTTTAATAATGTGGGATAAGAGAGCTTGGACAGGAGAGTTGGTAGAAGTATGGGATCAATCAATTACTTGCAACTTTAAGTCAACTACCCAAACTTTCAGTTGCAATATCACAGGAGTTTATGGAGCAAATGGTAGGAGGAGTAGGCAGTCATTATGGTGGGAACTAGCAGCAGTGAGGGGTATCTGTGAAGGACCATGGGTCATTTGTGGAGATTTTAATACAACTAGATATCCTAATGAAATGGGTAGAAAGGGAAGGATAACAAGGCGGATGCAAGAATTTTCAGAGATCATTGAGGATTCAGAGCTAATCGATCCTCCATTGTTGGGCGGAAAATACACTTGGGATAGAGTTAACAATCAGGGGGTTGCCTTTAGGATTGACAGATTCTTAGTCTCCACCGAGTGGGATGAAACATTCACTAACATAAAGCAGTTCACTTTACCAAGACTTACCTCTGACCATTGCCCATTGCAGCTGGAGTGTGGTAAATGGGAAGGAAGGACTTCCTACTTTAAATTTGCTAACTGGTGGCTGGAAATAGACGGTTTTACAGAGATGATTAATGAAAAGTGGCAATCCTTCAGAGTGGAAGGAAGGAGGCCAGATTACATCTTGGCAAAAAAATTAAAAATGCTAAAAATAAAGTTGAAAGAATGGAGCAAGGAAAAGAAGGTGAATCTGGAAAAGAGACAACATGATTTAATTAACAAAGCTTCCTTTTTTGATAGGTTACAAGAACAAAGAACTCTCTCTGATGATGAAATGCTGGAAAAGGCAAACTTAGCAATGGAATTTGAAGAATTAGCATATCATGAGGAGTCCGCCTGGAGGCAAAAATCTAGAGCTTTATGGCTGGAACTTGGAGACAAAAACACCAAGTACTTTCAAAGAATTGCTAATGCGCACAGAAGGACCTATACTATTGATCAATTGGAAGATAATGGCAATTTAATAACAGATATAGATTCTATAAAAGGAATCATCTTAACCTTTTATCAGAATTTATACTCTTAGTCAGAGAATTGGAGACCACAGTTCAAATATTCAAACTGTCCAAGAATAACTGAAGAGGAACAAGCTTGGTTGGAGAGAGACGTTGAAGAAGAGGAGGTCTTGCATGGGCTGAAACTCTGTGCTGCAGACAAAGCACCAGGTCCTGATGGGTTTTCTATGGGATTCTTTCACAAATGCTGGGATGTAGTTAAAGAAGACCTGATGATGACTTTGCATAATTTTCATTCACAAGCCTTTTTTGAGAAGAGTCTCAATGCCACTTATGTTGCACTGATACCTAAGAAAACAGGGGCAAGACAGTTGAAAGATTTCAGACCAATTAGTTTGATTGGTAGTGTATAGGTGATTTCCAAGGTGCTCACTGAGGGATTAAAGAAAGTAATAGGGAAGTTAGTAAGCAAGCAGCAAATGGCTTTTTTAAAAGGGAGACAGATCTTAGATGCAGCACTTATAGCAAATGAGTGTGTAGACACTAAGCTAAGGGGACAAGAGACTGGAATTTTGTGTAAGCTTGATATTGAAAAAGCTTATGATCATGTCAACTGGGAATATTTGTTGAACTTACTGGAGCAAATGGGTTTTGGCACAAAATGGGTGAAATGGATCAAGTTTTGCATCACTACTGTGAAATTTTCAGTGCTAATAAATGGCAAGCCTGAAGGCTTTTTTCAGTCTCAAAGAGGTTTACGACAAGGGGACCCTTTGTCTCCCTTTTTGTTCATTCTTGCAATGGAGGGTTTAAATCACATGATGAAGGTGACAACACAAAATGCTTGGATAAAAGGGTACAAAATAGCAGGTAGAGAAGGACATTTTGTACTAGTGTCTCATTTGCTATATGCAGATGACACATTGGTTCTATGTGATGCAGAAGAAGAACAAATAAGATATCTCAGGGTCATTCTCACAGTCTTTGAAGCAGTCTCAGGATTGCGTGTTAATTGGGGAAAGAGTAGACTTTATGCAATTAATGAGGTGGGGAATCTGCATATTCTGGCAGGAATATTGGGCTGTCAAATTGATCAACTGCCTGCCAATTATCTAGGAATGCCATTGGGGGCCAAGAACAAATCTATGGAAATATGGGATGGAGTTGTTGAAAGAGCTGGAAGAGGTTGGCTAGATGGAAAGCACAATACTTATCTCTTGGTGGCAGATTGACTCTCATTAGTTCAATTTTGGACTCTTTGCCAACTTACGTGATGTCACTTTTTCCACTACCAGTAAAAGCGGAGAAAAGACTGGATGCTCTTAGAAGAAATTTTTTATGGCAAGGAAACAAAGAAACTAGAAGTTTTCATCTAGTTAAGTGGACTGAATGTACTAAAAGAAAGAAGAATGGAGGACTAGGAATCAAGAATCTCAGGAAGCATAACACAAGTTTGTTGATGAAATGGTTGTGGAGGTTTAACAGTGAAGACCAAGCATTATGGAAAGAAGTGATTGTTCAGAAATATGGAATGGAAAAGAATTGGTGCACAAAACCAGTTAACACAACATATGAGGTGAGTATTTGGAAGACTATTAGGGCCTATTGGACAACACTAAATCAAAATTTCACAATTTTAGTTGGTGATGGTAGGAAAACACTTTTTTGGCATGATAATTGGTTGGGTCATGGTCCTCTAAAAGACAGATATGCTGATCTCTTATCCATCTCATTGAATTCAGAAGCCACCATTAATCAGTTATGGTTTCCTCAAGGATGGAATGTAACTTTTAGAAGATTGTTGAATGACTGGGAAATTGGAAGGGTGGCAGCTTTAATCAATGAATTAGAACAATTCAGAGTTAATGTTGATAGAGCGGATAGTTTGAAATGGAAATTGGACCCTTAAGGTATCTACACAAGTAAAGTCTGCATATCATCTTCTTATGGAGGAAGGGCAAGCACAAAATACTTGGCCTTGGAGAAGCATTTGGAAGACCATCGCACCAATTAAAGTTGCTTGCTTTAGTTGGGTGGTAGCCAAAAAAGCATGCCTAACCCATGAAAATCTTTAGAAAAGGGGAGTGCAATTGAGTTCCAGATGCTTCTTGTGCCAAGAAAGAGAGGAAGATATAAATCACCTTTTTTTGCATTGTAAGGTGACCTTTCAGCTGTGGCAAGTGTTTTTTAGTCACACAGGATTAAATTGGTGCATGCCAAACTCAACAAGGGAGGCTATTAACTGTTGGTATAGAGCGGGGGGGGAAACAAAACTCAAAAGATATGGTGGAGATTAATTCCCTTGTGCATTTGGTGGACAATATGGAGAGAAAGAAATGAAAGATGTTTCGAAGATAGGGCTAACCCAATCCAAAAGATCAAGTCTAATCATGCTTTTATATTTTTGGTGCAAGAAGAGTTATGCAGAACACACAAATGCACTTTTACTTTTGCTAGCATCTTTGTAGATAAGATCTTTTGTCTGTTTTTTATATTTGATGATTTGTTCATGGAACTGTATACCTGGTAGCCAACATTGCCTTAATGTTGATGAATATATTATGTTAACCTTTTCAAAAAAAAAAAAAATGATAACTTACATCTCCAATTTTAGTGCAATGTACCAAACACCAAACAAAAAATAATCTATGTATTACTAATGCCTGTATAACTAATGCATGTATAACTTATCTTCGTACCAAACAGCCCCTAAGGGTTTCAGTAAGGCATTATTGGGCAAATGGTTATGAAGATTTGGGGTGGGAACTTGCTCTTTGGAGAGGAGTGATAGTAGAAAAATATGGGTGTTGGAAGGTGGGTAGAGAACTAAAGATGTTAATTTGCCTTATGGGTGTGGGTATATGGAGGAATATTATGAAGGGATGGGGTGGCCATGTGTCAATTAGGGGATGGGAGTAGTCGAGCAGAACTAGCTTTTGGGGACATAGGTGCTGTGGCGCCGACACTTTGAAAGACCTCTTCCCAAACAAATCCAGATTTTCATGCCAAAGTTGATGTTCCATCAAATTCGGAGGATACAAGGTGGTGGTGCGGTTTTCTGGACTTGCATTTTAGGAGGAATTTCCAAGATTGAGGGGTGAGTGAGTTTCAAAGATTGTTAAATTTGTTACAGAAACATCGTTCGATACTAGTAGTCATGATGTTTGAAGGTGGGGTTTGGGAATAACAAAATTTTTTCTGTGGATTCATTCTGTGAAAAACTTTTGGTTAGGGAGGAGGTTGACTTTTCTATAGTTCTTTTGGATCCCAAAGGTTCTGAGGAGGATACAGTTTTTCACTTTACTAGGAGCTAGAGGGGTGATTTTGACGGCCTAGAATCTTAAAAGGTGGAAGATCATGTATGTCAATTGGTATATATGTGAAATGAGGCGGTGAAAATGATGATTATATTTTCTTACATTGCTGTTTGTCTGGAGGTTATGGTGAGAAGTTCTTAATTGGTTTGGAATCTCATGGGTATTGCCAAGCATAGTTAAAGGTTTATCAACTGGAATTGTGGAAGGAGGAGGAAAAGGCGGAGGGCTTGGAATATTGCTCCACTAGCACTTATGTGGGATGTTTGGAAGGAAAGAATCAGGAGAGCTTCTGAAGGAGTAGTCATGACGTTTTTTCACTTGAGGAGTATGCTCTTGTCCTTATTTATTTTGCACCCATGAAGTCCCTTGTTATATGAAGATTGGGTGGCTTTCATAGAGAACCATATTTGTTTAATAGGTTCTCTTCTTTTTTGGTATTCTTCTTGTATATAGCTTCTTTATTGGCCCATATATGAATGAAATTTATTAACTTTATATAAAAGTATACTTTCTTTGAGTTAATTATAAGTCCCTCCATTGTGGCCATTGCTGCACATAGATTGGCTAATATGCTTGTGGTTAACAAGACTTAAAGACCTGATTCACATGAGATCTGCGTTGGAGGTGTTTGTTTGAACAGTATATCGTGCTGTAATGTTCAGTTTTGATAATTCCACTGGTTCTACCAATGACTTCCTTCGTATATGGCTTAGAAATCCAATAGTATTGTTGAGTGATGATTTGAAACTGAACATGTAACTTTTCCATGCATCTAATACTTGCTCTAATACCATTCTTTTCAGATACGAACCGGCTTTAGTTCAAGAGATGCTTACTCTTATTATTCAAATAGTGAAAGAACGGCGGTTTTGTGGGCTAAATGCGAGTGAATGTTTGCAAAGAGAGTTGGTATATAGACTATCAATTGGTGATGCCACTCATAGTCAGTTGGTGAAGTCTCTTCCTCGTGACCTGTCCAAAGTTGATAAATTTCAGGAAGTTTTGGAGAGAATAGCAATGTATTCAAACCCCTCTGGTATAAATCAGGTTTGTGTCCGTTGTACTTCTCCAAGGGAAATCAATTCGATCATTTTTGCTGTCCCGTGATGTTTCTTTATTGCTCATCTATCACAGGGTATGTACAAACTGCGGTTGCCCTATTGGAAGGAACTGGATCTGTACCATCCTCGTTGGAATTCAAGGGATCTGCAAGTTGCTGAGGAAAGATATATGCGTTTCTGTAATGCATCGGCATTGACCACTCAACTTCCAAGATGGAGCAAGATTTATCGACCTCTTGGTCGAATAGCTCAAGTAGCTACCTGTAGGACAGTCCTTCAAATTGTTCGTGCTGTCATATCATATGCTGTTTTTTCCGATAAATCAAATGCTTCGCGCGCTCCAGATGGTGTTCTTTTAACAGCACTGCATTTGCTGTCACTAGCATTAGATATTTGTTATGCACATAAAGAATCTGGCGATCGTAGTTGCTATGATGGTGATATCATTCCAATTACTGCACTAGCTTGTGAAGAAATATCAGTAGGTAAACTTGGTGATCATAGCTTGCTGTCTCTTCTAGTTTTCTTCATGAGGAAACAGAAGAAAGAAAATGATTTTGTGGAAGCTGGAATATTTAACCTCTCATCTTTGATTGAAAGTCTTCTGAAGAAATTTGCTGAACTACAACCTGAATGCATGATAAAACTGCAAGACCTTGCTCCAGAAGTGGTCAATCAATTATCTCGATCCTTTCCAAGTGGTGATACTAACTGCTTCAGATCAGTTTCAGACAGTGATAAGCGTAAGGCTAAAGCTCGAGAGAGACAAGCTGCTATACTGGTGAGATTTCACAACAGAACGTTAATGATATGCTTTTCAATAAATTCCTTAGATGGATAATCTGCCTTTTGATCTTTAGGCAATTAATGTTAACTTGTGATTTTTGCTGCTGTGTTGTGTTTGGCTGTTAGCTCTGTATCTCAACAATTGAGAAAGAGAAATTCTTTATCTGGCAAATGACAAGGTAGGGATAGCTTAATGATAAAACCATCCCCTTCCAACCATAATGTTTGGGGTTTGAGTCACCAACTGTTAGACGTCTCTAGGAGTTTTGGGGGTGGTGGAGTGTACCAATTAAAAAAAATTAGCGATCCTTATCCACATGCAGGTTTTGATATTCTCCACATGTTAAATATAGAAGCATGTAACTTGAATATAAATGCAGCAGGGACTAACCCACTAACTCAGATAGGTCATTCTCATGGATTAGAAGCCTATATGCGTAGGCCAAAAAAGACACTGAAAAAGGTCAGTGGAGGTTGCCATGTGAGACTCAAGGGAGTTCTGATAAGGAAAGAATTAGATATTATGTAGCAACAAATGATTAGAAGGGTTAAGCAAGAAGTTAAGTCTCAAACTACTTACACAAGTAGGAGTCCAAGTACGGGCTCATGCTGTTCACATGCTTATTGCAAAGATAAATACATGACTAGTTAATTTCTCCTTCTCTAGCAGCATGTTTTTAGAGGAGGTGGATGCCCAATTTGGCAGGGTTTCAGATTAAGCAGAATTGATTTCAAGTTTACCATCTACCATCTTGGTTATAAATTCTGCATGTTTGGTTTCTCTAATAGCTGTTTTTTAAAAATATACATGCTTGGTTTAAAAATCTTGATGTAACAGAAAGAAATGTTAGTGAAACGAAGTAATAGGGTAGACCATATTAATCTCCCCTGTAGCTTGTTACAATCACCGAAATAACTCTCTATTGTCTAAAAGCACCTTCTCTGTCAGTGATTTTGGCTGTTGGTAGTTAACTTCGAGTCTATTGACTACACCATGCCTAACCTTCACTCTAGGCGTATTATGTTCAGAGTAATATTAATTTTCAAGTAAAATGATAAGCTAAACATTCATCAGTTGAATAAACATTTATCAGTTAAACATTCATCACTATATGAGAGCTTTAGGTGTGGAATTGAGTAGTAGCATGGAGTTTTGTTCAGATTAGAAGTAGCATTGACTTTTGTTCAGATAAGAAGTAGCATGTAATCACTTATTTCCTTTTGGTGCATCCATAGGTTTCCAATTTTTATAGATGACTGGGTGATATTTGTAAAAAAACCATCTTTTTTTTGTAGGCTTTCTACTTTTTGTATACTTCTTGTATACGGTCCCTTGCTTAGCCCAACATGGATAAGATTTATTACTTTTTCCTTATAAAAAAATCATCAGTTGATTAGTGAAGATATCTGTGATCTTGACCCAAACAGAGAGATGAACATTTTGTGCGTCATTAAATGTAATCACAACCAAATGAAAAACAATAAGTTAGTATAAATGACAAAGTATTCCCACTTAAAGTATTACTGAGCTATGGCCGGTTTAGGTTTGGGTAAAACATTGGAGATGATGTCAGCAATCTTTTAAGTAGCCATTTGGCTGTAGATACATTTTTTTTTTTTTTTTTGATTTTGAAGTTGAGTTGAAAAATTGTATTTGTAAGTTGAAGTTGTGTTTGGACATGAAATTTACTTGAAAAAGGTTGAAGTTTAGTGAGTTGAGAAAATTGATTTTTTGGAAAAACTTGAAAAAGTGGTCAAAAGCACTTTTTGATTTTTCGAAAATTGTTTTTGAACACACTCTAAATGTAGTTTATGCACTTGTTACAGTTAGTGAAATAGTAAGCTACTCCATTCCCCATTAAGTAGGAGACACAATTTAATCCTTCAAGGCATATGCACCGGAAGAGGATTGCAACCTATCAAACTCTACCTTCTTTATTATTACCACAGCTTTTATTAGCAGAAACTCTCTCAAGCTGTAAAAATGTCCTTTTATGATTGCAAACAAGCATGCAGACCATCCTCTCCATGGTTCCCTAGTAAAGTTATAATGCATAAGTCATAACTGTGTATATGACTTGCTGCTTCATACAGCAGCTAAGGACAAAAACGGTCTCTCTGCGTTGATGTTGAACAAGTTATTACTGCCAAGTCTACCGTGGAATAGTGGAATATTTATTTATATCATGGAGAAAGTTGTCTTCCAGGTCAAGTAAGACAGTTTATACCTACAGCTTACATAATATGGAAACAAACATGTACAAGTGTATCTCCTGTTCATTATTGTTCTCTGAACTCAGAAAAAGCTCCTTGGCACTAAAAGGGAATGATGGTGTTGCAAATAGTTTTCCCCCTAAAGTTGAAGCTAGCGTTGCTTTTCCCTCTATAAATAGAAACATAAATATAGAAATATTTCACCCCTAGCTTAATTGATGAGTTCTTCTAAGCAACATATCACCATCATTTAGATGCTGCTTGTGCCATTGTCATTATGATGCATACTATTTTGCTATGACGTCGTACCGGAGTAGAGTTATAGAGAACTTTATCCTTTTATTTTCAGTTAATATCAGTTACCTCTGGGTTGACTCCGTCACTTTCCCAATGTACATCATGTCTACTTTACAGGAGAAGATGAGGGCCCAGCAATCCAAGTTTTTAGCAAGTATAGATTCTACAGCAGATGCTGGTGCAGATGATTCTAAACATGGTAAAGAGTTATGTGATTCAGATGTTAAACCTAGATCCGAAGAGGCTACTCCTATCATTTGCTCTCTTTGCCATGATCCAAATTCTAAAGGTCCTGTTTCTTACTTAATTCTTCTTCAGGTAGGTGGCTCTATTTTATGTTTTTATTCCATCTTCTTCTACATGGACATGATTGGTGCTTTATCTGATTTTTGAACTTTAATTCCTTCTGATAAAGTGGAATGATACTTATTTCATCTTGATTCCTGAAATAAGAAATCCAGGCTTCTTAGTTTCAGCAACAGAGGTCCTCCTTCATGGGAACAAACTCGCCGATCTGGTAAAGAGCCCACACCTTGCGCCCAAAAAATGACAAACATCTCATCTGAAATGAGCCATCTCTCAAGAAGTTCAGAAATTGTTTCATCATCTTGGTTGATGCAATTAATCCAAAATGCAATAAATGAGTTTGCTTTAGATGGGCAGCCTAAGGAAGTGGAAGGATTTCTGGAGTATATCAGATCAAAATTCTCCTCAATGAAGAATATTCAACTTCCTTGCACATCAAGCATTGTAAAGAAAGAGACAGCCTCTTCCATTGAGATGCTAGAAGAACACATGTACTCGTTGATTCGCGAAGAAATGAATGCTAATTCGTGGGACTGGGATCTTGTAAAAAATGATAAGAAACTTTCAGCGTTGGGTGGTAGTGGGAGTTCTAAGTCACTTTTGCTTGGAAAATACATTTCTGCTCTTTCAAAAGAATATAGTCCTTCTGCATCAACGAATAGCCACAAGGCACAGGTCGAGCCAAGTATGCCGCGTCCACCATACGATGGATTTGGTCCATCAAATTGTGATGGAATTTATCTTTCATCCTGCGGGCATGCTGTGCATCAGGGATGTCTTGACCGCTATTTATCATCAGTAAAGGAAAGGTAGTAATGTCTTACTAAAAAAGAGGGTGTGTGAATTGTAAGCTTTGGGTTTTATCTATTCCTTTTGTTTTTGTACATCTGGGGCTGTCTTGTCTGATCAAGTGATCATTGAAGTGACTATGTCGTGAACCGTAATGAAGGCGAGTTTCGTTCTCCGTCATAGGGTTGTTTCCTTTTATTGAGCATGTAGTTGACTACTTTATTCTTGTATTCCATGTCAAACTTAAATAGGTTTCTTACGTTAGATTTACTATTTGGGAGGTGTTACTCTGTTCTGTAGCTGGCCTTCCATCCAATTCTGCAAGTTTTGAGTAGTAATTGTGTCATAACTCTTATGCAGATATACCAGAAGACTTGTTTTTGAAGGAGGTCATATTGTAGATCCGGATCAGGTACATAATCTTTCCTAATCTTACTCTCTCCGATGGAGGGAATTGCTAAATTGTTGTCATTTTTTGCTATTTTTTTCAGGGGGAGTTCCTTTGTCCGGTATGCCGTGGGCTTTCCAACTCAGTCCTGCCAGCATTACCTGCAGACACTAAAAGGTCGACACCTTCTACTTCTGCTGGTAGTCCATCAGATGATGTGGGCCCTTCAAAACTTCGTTTTCAAGAAGCTTTATTTCTCCTGCAAAGCGCAGCTGATGTTGCTGGAAGTAGAGAGATTCTACAGAGTCTTCCCCTGCAGCAATTGGAGCAGATGAGAGTAAATCTTGAATCCGTGGTTGGGGTCTTATGTGGAATGTATTTTCCAGATAAGGATAAGATTTCAGAATCCGGAAGGCTTAGCCAATCTCTTATTTTGTTTGACACTCTCAAGTACTCACTTGTATCGACAGAAATTGCTGCTCGATCGGGAAAGACTTCATTAACTCCAAACTACAGCCTTGATGCGCTGTACAAAGAACTCAAATCTTCAAACGGTTTTATATTAGCTTTATTATTAAGTATTGTAGAAAGCACACGGACAAAGAATTCACTTACTGTCTTGCTGAGGTTAAGAGGAATTCAGCTGTTTGCAGAGTCTATATGCGCAGGCACTTCTGCAGATGAGCCTCCAGACGGTCCATCTGTTGGAGGTATGATTCCTGCTCAATAAGTTGCTAATTTATGCTTCCATTACTTTGTAAAGTATAAAGCTAAGATTTTGGGAAACATGGATATATTGGTAATTGATGTCAAGGGAATCATAGAAGCACTATATGATTGTTGGTATGCTTTGCAGATAATATGCAAGACATCTTGGAATTTGCTGAAACAGAATTACAGTGCCCCGATATTCAGTTCTGGAAACGAGCATCTGATCCAGTTCTGGCACATGATGCTTTTTCATCATTAATGTGGGTGTTATATTGCCTTCCACGCCCATTTATCTCGTGCGAGGAGTCATTCTTGTCTCTTGTTCATCTTTTCTATGTTGTCACTATTACTCAGGTAACTGCAAATTTTTCGTTCAACAATTGTCTGGGCTACAAGTTAGTTTTTTTTTTTTTTTTTTGGTGCTTGCTTGGTGCTAAGTAATTGTCTTTTCTTTTCAGACTCTAATTACCTATTATAGAAAGCGCCAAAGTAGTTTGACTGAGTCAGGATGCAATGATTCTCTGGTTACTGATGTCAACCGAATAATGGGGGAATGTGGAGTTGTTCTCAAATATTTTGATTCTGATCATATTGAGACTTGTGATATCAAAGATGCAATTCGTAGTATGAGTTTTCCTTATTTAAGACGATGCGCATTGTTGTGGAAATTGATTCGTTCTTCTATTTCAGTACCATTTAGTGATGGGAATAACATATTCGATGGGTTACCATATTTCATGGGCGAAACATCGGAATGTGGTGAAAACATTGCAGCTGAGTTCACTGAGATTGAAAAGCTGGAAAAGTTATTTAAGGTTCCCTCTCTTGATGATGTTATTAATGATAACATAGTACGTTCTGTGGTTTCAAGATGGTTGCATTGTTTCCCTAAGCAGTTGGAAGTTCGCAGTTTAAAGAGTGTTGTCTATTCTACCCCTGCTGTCCCTTTTAAACTAATGCTTTTGCCTCATCTCTACCAGGACCTCTTACAGAGGTTGGTTCTTCACATGAATAAATGCAATATTTGACTTGTCTACTATCTTTGTATAATCCTTGGATATTTTGGATGTGTTGGTGCTACTTTCAGGTATATTAAACAGCATTGTCCAGACTGTGGAGTTGTTCAGGAGGAGCCGGCATTGTGCTTGCTGTGTGGTAAACTGTGCTCTCCGAATTGGAAACCATGCTGCAGGTTTCGATGCACTTGGAAAGCATTTTTCTTTCATTCTCCTAATAGTCCTTGAATTATGTTTGACATATATGATTTCACTAGGGAAAGTGGGTGCCAAACACATGCAATGGTATGTGGAGCGGGTACAGGGGTGTTTTTATCAATCAGGGTAAGTGTTATTTCCTTCTTGTTTTTTTTTTTTAAAATTTGTGTTGATCGTTTGATGTGCAGTAAAGTCTCTCAGGGCAAGTAGAATGACTTATACTTGTCTTTCCCCTACAGAAAACCACAATATTGCTTCAAAGATCTGCTCGTCAGGCACCATGGCCTTCACCATACTTGGACGCATTCGGTGAAGAGGTAAGACAGTGGTTTAGCCTAGTATGAAAGGGCTTATATTGCATAAGGTTATTGTCTGGTTGACAACAACTTTGTTTACTTCATCTTCAATTTCTAAGATTTTGGAGAAAGGGGGGAAATAGATTGTTCATAGAAAGAAAAAGCAATGAAAGCCTCAAGAACGTCCTTTACAAGTGGAGACAATTCAGTAAGGAACTGAAGTTCTTTTCCGTGTTTCTTTTTCTACGTATAGAAATTATAGTCGGATTTGTTTCATCAATGGTCACCTTTTCGTAGCTATCTGCTGACAAATCACTTTCCAAAAAACACGTCTCCCATCACCATCCCCTTTCTCTTCAGTACTCCGCAATGCCAAACTCCCCCCCCCCCCCCCCCCCCCCCCCCCCCCCCCCCGCGGCCAAACCACAGCCTTAAATGCAACCCAACATCCATTTACTTCTGCTGCTTCTCTGTGTGTGTCACTGGTGAACATATCAATTAACTTTGGGTTGGGGATGGTGGAAACTTTGCTTCTCATGTATACCTTGTTTTCACCCGAAGATTTGGAACAGCTTTTTAGTGGTTTGTTTCCTGTTGTTTTATCTTCCGTCTTTTTCTTATTGGGGCTATGTTGAAGCTCAAATTTGTGTGGGGTGTAGAATGGAGAAAGTGAGTTTTTTTAACAAGAGAGTAGGTACTGCAAACTACTCCAAACAAGTTCCTCCTAAAAAGCCAGGAAAAACCTAACAAAATTTTGAAATGTGGAATTTTGTGTAAAACTTGATATGTATAAAGTTCTAATTGAGCTGCCTTGAATTATGTAATTTTTGAAATCCTTATGACGCACTCATGGTGGGCTTGAATATAAATATTTTCTATTTATTTCTTCTCACTTAAAGTTTGCTACAAGTGGGTAGACAATCAGGGCATTCATATCCATTTTGCTGTTTGTTTTGGGCTTTAATTTTTGAAGTTGAATTATGCGGTCATGCATTTAACGTTCAAATTAGAGATAAATCCTTCACCTGATCTTAAACTGTTTCGTTGTGGTGCACATTTCCTGTGGTTCGGAAGGCTACCTTATGGCCCTGGTGCTACCTAATTATCAGTCGTGTAAGAAAGTGTTTTACTTGTCAGGGGGAGGGTATGAGAATAGGTTTTAATGCTTGTTAGATGTTTAATATTGATCAAGCCTTCAACATAATGATGATCTTCAATGGTTAGTCGACCCATTAGCATTTTTCTCTTACAGCTAACCGTAATATACTTGTAAAAAAGTTAAGTTCCTATCCTGTAGGGCATGCTCGGGGACATGCTTTGCTTGTTATCTTTCTTCCCTTTCAGCTCCTTTCCCCTTGTTTTTTACATCATTATTTCTGTTCATGTATTATTTGTTCCACCCATCTTTCACGTTATTTGTACACGTATATTGCTCAGTGCTTATAAAACAATGCAAAAATATAGATAATTATTTTTTGTTGAAACAGTAGATTCTTCCTCTGTTCCAATAGTAGATAATATTGTATTTACCTCTTGGTGTTGATCCAAAGATGTGTCCACTTCTGATGAAATGACTTTCGAGTTCTTGTTAATGTTCTTAAGAATGATACTACCAAAAGGTAACATGGATCCACTATCTTTTTCCTTGATGGAGGATTCATTCTTGCTTGTTTCGGCTCTTATTTCTTTTGATCTATCAGAATAGACCAGGTTATCTACTGTATATGGGTGATGTATGAGTTCATCAACAAGTTATTTATCTCCATTTCTATTTACTATTTCCACTTAAGAGACCTTCTATGTTTGTATACAATTACATTTTTGTGCTGTTGCCTATCAAATTTGCACACCTAATTTGGAAGTGACGAGTGGTTGGTTGATATAAACAATATGTTTTAGTTTTTCTTCATTACATGTTTCTGTGGTTCAATAGTACATATGTTGCAAATAACATGGACTCTTGTATGTCGCATTAGGATTCAACTCATCAGTCTACATGCCTATTTTTCAAAGTATGGACCAAATGGCAGATTCAAAACAGAATTATCAAAAGGAAAGAAGGAAAGTTTACTAGTAAATAAACATCTGTATCGTATTTTGAAGTGCCAAAGCTTGTATGCAAGGTATTAGTCTTTTAGATAAGTTCCTTAGGATAATAGTCGCCTGGTAGGATATGGTGCACGCTGACGCACACAATGAAAGCATGTAAAACACTTTAAAATTGACAAACTTTTTGAGTAAGGTAACATTGTATTCATCAGCACCAAGATGGTACTGTGTATCAAATATTTACACATTACAGAGTCTTGTATCTTACAAGGAGTCAAAAAATTCTACTAATGATTCTGCATCATCTATGTAATTCTCTTTGCACCAGAATTGAAAAGACAAAAAACAATTAAGCTTAATTCTTTGAATAGGACTACTTCTATTCTCAAAACACCTACTATTCCTTTCTTTCCACAATGTCCACCAAATGCAAGCTGGGACCATTCTCCACCACATCTTCTGGTTATTCCTTGTTGTAATATTGTTCCAGCACCATAGCAACTCCTTTGTATCCTTTGGCATCACCCATTGAGTCCCAGCTAAAGAAAGAAACACCTGCCACAATGCCTGAGTTACCTTGCAATGCAAAAAAGATGGCTATTGCTTTCATCCTTCTCGTGACACAAAAAGCATCTGGAGGTCAGCTGAATCCTCCCCCTCTTTTGCAAAATTTCATGAGTCAAACACGCTTTCCTGGCAACTAGCCAAGTGAAGCATATCACTTTGAAGGGGGCTTTGGTTTTCCAAATGAACTTCCATGGCCATTCTGAGTTGTGAGCTGGTTCTGATAACAAAGAATAAGCAGAGCTAACTGAGAACTTCTTGTTGCTTCCTCCTGTCCATATTACTGAATCCTCCACATTGCTAAGCCATGAAAAACCTCCAATTCCTTCAATAATTCTGTCACTCTTCCACGGTAGGAGTTGGAGTTCCACGGTAGATATAAAAAAGCATTACACACACACACAAAAAAACAAAAAGAAAAAAGAATCAAAATAGAAAAGCAGATGCAAAGACCATCAAGTAGCAGTTTATGTTCTTATTTTTCTGATGGAAAACACAGCAGTTTAGGTTCTTCAATTTTTAAGAGTCCTGCTATGTTGAGCTCCCAGGCTAAAAAAAATCTGATACAATTGTTAGAGGTGTCTCCTAAATGTCCAATTGTGATAGTGTTAATCTGTCACAAGGTGTTTCATAGGATTTGATGAATAAGTGTTTATTTATCTCTTTATATTTATTCTGTTTGGGAGTCAAATTATAGTTTAATTCCTTGTCGAGACCAGCTGTGGATAGATAAAGATGCACAGTGCCATGGCCTTTGTTTTTTTTTCCCAATCTGGATCTTAAACACACTCTTTATACGTGCAGGATATGGACATGCATCGTGGGAAGCCATTGTACCTAAATGAGGAACGCTATGCAGCCTTGACGCATATGGTACAGAAAAGAAGATTGCATAAATTGCTGCTGCTATTGGTTTTGTGTGATTGTGCTAACGTTACTCTATTAGGTGGTCTGATTAATGTACATTGGAGGGGAAAAAAGACACTTTGGTGTAAAGGAAAATGCCTATGATATATGGAGGAAAAGAAATAGAAATTCTTTCTTCTCTGATCGTTATGAATTAAATGGAAAAAGCTGTTGAAGGTAGTGAAAGAAGTATGACGTAAAAAACTAGAGTTAATGATAAAATCCATGTGCTTATGATACGTCCTTTTGTTTAGACGGGTAAAGGCTCTTGCACCAATATATATGTTTTAAAATCACTAAAGTTGAGGAGATAACAGTCATTTTTTTCCTTTTTCACTAAGTTCATGGTTATTTATCATTAGATGTGCCTAAACTAGACTTATTGTATTGTTTTCTAAGGCCCCTTTTCTTCTTCCCCTTCCCTCTCTCAGTTATCCTCTATACTTGTGCATTCTCAATGAGCATAACATTGTTTTAAATCTGGCGCTTTTGTATGTGGAACATTGGTTCCAGTATCTTTATTCCGTAGCTCTCGCTGTCGCTGCTTGTTAATTATTTCATTCTATATTATAGGTGGCTTCTCATGGATTAGATCGTAGCCCCAAGGTGCTTCGTCAGACCCATATTGGTGCCCTTTTCATGCTTTAGCTCGACTTTTTCATGAAGTCTGGTATAAGTTGGTTCATCTCTCCCATATTCTGTCTATTTGTGTTTACTATACTTACTGACAGGTAGTTTATCTTTATCTCTTATCTGGACCCTTGCAGGTCAGATACGTTCCGGAAATTCGTCGAAGATGGTAAAATGTTAGCAGCTGTCCTAAGGTTCCAAGTTTTGACTCAGACAGAGCATGAATACTGTTTTGCAGTGTGCTACTGTCTAATATGTAGAATATTGAGGTTAGTCTGTAATATCTTATTTTTCCTATACCAAGAAACTTTTGCTTCAGATGTAGTGCAATGTAAATAGGTCAGTTTTGTTTGCTCATCTTGGCAGGTTGGGTTTCCCAGACAGTTCTTTTGTGTGATTATTTTTGTGATTATTGTTTCTTACATTTCTTTATTTAATTCAAATATTTCACGAGTTTAAACAATCAAAAATATATTTCACAAGTTTAATATACTTTTGCTGAGTTTTTTGTTAACACTGTTAATGAAGTGCCTAGGATTTCTAAAAATGGTTTACAACAATTAAATCAGCACCAAAATATCAGGTGGGGCCTCAAAATTGATCAATGAGATTTTAGTTACAAGAAACAATGCAAGGACTAGATTAATCCTGCTGTTATGTACTTAATCTTCTTTTTTCTCCAAGGAACAAGAAAAGTATCCCTCAATTGTTCAGATTTGCTAATTTATTGCAGCTTAGGTATAGTTGTTTCACTAAGCATATAACATCTGTGGCAGAGAAGTCAGCATTTGATTTTGCTGGGACAGGATGTCACGTGTTCCATGTGGTGGTGGAGAGGCTGGTTTCCATACTTTACTGTACAGAAATTGTAAATATAATATTGCTTTTTACTGTAGTTTGATCCATCCTACTGGTCTCCTGTAAAGTCTAAGCAGGTTCATTAATGAGATATCTTCCCCCTTCCTTACTGTGAAGATGTAAATTGGGACCTATCGACAATATGTTAGAAGATCGATTCTAGGTTTCTGACTTTTGCTTTGGTCTTTTCTTAGCTAACGTCTGCACTGCCTGCTTACTCCAAACAGTTCATCTCCATACCTCCAACCTTCTGGAAAAATGTAAAATGAAACACTGTTTTGTGTGCGTTGATCAAATGAGCTAACATAATCAGCTTGGGTAATGGATGTCTTACGGAGTGATAATTTCATGGACCAAAACTTAACTTTGTGGTCCATGACCATTAAAGTCGTAACACTGTTGCATTAAAGCAATTGAGTTTCGCCACTATAGCATTTGAATGCCTTTTAGGAATGGATTTCATATTTGGAAGCTCAACTTTTTTAACTGTAAAGTTTCTTAAAATTACTGTTGTCATATTAGAATGGCTATTTCATGTCTTCACCACTACACAATGTCAATGCCAGTTGCACCAGTCCTCCCGGGGAGCCGGTGGTTAGTGAGTATTAAAAGAACAAAATAGGGTTATGGATATTCGTTTTGGAAACACGTCGTCTTGTAACAGCTCACCTGAGTCCAGGGTGAGGTCAAGCAAAAACATAAAACTGACATATTTGCAAATAACAGGTGATCAAGAGATGGGAGTGATGGATATTTCTGGTGAAGCCTTTTAAGATCCAGGATGCCAAGAAATAAGCGGATCATGCTCAACCAGAGGGCAGAGACATCACGTTCCTCAACTGAAGTTGACGTTAAAATAAGTGTGCGCGCTCAACAAAGAATATAAAAAGATCGAAATCTCTTTCGATTTGTCAAAGTCTTGATGTAGTGTTCATGTATGTGTGCTTCACCAGCTGCCTTGAACACCCACACCGCTGTTATCGGTTACAAAAAAACACATTTGAACGCCCAACTGAAATAAGCGGATCATGCTCAACCAGAGGGCAGAGACATCACGTTCCTCAACTGAAGTTGACGTTAAAATAAGTGTGCGCGCTCAACAAAGAATAGAAAAAGATCGAAATCTCTTTCGATTTGTCAAAGTCTTGATGTAGTGTTCATGTATGTGTGCTTCACCAGCTGCCTTGAACACCCACACCGCTGTTATCGGTTACAAAAAAACACATTTGAACGCCCACCGTGGGGCTCGAACCCACGACCACAAGGTTAAGAGCCTTGCGCTCTACCAACTGAGCTAGACGGGCTGCTTTGACAGAGGTCAACCTATGTCAACTCAAGTACAATACAATCCACAGCGACTTGCTTTCACCCCTTTGGGATGAGATCTAATGTAATTCCAATCTTGATCTTTAAATGGAAGGATTCTTTGTTCATTCTTCTAAAATTAGTAAACATTTTAATACTTTATGGTAGAAAAAAACAAAAGAATACTTTATGCTGGTCCACTAGATAAAAAATTCATAGATCCCTGCACAAATATTTAAAATCAACAAGTACAGAATAAAACCATATGCAGCTCTTCACGTCAATAAGGAATTGTATGTCTTGGCAGAATAGGCAACCTTACATCTATTGGTGCTTTAAATGGAACAAAGCTAGATTGCTGATTTCTAAAATGCTTGCTCCAGTTACACCTCTTGCTTATAGTAAAAAAGAAAGTTCTTATACATTCCCACAAGATTAAACACCAAATCTGTCGAATCTGTACTGTCTATAAGAATCTTGTTAAGAAATATTTACTCAGTATTAGTTTTTTCCAATATTTCAACACGATCAGCTGAAAGACCGCTGGCTAAACACTTTTTTATGAAGAGGAATGTTATGTACCTACCTGATCTGGCCTTAATAAACATCAATGTAACTTAACTCTTCTAAAAGATCTTCAAATATGAGATCCTCCAGCTCCAATCCAACACATTCTGAATCAAATTGCAGGTTCATCCAATTGTCACCTTTTGCTAAATCACGGGTCACAGCGATATCAAGTGATTGATCATTCTCTAGATTGAAGCTGAGACACCAGCTTATATCTGTCCACACTTCCTCAAGTAGATGGTAGCCCATAGGCATTGGATGGATACATGAACAAGATGTTAACGGCTTTGGCCAGTATAAAGATGATCTCTCATAAAACTGTAATAAGACCTCATTGATCAAATCAAACAGAAGAAGTTGATCACAGCTTCCACCTTCAGTATATCCTTCCTCAAACAATGAAGGATTCATTTGTAGGTCAGAAAACTGCCATTTCCCAAGAAAATCATTCCCACTAAAGCCAGATAGTTCCAGCACATCTTTTACATAATTGAACTCGGTTTTGTTTCTTTCGTCCACCTGAACTTGCAAAAGACTTCTCTTCTGTTCATTGGCCGATATTTCTTCTTCATCGCTATTGAGTCCGTTGTCTGCTATACATGAGAAATCCATATCAGATTCATTCTGTTAGTTAGCCAATGAAAACTGCAAAGCGAAAATTTTAGAAGTTTGGTTTTCGTTCTACTATGCTTGGATTGCTTGCAGAAAATAAGCAAACTAATGTCTATATGTGCTGCATGTCTGATATTTGCAATGCAACCTAGATGCCAAAAGATGAAGACGAAGCCTTGTTGCAGAAAGCATTTGCATGGTGTATATCTTACAGTCTAGAAAGTAAAAGGATAACTGACAAAGCGAAAAGAATGTAAGATTGCCTCAAAAGGATACCTTTGGTAGCAGAGAGCTCTGCTGGGACTGTAGTAGCTTCCTGCAATATATTATCAGGTGTAGGACTAGGAATCAGTTTATCTAATTTGGAATTATGAGATGAAGTGCCCTCCATATTGTACTCAACAGAAAGAGAGTTTTCTTCTGTTTTTAAGCCGCCAAAGTCATCGGAAGTCTCACTGGCATCAACAAAATTTTCTGTAATATTGGAGACTTCTTGCTGTGTTTTCTTTTCTAAACCTAAAGGAATATCCAGGGACTTCTGTTCATTGGACCTGGTAGCCCCTAACTTTACATTATTGCTCGATGCAGCTGTACCTAATGTTTCTGAGTAACTGGCTTCAGGAGAGTCCTCAATTCGGAATGAAGGGCAATTCCTAAGATCAGGCAAGGAAAGAATCCTCTCCAGGACTATCGGGCCACTTCTAGCTGGTGAAGGTGATCTGGATGGTCTCAAACTTGACCTTTCAGAGCTGTTCTGTTTTTCATCCCTACTGGAGCAGGTTTCAAGAAGTCTATTATATCTGTCTAATGAATCATTGAGCGATGATGTTCTTTTAAAGGATTTCATTTGGCTCTTGCTAAATGCAGCATTGTTGTGAGCAGTATTACATCCTTCCGGAAAGTTTTCATGTCCATCTGCAGTTGGATTCTCAAGTAAACTGGTTGCCTTTTTAACATCCTTGGACAACCTACCATCATGTGGAACCTTATGAAGGACAGCATCCATGACAATTCGATGCTTCTCCTTACTGCTCTCCTTAAGCGCATGTTTAATTTTCTCCCTCAAGTTCCTGAAACGTTCAAGGACAAGTTTTCTTTGGTGCCGATTCTGTTTGGCACTAGGTGAACTTGGAAGGACATTATCAAACGATGCAGATCTCTTCAGCACACTTTTTGCAACTTCATCCTCACTACTCAAATTTGTTAATGTTTCTGAATGGCGATTCAACAGTTCTGCAGATTCAAATCCAGCAGACACCGAGAGTTCACCCCTAGTTAGTGACTTATCTTGCTCCTTCACATTATGTCCAAATTCCAGCCTGCTCTTATGATTGCTTGATTTGGAAGTTCTTTCCAGTGAGAGCTGGGCAGGAAATGACACCGACTTGGTTAAGGCTTTGGACGCCCGTGTACCATGTAACTGATGGGCTAATGTAGAATTTGGATCCTGCAAGATTTTCAGAAATACCTCCTTTCTCATGTTTAGTAAATCAAGAGCATCCAAAAATAGCTTCGACTCTTCAATAGAAGCATTTTTAGCCCGCTCACTAAAATAAAGTGATTGTGTACGGCGAAGAGTAAAGCCAGTAATTGGTTGCTTCCCATGCTGGTTAATATCTAGTTGCTTTAATTGATTCATATCAAGCATGGCAGCACACAACTCACATGTGTTATTGGTTGTAACAGCACCCTTTCTTTTTTTCGGTAGGGGTGGATCTAACAAACTGGCAACGGAAGAATACTCATTCTGAGGATGATGCAAAGATTCGCCATTTAGAGGAATTCCTGAAGACGGATTTGGAGTTGCAGGATCTAAATAATTAATAGGAGCACTTTGTTCCATTGGCATCCCTGTAGGACAGGACACACTTCTGCAGTGTCGTACCCTTTTTCTAGATAGCTCTTTCGTGATCAATGCTTTTAGACGCGATTTTATTGAACCTTTGGGATGTGCACCTGCTGTTTTCACAGCAATCTGAAATAGTAAAGTTTGATTAGATATAAAGTTATGCACAGATGTTTACACATGTATGTCAATTTGCACATCCATCAGAAGAAGCAATCGACAAAACAAAAGCTTACAGGGGAATCATCCGCCTTGACATCTACTTTTTCTGGAATGTTAGCAGAATCAGTAGCATTAGCATTACTCCCAAGATCTCCTGCTCCTGGAAACAATGAAATAGCACATTACACCATGTCTTCACTAACTTGTTCAGAATGTCAAATCTTGATAAATGCCAAGAGCTAGAAGGTTAAGGAAAATATGGACAAAGGAACAAAAGTAGAATATGGTCATACTACTCATAGTCAATAGGCTTAAGAATGAATATAGTTACTGGCAACATTTAACCTCTAATTGATGTACACAAACACCTTCATTTTGGAAATGCTATTACATGCTATTTACTCTAGTCGAATAAAATGTTCTAGCAACAACTAATCTTTTTTCTCACCAGCAACATGCTTTCCACCACCCTGCCTTATGTGCGGGAGGCGTTTCCTGACTTGATGCCACCGAGGGTGATGATGATGTAAATGATGAAGTATCCCAAACATACATCCCAGGGAGTTACTTTCTCGAGTAAAACTAGAATCTCGGTGCCTCAAACCCTTTCCCATGTGTTACCGTATGCTCTTTGTGAACCAGCTACAGGCTACTACCTAATTGAGGTATAGTTTCCAACATCTTAAACCTGATACATGTATGATGAAATCAAATTAGCCAAAACCAATGGATGAACAAGCAAATAAAGGAACACAATTTAAGGTCAAGTAATTAAAAACAAGAATTCATGGAAGCATTTCTTTTAGAAAAATGGGGATGAATGATTTTTCGCACTTAAAGGAATTTTCTTTTACATGGAGTATATCCCAGCTCTTATATATACATTCTTACTTCAATCAACTCTTCAACATTGTTGTCAATTTTTAAAACCAAAAATATCAGGAGAACATTATCATCACACCTATCTTACACCTTGTACAATTATCCTATGTCACATACTTTTTATACACAGTGTCAAACTCTGGAAAACATTTTCACAGTTTTGCACAGCAAATGAAAAACCGGTTTGAGATCTACTAAATGAATTTCACGTTTGATATTCATTATCCGGATTCCATAATATGAGTTACTAAAACAATTTCAAGAGTATAATGCATGCATGAGTTTATGTCATGGCTAATATAAAATGGAACTAAATCAAGAACGAGACTTTCCACTTTAATTTAATTCTGAGTAATTCGTCTTGAGATCCATGAAAAACAATAACATTAGAAAAAGGGGTTAAATTAATAATTTCACATTGGCAAAACATGAGAAATACAAACATTAGACATATTATATTGTTAGTAGTTCGTACCTTTTCCTATAATAATAGAAAGTGTACAGGCATTGCACATTTATAGCATGGGGAGAAAGATAAAAAAAAAATGGAATAAAAATAGAAAGTGATGAATGAATAAACTAAGAAAGATAGAGAGAATATTAGTTATTTTTTTTCTTCTTACATTTGTCCGCCAATCGTTCTCCGTCTCTCCCTCTATATAGACTAACCGCTTATTGTCTTCAAATTTTAGTTCTTTTATCGAAGAGACCTTTAATTTACTTACACTGACTGTATTTATAGTTGGGTGAAAATTATTTACACCCCTTAACTTTACTTTAAAGATCAAACACACCCCTCAATTATGGACAATTATCATTCTCCCATTTTTATCTCAATTGACTTTTAAAAATGCGTACTTTACACTTTTGATTATCATATATATATATTTTAATTTATGATATGAACTTATCTTTATAATAAATAAATAATATTTTTAAATAAAAAATAATGAGAAATGACAATTGAGCATATAAGTAATGATGTTCAATGTAATAAATGAGCAAAATACACTAGTTAGGATACATATAATTTACTTGTATCAGTATTTTATTAATTAAAATAAAAACTAAAATGTTAATATATTACATGATAAAAATTAAAATGGAGTGTCCTTCATAAGCATATAATTAATGTGTGCTACACAAAAAGAAAATTAAAAATGTCAGTTGATTTTGTAACAAATTTCAAAATATTATCCATTTACACTATAAATGAATTTTAAATTAAAATATAAACCATTTACACTATAAATAAATTTAAATATTATTTTGAATTTTATTTTATAATAAAAAATCAAAACTCAACAATCTATATAGATTCTAGAAAATTAGAGAGTGCATTTTTAAACATATAGAGATACCCCTTCTCCACCATGTAAGTATATGTATCCCACCCACACATTTTGAGAGAGAGAGAGAGAATACTTGATTCACTTAAAACTAAAATAACAATCATGTAATTAAAATAGTAGTAGATTTTATAATAAATTCATATTATCCTATTTATTATGCTAATGAACATAAATTAGTATGATAAAATAAAATATTGTTTTTAATTATAGGTAAAATATTTTTGTTAAAAAATCATATATAAAAAATATATATTACATAGATGGGGGACAAAAAATATTAAGGGCAAATAAGACATTGTGTTGGATAAGGGGGGGGGGGGGGGGGATTGACTATTGTTCATAGTTGAGGGGGGAGTTTGATTTTTAAAGCAAAGTTCGGGGGTGTAAATGATTTTCACCCATTATAGTTTTGTATACTCTCTTTGTCTTACTTTTAGGTGTCATAATTTGAATCGCCATCGCATTTAAAAAAATAGAAGACTTTGAACTTATGGTCTACAACCACATAAACTGAAATGAGAGAGGTATGTTATTTAGGGGTGTCAACAGTTCAGTTCGATCGATTTTCTTTATGAAATTTATACCATACCAATTTTTCGGTTACTCTATGTGCATAACCAAAATAAGACTTTTCAAAACGTCCCATTCATGTCGGTTTTCCTTCGGTTTCGGTTCGGTTAGTTTTCAGTAAATTTTTTTAGAATTCTGTGGTAAAGCGTCGTACCATTATTAGAATGTGCCATTTTAATGTAAAATACCTATAAATTTAATACAACTCATAAAGTATGATTTAAGACAATATTTGAATAAATAATGACTCTTAAATGGTCGTAACTATATTTAAGTACTCGATAAATTTTTGTTCTCCAGTATCGAGCTACAAGTGATTGTCAGTCTCTATTAAGTAGACAACAGAACACGATACCATATACATGACTTTGGTAAAATTTATTTATAAGACAATTAATTAAAAGAACATTATTCTATAGTGATATTATAAAATCAATGAAGCAAAGACAAAAGAATTCTAAATAACACGAGTTGACAGATATTGATTAAATATAACTCAAGAATTAGAATAATAAAAGATTAAGTATATGCTAAGAGAAATTTAAACGAGTAGAAAAATATTTGATATCTTGGTCACTTAGTAGCTTGATATATGCTCAAGTTTATTAGTCGTACCAATTGATTTAGTTTCAACATAATTATATGCGTGCGGATGAGTTTGGTAGTTTGCAGTTTCGGTGCTAATTAGTACAACATTGTGTTTCCATCACCTCAAGGTCTAAGACCTCGACTAAAAATGTTTGCTTATACTTATTTTTAGAGTTAACAATATATATATATATATATATATATATATATATATATATATATATATATATATATATATTTTATGTGTGTTAATATATTCGGTTCGGTTCGGTATTTTTTCGGTTTTTTAATTTTATAAAAAAAGCTACCCTAATTATTCGGTGCGGTTATAGAGTCATATTCAAACCATCGATTTTGATAAAAATAATCTATGAATCGGTTCGGTTCGATACAGTTCGGTCGGTTAGGTCGGTTTTTCGAAAACCATTAACACCCCTAATGATATTACATTCAAAATATCGAAAGGTTCAGAAAACTGAGATCTATATTGAAAACAAGACAAATGGCTTATTATAGCGAATAAACATGGTATGTATGTATGTATTAAACCTTTTTCCAATATTACCAAAGATTATGCAAAAGTATTTAGATCCATTTTGTGCAACGAGGGACCGTTCGGTTGCTCTTCTAAAGGACTTAGTGCTCGTTTGCTATGGTGTATTGATTAATTAATTCATGTATTAATATTTTCTACACTTTTATTCTGCGTTTGGTAGCTTTTTGGAAAGGGGGATAACTAATCTATGTATTAATTTATACACCAATTTGGGTACAAACTAATACCAACCCTATCATAGTATTATTAATACCAAGATTACAATACATGGATAAAGAAGTTGAAAGGACAAAAGTATCCTTGCCCACAACTAACTAACTAACTACTCAATTAAATAAACTAAAAGAACCTTATAAATGTCTAAGGGTATAATTGTAAACAAAGGTTTATACAAGTATGTACCAAACACTTGTTGGGGTAAGTGCACGAAAGACCACTTTTGCCACTGGTCTTTGGACACAGGCCATTAATACCAAAATATTTAGTTTGTGGCCACTTTCGCTTAAAAGATAGAACTTCAGTCCAGGGGCCTGGATTGAGGTTCAGTCCTTAAAGATAGAACCTCAGTCCAGGGCCATGTTGACTGAAGTTCAGTCCAGTCCTTAACGATGGAACTTCAGTCCAGAGCCATATGGACTGAAGCTCCAGTTCTTGAAGATGGAACTTCAGTCCAGGGCCCTATGGACTGAAGTTCAGTCCTTGAAGATGGAACTTCAGTCCAGGGGCCGTATGGACTGAACTTCAGTCAATGAACAGAACTTAAGTCAATGTTTATTTAGTAAAGGCCCAAAAGTGGCCTCTAGTGTAAGACCAATAAAAATAGTGGCCGCAAACTAAATACCGGTATTAAAAGTGGCCTCTGGCGAAATTTTTACTTAAGTTAATACATAGTTTGCCCAATTTTAATACAATGAATCAAACACGTGATAAAAACAATCTCTGCATTACTAATCCATATATTACTAATTCCTATATTATTAATCCATGTATAACTTATTTCTCTACCAAACAACTCCTTAATACATGTATTAAATCCCGCATTACCTATTGCGTCGTCTGGTTAGTGACTCAATGTAAAAGCTTGCATTAGTTATAAGTCGTTTGGGGCAAAGTGCATGAATAGCCATTTTCGTCAGTGATTTTTGATTTGAGGCCACTTTTTTATTGATTTTGTATGAGAGATCACTTTTTGGAACTTCAATCTTTATGGGCTGAAGTTCAAATCTTGTGGGCTGAACTTCATGCCTAAGGTATGAAGTTCAACTTCAGCCCGCAAGGGCTGAACTTTAGGTATAGAATGCATAAAACTTCAACCTTTGTGGGCTAATGTTGAACTTCAACCCTTATAGGCTGAAGTTTAGCACACAAGGATTGAAGTTCCAAAAAGTGGCCTCTCATGCAAAGTCAATAAAAAAATGACCTCAAACCAAATACCACTGGCAAAAGTGGCATGTGTGCAAAATTTTTGCAATTGTTTGGTTGCAATTTTACTATTTTTGCATAAACAATATCTGTATAAGTCATGTGAGAATCTATGTATCATTTTATGTAGGATAATATGCATTATAAGAATGTGGCTATTAGCAATACATGTATTAAAATTTTAAAATGACAAAGTTAACCCTAATTATAACAAGAGTTAATTTGATTAATGAGTTAATAAATATTTTAAATTTTACGTTGTATATTAAATTGTGATATAACAATGATTCAACAAGAAAGAATTTCTACACTATAATTTCCGTACATAACTAATACATACATAGCTAATTACTGCATCACTACTCCCTGCATAACTAATACATATATTACCAATCGCATAAATAATATCTACCTTGCTAATTCCCGCATAAAATCTACTCAAACCGAACGACCCCTATATCATGCTAATTCACCATGAGTGGATAATTGATGTAAGACTACTTAATGGTTAGTGATACTTATGGAGTTGGTGAGATTTAGACAGTAATCCTGATAAATTTGGGGGTTATATTAATTTATCACATGTTTAGTCAATAGTATTAGCTAATTTGGGATATTATACCAAATTACGATATTATTCTTTTTCATATAGGAGGTGGGATTACAATCGCGAAATTATAATAATCCCATATTTTTGGATATCTTTATTTTTAGTTCAGGTAACCAGACGACCCTTAAGTGCTATGGTAAACCTTATGTAAAATTGTACTCGTATTAACCATTTGTTGACTAGAATCAACTAAGCCTTTGCTCAAATAGTAGTACTCCTATCATCATTTTTAGCCAGCCCTCAAAATAATGACACATTTCTATACAATTAAACCTCGCTATAGTGGCAGTATTTGTCTGAAACTTTCATCGTTGCTATATCGATATGTTGTTATATATGTGTACCGACATTTGAAGTTTAGATCTCATTTAGGTTTTATAACAATTCTGTACTTTTTATATTATAAACGAGAACAACATACATGTTAAATTAAAAATCTCAATAGATTTTCATATTTCATCAATTGAAAATTGAAAAACTAGGTTTTTTAAACTTATATACAATTTTTCACGCTTTATTACAAGAAAATAGCAATATTATTGATACTACAAAATATAGCAATATTTTTATATACAAGTTGCAACAAACAATTTAAAAAGAAAAATCATAGCCTCTATCTCACATTCCTCCCCATGCCACCCCCTTGCGACCTGCTGCCCCCACTGTCGCCATCGGTCTGCAGAAACAGTGAAGAAACAATAAAAAATAGTGTAGAAACTGTCAAGAACTATGCAGAAAAGATGCATAAACAGTACTGTAATAGTGTAGAAATAGACATAAACAACACAAAAAATAATGCATAAACTGTGCAGAAGCAATTTAGAAAAAATGCGGAAACAGTGCTAAAATAATGCAGAAATAGTGCAAAACCCCAAAAATAGTTTGAGATACAATAAAAAAAATATTAAAAAATACTAGATCTGGCCCAGAAAACCCTAGATCTGACCAAAAAATATTAAAAATGATCGGAGAACAGCATATATAACCGCCGAAAAATACCAAATTTTAGTAAAAAATTACCATACTGAACGAAAAATATCAAATATAAGGAATCAGGATATGAGTGGTGATGGAGGAGGGTGAAAGGATACGAATTATGTAAAAATTTACTGGAAAAGTGACATGGTGGCTGGAGTTGGGTGTTGGCCGAAACTTTGAAGTTAGATCTACGCTGATTCCACGAGAATTTGGGAAAGGTAATAGCGAAAATGGAAAAAGAGTGTAGAGAGGTAGGTTTTATATGTCTAGGGTTTGTATACATTTGCTATGTTTTGTAATTAAGTTCCCATTTTCTCTATATTGTGTAATTATACCAAAATATCTAATTTGTACTTTATTGTAATTTATACATTATTATTAGATCCATAACGCAATTTCTTGCTTTTAACAGATTTTTGAGCAGCTTATGCTTGATTAACCATATCGATGTACTTATTCTTCTTACTAAGAATGTCCCCGACAACTTGACGACTACCAATTGAAAATTTTAGCTTCAGTTGTTCATGTGTGATTTTAGAATTGTCTTCTTTGTACTGGAACAATGCTATCTTTGTTTTTAGAGAAATAGCTTGACATTTAGATCCCATATTACATGAATATAGAATATTTGATGAGCAATGTTATTTAAAGTTATAAGTCTAAGAAGATCTCATAGTAGTTAATATTTACGCAAATATTATACGAGCCTTAAATAAATAAGAATTGAATGATTACTTATAAATTATCAAGAAAAAGTGAATTGTTAACCAGTTTAACCAAAAACATAAAAAGTAAAATGTAAAAAATGCAATATAATCTCCTTTGTAAAAGAAAAAAAAGTAAAAATATTTTGGTCCATCGTTAATCTGTACTTCATACAATTTTTCTCATAAATATTTTTATGGTACAAATTTAAAAAAGATAATATATCTATAGTACAAATGATTACTATAAATATTTAATATTTTAATTTTTATTGTTAGATAATATTTGACTATGACTGTTACAGAGAGGTAACTTTACTAAAAGTGTACTGCTATAATGAACGTTATTACTATTATAGGTAGAATGTTGTTATAAAGAAGTAAAATAAAATACAAAATTAGTTCAATATTAGGTCGTTATACTGAAATGTTATTATAATAAAGGAATGTTATAACGAGGCTTGAGTATATTTAATCAGTAGTAATAACTTTAGTTTATGATGATTCACAACCACATAAATTTTTATAATTTATCTTGAACCAATTTCAATTGTGCCTAATCTAACTAGATCACATAAATTGGGACTAGAAAGTATAACATATAGTGATAAATGAAAATACTGAAAACTTAGTTATACAAGTGACAAGATAATCATTATTATTAAATCAAACAAGTAATGATATGATTTTGTGCATCCAGACTAATATCAATTCAGACCATTTCTCGAAATATGACGACTTAATTACAAAACCTCTTGCTACAAATAACAAATTGCACAGAAAGAATATTTTAGGAATTGAAGTACGTCTAGTTTTGTCGGAGCACGTTTTGACAGTTCCACCTTTGTCGTCGAAGTAGTTATGTGCACTCGTTGCAAAAAGAACTCTTGTAAATGTTTTGAGTTTTGACTGAGAAGATATGAAGCAAATAATTAAAAAAGAAATCCTATTTTGTTCAATCATCAAACAGATGGAACTTGCAAATTTTTGGAGATCAAGATTAATTGATTGCATGTTAGAGGAGAACCAACAAAAGAATGATCGAGTGGTCACTGAATTTACACTAGTAATATTTGATAGGTTGGTATTTTGCACTTAATTGCAACTCTTTTAGGCTAGTTTTTATGTCCTTTAACTCTATTATTTGTGCAAATCTTAAGTTTGTATATTCTAAAATTCGATTTCAGGTATTACAATTAAATTTATATTTCGTTGAGCCTTAAGCGACCGTTTTATATTGAAATCTGGCGATTGATCATTGATTTTATGTTCACAAGATTGACCGTTTTGATAAGCACTTAAATGAAATCAAGATATAGATATATTCGAACAATGATTGGTAAACGCTGAACGACTAGTATCAAAGTGGATGATAAATATGATCAGAAAATAACGATGTGACCAGTGAAATACTCGAACAAAGCAAATAAACAGATCAAAGTAAGCGAACAGATTATCTCGTCGAGTACAGGGATTAAAGCGATCGATTATGAGCACACAAATTATTAATGATATTTTAGCTTAACCGAACAGAGCAAACGAATAATTTGATCAATGATTTAAGCAACAATTTATAAGGTGGTGAATCTATAATGATTGATCAAACGAATGCGATATGAATCATTAATCAATTGATGACTATACTTAGATGAAAATCTGATCAAGATATATTCATCGATTATTGATGACAAAAATGATGAATCAATGAAATAAACGAACGAATGGATAAATAATCAAATAAGCCATAAATGAACATATAAAATAAAGATAAAGCTTATTGTATTAAGTGGTCGAAGGCTTGTGCTCCGTTGAAAAGGATAGATCCCTCCCCAAAGCAAAGCCAAGTTACAGCAGAACAACTACGGTGCAACAATGATATTGGTGGTGGAATAATCAATAATGGTTGTTGATTATGAAGATGGAAACGATAATAAGTGCTTGAGTGGAGGTTATGTTGAGAAGAACGTAACCTTACAATGGGGAAAGGGGAATCTATTTATAAGCCAAGACTCCAACTCTAGTTGAATTCCACTATCTGCACGTTTCTCCACTATCAGAGAAAGTCGTTATCACGTCCAATGGCTTCCGATAAAAGAGGGATATAGTTGATCATACTTATCTGTTGCAATGTCCCTTTGCGTCTTCAGAGAAATCCGACCACTGTCGACTCTGTGAAACGAGCAGTCATCCTTAGTTGATGTCTACTCTTCATGACCTCACGCCAACCTATTTCCAAAGTTTGCTCTCATCTTGTCACGTCGTCGATCACGTGTCATCAATGTGATCGGACAAAATCCGACCAATACAGATAGTCCTCCCACTTGCCGAATGAGTGTTCGTAAAACTTGGCAAGTTGCGTGAAGCTTTTAAGCGGGAAAACACATGGAGCTTCCCAGCCTTGCAATTTGAAACGCCAAAATGTCACTTCGCCTTCCGATCAAGACACGTGCACGCCATCGTGCGGATGACAGTTTTTGCCGATAACGAGGTAATCATTACCTCTACTCCTATAGGTACCATTTCAAAAACATGTTTCCAAACTTTTGCTTTACTGCTCTCTTCAAATTCTTAGAAAACTCATTGTGATTTCTCCATTTCTGGTTGCTAATTTCTTGTATTGAAGTCCTAAACCTTGTTTTAAATCTTATTTCTACTTGAATTTTCACACAATGGCAATTGAAAAATCATCTACGCCTGCAACTACCACTGATATTATTGTTTCCGCTGCTCCTGCTGCAGTGGCGCCACAGCCTGTCGCTGTAACTGAACATGCTAATGTTGCTGGCCCTTCTGAAGCTAAAGGGAAGGGGAAGAAGCGGAAACCCAAGGGCTTTGGTCCGGAGAATCATTATACTAAAATTCTTCTGAAAAAGTTTACTTATGATGACTGTTGACACCTAATTTTTTCCCTCCTACTACGATAACCTTTTATTTAGACAAATTGCACCGATAACCGTACGAGTATCATACACTCACTCATA
Source organism: Petunia secreta (assembly GCA_029990175.1). Classification (NCBI taxonomy): domain Eukaryota; kingdom Viridiplantae; phylum Streptophyta; class Magnoliopsida; order Solanales; family Solanaceae; genus Petunia; species Petunia secreta. The sequence goes on along the minus strand of JARKIP010000038.1, from coordinate 18,187,785 downwards.
TTCAAAGCTACTATTTCATACACTCACATCAACTAGGCTATTTTTCAAACCACGGCTATTTACAAAATTTGCACGTCAAATTATAATTTTTTGTAATTGCTCTTATCTTAGAAAATTACGCCAAATTACTTTTAAATTCAAAATAATAGTCTCCATTAGCCCTCCGGCTTTCAAAATTAATTCCCTAATTTTTTTATAATTTTATAAGCATTTTTGTACAATTTTTTTACACATTTTATGGGCATTTATACATTGTTATACACATTATATACACTTTTATACTCTTAAATATATACACCTCAGCTTTGTACACCTCATACCTCATTTATACACATCAGTTCCACGTCAATATCGACGTGGCTTCATCTCAGCTGTCCAGGTGTTTGATCCAACGACCCTAAGCTAAGTTTCCTTTTTTAATTACCCAAACAACCCCCAAACCCTGAAACCCCCTTCATTTCCACTCCTCACCCTCAGCCGCCGTGACCTTCTCTTCTCTCTCGTGAAACCCCACTATCCACGCCATTTCCTGGCCAAGTTCACCGGCGAAATGCAAAAAAAATTACACCACCGTGATTCTCACAATATCCGCGACAAAACCCACCCCTAATCCCCCTAAAATGGTGAGGTTGAATCCAACCCTAAATCGTGACTCAGTCTCCGTCGCCAGAAATGGAAATTCCGGTACTCTCTCTCTCAAAATATGACTTGTGCCGGCTAAGGGAGAGAAAGAACCCCCCTCGCGAGCACTTTTTGAGACGGGTCCGAATTGACCCGACTCCGTTACACGGGTAACCCTATTCCCCTTTTGATTTTGAAACTATGTGACCTCATGCCTACATTTTTCCTAGTTCTTGTGTGCATTAGCATGTTCGTGTACTAGTTGTTAATTAATTAAGATTAAAATTCCCATGATCTTTAATTTTTGGCTTAATATACCAGTTTAGTGGAATATTGCTTCAAGCTCTCGCATGCCTAAGTATGTTTTTTTCTAGTCAATGCCTTAAGTCACCTCTGTTAGCTTCCATGATCATCCCTGTCTTACAGTGTATTTGTCCTTTTTCATGTCGAGGTACATCAGATTCCATGATTATATGCAAACTTGAGAGAATGATTTGATTTAGCATGATTAGGAGGATTCTAAACTGATTCAATTTGAACCCTTTGACTGAAAATTTAAAGGCAAATTAGTTCTGGTAATTGATATGATATATTTTTCAGAATTTGCTAAGTTATTCCGAGCCTAAATCTTGCTTGCAGCTTGACTTTTGAACCTAGACTATGTTAGAGTCAAGGGGGGAAGGAGTATAACTGACTATAAGTTGTTTTACTTAAGGGGTTTGATTAACCTATTTTAGGATGAGAACCTTAGTCAATGTCAAAAGTGATTTTATTATGGAAAATATAATAGAAAATTAATTCCTTTTGATTGACTGTATAATCCACCCTTCCCTTTTTGAGTTTTACCAATTTTATGACCCTTTCACACTCAATTTTGAATTCAGAAGAGGCCTATACCAAGCTTATATAAACTTCACTTCAGCATACCTAGAGGACACGAAAAAAGGCACTGACCAGAGTCTTACACATAGAAACATTTACAGAACATTCCACAAGGCATACACTTCTTCCCTCCTTAATTTTCTTTGGGAAGACCCCTGCTTGCTTCATGTTTCTGTTGGTCCAAACCTTGATCATCAGGCTGCACTTTGTTACTTGGGTGACTATTGCAAGGTATTTTCTTATCTCTGATTACATATTGCACTTGTTTATTCACCTATGCCTGGTTGCCTGTGGGATTCATTTCTTTTCTGTGTTAATCTCATCTAAACTGCTCATTAGTCTTTCTTTTGATTCTGGGTGAGAATGAATGAGTTTGTGTGACCCTTTGTGCTCACCTATCCCACTAACTTTCTGTGTACACCCTGTTTGGATGGCTCTAAAAGGCCATACCAATTCCATTTTTACTACAGGTACAAAGACTCTAAATGATCATGCTAATAGCACTATACAGTGCTCACTTAACACTAATATTGAAGTGATAATCCTATCTTTAGACCTTCTTTTCTTCTGCATGCCTTCTCCATTTAGGAACTGCCCTATTTATGTACATTCATTAGGATTCCCAGCTTGTATTCCTTTAAAACAGGGACACAGCTATGAGGCTGTGTAAATAAGCCACCCAAGGGCACTTTCCTATCCTTTTCTCTTTTTATGTGCAACTGCATTCATGACATTTCAATATTTGAGAGCATGATTCAACTTATAAAAGTTTAATGATTTTGAATGTTAATGTTCTCTGGTGATTTTAATGACTAGCTGAACATTTAGTAGACTAGAAATAGTGCATAATAGATTTCATCCTCGAACTACTTCGAAAAACATGGTCTTTTAAAACAAGGGCTATATGTGCTAATACTATTTAACGTGTGACTGTTTCTGTAAAACTAAATCTGCCCTTCTTTACGTTTCTGATTCAGGCCCGAAAATACTTTCAAATCTGGCCTTTATGTGTAAAACTGATTTTTAACCTCTCATACACTAATCTAATAGTGTATAAGGGAGTATAATAAAAAAGGAGTCAATTATACAACTCTTATAAGTATTTTCTCAACATACATCACTTAAACACTCATGTATGTGCATGCTTCTATATATGCTTATGTGTGATAACTCCTATTCACATCTGCGTGTCATTTCGAAATCTGTTTTCAAAAACAGCCTATCTATTTATACTTTCCAAAACTGACCCCTAAATCAAAATAGCCATTAAGGTTAGGACTCGACAATTAATGAAAAGTCAAACCGACCCTAAATGGCTAGCCTTTTATTTTAAAAATAATTTAGTTTTTGACAAAATCTGAAATTGTTTGAGAAAACTGCCGATTCTTGCAAAATTGCCCATTTATGCAAAATATAACTTAGATGCTGAAAATTGCACAAATAAGCTGTACCCTTTGCAGATTTTACCATGTTTTTGATCAGGCTTTTATATTAGAGGTCGTGAAAGCGATTAGGCGCGGAATTAAGTCGTATGTGAAACACAATTGTGTATATGCTACTTAGACTTGCCTAATTTTACTTAGTATATAAATCGATTGAGAATGTGACCTTTTAAGTTAGTAATATATATGATAACACGTATTTGCATCGACATCCCAAAATATATAGACTCGGGCGGGAACCACCTTTCGTGAGACTTGGGAAAGTGCCTAACACCTTCTTCCCCGAGTCATTTGGACTTCTTATCCATTGAATCTCTGAAACTAGACCGGTTTAATAAAGAACTTGGCCTTAGACACTTGGGTGACCTAATACGCTTTAGAAATCCATATTAGGTGGCGACTCCAACTCTTAACTCAAACGAGTTACCCAGTCAAATCCGAAACCCGACTCGCTCCGAGTTGAGTCTAAAATCGGGTATGACAGAATGACGACTCCGCTGGGGATACTCAAAGTCCTAACCATAACGAGTCTTTTTTTTTTTGGGATTTTTATTGCTTATTATCTTGTTATTTATTATTATTACTGTTATTATTATTATTCGAGACTAACTTCTCTCTTTGGTTTTGTTTTCTTTTGTTAAAATGTATTTTGGTTATAATCTTTTTAAAATTTTGTATAATGCATTTTATTTGACATATCTCCTCATCAACATTCACTCGTGCGATATATTGAAAAAAAAAATTGTTGCGTCGGTTTGAAGGTCGTTCTCACTTCCGCAAAGCACCCTTCGGAAAAATTTTAGGATAGGTAGAGTCCGTGGTACAGCTGACGGTCCCAAAAACTTTTCCACTTCCAAATTGTCCATTTGGAGGAACCTTGTCTAAGCCAATTCCTCGTGGAGACGATAAGAAATCATCATCATGATACCATGTTAGTTGACTTGTTTCCGAGTCTAAAATAGGTCAGCTTGTTCAACGATCCAAACTGGTTTTTAACCCCAAAGAGCGTTTGGACATGATTATTTGCATTTTTTAAAAATAAATATGAAACAGCCCTATTGTTCTCTAAATGGGGTAGGGTGTTATTTTAACTTTCTTATTTATTTATAGGTCTTCATGGCTAAAAAATGTCCAAGGTTTGGTATGGTCATGGGTGTTCCTCCTTTGCTGGCACGATAGTGGAGCAATTTGGGAAGTCATGGTCATTTGCGGGTTCATAAATACTTGGGGCATCTACCTTTGCTGATGGAAGTAGAACCATGTCGTGGAGTTATCGAGGCGGCGGTGACATTTTGGGATGAGCAAAGAAATGTCTTTAGGTTCAATGGTGTAGAGTTGACACCTTTGTTAGAAGAAATATGTGGTTTTATAGAAGATTCGGGTATGATTAGAGAAAATCTTACATGGCAAGAAACGACAATCATCATCCCAAAGTTTTCTATTTTGAGCGACTTTCGCAAATTACTTGGCCTTTCCGGAAATGATGCAGTGGGATTCATACAAAAGGGCGGCATACCTTTGTCTTTTCTATATGAGAAATTTGGTCATATGGTGTTTTTGATCAAAAGCGTGATGATTTCACTTCCTATGATGATTGGCATAAAGGAAAGATTTTTGCCTTCATAATTAGTTTTTTGGTTATTATGGTGTTTCCTGAAAATTCAAAGCATTACATTGAGGTACGATCGATCAATGTAGTGAAAGCTGTGATGAACGAGATTGACAAACGAGAATGCACTTTGGTACCTATGATTTTGGCTGACATCTATAGAGCTTTGGGGCTTTGTAAGAAGGGGGCTAGGTATTTCGAGGGATGTAACTTGTTACTACAACTTTGGTTCAAGAAGCATTTGGAAATTGTGAGAGGATGCGCAGAAATACTCAAACCATCAGGCATCACTCGCATAACTACACCACGCTATGGAGTTAGAACCCTGAAACAATCAAGTAGCGTTGAAGGTTGGTTTAAACTCTTTAATGGCATAACGGGCGACACAGTACAATGGATGTTTACTTGGTTCCCAACAAACGAGTTCACAATTCGAGCTAATGCCACTCCCTTTTTGACTCTAATGAGGTTGCGAGGCCTTCAACCATACATCCCTAGAAGAGTCATGAGGCAAGCTGGTAGGAAACAATGCATAATTCAAATAGCTTTCACGGGACGATATCAACTTGATTACACTGTGGAGAAGATTTCTTTGGCTGGGGAAATCATTGATAGTTGGAAAAATAGATGTTTAATGGGTCCGAAATCTATAAAACGAAATCAGTATAAGGCAGGTTGTGAACCACACTATGCAGACTGGTTGCAAGCAGAATTGAGAGGGGCAATCACACCAGGGCCAAATAGGAGCGACAGTATCAAAGATAAAGAAGTAGAGGCACAAATCAAATACAAGTGGCTAATGCGTAGGGTATCAGAATCAGAAGCGGAGCACCAAAAAAGGACAGAGACATGGAAGAAACGTGCACTTGACTTGGAAGGAAAAGTAGAGGGGTTGATGGAAAAACTAAGGCAATGGAACGGCGAGTGCAGCGCCGTGGACATACTTCATTTGTTCGCAGCTAAAGGTCATTTGGCGGAGGCCTTGGAAGAAGCTCAAGAGATAGTGAGAGAAGCAAAGAAAACCAGACTAGAGGAGGAACTCGATGTCTAGTTTTGTTTTGTCTTTTTTTTCTTGGAAAAGATATTTTATGTATTAAACTTCATAGTTATGAAATGAAGTTTTAGGGGATTTTGAATATAATTGGCAATGCATGTTTATTTTTTTCGCATCATTCAAACTTAGGAAGGCTATACGTCCTTGGCACGCTATAGTCTATTAGTAAACCTACGTCCAAATGTCGAAAGGGTTCTTAACCAGGAAAATAACAAAATTGCATCTTTGCATGGATTCGAAGAAATGTTTGCACAAAATATTGATTGTTTGTCTAAGTATGATCAAGACTATAAGAATGTTTTGGTCTTTACCTTTTCTTGTTTTGTTTTTAGACTATGGTTGCGAGAGGTACACTTCAATTCGAGATATTCTCCCAACCTCCTCACTTGATCAGACTCTGGTGGGAAGATCTGGCTGTCGTTAGCAAAGTTCATGTTCAAAAGGTATCGGGATAACTGGTGGCTCTGAAGGCCTACACTTCCATGCTTGGTTTAGTCGAGGCTGCTACACATTTCTGGGACTATAAAATGGCGATGTTTCATTTCAATGGCTTGGAGTTGGCACCAATGTTGGAGGAATTTAGAGGAGTAGCAGGGTTAGAGCCTGGGCCCGAGACTATGATTTATCCCCGAGACGTGGACCCTAAGGAGTTCATTGAACTGTTGGGCGCTCCTTATAATGGAAAAGTCGCTTTGGAGTACTTGCATTCTAGATTTGGAGATCCTAACACTTAGGCATGATTGAACTGGGGCATGGGAAATTCAAGATTGGGATTGGACTGAATCAAATACTTTCATCGTTGCTTTTCTGGAAGCATGGTTTTTCCCGTAAAGGAAGGAAAGATCGACATAAGGTTGGGAAGAGTGGTAGAGGGATTACGCAAGGGCGGTCACAACCGTCAAGTAAGTTTGGTTCCAATGATTTTGGGATAAGTTTACAGGGCTCTAACCAAATGTAGAAGAAGAGGAGACTTTTTTGAAGGGTGCAATATTTTGCTGCAAATGTGGTTGATAGAGCATTTGCACAGTGTCCATATCAGCCCAGTAGCACCAAAACCGTCATGAAAAGGAGGGATTCGTTCACATAGCACTCACATGGCTGGTACAATAGTATGGGAAGACCCCGCGAACATGCAAGGATGGTACACCAAGCTTGAAGAGTTGCAAGAGGTACAATGGGTAATTGAAAACTGCACTAGTTTCATTGTTTCCATACAAGGTAAAGACATCACTTTCTTGACATTGATTGTATTCCGAGGAACTCACCACTATGTTCCTCTAAGAATCGTTTGGCAAGTAGGAATGACACAATAAAATCTGCAGTTAACGGAAGGGAGAAGCTTCAACGTTGACATAAAGGACATTGAGCATCCGATGGTTTGTACTATATTGACAATGTGGGAAAAGAGGCTTACTATACAGTTTTGTCGTGGCCGAGACAGTACTCTAGCTTATCCTCAAAGGCTCAGTGAATATAGGGAAAGGTTCCGATCAAAGAATACGTTGAAAAGGAAAACCAAAGCTCCGAGTGTCAGTGAAAAATACAAGAAGCTGCGACACGAGTTCAACTAAAGTAAGAAAGAATTAAGGGTCACACAAGAGAGGAAAATGAGGAGACAATACAAGGACAAGATCAAAGGGGATGAACTCAAGTATTGGACATACAAGGTCATGGCAGCGAGGCAAGCTGCTGGGAATCTACAAGATTTGCTCAAAGGATGGGGAGAGTATTTTAAGGCAGTGCCACTAGAAGAAAAGGAAGCAAAATAGGGATAGAAATCTGTGAATTCTTCATAAAAGCTCTGAGTGACATTCAAGTTGGGAAGGATCTGATGGAGATGTTCACCGCTCCTCCACCCATAAGTCTAGTTCACAAACCTAAGGAAGAAGCCAAAGAGAAGAAGGAGAAAGAAGATGCTAGAACTGATGCTTGATCCAAAACCTCTTTGCTTGGCACATAGTCTGGTCGTCTTAAGTCGAGTCGTCTTTTCTTTTATCTTTATTTTCTGAGTCGTTGTCTCAAATTAGTGGTCGTAATAAAGCCAAGAAAATCAAAAAAAATTTCGTTATTTTGGGTTTTAAGGCTTGTGTTGATTATGTTTATGCAAACGAAATGACATGTTTGGTGCAAACATTACTTCGAATCTTCGATAGGCCTACCTCTGGCACAAAAGAGGTCCCTTGCATAATAGGACGCGATTTTATTAAAACTAACGTATACCCACATTCTTTTCTTTGTTTTTGTTGTGTTAGTCTTAGGTCCCCGAAGGTTTGGTTTGTGCATTCTAGCCGCGTCGCAATACCGGTTGAGATCCAGAGGATCAATCCCAACACCTCCCCCTTTGCCTACAAGGACAAGGACGAGATTCAATATCATGGCTGAGTTTGACAAAGTTGGAAATGGAACTTCTGAAAAGCAAGGTGTGATCGCCTATGAAGACTATGCTAAGTTGGAGCAGTGGTTGTTCGAGTTGAAAAATAGAGTTCGTCTTACCCGTGTTGATGAGATCTATTAAACCAAACGAAAATCACCCGCCCTCACGGTAAATATCCACTATTCCCTGAAAAAGACATCCCTTACCCTACTTACACTGCACCACCAAAAGCACCACAAAATAACCTACCACCCTTCACTATTGGAACAAAAACCATTGCATCCCTTCACTGTTGAAACAAAAACTATTGCATCACCCACCAAAGATTATGACATGTATGCATGTACAAAGGATGACTCAGACAGCACCAAAGAGCAAGTTCAATGGCTGGTGGAGAAGTTCAAGCAATTCCAAAGCACCAAAGGAACCAGAGGGCCAGCTTATGAAGACCTCTGCATGTACCCTGACTTGAAGCTGCCCGAGGGTTATAAGTGAAACGACCTCGGTTAGTCGTTTAGGAAGTTAGGACTCCGATTGGCGTGCTGATAATTTTAAAATATTCGTAATATCTATTAGGACATGTCTGTAAAATTATGATATAAATCAGACCTCGTTTGGTACGTATCGGAAGAAGATTTCAGTTTTTATTGTCGATAAATATTAAAAAGAGATTTTCGAGCTTGGTTTTGGCGAATGAGCTCCGATTCGAAATCCAAAAGCGTCGTTAGATTCGTATGATTATTTGTGACTTTTGTAAACTTTCGAAAGTGAATTTCGATGTTGTTCGGCTAGTTTCCGCTAAAACGCTGAAAGTTAAATAATTTGACATTTTTCATTTAAATTCGCATTTTGAGTTTCGGAAGTCCGATTTGAGATCCGTCTTAGCAAGTGTATTACATATATTTTGTATAACTTGTATGCAAAAGTTAGAATTATTTCGAATATCGTAGGGTACATTTTTAATTTTTTACTGTAGCAGCAAATTTTAAAAGGAAAAGAAAAAAAAGGAAAAAGACAAAAAGGAAAAGAAAGAATATGAAAATTTAAGCGGTTGGGATTAGCTTACATGCTAGATCTATATACGTGCAGCAGTAGAAACATCAAGAAACAGAAACAGAAATGAGAAGTAACGCTGGAAAATAATGCCAGAAAATGAGAAAAGAGCTGGAGAAAAGTAGAATTTTCACCCCGAAACATTCAAGTAATGATCCTAATATGTTATTTGAGTTTATTAAGTGTGTTTTATTATATTTTGACGGTAAAACTTGGAATATTAGAAATCGTTTTAATAAGTTCAATTAATAGTTTAAAGGGTCAAATGGACCCCGATAATGGAATTGATTATATATTCGTACTCAGTGAGTTATGGGCAACATATAAATATAATTTATTTAGGATTTAGTTAGGTGACCATAAACCCTGTATATAGGCCTGGCCTGCGTATTGCGTATGCGAAGAGGGTATCAGGTTCCTAACCAGATTGCTCTAAGATGTGAGGAATGAAGTCTTTAGCCTAAATTGATATATTTTTCTGCTTATTGAATAGAGCGGGATCGTTTGGCAAGGAAACCAAAGGATAAAGCGGTTGTGGATTAGCCGTACTAACTTTTGGAAGAGGTAAGTGTTTAAATTCATTTCTTTGGAGGCACCTGGCCTCGTGGATTTTCTACCACGTGTTCCTTACGTAGGTAGCTGCCGATAGGCGTACTCATTACGCCTTAGCTTTGGATTTACATTATATATTATATGTTATGTCCTGTTGTTGATATTTCATTGAGGATCTAAGCATTGTACTCTGGCTGTGAGTTGGCATCTACTTCCCGGCTGTCGATGAGAGTCTCGCACCGGTGAAGGATTATTATTGCATCACATTGCATTCATGTGAATTATATGTCATTCATATGCATTACATTGCATATCATATTGAGGGTAGGAGGATTCCGCTCCATTGTATCATATTGGGTGCAGGAGTATTCCGCCCCAGGAGCAGGAGGATTTCGCTCCATTGTATCATATTGAGGGTAGGAGGATTCCGGCCTAGGAGAGTGCAGGAGTATTCCGCCTCTGGTTTACATTTTATCGGGTGCATGAGTATTCCGCCCCAGGAGAGTGCAGGAGTATTCCGCTTCTGGTTTATATTATATCGGGTGCAGGAGTATTCCGCCCTAGGAGCAGGAGTATTCCGCTCCTGTTGGTTATCAAATTGGATTCCCCTCGAATGCAGTAGTATTCCGCTTCGAGATGGGAGGACGGGCACATGTGACCCTTTGCATCATGTTTCATTTCATTTCATTTCATCTCACTTCATTTTATTGCATCTCAATTCATACCATTGTGTAGACTTGTGGTACATGACTACTATTCTGCTTATATGTGCATTGCTTATTTGTTAATATGTTTCTGGCTCGCATCCTTGGTTGAGTTCATAAGTTTATTACGTGTTTCCGGTTGTTATCTGGCTCTGCCTTTTTATAATTTAAATAAAAGGAATTTGGTTTATCTGTTTCTTTTCTCCCCGGCTAGCTATCCTATTCTTTGAGGTGGCTAGTCTGCCCCACTTATTGAGTCCTTTTGACTTACCTTTGTTTGTTGTTTGTTTCTTGTCTACCTATTTCGTTTCGGCAGGTTCGCTCCAGGATTGAGTTCGCCACGTTATGGAGGAGCGAAGACGACTTCAGTTGTCAGGGTGAGCCAGCTTTTATTCCGGATGGCCACCAGTTTATTGTTTATTATTTCAGTTGCATTTTGCTCCCTTCAGGAGGTATCTGTCTTCTGTCTTACTCTTAGATGTCTAGTCTGGATAGCCCTAAACCTAGTATGTTGGGTAGTCAGCTATAATTTCTTTTGAACAGCTTAGAGGTATCGGCATGTCTATGTTTTTTTTAAGTCTTGTTCTTATTTATGAATTGATATATTTATTTTCCTAATTTAAAGTGTAAGGGTTCGCCCGACGGGTCTAGGGGAGGATGTCGGGTACCCGCACGACCTAGCCGGATCTGACACCCAAATTCAATATGTTCGACGGCAGTGGCGACCCAGTGGCGACCCAATGGCTCATTTGAGCTCTTATTGTGACAAGCTGGTTAGGGTTGGACATGATGAAAATATCCGCATGCAATTTTTCAACCGCAGTCTGACCGTAGATGCGTTGGTATGGTACTCAAAGCAACAAACAAAGAAGTGGGCGAGCTGGGAAGCAATGGCTGGAGACTTCATTGCTAGTTTTGAGCATACCACTGATGCCATGCCCGATCGGTTCTATTTTGAGAAGTTGAAAAAGAAGCCCACTGAGACCTTCAAAGAATTTGCAACTACGTGGAGAGCCGAAGCCGCTAAAGTCCAACCTCCTATGGAAGACCCAGAGGTAGTGGCAACCTTCATATGCATACAAGAAGACGTCTACTTTGACAAGATGTTGAGCATGCAAGACAAAAAGTTTAGGGATTTGATCAAGATTAGAGATATGGTTGTAGATGGATTGAAGATTGGTGGGATCGTTACCTTGGCTGCACTACAAGCCACTAACAATGCCATATAAACTGGAAACACCACTGCATCAAGAAAGAAGAAGGACGATGTCTTTTTCGTGGCTGCATCACTCGATCATTCTCCTACCCACAACCACTACTACCAAACGCCTCCTCCATCATACCCATACATTCCACCCACATCCACCTACCCAGTCTACAATACTCAACCCATGTTCCAAAACCCACCGCCACAAAGACCACCATATCCATAAAGCCCTAACTACCGAAACACCAACGCCTATCCACCAAGGCCTCACGCCAACAACAACCCAAAACCCAAAAGAAACTATACCCCATTGGCCGAATCCCGCATTCAGTTATTTAAGAGACTCAAAGCAGCTGGCCCCATACAACCCGTACCATTCAAAATGCCTGATAGGATGACACCCTACTTTGACCAAACCAAAACTTGTACCTATCATTCTGGGGGACCTGGTCATGATATCGAGAGGTGCTATGCCTTGAGAGATAAAATACAAGACTTGATCGATCAAATGGTGATCCACCTGAAAACTCCAAATATGCACAACAACCCCCTACCTAACCACAGAGACAATAGGGTGAATTTGATCGAGTTAGATGAAGAATGCAGCTTGGAGGGAACCATTGTCAAAGCAAATGGAGACATGCCAGCGCTCGCTTCTGTTGCTCAAGCCGCTACAGCACCAGAGCCCATTGAGGTAGAAATAGCTCTAAAATTCTACGTTGACGTAGTTCCCCCGTACAGTACAAGGTGATACCATGGGGCTACGAAATGGAGAAGAAGGGCAAATCAACAGTTGAGACTGTCGCAGCACAAGGGATGATTAGGAGTAGGAGGATTTATACTCCCGAGCATCTTGTTCAAGGAAGACGGGGTATCAGCAAGGAGGAGTCTGAGGAATTATGGAAGAAAGTGCAGGCAAAAGAATACTCCGTGGTTGAACATTCGGGCAAGATCCCCACACAAATCTCTGTCCTAGCTTTACTCCTCAAGTCAGAGAGCCACCAAAATGATTTGATGAAAGTGTTAGATGAAGCACATGTTCCGGTGGATACCTCAGTTGAGAATCTGGATAGCATGGTCGGGCAAGTCATGGAGTCCAACCGAATCGCTTATCATGAAGACGAGCTGCCACCTGAAGGGTTAAGTCACAGCAAAGCTTTGCACATCACCATCAAATGCAAAGACTGGTTCGTAGGAAGAGTTTTGATCGACAGAGGTTCTGGTTTGAACATATGCCCATTCATCACTCTGAAGAGAATGGGAATTGATCAAAGCAAGATAAGAGAGAGCGACACGAAAGTAAAAGCATTCGATGGATCGCAAAGAGCACCATTGGGGAAATTGACTTAACCATCATGGTCGGTCCCGTGGAGTTCAATGCTGAGTTTCATGTCATGGATATCTCCGCTTCTTACAACCTGTTACTGGGGAGACCTTGGATTCACATGGCTAGAGCGGTGCCTTTTACACTACACTAGACAGTGAAGTTCGAGTGGGACCACAAAGAGGTTGTGGTGTTCGGTGAGGGGAACAACTCTCTTTACAATGAACAAACCATACCGGCAATTGAAGGGAATGTTCCTGATGGGTAAACTTTCTATACTGTCGAGCTTGTGGGAGCAGTGCAAGGTACTCGAGGGAGACGTTGCAAAAACTAAAACAAGAGTTGGAACTTCATAGACGCGGTCCGAGGAGGTTATACTGCACATTTCACTCCCAAATTAGTCAACACACCACCTGAGATTGAAGAAAGGAAGAGAAGCTTTTATAGCGCTTATTGGGATCGCCGAGGCAAAGGTTATGACAGAAGAAATTTAGTCTGGGAAGCACTCATATCTGATTGGCGTGTGCCCTCACGTGAATTTCGTGAGACCTTACCGTCTAAGACAGAGAAGCGACCAATGTACTCGCCTAATGCTTGTCCCGACGGGAAACACATCTCTGAAGAAACAAAGGGGAAGCAAATGTGGCTACCTAAAACACTCGCACCTATGGAGGTGGTGATTGAAGAGCCATATATACTCCCACGACCTATAAAATGGCCTGGAGACTGGGTTGTAGGCATCATGATAAAGCAAGGCTATGAACTTAGAAAAGGATTGGGCAAGAACCTGGAAGGCATGATTGAGTCGATTCAAATTGTGATGAGGCCTGACAATGAGAAAGCTGGCATAGGGTATGTCGTGACTTATGAGAAGAGCATGGAAGAAGCATCACTGGACTTCAAATTCTACAAGAAAGGCATCAAGACTCTCCTGCATATTTTCGTCTCGTCCGGATACTTGGATGGCCGAAAGGGGGAGGTATCTGCAGCACAAGGAGTTGAACCAAAGATATCTGATGCTGAGGAGGACCTGCAGGCAGGAGTGCAAAAGCTGTTCGTATCTGATGAAGACTACTGTGTGATCCTGGAAGAGCATGTCGAACCTCCTGGGCTGACAAAAGTTTAATCTGGAGCTGCATTGAACAACTGGATCAGCAATCGGGCCCGAGCTTACCGTGGACCTTGGTAGAGCTGGGGGATAAAGTTTATTCCATGTTTTCTAAAATAAAATCCGACTTTGAGTCGTGGAATTTGCATTTCTTTTCTATTTCACTTTTTTTCCTACAAACTTTGTTTTGCAAGGATTCATAAACAAAATATCGTACTGGTTCCTTTAACTTTTATTTAATCTTTTAATTTTGCAATATTTTATTTTTTCAGCATTCGAACTAATAATTCCATTGAGTCCACAACCGCAACGTGTAATGAACAATGGAGCTTGACGAAGTTGAGTTTGATTATGATGATGAGACCACACAAGAGGAAATTGAAAGATTTGAAAATAAGCCTAAGCTAAATCTAGAAGAAACTGAGGTGATAAATCTGGGAGATGAAGAAACTGTAAAAGAGACAAGGATTAGTGTGCATCTCACTGCCGAAAATAAAAAATGGTATACCAAATTCCTTAGGGAATATGAGGATGTGTTCGCCTGGTCGTATGATGACATGACTGGCATAAGCACGAATGTGGTAGCTCACAAATTACCTATCAATCCGGGCTTTCCGCCGGTCAAACAAAAAGCCCGAACTTTCAAGTTGTCAGTTTTGTTGAAGATTGGGGAAGAGCTAACCAAACAGGTCAATGTAGGAATTTTGAAAACAGTCAAATACCCGACTTGGTTAGCTTACATTGTCCTAGTGCCGAAGAAAGACTGGAAACTCCGAGTTTGTGTGGATTATAGAGATCTGAATAGAGCAAGCCTAAAAGATGATTTCCCTTTGCCAAATATACACATCCTGATGGATAATTGCGCGAAACATGAACTACAGTGTTTCTTAGATTGTTTCGCCGGCTATCATCAAGTGCTCATGGATGAGGAGGATGTCGAGAAGACAGCTTTCACTACATCTTGGGGAACTTATTGCTACAAGGTTATGCCATTCGTGTTGAAGAATGCTGGAGCAGTTTACATGAGGGCAATGACAACTATGTTCCATGACTTAATGCACAAAGAAATTGAAGTCTACGTAGATGATGTGATCATCAAATCAAAGAAGAGCTCAGAGCACCTTGACAATTTCCGCAAGTTTTTCAATCGCTTGCTTAAATATAATCTGAAGTTGAATCCAGCAAAGTGTGCTTTTGGTGTTCCAGCAGGGAAGATTCTGGGTTTCAGCGTCAGTAGAAGAGGCATCGAGCTAGATCCATCCAAGATCAGAGCCATCAAAGAATGTCCACCGCCAAAGAGCAAGAAAGAGGTCATGAGTTTCTTGGGAAGACTCAATTACATCAACCGATTCATAGCACAATCCACTGTCATCTGCGAGCTAATCATCAAGCTACTGAAGAAAGACATATCAATCGAGTGGACTGAGGACTGTCATAAATCATTTGATCGGATAAAAGAGTACTTGTCTTGCCCGCCTGTGCTGGTTCCACCCGAGCCTGGGCGACCTTTGATCTTGTACGCGTCTGTGGTAGATTCGGCATTTGGTTGCGTATTGGGGCAACATGACTCAACTGGAAGAAAGGAGCAAGCAATATACTATCTGAGCAAGAAATTCCCTCCTTACGAAGCCAAGTACACATTACTGGAACACACGTGCGATGTGCTTACTTGTATATCACAAAAGCTGAGGCACTACTTGACGTCCTACTCAACATTGCTGATATCGAGGATGGACCCTCTGAAATATATCTTCCAAAAACCCATGCCTACTGGAAAACTGGTTAAATGACAAATGTTGCTCAGTGAATTCGACATTACTTTTGTCACTCAAAAGGCGGTAAAAGCTCAAGTCCATACTGATCATATGGCCGAAAATCCAGTGGGAGATGACTATGAGCCACTGCATACCTATTTCCCTGATGAAGAAGTCATTTTTGTAGGAGAAGATATCACAGAGGAGTATGATGGTTGGAGACTATTCTTCGTTGGAGCAGTGAATTCAAAGGAGTCGGCATTGGAGCAGTGTTAGTTTCAGAGACTGGTCAACACTATCCTGTCACAGCCAAACTAAGGTTTCCCTACACCAACAACATGGCGGAGTATAAAGCTTGCATCTTGGGTCTGAGAATGGCGGTAGACATGAACATACAGGAGCTGCTAGTGATTGGAGATTCTGACTTGTTGATTCATCAAGTTTGAGGAGAATGGACAGCAAAGAACTCCAAGATATTTCCATACCTAGAGTGCATAAAAGAGCTGAAACAAAGATTCACCAAGATAGAGTTCTGACATGTACCCAAGCCGAAAAATGAGTTCGCAGATGCTTTGGCTACCATATCCTCCATGATCAAACATCCCGATAAGAACTACATTGACTCAATACCCGTGGCGCTGAGGAAGCAGCCATCATATTATTATCATGTAGAAGAAGAATCAGACGGAAAACCTTGGTTCTACACCATTAAAGGGTTCCTCAAAGACGGCATTTACCCAAAGGAAGCAACAATTCTCCAAAGAAGACGTTGAGGAGATTAGCAAAGAAGCTGAGATGTGTGGACGCCAAAGAAGCTGATAGGTTGTTAGAGGAAATACATTCTGGGACATGTGGCCCACATATGAACAGTTTCATGCTTGCAAAGAAGATTTTGAGGGCCGACTATTTCTGGATGACAATGGAGCATGATTGTATAAGGCACGCAAAGAAATGTCATTAATGTCAAGTCCACAGAGATATGATTCGAGTGCCTCCTAATGAACTGAATGTCATAGGATCGCCCTGGCCTTTCGCTGCCTGGGGAATGGATGTCACAGGACCCATCGAGCCAGCTGCTTCCAATGAACATAGTTTCATATTGGTAGCCATTGATTATTTTACCAAATAGGTAAAAGCTGCATCATAAAAGTCAGTGACAAAGAAAGTGGTGTCAAACTTTGTCCGTGACAAAATGATCTGTCGATTCGGCATCCCTGAATCCATCATCAGTGACAATGGTTCAAGATCAAGCACCACAATTCCACCGTATATAGACCTCAAATGAATGGTGCGGTCGAGGCAGCTAACAAGAACATCGAAGATATTGCGCATGCCTAAGTATGTTTTTTTCGAGTCAATGCCTTAAGTCACCTCTGTTAGCTTCCGTGATCATCCCTGTCTTACAGTGCATTTGTCCTTTGTCATGTCGAGGTACATCAGATTCCATTATATGCCAAAACTTGAGAGAATGATTTGATTTAGCATGATTAGAAGGATCCTAAACTGATCCAATTTGAACCCTTTGACGGAAAATTTAAAGGGAAATTAGTTCTGGTAATTGATATGATATATATATTTTTTTTCAGAATTTGCTAAGTTATTCCGAGCCTAAAACTTGCTTGCAACTTGACTTTTGAACCTAGACTATGTTAGAGTCAAGGGGGAGGAGTATAACTGACCATAAGTTGTTTTACCTTAACTTAAAGGGTTTGATTAACCTATTTTAGGATGAGAACCTTAGTCAATGTCAAAATTGATTTTATTTATGGAAAATATAATGGAAAAGTAATTCTCCTTGATTGACTGTATAATCCACCCTTCCCTTTTTGAGTTTTACCAATTTTATGACCCTTTCACACTCAATTTCGAATTCAGAAGAGGCCTATACTAAACTTATATAAACTGCACTTCAGCATACCTAGAGGACACGAAAAAAGGCACTGAACAGAGTCTTACACATAGAAACATTTACAGAACATCCCACAAGGCATACACTTCTTCCCTCCTTAATTTTCTTTGGGAAGACCCCTGCTTACTTCCTGTTTTCTGTTGGTGCAAACCTTGATCATCTGTCTGCACTTTGTTACTTGGCTGATACTATTTCAAGGTATTTTCTTATCCCTGATTACATATTGCACTTGTTTATTCACCTATGCCTGGTTGCCTGTAGGATTCATCTCTTTTCTGTGTTAATCTCATCTAAACTGCTCATTAGTCTTTTTGATTCTGGCTGAGAATGAATGAGTTTCTGTGACCCTTTGTGCTCACCTATCCCACTAACCTTCTGTGTACAGCTTATTTGGATGGCTCTAAAAAGCCATACCGATTCCATTTTTACTACAAGTACAAAGACTCTAATTGATCATGCTAATAGCACTATACAGTGCTCACTTAACACTGATATTGAAGTGATAATCCTATCTTTAGACCTTCTTTTCTTCTGCATGTCTTCCCCATTTAGGAACTGCCCTATTATGTACATTCATTAGGATTCCCTACTTGTATTCCTTTAAAACAGGGACACAGCTACGAGGCTGTGTAAATAAGCCACCCAGGGGCACTTTCCTATCCTTTTCTCCTTTTATGTGCAACTGCATTCATGACATTTTAATATTTAAGAGCATGATTCAACTTATAAAAGTTTAATGATTTTGAATGTTAATGTTATCTGGTGATATTAATGACTAGCTGAACCTTTCGTAGACTAGAAACAGTGCAGAACAGATTTCATCCTCGAACTACTTCGAAAAACATGATCTTTTAAAACAAGGACTATATGTGCTAATACTATTTAACGTGTGACTGTTTCTGTAAAACTAAATCTGCCCTTCTTTACGTTTCTGATTCAGGCCCGAAAATACTTTCAAATCTGGCCTTTATGTGTAAAACTGATTTTTAACCTCTTATACACTAATCTAATAGTGTATAAGGCCTTTCTACATTTTTCACAAATATCATTTCTTCAAGTTAGTTTAGTAGGGCCTTTCTACATTTTCCATTTCATCACTTGTAGAAGGAAGTGCGGATTGCATGATTCCACTTTCTTTCTAACTTTTATATTATTTTATTATTTTATTATTTTCATATGTAATATCATCATAGAGTGTGTTATAAACTCTGTAATGATCAAACTTTATTTGGTTCTGGCTAGTTCTTATTTTTTGCATTCTTGTTAGGATCGAGGTCTCACCTCGATAGGATGATGTAAGGTATGGTTTGGCCATCCTTACTTTGTATTGTCCTCTTTGAGGAATTTATTATTTATAAAACTAGTCACTAGGCTCATTGCCTAGTGATATTCGCTTAAAAAAAAGTGTATAAGGGGGTATAAGCAAAAGGGGTCAGTTATAAAACTCTTATAAGTATTTTCTCAACATACATCTCTTAAACACTCATGTATGTGCATGCTTCTATATATAATTATGTGCGATAACCCCTATTTGCATCTGCGTGTATTTTCGAAACCTATTTTCAAAAATAGCCTATCTACTTATACTTTTCAGAACTGACCCTAAATTAAAATAGCCATTAAGGTTAGGGCTCCTAAATTAATGAGGAGTCACACTGACCCTAAATGGCTAATATTTTATTGAAAATCTAGCACCCATTTGGTTTTTGACAAAATCTGAAACTGTTTGTGAAAACTGCCTATTCTTACAAAACTGCCCATTTATGCAAATATAACTTAGATGCTGAAAATTGCACATTTCAAATAAGCTGTACCCTTTGTAGATTTGACCATGTTTTCGATTAGGCTTTTATATTAGAGACCGTGAACGTGATTAGGCGCGGAATTAAGTCGTAAGTGAAACCCAATTATGTATATGCTACTTAGACTTGCCTAATTGGACTTAGTATATAAATTGATTGAGAATGTGACCTTTTAAGTTAGTAACATATATGATAACGTATTTGCATAGACATCCCAAAATATATAGACTTGGGCGGGAACCACCTTTCGTGGGACTTGGGGAAGTGCCTAACACCTTCTTCCCCGAGTCATTTGGACTTCTTATCCATTGAATCTCTGAAAGTAGACCAGTTTAATAAAGAACTTGGCCTTAGAGACAGGAGATCCCAGAGGCTCACTCGGAAAGGCTGCTATACCATACCTTTTGACTTAACTCTACTCTAGTAGTCACTAGACTCACTATAGTAGTCCGTCTGGCTGCTCTTGCTGAAATCATTACTCTTAATTCTCTCGTGCTCTAGCAATTGCGCTCCCTAGACCACTACCATGTACTTAGGTAGGGACAATCAGTCCGTAGTGACGGGAATCTAGGAATGAATAGGGATCCCTATTAATATAAAAAGAATATCTAATTAGAGTTTTCTCCCTTTCTCTCACTCATAGATCTATCTGGTCTGATACGGCACAGTACAATACGAGACGATGGAATGCTATGGGATAGATGGTAGAGGGCTTCCTGCGCCCAAAAGCGATGATTCACTTGTCCCCTTATCCATAGGGACCTCATGGCATACAACCGAAACGACTCCCGCTAGATAGCCGCCCCTTTCTCTCTTTTTACAGCCTCGTGGACGGACGAAAGAAGGGAAGTTACAGAACGGGGTAGTGAAGGCTCGCGAAGTAGACAGCAAGCAGCAAGCAGCAAGCAACAGCTTCTCAGCCCCATAACCTTTCTCTTTTTTAATAATACTTTTTTTTAATCAGGTAAGCTTTGAAGCTGGCTGCTCTGCTATACTATACTAGTTGTAGGGCGCTAGCGCTTGACTAATATAACAGAAAGTAAAAAAACTCTATTATGATCTTACGAATCTAAAGATCTCAAAATGGAAGAACGAGCTCTTTTGGGTGACCTAATACGCCTTACAAATCCATATTAGGTGGCGACTCCAACTCTTAACTCAAATGAGTTACCCATTCAAATTCGAAACCTGACTCGCTCTGAGTTCAATCTAAAATCGGGTATGACAATGACGGCTGCAAGGTTAGTCATTAAAATGCTACCCAAGCGAGGAGGAAGAGGAATATCCCCATAGACTCCGTGTTCGCTGCTATTACTCTGGAATTGATCCCCAAGGTTCGAGATTATTGTGAATGGAAGGAGGGCGTGATCGATGTCGTGTGTCCTCCAGAAAGGTCAACTTTGGCCACCATCCAGTCATTTTTACATATCCTTTCATGATAGGATTCACCCTTCAGATCAATCCCCTGATCGAAGAATTCTATCATATGTACAATGTCTGTGTTGGCCAAGTTTCCCCAATGATATGGCGGCTAGTGTCCATGATACGTTGGATCACTAAGAAAGCCGAAGTGGAGTTGACACTTCGACATGTTCTTTATCTATACTCCCCTCAAGTTTACAAAGCTGGGATCCTCACCGTGTAAAAGCAGGGACAACGGGCCCTGATTTCAAACAATGACGATGATCTTCGAAGATGGGATCAACATTTTGTTTTTATCCCAACAAACCAGCTAACTGCTCCGGGAGCAGACTTGCTTCCCGATACATGGAACCGAACTCGTAATTGTTCAATTCTTGTTATATCTTCGTGGTTTTCCTCTATGTATCCTTGTGTCGTTTCATACTTCAGCTAGCAAAGTTCTATTCGAGATGGTTCTCGATATTGAGGGATGGCTGATTAGAGTGTTGGACAAGACCACAAACGATGAGAGAGCTTGGAAATCCATAGCTGCTCTCTTGAAAGTGAAAGCAAAACATCATGGTGCGTTTCCTTTTCTTCTTTCCTTAATTTATATAAAATCAGCTTCCCTTCTTAATGGATGAAAATTCCTACAGGCATTACGGGCGCTGGGGGCGAACTAAGCGACGGCGATGATGAAGAAGCTGAAGGGGAGAAAGTTGATGAAGCTCTCCCGAAGAAGAAAAATAAAATATCCTACCACGATCTCAAGGCAAGGTACCTTGCTAAGAGTGCCTCAAAAGAGCAAGGGGCAGGCACATCGGCTGCCCTCAAACCCATTGAAAATGTTATATGGGTGCAATTTCAACTGTTGATGCGGCAAAAGCTGCCGAGGGAGGTATGCCTGTTCGTTTCGCTCCTGAAGATGAAGAGGCTGAAGAATCGGGCTATGAGCAACCATTGAGGCACCCGAAAAATCCAAGAAAGGAAACGATGCAGGAAATGACTGAACAACTTAAGGCAACCGAAGAATATGATGGAACTCCCCTAGTCGATTTTGGGGTTGAGGGACTTCTTCTATCCCAAAAAGTAGAGGATTTGGTTAGTATTACCTTGGGGTCTAGAGGTCTGTCTGGAAGGAGGGAAGATTCCATTGTCCCCATGGGGCATGTGCCCGAAGTGAGGGAGACTGCCACTGTCTCCATAGAGCAAGTGCGTGGAGAAAAGGGCACAAGGAAAGGAAAGTTGCCTCTCGACCGACAGGTGGAGATAACGAAGTCTAAACATGCGGAGAGTTCAGGCTCATCGTTCTTTATGCCGGATCATGAGGAGCCTGTGGTCCCATTCCCTAGGGGTAAAGAGGCTGCATCTTTTGCCGCTTTCAAGAGAGCCCGTGCTACTGGGGAAGTGAATAAGAGGTCGGTTACAGTGACCGTCCCTGGAAATGTTGATCTGCTCAGATGCCCAAAGCATCTTGCTGATTACCTCTATGAGGTGAGTGGTCCGATGGAGAGAGCTCGGTTGAATTGCAACAATGATTTGAGCCTGCCTTCCCAAATTGCTTTTAGTGCCTTTCGGGTAATTTTAATCCTTCTTTCTTGATCGTATGAATTCTTTTGCTTACTTTCTTCCTCTAACTTTGTCGTCTTTTATTTTTAGAACACCATCATGGCTATTGAAACAGCCGACCGAATTCGCCAGCTCCAAGCTGAAATTGTACACTTGAACGAGCGAGCTGCTCACCTTGCTTCGGCTGGCAGTGGGAGGTATAATAACTTGAAGATTTTGAAGGTGGAATATTTTGAGCTCGAGGTTGAATCGAACAAGAAAGTGACCGCTCACGCTCTCCGTGAGCCAGAGCTGGAATCTTAAATCCAAGCTTTGAATGATCAGTTCGAACAATTTGAAGCCAACATGGGTAGCAAGTTTGCTAAGTTGGAGTCTAAGCTCAAGAACAAGGACTTGGAGCTTGCTAGGCTAAACGAGGAGCTTCACACTCTTCAGGGGGGTAATGAAGACTTGACTGCTCAAGTTAATTCCTTAACGAAGAGAAATCAAGTCCTTTAACAAGGTTTGGTTGGCCAGTTGGCTGTTCAAAGGCATGCGATGGAGGAGGAATTTGAAGAGCGGAGGGAGCTGATCCATGGAGAATCCAGGTGTGACGTGCTGTGGGAGATGTCCGAACACTGGGTCGACGTTGCTACTAAGTTAGAAGAAGCCATCCAAGTCATGAGGTTGGCTCGTGAAGACCTCGGGCTTCCACCAAGCTCCTCCAATGATGAAGGCGATGAATGAGACTCTGCGACTTTATTTTTTGTTTGTTTAGGTTTATGATCTTTTCGACCAGTCGTGATGGTCAGTTTTTGTAAAGACAATGAGGCCGTTGGCCACTCTTATGTGAATACTTTTGAATGAATTTCTTTTGTTTGCCTTTCTTTCCGTTTATAGCTTTAATTAGTGATGTTCGAAGATGAAGGTTACATTTTATCGTTCCGAAAGATAAGTTATGTTTCCATCATTCGAAGTCTCAATGTTTTTGTTATAGTTATCGGAAAGAGAAAATTAATTGGACCCAATATAGTTAGCGCGTAATGAAGAATGACGTCTCATTTTCATGCAAGTGCACTCTTCGAACATCAAGGTCGGGAAACTATTTTAACATTTAAGTTATTTGAATCAACGAATAACAACGGATGTTTGACAAGAAGTGTTATATTAATTGCAATGTTGGCCGCTATCAAGCACTTAGTACATGTTGTCCAATCAATCATTGTAATTGATTTCGGGACATGGAGTATGAATCGAAATTTTGGCCATTAATGGACCGTTAAATTTCTATTGTAAACTAAAATTACAAACAGTCCCCAGCGTGAGTGCCTTTCGATCGATGCAATTGTATGGATTCGAGCAGTCCCCAGTGTGAGTGTCTGTCGATCACCAATTGTATGTATTCGTGAAGTCCTTAGTGTGAGTGTTTGTCAATCAAAATCTTGATGTTATCCCCTTCTTCATGGACTCGAGCAGTCCCCAGTCTCTTTTCAAACGATTGCAAACTTGACCTTGGGGCAGTCCCCAGTGTTTGGGTAATTTCCAACTTTGGACTCAAGCAATCCCCAGTCCTCGAACGATCGGTGGAAAAATCATGAAAAAGCCTTCCTCCTTCTCCATCCCCCCTAATGTTCGAGTGCAAAGTATGAGGGTCGGACACTGGTTCAATGTCTCCGTTACATAAACTATGTATTTCCTGAAACAAGGATGCAAAGAAGAAACAGAGTGGACTTAAAGATGAAGACCGGTGTTCATCAGACTTATCGACCCCGACTAAGAGCATTTCAAGCTCATTGTATTCGTGGGTGATGTATGTCATCATTCGATTCCAACTATGCCTATCATCTAAAAGTGGTAGTACCAAAAACAATAACGAAGTATGTCCGAGTTGGAGTAAATAAAAAATGAATGTAAAGAGTGAGATTATGCGATATTGAACATTTTCAGAAGTAGTACTTCTTCAATTGGGTGATATTCCAATTGAACTTGACCGGTTCCGAGTCTAAGGTTTCCAGCTGATAAGATCTTTTGCCGACTGCTGCTTTTAGCCGATAGGGTCCCTCCCAATTCGCTCCCAACTTGCCTTCATTGGGTTCATCCTTCTTCGGCCGCTTGATCTTGAGTACATAATCACCTGTATTAAAAGTTTGATACCTGATCTTTTTGTTGAGGTAGTTTTCTGCCCTTTGTTTCTGTGCTTGTATCCGGATCAATGCCATATCTCTCTTCACTTCGAGCAAATCCAAGTCTATTAACATGGCTTCCTTTTTTGATTCATCGGTGGAGCGAGCAAACTAAAGGCTTGGTTCGCTGACTTCCACCGGGGTCAATGCTTCTGCTCCATAGATAAGTGAGAACGGAGTCTCACCAGTGCTGTTTTTCACTGTTGTTCGATGAGCCCATAACGCACCTGGGAGTTCATCCGGCCAGTAGCCTTTTGATTCGTCCATCCTCTTTTTTAAATACTCGATTATTGTCTTGTTCGAAGACTCAGCTTGTCCGTTTGCGCTGGGGGTGATATGGAGTTGATGAAATCCGCTTGATCCCCCACTTTTTGAAAAAGGTTGTGATTCAACTTCCAATGAATTGTTTGCCGTTGTCGCATGTGATCTCCTTCGGGATCCCAAAATGACACATGATTTTTTAATGGATAAATTTGATGACTTCCTGTTCTCAAATTTTAGCCAAGGCAATTGCTTCTACCCACTTAGAAAAATAATCAGTTAAAATTAATATAAACTTTACCCTACCGGGCACTGTTGGAAGCGGCCCGATCAAATCCATCCCTCATTTCATGAATGGCCACGGTGACGTGATCAAATGAAGGGGCTCTACTTGTTATGAATAAGGTTGACATGTCATTGACACTTGTTGTATTTTTGAACAAAGGACTTGGCATCTTCTCCCATCTTTGGCCAATAGTAAGCAGCTCTAATCAACTTTCGCACCAAAGACTTGCTTCCAGAGTGGTTGCCACACTCGCCTTCATGAATTTCCCTCATTACATAACTTGTTTCTTCTGCTCCCATGCATTTCGCCAAAGGACCGCTATACACGTGCCTGTAGAGTTGGCTGTCCACGAGGCAGTATCGAGCTGCTTTAGGTTTGAGTGAACGGGCAGCTTTCTTGTCTTCGGGAAGAATCCCTGACTACAAGTAAGAAAAATATTTGCTTCTCCTATCCCAAGTATGATTGACATTGTTTACCTCTTTAAGACTTCGATTGAGTGGCGATTCGAACAAGTGTACGATCGTTTCATCGAGATTTCCTTCGATGACTGATGCAGAGCCGAGATTGGCTAGAGCATCTGCTTCGATGTTTTCTTCCCTTAGGATCTGTGCTATCTTCCACTCCTAAAAAGAAGTTAAAAAGATTTTGTACCTTGTTGAGTAGTTGCTGTATTTTTGTATCTCAAACACTGAAGTCTCCTTTGACTTGGTTTTTCACCAGTTGAGAATCACTTTTGATGTCTAACAGTTTGATCTTCAAGTCTTTGGCAATTTTGAGACCTACAGTGAGGGCCTCATTGTTAGTCTTGGCGTGTAGTTTGATTGCATACTTTAGTTTTTCATCCATTGGCGCTATTAACAAGACTCCGAGGCCAGTTCTTTTTACATTTGACGCTCCGTCTTTGTAAAGCATCTAGACCCTGGGGTCTGGGTCCCTCATCATATGTTCTTCTTTTCTTGCCTCCGGAAGAATGTTACTGCAAAAGTCAGCTACAAAATCAGGCAAAACTTATGATTTGATGGCAGTGCGAGGCTGGTAAGTGATATCGTACTCACTCAGCTCAACCGCTCACTTCATTAATTGCCCTGAAAGATCCGGCCAATGTAAAATACTTCGTAAAGGAAAAGTTGAAACGACAGATATATCATGTCATTGAAAGTATGGTCTTAATTTTTGTGCTGCTATAACTAGCGCAAGTGCAAGTTTTTATAAGTGTGGGTACCTTATTTCTGTATCAAGTAAGGTTTTGCTAACATAAGATAGGAAATTGTTTAACTTCGTCCTCATGAACGAGGAAAGCACTTACAACAACTTCTGAAACAGCCAAGTAGATTAGCAATACTTCTCCCTCCACTGGTTTTGAGAGCAACAGAGGGTCGGACAAATATTGTTTCAACTCCTTAAGGGCATATTTGCACTCCGACGTCCACTCAAAGCTTATTTTTTTCTTTAAGACTGAAAAGAACTTGTGACATCATTCGGATGACCTTGAGATAAACCTGCTGAGATAGGCTATCTGACCAGTCAAACGTTGAACGTCCTTCTCCTTTGTGAGCTCATTTGGTATGTCTTCGATTGCTTTGATTTTGTCCGGATTTGCGTTGATCCCTCTTTGAGATACGATTAATCCCAAGAACTTTCCAGATCTTACCCCAAATGCGCACTTCTCCGTGTTCAACCGCATGTTAAATTTTCTCAATATTGCGAATGCCTCCTTCAAAAAATCCAAGTGATTTTTCGATTTCAATGATTTCACCA
Organism: Petunia secreta; assembly: GCA_029990175.1. NCBI lineage: Eukaryota > Viridiplantae > Streptophyta > Magnoliopsida > Solanales > Solanaceae > Petunia > Petunia secreta. The sequence goes on along the minus strand of JARKIP010000038.1, from coordinate 18,160,953 downwards.
ACATATCATCTATATAAACCTCCATACTCTTTCCGATCAAACTTTTGAACATGGTCATGACCAACAGTTGATAGGTAGCCCTGACGTTTTTGATACCGAAGGGCATGACCGTATAACAGTAGGTTCCCATGTCCGTTATACATGACATTTTCTCTTGATCCCCTGGGTCCATCAATATTTGGTTGTACCCTGAATATATATCCAAAAAACTTAGCATTTCGTGCCCTGCCATTAAATCGATCAATCGATCGATGTGGGGCAATGGAAACGAATCTTTCGGGCATGCTTTATTTAGATCCGTGTAGTCCACACATACTCTCCATTTTCCATTCTTCTTTGGGACTACGACCGTCTTAGCTAGCCACTCTGGATACTTCACCTCCCTGATGAATCCATTCTTTAATAACCTGTCCACGTCATCATCGATGCCTTTCCTTCTGAATCCCCTGTTAGGTTGTTTTTTCTGTTGTACTGGTCGATGTGATGGATCAACGTTCAACTTGTGAGTAATAACTTTAGGGTCTATCCCCTTCATATCCGCGTGGGACCAAGCAAAACAATCAGCATTGCCTTTGAGAAAACTGATTATCTCCATTTTCATGTTGGGGTCCAATTCTGCCCCAACATTCACTTTCCGTTCTAGTTTTTCTTTGAAAAGGACAACTTCTTCTAATTCTTCTATCGTTGAGTCCCCAGCTTTCTGTTTATTTGGCTCCCTAACACATGCTGAAATTTTTGCGAAGTCCTTGTCCGTTGGGCTTGGTTCCATTTCATCTTCTTCGGCCAAAGATTCCGGTGACTGTGATTGCTACTTCGGGGCGCTCGAATATGCACCTTCCTTCACAGCTACTAAATAACACTCTCGAGCAGTCTGCTGTTCACCCCTAATTTCTCTTATTCCCCATGGGGTAGAGAACTTGACAACTTGATACAAGGTCAATGGAACCGCTCCCATGGCGTGGATCTAAGGTCGACCCAAAATCACATTGTAAGTCATATCTCCTCCCATCACCTGGAACAAAGTTTCATTCTCAACTCCTTCTGCGTATGTCTTGATCATGATTTCTCCTAGCGTCATTTCACTTGAATTATTAAATCCCGACAACACTGTAGATCTGGGTATAATCTTTTCGGTCAACTGTTCAACCATCCTTGACTGTATTATATTGATCGAACTGCCTGCATCGATCAAAACTCATCTGATGTCAGCGTCATCAACTCTCATCATGACTACAAAAGCACCGTGATGGGGTTTTATCCTTTCATCGAAGTCGTAATCCCCAAGCACAATGTCGTCATTCATAACTTCTCGTGTCCGTTTGTCTCTTGTGAATGATACTTTTGCATACTTCTTTGTTGTGTACGTTACCCCATGAACCTTGGCTCCATTGGTGATGACATTAACTGTTTTCCTTGGAGTCGGAGGCTTTGGCGGCTGATGGTCATCTTTCTTCATATTAAAATGACCCTTTCCTCTTTCTGTCAAAAATTCCGTCAAATGTCCACTTTGAAGCAACTTAGCTACATAGAGCCTTACATTCTTCGGCCGTGTGCCCATGATCATGATGAAAAGCATAATAAAAGTTATCTTCGCTACTGTTCGGATGTGTTTTCATGCGACCGGGTAATTTCACCACTTTATCACCCATTCCCCTCAATGCATTCACCAAGCTTGCTGTCGAAACACAAAAACTGTACTCTGAAATCTTTGGAGGCAATGGGTCCTTCAGAGCCATAGACGGACCCGGCTGCTCCTTTCTTGGCTGATTTCTTGAACTACTAGCTTTGTATCCGTTTCCACTTGGACGGTGGAAACCGTAGGGCTCGAATCGATGCTGAACCCTGTGATTTCGCCTGTCGTTTCTGACCCTTCGTGGAGCCGGTCGCTCAGATCAACGATTGTAAAGAGCTAACTGTAACTCTTCCTCCTCTGCCCTGATTTTTGGCTCACATTCATGATATAGGTCATCGAAAGTTCATGGAGTGACTTCCCTTAACCGATCTTTCAATTTCCTACACTCCTCCGTTGAGTCCTTACTCAAATTTTTTATAAATAATAAACAAGCACATCTCTCTACGACGTTTAGAATGCTTATCTTTCCATCGTTAAACCGTTTCAAAAACTGTTTGATCATTTCATTGGGTCGCTGCCTAATGTTTAATATATCCTCCACTCTCCGTTCTATCTTTTAGCTCCACTATGTGCCCGAATAAATTTGGCTGACATGTCATCGAAATCTGATATCCCATTTTTGGGCAGCTGCATGTACCACTTCAACGCTCTTTCTCTTAGTGTTTCACGAAATTTCTTTTGGCTCACCGAATTAATCTCATCTGTTGTCAAATCATTCGACTGCACTGCGATAAAAAACATATTGATGTGATCCCTCGGATCTGTAGTTCCATCATACCTCAAACTCTCTGGTAACTTGAAAGTCTTAAGGATTGACAATGGAGCTGCACTCGGGGAAACAGCCGCTTTGAGATCGATTTCTTAGTGGCGTCCTCTGTTATCTTTGGAACTCTTGGAAATTTTTCCATAAACGACCTTATCTCATTAAACTTCTTCTCCACTGTGTCATTCAACAATGCCTGCATCATGGCCAACATACTCGCTTCTATCACAATGGAGGCCGGAGCTCCCTCAGCCATGGCGACCGTACCCAACCCTCCGAGCCCCACTCCCGCTTCAGGTCTCCCTATTACTGCGCTCTAAGGAACAGAGATCGGCGTGCCTGCAGGGGGTGTTGCTGGGTAAGAAGGAGTTCTATGACTTGTGGAGCCGGACAGAAGCGGCAAGTGATCACTTATCCTCTCCATCTGCTGACTTTGCTTAACCAAGAATTCACGCAACAAAGTGTTCGTATCAACTGACGTTGCTTCGACTGCGGGTTCCTTACCGGGTCTACATCCTCGATTGACGTTCGACTGTGAACTGGCCACAGTGACGTTCAAGGGCAGATCCTGTTCATGGTGGGATGATTCATCGACTCCCTCTTCGGTGCCTGGAAGCTGGCCCCGTCAGTGGGGTTTGGTTAAAGCGCTCCGTCTCTGACATTGGTGTTGGCGTTGTTGGCCTTGTTGATTTGATCGTCTGCCATTGACATAAAAATAGTAAACGTAAGTAGAATCAACGGTAAATTTTAGAACAAATCGATTGCTTAGACCCCACGGTGGGCGCCAAACTGTATAACCTAAAATTCGATTTCAGGTATTACAATTAAATTTATATTTCATTGAGCCTTAGGCGACTGTTTTATATCGAAATCTGGTGATTGATCCTTGATTTTATGTTCACAAGATTGACCGTTTTGATAAACACTTTAAACGAAATCAAGATATAGATATATTTGAATAATGATTCGTAAATGCTGAACGCCTAGTATCAACGCGGACGATAAGTATGATCGAAAAATAATGATGTGACCAGTGAAACACTCGAACAAATCAAATGAACATATCAAAGCAAACGAACAGACTATCTCGTCGATTACTGGGATTAAAACGATCGATTATGAGCAAACAAATTATTAATGATACTTTAGCTTAACAGAATAGAGCGAACAGATAATTTGATCAATGATTTAAGCAATAATTTATCAGGCGGCCAATCTATAATTTATCGATCTAACGAATGCGATATGAATCAATAATCAATTGATGACTATACTTAGATGAAAATCTGATCATGATATATTTATCGATTAATGATGACAAAAACGATGAATGAATGAAATACGAACGAATGGATAAATAATCAAATAAGCAATAAATGAACAAATAAAGTAAAGATAAAGCTTAATGTATTCAGTGGTCGAAGCTTGTGCTTCGTTGAAAAGGATAGATCCCTTCTCCAAAGCAAAGCCAAGTTACATCAGAACAACTAGGTGCAACAATGATATTGGTGGTGGAATAATCAATAATGATGGTTGATTATGAAGATGGCGGCAATAATAAGTTCTTGAAGGTTATGTTCAGAAGAACGTAACCTTACAATAGGGAAAGAGGAATCTATTTATAAGCCAAGACTCCAACCCTAGTTGAATTCCACTATCTGCGTGTCTTTCCACTATAAGAGGAAGTCGTTATTATGTCCAACGACTTCCGATAAAAGCGGGTATGGTTGATCATACTTATCTATTGTAACGTCACTTTACGTCTTAGGAAAAATCCAACCACTGTCGATTCTGTGAAACGAGCAGTCATCCTTAGTCGATGTCTACTCTTCATGACCTCACGCCAACCTGTTTCCGAAGTTTGCTCTCATCCTTCCACGTCATCGATCACGTGTCATTAATGTGATCGGGCAAAATCCGACCAATACAATGTTAAATTTTCATGTTTTAGGAATGCATTGATATTCATGGTACAAATCCAAAAGGAAAGGAGAAAGAGAAAAAAACAAGATAAAATTTAGCTACAACTTGGAAGAATGGAAACAAGGCAGCTGTAGACAAGATCGGTGTCCCGCCGAACAATTGGCCGAATGGATGAAACCACCAGCCAGAGGAGATTAGAGTTCAAGGGCTCAACGCAATCCACCGAAGTAAACGGCGGACGGCTGAACCATGGGCTGAAAGCAGTCAGCGACTCTGCAAAAGTATCGGCGACCCCACCGGTACTTAAAGTGAGCTTGGAAAATCGGCGGGGAAGATGAAGAATTCCGCTGCTTGAAGTGCAATCCCGCCGAACTTTAAAAGGACAAAAGACAAGTGCAGTCAACAGTTATCTTTGGCGGCCGCAGAATGCAATGGGCGGACTGCCGAATGATCGACGGCTAGAAAAAAACAAATCGAAAATGGCAATTTTATAATTATTAGATTAACTTTCAAACCCATACCTATAAATAGGACATTATTCCTCTAAGGAAAATATCCATGATTCAGCTTAGAATATCACATTTTTATATACTTGAATAATCTTGGAAGGCAAACAAGGGTTTTGAACTTCAATTTTTGTAAGGATTTCTATTTTAATATATCTCACTCCATGATTCTTGCTATATCTTTCCTTACCATGATTTTGTTGAATCCTAGTGTGAGTAGCTAAACTCATACTAGGGGTTCATCATGATGACTTGATTATTTTAGCTTAATACTTATTTTTAATCTCATAATATCTATGGGTTAACGTTAATCTAGTTTCTATCGTACTTTTCATGACTACGGTTTAAGGCACGACTGTAATTGAACCAAATCACACTTTGTTTTCATCACCCTCTAGGGGTTGAAGGTGTGGGTTTATGGAAACTAGCGAGCATTGGGGTTATATATGCTCATAAGGCTACTCCATCTAAAGGGAAAGACATCAAAAGGTCATTCTCGCTTGGGTATTTGGACTAGGGTTTTATGCGTTTTGTTATTGACCCCAACGAACTTAACAAGGTAGATCCTTTCTATACCTAACGGGCTTTGATGGTTAAATATATGGTCCGGCCATTAAATATTACCCATATAATTTGTGAGGTTAAAAGAAGTGTTAGGTTAATGAAATCTATTTTGAATGGGTAAACCCCCAGCTCTCTTTCCATATTTTATAAGTGTCTAAAGCGCAAAGTTTTTTTTTATGTTATAGTCGCATAGTGTTGTAGTAGCTTAGTTTTAATCAATTCAACTCTATACTTAGGAATTCACGAACAGCTCATAGAACCAGACATCATTCAATCTAAGACTAATAGAATACGAGCTAGCTCCCTGAGAAAATCGACTTCGAGTCTTATTTGGGTATTATCTTTGACGATTTCCCCTTACATTTATAGGAGTAGGGTTGAGTGTGGATCAAATTTTGGCTCCATTGTTGGGGAGCTACAGTAGTTCTATTAGATTTCGTGTTCTAGTTTTGTTTGTTATTCCTGCCATTTTATCTCTTGCTTTGATTTTACCGTGTGTAGGTGAATATTAGCTATGAGATGGAATTTGGATCGAGTTTTGAGGAATCCCCTATATAGCCGTGCACATGAGTATAATGAAGTCCTTTCTCTTTTCGGATTCTCCAAATGCTTAAAGTACGATGATGTTACTCTTAGTGAAGAAGGTTTAGAAGATGAGCAAGAACTTGAGGAGAATGTTGAACCTCAAGTTGAGAATGTAGAACCAAATGGTCGCAATCCTAATGATGGTGTCCAAGCTAATGAGGAAGTAAATGTTGGTGGCAGTGTTGGTGTTGGAGGCAATGCAAGTCGGGGAGGTAACAATGCAAATTGTGGTGGCCGATGTGTAAGTCGAGGCGGCCATGGTAATCATAACAACCAAGGAGGCAATGCTAATCGAATAAATGTTTGCCATGCCAACTGGAACCAAAGAAATGTAAAGGGTGTTCTTAATGTCAACTAATAAGTGCAAGATGCAGAGGAATCTGATGAAGAAATGGACATGGAAAGCTTTGCTAGTGCTATTTTGCTCCACCCATTCGTGGTAATGTTACTTTTAACACTCCACAAGTTATCTTACGTGGGCTTGAACAAAATGGATTCTTTGGTGGAGGCAAGCATGAGGATGCTGATGAATACTTGAGGAACTTTTTCCAAACATGTCATCTATACAATTCAGTACATTGCTCGGAAGAATCTTTGCGCCTAAGGGTCTTCCATAGTCTCTATAAGGGAAAGCCAATGCATGGTTAAACAAGTTGCCCAAGAACTCAATATATACATGGGAAGAGCTTGTGAAAAAATTCTTGGCAAAAGGAAAACAAGCCTCTATAAGAGACAAGGTGTATATATGTTCAAGCAAGATCCATCCGATTCTTTGCCCGAAGCTTGGGAAGCATTTCAAGAACTGTTGCTTCATCGTCCCACTCATGGATTTGGGGAGGACATGCTCTTACAATATTTCTATCAAGGGCTAAACAAGATGAACAAATTGGCCATTAACAACTTGCGCAGTGGTGCTATTATGGACAACTCTTATCGGGAAGTCAAGGAAATCCTCAACAAAGTTGCCAAACAATCTCAAGATTGGTAATCAAGAGCACAAAATCTGGGTGATGGTGGAATAAGCCCAATGATGATGAAAAGATTTGAAAATCAAGAGGATAAAATGGCTAAATCCTCACCAAAATAGAAGTCATTAGGCATAACTCAAAAGACAAAGCCGTAAAGGAGAAGGAAGTGAACAAGGTGGAGAATCTCCAAGTTACAAATGCTGGTCACCAAGTGGCTCCTATCGAGTACACCACCCCTGGAGGTGATTCTCTTACTCTATTGCAATATGGACACGAAGGATACTATCTGGAACAATGATTTAATGTCCAAGCGGAGGAGGAAGCCAATTATATTGCCAACTACGAAAGTCAACGAAGCTATAATCAAGGAGGATACCAAAGACCATATAAACAAGGTTAATAGAGGCAAGATACAGGAAGATAAAATTTGGGTAATAATCAAGAAGGGAGAGAAGTTGGTGCCTCTCAACCATATGTACCAAAGAGCCCCATACAAGTAAAATGAACATAAAGAGAAGAGCCCATCCAAGTTCGAGGAAATGATGAATGAAGTACTCAAGAATAAAAAAGGCTATTCCGGAGACATCAAATATATTAAGCAAACAGTCACATCTCACAAAACCTCCATCATGGCTCTTGAATCTCAAATGAGTGAATCAAAGACCTCAAGGGGCACTACCAAGTGACACAGTGGTGAATCCTAAGAGGAATGGCAAAGATCAAGTCATAACAATCACCACATAGAGTGAAAAAATATGGGATGATAGGCTAAGAGAGTTGATAATGGAGTAGATGTTGGAGTGGATGATGACAACATTGGTGATGAGTTAAATAAAGGTGAAGCTAATGATGTGGGTGTTGATGCTCTAAACCAAGAAAAAGTTGATGATGCAGTTACTCAAGATCCTAATCCCGAAGTCACTAATACCCAAAAAGCCAAACCAAAGAAAACTCCACCATCCAAATAAAGCCCTCATAGTCCAAGCTTAATTCCCAAAATTCTACTTTCTTTCCCACAAGAGTTCCAAGCAAAGACAAGCGTCTCATGACAAGAAGATTTGAGAGAAAATAGCAACAACTTCCATCTACATTCCATTAGTTGATCCCTTGGGCCAAATTTCAAATGTTGCTAAATTCATGAAGGACCTTGTGACAAAGAAGACCTATGGATATTTTGAAACAATCAAGGTAACCCATCAATGTAGTTCTCTTATGTATAAGAATATGGCTCGAAAAATGGAGGACCCTAGAGCCTTCACCATCCCATGCACAATTAGAGGAAGGCTTTTTCCTAAAACCTTATGTGATCTTGGAGCAAGTCTTAACTTGACGCCATATGCAGTCTACAAGACTTTGACCACAAATGAAGTTCCAAAGGCAACACATATGAACTTGAAACTGGCCGATCGTTCCATGAAACAACCAATTGGGACCATTGATGATGTTTTGATAAAAGTTGAAAAGTTTGTGTTCCTGATGGATTTTGTGATACTTGATAGCCCGGTGGACTTTGATGTTCCCATTATCCTTGGGCGTCCATTCTTAGCAACCCGGATAGAATTATGTGATGTTGAAAGAGGTAAGCTAAATTTTCAATTTAATGGAAAAAAAGTAGTCTTCCATGTGTGAAAATCCTTGAAGCAACCTATGGAGGAGGAAGCTACTTGTTCCTATGTTGACATGGTGGTTGATGCATTAGTGGAGAAGGAGAGTGTTCTTGTGAGTCAAGAAGATGAGTTAGCCGCAGTGATTTGGAACATTGGATATAGATAATGAAGAGAGTTGTAGCGGAGTGTGTGAAAGCATTAGAGGGATTTGGCTCAAGGCCTTATATACCTAAAAAGCTTTCCCTAGATATTGAAAAACCGTATTACTCTACCCATAAAGCCATCCATTGAAGAACCACATACTCTTGAACTCAAAGTCCTTCCATCTCACTTAAGATACACCTACCTAAACCCAAACTCCACTCTTCATATAATCATATCTTATCACTTAACCAAAGATAAAGAAGATCAACTATTTGAAGTAGTGAAGCGGAGGATTAAGGCAATTGGTTGGACTCTTGTAGATAAAAGGGTAATTGATCCGAGAGTGTTTACTTACAAGATCTTACTTGAAGAAGGTTGCAAACCGTCGGTGGAACATCAATAGAGGTTGAATCCTCCTATGCAAGAAGTGGTAAAGAAGGAGATCATTAAATGGTTGGATGCGGGAGTAATTGTGCCACTCTCCGATAGTGAATGGGCCGAACCCGTTCAATGTGTGCCCAAGAAAGGAGAGATGACGGTAGTTCATAATGACAAAGGAGAATCTATATCAACTCGGACCGTGACCGGTTGATGTGTATGCATGGACTACTGTAAGCTCAACAATGCAACAAAGAAAGATCATTTTCCTCTACCTTTCATTGATCAAATGCTTGATCGTTTGGCGGGCTGTGCTTATTATTGTTTCCTTGATAGATACTCAGGGTATAATCAAATATCCATTGAGGCAAATGATCAGGACAAGACTACTTTTACATGTCCTTATGGTACTTTTGCATTTCGCAAAATTCCTATTGGTGTTTGTAATGCCCCGACCACTTTCCAAAGAAATATGCTTGCATTTTTTCATGATATGGTGGAGAACTTTTTTGAAGTACTCATGGATGATTTTTCGGTGGTTGGGGATTCTTTTGAAGATTGTATTTCCAATTTGAAGAAAGTCTTAGAGAGGTGTGAAGAGACAAAATTTGTACTTAATTGGAAAAAGTGCTACTTCCTTGTTCAAGAGAGAATAGTACTAGGAGACAAGGTGTCTAAGAATGGAATTGAAGTGGACCATACCAACATTGATGTGATCTCTAAACTTCCACCTCATACAACCTTCAAAGGAGTGAGAATCTTCTTGGGACATGCAAGATTCTATCACCGTTTTATCAAAGACTTCTCCAAGATTGGAATACATTATGCAAGCTCTTGCAAAAAGATGCTAAGTTTGAGTTCAATGAAGAATGTTTGAAAGACTTTGAAGAGGTAAAGAAGAGGTTGACTTCAACATGGGATCTCCTATTTGAGCTAATATGTGATGCTAGCAATGTTGGGGAGCCGTGCTAGGCCAAAGGGTTGAGAAAATGTTTCACCCAATCTATTATACTAGCAAGACAATGAATGAAGCTCAATTAAATTATACAGTGACAGAGAAAGAGCTATTAGCCATTTTATTTTCTTTTGAGAAATTCTGATCTTATCTGGTGGGTTCCAAAGTAATTGCACATACCAATCACTCCGCTATCTGGTATTGGATGTCCAAGAAAGATTCAAAACAAGGTTAATACGATGGGTGCTCTTATTGCAAGAATTTGATTTTGAGGTGATTAATAGAAAGGGAACCGAGAATCAAGTAGCGGACCACTTATCTCATTTAGAGGAGGATGGTCGCCCAAAAGAAACCCTTGAGATTAATGGCTCTTTCCCGATGAAATAATATTGGCGGTAACTTGGGAAGCAATTCTTTGGTATACGGACTTGGCCAATTTTGTTGCATGTGTAGAGATCCCAGAGGACTTCTCATATAATCAAAAGAAGAAAATGATGAAGGATGCCCGACAATAATTTTGGGGTGATCCCTTTCTTTTTAAAGTATGTGTTGATGGAGTGATAAGGAGAGGTTTCGCCAAATCCGAACAAAGGGAAATTCTTGAAGGTTCCCACTGCGATCCTTATGGAGGGCATCATGGTGGAATATGAATGGCGGCTAAGGTGCTTGAATGCAGTTTCTTTTGGCCTACATTGTATAAGGACGCTCATTATTACACAAAGAGTTGTGATCAATGTGAAAGAACGAGGGGGGGGGGGGGGTGGAGGAATCTCAAGAAGGCATGAAATGCCTCAAAATTCCATTGTTTAAGTGGAATGATACGAGGCTAAATGTTACTCCCTCTGTCCCATTTTGTTTTCATACTTTCCTTATTAGTCTGTCCCAAAAAGATTTTCATATTTCTAAATTTGGAAATAATTCAACTCCAAACTTACTTTTTGACTCATTTGTAGCCACACAAATATCTTTGGCTCATTTTAGACCACAAGTTCTAAAAGACTTCATATCTTTATTAAACTTTGTACCACTACTTAAAAAACCGTCATTTTCGACCGCCCAATCGGTCGAAATTCGGTCGACCTATCGACCATATTTCGACCGATTGTGGTGGTCGATAAAATTCAGGTAGAAATTCAAGTATCGACCGAAATTCGGTCGAAGGTCGACCGAGGTTCGACCGAATTTCAGTCGAAGAGCATGTCACCTTAGCCCATGTTCTTCGACCGAATTTCGGTCGATAGGCCTTCGACCGAAATTCGGTCGAAGTGTATTTCGACCGAAATTCGGTCGAAGGTCTGGTAATTTTTTTTGACCAACTTTCGACCGAAAGTCGGTCGAAAACCTGTAAAAACCTACAACATAAAAGCTGAAATTAGGCCTATACCACCTGTAAACACGCAGAAAAACCAGTCACAAAACATTCATAAACGCTATTCAAACAAGGCTAACAAAGCCAAACAATAGAAAGGAGTCTTTCATCATTCGTTCAAGGTTTACAATATTCAAACAAACTAAACAAACAGTTTAAAGTTCAACTTTCACTACTAATGGCTAGAAGCCGAACTAGACCCGGCATCAGACTGAGACGGTGAATGGTGGCTATGTCTGCTCTTGCTCTTTCCCTTTCCCGAGCTATCACGCTTTCCTTTACCTTTTCTTTGGTTCCTGAGGATCTCTTGCATCATGTCATGCATTTCTCTCTGATGCGCCTCCTGTGATGCGCGCATCATTTCATGCACTTCTCTCTGATGCGCCTCCTGTGCTAAGCGCATAGCTTCATTTTGTTTTCTCAGTTCTTCGATCTCCGCTTGCATCCGAGTCATTTCTGGAGCGGGAGCAGAGCTTGCTGGAGCACTTGAACACGAGCCCAAATAGTTCGATTTATGCTTGGCAGATGAATACAGTGTTCCAATGCCATAAGCTGAACCCTTCTTCACCCCTCCGACCGCTTCCAACCATAAGTTGGTTTCTTGCTCGAGCGTTAGCGGTACTGGGGTACTGCTTCCGCATTCAGATTGCTGAGTCGCAGTCCAGTCCTCAAGGGCCTTTGTAGCTTTTTCCTGAAAAACATAAATATATCAACGGTACAACAATGAAGTTTTAAACTTGAAGGATTGGCGCGACTTTAGTTTAAATTTAAGTACTTACCCAGGCCTCTTGTGCTCGGGGCTCGACCCATGTTTCTCCGCCCTTTTTATCTTTCTTGATATGGCGGATCTTGTGCATTTCAAAGAGCGGAATAGTCCGATTTTGTTGATTTTCCTACAAATTAAAGAAGAGAACAAGTTAGATAGAAAATAAACTATTATAGTAATTCTTATAAATTAAATTACTTTACCAAGCGCATCTTCTGCGTCGCAGCGCTAACTGCGCCGCCGGTATGCAGCGATCCACCCTTAGTAGATGCCCGAGCTTTCTTCCCTTGCTCGCTCTTCCTCTGAAATTCGGGAGTACCCCAATACTGCAGCAGCTCTCTCCATTGATGATCATAGAGGAAGCCGGGCATTTTCCCATTTTTGCGCGCATTGTACATTGCGTTCTTGTACACATCCGCGCATTTCTTAGGGAAGTTACAACGGACTTTATAGTCCAGAGCCGGATGCCACTTACACTGAACCTGCAATATTCATCAAAATATTTTATTTAAACATAATCATTAAGAAAACCTGCAATTAGTGAAAAACCTTATGCATATTTATCACCTCAAAAGCTTGCATTATCTGTTGCTTTACATGAGGGGGCACAGCGCCCCAGGATGGCCATGATTCCTTCCATTGAGATTTCATGCATTTCGTCAGCACAGGAGTAGCATCAGTGTTGGGGCAAAAGCTACGTAAAAAAACAGACGGGTTAATAGAAATACTAATATTTAAAAGCTTACTGCTAAATAGATAAGAACTTCATAAATACTATACTTACCTCTTATCCCCCTCGGGATAAATAATCAAACGCCCGTCTTCCCAAGTGCCAGGCTCACCGATGTAATTTGGCGATCTGGGATCATAGTAAGGAATCTCCTGCTGTACCGAAGGGCAGGTAGGGCTAGATGGGTCGGAAGGCGGCTGAGTCGACCCAGACGGACTAGTGGACTGTGTGGGATCGCCTAGTCCGGGAACGCCCTGGGATGGACCGTCCTGGCTCTCAGTCATGTCATAACTACTGAAGTGATGCCTCCAACCAGTATGGCTCGGAGGCATGCCAGGTGGTCTGAAAAAATCCGGACTGTCTCCGGCAGGTGCTCCTGTAGGAAGCGAATGCGGCACCTGGGACATGCCGGGCGGCCTGAAAAAATCTGGACTGTTTGCTGCTGGTGCTCCTGTAGGAAGGTGATGCGGCACCTGAGAGGTAGGAGTCTCCTGTGCCGGCTCACCTGAAGGCTCACATGCCTTTCCTTTCCCCTTCCTTCTTGAAAACACTCGAGGGGGAGGAGTGTCCTGTGCCGGCTCACGTGAAGGCTCAGCTGCCTTTTTAGGCCCCATCTTTCCTGAAAAAATATTCTTCATTCCTGTTGACACATTCATTGCACAAAAATTAGACGGGTTAAATAGATTAAATAAACACATTCATTGCAAAAAAAAAAGGCGGGTTAAATAGATTAAATACACACATTCATTGAAAACAAATAGGCGGGTAACATAGATTAAATACACACATTATGCGAAAAAAAAATAGTCCAGTTAAATAGATTAAATACACACATTCATTGAAAACAAAAATAGTGAATACAAATATCTTCTTATGTTTATAATTATATAATTACATTAAACTAGCCTATTAAAAAACAAAAGTTACTAGGTACATATAAGGTCAATCCTCATCATCTGCCAATTCTTCTTCCTCATCCTCATCGTTAACTTCTTCTTCATCTGTATATTCATCATCATTTGCCCTTGAAGCTCCTTCTCCAAAATTAACTGGGTTTTTTCCCCGACTAGCTACAGATGCATCTAGTTGCTCATATATGCCATCAATATGCTGCAACTGGTCAGCCAGTTCATTGTCTGCTATCAATGGAACGGTTGACACCTCGTTCTGGTATGCAACATCTAAAAGATCAGGGACTTCAACTAATCCCACCGGTTTTCCTTTTATAACTGCCCACCAATGGGCTTTGGCCTTTGATCTTGCTGGGTTCTTTGTCCGCGAGTAAGGAACAAACCACACTTGCTTTACTTTCTGGGCAATGATGAAAGGATCATAGTGTCCATATGACCTTTTGTGGTTAACCTCGACTAACTTAGAAGAAGGGTCTACCCTCGTACCTCTTTTGCTGGGATCAAACCACTTGCACCGGAAAAGAACCAATTTCTTCCGAGGCCAACCGACACTATACTCTACCTCTAACATCTCCTCAATCACACCGTAGTACTCAAAGTCACCCCCGTGATCACCGGTTCCTACTTTCACGGACACACCAGAGTTGTATGTTTTCTTACCCTCTGACCGCTGCTTTGTATGAAACTTGTACCCATTTACAAAGTATGTATTCATCCTTTTGTATTTGTAATATGGGCCATGGCATATATCTCGCAGAAAATCAAAGGTGATGCCATTCACCGGATTGTTCACCTACATAAAAATTTAATTTAGTTGGATAAGTAAATATTTTTATCTAAATATATCGAATATTTAAGAGTTTGGTAACCACTTACAAATTCTGTAAACCAATTTGTAAAATTTTCATAAACTTCCGCATCACCGAACTCAGCGACAAAGTAACTGCATTATGAGCCGGGGATATACACGTTATTCCAAATATACTTATTTTTAACTTCTCGAATATTAGGCAGTATTGTTAAGATACAACATACTTGTAATAAGGCGTGACCTCGGGACAGTTCAACAGCACATGTGTTGTTGCTACCTTCCTGTCCTATTCGTTGAGCTGACATACTTCGGAAGATGTATTTCCCCTGCCTGGTTGATTGAATATAGAGAACGCTGGGTAGTTGGGATCATTATTATCGCCCATATCATGCCGATCCGGCCTAGTGCGCAAACATGGAACATCCTTGTCGAAGTAGTAAGAGCAAAAATGCGAAGTTTCTCTAGCAAGATATGCCTCGCATATTGACCCCTCTATTTGGTTCCTGTTTTTCACATCCCGTTTACACTTACCAATTATTCTGCAATAATTATTGTGTTAGTGGAATTAAGTTGGATTAATTAAAAAATTAAAAGTTACTAAGATATGGAAGCTTACCTCTCGAAAGGGTACATCCATCTGCAGTGCACCGGGCCTCCTAGCCGAGCCTCTTCAGCTAGGTGAATCGGTAGATGCTCCATCACGTTAAAGAACCCAGGGAGAAAGATCTTTGTCAGCTTAGTGGCGACCACAGGAAAGTTCTGCTCCAACAGGTTAAGGTTCTCTTCCTTCAATGTCTTGCTGCAAAGTTCTTTAAAAAATAGGCTCGTCTCTGTTAGCGGTTTCAGAACTTTATCAGGCAAGCCATTGAATGCAATTGGGAGCAAGTTTTCCATGAAGATGTGACAGTCGTGGCTTTTCATGTGATGCAGTTTCCCACCATTAACATCAACACACCTTTCTAGGTTTGAAGCATAACCATCAGGCATCCTCAAATTACTCACCCACTCACAAATCATCCTACGCTCATCCTCATCGAATGTATAACAAGCCTTTGGCATGAACATGCTGTTGCCTTCTTGGATTACCTGCAACTCAGGTCGCCTACAAAGTAGCTGTAGGTCCAACCGCGCCTTCAAGTTGTCCTTTGTCTTGCCCCGGACATCCATCACAGTATTAAGGATGGCCTCGAAAAAATTCTTCTCAATATGCATTGGATCCAGGTTATGGCGAAGAAGATTATCCTTCCAGTAAGGCAACTCCCAGAAAATGCTCTGTTTAGTCCAGTTATGTTCAACCCCATAACCAGGTGCTCTAGCTGACAGTTGTTCAGTTACCTTAGGAATTAATCATTGTGTTAGTGGAATTAAGTTGGAAAAATACTGCAATAAATATATGGCAGTTCTTCAGTTACCTTAGGAAGCTCCCTGACCCTGTCCCATATCTCGATGCCTGATAACCTGCGCGGGGGCTCCTCAAAATCAGCCTGATTCTTCATAAATGCGCTAGTGTTACTCCTGAAAGGATGGTCCATTGGCAAGAATCGACGGCAACAGTCGAACCATGTGCATTTGCCTCCATATTTCAACGTGAAGGCTTTTGTATCTTCCATACAGTAAGGGCAAGCGAGCTTACCTGCTGTGGACCACCCAGACAACATCCAATAAGCTGGAAAGTCATTTATAGTCCACATCAAAGAAGCACGCATTTGGAAGTTCTGTTTGGTTGATATATCATAAGTCTCAACTCCTTCACGCCAAAGTATCTGCAACTCATCAAGCAAAGGCTGCAAATATACATCAATAGAGGCTTTCGGGTTATGTGGACCCGGTATTATACAATTCAAAAAGAGATAAGGACTGGTCATGCACATTCCAGGAGGTAGGTTGTAAGGAGTGACAAATACGGGCCAACAAGAATAGGGCGTAGAAGAGACATCAAACGGGGTGAACCCATCAGAACATAGGCCCAACCTTACATTCCTTGGCTCACTAGCAAATGCCGGATACACTTGGTCAAAGTGTTTCCATGCCTCCCCATCAGATAGATGAGATAGAATACCCGGCACCTTGGTACGGTCATGATGCCATCTCATGTGTGGAGCAGAACTCATCGAAGCATACAACCTCTTTAACCGTGGTATAAGGGGCAAGTAATGCATCCACTTAACAGGCTTCGGCTTCTTTTTAGGATCAGGCTCAGGCTTGTACCGGGGCTCCTCACAAAATGTACATGTCTGCAGGTCTGCATCATCCTTGTAATACAACATGCAGCCATTAACACAACAGTGAATCTTCTCGGCAGAAAGCCCCAACGAGGAAACCAACTTCTTAGTGTAGTAATAAGTAGTTGGTAGGGCCATATTTGTCGGATTTAGTTCATTCATAAGGGCAATGATGGAATCCATGGCAGCTTGAGATATACTAAAATCTGATTTGATACTCATCAGTCTAACTGCAACCGACAACTGGGAATGCACCGAGCCCTCATAAAATGGACGACTTGTTTCCTCCAACCGTTCATAGAACTTATTTGCCTCGGCATTGGGAATGTGCTCAATGTTTGGCTGTGATGTATCCGGCTGAAGGGGATCATTAGCCGAGTACATCCCAAAAGCATCATTCACCATATCTTCCATTCTATACCCGGCTGCTTGGTCTGGTTCCACAACCGGAGAACTCCTAGCGCCATGAATATTTTTAAGATTTTGAATTTGCTGCTGCATGTCCCAAGGCTCTCCATGATTATACCAAATGTAATAATTTGGCATAAACCCCTTCTTATACAAATGTAACTCGACATTCTCCAAATCTTGTATCTTTACACATTCGCATATTTCACATGGACACCTAATTTTGCCATGCCTTAAATAATCGTCTGTGTTGCGGGCTACATCAAGAAATTCCATTACACCCGCTACAAACGAAGGCCTCAACCCCCGCCGCTCGGGAAAGTTTCTATTATCCATCCACAGACGACGACGATTAATGTCCATATCTACACAGATATTGCAAGATTGAGAAACAATATCTACACAAACTTGTTTGATGAAATGCCCCAAAGAAACAATATTATCTAATAACACCCTATTAATTAATATTATCCAAGCAATTCAAACAAACAAAAGCTTATTCGTTTTAGGCATAACATGTTCATCTTCTCAACAATACCAAGGCAAGAACACATTGCAAACAACACTACCAAACAATACCAACAACTACAACAATCCCAAACAACACAAACCTAACTTTGTAATAGCTAACAACACCAAACAAGTTGTTCAACATCAACAATTACTACAATAAGCTTTGCTAACTAATAAGTAACTAAATATGCAACATTAAATATGCAAAGTTACAAAATAATTAAAAAGTTAATTAAATTCGGAATAAATAAAAAAAAAAAGTACCTAAACGTTGATTTATGCTCCTATAGCACGTACAATTGAATCCCCACTGGTTATATGCTTCAAAACTACAAAAAAATTGAGTTAAAAAGTTAGGGTTCAAGTTTTACAAAGTAATTAAAGTAACCCTAAAATTAAAAATTTACCTTGAATTTGTTGTTATGGGTAGTGATTAGGAGGGTAGATTGTGTTTAAGTGTTGATTTTGGGGGTGGGTTTGGGTGGATTTCGTGTTTTTTGAGGTTTGGGGGTGTTTAGAGAGAGAGAGAGAGATAGTTGGAGAAGAAGAACAAAATGAAGGAGGAGGGCTCACTGCCGAAGATATCATCGCGTGGGTCGACTGCTATGTCGACCGAAATTCGGTCGAGAGATGAAAGAGAAATTTTTTTATTCGACCGAAAATCGGTCGAACACATATTTCGACCGATTTTCGGTCGAAATAGCGTAGTTGAAAATTCCGGTTTTTTTAGTAGTGTACCAAGTCAAACTACGACAAACAAAATGGGACGGAGGGAGTATTATATTTCTTATATTTTCGCCTCGTATTTATGCTTTAATTTATTATATTTGTTTGCACTTTAAGCTGAATTTCGCTCAGTTGGTGTGTTTTATGTTGTAGGAATTATGTTGATGATATGAGGCGTTCGTGGAGCAAAATTTAATGAAAACAAGGATTTTGAAGTCTAAGTAGAAGCACGCCGTGCACCCCTCTGAAGGCACAATCCAAATTTTATCAGTTATTTTGATGGTATTTTCGTCCTAACTCTAGCCCTACACTATAAATACACCTTGGAACTCAATTGGACGGGACTTTTGGTTAATTTTACACCCAAAGGAGGCATGAAAGAGAGAAGATAAAGATTCAAGGCTTTTTCTCACCCACCATCATCTTTTGTGTAAATTTACATGCTGATAGTTATTGCAATTAACTTGATTATGACTATGAGTGGCTAAATCACCCATTCTAGGGTTGATTGAACCACTCCAATACTTATTTTAATGAATAAAGCTTGTAAATTCCTCCTATCCAAGTGTTTATATTTTTCTTGCTATTGATTGGAAGGGACCCCGATTGATTGTCCCCTTTATTCTTGTGTGTCTAGTGATAGAATCATAAGTTAAGGTTAAACACATAGCAATATTTCAACATAAAACCAAGGCATTACTTAGGTTGTCAATAAGGTGATTTGTGACCATTGAGCCTGATTGTGAACAATACTTGCAGTCCTACATATCTTCATTAATTAATTAGAATATTGGTTACTGAAAGTCATAATTATTACACGAGAGGAAATAGTTGTGAATTTGGAGCAAGTGTTCAATAGGAAGAGCCAAGTTGAATTCGTTAAAGCATTATTCTAACACATAGGTAGGAGCTGGGTAGATCAATTCTAGGTTTTACATCCCTTGAATTAATCTATTTCTTGCTATTTTGCTATTTACTTTATTGTTAATTAGTTGTTACATTAAAACCATCATAAAGATACAAAGAAGTTAATTGATTAGATAAGTTAGTTAAAATAACAAATAGATTTTGAGTGTTCTCAGTGGGATTCGACCTTGGGATTTTAAGTACTGACCTATATTTGCTGCGACCGCTTAGTCCCTTTTATAGGGCGTAGTTGGGCGTGATCATGGAACTCTTTGATGTATAGGGGATTGACTTCATGGGTCCCTTTCCAAGCTCCTATGGTATGAAGTACATTCTTGTGGTGGTGGACTATGTCTCTAAATGGGTCGAGGCAATTGCCTTGCCAACTAATGAAGCTAGAAGTGTCATTGCCTTCCTAAAGAAAAGCATATTCACAATATTTGGAACCCCTCGCACAATCATAAGTGATGGGGGAACCCACTTTTGTAATCGGGCCTTTGGTTCTTTGTTGGAGAAATACGAGGTGAGACACAAGTTTGCTCCATCTTATCATCCCCAAACGAATGGTCAAGTGGATGCATCAAATCGTGAGATCAAGCAAATCTTATCCAAGAAGGTAAATGTGAATCAGAAGGATTGGGCGAAAAAGTTGGATAATGCCTTCTGGGCATATCATATGTCATATAAGACTCCAATTGGGATGTCGCCCTTCAAATTAGTGTTTGGCAAAGCTTGTCACCTACCCATTGAATTGGAGCACAAAGCCTTGTGGGCATTGAAAAAGCACAATATGAATTGGGAGGAAGCTTCCAAGTCGCGGGTGGAGAAGATGAATGAGCTTGACGAGATGAGATTTCTTGCATATGAGAATGCCAAACTTTATAAGGAAAGAATGAAAGTGATACATGACTCGAAGATTTGGAATTGGAACTTCAAGCCGGGAGACCTAGTGTTGTTGTTCAACTTGAGGTTGCACTTATTCCTCGGGAAGCTGAAATCTAAATGGAATGGACCTTAAAAAGTGGTGGACACATCACCATATGGTTGGATCGAGTTGCAAGAGAAGGAAAGTTCCAAAACCTTCTGGGTGAATGGTCAAAGGGTGAAACATTACTTGGGTTGTGAAGCCGAGCCTAGAGAGGTTACTTTCATCTATCTCATGGACCCTTGATGAATTGAGGTAACACCGTCGTGCCGCTACGATATCAAGCACTTCTTCGTAGGCAACCCAAGTTTTACTTTTATCATTTTTAATTTTAGCAATTTAGTTAGTGTAAAAATATCACATGAAGTTCTTTGATTGTTGAATTTGATCTTGGTTAAGTGGTGTATGTGCAGGAATTAAGCGTTGGAATGTGTAAGAAATGGGGGACTTAGCCCAAAAGGAAAATGGAAATGCAGCCAAATGAAGGAGTAGGAACCGCCGAATGAAGGGCAGAAACCCTTTGGCGGACTACTGAGTCATAGGCGGGATCGCTGGTGCTCCAATTGAGTGAATTTTTTCGGCGTAGGATGGAAGGCAGTCAGCCGATCATTCAGCGACCACCGATCCACCTCGGCGATACCCTTATCTGATTCGACAGAACTTGGAGACCCACTACCTCTTGCTCGAGAAAGGGGACTCATGTCCATTCAACCGATATATTGGCGCCCGCCGATCCCAAAAGGAAACACTTTCCAATTTGTCGGGGCACCGAATGAGCAGCAGGCTGCCGATCCATAGGATCAAAGTCGGGTCAACTGACTATTAAAGGTCCAAGGTAAGTATTTTTTACTTTTTACCACTCCTCACCGATAAACACACCAACCCACCCACCACTGATGCTATTCTAGTTACTCCCAACTATAACCAACTCACAAAAGCACTCAAACACACCGAATTTCGTCGATCCACCACCAACCTAAGAACCCATTTTGGATTTTTCTATAGATCTGGTAAGAATCCGACCCTTAATTTTAAATTTTCATTATTTGAAGCATGGGGTAGATTAATACATCATGTTGGGTGTGGGGATTGATGAACTACATGCCTTTTCACATGTAGATTAGGGAAATCCGAGTACCTTAGTTTTAAGGTTTCTTGTTGAACTAATTTTCATGATTAATACCTTATGTTATGTACCCTTGCTTGAAATTGTTAACTGAGTGAAGAAATGGTAGAAGAAGAAAGTTTGAACACCAAAAACCAAATGAATTTGAAAGAAAAACTTTGAACATACCTTGTTGTGTTTGAACAGTTTGAAAAGTTTTAAACTTGGTACAATTTTTTGTTGAATTTTCCTTGAAAATTGTTGAAAAAGTGGTCTCGTTCTTGAGACAAGACTTGAGTATAGTGAGAAGTTGAAAAGAACACTTAGGAGTGTGTTTGGGGGTGTTAAGGGAAGTGAGATTGGATATTATTTGTATTGTTTAATGTTTTCTTGAATTCAGTCGATGATTCGGCACTCCGCCGATGAGGTTGTGAGTAGTGCAAAATGACCT
This sequence comes from Petunia secreta, assembly GCA_029990175.1. Classification (NCBI taxonomy): domain Eukaryota; kingdom Viridiplantae; phylum Streptophyta; class Magnoliopsida; order Solanales; family Solanaceae; genus Petunia; species Petunia secreta. The sequence goes on along the minus strand of JARKIP010000038.1, from coordinate 18,139,084 downwards.
GATGAATGCACTCATCAGGATGCCAAAACTACCGTGCCGGTCGGTGCCAACAAATTCAAAGAAAATAGGCGGAAATGAGTGCTCAATTAGCCTCCTAGTTGGCAAACCTTCATTTCGGGAAAGTCTTAGGCATCCGCCGAATGACTAACATGCTATCGCCGAATGAGTTAGGCAGGCCCCTGAATTATTTGCTGAGCTCGCTGATCCCAATAGTTAAAAATGAAAATAGGCGAAGGAGGCATTACATTCCGCCTCCTAATTGGCACCGGCGGATTCAATTTAGTGAGGCCTTCTAAACCCGCCGAATGTCTATCTGCTTCTACCGAATGAATTCGGCGGGAAGCCAAATTTGCTGCCATACTGAATTTTTTGTGATGTTCATCAATGCTTACCTTCTTTCTTAGACTTCATGTATAGTAGCATTAGTGTAGTTTAATGTAGATAATTCATAAGCTAATCCATTCCTTGAAGTGATCTTGTTCAGGTGCTAAATGGTGAAACATCAATTAAAGAAAACAACAGACCCTTTCAAATCCTCAGCTGCTAAGAAAACAAAAAAAGAAGGGCACAAATCAAATAAAAAAAACCAATACCTGAGCAAGGGGTCCTCTAGCCCTATATACTCAAGTGATGATGACTCTAGATCTGATGTTGGAGACTGGGTTGAAGAAGGAGTCCACATCGTTCTAGACCCTTTGAAGGATTCGAAGAGAATAAGAAGGACCATGAAAAACAGATTCAATAATAAAAAGGCAAAGGCCATGTTCTGCAAGGATCCTCCAAGAGCCATAAATCCTGAGAAGATGGTGCAAGTGGAATGGGCCAAGAAATATGGTGAAGTGTTCTACAGAGAAATCATAAGAAGGAAATGAGAATTCTTTCTAGAACCTCCAGGTAAATACAATAAAATGATGGTAAGAGAATTTTATAGCAATGTCTCCCAAAAAAAGAAGGACTCTTACTGTGTAAAAGTGAGAAAAGTGGATGTTTACTTCAGTGATGAGCAAATAACTGAAGCATATGGGTTAACACCTCCAAGTGATACTTGGGAATTTGACAGGAAAAAAGAAGAAAAAGAAAGGAGAGGAAGCTAGCATGAGAACATGGTTAGCAGCTGTGATATCTGCAGGAGGAACTGCTTCAGAAGAAGGATTTGAGCCTCATTGCAAAAGGCCGGAATGCAGTGATAAGCAACAGATTCTATCCCTCTGGAAATGCCACAAGGATCACCATGAACAAGACCATTCTCATAGCAGCAATCTGGAACTATTATAATGTTGATATAGGCAAGGTGATTTTTTATCACATCAATAGCAAATCCCATTAACAATCCACTGGCTATGGCCTCCCATGCTTACTCACCAAACTGGTGAAAGACAGATGGCCTATCCTGCTAGAGCTTGATCACATGATAGAAGCCACAAGTTCAGTTAACCTCAAAAGAATTCATGATATGAAGTGAAAGAAAGAGAGCTGGAAGCAGAACTTGATAGACATGAACAAATCCAAGCCTCAATCTCTCACAAAGGAGGAGATCCTCCAATCAAGAAGGTACCAGTTCCTCTTCCAACATTAGAAGAAGTATCACCAAGACAATTTGAGCTCTTTAAGGTCCCTAATGCCTTGAGAGAGAGAAATAAAAAACTCTTGGGGCTAGACACAAAATGACACATCTTAAGGGACCTTCAGCTGATTTGGAGAAGGCCTTGAAGTGTGCAGTAGATGCCATCAAGAAGCTTACTACAACAGCGTAGGAAAGGCATCAAAGATGCTCTTATTTCGTGAAGGAGATGTAAAAACATGGCCCACAAACTTGGAGACCTCTGGCTCCAACATAAGGCTGTAGCTCAGGTCACTGACAGTGGAGGCAGAGAAAATTAGGAACGGAGGGGTACAAGGCATGTCAGCAAGTTCCTACACAAGAAGCCAAGTACATCAGTCAAGTAAAGAAGAAGCAGATGAGAGTGATGATGATTCTGAGGATGAAAGTGACACTAAAGAACAAGGGCCTCCAGAAGTGCAAAAGACAGTATATGAAGCAATGGCTGAGATTCAAGCGCATAGGCAGGAGAGGCTCAGAAAGCAAAGAGAAGAGCAAGCAGAAAAAGATGAAGAGCCCAAACTGAAGAAACAAAAATTAGAGGTTGATTAAAAAGAAAAAAAAGGGACAAGCAAGAAAAAAGAGAAAAGGTGAGTGAGAAAAAGAAAGAGGGTGAAAAAGAAGGTGAACCCAAGAAAGAAGAAGAAAAGAAAGTATATGTGAGGATGAGAAAAGGTGAAGACAGTGAAAAGAAAAGTGAGAAAGAATTGGTGGAGAAAGAAAGAGAGAAAAGGAAGAATGAAGAGGAAGAGAAGAAAAGAAGAGAAAATGGAAAGAAAAAGAGAGATGAAGAAGAGAAGACGAGAAGAGAGAATGAAAAGAAGAAGAAAAAAGAAGAGAAAATGAGATGAAGAAGAAAGAAGAGGAGGACAAAAAGAGAAAAGGTAATGACAAGAAGAAGAAAGAGGAGACAGAAGAAGAGAAAGCAAAAAGAAAGAAATGGAGAGAAAACAAAGGGAGGATGACAAGAGAAAGATGGAAGAAGAAAAGAAGAAGGCGGATGCAAAGGATCTTGAGGCACAAAAATCAAGGCAAGCACAACTTGCAAAGCTAGAGGAAGCAAATTTGAAGGCTATCACTGCCAAACCAGCTGCACCACCATCCTTGGCTCCCATTGAAAAAGTCCAAAGTCCAACAAGTGAGAAAGCACCATCAACTACTCCACTTGAGAAGGACAATGCTCCCATACCATCATCATGATCATCCTTTCAGGGAGCACTCTCACCCCTTTACCTATTTACATGTTGTACTTAGTTCTTTGATTAGTTGCTTGGGGACGTAGCAACTTCTCATGTTGGGGGTGGGATTTTATAATGCTTGTTTGTCCCATGTTATCTTGTATATAGACTTTAGTTTAACATATTGTTTTAGATTGTAGTGTTTAAATTCGTAGTGTAGTTATCCTCTATTTAATATAAATGAAAAATCCAAAAAAAAAAAAAGTTGATAAATTGAAAAATCTCAAAAATAATCAATGGGTACTCCCATGAACTACTCTTGGGATGTTACCTCTTCTCCTCTGGTTCGCACTTCTTGCGATATGTAGGCAACCCTCCTGAATCTCATTTGGGCCCTAAACAATAACTACCTTCCATTGTAAATACCACTCTTGTAAATAGTCTTAGGATAGTAAATAACCTTCTTGATTTTTCTTTGACTCGATTCTTTTCCAAGAATGCAATTTTTTTGAACATTAGGACTTAATCGTAAGAGTGCCATTCCGTTCATTTTTGTGAATTTTTTGATACCAACATGTTAGGAGCACACATGAGAAAGTCAGTGGATTGTTTGGTGAGAGTTAGACCTATTACCTTTAGGTTCTTTTGGTAAATCTATGCACGTGTAGTATAGGCTAATTCCTTGCTCTAGTGCTTGTGAAAAGTTGATGTTCATATCTCTTGTCCCTTGTGCTAAGTGTGGTGAGTCTTTGCTTGAGCTTGTAATCGCATATGCATGTTAAGTTACTTGGCTTGTGTGTCATTCCAATGGATGGAATGTCACTTTGGTGTTGGATAGGATAATAGGCATTTCTTTGATCCGTTTGAGCCTTTACAAGCCCACCAAATGAAGTAATCCCTAGTTAGCCAACATTGAGCCCATTACCTTTCTTTTGTTAACCACATTACTAGCCCGGACTGTTAGCTTGGATAAGCTTGAAGTTTGACTGATGACTAAGGAACAGATCTAAGGACATGTTCCTTTGAATCACTGCAGCTAAATAGATAATTCATGCAAAATCATTTAAGCTGAATATTATTTATTATCCTAAGTCTAATGTTTATCTTGATAATTATGCAGGAATACACGAAATATGAAAAGATTGCATAAGAGTGGATAAGGGCAAAAGGATTTTGGGTAACCTAAGGAAGAGTTCAATTAGGACTCAAACTCTTGGAAGCTTTGGAGTTCTAATTGGTCAAGACTTCTTGGGTTATGGAAGCTATAAAAGCAGAAGGATTTCAGCTATTGAGGTGTGCACAAATATAGAGAGAATCGAGCCATAGCATTGAAAGAATCTTTATCTTATTTGTGTAATCAGTAAAGCTACAGGGAACTAAGTAAGAATCTGTTCCTTAGATGCTTGTCAAAGTTCAGTCTTAATTCAACTGTAGTAAGTACTATCGAGTTGTATCATCTTAATTTAATTCGTGGACTTGAAGAAACTTCAATGATCGTGAAAGGGGTCACTAGAGGTTTAGAGTTAGTCCTAGGTTAGTAAGAAAGTAGTCTTGTAACCAAGTGAGTCTTTTACATAGTGAAGTTGAAATCCTACTTGGAAGAGTAGGTCGTGGTTTTTTGATCCCTAGTTAATGGGGTTTTTCCACGCTATCATCGAGTGTTCATTTTCTTACAGTTTTAATTTCGCATATATTAAAGTAAAGGAACACATTGAAGAAACTGGTCCTTAAGACAGTAAGTGGTGTGTGTTGGAAAATAATAATTGGTATCAGAGCGGGTTATCCTTGAAAAAGCTAACACCTAGGATTAGAATGAGTACATCACGAGAGAATGGTGAGGGCTAGTCTACTGTTAGGGCACCTTTGTTCAATGGAAAATACTACTCATAGTGGAAGGAAAGGATGAGAGATCATCTTCAAGCCGAGGACTATGAGCTGTGGGACATAGTTACTGAAGGTCCCATGATTCCAATGAAGAAAGATGCTGATGGAAATGATGTTCCCAAAATAAGAAAGGAATGCAATGCTGAAGAATTAAGGCAATGGGAAAAGAATGCCAAAGCAAGGAAGTGGCTTGTCTGTGGACTCAGTCCTGATGAGTGCACTAGAATTAGAGGGTATACCACTGCAAATGAGATTTGAGATGCTCTACTGGTTGCTCATGAAGGGACAAGTCAGGTTGAGAGATCTAGAGGTACACTTCTTTTTGCTGAATATGAAAGTTTTAAAATGAAAGAATGAGAATCAATTTCTGAAATGTACACTAGATTTAATGCTATTACATCTAAACTTATCTCTTCGGAAAGGGTTTTAACCGTTGAAGATAAAGTTCAAAAAATCCTAACTAGAGTTCTTCCAGATTCTTGAGAGAATAAGGCTTGTGCCATCATAGAAATCAAGGATCTTACTACTTTATCCTTAGATAAGCTTATAGGTAATTTGAAAACTTATGAACTGAGGAAAAAGGTTAAGAACATAGGTGAACCAGTTAAAATTGAACCTAACCAAGCCTTGACTGCTGTTGATAAGCCTATTGATGATAAGGAACTGGTCCTTATAGCTAAAAGTGTTCAAAGATATTTGAATTAAAAAAAGGGGCTAGTGGACAGGGTAGGTCTTCTAACATGAAATAGGCTGGAGAATGCTTCAAATATGGAAGCATAGAGCACTACATCAGCAAATGTCCTGTTATGGAAGGAGAATGGAGGAAGAGATATGTTGAAGAAAGAAAGAAGGCTAGGGAACAAGTCCGGAAGAAAACTGGAAATCCCAAAGCAATGGTTGATGGTTGGCAAGACAGTGAGATGAACAATCTGATGATGATCTGGATGATGATCTTGCTCTAATAGCTCTTAAAGACTTAGATAATGAAGAAGATGCTGAGGTATTTGTTTCTAAACTTAGACAAGATGTGAAAAGCATACCTAGAGAGAAAATTAGTTAAGGTATTTCATACTGTGTTAAATGAGTTTAAATCTCTATGGGATGGAAAAAAATCAATTGCATGATGAAATTGAAAGTTTAGGAACAGAATATAAAAAGGCAGTAATTAAAAATGTCTCTCTGAAAAGGAAAATTAGCATGCTAGAGGAACATGTCCTCACACTTGAATCAACTGTTCAGGAACTGGAAAATAAAAAATCAAAAGTTAAAACAGTTGAAAATGGTAAGGGCATTGCTAATTCTCATCAGATCATTGCTGAAGAGAAATTGAAAGTCACAGTTGATGAACTGTGCAAGAAAGATGAAAAGATAAGATCTTTGGAAGAGGACTTAATTAAAAGAAAAATGGAGTTAGGAAAAACTGTAAAATGGAACAAGTCCTCTGAAGCACTAGAATGGTTACAGAAAAAATCATAGTAGTAACAAGAAGGATATTGGATTCATAAAATCACAGTCTTCACCCAAATGGGATCCAAAGGGTAAGCACCTATCACTTCCTGAAAATTGGTTATGCACTCATTGTAGGAACAGTGTTCACTTGAAAGAAAATTGCCAATCTCTAAAAATGGCTGCACAGAGGAACGGGTCCTATAAACCAGTTCAAAACTCGGTGACAAAGAAAACTATTCACACAAAGAGACCATTACCATTCTTGGCTAGAAGAGATCTGATTCATCCTTTTTCTTAAGGAAAGGAACCCAAACTAGTTTGGGTTCTTAAAATTAACCCTTAGTTTTCTTTTGCAGGCTAGAGTGAAGGAGAGGAACTACAAATGGTACATGGACAGTGGTTGCTCAAGGCATATGACAGGACATAAAGAACTGTTCCTTTCACTCTCAGCCTTTCAAGGAGGAAGTGTCTCCTTCGGTAATAGTAAGAAAGGGAAAATTATTGGCATTGGAAAGGTAGGTAGGAGACAATGTGTTTCTAGTAGATGGGCTGAAGCATTGCTTATTGAGTATATCTCAATTGTGTGACAAAGGTAATAATGTTAATTTTTTTATCTATTATGTGCACTGTGACTAACTAAACTTCTGGAGAGATTATTTTGCAGGGAAATAGACATGGAAATATCTACAGGGTAGATTTGTTGACACTATCTGATGGAAGTATGAGTTGTCTAAGTGTTGTGCAAAATGATCCCCTCCTATGGCACAAAAGACTGGGCCATGCTAGTCCTTCGCAACTGAACAAGCTTGTTTCCAAGGATTTGGTGATAGGTCTTCCTAACATCAAATTCAAGGATGAAAAGGTATGTGAAGCTTGTGCAAGGAGGAAGCAGGTAAAATCCTTCTTCAAACCAAAGAAACAGGTAAGTACTACCAAACCTTTGGAACTAGTCCATATGATTTGTGTGGACCAATGAGAATAATGAGTAGTGGAGGTAAGAAGTATGTTATGGTGTTAGTTGATGATTACTCCAGATTTACATAGACTATATTTCTTGCATCTAAGGAAGAAGCTTTTAATGCATTTTCAATTTTTGCTAGAAAGCTCAAAGAACTCTAGATAGTCACATTGTTGCCGTTAGGTCAGATCATGGTACTGAATTTGAAAATCATATGTTTTTTAATTTTTGTAATGAAAATAACATTAATCACAATTTCTCCTCACCTAGAACTCCACAAAAATATGGTGTAATGGAAAGGAAAAATAGGACCCTAGAGGAAATGGCAAGGACTATGCTAATATCTGGAAATCTTCCACAAAACTTTTGGGTTGAGGCCATTAATACTGCATGCTACATAATCAATAGATGTATGACAAGGCCACTAATAGAAAAGACGCCATATGAGTTGCTTAAAAGAAGAAAACCAAATAGTCCTCATCTTAGGGCTTTTGGTTGCAAATGTGTCATACATAACAATGGGAAGGATGCTTTAGGAAAAATTGATCGTAGAAGTGATGAGAGAGTCTTTGTTGGTTATTCTTCATATAGTAAATATTATAGAGTCTTTAACAAGAAAATATTGAAAATTGAAGAAAGCATGCTTGTTAAAATTGATGAAACTGATAGTTTAACTCAAGAACAAGTACATGAGGATGAAGAGATTGGAATGCTGAAACATGGTGGAAGTTGATCCAAAAATGTAGTCATTGTATGGGGATACTGTAAGAAGTGAACTGCAAGGAACTGTTCCTCAGGACTGAACTGAGAAGAGTAGCACAGAAACATGGGGAACAAATATTGGATCCACCTCACAAACTGGCAGTGCTACTCCCTCAGGAACTGTTGCTCAGCAAGGGTCTTCTGAAAATGGTTTGATACATAAGCTTACAAGTATCAAGGTTCACATCATGTGGATCAAATAACCTCAGATAAGGCTGCTGGAATACAAACTAGATCAGCAGTTAAAAATCACAATCTGTGTGTCTTTAGTGCCTTCTTATCTCTTGTTGAACCCAAAAATGTGAAAGAAGCACTGAAGGGTGCAGATTGGATCCATGCTATGCAGGAGGAAATGAATCAATTCCAAAGAAGTCAAGTTTGGCATTTGGAACCCAAGCCAAGGAACAGGTCCATTATAGGAACAAAATGGGTTTTCAGGAACAAACTTGATGAGGATGGCATGGTAACCTGAAATAAGGCTAGATTAGTTGTTCAGGGGTATAGTCAAGAGGAGGGCATTGACTGTGATGAGACCATTGCTCTAGTTGCAAAATTGGAAGCAATAAGATTTTTTATAGCCTTTGCTACATTCATGGAATTTACTCTACATCAAATGGATGTTAAGAGTGCTTTTCTGAATGGTTACTTGAAGGAATAAGTTAGACAAGGCCTTGTATGGACTCAAGCAGCCACCATGAGCATGGTATGAACGACTATCAAAATTCCTACTTCAGCATGGGTATAAAAGAGGTAAAATTGGTAGCACACTGTTTTTGAAAGAAAAGAGTAAGCATCTCTTAATTGTTCAAATTTATGTAGATGTTATAATCTTTGGTGCTACTTGTGAAAATTTAAGTAAGGAATTTGCAAATATTATGGGGAATGAGTTTGAGATGAGCATGATGGGTGAACTCAATTTCTTTTTGGGTTTACAAATTAAGCAAACCTCAAATGGAACTATGATCCATCAACAAAAATATGTTAAGGAATTACTTAAAAGATTTGATATGGACAATGCTAAGGAAATTGATACACCTATTGCCATTGCCACAAAACTGGATCTTGATGAACATGGAATATCAGTTGATCAAAAATCGTATAGGGGCATGATTGGTTCTCTACTTTACTTAACTGCCAGCAGACCTAATATTGTGTTTAGTGTTGATTTGTGTGCTAGGTTTCAGTCAGATCCTAAGGAATCTCATTTAAAAGCTGCTAAAAGAATATTGAGATACTTGAAAGGAACAGGTTCCTTGGGACTTTGGTATCCAAAAGGTGGTAATTTTAATCTTGTTGGATATGCTGATGCTGACTATGCAGGTTTCTTTGTTGATAGAAAAAGTACCTCAGGTATGACACATTTTGTTGGTGAGTGTTTGGTTTCTTGGGGAACCAAGAAACATAATTCAGTGGCGCTTTCCACTGCTGAGGCTGAATATGTGGTAGCTGCCTCACGTTGTTCACAATTGCTATGGATTAAACATCAATTACAAGATTTTGGTGTTGATGTAGGAACTGTTCCTATCTTCTGTGATAACACTAGTGCTATAAACATGACAAAAAATCCTGTGCATCACAAAAGGACCAAACACATTGATTTAAGACACCATTTCTTGAGAGACAATTATAAAAAGGGTTTGATCACTATAATATTTTGTCCTACCGAAAAATAGATTGCTGACATTTTTACAAAAGCTTTAGGAAGAGATCATTTTGAGAGAAATAGGTTGGAATTAGGGATGATTAAAAATTGGCTAGAAAATTATACTTAAAATGAATTTTATTCATGTCAATTTGAAATATTCAGTCTAGTTTTATACTTAATTGTATACTCTTGTGCCATGATTTCTTTTTAAGGTTGCTAAAATTTAATGATGTTACCCTTATGTTCTTAGAATTTTAGATTGAGCAAAATTAATTCAGGTATGTACTCTTTATTATTCACGTATAGTAGAAGTTTAAGGCTATAGGTAACTTGAAATTAGGATAAATCCTACTAGGAATCCTAATCATATCCGATATATATAAGAGTCCCATCGGAAGAACCAGTTCCCAATCAAATCAGGTAACCTCAATCATAACGGCTCTTTTTCCAGGAGACTCCCAAGAGTCCTTTAACGGCTGAAATTCATTCAATGAGGTCATAGTGATCGTTTTGCACTATATATCCACTACCTATTTTACTCTATATATACACTTCTACTTCTTCATTATATTTTTACTTTGATCACAATTGAATTCTCAAAATTTCAGAAAAAGTGGTGAATTATCTCTTGAAACGAATTCTTACAGCGTCTCTCTCACCTGAAAATTCATCATCTCTTCCAACTTCTGATCAACCACAAATCCCAAACACTCCTTCACCTATGGACAACACAACAGCAAGCCCTAAAGTTCCTGAAAATAATCTTGAAGTTCCTGAGCCAGAAATTCAGGGGGAAGGACCAGTTCCCACTGCAGAGTCGATTGTAGAACAGGTTGAGGACTTGTCAAGGGCTATGATTATCTACCGGTATCGGGTAAACTATGCCTCTCCTTTAAATATAGTAGAGGATAAAGGGGACAATGTCGAGGGGTCTGGAAGTGTTCCTGAGGGAGAAGGTGACAATGTGAAACGTTTGGAGGCTCCCATGCATGGGTCACCAGGGTCTCCAGAGGTTGCTTTTAGAGGACCCATGGAGGATGTGATAAATGTGGATGATGCTATGAGTGATAGTGATAGGCCAATTATTTCTCATTAACATAAGAAGTTTGAAAGGGACCCATTGATGATAAAATGTCTGCTGAGATTGCTGCAAAATTGAAAAAGATTAGTGATAGTTATAAGCCAGGGAATAAGAAAAAGGGTGAAAGTTCTTCTAAGGAAAAAGGACCTGTTCCTTTTGTCTCTACCCCAAATAGTGGGGTTAGGAGAACAAGAAGTGCAGTCAAGGATGCAGATGAGAATCTGGCTGCTGCTATGGAAAGAAGCAGAAAAGGAAAAGGAAAACAGGTTGTTGATCCTGTTGATGAAGAAGAAATTGAGTTTATAGAAACAGAGAGAGAGAGGTCGTGGATGATGAAGATGATGAGATGGAGGAAGTTGAGGAAGTTGTTCCTCAGTCTAAAAAGAGAAAAGTTGCACAGGGGCGTGTGACAAGAAGTTCTGTGAAAGCTGCTACTGGGAAATCTTCCAAGACGACCAGGTCCTCAAAAAGAACTTTGGTTGATGAAAGTTCTGATTCTAGTTCTGATGAGTCATTTGTTGGTGAGGACAGTGAGAGTGAGAATGAGGGAGATGAGGTTCAACACTCTGTTCATGATGATATTATGTCTAGGAAAGTTTTGAAAGGATTCTCTGATGTTGAGGAAGAGGGTATGATATGGTTGTTGCAGAAGCTGCAGGTTCAAGGCTGGAGGGACATAGTCCTTCAGATAAAGGGAAAGTGTGCAGGTGATGGTTCAGGAATTCTACAAGAATTGTTCCATAAGGAAGGACAGGATCACCACCTCTGTCCATGACCATGAAATCACTTTTGACACCAAGGAGCTGGGTGAACTGCTGGGGATTCCATCTGTGGGGTATGAAAGCTACTTCAAGAAGGTGTGGCCTGATTTGAAAAATTTGCCTACTGGGTTGGAAATCACTAGGAAGTTTGCTGAAAATGATGAGGAGGAGAAGCCTAGGGCTGTGCATAAGAGTGAAATGCACCCTCAGCACCAGGTGTTGTTTGAATTTGTGAACAAGATTATGCTGCCAAGGCAGGAGAAGAGAGGGATTGCCAACTTTATGGACCTGGTCCTTATGGAACTGCTCGATAGTGATAAGCAGATCAATTGTCCTAGGTTCATGATTCACTTGATTAAGAGGGTTGTTACTGGGAAGAAAAAGCACTCACTGCCCTTTGGGTTTATTCTGACTGATTTGTTTGCCAAATTAAGAATTCCTTTTGAGGGGGTAGTCAATGCTACAAAAAATGAGAAGTTTGGATGTGCTACCTTGGTCAGCTGTGACTTACCTGTTCAAGCTGATCCTCCACTGGCTGGTGTTGGCAAACAACCTTTGAAAAATAAGGTAAGGGCATTGAGGCAACAAGTTGCCATACAAGCTGCTGAACTAGCAAGGTTGGAGGAGGAGAAGAACTACTTGAAGGCAGAGACTACAAAAGCAAAGGAAACAAATGAGGGAATGCTCAAACAAATATTTGAGTTGCTGAACAAGTCTCAGGGACCTGGTCCTTCCACATACTGAACACCTTAGCCATAAGCCATCTTTTGTCCAGTGGGATTTAGACTAGTTCTAGTACCTTAGTCTTTTTCTTTTCTAGTTTTTGAATAATTTAGTAGTACTTGCCTGTATCCCCTGATTTAACTTTTTGTTAATGATGACTTATCTTCGATGGCTAATATCGTTGTCTTGCAGTTGCTTTAGTTTGAATTATGCTTGCATTTTGAGTTGCCTCAATGGCCATGAGCTGATTATTCTAACACTTGATATATTCTAACTTATGCAACCTTCTCAATGATGCCAAAAAGAGGAAGAGTAAGTCTGATTTTGCGTGAAATTTATAACCTAATTGAAAATCTGATTCTTAATGATGAAATAAATTTCTACTTATGTTGCTTTGAGTTAAAGTTTTACTTCAGGACATTAAGGACATGCAACTATGCTTATGAGTTTGTCATCATCAAAAAAGGAGAAAATTGTTAGCTTAGATAAGCTTGAAGTTTTGACTGATGACTAAGGAACAGATCCAAGGACATATTCCTTTGAATCACTGCATCTAAATAGATAATTCATGCAAAATCATTTAAGCTGAAATATTATTTATTATCCTAAGTCTAATGTTTATCTTGATAATTATGCAGGAATACTTGAGATATGAAATGATTCCATAAGAGTGGATAAGGGCTAAAGGATTTTGGGTAACCTAGGAAAGAGTTCAATTAGGACTCAAACTCTTGGAAGCTTTGGAGTTCTAATTGCTCAAGACTTCTTGGGTTTTGGAAGCTATAAAAACAGAAGGATTTCAGCTGTTGAGGTGTGCACAAATACAGAGAGAATCGAGCCATAGCGTTGAAAGAATCTTTATCTTATTTGTGTAATCAGTAAAGCTACATAGAACTAAGTAAGAACCAGTTCCTTAGATAGAGTCTAGTCAAATTTCAGTCTTAGTTCAACTGTAGTAGGTACTATCGAGTTGTATCATGTTAATTCAAGTCGTAGACTTGAAGAAACTTCACTGATCGTGAAAGGGGTTACTAGAGGATTAGAGTTAGTCCTAGGTTAGTAACAAAGTAGTCTTGTAACCAAGTGAGTCTTTTACATAGTGAAGTTGAAATCCTACTTGGAAGAGTAGGTTGTTGTTTTTTGATCCCTAGTTAACGGGATTTTTCCACGCTCACATCGAGTGTTCATTTACTTACAGTTTTAATTCCACATATATTAAAGTAAAGAAACACATTGAAGAAACTGGTCCTTAAAACAGTAAGTGGTGTGTCTTGCGAAATAACATGGACCAATTCTAAGTGCTTCATAGAACTAACCCTATATTAGCCCTATCTCCTTGAGGCATTGAAATACTTGCAACTTAGACTAAAGTCTAAGTTCTGGGAGGGGAGTAAGTGAGTGAATGCTAGGTGGATCTTTAAAAGAAAGCAGTGAAAGAAAAGGTTGCAAAAATAAAAGAAGAAAATCAAAGAAAAGAAAAAAAAATAGCAAAAGAAAAAGAAAAAGAACAAAAATAGAAAAAGAAAAGCAAAAGAAGAATAAGAGCCACAAAGCATCATCAAGAGGGAAAATTGGGAAATAAGAGCTAACATGAAAAGAATCTCAAAATGAAATGAAAAGAAAAGATAATATAGTGCCCAAGGAGGGAGATTAGTTAATTTATATCTAAATTATACCCTACCTATTCCCAAAGCCTACATTACAACCTTAGAAGTCCTATTTGATCCTTTGTCAAATAATATAAAAGAAACAACAAGTGACACTATAGCCAAGCCTATGATAGTGCATTACTTGCATTTCTTTGCGAGAGTGAGGGGTTGGACTCAAGGGTCCCTTTTATTTGAATATTATTGAGAGATATGGACACATTCCTTGAGGTGAGAGCACTAGGGGACGTGAGACTTGAGGGTGCGACTATACGAGCCTTGAGTGAGTTGAGAGAGTATATTGTGCGACACATGCTATAGTTACTACTAGAAACTCTAGTTGATATAGTTGTTATTTTGGTGCTTGTGGTTGTTCGGTTGGATTCTCATGTGTGAAACTAAGTGTTGGTATCAACCAAAGTCATGGAATTCTTCTTGTCTAAACCCATTGGTTGAAATAAATTATGGTTTTGAAAAGTGAACATAAGATAGATCTTTAATGTTGCTTGAGGACAAGCAAAAGCTTAAGTTTGGGAGAGCTGATATGTTGGTATTTTGCACTTAATTTCAACTCTTTTAGGCTTGTTTTATGTCCTTTAGCTCTATTGTTTGTGCAAATCTTATGTTAAATTTTCATGTTTCAGGAATGCATTGATATTCATGGTACAAAGCCAAAAGGAAAGGAGAAAGAGCAAAAACAAGACAAAATTTGGCTACAAGTTGGAAGCATAGAAACAAGGCAATTGTAGACAAGATTGGCGTCCCGCCGAACCGACGGCCGAATGGATGAAGCAACTTACCGGATGAGATGAGAGTTCAAGGTATCAAGGTAATCTACCGAACTAAACAGCGGACTGCCGAACCATGGGCTGAAAGCAGTCGGCAACTCTGCAAAAGTATTGGCGACCCCGCTGGTACTTACAGTGAGCTTGGAAAATCAGCGGTGAAGATGAAGAATTCCGCCACTCGAAGTGCAATCTCGCCGAACCTGAAAAGGACAAAAGACAAGAGAAGTCAGCAGTTATCTTCGGCAGCTGAAAAATGCAATGGGGGGATCGCCGAATGATCGGTAGCTAGAAGAAAACAAAGCAAAAATAGAAATTTTATAATTATTAGATTAACTTTCAAACCCATGCTTTTAAATAGGCCATTAAGCCTTCAAGGTAAATATCCATTATTCAGCTTAGAATATCACATTTTTACATATTTGAATACTCTTGGAAGGAAAACAAGGGTTTTGAACATCAATTTTTGTAAGGATTTTCATTTTAATATATCTTATACGATGATTCTCGCTATATCTTTCCTCAACATGATCGTGTTGAACCCTAGTATGAGTAGCTAAATTCATACTAGGGGTTTATCCATGATGATTTGATTATTTTAGCTTAATACTTATTTTTAATCTCATAAAATTTATGGGTTAATGTTAATCTAGTTTCTATCATACTTTTCATGACTAGGGTTTAAGGCACGACCGTACTTGAACCAAACCACACTTTGCTTTCATCACCCTAACGAGGTTGAAGGTGTGGGTTTATGAAAACGAGCGAGCATTTGGGTTATATTGGCTCACGAGCCTCCCCATCTAAAGGGAAAGACCTCAAAAGGTCATTCCCATTCGGGTCTTTGGACTAGGGTTTTATGCGCTTTGTTATTAACCCCAATGGGCTTAACAAGGTAGCTCCTCTCTATCCCTAACGAGTTTTAAGGGTTAAATATGTGGTCCGACCATTAAATGTTACTCATTTTATTTGTGATGTTAAAGGAAGTATTAGGTTAATGAAATCTTATTTGAATGGATAAACCCCTAGCTCTCTTTCCATATTTTATAAGTGTCTAAAGTGCAAAGTTGTTTTATGTTATTGTCGCATAGTGTTAGTAGTAGCTTAGTTTAATCAATTCAACTCTATACTTAGGAATTCACGAACAACTCATAGAACCCGACATCATTCAATCTTAGACTAATAGAATACGAGCTAGCTCTCTAAGAAAATCGATCCCGACTCTTATTCGGGTGCTATCTTTGACGATCGTCCCTCACCTTTATAGGTGTAGGATTGAGCGTGAATCAATATTATATGAAGTCATCTCAGTGAACTAATTCTTTTTTTTGTTTTGATGTGTTTAAAATCTGAACTTTTAAGTCAAATATTTTCTTAATCCCGAAAAGCAAATTGAAAAAGTAATATACTACTAGTATATAAATGCAGCCATAATGTGTTTGCCCCACTCCATCCAATAGGTCAACTATTTCATATATTCAATAATTAGAAAATCATATATATTAAAAATATGTAGTATGATGCCAATTTAAATGTGTGTGTGTGTCTATATATATATATTTGTATGTACTTATATTAAAAAAAGCAAGAATCTCTGGCATCTAGAAATTTAGCATTAGTATAGTGTTCTTTTTGATCTAATACACAACGTAGCTGAGAAATAGTATAATGCAACTCTTTTCCATCGAAAAATCTATTGTTCTTTGAGCTATGTCCCTGTTGTATTTGCTCATGAAAAGTGCAATTAGAATGCCAGGTTTCAAACAGCATTTGCATATTTATGCATAATGATAATTAGAACTCCGAAGAGATCTCTATTTTTAAAAAATATTATTCAAACTTGGCTTTTATGTTCTACTCTAATGCTATGTGTGACAGGGGCGTAGGCACCCTATGCCAAGGGGTGTCACGGGACACCGCTTCGCCGAAATTTTTTACTATGTATATGTATGTAAATATATAAAAAAAATCATAATATCTAGTACAAATAAAGAAAGTGATACTACTTGAAACACCATGGCTCACCAGTCTAGTGGTTAAAGACCTTTAGAAAGTCTAGAACTGTGAGAGTTTAAATCCCGCTTGTAGCATAACTTAGCTTTTTTTATCAAAATTTTTGAACGTTTATCATTTAAAGTAGAGATTGAACCCTCGACCTTCAAAAAATATTTTAGAAGTGACACTGCTTGAAAAAAATTCTGCGTTCGCTACTGATTGCGTGATCTTTAGGATACTTAACAAGAGCTGGCAATATATAAATGCTAGAAAGATGGAGGAAACTTCCTGAAATTTGATATTTCTGCAGTCAATCTAAGGAAAACATAGTTTAGAAATGATTATTGTCAATTAATCATAATTTGGGCCATTAGCTTTTTCTTTTTGTCTCCAACCATTGCACTTTTGTCTATTCGGCAACACTGCTAGCCATTCTAAAATAGTAAGGGCTTGTTGGAAAAGCCATCATATAATTGAATTTGAGTGTAATTGAATGTAATTATATAGTTTGGCTTGTTTGTCTGACCAAGTAATTACTTGGTCAACATGAAATTGAATGTAATTGAGGGGGTGTAATTACACTCTCCAATTTTTAGGGGAGACCTGAAAATTGGAGGTAATTACACTATGTAATTACAAGGTATTTCTACTTTTTTTTGTTATTTCATTTATAATTTTTTCATTCTTTCTATTTCATTTATTTTAATTTGAAATATAAACTTCTCATTTTTTCTTTCTTCTTTTTATTTTTTTATTTATTTATATTATTGTTTAATTGTGGTATTACCTTTTTCATGAGTTTCTATATTTTAAATAAGAGTTTAACTTATATGCACCAACGATGTAAACTTTCTTTTTACACTGTCGGCTAACTAAAATCCTATTACAACTAAATTTTCAAATATTCTTGCTTGTTTTGTATTCTCAAGCCTAATACTCCATTTAAATAGCTAATCTAGCTTAAAAAATTGACCGACGATTGAGTCACGATAGAAAAATTGACCATCAAGAATCACAATGGCAAAAACTAGCATATGGTTGGTATCTTGAGTGATAAAGCAAGGACAGAGACTTGACTTGGTCAAATCATTGACATAATTAAAATTTTAATACAAAAATAAATAAGAAAAATTGAAATTTTTGTTGTAATAAGCTTTTAATCAGCCGACAGTGTAAAGTTTATACCATCGGTGCATATTAGTTAAACTCTTTAAATAATTTATTTTATTTCTTTGTTAAAATAATATTCTTTTAAAAGTGAGGACTTTTATTTTCCTCCTCGTGCTTTTCTTTCAATGTTAGTCTTCGTGATGATTCCATTCTTGGTACTCCTTTTCCTAATTTTTTTCTTACTACATATTAAAATATTTTCTAATTTTAGCTCCATATAATTTTTATCCTTTCTTGTTATATTTTTAAATAAGTTTAAAAATAAGTTTATAATAACTTTTATTTTTTAGATAGACAGGTAGATATGATTTAAAAAATAAGTAATTGTCTTTTATAACTATTTATGCCTAAATTGGTACGTCTAGGTTAAACAATTAATTATGAATGAGGTCACAAGAAATACGGTAAATTACGATGGATAAAGTAAAGAAATACGATGAAAGTAAAAACAAGTAATTAAACAAGAAATAATAGAGAAAACAAAGTAATTCTTATTCCTTGAGAATAGCCAAGTTTGATAGTGAATTGTGTCTTGTGTGCAATACAATGTAAGGAGGGATATTTATAGTAGTGATACCCAATCCAAAATAAGGTAAAATATAAATACTAATAAGGCCATGGGCCTACAACTCAAGGCGGTGGTATATTAAACCCTAGTTAGAAGACTGTAAACCCTAGGCGGCTGGATGTGTGCCCTGCGCCCTATGACCAAACCGCCTAAACGGTCGTTGTCTCTTGGAGCGTGTGTATATCCTCAGTGTCCGATGACTTGTAAGTTAAGTCTAGTCTCTCCAGTTGCACTCGTATCCCTGTAGCAATATGTAGCGTATTTTTGCCCACACAGTCAGTCTCCCCACTTGCTGAGTGCTGACGCAAGCAGTCAGGACGTGAAAGAAGTGTGTTAGCAAACGTAAAGGCGTGACGGTACTGATGCTCGCCTCCTTGCCTCTTCGCGTGCGTCCTATTAAATTCAAATTCCTTGGTACATCGACGTGTCCCCTAATGATTGGAGGGGTTTCTCGCGTTTCTTCCCAATGCTGCTTCTTCTGTGTTCACATCCCGTAATTATGGGGTTACATATCACTTAAACTGCAGTAATCATAATTATGATCCTACGTGATTGAGGTCATTCCACTTCCTCTTTACATTTCCAACCCAAACGTGTATATATACGTCGTAAGTGAGAAAGTTTATTCATAATCTTCCAAAGATCTTTGAGAACTTCTCTTTAAAAGATTATGTCTTTTCCAATTCCGCTAATACTATCACTGTGGCACAAGGTCCAAGTTTTCTCCCAGCGAACTTCAAAGCGCAGGATTTCCTCACCAATGCTTTCAATTTTAAAAACGATGGCTGCATGCTGGGCCGAATCCCTAAGCAAGAGGGTGAAAAAAAATATCTCTCCATTGAATTCTACCCTTCCGCAGTCACGGAGAGTGATATTATGTGCATCAAGCATGAATGCAAATGGCCTGATTTCTTTGTCGTTCTTGCTGCTGGTGCTGAGGAAAGAATTTCTTCCTATCGGGCTGGATTTTCAATAGTTCACACGTACCATTACACTCTTCATCTTAACAAGTGCATCCACTCGATCATAGAGGACATATGCCGCTGTTACAATGTTTGTTTAGGCCAAATCGGCCCTTCCGTGTGGCGACTAGTGGCCGTGCTTGATCACTTGGCTAGCTGTGCTCAGGTTGCATTTACGTTTGATCATTTTCTGGCCTTCTACTCCCCTCATCTTCATAAAGCTGGGATGCTGATGTTTATAAAACGAGGGAGGAAAGGTATAGTACCCAATAGTGAAGATTCCAAAGACCATAGTTGGGTGTACAGGTACGTGGCTGTGCGAAGGGCCGATTTAATATCCTCTCTTACTTTTCCAGAGGTCTTCCACAGAAAGTGTAAGTCCGCAAAACTTATCTTCTTGCTCTCAACTATGGTTGCTTCAAACTGATTTCTTTTTTCCATACAGTGAACATCGAGTCCACTATTTCTTTGAGTCACAATGAACTGATGGCATGGGTCACCACTATCTTTTCAAGAAATCATCTTGAATCCCTGAATTTCTTGGCTCTGGCGAATGAAAATGGCTGGCGGACGAAAGACCACTGCAAGTAATCATTGACCGTTCTTTTTACCTGAAATTTCTCCCATATTTTTATTCACCGCTGCTCCAGGGTTCTCTCGTCGAGATATGCCCCCGATGGTGGAGATTCAGATTGCTGCCCCGTATACTGCTCCCCTACCCGATGTGTTGGTATCTGGTTGAAGACTTTTGGAGAGAGCGAATAGATCCCGTTCCTCGAAAAGGAGGAGGTCCTCTAGGCCGACCAACATGCCCATTATTGGCGAAACCCTTGTGATTTCTGATGGTGAGGGAGAAGTACCTCGAATGTCCGTGTTCGAGGATATTGAAACAACTCCGTCAGCTGCTGTTGAAGCTAGTCCTTCTTCAAGAAAGCGTAGATATCTGATCAAAGAGAATCCCGTGGCCGAGGGAGAGGCTAGCGTGGAGGATGATTTCTTGCTTCTTGCCATACCTTCTGATCTGCAATTTCCAGGTTTGTCTTCTTTTTGAAATAACACTCCTTCTTTGTTGACTTCAAAGGCTGACATCGCCTATTTATGTTTAGAACCTGTTGCCTCTGCTCTGACTCCTGAGGGCTCTGACTCTTTTCAGCAGCGTCCTGACAAAGAACTGGTCGTAGAGACTGTGCATGAACCCATATGTGGAGCTCAGGAGGTTGTAATCCCTATTGCTGCGGGGATAAGCCTGATGAAGACTCCACAGGTTGTAACAATCCATACCGCTGAACTGATCGGCCCTGTAGAACAAGAACACATCTCTGGCTATAGCAGTCACGAATTGCTTGAGATTGCCATCGAATGCTCCCTTCGGGTAAGTTTCCGCGCAGAGGTTCTGAAGAGCAAGAATTTGGAGAAGGTGTTGGCTGGTGAAGTTTGCAAGCACAAGCAGGATGTGGTGGCCCTCAAGTCATCCCTCATAGATGTCAAGGTCTCAGAGCAGCTTCATCTTAGTAACATGAATCATCTAGAGGGTATCGTGAGAGATCTATGGCAGCAACTATCTGGCATGGAGGAAAGAGTGAATGCCGCTGAGAAGTATGCCTCATATGCTCAGGGTCTCTCTATCTTTCTTCAAGACGAGAATGACAGGCTGAATGGTAAAGTTGCATCACTTGAGCGAATTCGAGACAACCCTTATGAGGAGTGCCACCTGAAAGATAAACAGAGAGAAGCTCTGAATGCTCATCACATAGCAGAAGTTGATCGTGCCAACATCGCAGCTGCTCTTTCCACTCTTCTCCGGGTTCGTTACGACCCTAATTTTGACATGTCGCTGAGATTGCCTCGTATACTGGCCTTCTTGCCCAAGCAGATGCTCAACTTGGTACTGACCTTGAGGAATGCTCTAAAGAGATGAGCGGAGAAAAAGAGGAGACGCTGACTGGGGAACCTGCAGCTGATGAAGCAGGACATTCCTAGAGTGTTTTCGATGAAGGAAGTCCCTTGAGAGAGGAATGAAAATCCCCCCTCCGTTTGATGCTTTTTTTACGCATCTGGTGATTAGACATTTATTTGCGTATGCGGATGTTTAATGTAAATTTTGGGCCCATTTTGTGGCGTATTGACTTAAATTACACTTGCCTTAGTTTGTGACATTTTTAAATTTTCGCCGTAAATAATAAGTAATGCTAAGTTATGCCTCTGTGAGCGTTTGCATCTAAGAATTAGATGGCTTCCGGTCGTCTTGACCGTTCTAGTTATTTAAGAACGTGTGTCAGTGTGCCTTCCTTGAGCAGTTACGTCCATTGTGCACCGATAGACGGCGGCTAGGTTGCATCCGTAGCAGTTGTCTGATTGCACCCAAAATGAGATGACTTTAGCCCATGTGGAAATGGTCCTTTTGTGTTTTGATACAAAATGACTTCGCTTAGTTACTCGAGTATTTAAAACTTTCTAGTACTACGCGGATAGGCATCACCATTGGCGTGTAGGTGCGATTGTTGATTTTATGAGATCAACACTCGATTAATGCCTGGTGGCTGAGCTAGATGTGGTCTAACTCTAAGCGAGTAGTGTACCCTACTTTTGTCACGGAAAGTGGGTGTATTACTTCAAATTGTATGTTCCCGGGGCTATGAATAGTTGGATCATAGATGGATCGAAATAAATGAGTAAAACTGACTAAGTAAGATAGTACTTTTATTAGTAGAGGCGTAGAGACTAGGATGTTGTGGGTGAAAACCCGTAACATGTCAAAAAAGTATGAAAATACTGTAATCTAAGAGCAAGACTAATGTGCTAAGTAAATTCTGAAAAGAAAAGTACTTCCAATTATCCCTGCTCTTTCTCCCTCGAAAGACGTCAACCAACCATACCGCCTGAATCGCAGTCTTGGTTGATTGTGGCTTCGAGGTCTTCGGGGTCTACTGGAATATTCGCATCAGGCACTTGCTCGGGGATAGCTGCTCCAAGGATTGCGGTCGTACAACATTCCTTTGCTTCATCCTGATCACCATTTACATCTTTTATCCCCCTTTAAGTAGGATACTTCAGTTTCTGATGCTAGGTGGACAGTATTGCTTTGACTTGATGAATCCATGATCGTCCAACAATTGCATTGTAAGGAACGTCTCCCTTGATTACCTGAAAGGATGAAACATAATCTATCCCTGGAAAGCGGGTGGTTAAGTTAATTTCGCCTATAGCTTTCTCACAAGAATTGTTGAAGCCCGCGAGCATATAGACTATTGGCATAATTGGATCCTCAATATCCATCACCTTCACTGCATCCCATCTGATAAGGTTTAAGGCACTATCGACATCGAGCAGTACATGTTTCACGTCTGTGTCTTCCATCCTAAGTGTTATGACCAAAATGTCATGGTGCAGGGTGCTGCAGATGATGTTGTCCTCCTCGCTGAATTGGATCATCACATCTCGGGCAGACTTGGCGGTGCATCCTAGTTCTCGCTTCTGATGAAGGTTTGCTTTCCCTTGTCAGTGAGCAGGTCCTTGAGGTAACCTTTGTTCAACAAACTCATGACCTCTAAAATCGCTGTTGTGAACCCGGTCATGTCATGTCCGTGTTCCCTATGAAAGTGGCCGTAAAGGTCCTTGTTTCTCCTGCCAGGCTCTACTCTCAAGTTACTTGGCCAATGAATTTTTGCGTTCTTCATATGATCTCTTACGAATTCCACGGCGTTGACTCGCATACATAAATCTTCGTGCCGGTTAGGAACCCACTCCACGTTAAGCGATCCCTTGGATAATGAATCTGACATTCCCTGACCGTCATGCCACTTTGAAAAATCATCCCTGCTATCTTTCTTGTTTCGCATACCTTGTCCCCTTTTCGAAATTCCTCCACGTATCCCCATTTCTATCCTTGGCGAATGACATCTTGGATAGCCGGTCGGACTTCCTCGGGAGCAGAAGACTCCTGGGGCTCTAGGCGAAGCTTCTTAGTGTACCTCTGGTACAGGGCGTTCCATGTTGACATGGGGTGCTGCAATTCTCTGGTGGCTAGGGATCCCTTTGAATTCAAACTTTTGTTAAAGGCTACCACAATAATATTGTCGGAAATTGGAGGGAGCTCTATGTATTCCCTTTTGAACCTGTCGAGATAATCTTTCAGCAGTTCGTTGTCTCGCTGACGGATCTCAAAGATGTCCTCCATGCGCTTTTCTTGCTTGCGGGCACCGGAATGTGCTTTCTTGAATAAATCCTGTATCTGAGTGAATGATTCGATTGAGCCCATTGGTAGCTGAGTGTACCAAGCAAGGGCTCCTTTGGTTAGTGCTGAGCCAAATCTCTTCACTAGAGAAGAATGGATTTCTTCTTCAGTCATCTTGTTACTCTTCACAACCATGTAGTACGTAGCAATATGCTCATACGGATCAGTCGTTCCGTCATACTTCAAGTTATCCGGCAAGCGAAAATTCTTTGGTATACGGACCGGTGCAACACTTGCCTTGTAAGCATGCTTGTAAAATTTCTGCTCATCTACCGTGATAACTTGAGGTGGAGCTCCCGGCACGTTACCAATCCGGTCATGGATGACCTTAATCTCCTTTATGAGATCCTGAATGACAGGGGTTCCCTTCAGATCTTGGTTGTTGATCGTTGATGTGACTCTTGGAGCAGCATCCATGTTAAGCCTTCGGCTAGGCACAGACGCTTGTGAACCGTTCACAGGCGCTGGTCCTCGTAGAGACACTGGCCTCTAAAATAATCCTGTAAACATCATGGCTAGTTTGGGAGATACCCCCTCGATCACGTTATTGGAATATTGTTCCACCTGTTCCATCATAGTTTTGTGAAGATCAATTGATGAAGTTTTGAAATTTAGGATTACCTTCCAATGGGTAGTTCATCCCTTCATTACTGGGGACAGGGGTCGGTTCTTGAGAAGGATCTTTTGGTTGGTCGGATGAATCCTTTTGTTGGATGCTAGGATCGTCGAGATCCTTCACAGACTCGTCCACTCCATCTGGGGTGTTCTTTGGAATGCTGATGTCGTCGTCAGACATGATTGCACATTTTCCTTCGTAGAATACCGACAATTGCCTGGGCCCCACGGTGGCCACAAAACTGTTTATGGCTAAATTTTGTACGTCTTGGTTAAAAAAATTATTATGAATGAGGTCAAAAGCAATACGGTAAATTACGATGAAAAAAATAAATAAATACGATGGAAGTAAAGACAAGTAATCAAACAAGAAATAATAGAGAAAACAAAGTAATTCTTATTCCTTGAGAGTAGCCAAATTTGATAGTGAATTGTGTCTTGTGTGCAATACAATGTAATGAGGGATATTTATAGTAGTGATACCCAGTCCTAAATAAGGTAAAATACAAATACTAATAAGGCCATGAGCCTACAACTCAAGGCGGTGTATGCTAAACCCTAGTTAGAAGACTGTAAACCCTTGGCGGCTGGATGTGTGCCCTGCGTCCTATGACCAAACCGTCTAAAAGGTCGTTGTCTCTAGGAGCGGGCGTATATCGTCAGTGCCCGATGACTTGTAAGTTAAGTCTAGTCTCGCCAGTTGCACTCGTATCCCCGTAACAATAGGTGGCGTATTTTTGCTTATTCAATAACTTCATATGATATTTAAATAAGTTAGCAAGAAATTTAAACCTATTATTAAAAAATTTATTTACTACTTTTAGTTAAAAATAATTTATTCAAAAGAGCATCTTTTATGAGATTAATTACCAACTTATTGATATTCAATATATATATTGTATACAAGAATGTATATTTTAAATACTTAATAAGAAATAATATTTAAAAAACTCTTGTAGACATATATCTGGCTACACATTAAAAACTTATTTACGTGTTAATATGAAATTACTTTATTAGTTTTGATTTTCTTTTTACTGAAATTTATTAATTTTGATACCTAAATTTTATTTTAAAAATTATTTAACTGTAATTACTACACATAGTAATTATTAGGCTGTGTAATTGCTACTTTAGTAATTACACAACCTAGTAATTAAACAGTGACTTTCAAACAGACCCTAAAAGGAAAGGATTTCTCTTTAACTTCAAAACTTTTAGGGGAGATAGATATATTAAGTCTTCATTATGAGTACATATTCCCTCTATATGAACTACCATATACTCAGTTCTCATTTGAGAAATTGTGATAAAATGAGTTTTAATTATTAGTAATTATTTATTGATTATTTTTTCTTATTGTTTATGCCTAAAATTGGACGTCTAGGTTAAACACTTAAATTTATGAATGGATCACAAGAAATACAGTAAAATATGACGGAGAAGTAGGTAAATAGAGAGGAAAATAATAGACAAGAAAGTAAAGAGTTTTATTCTTTGAGAATAGCCGGATTCAATGGTGAATCGCTTGATAATACAATACAATGTAAGGAAGGGTATTTATAGTAGTGATTACCCGATCCTAACTATGGTAAAATACAAAGGCTAATGAGGCTCATGGGCCTATAAACACAAGGCAATAGTATATACGAAATCCTAACTAGGAGACTGTAACCCTAAGGCGGCAGGATTTATGCCTTTCATCCTATGCCTGTACCGCCTGAACCTTCGTAACTCGTAGAACAGGCGTGTATCCTTTGTGCCCAGTGACTTGCAGGATAAGTCTAGTCTCGCCAGCTGGACTCGTATCCCTATAATAATAGGTGACGTATTTTTGCCAACACAGCCAGTCCCTCCACTTGCTGAGTGCTGACACAAGCAGTCAGGAAGTGAAAGAAGCGTGATAAAAGACGTAAAGATGTGACTGTACCGATACTCATCCCCTGCCTTTTTGCATACATTGCAATGAATGCAAATTCTTTAGTACAATGATGTGTTCCTCTGCGATTGGAGGGGTTTTTCGCATATCTTCCCAATGCTGCCATTGCTCTGTTCATATTTCGTAATTATAGGGATACACATCACGTAAAATGCAATAATCAAAATTTCTAATAATTACGATCCCACGTGGCCAAGATCGTTCAGCTTCTCATTCAAGAATCCTCGTAGGCGTGTATATATACGCCGTAAGTGTAAAGGCTTTTTCATCGATCTTCAAATAGTTTTGAGAGTTTTCCTCCAAAAAACAAACCTTCTTCCAGCCTTAATAATAATTTCATCTTTAGCCATGGCACAAGGACCAAATTTCCTCTCCGCAAACTTCAGCCCTAGACTATCTTTCTACAACCTTTATCTTTGAAGGTGATGGCCGAATGTAGGGTCAAATACCCAAGCAGGAATGTGGAAATAACAACTTTTCCATTGAGTTTTACCCATCTGCGGTTGTAAAGGATGATATAAATCGTATCAGGCTTGATTGTAAGTGGCCTGAAGTAATTGAAATCATTGTTCCTTCTAGTGAAGAGAGAATTTCCTCCCATCGTGCTGGTTACTCGATGGTCCATACATACCCATTCACTCTGCATATCAACGAGCGTGTTCATTCGATCGTTGAAGAGATATGTCATCGATACAATATCTGCCTAGGTCAAGTAAGCCCCTCCGTATGCCGATTAGTGGCTATGCTAGATCACTTGGCGAACCATGCCAGGGTAAAGTTTTTCTTCTGGCACCTTTTTGCTTTCTACTCTCCCCGTCTCCACAGGGCGGTTATGCCGATGTTCATCAAACAGAGGAAGAAAGGCGTGGTTCTCAATAGTGAAGACTCTAAAGATCCTAACTGGGTCCACCGGTATGTAGCTGTGAGGACGCTAGATATTGTATCATCTCTTTCCTTTACAGAGGTCTTCAATTGTGCATTCCACATCTGTTGCTTCTCTGAACTAACTTTTCTTCTTCCTTAGTGAATTTCCGTGACCGATTTACAACTAAATCATGATGAGTTAACCACACGGGTCACTGTAATCTTTGCAAGAAATCCCCCCACTTCAATGACTTTCACATCTTTGGCCAACGCGAACGGTTGGCGTGCAAAGGACCATGGTAAGTCATCTCATTTGAATTTCTCTTTTGATCCTCGATTCCATTGCCTTCATTACCTCCTCTTTGTTCTAGGGTTCTCCCGTCATGAGATGCCCCTGCTGAAGGAGATAAATCGCTGCCCCGTATATTGCTCTCTTGCCCGATGTGCGAGCATTTGGCAGGAGAATTGTTGAAAGGGCGAGCAATTCCTGCTCTTCGAAGAGGAAAAGATCCTCCAAGCTTGACAATGTGGTAGTTGCTAGTGAACCCTTGGTGATTTATGATGGTGAGGGCGATGTCCCTTGAATGTATGAACCTGATGCTATTGAGACCCCCCTTCTGCTGCTGCTGAGTCTGGGCTATCTACGTGGAAGCACATACACCTAATAGACGAGTCTCCCGAGGCTGGTGAAGAAGCCTTCGTGGAAGACAAAGTGGTGCTTCCTCCTTTTACTCCTCATAAGCTAATATCCTTCATATACATGTAGAGGCTACTATTCCGACTCCGACCCCCAAGGCGACCGACTCTTTCCGCCGCCGTCATGGTAAGAAGGTGGCAATAGATGTGGATGCTGTAGGTGAACCCGTGAATGGTGCATGTGAGGTTTTTATTCCCATTGCTGTTGGACTTAACCTGTTTAAGACCCTGAGGGTTGTGATAGACCACAGCTGAGTTGATCGGCCATAATGAACAAAGACATATTGTTGGCTACAGTCGCTAGAAATTTCTTGAGGTCGCTGCTGGATGCTCCTTTCGGGTAAACTTCCTTTTTCGTTTTCAGCATTTTATGAGTCGAGACCTTACTCTCTTTTTGCTAAATATCTGTTTCAACATTCATCTAGGGGTTGATGGTTTATCATGAGATACTCCGTCGAGGTCGCTAATATGAGAACCTGAGATAGGAGAACGAAGCCCTGCTAGGACAAGTTGCTAGCCTACATCTTTTCATATAAGAAGCTGAACGGCTGAGAGGGAGCTTTATACTACACGCAGAGCTTATCAACAGGAATCCTTGAGAGGCAAGAACCTTGGCGAGGCTTTGGGCAATGAGATCCGCAAGCACAAACAGACTGTGGAAATGCTCCAATCTTCTCTAACAGAGGCCAAACTTTCAGAATAGCTTCAATGCAAGAATGTGGCCTGCCTGGAAGCAGCTATGGAGGCTCTCCTACAAAAGCTTTCTAGAGTGGATAAGAGGATGGAGGCTACTGAAAAAGAGGCCTTTCCTCCTTCCTTTAAGATGAGAACGATAAGCTGAAAAGCAAAGTGGCATCCCTGGAGAAGGTTCGCGACAAACTT
The DNA here is from genome assembly GCA_029990175.1 of Petunia secreta. Classification (NCBI taxonomy): domain Eukaryota; kingdom Viridiplantae; phylum Streptophyta; class Magnoliopsida; order Solanales; family Solanaceae; genus Petunia; species Petunia secreta. The sequence continues at coordinate 18,110,687 of JARKIP010000038.1, read as the reverse complement.
TGCAATGACGCTCACCTCAAGGAGGATCAGATGAATGCCCTGAATGCTCATCGAATAACTGAAGTGGATCATGCTAACAGCAGCTTCCTTCGCCATCTTTCTTTGGGTTCGTGACGACCCTAGTGTTAACATGGAGGCTGAGATTTATTCGTTGGCTGAGATTGTGGCCCAAACAGATGCTCAGATGGGGTCCGACCTTGAAGAAGGTTCTGAAGAGGTTAGTGGCGAGAGAGGAGATGAAGCATTTGCTGGGGATCTGCATCTGGTGAAGCATGACCTTCGTGGAGTGTTGCCGCTGAAAGAGTCCCTGTTGACACCCAGTTTTGTCCCTCTTGTTTCAATAATAATTTTTAGATAAAATTGCACCAATTATCGTACAATTTACACTATCATTTTCATTTCAACATCTGTTCAAAATCTTTATTTCACACAAGCATGCCAATTATGCCATTTTTAAAGACGCTAGCACAAGCTACGGCTATTTACCAAATTTGCGTGTTCAATAACGGATTTTTGAAAATTACCCCGCATTTTCTAATTTTAGTCAAATTATTTTAAAAAAATTACTTGCTATATTTTAAATAACTAATAATATTTTTCTATATCCTATTAATTATTTTAGGCATCTCCAAATTAGTTTTGCATTTTATACGCATTTTACACATATTTTCATGTATATATACGCATTTTATGCATATTTTACACATGTTTTATACACACTTTACACCTAAGCACTGAACATCCCACCACCTATACACATCAGCTCTATGTCACGCCTACATGGCCTCATCTCGATCGTCCAAGTGTCTGATCCACCGGATAGGAACTCACCTTCCATTTTTAATTACACATCAGCCCCCAAACTATAACCCTATCCCTTCATTTCCCCCCACAAAATCCCCACCGCCCTATCCCTTACTCTCTTTCTCCCCACTATCCGCGACCATTTCTGGCCACCTCCGGCCACCTACCACCATACAAAATACATTTTTCTCACTCTCCTCACCGTCCGCAACAAAACCTCTATAACAATTTCCCCATATAACAAGGTAAAAAAACCCGACCCTTCGTCGACCCTATTGCTGTTGTCGAAAAACCAAGACATTGGTTAAGATACATTAAGATGAGGACTCTCGCACATTTTAGATGGAAGAACTAAGCTCGAAAATGGAAAATCCCTGACTGAAACATGTTGAAGCGGGGTAATCCTTTTCCTTTTATTATTCTCGAAAACCTATGTTATGCCTATGACTGATTTGATTAATTTTACTAGTTAATTATACATCCGCATGCTTAGTTGATTAATTATTACATGTCAATTAAATAGAACAAAGTCTATGTGATCATTGGTTCTTGTTTCAACTCACTGTCAAATTGAACATTGTTTCGAACCTTTGGAGTGCCTGAATTTGATACATACGTGGTTTGTGCCCTTTATCATCTTTGTTAGTTTTAATCCCTAGAATGCATGACTGTTAGAGGATTAACTATAATTACTCCTAATTTTAGGACCCTTGATTGGACTATATTTGGAAAGTATGCCAAAGGAATCCTTGTTAATTCTGGAACAATATTACCTTGCCTTGTTTACATTCACCTGTTTGAATTTAAGCCCCTAACCCCACACCTATATAAAGGCTGCCTATTCCACTCCTAAACACACACACATTACAACACACACACGGCTGAAAACACTTTCTCTTCTTCTCCTAATCACTCTAAAAACTTTCACTGTTCTCTTTTGGTTTTACTACTAAAAAGAGAAGCTTTGATACAATCTGTGAGGGCTCTTAGTTTGCTGCACTCTCACTACTATTATTCTGTTTGCCTGTTCAAAGCAGTTATCAAAGGTAGTCAATCTCTCTCTATTATCTATAGACATATGAAGAATGATCCATGATCCTATGAATGTATGCTATATGTCTGGGCCTCTCTTGGGCCATTAACACTATTTGCAAGTTCTTTTTTGGGATAGTCCTAGGGACTATACCCTGATTTCTATTGCAGGGGTGCAAGGTTCTATGGAAATGGGCATTAAAGGCCTTGTGTTGCTAACATGTTTTGTGTAGGGGAATGAATTTCAATGGCTTATGTGTTAGCCAAAGTAGGGCATAAACCAGTGGGCTTATACAGTGCATTATCATGTTCTGTTATTGTTTCTGCTAAAGTATAGAGTCTCCCCAGTTTGCTTATGTATTTGATAGGATCCCTGCCTGTATATATATGTATTTGGCAGTTATACCTCGGCTACACAGGAGCCTTCCTCTAACCTTCAGACTTTTGTGTGTGCTTACATCATCTTCTCTTAAAATAGTAATCTTATATGAAAAGTTAATTGAATGACAGTTTAAAGTTCGTGGCAACATGTTTTAGAAAGTATTCCAGTTTAGCATAATATCACAATATTTTTATTGTTAAAATTTTCGTATGAAATCTGGTAATTCGGATAAAATGGGCCATTTGTGCAATGGCTGATTAAATTGTACCTTTTTCTGCAAATGACTACCCCTTTCATTTTTAGGATTTTTTACATAAAAGTACAAGTTTTAGAACTTAATTATCAAACATAGCAACATTTTAGCAAAATAACCCTATATAGAGAAAACACAAGTTAATTATAAATATAGCAAAAACATAGCAATATTTTCCCATAACATACCAAACCATTACATTCTTCCTCCTATTTTCCCCACTATCACTTTTTCTCCTCCCATTTCCCCCTATTTCACTCTTTCTCCAACCATTTTCCCCAATTTCACTTGTATTCCTATCATTTCCCCCAATTTTACTTTTCCTCATCCCATCCTCGATGTATCTCGTTGTATCTCACCGTATCTCAACTGTTTCTGCACCGTTTCAAGTATTTCTGCAGCACCGTATCTCAACTGTTTCTGCACCATTTCAACTGTTTCTGCAGCACCATATCTAACTGTTTCTGCACCGTTTCAACTATTTCTGCAGCACCGTATCTCAACTGTTTCTGCACCGTTTCAACTGTTTCTGTAGCACCGTATCTCAACTGTTTCTGCACCGTTTCAACTGTTTTTGCAGCACCCTATCTAACTGTTTTTGCACCGTTTCAACTGTTTCTAACTGTTTCTGCAGCACCGTATCTAACTGTTTCTGCACCGTTTCAACCGTTTCTGCAGCACCGTATCTAACTGTTTCTACACCGTTTCTAACTGTTTCTGCACCGTTTCAACTGTTTCTGCAGCACCGTATCTAACTGTTTCCGTACCGTTTCAGGTTGTCTTAGCACTATATCAAACTGAAATTGTGATAAACACAAAATTTTTGAGGATTCCAGTAATTAACTTGCCAGCTCTTTTCAATCACAAATCATACTATGAACTAGTGAACAAACAATAAAGTAGCTTTTTGTTTTCAACGAGGATAAGAAAGCTTTTATATCGAATTGCCATGAACTCATAACATGTCGAAAGCACCTGCAATCTAATAACAATTGTATCAGAACTCACCTCCTTATCAACAATATCCATCTGCTCTGTAGTATCATTTGGCGGCTCCACAATGCTATTCCCTGCAAAAAAAAAAAAATACTGATAAAAGTTAGTCGTATACAGAACCGAGGTACATACAAGCTGGCGCATTTAAAAAAACAAACAAACACACACAGAGAGCAATAGCAGCAGAAAGAAAGGGATACCTTTGCAAATTTGATCCGACTTGTTCAGTTTGCATCTGATAAGATTAACTTTTCCTTGTCTATTGCTAATAATTTGATTTTTTTTTTTTTTGTGTAGTTGCAATGGATTTCTTCTTCTTCATCTATTGACCTTGTATGTCTCTTATTGCTTGTAGAAATAATTTTACATTCCCATTGGACTTGTTCTTCTTTTCTGCCTTCGCCATAATTGCTGTTGCTAAGTTTTGACAGAAAAAGTTTCGATCTTTTTAAGATTTAGGAATTGCTTGCTAGGTTTTTTCCTGATTTGCAGTTATTTTATAGCATGGGAGGAGAGAGATTAAAGTGACAGATGAAATTTGGGGAAATGAAATTTGCCTATTGTAAAATGTGTTAAAAAAATATTGTTATGCCTTGTAATTAGAAAAATATTGCTATTTTTTTTTTATAATTAAGGGGTTAAATTTGTATATTTGTGTAAAAATCCCTCATTTTTATCCAGGCCCAACCCTTACTTTTCAAAATTGGCATGTCTATGTGTTAAAATTGATTTTCTCAAAGTTTTCATCTTCTATACACTAATCTAATTGTGTATAGGGGTGTATAAGCTTATGGGGTTGATTATACAATATATTTAAATATATTTTTGAAAAATTCAACTACATCGCTTAACATGTTGTTACACGCCTGTATTTATGTATATATTATGTGTGGAAAACCCTTATTTGCATTTTTGTGCTTCGTGTCCCCGCTTTCAGAAATAACCTACTCCTATATATATATACACACACACACATATATATATATATATATATATATATATATATATATATATATATATATATATATATATATTGGAAGCTCAACCCCAAAAACAAAAGAAGCCATTAGAGCTAATGTTTGACAATTGATGTCAAAACACCACGACCCAAAAATGGCTAACATTTCCTCAATATATTTACGCCAAGTTGGTTTTTGTGTTATTTGGAAAATTATTTTGAACCTATTTTTGCGGCTGGTCCAACTATTAAATTTGTACAAATGAACCGTCTATGAATACTTCTTGCAAATTTAGCCCTACCAAATTGAGAATGCAACTGGTGATCAAATGTGCAATTAGGCAATGGGTTTAGGCCGTAATTGCAAAACCTGAGAATGACCTATATCTGTTAAATGTATATCACTTCTTATTTTGTATAAATATCTCTTTTTGCTTGCTTAGCCTTGACCTCTTAGCCTTTAATTTAGAACATCGACCTTAGATTTGAAATTGTACCTTAGACTCGAAATTAGTCAACTCTTACCTTGTTACCATTTAAATTCAATATTACAAAATTAAAACTCGGGCTTGAACCACCTTACGTGGGACTCGGGAAGTGCCTAACACCTTCTTCCCGAGTCACTAGGGCTTCTTACCTAAAATCTCTGTAAGTATGGCTCCCGAAGTTCAATCAAGACCCTTAGACATTTTAGGTGACCTAATACATCTTAGACAACTTATTAGGTGCCGACTCCAAAACCGACTCAACCGAGTCACCTAGTCAAACCTGAACCTTGACTCAATCCTAATTAAAAAAAAGGGGTGCGACAGAGTGGCGACTCCGCTGGGTATACTCAAAGTCCTAACCACAACTGGTTCTAATTTTGGGATTTTATTATTGTTATTATTGACTAATTTCTTTTCGCTTATTATAATCATAATAATAATAATAATAATAATTATTATTATTATTATTATTATTGTTATTATTATTATTGGACTAACTCGTTTACTTTTTTATTTTTTCTTTCTTTTTTTATTATCATATGTTTTGTATGAAATATTTTGCAATATTGTGGCTTTTTCACTAATACTCCTCCACTCCTGGAAAATCGATACTTGCACACACAAAAATGATTACATGGATCACACTGTCGTTTCATCCTCAAAAAACCCTTTAGGGGGAACGGTTGGAATAAAGTTGGTCTGTGGTACAACCAACAATTCTAAACGTTCCGACCCCTTGGTCGTCTGCCTAGGTGAACCTTGTCTAGAACTACCCCACTCTTGAAAATATAAATATGCATGCATCATGCTGTAGGAAGGGCTTTCCGTAAGCCGGCTAGTTTTCAACTTGCTTAAACAACTCGACGGGTTTTTAACCCTGAAAGGATGTTTGGACATGTCTATGTGCACTCGAGAAAAAAAAATATAGAGGCAAAAATGAATAAACATTTTGATTGTCCAATTGCTCTCAAAGGGGTTGGAAATTTTTATTCATTTATTTTTTCTTTTATAGGTTGTCATGAGTCAAAAGTTTTACCGCTTCGGGATGGTTTTGGGGCACCTCCTATACTAACACCTTAGTGGAGTAGTTTTTCATTACCTAAACAGATGGTAGTGCGTAAACACCTGGGGTATTTGGTGTCTTTGTTAGAAATTGAGCCTTGCCGAGAAATGATCGAAGCGTCGGTATGGTTTTGGGATGAAAAACTAAATGTCTTTAGGCTTGGGGACATCGAGTTAACGCCTTTATTTGGAATTAATAGGAGGATTCATATCAAATTCGGGTTTAGAGAAGCATTGGTGGCAAGGGGGTCGCATTTTAGCTCCCGACGTCTCTACACCTGGAGAATTTCGTGATAAGTTTGGGATAGTGACGAACATTGATGTAGGATTTTTATAACAAAGAAGATATCTTTTTCCTATCTCTACAACAGGTTTGAGTATTTGAGTGATTTTGACGATAGTAGAAAAGAGTTCAAATCCCATGGTGATTGGAGGAGAGCTAGACCATTTGCATTCGCTGTTTTTTTCTTAGGAACTATTGTATTTCCCGAGAGTTAAGATCATAACATATGTTCGAGGCTTGTCATGGTTACTGATGCAGTATTCAACGGGATTGGTGGGTATCGATACACTATTGTCTCCATGATCGTAGCGGATATTTACCAGGCTTTGGGTTGTTGTAAGAGGGGAGTAAAATATTTCAAAGGGTGTAATCTTCTACTGCAAGCATGGCTTAAGGAACATTTGAGGAAATTGGAGGTTCGGAAGAATTATCCAAGCCATCCGGTTCAAACTACTTACTTGGAGATAGCTATAGGGGTCCAAAACTTAAGCAACCAAGCAACATAGAATAATGGGTGAAATTGTTTGAAAACATGGCGAAATACTTAATTCAATGGATGTTCACTTGGTTTCCTTCGCCAGATTTTATCATCAGTTCCGAAAAGGCGTCCTTTTTAATACTTATGGTATTGAGAGGCCTCCAACCCTATCTACCATTAAGGGTAATGAGACAAGCAGGGAGAAATCAGATCGTGCTACTTGTACCAGAGACGAAGGCGTACCAATTTGACTATACTGAAGATATTGTCCCTAGGGTCAAAAGTATTAGAAAATCCTGGGAAGGTAGACAAGTCATGGGGAAAAAATCAATAGTACAAGACAGATATAGCGCTGGTTGCGAACCAAATTACATCAATTGGTTGCGCTCCAGTAAAAGGAAATGTTATGGTTGGGTCGTGCCGAGGGAATGACATAAGAGACCGAGAAGCGGAGGCTCAAATTCGATACTGTGAGTTCATGTTGAAAGCCATAAAAATAGACAAAGAAAATAAGGAAGAGATCAAGACATGGAAGAAACGTGCATTGGAATTAGAAGAAAAGGTGGAGGCATTGGGGACAAAACTTGAACAATGGAACTCTAAATGTGATGCAGTGGACATCTTGCATCTAGTTGCGGCCAAGAGATACTTGTAACGACCCTCAAATAGTCGTTACGGGATCCGGGACCTCGATTTGCGTGTCGACAGTCCCAAAAGCTCCGTTAGGTCATTTATGACCCGTCTGTGAAATCTGAGTCGAAACGGAGTCCGTTTGATAGGTTTTCGAGAAAAGGATCCGTTTATGAAATTCCGGAAAGGAATTTGGGGTTTCGATAGGTCGTTTTGAGTAAACGAACCCCGATGGAAAATCCGAGCGCACCGTTAGGTCCGTCTCGTCATTTATGATATGTAGTAACCTTCAAAATTGAAAACGGACCTCATTTGATAGGACTTTTGATAAAGTCCCCGTTTCGGAAGTTTAAAAGAGTTAAAAGAGGTTTTCGAGCTCGATTTGAGCAAATGAGCTCCGATGAGAGATCCGAAAGTTCCGTTAGGTTCGTATAGTCATTTGTGATTTGTAGCAACTTTTGGAATTGGATTTCAAGGTCGTTTGGTTAAATTTCGCTATTTTGGCGAAAGTTGAAAATTGAACCTTTGCCGTGGGACCCACTTTTTGAGTTCTGGAGGTCCGAATTGAGTTCCGTCTTGACGAGCATGTCACCCAAGTATTTTATGGCTTGTGTGCAAAATTTGGGATCATTCCGAGCTTCGTAGGGTCCCGTTTTGCCCCTAAAACAGTAGAAAATCTGGTGCGACTTTTCTGTTCTGTTTTGGCGCAAACAGCCGGATAAAAGCTGATTTTTCGGCCAATCCGTAAGGAATTAGGAAATACTCAAAACATGAAAGTTGTAGCCCTTTGAGTTGTGGTTCTAATGGCATCGGTTTCAGGTCATTTGGACATTCCTATCAAAAGTTATGATTCTTTCAACAGAAGCTGTCACAGAGGCAAAAACTGCTATAAAAAGGCCATTTCGAGCCATTTCGGTTCATAACTTATAAAAATCATTTGGTGAGCTCTTGAGGCGATTTTTGGGTATTTCTTGAAGACCCAATCATACTTACACTTAAGGTAAGCCCTTTCAATCCATCTTTATGTTGATTAACACAAGAATCAAAGGGTTGATTCTTGGAAATGGGTTAGAACCCTAGATTCTTAAGAATTGGGGAAAGACATCGAGCAAGGCTCGCATGTTGAATCTAAGTGTACTTTTGGACTCACGGGAGCGTGGGGAGTCCGGAAAAGTACATTTTGTAAATTTAGGGCTCGGCCCTACCCGGGGGCATTTTGGTAATTTTTACCCTAGGATGCCTATAGGCTTAAATAGCTATAATTGAGCACTCATATGTGCTATATCTTGTCTTAATAGACCTAGTGGAGAGTCCTTCGCGGACAAGGCGAGCGGGAAAGGAGATTCTTCCCGGCATTTGAGCCCGAATTTTGAGGTAAGTGAGACTTGACCTCTATTGTGCTTGTGGACTCTTCCTTCATGCTAGTATGCTTCATGTACGCATATATATACCTAACAATGGTTAGGATTAATGATGTGAATTACTTGCTATTATTGTTTGTTATAAATAGCGAGATTGTGACTCGACCGAGGTATGTGCCGGTCTAAACGCTACGTCGAGGTAGCTTAAATTTATATCGTAGTAACGCTTGCTACGCCATGCTTAGATAGCAAGAACTTGGGACATGGCCGAGGATGTTGCCGGCATGTCATGATAAATGTCTTGCCGAGGATTTTGCCGGCTTTTGTATGATATTGGTACTTGATTTGTTCACGTGCCGGGTTGGGTAGTGCTGTCTATACGTAACCTTGGGTTGGACGACATGGGAGTAGGGATTGTACCCCCAAACTGTGGTCGGGTTAACCTTCGCCTTACGTTCAGCTAGCATAACCAACCTGGGTTACGGTGACTGTGAAATATTATCGTTATTAATATTTCTGTTATTATTTATGTTATTGTTATTAATGTTGTGGATATTAATACTGTTAGAGGGACACTTGACAGGGGGTGTGGTGTCGCCTATACTATGAGATGTGTCACACTTGACAGGGGGTGTGGTGTGGACACTTGATCTTTGAGATGTGACACACTTGACAGGGGGTGTGGTGTGGTCACTTGATTTATTGAGATACGACGCACTTGACAGGGGGTGTGGTGCGATCGTAGACAGATTTGAGATGAGCCAACGACTACGGGTCGTTGGTCTACTTATTCATGATTGTGATAGTGACTTCGGGTCACGGTATATGGTTGATACTTAGTAGTGGTGTTGCTAGTCCATTGTAGGTCTAGGTTAGTCGGCACGGGAGTAGAGATTGGACCTCCAAACCGCCGCTGAGTTGACCTATGCCTTACGTTGGATGGGCATAATCCTTGAGACTTCTGGTTACTACTTGTGTGTATGGAATGTGTTACATCTATTTGTGATTTCACTACTTTATTGTATGATTACTATAGTATGTTGTTGCTTATGATGCATGTAGCGACTTGTCCCGCAAGGGTACCTTAGCGGGCCTGTCGGTGATCTTAATGGGCTTCGGCTCATAACTTACTCTGCTACGTGCGCAGGTCCTTCATCCAGTCAGCAGCCCGGACGTTAGCGGTTCCCGAGGCTTCTGAGACTTTTGATTGAGGTGAGCCGACCACACAGACCGTGGCGGCATACCGCCGGAGTCACTTAGAGATAGGACTCAGATTTCTTTGATGTATATTCATACTTTATTGAGTCACTCTTAGAATGCTCCAATTCTTTTGTGGATATATTCTTTTGGACTTCACCCTTTTATATTTATATATCCATTTATGATCTTTTCGCATTATTGTTCTTTTCCGCATCTTGTTTTATTGGTTCGCCTAGGCAAATGTTGTTTAGGTGCCATCACGAGCCCTTGGAAATTGGGTCGTGACAGTTTGGTATCAGAGCCCTAGGTTCTAATTCGAGTCCTAGGAGTCTTGGAGCAGTGTATGAGTAGAGTCTTGGTTATGGGTATGTTGTCGACCATACTTATGAGCGAGAGGCTACAAGGGCATGTTAGGAAATGTTTTCCCTTCGTTTCATCTCTATTCGTGCTGAGTAGCTTATATAGGTGCTGACCCTTTTTCGTGTATTGTATGAGATGGCGAGGACGCGAGCATCCTCAGCCAGGAGGGCTGCATCTTCTACACCCGCGTCTGCGGGAGAGCCATCAGCACCTACGCAGCCACCAGCTGCTAAGAAGACTCGGGCAGGTCGCCCGTCAGCCACTAGGCAGGACACAGCTATCCCTGCGGTGTCCGCAGCGACTCTGTCAGCATCTATTCCCCCTGTTCCTGCTGTTGTTCCAGGCACCATTGTGATCTCTTCAGAGGAGTATATGAGACTGATGGCCTTGTCTAGCCATCAGGTCCCTGTCAGAGATGATGTTGCAGCTCCTGTTTCGGCTCCTCAGCCGACCACACCTGTTATGAGCACGCCTACTTCTGAGGCTGCTCCTGATCATATTGCCCAGCCTTCTGCTTTTGCTCCTCAGGCAGGTCCTGTTATTTCTACTCCTCCTATGGGCACTGAGGAGGTTGCCAAGAGGATAGAGTCATTCATGAAGCTTCAGCCTCCAGAGTTCGACGGTACCTCAGCTACATGTACTGCCCAGAGGTACATTCAGAAGTGTGAGAAGATTTTGACAGTTCTTGGTACTAGAGACACCTTAGGGGTGCAGTGTGCTTCTTTCAGATTATCGGGAGATGCGGAGACATGGTGGGTCTCCATGATGCGGCAGAGGTCTAGTGACCTCCCTCCTTTGTCTTGGGCTGAGTTCGTGTCTATGTTCATGAGCAGGTTCGTGCCCCAGAGTCAGCACGATGCTCAGAGGCGCGAGTTTGAGGGGTTGAGGCAGGGAAACCTGTCTGTTTCAGAGTATGACACCAGATTCTTGTGGTTGTCTCAGTTTGCGCCGGCTATGGTGGCTCAGGAGAGGGACAAGGTCCTCCGGTTTGTTGAGGGTCTTCATTCCCGCTTGCAGGTAGCTGTTGCCCCTGATATGGGCAACAAGTCATATTTTGAGATAGTTGATGTGGCGCGGCGGATGGAGGATATCTTCGCCAGGGCTGACGCGGAGAGGGCGGCCAAGAGATCGCATCAGTCTGGTGGGTATAGTGGATCCGCTCTGAGGGATCAGCAGTTGTATGCCAAATTCTCCAAGTGTTAATTTTGGCTCAGTTCTGTAGCTTTCCTAGGTCACGTGGTGACCAAGGATGGGGTGTGTGTTGATCCGAAGAAGATAGAGGCCGTTCAGAGTTGTCCTAGGCCTAATTCTCCTACAGAGATTTGGAGTTTCTTAGGCTTGGCAGGTTATTATCGGCGGTCCGTCGAGGGGTTTTCTTCTATTTCAGCACCTCTGACGAAGTTGACCCAGAAGAATGTTCCTTTCCTGTGGTCCGATGCCTGTGAGTCTAGCTTTCAGAAGCTTAAGACTCTGTTGACTTCAGCGCCAGTGTTGGCCTTGCCTAGTGGATCCGGGGGATTCACCGTATATTGTGATGCTTCGGGTGTTGGCCTGGGTAGCGTTCTGATGCAGGAGGGTAAGGTGATAGCTTATGCCTCGAGACAGCTGAAGGTCCATGAGAAGAATTATCCTGTCCATGATTTGGAGCTGTTAGCTGTCGTGTTTGCACTGAAGTTGTGGAGGCACTATCTTTATGGCGAGCCATGTGAGATATTCACCGATCATTAGAGTCTCCAGTACTTGTTCACTCAGAAGGACTTGAACGGGAGACAGCGCCGCTGGTTAGAGCTGTTGAAGGATTATGATCTTTCTATCCGGTATCATCCCGGAAAGGCTAATGTTGTAGCCGATGCCTTGAGTAGGAAGTCCATGGGTAGCCTCGCCTATCTCGATGCTGATATGAGGCCGTTGGCCCGTGAGTTGCAGGCTTTGTCCATTAGTGGGGTTCGGTTTGATGATTCTGTTCCAGGCCGGGTGCTTGCATATGTGGGGTCTCAGTCGTCTTTAGCTTCCCAGATTCGGGAAAGGCAGTTCGAGGATCCTTATCTGAGAGATCTCCGGGACAGGGTCCTGAGTGGGGGAGTGTCCTCGTTCGTGATTGGTGATGATGGTGCTTTGCGGCTTAACGGCCGGGTATGTGTTTCAGCCATTGTGGAGCTGAGGCAGATGATTTTGGCAGAGGCTCACAGTTCGAGATATTCCATTCATCCGGGTACTGCGAAGATGTATCATGATCTTCGAGAGCTGTATTGGTGGAAAGGGATGAAGAGGGATGTTGCTGATTATGTATCTCGGTGTTTGAATTGCCAGCAGGTGAAGTATGAGCACCGGAGGCCAGCCGGGGTGACCTAGTCTATGCCCATTCCCGAGTGGAAGTGGGAGCAGATCACTATGGATTTCGTAGTTGGTTTGCCGCTGACCGTGGGTAAGCATGATTCGGTGTGGGTAGTAGTTGATCGACTGACGAAGTCGGCTCACTTCATTCCAGTGAGGACTACTTATACCTCGGAGCGTCTGGCTCGTATCTTCATTGAGCAGATTGTGAGATTGCATGGTGCTCCTGTTTCTATCATTTCTGACCGAGGTGCTCAGTTCACAGCTCAGTTTTGGAGATCTTTTCAGAGAGAGCTGGGTACTCGGGTCGATCTCAGCACTGCATTTCACCCGCAGACTGATGGCCAGTCTGAGCGGACCATTCAGATCCTCGAGGATATGTTGAGGGCGTGTGCTATTGATTTTGGAGGCCATTGGGATAGCCATTTGCCGCTAGCAGAGTTTGCGTATAATAATAGCTATCAGGCTTCTATCCAGATGGCTCCGTTTGAGGCATTGTATGGTCGGAGATGTCGCTCGCCTATCGGTTGGTTCGAGTCTGGTGAGGTCCAGGTGTTGGGGCCCGATTTGGTGCAGCAGACCTTAGATAAGGTCCGGGTTATTCAGGATCGACTCCTCACGGCTCAGAGCCGGCAGATATCGTATGCAGATCGGAGGCGGAGAGATCTTGAGTTCATGGTTGGGGACCGGGTATTCCTCAGAGTGTCGCCCATGAAGGGTGTTATGAGATTTGGGAAGAAAGGCAAGCTCAGTCCTAGGTTCATTGGGCCTTTTGAGATATTGGAGCGCGTTGGCGCCGTTGCTTATAGACTGGCTTTGCCTCCCTCTCTGTCTGTTCATCCGGTGTTCCATGTGTCCATGCTCCGGAAGTATGTTCACGATCTGTCTCATGTGATCGATATGGCTTCCGTGGAGGTAGATGGCGACTTAGCTTATTCGGAGGAGCCTATTGCTATTGTGGCTAGAGAGGTCCGTAAGATGAGATCGAAGGTGATCCCGCTTGTGAGAGTTCAGTGGGGGCATCACTCCATTGCCGAGGCCACTTGGGAGCTTGAGTCCGAGATGCGTGGGAGGCATCCGCGCTTGTTCGATGATTCAGGTATGAAATCCTTGTATTTTCTAAGCCTGAATTTGTATTTTTAAGTTTTATTGATTTCGGGTGGTACCGAGGGGTCCTCGAAATCCGTGCCAGCTCCGTGGCTAGTGTGTGGATCCTACCTTAGACTTAGGCTCGTCCGAGGACGACCGAGATTCTAAGTGGGGGGAGAATGTAACGACCCTCAAATAGTCGTTATGGGATCCGGGACCTCGATTTGCGTGTCGACAGTCCCAAAAGCTCCGTTAGGTCATTTATGACCCGTCTGTGAAATCTGAGTCGAAACGGAGTCCGTTTGATAGGTTTTCGAGAAAAGGATCTGTTTATGAAATTCCGGAAAGGAATTTGGGATTTCGATAGGTCGTTTTGAGTAAACGAACCCCGATGGAAAATCCGAGCGCACCGTTAGGTCCGTCTCGTCATTTATGATATGTAGCAACCTTCAAAATTGAAAACGGACCTCGTTTGATAGGACTTTTGATAAAGTCCCCGTTTCGGAAGTTTAAAAGAGTTAAAAGAGGTTTCCGAGCTCGATTTGAGCAAATGAGCTCCGATGAGAGATCCGAAAGTTCCGTTAGGTTCGTATAGTCATTTGTGATTTGTAGCAACTTTTGGAATTGGATTCCGAGGTCGTTTGGTTAAATTTTGCTATTTTGGCGAAAGTCGAAAATTGAACCTTTGCCGTGGGACCCACTTTTTGAGTTCTGGAGGTCCGAATTGAGTTCTGTCTTGACGAGCATGTCACCCAAGTATTTTATGGCTTGTGTGCAAAATTTGGGATCATTCCGAGCTTCGTAGGGTCCCGTTTTGCCCCTAAAACAGTAGAAAATCTGGTGCGACTTTTCTGTTCTGTTTTGGCGCAAACAGCCGGATAAAAGCTGATTTTTCGGCAAATCCGTAAGGAATAAGGAAAAACTTAAAACATGAAAGTTGTAGCCCTTTGAGTTGTGGTTCTAATGGCATCGGTTTTAGGTCATTTGGACATTCCTATCAAAAGTTATGATTCTTTCAACAGAAGCTGTCACAGAGGCAAAAACTGCTATAAAAAGGCCATTTCGAGCCATTTCGGTTCATAACTTATAAAAATCATTTGGTGAGCTCTTGAGGCGATTTTTGGGTATTTCTTGAAGACCCAATCATACTTACACTTAAGGTAAGCCCTTTCAATCCATCTTTATGTTGATTAACACAAGAATCAAAAGGTTGATTCTTGGAAATGGGTTAGAACCCTAGATTCTTAAGAATTGGAGAAAGACATCGAGCAAGGCTCGCATGTGGAATCTAAGTGTACTTTTGGACTCACGGGAGCGTGGGGAGTCCGAAAAAGTACATTTTGTAAATTTAGGGCTCGGCCCTACCCGGGGGCATTTTGGTAATTTTTACCCTAGGATGCCTATAGGCTTAAATAGCTATAATTGAGCACTCATATGTGCTATATCTTGTCTTAATAGACCTAGTGGAGAGTCCTTCGCGGACAAGGCGAGCGGGAAAGGAGATTCTTCCCGGCATTTGAGCCCGAATTTCGAGGTAAGTGAGACTTGACCTCTATTGTGCTTGTGGACTCTTCCTTCATGCTAGTATGCTTCATGTACGCATATATATACCTAACAATGGTTAGGATTAATGATGTGAATTACTTGCTATTATTGTTTGTTATAAATAGCGAGATTGTGACTCGACCGAGGTATGTGCCGGTCTAAACGCTACGTCGAGGTAGCTTAAATTTATATCGTAGTAACGCTTGCTACGCCATGCTTAGATAGCAAGAATTTGGGACATGGCCGAGGATGTTGCCGGCATGTCATGATAAATGTCTTGCCGAGGATTTTGCCGGCTTTTGTATGATATTGGTACTTGATTTGTTCACGTGCCGGGTTGGGTAGTGCTGTCTATACGTAACCTTGGGTTGGACGACATGGGAGTAGGAATTGTACCCCCAAACTGTGGTCGGGTTAACCTTTGCCTTACGTTCAGCTAGCATAACCAACCTGGGTTACGGTGACTGTGAAATATTATCGTTATTAATATTTCTGTTATTATTTCTGTTATTGTTATTAATGTCGTGGATATTAATACTGTTAGAGGGACACTTGACAGGGGGTGTGGTGTCGCCTATACTATGAGATGTGTCACACTTGACAGGGGGTGTGGTGTGGACACTTGATCTTTGAGATGTGACACACTTGACAGGGGGTGTGGTGTGGTCACTTGATTTATTGAGATACGACGCACTTGACAGGGGGTGTGGTGCGATCGTAGACAGATTTGAGATGAGCCAACGACTACGGGTCGTTGGTCTACTTATTCATGATTGTGATAGTGACTTCAGGTCACGGTATATGGTTGATACTTAGTAGTGGTGTTGCTAGTCCATCGTAGGTCTAGGTTAGTCGGCACGGGAGTAGAGATTGGACCTCTAAACCGCCGCTGAGTTGACCTATGCCTTACGTTGGATGGGCATAATCCTTGAGACTTCTGGTTACTACTTGTGTGTATGGAATGTGTTACATCTATTTGTGATTTCACTACTTTATTGTATGATTACTATAGTATGTTGTTGCTTATGATGCATGTAGCGACTTGTCCCGCAAGGGTACCTTAGCGGGCCTGTCGGTGATCTTACTGGGCTTCGGCTCATAACTTACTCTGCTACGTGCGCAGGTCCTTCATCCAGTCAGCAGCCCGGACGTTAGCGGTTCCCGAGGCTTCTGAGACTTTTGATTGAGGTGAGCTGACCACACAGACCGTGGTGGCATACCGCCGGAGTCACTTAGAGATAGGACTCAGATTTCTTTGATGTATATTCATACTTTATTGAGTCACTCTTAGAATGCTCCAATTCTTTTGTGGATATATTCTTTTGGACTTCACCCTTTTATATTTATATATCCATTTATGATCTTTTCGCATTATTGTTCTTTTCCGCATCTTGTTTCATTGGTTCGCCTAGGCAAATGTTGTTTAGGTGCCATCACGAGCCATTGGAAATTGGGTCGTGACAATACTTAACCAAAGCTATGGAAGAAATCAAAGAGGTTGCACGTGAAGCAAAGAGAGCCAAGCTGGAGAAGGAGCATGCTGCTTAGTCTAGTGTCATTGTCATTTCTTTTGAATTTTTATGTTTTCAAAAAGAGTCTTCATGTATTGAATTTCAAAGTTATTTTGGGGAAATTATGAGAACAATTGGCAACAAAATGCGTACTTATTTTCTTTCGCATCATGATAAACCTAGGAAGGCTAAACATCCTTGGCATGTCATAATCCATTAGTAAACATCGTCCAAACGTCGGAAAAGGGTCCACGACCTGAAAACGACAAATTTGCATCCCTGCATGGTTTGAAGAAATACTTGCGCTGAATATTATCGTTTGCCCGAGTGTGGCCAAAACAATAGGATTATTTTGATCATTTTATTTTTCTTTGTTTTCAGACTATGGTTGGAAGAGGTACAGTTTATTTCGACACTGTCTTCCAAACTCCTTATCTGATTAGGCTTTGGTGTGATGACTTGACTATGGCTAGTAGAGGGCGTGTCAGAAATATGTTGGCAGACTTGGTATCCCTCATGTGGTACACGGCAATACCGGGTCTGGTCGAAGCGGCTGCTCATTTCTGGGACTACAAAAGGGTGGTGTTTCACTTCAATGACAGATAATTGGTGCCAATGTTGGAAGAAATTGGGGGTTTAGAAGGGTTGACACCTGGGCCCGAAACCATGATTTACCCTCGAGAAGTGCAACATAAGGAATTTTTCGAGCTTCTGCAAGTTCCCTATGTTCCATACTATAAAGGTGTTCAAGACGCAAAGGTTACTCTGGAACTTCTATATTCAAGGTTTGGGGACTTGACTTTTCGGTATATTCTACAAGGGGCATCGGAGATCCAAGACTGGGAGTGGACCAAGTCTACGGCTTTTACTATTGCTTTTCTAGGGAGCGTGATTTCCCTGAAAAAGAAGGAAAGATCGACATAAGGATGAGATTGGTAGTTGAAAGCTTGCATAGAGGTGCCCACGGGCGCCAAGTGATTTTAGTTCCAATGATCAAGGGAGATATCTGCAGAGCCTTAACCAAGTGCAGAAAAGGAGTGAACTTTTTCGAAGGGTGCAACTTCCTGCTGCATATGTGGTTAAACGAGCATCTCCAGAAGGTCGAAATAAGCCCGTCCGCACCAATGACGCTAAGAACTGATGGCATCAATACACACAGTGCTCCATTGCAGTAGCTGCATCATGGACAAAACCTACCGGCACGCATGGGTGGTACACCAAGTTGGAGGAATTGTAAAATGTGCAATGTGTAAAAGAGGATTGTGCTTGTTTTACGGTCTTCGTGCAAGGTCAAGCTAATTTCTTGACACTGATTGGGTTCCGAGGGACTCACCAATATGTCCCTCTGAAAATCCTCTGGCAAGTTGGGTTGACACAACAGCTCCCTCAATTGACAAAAGGAAGGAGTTTTAATGCTGACATAAACGACATAGAACACCTAATGGTTGGTACGATACTGATATTATGGGAAAAGAGAGCAATCATGAAGTTTTGTCCTGGCCGAGACAATAGGGTGAATCCTTGCGCCGCATTGGCGTACCCTCAATGGCTCAGAGAAGATAGAGAGAAGTTTCGGTCAAAGACCACGTTAAAGAGGAAAGCTGAAGCTCCAAGCCTCGATGAAAAGTACAAAACGCTACGAGTCAAAATTGAACAAACAAGGAGAGAACTAAGAGCGACCCAAGAAAGGGAAATGAGAAGGAAATACAAGGGAAAGATCAAAGAAAATGAAGGCAAGTTTTTGATGAACAAGACACTGGCGACTAGACAGGTTGCAGGGAGTTTACAAGATCTCCTCAAGTGCTAGGTAGAGCATTTCAAAGTGGTGCCACTGGTAGAAAAAGAAGCGTTGGGAGGAGAAATTTGTGACTTCTTTATAACATCCTTGGGTGACATACGAGATGGGAAGGACCTCATGGATGCAATTTTCATCCCTCCGCCAGAGAACTTGGAAAAGGAACCGGAGGAGGAATATGAGGAAGAGGAGGAAGAAGAAGATGTCAAAGTCAATGTTTGATCAGAGCACCTCTTTGCTTGGCACGTAGTCGAGTCGTCTTTATTCGAGTTGTTTTCCCTTTCCCAGTCAAGTTGTTCTCTTTGTCTAATCGGGTCGTTGTCTTTTTCCTTTTGCAAGATTGGTGTTTGTAATAAAGCCAAGCAAATCAAATAAAATTTCTTTGTTTAGGGGTTTATAGACTTGTTTTGATTATTCACAAGCAAATGAAACGAAGTACTCGATACAAACATTACTTCAAATCATCGATAGGCCTACCTCTGGCACAAAAAGAGGCTCCCTTCATAATAGGACACGATCACACGATAATAACTTACACATTTAATTAGCTAGTGCTTTACTCACATCTGTCTCTGTTTGTTTTAAAAGTCATTTTACTCATAATCCCCGAAGGTTGGTTTGTGCATTCTGGTTGGACAACAGTATCGTTTGAGATCCAGATGATCAATTTCAACACCTCCCCTGCTACCTATTAGGACATGGACGAGATGAAATATCATGGTTGTGTTTGACAAAGTTGATGGAAACACTACCAACTCCATTATTGGAGGAACTCCGGAAAAACAGGGTTCGGTTGCATATGAGGAGTATGAAAAGCTAGAGCAAAGGTTGTTTGAGCTGGAGAATAGAGTCACCCCAGCCTATGCTGATGGAACTACTGGCGAAAACAAACCTACCCGCCCTCACGGCAAAGATCCGTTATTTCCCAAGAAAGACATCCCATACTTTACCTATGTCGCACCACCAAAAGCAACACAAAATAACCTCCTCACTCAATTCCCTACTTTCACTGTTGAAACTACATCTGTTTCCTCACCTACCAAAGATCATGATATGTATGCATGGACCGGGGAGGACGCAGACGGCACCAAAGAGAAAGTCAAATAGTTGGTAGAAAAGTTCAAGCAGTACTAGTAACCAAGGCGACTAGGGATCTGGCTTATGAAGACTTATGTCTCTATCCTAATCTGAAGTTGCCTGAGGGTTACAAGACAGCCAAGTTCAATCTGTTCGATGGCAGTGGTGACCCGGTGTCTCACTTATGTTCTTAATGCGACAAGCTGATAGGAGTTGGACACGATGAAAAGATCAGGATGCAGTTGTTCAACCGCAGTCTAATAGGTGATGCACTGTCATGGTATTCCAAACAGCAGTCGAAGAAGTGGACCAGTTGGGAAGAAATGGCTGGAGACTTTGTTGACAGCTTTGGGCACAACACTGATGCCATGCCTGATCGATTCTATTTAAAAAAGCTGAAGAAAAAGCCTACCAAAACTTTTAGGGAATTTGCCACAAGATTGAGAGCTAAAGCTGCAAAGGTCCCGCCACCTATGGATGATACGGAGATAGTGGCGACATTCATCCGCATACAAGACGACATGTACTTTGACAAGATGTTTAACATGCAAGATAAAAAGTTCGGAGACTTGATCAAGATTGGTGACATTGTTGAAGATGGGTTGAAAACTGGAAGGATTGTTATCATAGCTGCATTGCAGGCCGCCAACAAAGCTCTACAAACGGGTAGCATGGGAATAACTAAGAAAAAGAAAGACGATGTCTCTTTCGTCACTGCCTCCCTTGGCCATGCTCCTACCCACAACCACTACTACCAAATGTCGTACCACCCTACCCATACGCTTTACCGCCACCCACTTACCCAGTATATAACACGCAACCTCCCTTCCAAAACCCGCCTCCCTAACGGCCAACATACTCACCAAACCCAAACTATAGAAACACAAACACTTACTCACCAAGACCTCACCGGATAACAACCAAAAACCCAAAAGGAACTACACTCCTTTGGCTGAATTCTGAACTCAATTATTCGAAAGACTCAAGGCTGCAGGCCACATACAACCCATTCCGTTCAAGATGCCTGACAAGATGTCACCATATTTTAATCAATCTAAAACATGTGCTTATCATTTTGGGGACCATGCCATGACATCGAGAGGTGCTTTTCCTTAAAGGATAAGATACAAGATTTGATCGATCAAAAGGTAATACACTAAAAGGCACCGAATGTGCACAAAACCCCCTTACCTGATCATGGAGACCACAAGGTGAATTTGATTGAGCTGGATGCCGACAGTAATCTAGAGGGAACCATCATCAAGGCGAAAGAGATTGCACCAACCCTCGCCTCTGTCGCCCAAGTGGCTAAAACACCTGGTCCCATCGAAATGGAGATGGCTCCGAAGTTCTATGTGGACGTGGTCCCCCCCTATAATGACAAAGTAGTACCATGGGATTAAGAAGTACAAAGGAAGGAGAAAGGAAAGACAGTGGTAGTGACTATTGCAACACATGGAATGACGAGAAGTGGAAGGATCTATACTCCCGAGAATCTTGGTTGAGAGTCTATCAGAAGAGGGATCAATAAAGAAGAGTCTGAAGAGTTGTGGAAGAAGGTTCGAGCAAAAGAATACTCTATGGTTGAGCATTTGGGGAAAACTCTGGCACAAATTTCTATTTTGGCTCTACTTTTGAAATCAGAAATTAACCGGTACGCTTTGATGAAGGTGTTGGATGAAGCACATGTACCAGTAGACATCACTATCGAGAATTTGGCTAGCATGGCTGGGAAAGTCATGAAATCCAACTGAATTACTTTCCGTAAATATGAGCTGCCACCAGAAGAACTCGGACATAACAAGGCTTTGCATGTTACTATTAAGTGCAAATATTGGTTCGTAGGAAGAGTCTCGATTGACGGAGGATCCGATTTGAACATATGGTTGTTCATCACTTTGAAAATAATGGGAATTGACCAAGGTGAGATCAGAAAAAATGACATGAAGGTGAAGGCATTCGATGGTTCACAAAGAAGCACTATCGGAGAGATCGACCTAACCATCATGGTGGGGCATGTTGAGTTCACTACTGAATTCCATGTCATGGACATTTCAGCTTCATATGATTTGCTGCTAGGAAGACCTTGGATCCACATGGCTAGAGCGGTTCCCTCTACCCGGCATCAAACGATGAAATTCGAGTGGGACAACAAAGAGGTTGTGGTATTTAGGGAAGGAAGCAACTCTATCTACAATGAGAAAACCATACCAGCAATCAAGGTAAACACTCTGGATGGGTAAACTTTCTACACGGTGGAGGTGGGAGCAGTGCATGGTGGTAAAGGAAGGTATTACAAAAACCAAGACAAGAAGTGGAACCGCAATAGCCATGAAAAGGATGTTGACACAGTACCATGAGGGTATTTCACCTACTTCGCCCCTAAGCTTGTCAACATTCCCCAGGAAATTAGAAAAAGGAGGAATTTTTACAGTGCTTATTGGGATGGCCGAGGTAAAGGATATGAAGGAAAGGATCTAGTCTGGGAGCCTATGATGTCTAATTTGGTGTACATGCACATGAATTTCGTGAAACAATACCTTCCAAGACTGAGAAGCAGCTTGTTTACCCCTCCAATGCCCATCCTGACCGGGATGCATTTCTAGAGAAACAAAAGGAAGGCAAGTGTGGATACCTAAAAAACTCGAGCTTGAGCCCGAAGAAGTTGGGGAACCATATATACTCCCACAGCCTGCAAACTGGCCCGGAGATTGGGTGATAGGCATCATGTTGAAGCAAGGTTACGAATCAGGAAAAGGTTTGGGTAAGAATTTAGGTGGCATAACAGAGCCTATTCAAATCATGATGAAGTATGATGAGGATAAATCTGGCATTGGATACTTCATGAGTTACAAAGAGCACATGGAAGAAGCGTCCTTGGATTTTAAGTACTACAAAAAATTTGTCAAATCTCTACTGCATGTTTTCGTTTCGTCTGGTTTCTTGGACTGTCGCAAGGGGGAGGCATTTGCAACATGAGAGGATGAACCAAAGGCCATTGACACTGAAGGAGATTCGCTGGATGGCATGCGGAAGCTGTTCTTATCTGAAGAAGATTGTTGTGTGATCGTGGAAGAGCATGTTGAACCTCCTGGTCTTACAAAAGTTGAATCTGGAGCTGCACTAAACAATTGAACCAGCATCTTGGCCCGAGCGTATCGCGGACATTGGTAGAGCTAGGGGGGATTGATTTTCTTTTTCATGCTTTCGGAAAAAAAACCCGACCTTGAGTTGTGGGAATTGAATTTTCCTTTTTTCTTTAGTTGTCATGTTTCCCTAGAAACATTATTTTGAAAGGATTCATAAATAAAAACACTGCTCTTTTCTCTTTTATTTTTGTTAACCTTTTAATTACCATTATTTTATTTTTTAGCATTCAAATTAATAATTCCATTGAATCTGCAACTGCAACGTGTAACGAAACAACTGAGTTTAAGGAATCTGATCTTGATTATGATGAGGCAACACAGGAAGAAATCGAGAGATTTGAAAATAAGCCTAAACCGAATTTAGAAGAGACAAAAGTGGTAAATCTGGGTAACGACAAAACAGTGAAAGAAATGAGAATTAATGTGCATCTCCTTCCAGAAGTCAGAGAGCAATACATGGAATTCATTAAGGAGTATGAGGACGTATTTGCATGTTCATACGATGACATGACCGACATAAGCATGGATGTTGTGGCACAAAAATTGCCCATTAATCCAGACTTTCTGCCAGTCAAGCAAAAGGCTCGGACCTTCAAATCGTCGGCTTAGTGAAGATTGGAGAAAAGGTGGCCAAACAGCTCAATGCAGGGATCTTAAAAGGCGGAATAGGTTCTTTACCCCCCGAACTTGTCCCAGATTACCATTTTCCTATCTAAACTTTACGGGCATCCATTTTCCCCCCTTAACAACTTTCAAGTGATACTATATCCCTCCTCAATGCCTCTTGACCAGTTGCATAGTGGAGAGTGTATTACACTCGCGCCAACTCAACAACTTGTGGCAGCCACATAAAAATATTGTCAAATAAAATAAATAAAAAATTGCCATGTCATCCAAAGTCTTCTTCTTCCCTCACCACCACCAAACCCTCCACAACACCACCACACCCACCACAAAATAATACTTTTCACCACCATTAAAATTAAAAATATAGAAGAAAAAACCATTGTGAATTGCATCTCCGCAGCCAAATTCGCCACCACCACCATCAATTTTATTACCTACCACTACACCCGCCATCCAACCACCACTATACCACTATCCGCCACCATATCCATATATTCACCATTATTGATCATAAAGTACCTACCACCAAACTAAGAAAAATCACAATTAAACCCAATTATCAAAATTTCACCACCATTTTATCCTTGTTTTCCACCACCAATCATAAAAATTCCCACTACTAAACCACCGAAATCACAACCCCAAAAAACCACCAAAATCACAAACAAAACCATCTATCAATAATTTCACAAACGACTATTAAGAATAAAGAACAAATAATGAGTCTCCTAGAAAATTGAAGATTTAAAATTTCCACAAGATCGGGTAGCAATTGTATAATTTCGGGAGAAATTCCACACATTGTTTTGAATAAGAATGTTGGGTGAAACAAGGAGGTGTTGCTGTGATTAAGAAATTAAGAATATGAAAGAGGGGTTGGGGGTGAAGAAGGAATCTGTGAAAAAATAAGGGGAAGAGAGAAGAAGACCTGGGGGAGGGGGGTAGGAAGGGTAGGTCATATTTTTCAGTCTCACACGCTTTTATTTATTTATTTATTTAATTTTTTGCCACGTCAGCCTTTAGAGTTGAATTAGTATCACTTGAAAGTTGTTAAGGGGGGAAAATGGATGCCCGTAAAGATTAGGTATGAAAATGGTAATCTGGGACAAGTTCAGGGGGTAAAGTACCTATTCCGCCGATCTTAACAACAGTCATATACCCGATTGGGTGAGCCATCATCGTCCCAGTATCAAAGAAAGATGAGAAAATAAGAGTATTGTGTAGACTATTGGGACTTGAACAAAGCAAGCCCAAAAGATGACTTTTCTTTACCGAATATACACATCTTGATTGAAAATTCTGCAAAGCATGAGCTACAATATGTCGTATATTGCTTTGCAGGCTATCATTAAGTGCTCATGGATGAGGAGGATGCGGAAAAGACAGCTTTCACTACTTCTTGGGGAAGTTACTGCTACAAAATAATGTCGTTTGGTCTAAAGAATTCTGGGGCTACTTACATAAGGGCGATGACTACTATGTTCCATGATTTGATGCACAAAAAGATCGAGGTATATGTGGATGACGTGATTATCAAGTCAAGAAGAAGCTCAGAGCATCTGGATAATTTGGGCAAGTTCTTCAATCGCTTGCGTAGATACAATCTAAAGCTGAACCTGGCAAAGTGTGCTTTCGGTGTTCCAACAGGAAAGGTTTTGGGTTTCATAGTCAGCAGAAGAGGCATTGAGTTAGATCCAGCTAAGATCAAAGCCATCAGAGAATTGCCACCGCCAAAGAGTAAGAAAGAGGTCATGAGTTTCTTGGGACGACTCAACTACATCAGTCAATTCATAGCTCAATCCACCGTCATTTGTGAGCCAATCATCAAATTACTAAAGAAAGATGCCGCAATTGAGTGGACAGAAGATTTCCAGAAAGCATTCGATAGGATAAAGGAGTATCTGTCTTTCCCGCCTGTGTTGGTTCCACCCGAACCCCAGCGAACTTTGATATTGTACCTGTCTGTGGTAGATTCAGCATTTTAATGTGTAGTGGGACAGCATGAATCAACAGGAAGGAAAGGGCAGGCAATATATTATTTGAGAAAGAAGTTCACTCCTTACGAGGCTAAGTACACATTGCTGGAACGCACCTACTGTGCATTGACTTGGGTAGCACAAAAACTGAGACACTACCTGACATCATATGTAACCTTGTTGATATCAAGAATGAATCCTCTCAAGTATATCTTCCAGAAGCCGATGCCCATCGAAAAATTGGCCAAATGGCAAATGCTACTCAGTGAATTTGACATCACCTTTGTCGCTCAGAAAGAAATAAGAGCCCAGCCCTAGCAGATCACATGGTCGAGAATCCCGCAGATGATGATTATGAGCCTTTGCACACTTACTTTCCTGACGAGGAGGTCATGTTCGTTGGAGAAGAGATTGCAGAAGAGTATGATGGTTGGATATTATTCTTTGATGGAGTGGTGAACTTAAAAGGAGCCGGCATTGGAGCAGTATTGATTTTCGAGATAGGCCAACATTATCCTGTCACGGCCAAACTCAAGTTTCCTTGCACCAATAAAATGGCAGAATATGAGGTTTGGATCTTGGGACTTAGAATGACAGTAGACATGAATATACAAAAATAGTTGGCGATTTTCGATTCCGAGCTATTAATCTATCAGGTTCGAGGTGAATGGACAACAAAGAATTCCAAGATATTGTCATGCCTAGAGTGTATAAAAGAATTGAAGCAGAGGTTCACAGAGATAAAATTTGGGCATGTGCCTAGACTACATAATGAGTTCGTATACGGCTTGGTTACCATATCCTCCATGATCCAGCATCTCGATAAAAACTACATTGATGTAGTGCCTATACTAGTGAAAGAACAACCAGCATATTATTTTCATGTAGAAGAAGAGTTGGACGGAAAGCCATAGTTCCACGATATTAAGAATTTTCTCAAGGACAACATTTATCCGGAAAATGCTACAAGCCTTCAAAAGAAGACGTTGAGGAGATTGGCGAATGGTTTCTTCTTGAACAGTGAAGTCCTATACAAAAGAACGCCTGATTTGGGTCTGCTAAGATGAGTAGATGCAAAGGAAGCCGCAAGATTGCTGGAAGAACTGCATACTGGGACGTGCGGAACACACATGAATGGTTTTATGCTCGCAAAAAAGATCTTAAGAGCAGGCTATTTCCGGATGATAATGGAGCATGATTGCATAAAGCACGCAAAGAGATGTCATTAATGCCAAGTCCACGGAGACATGATTCGCGTACCTCCGAGCGAGCTGAATATTATGGGATCACCCTGGCCTTTCGCTGCCTGGGGAATAGATGTTATAGGACCAGTTGAACCTGCTGCATCAAATGGGCATCAGTTCATATTGATAGCTATTGACTACTTTACCAAATGGGTGGAAGCCGCATCATACAAGTCAGTAATGAAGAAAGTGGTAGCAGATTTTGTCCGTGATAAAATGATCTGTCGATTCGGCATTTTCGAGTCAATCATCACTGACAATGGGTCCAATCTCAATAGTGACTTGATGAAAGCAACCTGTCACACTTTCAAGATCAAACACCATAATTCTACTGCATATAGACCTTAGATGAATGGAGCAGTTGAGGCAGCCAACAAGAATATCAAGAAAATACTACGCAAGATGGTTGACCATTCGAAGAAATGGCATGAGAGTCTACCATATGCACTGTTAGGGTACCGCACCCTTGTAAGGACATCAACATGAGCCATTTCCTACCTGTTAGTCTATGGCATTAAAGCAGTAATACCGGCAGAGGTCGAGATACATTCTCTAAGAATCATTCAAGAAGCAGAATTGAAAGATGCCGAGTGGATTAAAGGAAGAATGGAGCATCTAGCACTCATTGATGGAAAAAGAATGAATGCAATATATCACGGGCAGTTATATTAGAAGAGAATGGAAAAGGCATTTAACAAGAAAGTCGGGGTAAGGCCATTCGAACCGGGGCAACTGGTGCTAAAGATGATATTCCCTAATCAAGAAGAGGCAAAATGAAAGTTCGCACCGAATTGGCAAGGGCCATTCATGGTTCATCGAGTCCTGACCAGATGAGCCTTGGTATTAGCAGAAATAGATAGAGAAATTTGGCCAAGACCAATCAATGCAGACACTTTTAAAAGATACTATGCTTGAAAACCTGCACTAGCTAGTAGCTTTTCTGTTTATGCAGTGTTTCATGTAATCTAGAACTACCTTACGACCTGATTCCCCAAGTTGGGATACGTAGGCAACCTACCCCAAGGTTTGGTTGCATCAATACAAAAACTTTATTTTCCCCACAAAGTAGACGCTGGGACAGAAATTTTGAGGAACTCTCGAAAATTCGAAAAGGACAGACAAGAAATCAACACTGGGCAGAAATTTTTGAGATCCCCCTCAAAAATTTCAAGAGAAGGCAAGGTGCAAAAGACGGGGGCAAAATTTGAGGTCACCAAGGGAAGGTTCTAGCATGGTCCGAAAAACAACGGTTGGAATATTGTAGCCGTATTACACAATGGACTCTACTATTCAATGGAATAAAACACATTTTTCTTACAAATCTTTTTCATGTATTTGGTTTATTTTCTTTTATTTCTTTATATATATCCCCCATTAGCTCGATCAGGTTCCTAGCATTCGCAAAAGACACTACAAGAAGGAAGCATGGAGCAAATGAAGAATGCACAAATCAAACCTCCCCTTGCAACTTACAAATTTTTCTTTGAGCGCAGGCACTATAAAAGCAGAGGGTACACAGCCCGACGCGACAGAAAAACATCTCACGACGAGAGATAGTAGCAGTAGGTTCTCTTTACGAGGAGTCACTAGATGTAGGTCCTCTTTACGAGGAGGCAGTAGCAGTAGGTTCTCTTTACGAGGAGGCAGTAGCAGTTCGTTCTCTTTACGAGGAGGCAATAGCAGTATGTTCTCTTTATAAGGAGGCAGTAGCAGTTCTTGGCAAGCAGTAGGTTCTCTTTACGAGGAAGTAGTAGTAGCTCCTGGCAAGCAGTAGCTTCTCTTTACGAGGAGGTAGTAGCAATTCTTGGCAAGCAGTAGGTTCTCTTTACAAAGATGCAGTAGCAGCTCCCGACAAGCATAGGTCTCTTTATGAGAAGCATTGGCAAGACGATCCAACGACATGAAAGTCTATTTTACATTTATAAATATTATTTAAAGGAGCTCACTTTTATTGCAGGAAACAATCTGGCATTGCATCAGCATCACAAACTATCATTTTGCACAAACACCCACATTTTCTAAATGCACCTTCCAAGAGTCATAACAAAATTGGCCGCTCTGTCATCATTTTTGCTTGAAGACTCTTTCATCATCCCCAGGCAAAGAGGGGCAGCTGTTGACACCCAATTTTGTCCCTCCTGTTTTAATAAGAATTTTCAGACAAAATTGCACCAATTACCATACAATTTACCCTATCATTTCGTTTCAACTTCTGTTCAAAATCATTATTTCACACAAGCACGCCAATTAGGACATTTTTAAAGATACCCCCCACAAGCTACGCCTATTTATAAAATTCGCTTGTTTAATTACGGATTTTTGCAAATTATCCCGTATTTTCTAAATTTAGTCAAATTTTTTTAAAAGCATTTCTTGCTATATTTTAAATCACTAATAATATTTTTCTAATATCCTATTAATTATTTTTGGCATTCTCCAAATTAATTTTGTATTTTATACGCATTTTATATATATTTTTATGCATTTATACGTATTTTATACATATTTTACACATGTTTTATACAATTTATACACACTTTACACCTAAGCACTCAACATCCCACCACCTATACACATCAGCTCCACGTCACGCCTACATGGCCTCATCTCGATCCTCCAAGTGTCTGATCCAACGGTCAGGAACTCACCTCCCATTTTTAATTACACATCAGCCCCCAAACTATAACCCTATCCCTTCATTTCCCCCACAAAATCCCTGTCGCCCTATCCCTTGCTCTCTCACCAAAACCCTAGCTCGCCACTGTCCATGGTCATTTTCGACCACCTCCGGCCACCTACCACTATATGAAATACACTTTTCTCACTCTCCTCATCGTCCGCAACAAAACTCCTATAACAATTTCCCCTAATGACGAGGTCAAAAAACCCGACCATTCGTTGACCCTATCACTGTAGCTGGAAAACCAAGACATCGGTTGAGATACATTAACATGAGGACTCTCGTACATTTTAGATGGAAGAACTAAGCTTGAAAATGGAAAATCCCTGACTGAAACATGTTGAAACGGGTAATCCTTTTCATTTTATTATTCTTGAAACACTATGTGATGCCTATATTTGATTAAATTAATTTTACTAGTTAATTATGCATTCACATGCTTAGTTGATTAATTGTTACATGTAAATTAAATAGAACAAAGTCTATGTGATCATTGGTTCTTGTTTCAACTCAGTGTCAAATTGAACATTGTTTCGAACCTTTTGAGTGCCTGAATTTGATACATCTGTGGCTTGTGCCCTTTATGATCTTTGTTAGTTTTAGTCCCTAGAATCCATGTCAGTTAAAGGATTAATAATGATTACTCTATATACTTTGCAATGCATATAGTCACTCATTCTGTTAAAATACACAATTTCTATGTGATCATGATTTGCTTATGTTGAAACCTGAATGGTAATTTGATTTTGCACGGCTAGTGGAAGATCAATTTGTTATTAGTTTTGATTGATACTTGAATGGATAACTGTTTTAGTGATTGGTAGGGTATCAATTTAGGATTGATTGGAATATGTTAAGACAATTAAGGAATTCTAGATCCCAAATTAGGATAGGGTACTGATTTTTGAACCTAGACTCTATTACAAGTAAGGAGTAAGAATATATTTGCCCAAAATCCTGTTTTGTGTGAATGACCCTAATTTAGGACCCTTGATTGGACTATATTTGGAAAGTATGCCAAGGAATCCTTGTTAATTCTGGAACAATATTACCTTGCCTGGTTTACATTCACCCGTTTGAATTTAAGCCCCTACCCCTGAACCTATATAAAGGCTGCCCATTCTACTCCTAAACACACACACGGCTGAAAACACTTTCTCTTCTTCTCTTAATCACTCTATAAATTAACTTTCACTGTTCTCTTTTGGTTTTACTACTGAAAAGAGAAGCCTTGATACAATCTGTGAGGGCTTTTAGTTTGTTGCACTCTCACTACTGTTATTCTGTTTGCCTGTTCAAAGCAGTTATCAAAGGTAGTCAATCTCTCTCTATTCTCTATAGACATGTGAAGAATGATCCATGATCCTATGAATGTATGCTATATGTCTAGGCCTCTCTTTGGCCATTAACAGTATTTGCAGTTTCTTTTTTGGGATAGTCCTAGGGACTATACCCTGATTTATATTGCAGGGGTGGAAGGTTCTGTGGAAAAGGGCATTAAAGGCCTTGTGTTGTTAACAGGTTTTGTCTAGGGGAATGAATTTCAATGGCTTATATGTTAGCCAAAGTAGGGCATAAGCCAGTGGGCTTATACCGTGCATTAGTATGTTTTGTTGTTGTTTCTGTTACGACATAGACTCTCCCTATTTGCTTATGGATTTGTTTGGATCTCTGCCTGTATTTATATGTATTTGGCAGTTATACCTCGGCTACAAAGAAGCCTTCCTCTAACCTTCAGATTTTGTGTGTGCTTACATCATCTTCTCTTAAAATAGTAATCTTGCATGAAAAGTTAATTGAAAAATAGTTTAAAGTTCGTGACAACATGTTTTAGAAAGTATTCCAGTTTAACATAATATCACAGTGTTTTATTGTTAAAATTTTTGTATGAAATCTAGAAATTCTGATAACAGGGGCCATTTGTGCAATGACTAATTAAACTGAACCTCTTTCTGCAAATAATGAACTGCCCCTTTTCGTTTTTATCCAGGCCCAACCCTTACTTTTAAAAATTAACCTGTTTATGTGTCAAAACTGATTTTCTTTAAGTTTTCATCTTCTATACACTAATCTAAATATCTAATAGTGAATAGGGGTGTATAAGCTTATGGGGTTGATTATATAATATATATATATATATTATATATATTATTGGAAATCTCAACTACATCGCCTAACTTGTTGTTGCATGCCTATATTTATGTATATATTATATATAGGTGGAAAATCCTTATTTTTGTATGTGTTTCGTATCCCCGCTTTCAAAAATAGCCTATTCCTATGTATATACATATATATTTTCAAAGCTCAACCCCAAAAACCAAAAAAAAAAAAAAAAACCATTAGGGCTAGTGTTTGACAATTAATGTCAAAGCACCCCGACCCAAAATGGCTAACATTTCCTCAACATATTAACCAAGTTAGTTTTTGTGTTATTTGAAAATTTTCTTTCAAAACAACCTATTTTTGCGGCTGGTCCAAATATTAAATTTGTACAAATAAACCGTCTATGAATACTTCTTGCAAATTTAGCCCTACCAAATTGAGATATGCAACTGGTGATCAAATGTGCGATTAGGCAATGGGTTTAGGCCGTAATTGCAAACTTGAGAATGACCTATATCTGTTAAATGTATATCACCGCTTATTTTGTATAAATATCCCTTTTTGCTTGCTTAACCTTGACCTCTTAGCATTTAATTTAGAAAGTTGATCTTAGATTTGAAATTGCACCTTAGACCCGAAATTATTCAACTCTTGCCTTGTTACCTTTTAAATTCAATATTTCAAAATTAAAATTCGGGCGTGATCTACCTTTCGTGGGACTCGAAAAGTACCTAACACCTTCTTCCCGAGTCACTAGGACTTCTTACCTAGAATCTTTATAAGTACGACTCCCGAAGTTAAATCAAGACCCTTAGACATTTTAGGTGACCTAATACACCTTTGACAACTTATTAGGTGGCGACTCCAAAACCGACTCAACCATGTCACCTAGTCAAACCCGAACCTTGGCTCAATCCGAGTTAGAAAAAAGGGGGTGCGACAGTCCCCCGAGAGAGGAATAGAAATCCCCCCTTGATGCTTAAGATTTTTTTTGGCATCTATGTACTGAATAATTTCTCGTGTTTTACGGGTGTTATATAATGATTTTGGGCCCATTTTGAGGCCTTTAAGTTGAATTACTTGTTAATTTGTTAGTGACGATTTTAATTTTCACCATAAACAATTAAGTAACGCCCTTGCTAAATGGAGCCCTTATGAGCGTGTGCACTTAAAGGTTAAACAACTTTCGAACGTCCTGTATATTCTAATGTCTAGAATGTTTGTCAGTGAGCCTGCTTTGAAAATTACGTCCATTATGTGCGCCATTGTTTTGCGGCTTGCATTGCGTCCATGATAGACGACTGTTTTGCGCCCACAACAGGACAACTTTAGCCCATGTAGAAACGGTGAATTTTTGTGCTCCGATACAGAATGTCTTTACTTGTTTAGTCGAGTATTTTAATACATTCTAGCACTACGGGGGCAGGCGTCTCCACCGACATGTGCTGCAAATTTGTTGAATTGACGAGTTCAACTTATGAATAATGTCTGGTGACTGAGTTAGACGTGGTCTAGCTCCAAGCGAGTAGTTTACCCTACTTTCGTCACGAAAAGTGAGTGTATTACTTCAACTTGAGTTTGGCCGGTCTATGAATATTTGGATCGTAGATGGATCTGAATTGTAGTAATAAAACTGACTAAGTAAGATAGTAGTTTTATTGATAAGTAGGGGCGCATGGCCGGAACTGTTGTGGGTGAAAACTCGTAACATAACTGACGAGTATGTAAATACTACGATCCTAGTTTAAAGAAACTAGAAACTAAATAAAATTAAATGCTTAAAAGAAATATACTTCCAAATGCCATACTCATTCTTCCCCGAAGACACGTCAATTAACTGAACAATCGGAATCATAATCTTGGTTGATTGAGGTTTCAGGGTCTTCATCGATTTCAGGGAAGCCAACCTTCAGTGCCTCTTCAGAATCAGATGCTCCTCGGACTACTGCGGTGTAGTACTCCCTTGCTGCCTCCTGATCTCCATTGATCTCCTTTATTCCCCACTTGATGGGGTATTTGAGTTTTTGATACCAGGTAGAGGGCACTGCTTTAACCTGGTGAATCCATGGTCGTCCTATGATTGCATTGTACGGTACGCTTCATTTTATAACCTGAAAAAGAAGAAACATAATCCAATCTCGGAATGTGTGTAGCGAGGCTGATTTCCCCGGCTGACTTCTCATATGAGTTGTTAAAGCCCGCCAGCATGTAAACACTCTGAACCATTTTGTCTTCAACTCCCATCGCCTGTAGAGTGTCCTATTTAATAAGGTCCACACTGCTGCCAGCGTCCACTAGGATGCGTTTGACGTCCGTATCCTCTATCCAGAGCGTTATAACCAAAGCATCGTAGTGAGGAGTGTTGCAACTAGTGCTATTCTCGTCACTGAATAAAATCATCTCTTTTCGGGTGTGGTCCTCATCGGGCACTGCCTTATCATCTCTTTTCGGGTGTGGTCCTCATCGGGCACTGCCTTACCATCTTTCGAGCCAAACCTTTTCACCAGAGCAGATTGGATTTCTTCCTCTGAGATTTCATTGCTTTAGACGGCTGTGTAATAGGCAGTAATATGCTCGTCCGGATCCGTTGTTCCCTTGTACTTCAAGTTATCCGGCAGGCAGAAGTACTTTGGTACGCGGATCGGTGCAACGCTTGCTTTGTGTGCATGCTTATAAAACTTTTGTTCATCTACAGTGGTAACCCGGGGTTGTGCACCCGGTACGTTACCGATCCGGTCGTGGATGAACTTCATCTCCTTTAGGATGTCCTGAATGACAGGTGTTCCTTTGAGGTCTTGATTATTGACTATCGTTGAACCTCCAGAAGTAGCGTCCATGTTGAGTCTATGATTAGGAGCGGACTCTGGAGTATCGTTCGTGGGCGCTGCTCCTCACGGGGATGCTGGCCTCTGAGACGATAAAACGAACATTGTTCCTAACTTTTGAGATATGCCCTCGACCATGTTGACCGAGTTCTAATCTACCTGTTCTGACAGGGTTGCGAGGAGATTAAAAAGGAAACCTCTGAGATCAGAATTACCTTCGCGTAAGTGATCGCCTTCACCGTACAGACTCGACCATGGACTGGCTCCTTGGCGAGATCCTTTAGCTGCATGCTGGGATCGCCAGGTCCTGTACAGATTCGTCTACTGTGTCGGCAGTGTTCTTTGGGGTGTTACTATCTGACATGACTACACCTTTTCCTCGTAGAATACCTACAATTGCTTGGGCCCCACAGTGGGCGCTAAACTGTTTATGCCTAAAATCGGACGTCTAGGTTAAACACTTAAATTTATGAATGGATCACAAGTTATATAGTAAAATACGACGAAAAAGTAAGTAAATAGAGAAAAAAATAATAGACAAGAAAGTAAAGAGTTTTTATTCCTTGAGAATAGCGGGATTCAGTGGTGAATCGCTTGATGATACAATACAATGTAAGAAGGAATATTTGTAGTAGTGATTATCCAATCCTAATTATGGTAAAATACAAAAACTAATGAGGCTCATGGGCCTATAAACTCAAGGCGGTGGTATACACGAAACCCTAACTAGGAGATTGTAACCCTAAGGCAGGATGTATGCCTTACGTCCTACGCCCGTACCGCCTGAACAGTCGTAACTCGTAGAACATGCGTGTATCCTTTGTGCCCGGTGACTTGCAGGAGAAGTCTAGTCTCGCCAGCTGGATTCATTTCCCATTAATTAGGTGGCGTATTTTTATCCACACACTTATCATATAGACTTTGTTTATACCAAAGATTGTAGTTTTTATATTAATTGCAATTGTAGGACTACTATTTACACCATTACTCAACGGGTGCATAGAATATGTAGATAGGATTTAAGTCTTATATTTGTGATGTAGAGAATTTCCTGTTGTTAATGTAATTTGACTTGTTTTACTCATAATTTACTGTTTATTCAGTGTTAGAGATTAATGCTAGTTAAATAGAGGACTTACCAGTTTTTACCTGGCATAATTGTGATTTTTTTTATATCATCAGTACATAAAATTAAAGTCTTAAACTCACATAAAAAAGCCTTGTTAAAATGCAATGTTGGCAAACCATAGTATATGAAGGAGACTAGAAATAAAAACTCTGGTTAGTTTATCAAATTTATTTGTTCGACTCTTTTCAGTTGAGATATTAATTGATAGAATCTCCTGAGTATTGAAACAGATTGTAGCAATCTGATGCCATTATGATTCTTTTCGTCTTTTTACAGTAAAGATTAAGATGATAAAATCGTAGATAAGAATGTAATGAATGCTATCAATTACAAAAATAAGATAACTGTAATTTTTGGTCTTTGTGGGAGTGATGTTGTTGACGTTAATATGAAGACTTGTTATGTTTTTTTTTTTCTCCCAAAAATGAAAAGGTAAAAATTTGATAAAGAGTGTATCTGAGAACTATAATTTTGAGATTTTAGCTTGTAGGGTCTTAAACTCAAATTATCCTGTACTGTCATAAATTTCAGGAGTACTCTTCGTCGAGTGGTAAAATTTTAACATGTAAAATTCAAGTTAGATCAATAATATAATTAATAGAATAAAGTAAAAATAGAAGAGAAGTAATATGATTTGACATATATTGTACAAATATGATTTGACATATATTGTACATTCGACACAACTGTACAATGTGTATGTATCTGCACTGAATGCCATACAAAGTTCTAACTTAGGACGTCTCTGATTCATCAATTTTAAAAGTTCATTGGTTAATCTATCTGAAAGCATCATGATCTTGCATAATTTAACTATTCATTGTACTACCTCTTGATTTAAATTGTCTTTTTTTCAACACGTTCACTAAAAAGAAGGTGCTTCGGACGGACTGAGATTCTTCAACTTCTTAATTTTATATCTTAATTTAGAGTCTAATTAAAAAACCTCCTAATATGGAGCATTTTACTTATTATTATGGGGTATTATGGGCTGCGTCAACCTGAACTAATCAACTAATACTCTAGTAAATTTATCAAGCTGCAGTAATAAATAGAAGAAGAACGCTAGCAAATAATAGACCATGCAAGGAAATAAGCCAGCTAGCTTCAGATACCTTGCGAATGTGGCTCCAATTAGTGCTCTCTAAGTTACCCGTCCGACTTAAGCAATGTCAAATATTTAGACAATCCCACTAACTTTAGCTCGCTCTTAGCCTGGAAGCCCAAAACTCATACTAATAAACATCAACCATATGTTAAAATATACGTCGTCAATGAACACCCCAATAAACATAGTAGTATAGTAGTATAGTATTTTTTTAACATTTTATATCGAAGTCAACTTCCCTTACTTGTCTTGTTCTTCCCTCTCTACTAATTTTTCTCCTTTTTTTTCTGAATTTAAATACTATAGTATACTATAATTAAACAATCGTTAGAGTCGCTTCTTATTCTCTATTCAAATTCGAACTTTAGCAATTTATTCTTTTTTTTCGAAAGCGGAGAATCCTTAATGATAATCAGCTTTAGATTCTGTCAATATGATTTCATTGATGAGGATTTTCCTCTTTTGCACTTGCTTAATTATTATGAACCGAAAAATGGTCGTCGCGCAACAGTATAAATACGATACTCATCTGTACCGCAGAAACATAAAAAGAAAAAGAACAGAAAGTCGTTCTAAGACGACAACTCAAAATGGGAAATGGGATAGGAAAATTGAAGCATTGTTTCGCCGGGGACATTGGAGAAATATCCAAGCGATACCACAATAACACTATCATGAACCACTCTGATCATCTCGTGGATGATGGTTTAGGCCATTCTTTTTGCTACATTCGCCAAGAACAATCTTTCTTTGATGACTCTACCACCAATTCCACCTCCACTAACAGCAACCCAATAACTGCATTTCGCCTCATCTCTGGTGCTTCCATTTCGGCCAACACTTCTACTCCACTTTCTACTGCCGTTCTTGATTATTACCCTTTCAATGTAGCGTCTTCAACTTTTGAAAGCTCGCGTTCATTTTCCTATGTTCCTCTTCAGCCCATTCCCCGAGGATCAATAGCCTCTATTCGGTCAGGCCTAAATCCCCGAGCTTCTCTCTCTGGCTCGGGCATGACCAAAAGGGGAATTATCTCTGGCCCATTAGAGAGGAACTTCACACCCCTCTCTTTGGATATGCATAGTGATCAGCTCCAAAGGTACAAACCAAAATCTAACAAATGCAATTTTGTTAGAAGTTTAAAGAATATTTTTTCAATGAGAGGTCAAGTAATCTTGGCTGATGATGCTGAGGGCAGTGTGCAGTGGGCACAGGGGAAAGCAGGGGAAGACAGGGTACATATCATGGTTTCTGAAGAACATGAGTTTGTTTTTGTTGGGATTTATGATGGATTTAATGGGCCTGATGCTACTGAATTTCTGTTGAACAATCTTTATTCAAATGTCTTCAAGGATCTCAAGGAATTTCTATGTAATAACAAGTTAGATATTTCTGAGAATAAAGAAATTGATGAGAACTTGAAAAATATGGGAACAAATGGAGTTTTGGGCATTGATCATTTCGATGTCTTGAAGGCGTTATCAGAGGCGTTAAGGAAAACTGAGGCGTCGTATTTGGAAATGGCTGATATGATGATAAATGAGAATCCAGAATTGGCTTTAATGGGATCTTGTGTTCTAGTAATGTTGTTGACTGGTAAGGATATTTACTTGATGAATGTCGGAGATAGCAGAGCAGTTTTAGCTCAAGACCCTGAATCCGATCGTAGCACGTTGGAGAGGTTAAAAGAGAGTTTAAATAGCTTTGGTCGCAACCATACTCTTACTTCTTGTCAACTAACCATGGATCACAGTACATCTGTTAAAGAAGTAAACATTTTAGCCTTTGTAAAGATGTCAATGTATCAAGATTCCTATAATCCTTGTTCAATGTACTAATTCTTAGGCTTGTTTTATAAATTTTGCAGGAAATTCTCCGGATTAAAAGTGAGCATCCTGATGATGCTTCTGTCATTAAAAATGGTAGAGTGAAGGGTTCCTTGAAGGTTACTCGAGCTTTCGGGGCAGGTTATCTGAAAGAGGTAATTTTTTCTCTTAATCTTACTCATTTTGTATCTGATCTAATAACAATAGTTGGAATGTTAATATTTTTTTAGCTTGTTACGGTTTTGCAAATTCTTTTATTTTGACTTTGTGTCATTCTACAGCCTAAATGGAACAATGCACTTCTAGGGGTCTTTAAAATTGACTATATTGGGAATTCCCCTTACATCAATTGTTTACCATCACTTTACCACCATAAGCTTGGTCCTAGAGACAGATTTTTGATCTTATCATCTGATGGACTTTACCAATACTTTACAAATGAAGAAGCAGTCTCTGAAGTTGAGTCTTTTATGTCTATATTC
This sequence comes from Petunia secreta, assembly GCA_029990175.1. NCBI lineage: Eukaryota > Viridiplantae > Streptophyta > Magnoliopsida > Solanales > Solanaceae > Petunia > Petunia secreta. The sequence goes on along the minus strand of JARKIP010000038.1, from coordinate 18,071,897 downwards.
CCTGAGGGAGATCCTTCTAAGCATCTTGTTGAAGAAGTATTATTCAGAGCTGCTCAGAAAGCTGGTAATCGAAAAAATCATAATGTGCTTGATTTAAGTACTAATTTCTTGTAGCCATTTAACTCAAGAACTTTGTCTCCGGATTTTGTAGGCATGGATTTCCATGAGTTACTTAACATACCACCAGGAGAACGTCGAAGGTACCATGATGATGTCTCAATTATCATCATATCTTTTGAAGGGAAGATTTGGCGAACATCCGTGTAGACCGGTTATACGAAGAGAAGTTTTTAGCAAGGAAAAGATCAAGCTAGTCTTACTTTTAGCAAATGTTACCCATTATGGCTTTAGCATGCATAGTATACAGGTTAGGCTGCTGCATAAAGATGGAGACCGAGGCTTGTTGCTTAGTGATTGTAAAAGTCACAATAGATTTATCCCTGCCTCCTTGTATGACTATTGGAATAGATGTTGAACCTTGTATGCATTTCCAATGTTTGCCATAATTCGTTTTTTAAGTTTTTTGTTTTTGTTTATATCTCTTATTAATTTCAAGTCTCCTAAGTCTATTTGGAGCAGTTGTTAGTGAGAAACAAAGTATTATAGAATAACATATCCAAGAAGAATCCCTAAGGAGTAAGGATGAAGAATTAATGCCAAAAGCCACTCAGTGACTAAGAGGAAAGTTATTCCACAGTTCCACAAAGGATGTCATAATTAGGAGCATGAGAGCCAAAGTTTTTAATTTTCACCGCATTTAGACATAGATTTTTTATATTTTTTAAAATAGGCTTTGCATATTGAGAAACTAAATAAAAGTATTATAAGTAAAAAATGTTAATAATTCAAAATATAAAAAAAGATATTGAAGAAAAAACTCTATCAAAACAGAATCTTATTTGACTCTCGAAATATTTACCATGACATCGTTTGTTAGAATTAAAGCTAGCTTTTGGATATAGATTTGGTTGAAACTTGAAAAATATAATTTTTGAAGTTGACTTGAAAAATAGTATGTGAAATTTGAAGATGTGTTTGAATATAAATTTCACTTGAAAAAAAATTGAAGTTTTTTTCCCAAATTAAAATCTCCCATAAGCTGGTTGAGACAAGTTTTTTGATATTTGAAGAGTTGATTTTCAAATTTTCGACAAACTCTATAAACAAACAAAGATTTGAAATATTATTCAATAAAAGTTCCCAAATTTTATTAACAAGCGGGAGCTTAAAAGTTAAAACTAAACTAGACTACTGTTTTTTCCCACAATTTCTACATGTAATTGGTAGTATTTGGTCAGTTGAGAGGGGGGGGGGGGGGGGAGGGGGGGGGGGGGAGGGGGTGATTGGAGGGAAGCCCTTCAATCGCTGGAGTAAAGTTCTATTTTCAAGGACCCATTAGAAATTTGCAGTTGAAGAAGATTTCAAATCAATAATTTGGTCTACTGCTTTCTAAATGGAGGCAATTGGCAAAAAATGGAGATGGGTTAATTTTTGTCATCTGCCTTAGCATGCACCGTAGGCAGAGTTATCAAATACAACACTTTTGAAGTTAGTAGAATAGTCGTGGTACTCTGCCCAAACAGCATAGTTATTATGGAAAAAGAAAAATGGAGATGGATAATTAAGCTAATGACTTATCAATTCTCATAGCTCCACGTTTTCTTTGCTGATCCTAGTACTATAGTGGTGTTTAGTACTATAGTGGTGTTTAGAGCATGACTTCTAAAAAAAATTGTGTAAAGCATGACTTCACAAAATAAGAAAAATATTTGACCTAGAGCAAGAGGACAAAAAGCTTGGATTAGCAGAGGTTATTCACTACATTTATTGGATGTTAGCTGATATGATGGGAAGGAAAAGAGAATAAAACAAATTAAAAAAAGTATTCCTTCTGTTCACAAAAGATGTCATAAATTTGACTTGCATCGGTAAGAAAAATATCAGTATAATTTTATAAATTTATGGTCTAAAATAAGGAATCGATATTTGTGTAGCTAGAAATCATATCATTAATAGTAAAGTGGTAAGTTTAAGGTTAAATTATTTTAGAATTTAGAATTATAATATTCATTTTGGAATAAGAAAATCATGTCATTCTTTTCGGAAAAAATGAGTAATATATATATAGGTTATAAAATTATATACATATGCATGGAAAAGGGGGGGGGGGGGGGAGTCAGATGCGTGAAAGGCTAAAAGCTTCTGTTAATCTGGGTAAAATCGAAGTGAAATCAAAGAATATGAACTAGGGTTATGAGAGAGAATGTAAAACGGGGGGGGGGGGGGGGGGGGGGAAGGGAGAGAGAGAGAGAGAGAGAGAGAGAGAGTCTGTGGTGTAATTTGGAAAATGAACTTGTTAAGCCTCAACTGTTTGGGTAAGCTCTATTTAAACTTTGGGCTTTACCCGGTACAATATGGACTAATCTGGTCCCATTACTAAACTGCAGTAACACACCACTGTACAACCCTTTGTAAATATAACCATTACATGTACATCAATGCAAAACTAGCACTACAATATTAGCCAGGATCCACTTGATGTCCAACAACTTCAGTATTGGACAGTAACTTTAGTCTAAGTTGCACGTCTTTCAATGCCTCAAGGAGATAGGGCCAAAAGAGGGTTAGTGCCTTGAAGCACTTAGAATTGGTCTTGACTAGTAATGTGGTCAACAAAAGAACGGTAATAGGCTCAAAGTTGGCAAACTAGGGATTACTTCATTTGGTAGGCTTGAAAAGGCTCAAACGGGTCAAAGAAATACCGATTATCCTATCCAACACAAAAGTGATATTCCAGCCATTAGAAGGACACACATGCCAAGTTCTAACATGCATATGCAATTACAAGCTCAAGCAAAGACGCAACACACATAGCACAAGGAACAAAAGACATGAACATCAGCTTTTCACAAGCACTAAAGTAAGGAATTAGCCGATACTACGTATGCATAGAGTTACCAAAAGAATCTAAAGGTTATAGGTATAAATCTCACCAAACAATCCATTAACTTTCTCATGTGTGCTCCTAACATGTTGGTATCAAACAAGTTTCAAAGTTGAACAGAATGGCACTCTTACGATTAAGTCTTAAAAAGTATCCGGTTCAAGTAGAAAACCAAGAAGGTTATTTACTATCATAAGACTTTTTACAAAAGTGGTATTTACAATGAAAGGTAGTTGTTTGTCCGGGACCAAGTGAAGTTCACGAGAGTTGCCTACGTGTTGCAAGAGTTGCGAATCAGAGGAGAAGAGACAACATCCCAAGCGTAGTTCATGGGAGTACCCATTGAATCTTTTTGGGATTTTTCAATTAATTTTTTTTTTTTTTTGGGATTTTTCAACTTTCTCAATGTTTTTGGATTTTCATTTATAGTAAGTAAAAATAACTACGGTGAGAATTTAAAGTGCAAGAATTAAAGACAATAATTTTTTTTTTAAAAAAAACTAAGTTAAAGTGTCTACAAGATAATTGGGACAATCAAGCAAGTTAAAATCTCACCCCCAACATTAGAAATTGCTATATTCCCAAGCAACTAATCAAAAGAATACAATACAAAAGAAGGGATGAAAGTGTCTCCCTATCAATCTCGTACAACTTCCTTTCCCTTTCCTTCCACATGCATTAATGGAGCTTATTGCTTTCCTTTCTTCCTTTTTTCTCTAGCTTTAAATTCTTCCTCTAGTGAAGCTTATCTAGCCATTTGCAACTGCACTTCCTCATCATCATAGTTCATACTCTGCATCATCTCTAAATCTTATATCATCTCCTCAACATCTCTTCTTTGTTTCTTCTGGCTTGCAGGTTTTGTAGCTTTGGAAGGACCTGACGTTCCTTGTCGTTGTTCCCTTTCACTCCACAACAAATTCAATTCTTTTGGTATATCAGCTTGTGTTGTGGCAAACAAATGCATTGCCCTCTTCACCTTAACAATGTCTTTGGTGTTTACGTCTATGCTCTCTATGAACCGATCAAAGTGTGTAGGAATAGTTTTGTATGATGGTGGTGGAGGTGGTTGAACTTGAGGAAGATTGAAAAAGAGTACCTTGAATTCTTCCATTTTCCACTCCAGTTGCACAAGCTCTTGGGTCACCTCTGCTAAAGCACCATATGCACCTCTACTGGTGCGTAAGTAGGGTTCTCTTGAAGTGGATGGTCTGTCAGTCTGTGTGGGTGTTTCTCGAGTGGGAGCAGCCAGTGCAGGAAGGATTGAATTATTCACATCTTCAATGGTGTACAAGTCAAAGCCTCTCATGGCAAATGCATAGTCATCGTTTCCTACAGTTTCACATCCTTGGTTTATTAGATATTTTTTCATGGTATTAGCTTACGGGAGGTCTTACCACCGGACCTAGCAACTTCCACCATCACCTTTACCATCTAAACCCCTAAATTGATTCTTACTCCAATCATAAAGCATCCAATCATGATTGCTTTCTTCAGGGCTAGTATGTGCTTCTCTCTTGAAGGTAGGATTCTTGAGTTGACAATTGAGTGCTAACCATTGGCTTCAAAGTTGAGATCTTGTGTTGTAATTTGAACACCAACCCTGCTCCATGCAGGCTTCTTTTCCGTGTCAATGATAGGACTGAGCCACTTCCTTTTTGTTTTTTCCCACATTGTCAACTTGGCCATATAATCTTTTGGGCTGAAATTGGGAAGTTCAAGGTGTTCGTTCAGTGCCCTTGCAGATATTTCAACTGTCTTTCCCCCCACACTTGATCTTGCATTCTAGTTCTATTTGTTTGCTCAATTCAACATAAGACTCAACTATCATGTCAACTGCTGTTGAATTCAATTTCCCTGTGAATATCCCAGCCTATCCAATTTCAATGAGTGCATTGTAGAAGTTTGGGTTGAACTCTTCTAGTCTGTCCACTATAAATCTTCGTTCACAAATCAAAACCTCATGTTCTTTATCACTACTTAGATCCACCTCAAATGAATCACTTTCAAAGGAAGTAGTACTTGGTGGAGTGTCATCTCTTGCTTCTTTTTTTTCCCGATGTTTGGTGTTTCACAATCTTTGTACCTGAACAAGATCAACTCCAAGCAATGGATTAGCACATAAACTATCTACATTACACTACTCCTTAATTACACTACACTACACTAAAAATACTACACATGAAGTCTAAGAAAAAGGCTAAGCATTGAAGAACATCACAAAAATTTTCAGCATGGCAGCAGATTCTGCGGAAGCAAATGGCCATTCGGTGGGTGCCGAAGGCCTCGCTGATTTGAATCGGCGGGCACCGATTGAGAGGCAAAATTCAAAAGCCTCATCCGCCAATTTTTCTTTGAAATTGTTAGCATCGGCGGGACTGCAGATGGTTGGCATTCTGCCGAACTCATTTCGCCGCTCATTTTGCAACAACCAAACCTCATCGGATGAATACTAAATCATCAGCTAAATTCATGACAACCTAAACAATTCACAGATATTTCCAATCTCACTTCCCATAACACCCCCAAACACACTCTTAAGTGGTCTTTTCAACTTCTCACTACGCTCAAGTCTTCTCTCAAGAACGAGACTACTTTTTCAATCATTTTCAAAGGGAATTCAACCAAGAATCAGGCCAAGTTCAAAACTTTTCAAGTAAAACAAGGTATGTTCTAGGCTTTTATTTCAATTTTATTTTATTTTTTTTGTTCAAATTATCTTGTTCTTCCCCTTTATTCGCTCAATTAACAATTTCAAGCAAGGGTACACACTATAGGGTATTAATCATATAAATTAGTAAAAAAACAAACCGTAGAACTAAGGTACTCATATTTCCTTAAGTGCACATGTGAAAAGGCATGTGTTTCACTAACCCCCAGCCCCAACATGATGGATTAACCTACCCGCATGCATTAATCATCAAAAATTTTAAAACAGGATCGAATTCCTACCAGATCTGTTGTAAAAATACGAAATGGGTTGTTGGGTCAGTGGTGGATCTATGAAATCCAGTGTGATTGAGTGATATTGCGCGTTGGTTGTGGTTAGGAATGGGCGGAATCGTGATTTCGGTCGGTAGGTTGGTGAGTTTTACGGTGTGGAGAGGTAAAAGTGAAAGAAAAACTTACCTGGGGTCTTATATAATCGGTTGACCCCTACTTTGACCTTGTGGATTGGTGCTCACCGCTCATTCGACACCCCACCTAATTGGAAAGTGTAACTTCCTTTTGGGATCAACAAGCGCAGATATATCGGCTTCTTGGACATGCGTCCACTTTCAAGTGCACGAGAGGATTGACCGCAAAACAATAGGTGGATTATCGAGTTGGATTGGTGACTCACCGATTGACTAGTTGAACACCTTCCAATCTTTCCAAACAATTTCTTCACTGTGAACACCGGCTGTCCCGCCTGTGTTTTGGCAGACCGCCGAAAACATTCCACCCTTCATTCAGTGGTTCCATCCCCTCTTTCAGCTGCCTTTCTATTTTCCTTGGGGCTAAGTCCCCAATTTCTACACACTCCCTTGCATTGTTCCTGCACTAACATCACTCATCCAAGATCAAATGTAACTATCAAAGTACTTCATGTGAGATTTTTACACTAACTAAAATGCTAAAGTAAAACTTGGGTTGCCTCTCAAGAAGTGCTTGATTTAACGTCGCGGTAGGACGGTGTTACCTCAATTCATCAAGGGTCCATTAGGTAGATGAAAGCAACCTCTCTATGCTCGGCTTCATATCCCAAGTAATGCACCCTTTAACTATTTACCCTGAAGGTTTTGAAACTTCACTTATCTTGCAACTTGACACAACTATATGGTAATGAGTCCACCACCTTGTAGGGTCCACTCCATTTAGATTTCAGCTTCCCAGGGAACAAGTTCAACCTCGATTTAAGCAACAACACTAGGTCTCTCGGCTTGAAGTTCTAGTTCCAAATCTTCGAGTCATGTATCACTTTCATTCTTTCCTTATACAACTTGGAATTTTTAAAAGCAAGAAATTTCATCTCGTCTCCACCCGCGACTTGGAAGCTTCCTCCCAATTCATATTGAGCTTTTTCAATGCCTACAAGGCTTTGTGCTCCAATTCGACGGGGAGGTGACAAGCTTTGCCAAATACTAATCGGAAGGACGACATCCCAGAGTCTTATGTGCCATACGATATGTCCACAAGGCATCATCTAACTTTTTAGCCCTATCCTCCCGATTCACATTTACCGTCTTGGCTAAGATTTGCTTGATCTCACGATTCGACAGTTCCACTTGACCACTTGTTTGGGGATGATAAGGTGTAGAAACCATGTGTCTCACCCCATATTTCTCCAATAAAGAACCAAATGCCTTATTACAAAAGTGGATTCCCCCATAACTTATGATTGTGCGAGGGGTGCCAAATCTTGTGAATATGTTGTTCTTGAGAAAGGCAGTGACACTTCTAGCTTCATTGTTTAGCAAGGAAATTTCCTCGACCCATTTAGAGACATAGTCCACCGCCACAAGAATGTACTTCATACCATAGGAGCTTGTAAAGGGGCCCATGAAATCAATCCCCCATATATCAAAGATTTCCACTTCTACAATGGGGTTTTGAGGCATTTCATGCCTTCTTGAGATTCCTCCCATTCTTTGACATTGATCACAACTCTTTTTGTAATAATGAGCATCCTTATACAAAGTAGGCAAAAAGAAATCGCATTCAGGCACCTTAGCCGCCATTCTTATTCCACCATGATGCCTTCCAAAAGGAGTGGAGTGGAAACCTTCAAGAATTATTCTTTGTTCGGAGTCGGCAATACATCTCCTTATCACTCCATCGACACATACTTTAAAAAGAAAGGGCTCATCCCAAAAGTATTGTCGGGCATCCTTCATCAATTTTTTCTTTTGGTTATATGAGAAGTCCTCCAGAAGCTCTCCACATCCAACAAAATTGGCCACGTCCGCATACCAAGGGATTGTTTCCCAAGATACCGCCAATATTCTTTCATTGGGAAAAGAGTCATTAATCTCGAGGCTTCTTTTGGGCGACCCTCCTCCTCCAAACGGCATAAGTGGTCCGCCACTTGATTCTCGGTTCCCTTTCTATCAAGCACCTCACGATCTGACTCTTGCAATAAGAGCACCCATCGTATCAACCTTGCCTTTTAATCATTCTTTGCCATCAAATATCGGATGGCAGAGTGGTCGGTATGCACAATTAATTTGGACCCCACCAAATAAGATTGGAATTTCTCAAAAGCAAATATAATGGCTAGTAGCTCTTTCTCTGTCACCATGTAATTCGATTGAGCTCCATTCATTGTCTTGCTAGCATAATAGATTGGGTGAAACATCTTTTCAACTATTTGGCCTAACACGGCTCCCAAAGCAACATCGATAGCATCACACATTAGCTCAAATGGGAGATCCCATCTTGGACTCACTATCGCCGGTGCGGTAGTTAATCTCTTCTTTACCTCTTCAAAGTCTTTCAAACATATTTCATTGAACTCAAACTTAGCATCTTTTTCCAAGAGCTTGCACAATGGATTCACAATCTTGGAGAAGTTTTTGATAAAGCGGCGATAAAATCCCGCATGTCCAAAGAAGCTTCTCACTCCTTTGAAAATTGTAGGAGGTGGAAGTTTGGAGATCAAATCAATCTTGGCATGGTCCATTTCAATGCCATTCTTGGACACCTTGTGTCCTAGTACATTCCCTCTTGAACAAGAAAGTGGCATTTTTCCTAATTAAGTACAAGTTTTGTCTTTTCATACCACTCTAAGACTCTCTCCAAGTTGGAAAGACAATCTTCAAAGAATCCCCAACCACCGAGAAATCATCCATGAAGACTTCTAAAAAATTTCTCTACCATATCATGGCAAAGTGCAAGCATACATCTTTGGAAAGTGGTTGGGGTACTACAAAGACCAAAAGGCCTTTTGCGGAATGTAAAAGTACCATAAGGACATGTAAAAGCGGCATTATCTTGATCATTTACCTCAATGGATATTTGATTATACCCCGGATATCCATCAAGGAAGCGATAATAAGCATGGCCCGCTAAACGATCAAGCGTTTGATCAATGAAAGGTAGGGGAAATGGTCTTTCCTTGTTGCATTGTTGAGCTTGCGGTAGTCTATGCATACTCGCCAACTGGTCATGGTCCCAGTTGATATAGCTTCTCTTTTGTTATTATGAACTATCGTCATCCCTCCTTTCATAGGCACACATTAAATCGATGAGACCCATTCACTATCGGAGAGTGGCAGAATCACTCCCGCATCCAACCATTTAATGATCTCCTTCTTCACCACTTCTTGCATAGGAGGATTCAAACTCCTTTGATGTTCCGCCGACGTTTTGCAACTTTCGTCAAGTAATATCTTGTGAATACACACTCCTGGATCAATTCCCATTATATCTGCAAAAGTGCAACCAAATTTCTTAATCCTCCGCTTCACTACTTCAACAAGTTGATCTTCTTGATCTTGGGTTAAGTGAGAAGATATGATTATAAGAAGAGTGGAGTTTGGGTCTAGTAGGTGTATAATAGGTGATATTGAAGGACTTTGAGTTCAAGAGTGGGTGGTTCTTCAATGGATTGCTTTGTGGGCGGAGCGCTACGGTTTTCAAGATCCAGGGAAAGCTTTTTAGGTATATAAGGTCTTGAGCAAAATCCTTCTAATGCTTTCACATATTTCACTGCACTCTCTTCATTATCTATATCCATATTCCATATCACCGCGGCTAACTCATCCACTTCACTCACAATAACACTCTCCTTCTCTACTAATGCATCAACCACCATGTCAACATAGGAACAAGTAGCTTCCTCCTCCATAGGTTGCTTCAAAGATTTGCACACATGGAAGACTACTTTTTCTCTGTTGAATTGAAAAGTAAGCACACATGTTTCGACATCATATAATGCTCTTCCAGTTGCTAAGAATGGTCATCCAAGGATAAGGGAACATCAAAGTCCACCGGGCAATCAAGTATCACAAAATTCGCTGGGAACACTAATTTTTTCAAACTTGCACCAAAACATCATCACTGGTCCTAATTAGTTGTTTCATGGGACGATCAGCCATTTGCAAGTTCATGTGTGTTGCCTTTGGAACTTCATTTGTGGTCAAAGTCTTGTAGACCACATATGGCATCAAGTTAATACTCGCTCCAAGATAACATAAGGCTTTAGGAAAATGCCTTCCTCCAATTGTGCATGGAATGGTGAAGGCTCCGGGGTCCTCCATTTTCCGAGCCATATGCTTAGATACAAGAGAACTACATTGACGGGTCACCTTGATTGTTTCAAAATCCGTAGGTCTTCTTTGTCACAAGGTCCTTTATGAAAGGAAGTGAAATTTTGGGAATGGAGCTTGACCTAGGAGGGCTTTGTTTGGGTGGTGGAGTTTTCTTTGGTTTGGCTTTTAGGGTATTAGTGACTTCATAGGATCTTGAGAGATTGCCTCATCAACTTTCTCTTAGTTTAGAGCATCAACACCCACATCACTAGCCTCATCTTCATTTAACTCATCACCAATGTTGTCATTATCAACTCCATTTAGCTTTGGTATCTACTCCATTAGTGTCTACTCCATTAGTGTCTAGTCCATTATCAACTCCTTTAGCTTTGGTATCTACTCCATTAGTGTCTACTCCATCATCAACTCCTTTAGCTTTGGTATCATTCCATGTTTTTCCACTCCGTGTGGTGATTTCCATGACTTGATCTTTTCAATTCCTCTTAGGATTCACCACCGTGTAACTTGGTAGTGCTCCTTGAGGTCTTTTATTCACTTGCTGAGATAATTCACTCATTTTGGATTCAAGAGCCTTGATGGAGGTATTGTGAGATGTGACCATTTACTTGATATCCTTGATGTCTCTGGTATAGCCTTTTTTATGCTTGAGCCCTTCATTCATCATTTGCTCCAACTTGGATGGGCTCTTCTCTTCATGTTCATTTTGCTTGTATGGGGTTCTTGGTGCATATGGTTGAAAGGCACCAACTCCTATCCCTTCTATATTATTACCCTAATTTTGTCTTCCTCTATCTTGCCTCCATTGGCCTTGTTGATATGGTCTTTGGTATCCTCTTTGATTATAGCTCCATTGACCTTGGTAATTAGACACATAATTAGCTTCCTCCTCCACTTGGACATTAAAGCATTGTTCCGGATAGTATCCTTCTAGTCCATATTGTAATAGAGTAAGAGGAGCACCTCCCGGGTTAGTGTACCCTAGAAAAGCCACTTGGTGACCGGTATTTGTAACTTGGAGATTCTCCACCTTGCTCATTTCCTTCTCCTTTGCGGCTTTGTCAATCTTTAGGTTTGGTGAGGATTCTAGCCATTTTCTCCTCTTGATCTTCAAATCTTTTCATCATCATTGGGCTTATTCCACCATCACCCATATTATTTTTCTCTTGATTACCAATCTTGAAATTGTTTGGAAACTTTGTTGAGGATTTCCTTGACTTCCCGATAAGACTTGTCCATAATAGCACCATCGCACAAGCTGTTAATGGTTGATTGGTTCATCTTATTTAGCCCTTGATAGAAACATTGTAAGAGCATGTCCTCCCCAAATACATGAGCGGAACAGTGAAGCAACACTTCTTGAAATTCTTCCCAACCTTCGGACAAGGAATCACATGGATCTTGCTTGAACATATACATATTGTCTCTCCTAGAGGCTTGTTTGCCTTTTGCCAAAAATTTTGCCAAGAATTGTTTCAAAAGCTCTTTCCATGTATTGATCGAGTTCTTGGGAAACTGGTTTAACCATGCCTTGGCCTTTCCTTATAGAGAATACGGAAAGACCCTTAAGCACAAACGTTCTTCCGAGCAACGTACCAATTTGTATAGATGATATGTTTGGAAAAAGTTACTCAAGTGTTCATTAGTATCCTCATGCTTGCCTTCACCAAAGAATCCATTTTGTTCAAGCCCATGTAAGTTAACTTGTGGAGTGTTAAAATTAACATTACCACGAATGGGTGGAGGAACAATAGTTCTAACAAAGCTTTCCATGTCTATTTCTTCATCAGATTCCTCTACATTTTGCACTTGTTTGTTGAAATTATGATTACCCTTTACATTTCTTGGGTTCCGGTTGACATGGCGAACATTCACTCGATTAGAAATGCCTTCTTGGTTGTTATGATTACCAAGGCCACTTCGATTTATACATCGGCCACCATAGTTTGCTGAAATGACCTCGGTTAATCGTTCCGGAAGTTAGGACTCCGATTGGCGTGCCGATAATTTTAAAATATTCATAAAGGTCCATTGAGACTTATTTATAAAATTTGAGCTAAATCAGACCTCGTTTGATAGGCATCAGAAGAAGATTTCAGTTTTTATTGTCGATAAATATTAAAAAGAGATTTTCGAGCTCGGTTTTGGCGAATGAGCTCCGATTCAAAATCCAAAACTGCCGTTAGGTTCGTATGATTATTTGTCACTTTTGTGATTTTGCAAAAGTGAATTTCGAGGTTGTTCGGCTAGTTTCTGCTAAAATGCCGAAAGTTAAATAATTTGACCTTTTTCTATTTAAATTTGTATCTTGAGTTTCGGGAACCCGATTTGAGATCCGCCTTAGCAAGTATGCTACATATATTTTATATAACTTGTATACAAAAGTTGGAATTATTTCGAATATCGTAGGGTACCGTTTTAATTTTCGCCGCGAAAAGAAAAGTAAAAGAAAAAGGAAAAGACAAAAGAATAGAATAAAAGATAAAATGAAAGAAAGATTAAGAAAGGCGGTGGGGGGGATTAGGGATTATCCCTTAGAAACATTGAGCGAACAGAAAGGTAGCAGAAATGAAAAAGAGAGAAGGCAGCAACGGAAAAAAAAGCCAGAAAATGAGAAAAGTGTCGGAGAAAAGATAGGATTTTTACCCCAAAACATCCAGGTAATTATGTTAATTCATTATTTGAGTTTATTACGTGTGTTTGAATATATTTTAACGATAAAAATTGGGATATTAGACATCGTTTTAATAAATTCAATTAACAGTTTAAAGGGTCAATTGGATCCCGATAATGGAAATAATTATATATTCATACTCAGTGTGTTATGGGCAACATATAAATGTAATTTATTTAGGGTTCGGTTATGTGACCTTAAACCCTATACATAGGCCTGGCCTGCGTATTGCATATGCGAATAAGGTATCAGGTTCCTAACTGGATTACCCTAAGATGTGGGGAATGAAGCCTTTAGCCTTATTTGATATAGTTTTCTGCTTATTGAATACAGCAGGATCGTTTGGCAGTGAAACCAAAGGATAAAGCGGTTGTTGATTAGCAAACCTAACTTTTGGAAGAGGTAAGTGTTTATATCCATTTCTTTGGAGGCACCTGGCCTCGTGGATTTTCTACCATGTGTTCCTTACGTGTGTAGTTGCCGATAGGCGTACTCATTACGCCTTACCTTTGGATTTACATTGTATATTATATGTTATATCCTATTGTTGGTATTGTATTGAGGATCTGAGCATTGTACTCTGGCTGTGAGTTGACATATACTTCTCAGCAGTCGATGAGAGTCCCACGCCGGTGAAGGGTTATCATTGCATCATATTGAGGGTAGGAGAATTCCGCCTTCGGAGCAGGAGGATTCCGCTCCATTGCATCATATTGAGGGTAGGAGGATTCCGCCCTTGGAGCAGGAGGATTCCGCTCCATTGCATCATACTGAGGGTTGGAGGATTCCGCCCTCGGAGCAGGAGGATTCCGCTCCATTCATTATGGACATGTGACCCTTTGCATCATATTTCATTTCATTTAATCTCATTTCATTTCATATCATTGTATAGACTTGTGGTACATAACTACTATTCTGCTTATACGTGCATTGCTTATTTGTTAATATGCTTCTGGCTCGCATCCTTGACATGGCCCGAATTCTCAATTAGACCGTGCGGGCACCCGACCATCTCCCCTAAACCTGTCGGGCGAACCCTATTAATTGAATCGATATAAATTGTGAAGAATTACCTTGAAATAAAAATGAACTAAACTTTAACAACATAAAATAACTCTCTAGGATAGACAAACATACAAGTTGTCTGAATAATGCAACTAACTACCCAGAAAACACAGTTTTAAAGGTTTCCAGATTAGACATCTAAGAAGGCCAAATTATATATACACCTCCTGAAGGGAGCAAAAGTAAGGAAAACTGTAATATCTGAAGTTGGTGGCCGCAATGAGCAAGATGGCTCACCGTAGACAGATGAGAACGTACTACTCCTCAATGACGGCGCGACTGGCTGGGTCCTGGAGCAGAATCTGCCGAACGAAAAAAAAACACAAGGACAAATAGGGGGTGAGTTATAAGGACTCAATAAGTGTGAACAAACTAGCAACCTCGAAAATAGATACGCTAGCTAGGGAAACGGAACCAGAAAACAATCAACAAATAAGCAATGCACATATAAGCAGAACAGTAGTAATGTACAGAAAATCTACGCAGTAGTATGAAATGAAATGGAATGAGATGAAATGAAATGAGATGAAATGAAATAAAATGAGATGCGAAGGGTCACATGTGCCCATAATCCCATCCCGAAGAGGAATACTCCAGCATTCGAGGAGAATCCAATCTGCTAACTAACTGGAGCGGAATACTCCTGCTCCTGGGGCGGAATACTCCTGCACCCGATATAATATAAACCAAAGGCGGAATACTCCTGCACTCTCCTGGGGCGGAATACTCCTGCACCCGATAAAATGTAAAGCTGAGGCGGAATACACCTGCACTCAGTATGATATGCAATGTAATGCATATGAATGCAATGTGATGCAATAACAACCCTTCATCGGCACAGGACTCTCATCGACAGCCGGGAAGTAGATGCCAACTCAAAGCCAAAGTACAATACTCAGATTCTGAATGCAATACCAATAACAAGACATAACATATAATATAGAATGTAAATCCAAAGCTAAGGCGTAATGAGTACGTCTATCGGCAGCTACACACATAAGAAATACGTGGTAGAAAATCCACTAGGCCAAGGGCCTCCAAAGAAATGGATATAAACACTTACCGTATTCCAAGCTAGCCCTGCTACTCAACAACTGCTTTTTCCTTTGGATTAACTGCCAAACGATCCCGATCTATTCAATAAGTAGAAAAATTATATCCAATAAAGCTAAAGGCTTCATTCCTTATGTCTTAGGGCAATCTAGTTAGGAACCTGATACCCTATTTGCAAACTCAATACGCAGGTCAGGCTTATGTACAGGGTTCAAAATCCCATAATCAAACCCTAAATAAATTACATTTATATGTTGCCCATAACTCACTGAGTACGAATATATAATCATTTCCATCATCGGGGTCCAATTGACCCTTTAAACTATCAATTTAAGTCATTAGGGCGATGTCTAATATCCCTATTTTTACCATAAAAATATTTTCAAACACACGTAATAAGCTAAAATAATGAGTTAGCATTATTACCTGGAGATTTGGGGTAGAAATTCCACTATTTTTCCACCTCTTTTTTCCTTTTTTTTTCTCTTTCTTTTCTAACTTTTCTTTTCTCTATCTATGTTGTATGTTTCTGTTTGTATATCGTTTTGCTGCTTGCTAAGAATTAAATCCCTTAGCCACAGACTTATCAATTTTAATTTTTTTTTAATAAATTCGCTACGACGATTAAAATTAAAATGGAACCCTAGAGAAGTCGAAATGATCCCAAAATTTTCAAATAAGTTATACAAATATATGTAACTTACTTGCCCAGGCAAATCTCAAATCGTACTCCTAAAACTCCAGATACGAATTAAAAGGAAAAAGACCAAATTATTAATTTTTTCGGAACTTTAGCCGAAATCAACCGAACAACCTCGAAACTCACTTCAAAAATTCACATGTGTCATAAATGACCATACGAACCTAGCGACGCTTTCAGATTTCGAATCAGAGCTCATTCGCAAAAATTGGGCTCGAAAACCTTTTTTTTATGATTTATTGTTAACGAAAACTGAAACCTTCTTCCGATATCTACCAAACGATGTCTAATTTAGCTCAAATTTTACAGAAAAGTCGGGATGGTCCTTACGAAGCTTTTAAAATTAACGGCACAGAAATCGAGATCCTAATTCCCGAAACGACTACTTAAGGTCGTTTCATTCTCCTCCACTTAGACTCTCGTTTGTACTCGAACGAGCAAGAGTCTAAAATAGGTTTTACACCTCTAATGAGAATGCTTACACAATTTCAATGACATTTACTACGAAACCAAAATCATATACAATGATAAGAGCTTTTAGGCTTTAAAGATCAAGATCGAACCTAAATCGTCGAAGAGGTGAGGATACCTCTCACGCATACTGGACTCAAGCTCCCAAGTGTCCTCCTCACGAGGACGATTATTCGATCACACTCGAACCATCGGAATCTGCTTCGAACGAAGTTTTCGGACCTCACGCGCAACTATAGCAACTGGGAACTCCTCGTAGGCCAGATTCACATCTAGCTGAGTAGGGTCTAATTTGATCACTTCGGAAGGATCTCGGATACACTTTCGGAGCATCGATACATGGAAAACTGGGTGAACTGGCATATAAGCTGGCAAGTCGAGCCGATAAGCTACCTTGCCAATACGCTTCTCGATATGGAAAGGGCCAATGAACCTGGGACTAAGCTTTCCTTTCCTACCAAATCTCTTTACACCTCGCATCGGTGATACTTTCAGAAATACCATGTCCCCGACCTCGAACTCTAACTCTCGGCTCCTCTGGTTCGAATATGAAATCTGCCTACTCTGGGCGGTCCGTAAACGATCCTGAATAACGCGAACAACATCAAGAGTCCGACGAACCATATCTGAACTCATCACCTCGACATCTCGAGACTAAAACCAGCCAATAGGAGAACGACATCGACGACCATATAAGGCCTCAAATGGAGCCATCTGAATAGAAGACTGGTAGCTATTATTATATGAGAACTCTGCTAACGCCAAATGATCATCCCAGTGACCCCCGAAATCGAGTGTACAAGCTCTCAACATGTCCTCCAGAATTTGAATAACACGCTCGGACTGACCATCAGTCTAAAGATGGAATGTTGTGCTAAGCTGCACCTGGGTCCCCAACTCTCTCTGAAAAGACTGCCAGAACTGAGAAGTAAACTCGGAACCACGATCTGAGATAATGGATACAGGAGTACCATGCAGCCTAACAACCTGCTCAATGAAAAATCTGAGCCAATCTCTGAGCTGAATCAGTAGTCTTTACAGGGATAAAGTGAGCTGATTTAGTCACTCTGTCAACAATGGCCCAGACTGAATCGTGGCGCCGCAGGGTCTTTGGCAAACCAACTATAAAATCCGTTGTGATGTACTCCCACTTCCACTCGGGAATGGGCAATGCCTGGGCTAACCCAGCTGGTCTCCGGTGCTCGAACTTAACCTGCTGACAGTTCAAGCAATGAGATACATAATCAAATACATCTCTCTTCTTCCCTTTCCACCGGTATAGCTCTCAGAGGTCCTGATACATTATTGTAATACCAGGATGAATGGAATAATGCGAGCTATGAGCTTCACCGAGCACTGACTGCCTCAAATCCCCAACATCAGGAACACAGAGTCGACCATTAAACCAAAGAATTCTATCTGAATCAAGCTTGGAGGAGGGAACTTCTCCACTTAGGACGCGACCACGCAACTCCTGCAGATGAGGATCCTCGAACTGTCTTCCCTTAATCTGATTGACCAAGGAAGACTGAGCTGCAATACATGCTAAGACTCGACTGGAGTCTGGGAGAAGAAATCTCACGTCAGACTCGCCAAGGGACTGCAATTCTCAGGCCAATTGTCTCATATCAGCATAAAGAAAAGCCATGCTGCCCATGGACTTCCTGCTCAAAGCATCTACTACCACGTTCGCCTTCGCAGGATGATAGCGAATAGTGAGATCATAATCTCTAATCAATTTGAGCCACCTCCGCTGTCGGCCGTTAAGATCTTTCTGAGAGAGAAGATACTACAGACTTTTATGATCCGTATACACCTCACAAGGCTCGCCATAAAGATAATTCCTCCATATCTTCAAAGCAAAGACCACGGCTGCCAATTCTAAATCGTGAGTCGGATAATTCTTCTCATTCGGCTTCAACTGTCTGGAAGCATAAGCAATTACCTTCCCATGCTGCATAAGAACACAACCCAAGCCCACACGAGATGCATCACAATAGACTACAAATCCACCGGTGCCCGAATGAAGGGATAGCACTGGAGCTGAAGTCAATAAGGCCTTAAGCTTCTGGAAGCTTGCCTCACACTCATCGGACCATCGAAACTGAACGGCCTTCTGCGTCAGGTGAGTCAGGGGAGCTGCAATAGTAGAGAACTTTTCCACAAACCTCCGATAATAACCTGCCAATCCAAGGAAGCTGCGAATCTCCGTCGGAGTGGTAGGACGAGGCCATTTCTGCACCGCTTCAATCTTCTTCGGATCAACCTTGATACCTTCACTAGATACCACGTGACCCAAAAATGCCGCAGAATCAAGCCAGAACTCACATTTCGAGAACTTGGCATACAACTTACGATCACAGAGGGTCTGAAGAACCACCCTCAGATGATAATCATGCTCCTCATGGCTACGAGAATAAATAAGAATATCATCAATGAAGACAATGACAAATGAGTCAAGGAATGGCTTAAACACCCGGTTCATGAGATCTATAAAGGCTGCAGGGGCATTAGTCAGCCCAAAGGCCCCAAACGACATAACTAGGAACTCATAATGGCCGTAACGAGACCTAAAAGCAGTCTTCGAGATATCTGACTCACGAATATTTAGCTGATGATAACTAGATCGCAGATCGATCTTAGAAATGAATTTGGCACCCTGCAACTGATCAAACAAATCATCAATACGAGGCAAGGGATACTTATTCTTGATGGTGACCTTATTTAGTGACGATAATCAATACACATCCGCATAGTCCCATCTTTCTTTTTCACGAATAGAACAGGAGCACCCCACGGAGAAATACTCGGCCTAATGAACCCCTTATCAAGCAAATCTTGCAACTGCTTCTTCAGCTCCTTCAACTTTGATAGGGCCATGCGATAAGGAGGGATAGAAATAGGCCGAGTCCCTGGCACTATATCAATGCCAAACTCGATCTCTCGATCAGGAGGAAGTCCCGACAAATCATCTGGAAACACGTCAGGGAACTCCCTAACTACAGGAATAGATTCAAGAGATGGAATCTCCACAGTGGTATCTCGAACCATGGCAAGATACGCTGAACACCCTTTCTCCATCATCCGCTTTGCCTTGAGGAAAGAAATAACATGCCCCCTGGGTGGCAAATAAGAGCCCTGCCACACCACTGGTGCTGAACAAGGAAGAGACAACTGAAAGGACTTGGCATGACAATCTAACTTGGCATGACGCGATGCCAACCAATCCATGCCAATAATAACATCAAAATCAACCATATCTAGGATTAGAAGATCTACTAGTGTCTCACGACCCCCAAAAGATATGGCACAAGCTGGATAAACTCGATTCACAATGATAATGTCTCCAATAGGAGTAGAAACACAGAATGGATCACGAAGATGCATATAATCAACATGAAAGCCCGAAGCAAAATAAGGAGATACATATGAATATGTAGACCCCGGATCCATAAAAGAATATGCATCTCGACCACAAACAGATAAAATACCTGTAACAACAGCTTGGGATGCCTCGGCATCCTGCCTGGCCGGCAATGCATATAGCTGTCTCTACGGCTGAGCTGAGCCGCTACCCTGACGACCACCTCTAGAGGGACCACTAGGACCACGCCCACGAACTCTATCGGGTGGTGGCGCACCTCTAGCTGGCTGAGACCCTGGAGGGGCACCCTGAGGCTGCTGCTGCATAGGCGCTGGAAGGCGAGGGAAAGGGCGGCTACTACCCTGCTGATGGAGATAACGGCAATCCTTCTTATGATGCCTTGGATCCTGACAGATAAAGCACCCTGGAGAAAATCCACGCTGATCAAACTGAGACTGATCTCGCGGGCGAAACCAAAATTGACCCTGAGAAGAAGTAGACGCGTTCTCAGAACCACGCGCTGGAAACTGAGCTGGTCTGACAGGAGGCCTACTCTGCTGCTGATAACTCCTACCTCCATACAAGGTACTAGAATGCCCTGGACCACGAGATCTCTTACTCTCCCTCTCTAACTACTTTATCTCCAATCTATGATAGGCCTCATATCTTCTGGCAATATCGACAGCGACATCAAATAGAGTACCAGCCTCAATCTCACGAGCCATCTGGGACCACAAATAAGGAGAACCCATCAATAAAACGTCTGACCCTCTCAGAGGGCTCCTGCACGAGATCTGGAGCATAGGTGGACATCTCTGAAAATAAAAGCTCATACTCCGTGACTTACTGGTTACCCTGTCCAATCCTCTCAAACTGTCTCCTCTTCCCATCCTGCTGACTGCGAGGGAAAAACTTCTCCATGAATCGATGGGAGAACTCACTCCAGGTCAGCTTAGGTAAGCCCTGCCTAGCTGATCGGAGTGCGGTCCACCAAGCTAAAGCCAGACCCTCAAGCTGGAAGGCAGTATAATCAGCTCCATACTGCTCAAGATATCCAAGGGCCTCTAAGATACGCTGACATTGATCAAGAAACTCACGAGGCTTAAGCTTATTTGATTTCTGACAAGAGAACTTCGGAGGACTAAGTCGGGTAAAATAATTCAGCCTTGCCAGATCATCAACTTGACCTGCTACCTGGACTGGCTGACCAGCCTGAACAACCGGAGGTATAACACCCGCTACCTCTGGAAGATGACCAACTGGAACATGAACTTCTGGGGCTACATGTGATCCACCATCCTCGCGGCTCGGGCAGCTCTACCTCTGCCTCGACCACGACCTCTACATCAGCCAACACCGCAACCCCACGGAGCAGCAGGCATAGGAGCGACCGCTGGCTCCTCAGCCTCTCGCTGGACATTCGCGCGCGTTCTCACTATTTACTACAGAAAATATAATAAAATAAATATTTAACTACGGATAAAAAGACTCACACACGACGGGGAAAAAGAAATGAAACTGCCTAAATGCCACCATAGCCTCTCGTAGATAGGTACGTACGTCTCCGTCCGATCACCGAGACTCTATTAGACACTATCATGATCTAGAACGACTCTAAAATGGGCTCTGATACCAACTGACACGACCCGAATTCTCGGTTAGGCCGTGCGGGCACCCGACCACCTCCCCTAAACCTATCGGGCGAACCCTATTGACTGAATCGATATAAATTATGAAGAATTACCTTGAAATGAAAATGAACTAAACTTTAACAATATAAGATAACTCTCTAGGATAGACAAACATACAAGCTGTCTGAATAATGCAACTAACTACCCAGAAAACACAGTTTTAAAGGTTTCCAGAGTAGACATCTAAGAAGGCCAAAAGATATACACACCTCCCGAAGGGAGAAAAAGTAAGAAAAACTGTAATATCTGAAGTTGGTGGCCGCAATGAACAAGATGGCTCACCGTAGATAGCTGAGAACGTACTATTCCTCAATCACGGTGCGACTGGCTTGGTCCTGGAGCAGAATCTGCCGAACGAAAAAGAAAACACAAGGACAAATAGGGGTGAGTCATAAGGACTCTTTTGAACTCAGCTCGAGGCGAGTCGGGTTTCGGATTTGTAATTCGTTCGAGTTTAAGTGTTGGAGTCACCACCTAATATAATTTCTAAGGAGTATTAGGTCACCTAAGTCTAAAGTCAAGTTCAAAAGGTCTACTAGTCCATATCAGAGATTCTATGCGGGTAAGAAGTCCAAATGACTCAGGGAAGAAGGTGTAAAGCACTTCCCCGAGTCCCACAAAATGTGGTTACCGCCCGAGTCTTAATTTTGGGATGTAAATAGTATATACTGTCATAAATACTAACTTGAGAATTGATTTAACATTTCAACTAAACATATACACACAAATATTTCATTTTCGGCCTATACTCAAGCCTAATCGTAGTGAGGGTCTCTAATATTAAATGCCTAATCGTGAAAAACATGCCAAGAGGTGTTAAGATATAAATTGGGGTTCTAATTTCAGCATGTATATATAAGTTGCACATTTAAGACATTTTGCACAAATAGTCTATTTTGCAAATAGTATTCGGATTTTAGCAAAACATGAGTGGGGATTTAGTTTAAAATAAAATGTTGGCCATTTAGGGTCGGTGTGACTCGTCATTAATTATCGAGCCCTAACCTTAATGGCCTTTTTTGTGTTGGGGTCGGGCTTTGAAAATATATATATATATATATATATATATATATATATATATATATATATATATATATATATATATATATATATATATATATATATAAGAAGAGAAGCTGTTTTTGAAAAAAGGATCACGAAAGTACATAAATGCAAATAATGGGCTACCGCTCGTAATAGTACATATATATATATATACACATACAAATACATGATCTAGACGATGATTATACTTTAAAATACACAGTTTTAAAGCGTATAGACGACCCCTATTACTTTATACATCCCTATACACTATTAGATTAGTGTATAAGGGCAATAGTAAAGGTTAAAATCAGTTTAGGCATGTAAGAGGCCCTTTTTAGAAAATATTTTTTGGGCCCAGATTGTTTATGTAAAAGAGGGGCAAGTTCAATTTTCAGAAATAGTTTCATATAGGCACATATAGCCCCTGTTTATCCGAAAACTTTAAATAATGACACTAATCATGCTTCTAATGATTTTAAGAGGTACATATTTTCAGGAAAGGTGAGAATTTAAGCATGCTATCAGTTTTTACAGAAGAAACAACTCAGAACCATTTTAATTTAGGCCTAAACATGATGCAATGCACAAAGGGAGAAGAGAGGCAAGAGAATGGCTCCTGTTTAGCCTGTTTTTTACAGCATCATTGTTGTACTCCTGTTTTAAGAAGATATAGACAGGGAACCTAGAAAATATACAAGTTTTAGGGGGCAGTTCCTAAGAGGAAACACAGAAATAAAAGGGGTACTGGCCAAAGGAAGAAGGCCATGTTTCTCAATTCTCAAAGTTTAGGAGTATCAACAGTCAAAGGTTCCTTGTTCAAGAACCCTCAGAACCAGTTTAGGTGGTTCAGACATTGGCTTTATTGAACCCTCAAGGTTCTGTATACAATAGAGCATAGCTGCAAGCAATAGAGTTAGCAGGGGATGGGGGAAAGGGAAATCCCGACCCAAAGGAGAGGTCTACCAGGAACAAGTGCAGTCAGTGCACCCTGATATGTCTTTCAAATGTGCAGGTTATTTAAAGAAAACAATGCAGACCAATAGTTTAGAAAAAAAAGAGACAGGATGAAAGGGTCATGCTGAAGAAACATACACATTCACAGAAACACCAAGTAATCAGTAGTGGAATAAGGGATCATGCCTCTAATTGTATCTTGACATAGTTTTAGACAAAGATGCAGATACTCCTTAGGATACACAGAACCAAATCATAGTATAGTAGACTAGTGGTTTTAACAGAACATGCTAAGAGTTCACACACATATATGTAGAAGTAATAGGTAAGCAGGAGTGAGAATGAATACCTCTAGGTTGTGAGATGGAATGCAGACAAAAGAGAAAAGATGCAAGAACCAGCACCCAAGCAGCAAGCAATAATCCTCCAAAGAAAACAAGTAAACAAGGAGAGAGGGATGCCAGAAAACTATGCAGGTTTCTTTTGCTAAGTGTATCAGTGTGCTTCTGGATTTTTTAGTGTCCAGAACTTTGTCCTTCAGTCGAGGAGGAGAAGAGTTTATATAGGCCTAGTCTAGGGTCTTTAAAAATTCAAATCTTGATGTAAAATGGTAAAATTTTAAAGAAGGAAAGGGAGGATTATGCTATTAATCCGAGGGAACCAATTTCCCATGATCAAAGCCAGTTAGACAATCCAAAAGGCAGGGAAAAGTAATTCTTCCTAGTTTAAAGATGCCCTTAGGTGGACTTGCCAACAATAAACCAATCAAGCCCTTAGTTTTAGGGTAACCTTAATCCTAAACTAAACAGGATTTCCCCTTTTCTCACTTAACCAGTCCAGGTTCAAGATTAACCCGTTAAAAAGTTTAAAAAATTGAAAACAATTTACCAGATTTCATGAGATGTTATACTAACTTCCAATTACATATTTCAATGAAAAGATTCAACCAAATCACTTTCAAAAACCTTAAATATGCCAAATCAGATTGTCCATTTCAAATTCAAACATACCATCGTGTAGGATCGTGCATTCTGGTAAGGTAAAAGGCTAGGCACACTGTGACAAACAAAAAGCAAAACATTCTCCAAGCAAGCAAGGATTTCAAGCTTAGCCATCACAGAAATAATCTAATATACTAGTCGCGATTATATTAGACTCAGTATCAGTGTCCAAATTAGCATTACGAGCAGAAACTATCATTGGCTAATTCTTAACCCTAACTGATCAAGAAACCACAACAAAGCATGATAAAACATTGAACAAACTAGGCAAATCTAGGTCTAAAGTCATGTAGGTACAATAAAAAATAATGGGAAAATAGGGGGGAGGGGATAAGCAGGGTACCAGTTAGGATTCGAATCGGGTCGGGTCAAGTCAACCCGCTTATAATTAGGGTTACAAGGAAGAGACTCACCCCTTCTCAGTGTCCATGTCATCCAAAACAAACAAAGCCCCGCCGGAGGCGTTTTCCGGCGGTGACGATTCAGTCAACATAGGGTTACTTTTTCCCTCGTCCAAACCCCATCAAAAGTGTGTGGGTTGTGTTGCGGACGACGAGGGGAACACGACTACGCCATTTTCCCTTATTTTCTCCGGCTAAAATGGCCGAAAAAGTCATCAACAGTGGTGGCGTTTGAAGTCACCAAGGAGAGAGAGAGAGAGAGGAGAGTGAATATCGGAGCAGACGCGGGGAAATGGGAGGCGGTCATGTGTGGGTATAGATAAAGGAAATAAAATTTGGGCCGTTGGATCGTCTACGTGGACGATCAAGATCGATCCACGTAGGCGTGACGTGTAAAAAACATGGCTGATGTGCATGCACACACACACACACACACACACACACACACACACTGTATATTTGGTATATAAATAGGTATAAAAAATAATGTATAGTAGACTTAAAAAAATATAGAAAAATTGGGGAATCAATTTAAAATATCAGGGAGGCTAAAATATACAAAAATTATAATTTTGAGGCTTAAAATGATTTTGGATAATTTTGTAAAAATAGGAGCGATTGCGAGAATTGAAAAATAGCTATGGTTCGAGACAACACTTTTGAAAATGGCCTCAATTATTAGACTATCACGAGGATATAATTTGAAAAGAATAGACGAGGTAGGACTGGATACACAATAGTGTGTAAAATTCAAGGACTGTTGATTTTGAAAATAGGAGGGACAAAATTGGATGTCAACATTATTCTTATCTGGAGTGACTTTGATTGAACTTTCTTCTAACTTTTCTATTTCTTCATTGTAGAGACTATCTAGCACATCCCAAATTTTCTTTGCAGTCGAGCACTTTGGAATACGTGCATAGACATTAAATCCTAGCCCACAATGAAGAATTTTTATAGCTTCTGCATTCATCTGAATTAATTTGAAATCACCTTCATTAAATTCTTCTACAGGCTTTTGAACCTTGTTCCCTGATGCATAAATTTTTTTGGGAATCATAGGACCATGCCTTGTAATTTTCCATAATTGATAATTTTTCGCCTGTAGAAAGGTTTCCATCCTAAACTTCCAGAATTTATAAAGTTGACCATTGAACTGCGGAGGCTTGTTTATAGAGTGTCCTTCGGTAAAGATCGATGGTGCACTCATTATTCAGATCCTTCTCAAGATGTTAATCTTTCTATGAGAGAACATGCTCTGATACCACTTGTTGCACTTGGTGCACCTTTGTAAGACACTAGAAGGGGGGAGGGAGTGAATAGTACTCTTACCCGATTTTTAATCTTCTTAAACCCGCTCTTAACTTTGATCGCCTTACATACAAAGAACCAGGTTCCTTGCAAGTTTCACCTATCTCTGAAATTTAAACATAATGCGGAAACGTAAAGAACACGGATATTTTTACGTGGAAAAATCCTTGCTCAAGGGATCAAAAACCACGACCCAAACTCTTGAGATTTCAACATTCCACTAAAGAAAACCGAGCAAGTTTTAGATTACAACGTAATGCAATCAAGGAACTAGACCTCTCTAGTACCTAGAACCTTCCAAGCCACACGTTAGCTTGTCAGGTTGATCCTATCACACCATAGAGTAACCTCTACTGATTGCTTCTTAACAAGGTGATAGATTACAACTCGATAACCTCTAACAAAGAACTAAAACAACAGACTAATCTATGAAACTGTTCTTTTGTCAGGTTCTACTGCCCAGCCGTTGTTCTTGCACACAATGCTTCTCACGATCAGTTTTGTTCTTGATTTAGTCTGTTGAGATTTCTTGAGTGGGTGAAGAATTCTGGCCAAAATAACTTGTATTTATAGAGTTTAACAAATCCAATTCTAATTAAACTTAGAACTCCTTTTTCACTTTGGATTCCGTTTCAAACAAGGTTTACCCATATTGCCTTATTTGAAACTCAAGTTAATTTTTCTAAGTCTTCAATCCTTTTTCCCTTAGGAACCGCATCCTATTTCAGCACCGCCTCAAGCTTCTTCTTTTCCCAGTAGGATTGAAACTTCGACTCCAGCAGTTTTTGTCTTCCTTCTTCAACTCTAACTCGAATGATCCAACGAACAGCTCAGTCTTCTTATTCAACTGTGAACCTTTTCGTAGTCCACTCAACACCAGGTCCTTTGTCTATCTTCAAAACTTGTACTTCAACATAAATTACCAGGTTTTATCTTTTCCATTTCAATGTTGCTAGATGAGTATCACCATGCATGGTAGACTTCATGCTTAACAAATTTCATGCTAGTTTTTGAAGTTCAACTATTATGATGTTCTAATGCAACTCTAAAGTTTCCACAGAGTTTTAATCAATACTATGTTCCAGCTAGTTGAGAACCAACAAAAGTCGGCTACTACTTAGATCAAAATGTAAATTAATGAAGTTGGAAGTCCCAAAAAAGGGTGCCATTGTTTGGTAATCTGTTTAATATCTTCACCCATCACAATCTCTTTTTCCCTTTCAGTTTCCAAAATCACAAGAAATAAAATTTAAAAAGGAAAAAAAAATATAGCACAGAAGTAACAATCAACATATCCAGATAGAAAAGTAAAAAATAATTGGAAATAATAGAAAGAAATAAAAATTGAAGATGCAAAACATAGATGAGAATATTATATCTATTCTAAAAATAAAGATAAAATGTGTACGTAACTGGTTAAAGATTGTTCTTTTTTTTCTTCTTCACAGAAACGTCTAAATCTCACCTCTATTAGGATATATATATGAAAATTCAGTCTTCGCAATATAAATTTCTTGATTTCTTGATTTTCTGATCCAAAGCTTCTTGTATCGTGGTGGAGAAAATTGATTCACAATCAAACCGAAGGATTCGACGTATTCTAGGTGAAACTGTAGCTTTTCTTTTAGTACTTGTTGATCTGGTTTTAATCTTGGGTGCAGGGGGACATTTTGTCATCTTTGATATTTTGTAATCCAAAGAAGTTGGAGTCTTAAATCCATCAACATATTCACTTGGTACTTCATATTGTCCTAAACTTGGCCCTTTACTGTAACGCACCAGAGAATTATTCTTCTTGATATCATCATCTTCTGGAATATTAGTATCATCTTCTTGATGATTTTTGTCAATATCATTATTATTTAGTGCAATACTTGGACATCCATCTATATTTTCACTTGTGATGACCTCTTTTTGGTTTTCCATCGTTTTGGAAATGTCTGAATTTGACATAATACCAAGAACCACAATTAAGCTGATGGAATTCTTAGCACGTCAAGATCATGATATTTTCAGAACCTAACAAATTTTGGATGTAATTGTGTATGCTTTCTCCAGGAGAACGTACCAAAAAGATACAAGGAGGAGGGTTGTTAGAAAGAAATAAGGGAAGGTTAAGCTAGCATGTATAGGCGAAGTATCCGATGCCCCAAAAGTATCGGATTAATTTAGTCCAATTTCTTTTTCTCTCTTTCAGTGTCCACATAGAATATATACTCCATATATAGTAAGTGTAATAGCCCGTTTGGCCAAGCTTTTCAGAAGTCAAAACTATGATTTCAAAAAAAAAAAAATGCTTTTGAAGAATTTTGAGGTGTTTGGCCAAAAGAAAAAAGTACTTTTGAGAAGAGGTACAAGCAGTTTTCTGCTGTTGGAAAAAAACTACAAGAAGCAGTTTATTAATTTTTAAGACAAAAATATCCTTACCAAAAATATTTATTTACCATACTATATTTAATTATTTTAACCAATATACCTCTCAAATATAAATACAACTTTATTTTCTACTTCTTTCTTTTAGTTTAACTTTATTTTTATTGATTAAAAGCCATAGTATATATTTTTATTTTATATTTTATTTTAAACTAAAGGAAATTAAGAAATTAAATTAACTCTTTTATTAAAAAATATATAAATCTTTTATACGTTTAAATAATAATAGTTGCATAATGAATCTTAGTACCGTACTTTTTCATAATTTGACATGCAAAAGCAATTTTTTTAAATATTATTTAAATACAAATTATTTGGAAAATCACTTTTTATATGGATTAGTTAAACAAAAATAGTTTATTCTTCAAAAGTATTTTATTTAATAAAAATACTTCTCAAAATCAGTATTTTTTTTTTTTTGCAGCATTGCCAAGTAGGCTCTAAATCCTATTATTGTCATGATTTTGAGTAATAGTAGGGGTTAGGCGAGGGAAAGGAGAATAAATACTAGGTCTAGTAAGACGGTAACTACACAAAATCAAGCAATTTAACGTCAACAATATATAAGGTCATTATATCTACCTAAATTCAAATACGCACTAAATGTGAATAACTCTATACCGGTATAGTTAATAAGTACGAGGGGACCAATAACCATTAGCCCTCCAAATAACCTTACTCCACAAGAGAGAACCATAAGTCTGCATTCGGACTTGTAACTCACATTCTAATGCGCTAGTAAGTTTCTTAATTCGCATTCATTGTATTGGGTCACCAAGGTCTCGAACAAGGCTTCGAAGCCTAACATAAAATCCACTCCGCGAGCAAACTTACGAGGAGAGGTTGCATGACTCTTTGCCTTAGTGAATCGCCTCAGGAAATGAGGAGGAATGAACTCAAAGCACTGAGCTCGGAAGAAAACACAGTTACAATGTAACCCGAGCGAATGCAGCATTTCAGAAAACGAGGTCCATCCTTTATAACTGTCGACCGTTGCTCTAGCATTTAAGAAAAAAATCGTGAGTCAACCAAGATTAAGTACAAAGTAATGGCCATAAAGCCGCTATTATGATAGTTGCAACGTCATTTTTTCTAGCTATAAATACAATTCTTCTATAAACAAAGAGGACGCGATCAATGCAATATTCAACTTTATTTTTTACTTGCTATCTCGTTTTATCATTCGATTTATCTCTTGCCTCGTTTATATTCTTAAGAAATTTGACTAGTCTAAACTCAGTTCCAGCTCGAGTAACATTTCGATACAAGCAAATTACCAGCAAAACCCGATACAAATTCGATTTGTTGACCTATCTTGATTTAGGCCAATACAAATTGGCACCGTCTGTAGGGATCTGGTAATAACATTTGTTTTGAAGTCGAAGCTTTTCCAGATTTATAAAAAATGTCGATAATCTCGACATGTCGAAAATCAGCAAACGTCATAACGGGCGGTACAGAAATAAACGGTATCAATCATTCCTCGACGAGGAAGCTTGCGAAACTCTCAACCAATACGGAGAAAAGAACCGAAATGGAGAGAACCGGCGAAGAAATCATTTTCGATGAAGGAGACCGTCACGAGGCTGTTGACACCCAATTTTATCCCTCCTTTTTCTAAATTGGCTATAATTTAACTTAAAGGTGCAGTTTAGCTATTTGTGCAAAATGTGCATTAGAAATAATGCATTTACGTGCGTTATCCCCTACTTATATATTACATACCTAAATGTGGCTATATTACGTAATTTTGTATAATTTAGGCTATTTGTCAAACCGTGAATATTTGTGCAATTTAATACATTCATAATATATCAGATAATTGCATTATTTAGGCTACATGTCAAATTTGTATCAATTTATGATCATTTGTGTAAATTAGTAATTATCTGTGATTACTTATATTTAAATAATTTTATTTGAGTTTATTTAATAATTATTTGTGCATTTTATAAAATATGTATATCTATATTTTTATTTACGCCTTTAAGTTGAATATTGGCCAATTTAAAAGAAAATATTTATTTTTCTATTTACTTATTTTCCTCCTCTTTTTGTTAAAATTTTCTACGAACCTGGACAAGAGTCCGTCTAGGTACATCCATTCTGCTAGAAATCAATTGCGATTTTCTTCCAATCATTTAGTTCAAATTCTCGTGAATATTCATATAATTATTTTATTTCAAAATATTTCTTTTTTTATTATTTCAAAATCCTCTTTTGTCTTGAACCTAGACAAATGTTCGTCTAGATACGTTCACAGTTGTATTTAAAATTTCATTACCTTTCTATTTTATTTTTGAATTAAGTCATTCCTAAATTCCTATAACCATTTCATGTCGAACATAAACCGGTTTCTTAGCCAAATACGTTCCCTCGTTTAAATTTTGAAAGAGAATATTCTTTAGGCAAAATACCCCAAATCTTCTCCTAAATCCCTAAATCACTCTCATAATCCCTACAATTATTCCAACCCCCCAAATCTCTCACTCCTAAACTAATTTCCAATATCCCCCAACAACTATATTTTCAAAAGGGCTTGTATACACCTACAAAATACACAACCAATGTCATCTTCACGGATACAAAAACATACAATCATAATCAACAGGACCCCACTCGTCTTCCCCACACGACCTCTCCTTCTCCAAAACGCACAGTACACCTCCCTTGGGTCTTCTTCTTATGTCAACAACACATATACACACGCATACAGCACTACACGGGCATACAAAACCAGTCACCCGTCACCCCTTGTCTTTTTCCTATACAAACACCGATACACACCTCAATATACCCCCCTATACAACTACACCTTCGTCTCTTTCTCCCCAAATACATAGATATATGCCATCCCCTCGTCTTCTCCTCACACATTGCACCACCACCCTTCGATCTCCTTTTCACAGTACATACACGCACGGACCCCACTCTTTTTGAGTTGTCTTCTTCCCACAAAAACATCAGAATACTCTCTCACCTTCTTTTCTTCTAACAACGACAGACATCATCAAACCACACTCCCTCTAATTCTTTTCTTCTCCGATCATCCACGCCACCCATACACCTCGACGAAACCCAAATCAAAATCGGTTCACACACACCTATAAATTAAAAACCAAAAGGGAAACAGGGGAGTAGGAGAGTCGCAGATCGGGAAAGAGGGGAAGGAGATTGGGGAGGGGAATTCGTAATTCGAATCAGCGGCTGTAAAGCCACCACCACCACCACCATCGTTTGAACTACCAGAAAATCAGAGAAACACGGCATCGTCGATCATAAATCCAACGGAAATGGGTCTGAGTAGCAGTGATGTTGTGGTGTCTCCTTGCCGGAGAATATCGTAGCAGTCGCTCCTTCCCTATTTTGGCCGTGATTTGACTAGCTTTCATTTATTTGTTTCTCGCCGGAACAGGGGTTTCCCGGCTAATCTGCTCTTTGACTTCTATTTTTCTGCCCTTGTTTCATTCATTTGGGAAGTACATATCATTGTTTCTTATGAGTGTAATCACCTAATTTTGGCACTCTGTCAATATAGTTGTGCTAATTTTTCATAGAATTTTGCATATATTTCATAATTTTATCATTTTTTGCTAGCTATCCTAATTAGGAGAAAATACTGAAAAAATACCAAAATAGGATTTTCGTGGACATGTTTAGCTTGCATTTTCTTGTATTAGTTGAAATGTTTCATGTGTTATTTGTGGGTGCTGTGAATTGTTTAATTAGGCTAATTGATAGTTTAAGTAGGTAAAATTTAGTTTGAATTTGTTCCTAATTAGCAATTGGGCCGGCTAAAATTGAAAGAAAAAGGGCAGCCCAAGACCTAAGTGTAACCCGGCCCACTTCTATTAACAAATCCATTTCCCATTCATTTTCCCCAATTCACAAAATACACAGAAAGCTCAGCGATTTCTCCACCTCCGTCCGATCCCCGCCACCGTCGACGACGGCAACAACCACCCTCTCCGGCCAAACTTTATATCATTGGACGCACCTCAGTCCCCTCTTTCCATTTTCGCTATCAATCTCCGAATTTCTGTTAGTTTAGTGAAGATTCAGGCTCAAATTCGGCATAAGCTTTTCCGGTGAGTCTTTTCATTTTTTCTGTTGATTTTCACGGGTATGCACTGTCTCTTCTTCATCTTTCCGTTATTTTTTTTTTCTAGATGAAACGACCCCAAATGGGATCGTTTCACTTAGAAGAAGAAAGTGACGGATCCGATTGGTTTCAAATAGGGCCGGGGGCTATTCGATTAGGCGTTAAACGGCGGGATTGGTTTTTTTTGGGGAGTTTCGTATGGTGATGATGATATGGTGAGGGCAGCCGTGATGGTGTTCTTTCGACGTCGAGGCAGTTTGTCTCTGCGAAAGGGAGGTGTAACAGTGGCGTCGTGATGTTGCTAGCAGGGTTGTGAGGGATATTGATGTGGAGGTGAGTCCGTGATGTTGATCTTGGAGAGAACGGAAGCAGCAGCTATGATTGATTGTGTCCGAGCCAAGGCATTAGCAGCGAGGCAATAATAACACAGTGTTGATGTCGATTCGTATGGCGATGGCTTTGTCGGGGCTATTATGGAAATGCTATGGTGCGTCGGGGCTGTTTGGGTTATGGGGACTGAATAGTTTGTGTTGAAGCTGTAACGGGGTGAGGCGATGATGCCATGGTGTGTGAGGTCGGGTTCGAAGCAAGGGAAAAACAGTGTGTGTCGAGGGCTAGGCAGTGTAGCTTTAATTGCGAGGTCGCTGTGATGTTAACGCGGGTTGATGACACGATGTTGAGGCAATGTTTTGTCCTTGGCTTTGGTTGCTTGCGCTTTGTCTCAATGGAGACGCTGTGACAGCGATGGTGGTGATGCTGTGCCGATGACTGCTGAAGTAGCGCAGCCAAATCAAGGCCATGACTGAGAGTTAGTAGTTGATCCGAATCGTGACGACGAGCGGAGGCAAGGCAGCCGAGACTGTGAGGCAAACATTGGTGCTGCTGTGGCTTTAGCGAGGCAGTGGTGAGTACGCCTTGGCGTTGGATTTGGCTTAGATAGATTAGATGAAATCAGTTCTTGTTCTTTCTTATTTGTTTAGATCATGTTAGTAGTAGAAAACAATTTTAAGACTGTTTAGCTTTGAGTCAGTAATTTATGAAAGTATTCTTGTGGCTGTTTAGACGATTACTATGGTTCAATTTGCTAAAGATCATGTCTATGTTGATGGCACGTACAAGAATTAAGCTTAGTGATTGTTCTTACTGTCTTTGTCGTGTTTAAGCATGTTTTGCCTCATTGATTTAGAGTTAAAAGAAGTTGTTCTCATCCATCTAAGTAAGGATTTTGATGTGTAATGTGCAAGTGTAGAATCTGTTTGGTTTGGTGTTTGGTCCTATTGTGAGCACAAAACTGTCCCATAGTTGTTAAATATGTTGAGATAGCTAGGATGACATAGGTTTGATGATGTCAAGGATGAGTCAAGGGGGTACAAGGGTGGCAGCAGAGTTCTGCCCCCTTTTGGTTTCTGGTACAGCCTTGCAGGCCATGAAATAATGGCTTGAAATGTTAAGGCTTTGAGGAAATCAGGGGCTGGTCCTTTTACCAGTACACACCCCACTTCCCCTTCTATTTTTGAGAGCCTTGACTCTCTTTAAAAAGAAGGAGAACAGAAGCCATCTGAGAACAAAAATACTCTCTGGATACACACTTTCACAGATCTGAAACACCAACAGACAACATCTGAAAATACACAAACACTTTTCAAAACACAAAGGTCTGAAAATACCTCTCCAATACTTGTTAAATTTCAGATCTGAGAGAGCAAAAAAAAAAGTAGAAAGTAGAAAGTTTGAGTTTAGAGGTCGAGTTTGGAGGTTGCTTTTGGGTACTGTTGGTGCAGGATCTTGGTGGTTTGTGGGCTGATGTACGTTTCTGTTGCTGCTATTGGTTTTACTGTTGGTCATTGTTGGTATTTGCTTGGCAACCCATTCATAGGTAAATCTTCATACCATATTTTATGTTGTAAGAATTATATTTTGTTTGAAATGTTTACAATGTATGAAATGGCCTCTTAAAGGCCCTAAAGAATTGTGCTCTTATGCTTGTATGATGTATGCATATTTAGTATCTTTTAAAGAGAAAAAAAAAAGAAGGGGAAATTTGAGAAGTTAAAATTTGAGCCATGTGATGTTAAACAACTGATGTGTTGAGTAGTGTTTGAATTAGTTTATTTATTTATTTTTTTGAAGAAAAAAAAAATCAGCCATGTTCAATGAAATAGTCAGATATGAGAAATGTTTACTTAGTGCAAAAATGAGGCAAATATTAAATGTGTGGTTGGATCTGAAAACTGTTCAAAGAAAAATGGTCGAATCTAAAGGAAAAAATGTTTAACTTGTTAAAATGGGACATATATGAAATGAGTGCAAGTTCAACGCAGGACATGAATGCAAGTTCAAGCTTGCAAACGTTAAAAACATTCAACATATAAATCTTCTAGGCAAGTGAGTAAGGAATCGAAGCAGCCAGCTTTCTCATGGAAAGGGAAATGATATCTTGATTTCTCCTTCGTAATTTAAATAAGTGCATCAAGTATAAAATAAACACTCAAATGATATAGAGCAGATTAGTAGCAATGGAAGATAACTCGGTTAGGCAAATCAATAGGCTGCACGTAACATCGTTTAATTTATTTGTTCACGTGAAATTCATTTAAGTTAGGAGATTTCGAATGGGTGAAGTGCCTGCGCGATTTAACTAACTTAAGTCGAAAGATTTCGAACGAGTGAAGTTCTCGCGCGATTATATTCGATTGGAGTTTCAATTATCAAACGATAAAATTAACAATAAATTGAAGCGTAACAAAATTAAGGCAAATATAATAAACAATTTCAAAAGAGTCGAAATGCGCCAACGAAAGCAACTGTGCTTGGCACAGGACTCGAGGGTGCCTAACACCTTCCCTCGAGTCAACCGAGATCCTTACCCGGAACTCTGACGCAGACCACTAAACGAGTCATAGGTGTTCTAGGTACACCACTTTGGTGACTTGGCACACCTTTAACTTGTCAAGTGGCGACTCCGTAATCTCTTAAATATTTTGTGTACCTTTGAACACCGTCACAGACCTTTTTAAAAACTAAAATAAGTTTTTCTTTTTTGAGTTGAAAAAAGGGTCGTGACAATGAGTTTTGCAGGTCTTCTATAAGCCCTTTGCTTGCTGCTGGTGGTCGAAATTGATAAATGAGATGTTTGGTCTTTTTGTTTGTTATAGTAACAGATGGTTTTCTTTTTCTCGTTGGCCAGTTTGGAACATGTGCTATACTTTTAGCTGATTATTATGTTCATTATTTCTGAACCCAGTTTTACAATGAGTTTGTTATTGAGCTACTGATTTAAATTGAGTATTGCAGATGTGCTCTTTCCTCTTTTGGAGAAACTACAGTCCTCTTTGGCATTTTTGGTGGCTGATATGAACATAGCTCAAGGCCGAGGAAAATAATTAAACAATTAATTTGAGGCCATTGGATTGATTTGAACACGATACAACACTTAGGCCAATGACGTTTGAGGCCTAAAATCAGTCATGCTACACTCCCCGTGTCCCCTAAAAATAAATAGGCGATGACGATGCATATCACTTTGCAAAGTAAGGGACAATGGAGTGGTGGAATTAAAGGTACTTGGCATGGCAATACGACCGGCCGGCGTGTTTGCAGCCGTACCGATATCCCTAACCTCTGCTTGATGCGATACATATTCTGAGCCTACACTTTTATAAAAGTACCTTTCCCCTTTATTTTAAACTATTATTATTATTATTATTATTATTATTATTATTATTATTATTATTATTATTATTATTATTATTATTATTATTATTATTATTATTATTTTTACTAACTCATTTTCTTATATTTTTTGCGAGGTCAAATTAGATAAGAGACGACGGTCTATTTTGAAAGAGAACAACTAGAAGAAATTTTTTTCATTATTATTATTTTTTGTTATTATTATTTATTAATATTATTATTATTATTATTATTAGTATTTATTGACCTACTAATTCATTTTCATATTTTTTTTTGCGAGGTACATTTGGACGAACAATCTTGAAAACGCCTCCGAAAATATCTTTTAAATTATATTACTTTCATTTAATCATTATTATTTTATTTTGATATACTAACCAACTTAATTGATTTTTTGTAAGGTCTATTTTATTGATTTGTAATTGACTCACTAAGCTCACAGCTCAAGGCACTCCTCGAAAAAACCCAGACTCGGGGACATCTTCGCCCGAAGCAGCTTTTTTATAAAAAACAAAATATGCCTGAGTACAACCATGCCTTGTGTTAATTGATTTTCCTAAGTACAACTAGGACTTGTGTAGATTGATTAAACTTTTATCAACGGAATAAGAATCGATTTATCTTTTTCTCCATTAAACTTTTAGCCTCAGCTCGAGGACGAGACGTCGCCTTAAGCTAGCTCTCTAACACATTCAAAGTCTTATAAGCAAACAAAAAGAAATAGTGGATACTCAAACAGTCATGTATTCACAAGGCCCAAAGGCAGAAAAACAAAAAACTAACGATCATATACTCATGATCAGTATCACTACCCGAGGGCTCACCTTCAGACGAGCTGTCACTGGTCGAAGGAAGTCAGTCCTAAAGCCCTCGAGTCGTAGCAATGTCAACCTTAGCTTAGGCAATCTCATCATCCAAGTTAATTCCTTTTTTACACTGTTCAAGGGTCTTTAACTTGGTCTGAATGATCGCCCAATTTATGTCGACGTTCGCTCGGGTAGCCCTCAAATCCAACTTAGCCCTGAACTTGGATTTGAGCGCGGAGGAAGATGCTAGTCTCTTAGCCTGAAGGATCTTCACTTCAGCTTCGATAGCTTTATTCTTAGTCTCAAACGCGACCACTTTCGAGGTAAGTAGTAAAGTTTTCCCTTCAACCTGCTCGGTCAAACCCCTAAGCGCTGCGTTGGCTGCATCAGCTTGCTTCCAGAGCTCAGCTTGATGACTCTCTTCTTGGGAGCTCCTCTCGGCCAAAAGGCTTGTAACTTCACCACGGGCCTGAGAAAGATCGGCACCAAGTTGCTCAACTTCTCTCAGAGATCGACCCAAGTTGACCTGCGAGCTGATGAGCTACTCTTCAAGCTCAGCCACACAAGCCTCTAGCATGTTCCTCTGAAGATCCCACTCATCCCCGACCCGGCGAAGGTACGCTGCTCGCCGAGCTTCAACTTCAGCTGCCTTCATGGCGTAGACATAGCCCTGCAATCAAAGGGAACATGTCAAAAACTTGAAAGATTCTTAAGATAAAAACATGCAAAATAAAGCCTCACATGGATTGCGTGCTGAGCCGAGTAAACCATCAAATCATCCGAGGGAATGTTCTTCAGGCGGTCATTCTCTAAAGGCCTGAGTAGCCCTTTGAAACTGATGGTGACCCCCATGCTGTCATCCAATAGACAAACATTTATTGGGACTGGGATGCGTCTAATCCCTTGGGAGAAGGTCGCCCTAGCCCGAGGTAGGTCAACACTCTCTTGTCCTAAAGGTGATGTAGCCTCGACATGTCTGTTGGCCTCCTCGGTGGACTTCACCTCACCAGACTCCAAGTATTCGCAAACCTTGTCAACTATATGGCTCGCCTCCTTCACGACCGCCCCCTTGACTACGCTCCGAACCAAAACATCATCTAGTTCGTAAATAAATCTTCACCGAGGTACCGTGGTCCCTTCGACCCGAGGGACTTTAGCCTTAGCTGGCCTTTTAGGCGTATCGTGTTTCTTCTTTGAACCTGAAAAGAAGGAAACGCATCACTCAAGGAGGAAAATAAAGAGAAAAGTATAAAGAAAAAATAGGAGGGAGTACCTTTCGGGGCCTGAGTAAGAGTCTCAACAGACTCCTCAATAAGATGCAAACTAGCATCAGCATCTGGGACATCGACGACTTCAGCTTGTCATCCCGACTTTTTCTTCTTCTTTCCTTCTTTTTCTTATCTTCTTCCTGCTCCGCCTCGGCAAGCAAGACGTTGAAACCTGAAAAAGAAGGGGAAAAATGTAGAAATAAGAAAAGATGCACCGAGAAAATAAAGCAATCAAATTGGAAATATACTAACCCAGACGTTTGCCCGACCACCCATTTTCGGCACGAGAGGCCAAAACCATCCAATCCCTATCTAATCTCCCCTCGGCAATGATAATGGCTCTCACCCAAGCCTCCAAATCCTGGGGAGGATTAATAGGGGATCTCCTTGCTGAAAAACACGAAAAAAGGTCAGACTTTGCCACAAGGTTTATGAGTCCTATTCCACGCCTCGGGAAATCCGGGCTCGGATGAAAGAGAAGATGTGGGGAGAAGTACAAACCAGTCACACCAGCTTCGATCCTCGATGTCTTCACTCTTAGTAATGAGGGAAAACTGACTCTGCTTTTTCAACTACACAACCCCATCCTTGTGCAGAGAAGGAGAAAATAAAAAAATTAAATAGTCATACCCAAACGTGACCTCGGCTTTGCGATTAATGTAGTCGAGATACTGAATGACCCTAAAAGCCAGGGCCAAGCTGGGCCAAGCAGACATTTTGCATTCGGAAAAAGGTGTCTGCTATGAGATGAAGGGGAAGAGAGAAACCTATAAAAATGGGTAGGTGTAAACGAAGGATCGCCCCGGAACGTTATCACACATACGTTGCTCGGGGGTGGGAATCGAGATTGGGACTTCAGGGTTCCAACTACACTCCTCTCGGATCAAAGCTATGTGCTCTTCCGAAGCTAGGCTCGGAGAATGTTGAACGGGAAGGTTCCTTTTCCTCCTAATGTCCGAGACTGTTTGCCCCTCATCCTAAAGTCTTTACTTGAGTCAAAGAGTCTTGGAATGACCCATTGAGGTTCGAGTTCCCCCTGATAAACTTTTTTCTTCTTTTTCTTCGGGGGTGAGGTCTCAATCACCTCGATATCATCGTCCCCGTCAATGGCTCTTTCAGCCGCCGCCTTACCATCGCCAATGGATGGTTCTTGGCTGGCTACACTACGGTTGTCTTCCGAACGAGAAGAAGTTGCTGAAGGGGGAGAATCTAACAAGTCCTCAATCGAAGCATCAATAACATTCTCACGACGAGATGGAGAAAACATAGTAAAATTTCGTCAAAATTTGATAGAAGGAAAGAAATATGAATGGCTCAAAAGGAAATTGTGAAATGGTGAAGATAACAACAAAAATGGTCGATTTATAGCAAAATACAAGTGGATCAAAACGCAATGATGACTGTTACACGGGGAATATCAAACGAAAAGACATAACCGTTCAAAACTGAGCCATGTGCAGAAGATGGGACGTTGAAACGACGCCCGCATTTTTAAATTTCTTGGCCGAAAATACGCCACGTCACTCTCCCGCTTAAATTCAATTCCATCCCTGGAAAAATTCTGCCATTTATCCGAAGGGTGGGGGGACTATCCGTATTGAGTGAAAAGTCACCGAGGCCTTGAGCAAGGCCTCGAAGCCTAACAGGAAGTCCACTCTGCGAAGCAAACTTATGAGGAGAGGTTGCATGAATCTTTGCCTCGGGGAATCGCCTCAGGAAACGAGGAGGAATGAACTCAAAGCATTGAGCTCGAAAGAAAACACTGTTAGAACGTAACCCCCGAGCGGATGCAGCGTTTTAGAAATTGAGGTCCAGCATTTATAACTGTCGACCATTGCTCTAGCATTTAAGGGAAAAATCGCAAGTCAACCAAAGATTAAACACGAAGTAATGGCCATAAAGGTGCAATTATGATAGTTGCAACGTCATTTTCCCAGCTATAAATACAATTCTTTTGTAAACAAAGAGGACACGATCAATGCAATGTTCAACTTTATTTTTTACTTGCTACCTCGTTTTATCATTCGATTTATCTCTTGTCTCGTTTATATTCTTAAGCAATTTGTGTAGTCTAAACTCAGTTCTAGCTCGAGTAATATTTCGATACAAGCAAATTACCAGCTAAACCCGATACAAATTCGATTTGTTGATCTATCCTGATTTAGGCCAACACATTCATAAAATGAAATTTAAAGGCACATTCATCAAATACAACTTGTAAGTCGAATCGCCAAATGTGGCTTTACATTTCTTTCAAATGCGACAATAGCTAATCTGTTGTAAATCCATGTATTTGTATTAATGTGGATGACCACTACTCACCACTAACTTATAATTTACTACCCCACTTTCTCATACATGATTCCTCCCCACAATGTCATACTTAATTCTTGTAACCTTTGGGTTGTTTTGTAACCTATGTATTTGTATCCTATAAATAGAGCACATTTGGCTCTATGGAAGACACACTTGAATACTTAGAAGATAATAAGAAAAGTTCTTCCTCTCCTCTTTATATTTCTAATCTACAATTCTTGTTCTCTTTTACCTTTTATTTTATAACATAATCAAATTATTCGATTCAGCAAATATGACTTAGTATCACCAATATGCAACATAGCATGTGCGAATTTTTCTACTCCTATTTGCAAATTATAAGTCACATTGCTGTTTTTCCATTTACCAATTTGACTAGTAGTACTACGTAAAAGAATTTGAATATTCTGTTATGAATGTAAATAACTCATTGGAAGGCTTAAATGAAATATTGGCAAAACACACGTGGGATCTGGGTTAGAAAATACCTAAAAACAATAGGGTAGCAGAAAAATAGGGTAGACTAATATAATGTGAACTCTTGAACCCCTTTCCTCCCTACTCTGGCTTCTCCCTCTCTGCTTTTCTCTATCCTGCCCCTTTCTATTTTTATCCGTTCTTCTATCTCTCCCCTTCATTCTATCTTTCAATTTCCTATTGCTACTATTGCTTTCAATTGTAATGGATGTTTTTATTATATAATAGAGGTTCTATTTTTCTTATTGTATTGTGTGGATTGTAGCGACTATTACGTACTCATTGAAAATTGTAAAATCACAAATGGAAGTTGTCAAAATTATCATACACTCTTTTAAGAATTTTT
This sequence comes from Petunia secreta, assembly GCA_029990175.1. Lineage (NCBI taxonomy): Eukaryota > Viridiplantae > Streptophyta > Magnoliopsida > Solanales > Solanaceae > Petunia > Petunia secreta. The sequence goes on along the minus strand of JARKIP010000038.1, from coordinate 18,030,530 downwards.
ACATAATGAATGGGGATGAAGGCATCCTCTTAACAAAATTTAAGAACTGTTTCATGAATGCTTTTATTAAGACTTAGAGTTTGTCGCAAAGAATTTAACACTTTTCTTTCATAGGGACCAATTTAACCAAATTTTAAAGCAATATTGGCCTAAGTTAATCCATCCTGGAATGATTTTAACATGTGAGCATAAATTTGGGACCAAAGTGAAAATATATAACGACCTTTCAGTTGAAACTTTCAGTACATAAAGTGGCAATCAAAATATCCTCTGGGCAAGCAAACAGAAACAAAATTCCTCCATAACAGAGCAAGTGCAAAAATGGCAGATAAACATGAAATGGAAGTTTTGGAAGTCCTTTCACTACAATTGACAATATTAAAAAAACGCATTTCTATAAAAACTATAGATGTCATGTCACCAAAAAACTAATCAAGGTTTGTAGTATTGTTTAGGATGACCACAGGAGTTAACTGAATAAAGTAGAGTGACTATAGAAAAATAAAACAAAGATAAATGACAATGGTGGTCAATTAACACAAGTAGATTTACTATAAAAAGATAAATAAAGATAAATGACTAAGGCGGCTAATTAACATAAGTTGAGTGATCATACAAACTCTTTATACTGTCTTAAATTTCATGAGAACTCTTCGAGTGGTACTTTTAGCATGTAAAATTCAAGTTAGATCAATAATATAATTAATAATTAATAGAACAGAAGTAATATTATTAGACATGTGTACATTTGACACAACTTGCAATGTGCATCTGCACTGAATGTCATATAAAGTTCAACTTAGGACGTCTCTGATTCATTAATTTTTAAAACTTATTGGTTCATTCAAGTTTGCTTTAATCTGTTTGAAAGCATAATCTAGTACTCCCTCCGGTCCACGATATATGATGTTTTGGGTATTTTTATATATATTAAAAAAATCACTTTTTAGTATTAATTAGTGATATAATTGACCATATTAACCCTTATCAAAATTATTATTACCTAAAATTTTGTTTTAAGTCATTTATTAGCAAGGGTGATATGGGAAAAAACTTTCTTGAATTTTGTAAAGATCAAATATTATGGACCAAAAAAAGTAGGCAAAAATATCATATATTGTGGAGCGGAGGGAGTATAATCTAGCTATTCATTGTACTGCCTCTCATTTATATTATGACTTTTCTGAACACATTCATTTTAAAAAAAAATGTTGTGGAATAATTGAGATTATTCAATTCATAATTAGATATCTTGATTTACAGTCTAATTGAAAAACCTCCTAATAAGGAGCATTTTACTTTTTATTGGCTACGTCAATCTAATTAATCAACTAATACTTTAGTAATTTTATCAAGGTTGTAATAAAGAGAAGAAGAACGCTAGCCAATAATAGACCATGCAAGGAAATAAGCCAGTTGGTTACATTTTCCTTGCGAATGTGGCTCCAACTAGTGCTCTCTAAGTTGCCTGTCTGACTTAAACAATGTTAAATATTTAAATAATCCCACAAACTTTAGCTTTTTTTTTTTTTTTTTTTTTTTTTTTAATAAAACACGATTTGCATTACTAAAATAGTTACGGGGATTACATAACGAGTTCGTACGGCTATTAAGGTGTTCCGTACCCTGAATATTACACATACTAGTACTAGGGATAGAAACAACATATAGCGCGTTTAAGTTTCCTAAAGATGATAAGTTAATACAGATATTATCCGACACCTTTGTAGCAAAAGACATGCCAGCTGTCTTCTATTACTGCTTTTTTAACAAAATCATGTGGCACCACAAAATGATATAATGAGCTTCTTTTGGACAACTCAGGGGCTCCCTTGGCTAGGAGATGTGCCACTCTATTCCCTTGGCGGAAGTTATGCCTCAATGTTGGCATTCCCAGTTTGATCATCATTAACCTGCAATCAGAAACAATAGAAAAATAAGTAGAAGTAGGTTTCTCCAAAAGGTGAATAGTATTTGTGGAGTCGGTTTCAATTTCCAAAGGAAAATAGGCTTGTTGAACTGCTAGTGATAGACCATAGTGAAAAGCCATTAGTTCAACGTGAGTGGGGTTTAAGCCATTTATAACTTTGTGGAATCCTAGGATCCAATTACCCCTATAATCTCTAAAGACTCCCCCAATGCTAGCCTTATGAGTTTGATTATTATAGGCTCCATCTATATTGAGTTTAAAGAATTTATGCTTAGGTGGATGCCATGATACCTTTATGTATTTTGAATTATTTAATCTAGGATCCTTTGATGTAAGAAGTTTAAACTCAACAGTCCTAGCATGAACTTGGTCGTAAGATATGCTATGGGAAAGATTATGGACATTATTCTGATTACGATTTAGCCACAGATTCCAAGTTGCGAAGGAGAGGAATTCAAGCCAGTTATAGAAATTGTGAGACATATTAGGAGTGAGGTCCTTCAACCCAGTTAACCTGTCGTCAGTAGCGACAGACTGAATAGAAAATTTATAGGTAGACCAGAATTTTTTAGCTAGGACACAACCTAAAAAAAATATGATAGTCTGTCTCATACTCATTTTTACAAATTGGGCACATGGGGTCAATATTGATGCCAATTCTATTAAGATAGAAGCGAGTAGGTAATCTATGATGGTTGCATTGCCACAAAAAAAACTTTATTTTATTAAGAGTATCAATTTTCCAAATCCAGTCAAAGTCATCCTTTTTAGGTTGAAAATTTTCAATTAGGGCATAAGTGGACTTTAGAGAAAAAATACCATTAGAATTAGGCTTCCAGACAGGGCGATCAATGTCGCAAGACAAGAAAAAAGAGGTATTGATCATTGTACTAATATCTTCCGGGAGTTCAAAAGAAAGTTTTGAACAATCTAACTTAATGTCATTAGCTAGAGAAGCAACTTTAGCTTTAGATTCTTCTAAAGTTAAGGGGCCACTAATGCAACTCCTAAGAGGTTGTCTTGAATGAAGCCAGCTTTGATCCCATATAGCAGTATGATTTCCATTTCCAATAACCCAATGAGTATTAGGGTTACAAATTTTCCAACCTCTGAATAGATTATTCCAAATAAAGGAAGTACTCTTTGAAGTGGGCCTATGGATGTATTTATTACTGAGAACTTTAACCCAAAGGGATTCAGGAGATGAAAGAAATCTCCAGGTTAAGCCTGTAAGCATGGCCAGGTTTTTGGTTTTGGCTTTAGTAAGAGACAAGCCACCTAGGAGTTTGAGCTTTATGATAGAGTTCCAGGAGATGAGATGGATCTTCTTCTTGGTAGCAGTAATGCCCCAAATAAAGTTCTTTTGAACTCTATCAATCATTTTAAGAGTTTTGGAGGGAAGGGAATGAAATTGCATGATGTGATTTGGAATAGAATTTAAGGTGGATTTGGCTAGGGTTACACGACCAGCAAGATTAAGGAAGTGAGTTTTCCAGCTTGAGAGTCTAGATTGAAGATTATCTAGAATGAACTGGTAATCATTTGGTCTTGGTTTGCTATTCAGGATAGGAAAGCCAAGATATTTACCAAAACAATGACCAATTTGAATATTTAGGATAGTACCAAAATGGCAGGCCATATTCTTATTGACATTCTTAGAGAAAATAATTTTAGATTTCGAGGTGTTAACCTTTTCACCAGAGAGGTTACAGAATAGGTTTAGGGTTTCCTTAATGGCCAAGACTGATTTTTCATTAGCTTTAGCCATGAAGGTAAGATTATCCGCAATAGAAGATGAGAAATCTCAGGACCCTTAGGAGATAATTTAATAGGGTTCCAGAGGTTAGCTTCGACCTTATGATTGATATAAATTGAAAGAAGCTCCAGGCTTAGGATAAAGATATAGGGTGACATCGGGTCACCTTGTCTGATTCCTCTACTAGGGTGGAAGTAAGGGGTTTTAGAACCATTAATGAGGATAGAGATAGAGGAAGTGGTAACACAAGATAAGATAAGCTTGGAGATATTCGGGGGAAATCTAAAGAAGGCTATCATGGTACGAATAAAAGACCATTCAATTCTATCGAAAGCTTTCTCTAGGTCAATTTTAACTATCATTTCACCTTTTGCACCTTTCATTTTGTTGAACTTGTGAATAATTTCCTGAATTATAATAGCATTGTGAGAGGCCCTTCTGTTCTTCAGGAAGCTGGCTTGACAAGGATTAATAAGGCTATCCAGATGAGGCTTTATACGATTGGCAATAATCTTAGTAATGATTTTGTAAATGGTATTACACAGGCCTATGGGTCTGAAATTTTTAATGTGGACAACATTTTTAAACTTAGGGATTAAGCAAAGATAAGTAGTATTTAAGGAATCTGGAATACTACTAGTATTAAAAGCTTCATGACAAATGGATTTAACAGAATCGCCACTATATCCCAGTACCGTTGAAAGAAAAAAAGGTGAAGCCCATCGGGACCTGGGGCTTTATAAGATTTAAAGGAAAAAATAGCACAAGTAATTTCACTATCTAAGAGAGGGCGATCTAAATTAGAAAGATATGTTTTATTGTACCATGAACTATTAGCATTGTTAGGACAATGGGGGCTGGTAACATGATCAGTAGTATAAAGGCTTTGAAAATAATCGGAGACATGATTAACTAAACACGTATGATAAAAAATGATGTTGCCCATGTCATCCTGAAAATGAGTAATAGCATTTTTCCTGCGGCTATTTAAAGTAGTAACTTGGAAAAATTTAGCATTCGCATCACCATGATTTAGCCAGTCAACCCTAGATTTTAGACGCCAAAATTCCTCTTCATTCTTTAGAAGATTATTAAATTCAGAAACTAAGTTTGTTTCAAGGTTTTGAAGAAAACAGCTAGTAGGATAATTTAAGGAAGATTGTATACCATTAATTCTGGCCAGGAGGTTTGCTTTCTTTTTAAAAAATATTACCAAAAATATTTTTGTTCCAAATGGAGATCTCCTGCTCGAAAATTTTTGAAGCATCATAAAAAGATCTGTTTGACCAAGAGTGAGCAATAATATTTTTAAAATCAGGATGAGAAATCCACATAGATTCAATTCTAAAAGGCTTGTTGTAATTAGTATCAGGCTTTTTATTGAGACAAATAAAAATAGGATGATGGTCCGAATAAGTCTTGGGTAAATGAACAATCGAGGCATCTTTAAACTTAGTAATCCAGTCATTGTTAGCAAGACATCTATCCAATCATTCCATGATAAGACAATCCCTATTTTTACTATGATTTGACCAAGTAAATCTAGGTCCCTTAAAACCTAGGTCAATTAGATTACAATAGTTAATACACTTTAGAAAAGTAGAGGCATTGTTCAGCTTAATAGGTCTGCCTCCACATTTATCCTTTTGATGAAGGATTTGATTAAAGTCTCCCCTTTACGAGCCAGGGACCTTTATAAGAATCAAAGATTCTAGCAAGGTTATTCTACAAAAAATTACGATTTGAACTAGAAGTACTAGCATAGACAGTCGAGAAAAGCCATGGAAAATTAAGAGAGTTATGATGTACCTTTATCATTGCATGGACTTCATTACCGTTAATATGAATGTTAGAGATGTTGACCAAGTCATTTTTCCATAAAATTGCTATTCCACCAGAGCGACCAATTGCTGGAACTTCAGCGTAGTCACTAAAGTCAAAACGATCTCGAAGCTCATGATAATCTGCCATTTTAGTCTCAAGAAGAGCAATCACAACAGGTCTATATACTTCTAAGATAGCATCAAGGTTCCTACGAAAGTTAGGGTTATTTGCACCCCTTACATTCCAAATTATAATATTGACTTGTCTATTCATATTAGGGTTAGGGTTTTGATCGATAACCATGCCTGTCTCAGGATTTGTCTTGAGTGTTGGATTCAAGACCACAGCATATTTCCCCACTAACCTGTTGGCCAGGCTCTCACATCCAATGAGCATTTGCAAAGAGATTGATGGCCTGTGAATATTACCTTTTTGTCTAGTATTTCCTTGAAGAGGAAGATGGCTACCTCCCTTAGGTTTACAAACTCCGTTTGACTCACCCTCCCCCTTAACACGATTTCCTCTAATGCATCCCTCCTGTTTCCTTCTGGTTCTAGTTGAATGGGTTGATGTTCTGGAGACGGTGGAGGGGCTGGTGGAGGGGGGTTGTCCACTAGCATTTGAGGCTATGGTTGGAGATTTTTAACTTGAACGTTCGCATTTTGAAGATTCATCATTTGAAAGATACCATTCATGTTCATTTGTCCCTACATGGGTTGATTGAGAGCCAAATCCCACTGAATGAAGGTTGGATTTTGGGGAGGCAAGACACGAGGTGGAAAGAAAGGAAGATCCATTAATGGATGATTCGGATAGATCCCCTCGTGCATGAATTGGGGTCACATGTTGTTCATGTAATTCTGCATTGTTAGGTGCATGCACTCGCTCACAATTTCTGCAAGATAAGCTAGGTTCTAAATGATCACAAGGGCTTGTTGGCCTTGGATTTCCATTGGAACTGAGATCGCATGGCCCCAAAGGGTCGACTCGAGCCACGACTGAGGAACTAGATTTTGTGGTGGTAGAAGTGTGAAAACAAGTGGAGGGTTCACTTGAGGTAGTGGAGGATCCTGATGATTGTTTTGTGGCTCCATTTTTGTTGTCACTTTTTTTTTTTTTGTTGACGTTGGATCACTAAGCTTCGAATTAGGAGTTGATCTCTTTTCCTTTTGGTGAGAGCCTTCATTTCCAGTGAGTGGAGATATATTGTGATCGAGAGAAAAGTTAGTGGTCGTGAAATGATTATGCATGGACCTTTGCGTGTTTGATTGCTCAAACGAGGAGAGAGATGGTAAGGGTATTGTGTTTATGAGAGGGTCAGTTAGAGGGGGGTCATTGGTGAGTGAGGCCGGCATAATTTTGTAAGGGTTTTCAGATGAGTAGGATAGAGTATAATCCTTGAAAAAAGTGGAACTAGCTTTTGTAATAGATTCGAGAATAGGTATAGAATCTGGGGATATGGACGTGGGCAGTAAAGGTTGAGACGATGTGGCAATATAGTCAAAGATTTTAGAATTGGGGCCCATGTTTTTAGTTAATGAAAGCTTAGGTTGTATCGCCATTTGCATGGCCTCGTCTGACGTGGATACATCACTTTGTTTCGACACTGAGCCAATATCATCCTCAACCATAGTATTATCATCAGAAACATTTAACAAATTAAATTTATTAGTAGTGTTAACTACTCGATAATAAGATTTAGAACTACCTTGATTTTTAACTAGGGTTTTAGTAGATAAAGGTTTAGAGTACTTACCTGGAGCTTGAGCAGGATTGATCTTTAATGAGGAACCATTATTACCTCTCGCATAAGAAGTGTTACTAGGCACGGCATAGGGTTTATGACCATTAATATTTTTTCTTTTTGGGAAAGTGACAGTGTGCCATTCAGAGTCTCCCTCTTTAGATTTAAGCTTAAGTTGAGGTAAAGAATTGGAGGAGGTAGGATTGGAGCTAGGAATGCCAGCTTGAGATTTGTAAGGACAATGTTCCTGGAGATGACTTAGTCTCCCACAGACTTTACACAAGATATTATCACCTTCGTAGATCACATTTTGTTTGTGATGTTCAATAAAGACAAAGCTTTTCACAGGGGTGTCTAATTGTACCTCTATGCAAATTCTTTCATAACGTGCTCTTAGAGCTGTAGATGTTTTAAAGTCCACCTTGAGTAGTTTACCAAGGCTACTTCCAATTTTCCTCAGTACACCTTCATCGAAAAATTCTGTAGGAAGGTTTGGGAGCCGGATCCAGATAGCTGTGGATATTAGCTTAATTTGTGTTGCAACAAAATTTGGTTCCCAACATCTAACTGATAGAAAAAATCCATTGACAAACCAAGGGCATTCAGTTAGAACTTTGTGAAGGTTTTCATGCTTATGGAATTTAGCAATGTAAATGTTGAACCCCAAAAATTATCCCGAAAGGGACAAATTCCGGAATATCGACAGGATGGGCTAACTCTTTTGGAGTTTTTGGAGTCGCCACCCAATTTAAGGAAAACAGGGAACCAAATTAACAAATGCGTGCAAAACTCCGTTTTTATAAAAAAAACGGTCTTTCTTCCAGAGATTCTAAAAGTAAGAGGTTTTATTAATTTCGGAAGAAGGTTTTTAAGGCACTTCCGAAATTCCGTAAAATACGGTTAATCCGACAGGTTTCCAAATATTTGCAAAATATGCTTTTCTAAAAAAAATTATCTAAAATAATTAATTGAAATAAAACTTGTTTATGAAAAATATTTTAATTTTTTGCACGCATTTTGCTAATTTGCCCCAGTTTGCAATAAATTAAATAACGACTTCAAAAATAAAAAGGATAATGCACATAAAGTAAAGCAATATACCAAGCAATCAAATATTATTGACAAATAGAATAATTCATACATTTTATTTACATAAATGTCTAAGGAAAGGAATGCGAAGTTAAAGATAGAACCCGTGATATTGATCAACTCGCGGGAGCCTTGGTTTTTCTAAATTTCTAAATCTTATTTCTGAATGCTCGAGTCCGACTTCAATCCAAACGACTCCCATGCAACGGAAGTTAGCCAAAAAAAACGTTCCCGAATTGCTCGTGCCAAGATGTACCTCGCAATAAAAATGGGAATTTAAACTAAATTAGTTCAATAATAAAGTGTCACAATTAATAAAATAACAATAATAAAATAATAATAATAATATAATAAAAAATATATATAATAATAATAATAATAGAATATATAATAATAATAATAATAATAATAATAATAATAATAATAATAGAAATATATAATAGTAATAAAATATAATAATAGTAAAAGGGGTTTGTTTTTGCAAAATTTAGGCTCAGGTGCGTATCGCGCGTCGAATAGAGGCTCGGGAGTTGGTGCGGTTGCAAACACGGAGCCCGGGCCGTGTTGCCGTGCCAAAGCACCAAACCACTACTCTATTCAACTTGTGTAGCATTAAAATGCACTCATCATCGCCTTTTGCTTTAGGGACACGGGAACGGGACGGATCAAGTGTAATATCATGTTCAAAATCCGTCAATTCCTTGTGTAGGCCTCAATACGTGTATGTGTATTTTCATCGGCCTTGTAGCATCGTGTTCATATCAGTCATTAACTTCAAATCCAAATTATTTATCGAATTATTTTTCATTGGCCATAATACTATGTTCGGATCCAAATCAACAGACATAGATTTGTTTCGAAGTCAACCAACATTAGAAGCAACCAAGTGGGTCAAACAGCGGAAGGATAAGCACACACTTCTCAACAGATTAAATTCCTCCATACTCCTACAACAAACAACCAAGAGAACATCAGGAACATTTATAACTCAAAATAAAGAAGCAAAGTGATGAAACCCTGTAGACAAAAGTAGTGAACCAATTGAACCCAGAACGATATCAAGTTCCAGACTCCAAACACATAATCAGAGAACAAATCCATAGGGCCACCATTGGCCAAACAAATCCAATGCACAGCATCATCAACCAACATTATCAGAAACTTGGAACCAAGAACAATCCGGTAAAGCAATAATATAATCAAAATGCCAAGGTCACTAAGGAACTCGAGTTCAAACCCAGAGCAATTTTAAGATTCGTAACAGATCAAAGAGACATCAGAACCAGCCTAATACGCTGAGATACAATTCCACCGGCGAGGAGCGACACCGGCTGGGTAGCAGCGTCGCTACCACTCACCGTCCTCTCATTTTAGTTTCGACTCAACAATCAGAAACATCGTCCGATGGTAATTCTAAACAAAAATCCATAGCCAGCCGTGTCAAAGGGGAAATCTGCGAAGGACAAATAAAACGATAACAAACAGTATAGAGGCACAACAAAATCCACAGAACGGTGAAATTAAATCGAATCGACATAGCCAGTCACTAGGAGGGGAGCGACGCCGGCGAGCTTTTCCGGCAGAACTCCGGCGAGGCTCGCGGCATCACTGCCACCCTCCCTTTTTGGTGCCTCTTTCCCCAATCGTTCAACTCCCTCGTCCCGATCTGTACACCCTCCGTTTTCCCCTGTTTTCAGATCTTAAGTCGTCACCCTATTCCCTCTGTTTCAGATCTGTTTGTATTTTCCGGTGGGGTGATGTTTACCCCTGCCTCTGATTTGTTGCGTGTGTGTGGTTTTGATATTGTGAGCATGTGAGAGAAAAAGAAGAGAGGCTGAGAGATAACGATGAGGGGGGTTGTGAGGGAGATAGAGTTCCCAAAATGGGGCACGGCTGATCTCTGTGAGGTGTGTGTAGGGTTTTTGGTGTGAGGGAAAATAAAATGGGTGTGGGGTTAACGGGTATGGCTTTGCATAAATAAGCTGGAATTTAAATGAAGGAGCAATTTTGACCTCAGTTTAGGATTTAAATGAGAAAATCGGGTGATTGCACGGGTAGGATAGAAATTAGGCTATGTATTGCAAAATTTGACCCTTTTACTCAGAAATTAACCAATTATATTTAATTTACAAAATTATCCTCAATTATAAAATATTGCCATAATTTATTAAATTTAAAAAAAAATCGGGACAAAATTGGGTGTCAACAGTAAAAATCTTCCCCAAGGTCTATTAGGGGGAAGTCTTCGTCCAGCTTCCATAGTTTTTGTAGTTTCTCATTAAGGTACTGATGATGTAAACGTTTCCCCAGAAGCTTGATTATCACTGAATGGAGCCAAGGTGAGTAAATACGTTGCCTTTCCTCTTGAGTAAAAGAAATGTAGTCAACTAAGTCATCCTCCACCATTGGTTTAGATTGCATGTGGGATTGTGAGAGGGGATCATGAAGGATTCTGGAATGAGGGGCATTTTGAGTAGTAGCTTTAACTAGAGTATCATAATAAGTAGGTTTCTCAGGCCTGATGGAATTTTTTGTAGGGTCGTCAGGTGGCTTAGGAGGAATTAAATGGGCGTCAACTGTAGCTTCAATGTCGAGGTCCATTGAAGAAGAAGATTATTAATGACGAAGGTTACTGAAGAAGTAAATGAGCTAGAGAGGGAAAGGGTTAGAGAGAAGAGGGAGAATCTAGCTCTTTTAAGTTCCACAAACTTTAGCTCGCTCTTAGCCTGGAAGCCCAAAACTCGTAATAAAACATCAACCATACGTTAAAATATACGTCCTCAACGAACATCCCAATAATAAACATAGTAGTAGTACTCCCACTATTCAAAAACTAGTTTTTGGATACGCGCAACGCGCTTGTCTCCTTAATAATGAATGTAATATATTAAAAGAATTATATAAGTGTTGTTTAAAAAAATTTGTGCTTGAGTTGCACAATTGATATCTTAAATTTCAATAAATTGTCAAAGAAATATGTGGAGGTCACTGTTCTATTTCGTCTTAATAACAATCTTACATTTCATTTTTTGGGGAAATGAAAATAATGGTGTCACAGTGATTTTTGAATGGCTAAACTAGACTCAGAATTAGAGTTTCATCAAAGTTGTAAATTATTAAAAAAAATACAATGATAAATGTATTAAGATCTGTGTTAAATATTGCAACTATTCCGCTTGCAGTATTCCTAAATATTAATGAACTTACTCTAAAATACAAGTACATATATATAAAGTAGACCAAAATAATACGAAAATAAGTTTCAAAATTCACAATAGCAAAATTATAGTCAAACAAAATTTTGTTCGAAAAACATACCACTTACCTCATTTGTATTTGTGCAAATTCTAAGCCGATTACGAAATGAAGCAGGATAACTGCGGGTGAAATGTTGATAGTTTGATGTTGTATTTTATGAAAGATTAAATACCATCAAAGATAAATATTTTAGCTTTCCAAAAAAAAGGCAGTGGTTCTTAACCGAATTTGCATAAACAATGCGTGAAACAAAGTGTGTTGAATAATCATAGAAATTAACAAAGAAGAAAATAAACTTACTTGTTAAATAAAATTTTAGTACTGTCTCTTGGCTACTGTCAGAGATAAAGTGAAACTGGAAGAAAATAAACTTTTCACTTGTAATGCTTAAACACAGAATTTGATTAGCTATTTGGTGAGTTCCTACCGTAATTAAGAAATTTAGTAACGAATATATTGAGTGTTAGTCACTTTCTCCAACGGATGAATGTTCATTCGCCTCATTAAGTTGGAGATGTAAAAAGTCATCCTTCATCCTTGGATAGTAATAAATGTTTAGTAATGAATGACATAGTCATCCGTTATATCTCTCCAGAACCAAATACATGTACGAAGTGGACCTGAAGATGTGAAAAGACATTATAATCCTAATTAAAAGATAGCATTTTTATTATCTATATTAATCATTTTTTATAATTTGTATAAAATATAGGAGAAGAAATTTAATTGTGAATTGACTTCCTTGTACAAAGGAATAATTAAAAAAAACTTTACTATAGGGGCAAAAAGGTCGTTTACTTTTTGCTATAGGGTTTGGCTCTTTTAAAATAGTATGATAGATGTCACTATTTCCTTATTAGTCCGTTCCAAAAAAATGACACAATTCTAAATTTGGAAACATTTTTGAGCTGAAACTACTACTTTACCCTTAATGAAATTCTTTATAGCCACATATTTATGTATAGCTTACTTTGGACCACAAATTCCAAAAGTCTTCCTACATTTCTTAAACTCCGCTCCAATTCAAACTATGATAACTATTTTGGAACGGAGAGAGTATTATTTTAACATTTTATATCCGAAGTCAACTCCCCTCACTTGTCCTCTTTACTACTTTTTCTCTTCTTTTTTCTGAATTTAAATATTATAGTATATTATAATTAAAACATCGGTATAGTCGCTTCTTATTCTCTATTTAAATTCAAACTTTAGCAATTTATTCTTCTATTCTAAAGTGGAGAATCCTTAATGATAATCAGCTTTAGATTCTGTCAATATGATTTCATTAATGAGGATTTTCCTATTTTAAACTTATTTTATTATTATGAACCGTAAAATGATCGTCGCGCAACAATATAAATACGATACTCATCTGTACCGCAGAAACATAAAAAGAAAAAGAACAGAAAGTCGCTCTAAGACGACAACTCAAAATGGGAAATGGGAAATGAAAATTGAAGCATTGTTTCGCCGGGGACATTGGAGAAATCTCCAAACGACACCACGATAACACTATCATGAACCACTCTAATCATATCGAGAATAATAGTTTAGGCCATTCTTTTTGTTACATTCGCAAAGAACCATCTTTCTTTGATGACTCTACCACCACTACCACTTCCACTAACAGCAACCCAATAACCGCGTTTCTCCTCATCTGGGGTGCATCTATTTCTGCCAACACCTCTACTCCACTTTCTACTGCCCTTCTTGATTTTTACCCTTACAATGTAGCGTCTTCAACTTTTGAAAGCTCGCGTTCATTTTCCTCTGTTCCTCTTCAGTCCATTCCCCGAGGATCAGTAGCCTCTGTTCGGTCAGGCCCAATTCCTCGAGCTTTTTTCTCGGGCTCGGGACTAACTGAAAAGGGATTTGCCTCTAGCCCAATAGAGAGGAACTTCACATCCCTCTCTTTGGATATTCAGAGGGATCAGCTACAAAGGTACAAACCAAAATCTAACAAATGCGATTTTGTTGGAAGTTTAAAGAATATTTTTTCAATGAGTGGTCGAGTAATCTTGGCTGATGATTCTGAGGGCAGTGTACAGTGGGCACAGGGGAAGCAGGGGAAGACACAGTACATTTAGTGGTTTCTGAAGAACACGAATTTTTTTTTGTTGGGATTTATGATGGTTTTAATGGGCCTGATGCTACTGAATTTCTGTTGAACAATCTTTTTTCAAATGTATTCAAGGATCTCAAGGAATTTCTATGTAATAACAAGTTAGAAATTTCTAAGAATAAAGAAATTGATGATTAACTTGAAAAACTTGAGAAAAAATGGAGTTGCGGGCATCGCTCATTTCAATGTCTTGAAGGCGTTATCGGAGGCGTTGAGGAAAATTGAGGCGTCATACTTGGAGATGGCTGATATGATGATGAATGATAATCGAGAATTGGCTTTAATGGGATCTTGTGTTCTAGTAATGTTGTTGACTGGCAAATATATTTACTTGATGAATGTTGGAGATAGAAGAGCAGTTTTAGCTCAAGATCCTGAATCCGATAGTAGCACGTTTGAGAGGTTAAACCATGGTTTAAATAGCTTTGGTCGCCACCATGCTCTTACTTCTTGTCAACTAACCATGGATCATAACACATCTGTTAAAGAGGTAAATATTCTAGCATCTCTAAAATAATGTATCGACATTTCTATTTTCCTCGTTTTATATACTAATTTTTGGGCTTGTTTTATAAATTTTTACAGGAAATTCTCTGCATTAAAAGTGATCATCCTGATGATGCTTCTGTCATTAAAAATGGTAAAGTGAAGGGTTCCTTGAAGGTTACTCGAGCTTTCGGGGCAGATTATCTAAAAGAGGTAATTTTTCCGCTTAATCTTACTCATTTTGTACCCGATCCAATAATAATAGTTAGAATGTTAATGGTTCATAACTTGTTACGGTTTTGCAACTGCATTTGTTTTTTGACTTTGTATCATTCTACAGCCCAAATGGAACAATGCACTTCTAGGGGTCTTTAAAATTGACTATATTAGGAATTCCCCTTACATCAATTGTTTACCATCACTTTACCACCATAAGCTTGGTCCTAAAGACAGATTTTTGATCTTATCATCTGATGGACTTTACCAATACCTTACAAATGAGGAAGCAGTCTCTGAAGTTGAATCTTTTTTGTCTATATTCCCTGAGGGAGATCCTTCTCAGCATCTTGTTGAAGAAGTGTTATTCAAAGCTGCTCAGAAAGCTGGTAACTAAAAAAAATCATAATGTACTTGATTTGTAAGTAGTAATTTCTCGTAGCCATTTAACTTAGGAACTTTGTCTCCGGATTTTGCAGGCATGGATTTCCATGAGTTACTTAACATACCACCAGGAGAACGTCGAAGGTACCATGATGATGTCTCAATTATCAACATATCTTTTGAAGAGAAGATTTGGCGAAAATCCGTGTAGACGTTTATGCAAAGGGAAGTTTTTATCAAGGAAAAGATCAAGCTAGTTTTACTTTTAGCATATGTTATACCATTATGGCTGTAGTTTGCATAGCATACAGGTTAGGCTGCTGCATAAAGATCGAGACTGAGACTTCTTGCTTAGTGATTGTAAAGGTCACAATAGAGTTATCCCTGCCTCCTTCTATGACTATTGCAATAGATGTTGATCCTTGTATGCATTTTCGATGTTTGCCATAATTCATTTAATTTATTTTATTTTATTTTATTTTATTTTTGTTTATATCTCTTGCTTATAAATTTCATGTCTCCTAAGTCTATTTGGGGCAGTTTCTAGTGAAAAACAAAGTCTTATAGAATAACATATCCAAGAAGAATCCCTGAGGAGTAAGGAATAAGGATGATGAAATAATGCCAAAAGCCACTCGGTGACTAAGAGGAAAGTTGTACTCCGTCTGTTCCACAAATGATGTTGTAAAGAATGTCATAGTTTGGAGCACGAGGGTCAAAGTTATTATTTGACCACGAATTCAAAAATAAATTCTTCATATTGCTTTAAATAAATTTTGCATCTTTAGAAACTACATAAAAAGCTTTATAAGTAAAAATCTTAACAATTAAAAATATATTAAAGAAAAAACTCGGTTAAAGACAATCTCCTTTGACTCTCCAAATAGTAACTATGACATTGTTGGATAGAATTTAAGCTAGTGTTTGGACATAGATTTGGTTGAAACTTGAAAAAAAAATGAGTTTTCGAAGTTGAGTTGAAATTAGTGTATGAAATTTGAGTGTTTGGATATACTTTTCACTTTTTTCCCAAAATTAAAATCTCCCAAAAATTGGTTGAGACAAGCTTTTGGGAATTTGATGATTTGATGTTCAAATTTTGGAAAAACTCTAAAACAAACAAATATTTAAAATAGTATTTGAAAAAAAGACACTCAAGTTTTATAAACAAGAGGAAGCTTCAAATTAAACTAGACAACAGATTTTTTTCCACAATTTCTACTTGCTACCTGATTTTCTTTAGCTCTTTAAATCTTTTTTCTTTGGTCATACTTTAGCTCTTTAAATAATTATTGATTCTATTAGTCCAAGTTGCCTAATTAGATCTATTTGATATGTAAGTGGTAGTATTTGGTCAGTTTGGGGGGGGGGGGGGGGGGAGGATTTGAGGGAAGCCCTTCAATCGCTGGAGTAAAGTTCTATTTTCAAGGATCCATTAGAAATTTGCAGTTGAAGAAGATTTCAAATTAATGGCAATTGGCAATAATGGAGATGAGTTAATTTTCTTTCCATCTGCCCTAGCATGCACCATCGACAGAGTTACCAAGTACACCTTTTGAGGTAGCATATAAATGGTTGAATAATCATGGTACTCTGCCTAGACACCATCGTTATTAAGGAAAAAGAAAAATGGAGATGGACAATTAAGCTCATGACTTCTCATATCTCCACGTTTTCTTTGCTGATCCTATTACTATAGTGGTGTTTAGAACATGACTTCTAAAAAGATTGTGTAAAGCATGACTTCACAAACTAAGAAAAAGATTTGACCTAGAGCTAGAGGACAAAAAGCTTGGATTAGCCAAGGTTATTCACTGCATTAATTGGATGTTAGCTGATATGATGGGAAGGAAAAGAGAATAAAACAAATTAAAAAATGTATTCTCTCTCTTCCACAAAGATATCATAAATTTGATTTTGATTGAAGTTTAAGAAAAATATAATAATTTTTTTAATTTGTAGTTTAAAATAAGGCATAAATATTTATGTAAAAAATCATCTCATTAAAAGTAAAATAATAAATTTAAATATGATGCAGGGATTATAAAGTGGGTACTTGTAACATAAGTACTATTTATTTTATAAAAAAATAATACATACTTAATATAAAATTTTCCTTATTTTTTAACAAAATAAAATGTAGTGTTTATGAATCTGTAGTGTTGTTTTGTCATTTTATAGTTTCAATAGATGTATCGATAATATTTATATTCTTACTTCACATTTTATTTCACATAAAATAATACATAATTTTTGGCATAATATTTGCGGATATTGGTAATATAAAAAATAAAAGTCTAAACCAAACATTGCATTAACAATGCAATATTTTATGTGAAAAAAGTGAAGACTAACCAAACATGTTATAAAAATAAGGGCAAGTTACATAACTATACAAACAAATATCTTTTTTTTACACAAAATGTCAATACTACCTCATTATTTAAAATATAGTAACAATTTTTTTAATACATAGCAAATACATATAAAGGGTAGGAGAAATCCTACTATTCTGCCAGCCTCCCAGCCGCCGCCCCCAAAGCTGTCTGCCACCTCTAGTCGCTGGTTGCCGGAACTTTTTTAATACTCTTTTTTTTTTTTTTTTTTTTTTTTTTTTTTTTTTTTTTGTAATTACTTGTATGTGTAGTGTATTTTTCATTTTATGGACTATGATACATTGTGCATACAATAAAAAAGTGCTAGATATACATAATACAATTATTGTATGACTTTGTGAATGATTCGCATGTCTATTGTATTTATTCAATACATAATACATACGTCCGTATATAAACAACACATGCAATACCATAATTATTGTATGTCAACTGTACATACATTGTATCTCTGTTGTATGTCAATACACATGGCATACACCATCCACACAATCCTTATAACAGTTTTCAAATCTAAAATTAGCCACCATACAATCCATATACACATTTTTCAGATAGCGGCATCAAACTACTCAGCCACACTATAAAAGTATGGGAGAGGTTGATAGAGATGAGGATGAGAAGGTATGTAACTATTCTTGAGAATTAGTTTGGATTCATACCTGGGAGATCGACTACGGAAGCCATTCATCTGTTGAGGAGGTTGGTTGAGCAGTATAGGGACAAGAAAAGAGAGTTGCATATGGTGTTCATTGACCTAGAAAAAGCGTATGATAAGGTCCATAGGGAGGTTATGTGGAGATGTCTGGAATCTAAAAGGGTCTGGTGGCATACATTAAGGTGACCAGGATATATATGAAGGAGCTAAGACCCAAGAAAGAATAGTGGGAGGAGACTCAGAGCACTTCCCGGTCGAGATGGGGCTTCATTAAGGGTCAGTTCTTAGCACATTTCTATTTGTGTTGGTGATGGATGAATTGACTCGGAGTATTCAAGGAGAGCTATCGTGGTGTATGCTATCTGCGGACAATATAGTATTGGTGGATGAGACACGCAGAGGTGTCAATGAAAAGCTGAAGGTGTGGAGGCAGACGTTATAGTCTAAAGGCTTTAGACTAAGCAGGACGAAAATAGAGTTTATGGAGTGTAAGTTTAGTGATGCTTCTGATGAGTCAGATGCGGAGGTGACGCTTGATTCTCAAGTCATTCCTAAGAAAGAAAGCTTCAAATATCTTGGCTCAATCCTCCAAAGAAATGGTGAAATTGATGATGATGTCACACACCGAATAGAAGTAGGTTGGATGAAATGGAGGCTCACTTCTGGTGTATTATGTGATAAAAGAGTGTCACTTAGACTTAAAGGAAAATTCTATAGAGTGGTCGTTAGACCAGCTATGTTATATGGGGCAGAGTGTTGGCCAGTCAAGAAATCTCACATTCAGAAGATGAATGTAGCAGAAATGAGAATGCTTAGATTGATATGTGGGCATACTAGGATGGATAGGATTAGGAATGAAGTCATTCATGACAAGGTTGGTGTGGCCCCAGTGGCTGAGAAGATGCAAGAAGCAAGACTGCGGTGGTTTGGGCACATGAGAAGGAGGAGTGTAGATGCTCCAATAAGGAGGTGTGAGAGGTTGTATTGGATCTAAAGAGAGGTAGATGTAGGCCAAAGAAGAACTGGGTCAAGGTGTTTAGACAGGACATGACCCAGATCCAGATTACTAAGAAAATGACCTTAGATAGGAGAACGTGGTGATCGAGGATTAGGGTAGAAGGTTAGGTAGTAGTCGAGTGCCTTTTCCCTGAGTAGATGTAGTATTATGCATTTATTGATGATTTCCATTTTAGTCTTCGCCTTTATATCTTCTGTTATTGTTTGTTTGTTTTGGATATGCTTTAGCTTTAACATTCGCTTCAGCATGATATTACTGACTTGATTTTCAAAACTGTTTTGTAAAATTATTTTCTAATATGTCTTTTCTAGCCGAGGGTATATTGGAAATAGCCTCTCCACCTTGATGGGGGTAAAGTCTGCGTACATCTCACCCTCCCCGACTTCGCTTATGGGATATACTGAGTATGTTGTTGTTGTTGTTTGTAGGGAATCAGCCACCATATACAGGCCTGGGAAGAGGAGTAGTAGTGAGAGAAAGAGAAGACGGGAAGGAAAAAGTGGGAGAAGTAGGCTAGAATTTTGTTATGTATAGGGTTTATATACTTTTTCTATATGTAATTAAGTCTCTCTTTCCTCTATATTATTTATCGTACCAAAACGTCTTTACATTTTGTAAAAAAGGTTCACAATTTGTACTTTTGTGAAATTTTTCCTTTACAAAATGGTTACTTCTAAAATGGTGCAACGTTAAGATTGCCCAGTGAAAATCTTCAATAGTAGAAAAGGGATTATTTTGACGAATAACCAATTTTTACGTTGCTCCACAAGAAACAACTATATTTTGCAAATCTTTTTAAAAATAGGCATACTTTAAAAATACAGACAGATTAACAATGATGTCACACACCCTTATTGGAGCGGGGTCGATAAAAGGCTCACATCCAGTGTCCTATTGGATAAGTTCCACTAATACTTAAATGTAGGATTTATAGAGTGGTTGTTAGACTAGTCATGTTGGGGCAGATTGTTGGCTAAACAAGAATGCATACGTTCAGAAGATGAATGTAACATAAATGAGGATGCTTAGATAGATGTATGGACACGCTATGAGAGATAAGATTAGGAAAAAAAATATACTTGGCAAGGTGGGAGTGACCTCGGTGGTGGACAAGATGTAAGAACTGAGGTTGAGATGGATCGAGCTTATAAAAAGGAGGAGCACACATGCTCCAATGAGGAGGTGCCAGGTTTCCATTGATTGGTTTAATGAGAGGTAGAGGTAGAACAAAGAAGAATTGGGGTCAGGTGGTTTGACATGACACATCTACCGCTCACCGAATTAGAGAGCATAAAGGTTAAAGATCAGGGTTTCATATTAGTAGGTAGCTGAGCGATTTCTTTCTTTTTCGTGGAAAAATTGGGATATAGATAGTTTCAGTTCTTAGTTAGTTACATGATTGTAGTCTTCCACGGAAAAGGAAGAAATCACTCAACTACCTATAGAAAAAGTTTGGATATAGATAGTTTCAGTTCTAGAAAATTCTCGTAGGACTCTTCCTGGGATAATTTCCTGAGACTTTGGACTAAATCTTAGAAAATTTGCTGGAATTTAGTTCTAAGTCACAAGAAATTCTCAATACTTGCTATGTGATGGCTATTTTTAAAAATTCTGTAAGTGGTGATTATTTTCAGCACCGTAAAAGATGGCTATACGATTAGATATTTTTAATTATAAAAAGGGAAGAACCCGCCAAAAGAGTAGGGGGATTGGCATGGCAGGACCCCTTAAGTTTTTTCTGAATGGAAAAAGGCTCAAGTTTTAATTATGTAGTATAGGGTCCTCTAATCATTAATGACATTAAAATCTTATCACTACCTAACCTTCTCACCCCAGAATTTTTTATGTTACACAATGGTCCATGTATAAAAGGCCACATTTTTGCCAAATTTGGCCATAAACCTATCTACACAACCTTCTCTCTCTCATCTCCCCCGTTTTCTCCTCCATTTTCACCATTCCATTTCTCGCTCAAAATTTCACCATAGCTGCATTGTGGAGCTTCTTCCTGCATCGAAATAATCTTGTCATCCCCATTATTTACTCAATATTATCTCCACCTTTACGAAATAGAAGCTTAGACCACCTGCATTTGGGTTATACGATATTTAGTTAAATCTGCCAAAACTGCTTGTTTCTTATCTAATAAAGAAAAAATCGTGTTCCTCTAATTGTAATCTTGTCCATTCAGTCATCTCTTGTAAGTGTACTAACTTTAGAACATACTTTTACCTATTTTTTTTATTCGATGTTGATTCGAATTCAGGTTCTCCGAACATCCTGTCAACAATTCCAAACATTATTTTAGACGTTCATATGGTCGTAACAGCAAATTCCAAACATATTGTTAGCGTTTTATACATGGTATATAAATATTGAAATTTTCTCATCAAATGTTCGGAACACCTTAGCAGGATGTTCGGAGCGTCTTTTTAGAAATTTGGAACATCTTCCATTTATGAATGAAAAACTGCATTTAGATGTTCAGAACTTCTAAATATGATGTTCCAAACGAAAAATGTGGAAGTTTGAAACATGTTGTATAGATATTATCAATTTGATACTTATAATTGGTCATTCCAATTTATGAGTGAGGTTATATTAGTAGTTAATTATCAAGGTGAATGGGTGGAGCGTTCAAAATATTATGCTTGGGTTCCGAAGGTGAAAGAGTCAAGACCCATACTTGTGCCCAGAGATATTACGTATGATGTTCTACTTAACAAAATCATTGAAAGTTGAGGGAATAATCTGAGGGACATTTGCATTACTTACATGCTGAGTGTTGCCGCAAATCAAAACACTTCTCCCGTTACAATAAGAAATGATGATGATGTACGTCTTTATATGACTGATGTTGATCGTAATAGTACTAGGCCGGAGGAATGTGTTGGTTCTAATGACCAAGAAATGCCAAATAGTGGATGTCATGATTTTAGTCAGCGATTGAATGGCGTACTTGAAGAAGTAGAAAAGATAAAAGATGCGAAGAAGAAGACAGAGGAGGTGAAGAAAAATATGTAGAGGAGGATACTGTCATGTATACCTATACCCCTATGGTTCCAATACAAAGTAGCCATCAGAAATTTCACTTCTTCAATGGCACATGTTTTGAAACAGGTATGACTTTCACCAATAAGAAAGAATTGGTCACCCAATTAAAGTGTGCTATAGTTAAACATCATTTAATTTACAAAGCATTGAAGAATATAGCAAAGATTTTTAATGCTAGATGTGTAGATGTGAATTGCAAGTGGTATATAAGAGCAATGAGGTATAAAAGTAATGATGTGTTTTACATTACCGTTTACAATAACTTGCACACATGCGCTGTCCAACATCATTCTAGTCATAATTCACACGCCTCTGCGAAATAATGGTGAGTTCATGAAGAATAAATATATAAATGGAAAAGGTCCAACCACAAAAGCTATCAGGGAGTCCGTTAATACTGATTTGGGTTGTCAGGTTAGTTACTGGAAGTGTCTTAGGGGCTGTTAATTTGCAAAGGCTTTGACACGGGGAACACATGAGAAAGGTATTGAAATTCTTGATGCATATGCTTATTTGGTTAGGTGACACGAAAATTAAAGATACGAAATTAAAAGAACAAGAATTAAAGAAAGACCCAACTTGATTAGAAAAGATTAAGGAAGTAGATTAGGAAAATTAGCCTAAACACCCCTCTTAATTGTCTATCAAAGTGAAGCAATTCTAATTGATCCTCAATTAGTTAAGACTAATAGCAAATCAAGGATAATAAGTGTGCTTAAGAAAACAAGCTTAGCCAAAATCCTCACTAGGTTTAATGTCATCAAAATCTCAGTAAACTAATGACAACAATTACTTATATAGTATGACACAATTTGCCTTAATTGCCCCTTAACATTAGGCCTTCAAAGTCATTAGTTGAAATGGGCTTCTGGTCCTCGTCTCAGCGCGTTCGCGCAAGAACGCGCGCTATCGCGTTGAGCAATAAATCGAAGCCTCGCGATCGCAGCTATGGTCTCGCGATCGCACAAGCAGGAGTCTTCAACCAATATCAGCCTCTCACAGACGCGATCGCGCTGTTCTGCCTTCTCTTCTTCCGCGATCGCGTTTGATGGATCGCGATTGCATTGGTCTTATTTTTGGCCTTTCATGATCGCGTCTGTGCAATCGCGATCGTGATGAAAAATTTCAGCATTTGAGGCAGAAAGCAAGCAGAACTGCCCTGAAGTTTCTAGCACTTACCCCAGCAGCTCCAACTGTGAAAACATGGAACGCAACTGCTGCACCTCCCGTACTTGGCTCCTTGTAAATGGTTTGCCCGGGCATCGAGTTGCATCATTCTCCCCGTCTTGAGAAGAATCCGTCCACGGATTCACTTGATCTTTGACTTCGAAAGGACACAAGTCACACACATTGAAAGTGTTGTGCACTTGATAATTTCTTGGCAAGTCCACCTTGTACGCATTGTCATTGAGGCGTTCAAGGATTTGGAATGGGCCATCGCCTCTAGGAATCAATTTTCTCGCCCGCTTGTTTGGAAACTTATCCTTCCGGAAATGAACCCACACCCAATCACCGGGCTCGAAGATAACCTTCTTCCTTCCTTTGTTTGCTCTTTTGGCAACTTCTTGGATTTTCTTCTCGAGTTGTTTCCTTACTTGCTCATGAAGTTGCTTCATCTCTTGAGCTCTCACCTTGGCATCTAAGCTTAAAACAACATCACTAGACAAAGGCGTAAGATCCAAGGTAGTAAAGGGATTAAAGCCATACACAGCCTCGAAAAGCGTCATGCAAGTAGAAGTATACATGGTCCTATTATATGCAAATTCAATCAATGATAGATGTTCTTCCCAAGAAGCTAGTTTCCCCTTAACCACTGCTCTAAGCA
This sequence comes from Petunia secreta, assembly GCA_029990175.1. NCBI lineage: Eukaryota > Viridiplantae > Streptophyta > Magnoliopsida > Solanales > Solanaceae > Petunia > Petunia secreta. The sequence continues at coordinate 18,006,770 of JARKIP010000038.1, read as the reverse complement.
TGGCACCCAAGGTTCTATTGACAACCTCGGTTTGGCCATCGGTTTGAGGGTGGCAAGAAGTGGAGAATAACAACTTAGTGCCAAGCCTCCCCCATAGTTCTTTCAAAAAATGACTAAGAAACTTGGGATCCCTATCACTAACAATAGTTTTTGGAAGCCATGCAATTTAAGCACATGTTCAATAAACAAATTGGCTACATGAGATACATCATCAACCTTGTGACATGGAATGAAATAAGCCATTTTGGAAAACCTATCAACTACAACAAAGATACTGTCTTTTCTCCTTTTGGTCCTAGGCAATCCAAGCACAAAATCCATAGAGATATCAAGTCAATGACCCAAGGGAATGGTGAGGGGTGAGTACAAACCATGTGGAAGTAACTTTGACTTAGCTTGCCTACACTCCAAGCATTGGCCACACACCCTCACAACATCCACCCTCATCTTAGGCCAATAAAATTGCTCCTTAAGAATCTTCATGGTCTTGCCCACTCCAAAATGCCCCATTAGTCCCCCACTATGTGCCTCTCTCACTAGCAACTCCCTCCAAGATGAACTAGGCACGCACAACTTCCCATTCCTAAATAAGAAGACTTCGAACTTGTGAAACCTCTTTTTCTCCACATCACCACGAAGTTCCTCCTCACCACACATTTGAGTGATTCTCCTACCTCTTTCCTCCAATTCACAATTAGCATAAAGTTCCCCAAACTCCGGATCATTAGCATACATCTCCTTCATATTTTCAAAACCCATGAGTTTGGATCCCAAAGTATACAACAACAATTGCCTTCTTGATTGAAGCACAAACTTTCTTGACAAGGCATCCGCCACCACATTCTCTTTCCCCTTTTTGTAATGGATGACATAAGGAAAATTTTCAAGGAACTCCGCCCATTTGGCATGTCTCAAATTCAATTTCTCTTAGGATTTGAGGTGTTTTAAGGATTGGCGGTCGGTTCTAATGACAAATTATTTGGACCAAAGATAATGTTGCCAATGAGCCAATGCCCTCGCCAAGGCATACAACTCTTTATTATAAGTGGAGTATTTAGTGGTTGCCCCCTTGAGTTTCTCACTAAAATAGGCAATAGGTTTTTGATCTTGCATCAACACAACTCTAATTCCTACCCCACTAGCATCACACTCAATTTCAAAGGTTTTATCAAAGTTTGGCAATTGAAGAAGAGGTGTGAAACTATGCACTTCCATAAATTTTGCAAAAGCCTCTTCTTGCTCTTTTCCCCATACAAATGCCTTATCCTTCCTTATCACTTCAGTGAATGGTGCGGCTAGAGTTCTAAATCCTCTCACAAACCTCCTATAAAAGCTAGCCCACCCATGAAAACTCCTCACATCACCAATGCTTTTAGGAGTGGGTCAATCCCCAATGGCCTCCACCTTAGCCTCATCTACTTCCACACCATTTGCACTCACCACAAAACTAAGGAAAATAACTTTCTCAACATAAAAGGAGCACTTTTTCAAATTAGCAAACAATTGTTCCTTTCTCAAAACATCAAACGCTTGTTTCAAATGATTAGCATGCTCATCAATGGATTTGCTATAGATAAGAATGTCATCAAAGTAAACTACAACAAATTTTCTAATGAAAGATTTGAGCACATGATTCATCAACCTCATGAAGGTTGAAGGAGCATTGGACAAGCCACTCATATAGACCAAAGTTAGTCGTAAAGACCGTCTTCCACTCATCACCCGTTTTCATTTGGATTTGGTGGTATCCACTCCTCAAATCAATTTTAGAGAACACACAAGATCCACATAACTCATCAAGCATATCATCTAACCTAGGGACAGGATGACGATACTTTACCGTGATCTTGTTGATGGCTCTACAATCCACACACATGCACCAAGTCCCATCTTTCTTTGGCACTAGGATGACCGGGACCGCACATGGGCTCAAGCTTTCTTGCACAAGTCCTCTCCCAAGCAACTCCTCCACTTGCTTTTGGAGTTCTTTGGCAGCCTCCGGGTTGCTTCTATAATCGGTCTTGTTGGGAAATTGGGAGCCCGGAACAAGGTCTATTTGATGCTTAATGCCTCTTAGTGGTGGCAATCCACTAGGCAACTCCTCGGGGAAGATGTCTTCATAACCTTGCAAAAGACAAGAAATAGAACTAGGTAAAGAAGGGGTTAGTTCATTAGTAAGCAAAACATGGTCCTTGTGTAGGAGGAGAATCATGGGTGCTCCTTCCTCCACATATTTCAAACACTCCTTCCTAGACAAGAACAAGTTCACTCCCTCTTTTGTGTCCTCACTCTTTTGTGTGACAACTCCCACTCTCCTATCCTCCAAAATTCCGTCTTTCTTTTCTCTCTCTCTTTTCAACTTCAACTCCCTCATCTTCCTATAACCCTCACTCACTTTCGCCGGGGTCAATGGATTGAGAACAAACTTCCGACCCTCCACTTCCAAGGCGTACTTGTTAGTCTTGCCATCATGCCTTGCCAAGCAGTCATATTGCCAAGGCCTACCAAGCAAAATATGACAAGCTTGAATGAACCACATCAAATAAAAGCTCATAATGGTAGTCCTCAATCTTGAATCTAATCAAGGCTTGCTTGGTCACCTTTAGCTCACTACACTCATTCAACCATTATAGCTTGTAAGATTGTGGACGTTTTCTAGTGGGTAGTTTGAGTTGTTCAATCAAAGTGGTGCTCACCACATTGACACAACTACCACTATCGATAATTAGAGAGCAAGTAGCCCCTTGAACCTTACAATATGCATGGAACAAATTCTCCCTTTTATTCGACTCCTCCTTCACTTGCACCCCCATTATCCTTCTCACCACAAGAGTAGCATATACTTCATCTAACTGCTCCCCTACCAACAGTACCTCATCAAAATCATCATCACATAGCATACCCCTATCTATATCCTCATAATCACTCCACCCATTTCATAGCCCCCATCACGCAAAGAAACAATAGTCCTCATATTTGGACAATCTCTCATCACGTGGCCTCGTCCATTACACTTATAGCATTGAATATTAGACAAGCTTTCAAGTTTAGCTTTGTTACCTCCCACCTTTGGCTCTTCTTTGGGCTTGGCTTTTTCAAAGTTTCCTTTGAACTCTCGCTTGAGCTCCTTTGCTTTGTCCCATGGGGTATATGCCTTCACATTATCCTTCCCTTTGTTCCAAGTGGAAGAGATGTTTTTGGACTTGTAGGACTTGTCCAACTTAATCCCTTTCACCACCTTGAGAGCCGCTTGGAATGCATCATACAAGCTTTCATATCGGTGCAAGTCCATGGGAGAAGAGATCTCCCTATTCAATCCTCCACAAAACTTTGGTATGAGGGATTGATCACCATCTTGAACGTTGGCCCTTGTCCTAGTCTTCTCAAATTCATCAAAATGCTCCGTCACACTCTTGTTTCCTTGCTTCAAATTGTAGAACTTATTGATCAATTCATCTTCATATTTTAGAGGTAGAAACCGAGCCTCCATCATGGTTTTCAAAGCCGCCCATCCCCCATTGGCAATGAGCCATTGTGTTTCCCTTTGCCTTCATTTGGACTCCTACCAAGTAGAGGCATAATTTTTGAATTGAGTGATGGCATACTTGACCTTTGTAGCCTCTTGGACGTTGTTGGTTATAAAGATACTCTCCATCTTGACCACCCACTCGAGATACTCCTCGGGATCACTCTCTCCCTGGAAGATAGGTAGGTTGATCTTGATAGTGTTCAACCCTCTATCATCATAATGATGTTTCTATTGTCCACCATAAACCCCGCAGTCATAGTAGTTCCCATCTCGATCCACTCTCCCTTGGTAACCTCCCCCAAATCGATTGATGCAGCCCGATCACGTGCTGATCAAGTGATCGATCCACCGAGGAGACCGATGACAAGAAGCCAAGCCAAGCTGCTGCACGATGTGCACGTTCACTTAGCCTGGCCGAAGGAAAACAATTGCTCCGAAGCTGAGTGGCCGAGCTCAAGAATCGAAGGCATTATCTTCAGATTTGAGCCCGAAGGCAATGTGACCGAGGACAACGAGCTCGAAGACAATTGAGCGTCCGAAGGCAACAAGTGTGTGTTCGAGCAGACAATTGAGAACCGAAGCCAAGGCTTACCGAAGTCAAAGTCTGCCGAACACATTTTAACTCAGCCCTGCGTGGCTTATTTCTATTGGTCAACTGTGACCTATTTACTAGTTTACCCTTAGTATTTCCTATATAAAACACTGTTTCCTTTCATTGTAAGTAGCTAGTTTTTGAATATTGATGAATTGAATGAAAGTGCCGAGCACATTTCTTCTTGTCTCCGTCGTGAGCAAAACCCCGGTGAGGGCTTTTAAGGACTTGTGGCTTTCGGTTAGTCCGATTGAACATTCCTCTTGATCATTCAGTTTGCAAGAGGCAATGTTCTCTTGAGGATTGTTGCATAGTATAGGTGATCCTTGTATCCCTTTTGATTGAGCTTTGAGACAGGTTCCTCACTGTTCCTTCGAAAGAAGCAAGTTTTGTCTTGCTTTTATCTTTATCTTTATTGTTTGTTCTTCCGCGTTTGTGCTAGCAACCCCTTCGGGAATTGCATTGCACCATCTTGGTATCAGAGCACGGTTTGGGCTTGTTTCTACAACCCCAAATCCTGTTCACGTTATCTTTATTTTCGTGCGTTTTGTGTCTTTGTTTCCATTTCGTGTTCCTGTTTTGTTTGTTACTGTTGGTGTTCTTACAAAAAAAAAAAAAAGTGTTAAAAGAAAATTCAAAATTGTATTTGATTGTTGGTTGTTTGGGAAAAACAATCTTGGATTCTTGTTCACCATCGAGTTTTGATTCCAACGAATACCCGACGTACTGATTTCATGACTAGGGTTTCTTGGTGAATTTTTTGGACTGTTTTGAGCTTTAATGGTGACTGAAAACTCGAACCCCACTGTGTTTGGAAGAAACCAGTGAAGATTGGTGGTTCTTGAGTGATTTGGGTTTGTTTATTGCTTAAAATCGAAGTTCTTAAGTTGGAAACGTTGTCCGTACACCGGAAAATTGTTACAAGTTCGTAACAGTGTACGACACGTCGAGCTAGTCTTGGCTCGAAGAACTTTAATCCCTCCGTCGTTGGAACCGGAGTCGAAAGCAACCCAGATCTGTTGAAATTCGTGGTCAGTGAACCGAAGTTGTTGTGTCCGTACGCCGGAGCAAGGTCACTGTTCCATTGAAGAAGAAAGGGGTTAAAATTTTAACATCAAAACCCCCAGGAGAAAGTTGTCGGCTGAAAAAGGAAAGTGGATAAGGTAAAACCCTATCCGTACCAAGGAGGGACCACTTTTGTACGGACAGGAGTGGGTGTGATCGAAAAAGATTCCAAAAGGGAATCAAAGGGGTAGATTCTCCTAGGTTCTCACTTTCTTTCGTGTCTAATTCTAGTTGGTGGATCTTTTGAGTATTTGTTCTACTCAAGGTCGTACTAACTCTTTTAAGCTGATAGGAATTCGTGCGAAGGGTTGACCGAAGTCCAACTTTCGTAGAAATTCTTTTGACTCCCCGAGCTCAGTTAAAAAGCGTCCGTTCCGTCGAGTCGAACATCACTTCACTCTTCCCGAAGAGGCAGTGACTATTGTCGAACTTGAAGGATCTTAGAGGACCGATCAATCAGACAAGCCACTGCTAACAAGTCCTTGAGTGATAAAAAAAAACCGAACCCATAAATTGAGTGGACCCGAGTGCCACCCATCAAAAGTGAGGGAGTGTGTGAGGTGATTTCTAACCCTAACCTTTGTTTGATCTTTGACTTGTGCAGGTACAATGGCTGGAAACGATGGCAAAAGCATTGAAAAGCCTGAATTGTCGTTAGCCGATCTCATGGCTGCGATACAAAGTATCAGTGCCGATGTAAGAGGAGTGAGTGCTCGAGTAACTCAACTCGAGCAGGGAAGTGCGTCCGTGGCCATGCATGGGTCCGGCGCTGGAACAAGCGAATCCACTCCGATGAAACCTGATCTGTATGCTGAGCTTCTTCGACAACATCAGTTGACTAGTGAAGCAATTCGCAGAGAGCTTAACTTGGGCAATCCCCAAGCACAACAAAACTTGGGCAATCCCCAAGCTGGAAATCAAAACTTGGGCATTCCCCGAGGAGAGAGGTTACCACTTCCAAGGACCCGAAGAGACCTTGGAGCTGTAACCAAAGAGGTTGATGAAGAGGAATTTCCCGAGGACGAATATGAGCGTGAGCCGCCATTCGCTCAACGAAGGCAAGCTCCCCGAGGACGTGGAAATTTCCGAGGTCGAGGCCGAGGCGCAAATGTTGAAAGAAATATTGGGCGTGAGGCTGATGATCGAGAAGATGAGTTTCCCGAACAGGCTAGAGCTGTTCGAGACTCAAACTTGAACAGTGTCAAGATCACTATTCCACCCTTTAAAGGAACTAGTGATCCCGATGAGTATCTTGAATGGAAGCTTAAAATGGAGCGCATCTTTGAAACAAATGAGATGACCGATGAGAGAAAAGCTGCCCATGCCATTGCTTCGTTCGAAGCTTATGCATCAACATGGTGGGAATCTGACAAGAGGCATAGAAGAAGAAATGACTATCCAGTAGTCAACACCTGGCCACAGTTGATGAGAGCGATGGATGGTAAGTACTTGAGTGCCAAGTACAGGCAAACTCAAATGCAAAAACTCTATGAGTTAAAGCAAGGGTCCAAGTCCGTCCAAGAGTACCACGATGAGTTTGAAAAGGTTCGATTGAATCTTGATCTGGTCGAAGACGAAGAGCAAGCCATTATCAGATTTAAAAATGGCTTGGCTAGGGATGTGTCATCTCAGTTGAGACTCCACGTGTACCACACGTTGGAAGATTTGTTTGATGCTGCCACCGAAGCTGAAAAGTTGGTGAAGGACGACAAGGCAAACCGGTATCGAGGAGTCACTACTTCTACTCCTTTGAACCGAAGTAAAGAATGGAAGAGTCCAAACCAAGCAAGTGCTAACACTGTTCGAGAGTCGAAGAGACCCTTCGAAAGAGGTGTGACCGTTAACCAACCAAGAGAAGTGGGAGGTAAAGTTCAACTCAACTCTCCTAGTGCTTCAAATATTCAGTGTCACAAATGCAAGGGTTATGGTCACATGGCAAAAGAGTGTCCAACTCGCAAAGTTATGCTTCTGCTCGAAGATGGAACTGTCCATGAGCAAGCGAGTGACACCGAGGAGGAAATTATCGAGGAGACTGATCGAGCTGAAGATGATGATGATCATGAGGCTGCCGAAGCTGATCATCCGGAAATGTTTCTTGTGGTTCGAAGGAATTTGAGCTGCATGACTCTGGAAGAAGAGGACAACCAAAGAGAAAACCTCTTTCATGCCCGATGTCGAGTGAGGGGAAAGGTGTGTTCGATGATCATTGATTCCGGTAGTTGTGCCAATGTAGTGAGCCAAACTTTGGTTTCACAAATAGGATTGCCTACGATGAAGCATCCCCACCCTTACAAGTTACAATGGCTGAATGAGTGTGGAGAATTGAGAGTTGTCAAACAAGTGTGGATCAAGTTCAAAATCGGCGAGTATCAAGATGAAATGATATTCGATGTGGTTCCGATGCAAGCTTGTCATTTGCTATTAGGTCGACCATGGCAGTATGATCGTACCGCTGTTCACAATGGCAGATCCAACACTTATACTGTGAAGCTTGATGGGAAGAGTTTCATGCTCAAACCCTTGTCTCCAAAACAAGTCACCGAGGACTATAAACGTATGAAAGAATTGAAAGAAGCGGCCAAAGCTAAGCTTCCGATGGGAGCAAAATTGGGGTCCGAAGAAACAAACTCACCGATCGAAGTGAAAGGAATTTGTGCAATCATGCAACCCGATGAGATCTTACGAGGCAACGACCACGGTCAGATGATGATTTGCCTCGTGCACAAGGGTATCTTTCTAAACTCTAATGATGATTTTTCTAATGATAACCCTTTGCCTTTGTTTGTTCGTGAAGTTTTGCAGGACTTCGAGGACATGTTTCCCGAGGAAATGCCAGGTGGATTACCTCCGTTGAGGGGAATCGAGCACCAAATTGACTTCGTACCAGGGTCTCAAATCCCTAACAAACCTGCATACCGGTGTAATCCCGAAGACACCAAAGAGCTCCAACGGCAGGTTGATGAATTGTTAAACAAGGGCCTCGTTCGAGAGAGCTTGAGTCCTTGCGCCGTTCCAGTTATCCTTGTCCCGAAGAAGGATGGAACATGGCGAATGTGTGTTGACTGTCGAGCAGTCAACAAAATAACGGTAAAGTATCGTCATCCTATTCCTCGATTAGATGACATGCTAGATGAGTTAAGTGGTTCTTCATGTTTTTCGAAGATAGACCTCAGGTCCGGTTACCATCAGATCCGAATGAAACCCGGGGACGAGTGGAAAACCGCATTCAAGACCAAATTCGGTCTCTATGAATGGTTGGTGATGCCTTTTGGCTTATCCAATGCACCGAGCACATTCATGCGACTGATGAACCATGTGCTCAAACCGTTCATAAATAAGTTTGTTGTCGTTTATTTCGATGACATACTTGTTTATAGCAGAACCGTGGATGAACATGTCGACCACCTAAGGCAAGTACTTGAAAAGCTTCGAGAAGAGAAGTTGTATGCCAACTTCAAGAAATGCGCCTTTGGTGTCGATCGTGTAGTCTTTCTTGGATTTGTTGTCACTGCTAATGGTGTCGAAGTCGACGAATCAAAAGTCGAAGCCATCAAAGATTGGCCAACTCCAACCTCGGTATCACAAGTTCGTAGCTTCCATGGCTTAGCTAGCTTTTACCGAAGGTTTGTTCGTGACTTTAGCACCGTGGCAGCTCCTTTGACCGAGCTGGTGAAGAAAGACAATTCATTTGTGTGGGGAGAGTCCCAAGAGAGGGCTTTCCAAGAGTTGAAGCGGAGGCTTTGTTCTGCCCCGTTGTTGCAACTCCCTGACTTCGGCAAAGCATTCGAAGTCGAGTGTGATGCGTCTGGAGTTGGGATCGGAGGAGTGCTGATGCAAGACTCGAAGCCGATCGCTTACTTTAGCGAAAAGCTTAAGGGTGCAACTTTGAATTACTCTACGTATGACAAAGAGTTGTATGCCCTCGTTCGAGCACTCGCCCATTGGCAGCATTATTTGTGGCCTCGAGAGTTTGTGATCAAAAGTGATCATGAGTCTTTGAAACATCTCCGAGGTCAGGAGAAATTAAATCGAAGACATGCCAAGTGGGTTGAATTCATTGAAAGCTTTCCCTATGTAATTCATTACAAAAAGGGAAAAGATAATGTTGTGGCCGATGCGCTATCAAGGAAATTTGCCTTAGCGACCACTCTCGCCTCTAGGCTCATGGGATTCGAAAGCATCAAGTCGATGTACGAGGACGATCCCAAGCTGAAATGTGTTCGAGACGCAATCTTGAGTGGCCGAAAGGTTGAGAAATATCAGTGGCATGATGGACTGATGGGACACTTCGGTGTCGACAAAACTCTTGGTATCTTGACCGAGCAGTTCCATTGGCCCAAAATGCGACGAGATGTGGAAAAGCTTTGCAACGCTTGTCTCGTTTGCAAGAAAGCAAAATCGAAGTCCAACCCTCATGGATTGTACACCCCGTTGCCTGTGCCTGATCGACCTTGGGTTGATATATCCATGGACTTTGTCTTGGGGTTACCGAGGTCGGGGGGAGGACATGATAGCATCTTCGTTGTGGTTGACCGTTTTTCAAAAATGGCTCACTTTATTCCTTGCAAAAAGTGTGATGATGCACAGCATGTAGCTACATTGTTTGTTTCTAACGTGTTAAAATTGCATGGTGTACCTCGTACTATTGTAAGTGATCGAGACTCGAAGTTCTTGAGTCATTTTTGGAAATGTTTGTGGGGTGCCCTCGGCACCAAGCTACTATTCTCGACGTCTCACCATCCTCAGACTGATGGACAGACCGAGGTAGTTAACCGAACCTTGGGATCTTTGCTTCGGGCAATGACCAAAGGGAAGGTTGGAAACTGGGCTGATCGTTTGCCCATGATGGAGTTCGCATACAATCGAACGGTGCATAGAATGATCAACATGACCCCGTTTGAATGTGTGTATGGCTTTAATCCTTTGATTCCACTTGATTTAACCCCATTGCCTCGAGATTCTGTTCTTGATTTTGAAGGTACTCGAAGAGCAGCTGCCTTGATCGAATTGCATGCAAGGGTGAAGAAGAACCTCGAGGAGGCCTATGCAAAGGTTGCCTTAAAGAAAAATAAGGGGCGAAAAAAGTTGGAATTAAAGAAGGGAGACTGGGTTTGGGTTCACTTTCGGAAGGAACGCTTCCCGAACCAAAGGAAAGGAAAGTTGGCTCCTCGAGGGGATGGTCCATTTCAAGTGTTGACCAAGATCAACAACAATGCCTACGTGATCGACCTCCCTGGTGAGTATAACGTGTCCAACACCTTTAATGTTGCTGACTTAGTTCCTTGTGTTGTAGGTCCAACTTCGGAGGATGAGGGCTTGATTTCGAGGACGAAATCTTCTCAAGAAGGGGAGGATGATGCAGCCCGATCACGTGCTGATCAAGTGATCGATCCACCGAGGAGACCGATGACAAGAAGCCAAGCTAAGCTGCTGCACGATGTGCACGTTCACTTAGCCTGGCCGAAGGAAAACAATTGCTCCGAAGCTGAGTGGCCGAGCTCAAGAATCGAAGGCATTATCTTCAGATTTGAGCCCGAAGGCAATGTGACCGAGGACAACGAGCTCGAAGACAATTGAGCGTCCGAAGGCAACAAGTGTGTGTTCGAGCAGACAATTGAGAACCGAAGCCAAGGCTTACCGAAGTCAAAGTCTGCCGAACACATTTTAACTCAGCCCTGCGTGGCTTATTTCTATTGGTCAACTGTGACCTATTTACTAGTTTACCCTTAGTATTTCCTATATAAAACACTGTTTCCTTTCATTGTAAGTAGCTAGTTTTTGAATATTGATGAATTGAATGAAAGTGCCGAGCACATTTCTTCTTGTCTCCGTCGTGAGCAAAACCCCGGTGAGGGCTTTTAAGGACTTGTGGCTTTCGGTTAGTCCGATTGAACATTCCTCTTGATCATTCAGTTTGCAAGAGGCAATGTTCTCTTGAGGATTGTTGCATAGTATAGGTGATCCTTGTATCCCTTTTGATTGAGCTTTGAGACAGGTTCCTCACTGTTCCTTCGAAAGAAGCAAGTTTTGTCTTGCTTTTATCTTTATCTTTATTGTTTGTTCTTCCGCGTTTGTGCTAGCAACCCCTTCGGGAATTGCATTGCACCATCGACAACCTCGACCCTTAGCTACCCCTTGTCATGCATCCCCCGAGTAGTGAAATAGGTCATTATCATAGTTCTCATGTGCATGAAAAGACTCATCTTCGAGTGGCCTTGGAGTGTCATCCCTTGGTTGTTTATATCTTGGAAAATCATGAGTGGGATCCCTTGCTTGTGGAGTGTCATTTGGAGAATAGGTATCTTGGACCACCATGTGAGAGTAGCGGTCATTAGCCTGAGAGATTCGGCTAGGCCCATCACCCCGCACAACCACGGTTGGAGGTGTGTCAACCACTTGCTTACCCATTTCCCGAAGCTTATCTTTTCGAGATAGCTCATCAACCGTCTTCTTCATTCCCTCGAATTTATCTCGTATTGATTTAACACTTGCCAACAAGGCTTGCATCATGGTTTTAAATTCCATGTCTACTTCGACTTCCTTTTGAGACATCGTACCTACAAACAATTAAACAAACAAGGTTAGTAGAAAGAGTCCTCACTGAATCGCTCCCTAAGTGTTTACGCTCAAATTGATGTCACTCAATTCACCCGTGTTTGCACTCAACGATTGGCTTTTAGTCGCTCTATTACACTCACCACACTTGCCTTTTTCCACTCTTGGTTATTGCAAATTTGTTCTTTGCACACTAAATCCGACTTGACAATCAAACTCAAACTAATTTGGGATGGAAAGGAATTATTGTGACAAGAAACAGACAATTGAAATTAACGGATGGAGTTTAGGAAAATTCAAAGAAACGAAAGAGGAAAGGCACAAATCGAATTGGCACGAATTGGATTCGGATTGGATGAAATTTTGTTTATGATCTAGAAACTCACTGTACTTGATGCTGAAATTGGGTTCTGGTTGATTAGAAACTGTTACGTGACTGTTGCGAGCAATCTGTCTAAGAAACTGTTTTTTTGGAATTTGCTGTTCAGTGCGATCGCGTGAGTAACGTGGCAATCGCGAAGGCTACTCTGGAAGTTCTAGCGCGATCGCGTAGGACTGTCGTGATCGCGTAGGCCTTTTAATTCTTGGCCTACGCGATAGCGCTGGATGGTGCGCATTCGCGTAAGCATCTGGGCCTGAAGCAGAATCCGATTTTCAAACCCTCTTTTTCACTTGAATCTTCACAAACCACCGTATTTTTGCTCCAAATTTGAGATTTATACTTCTTGTTGGTCCGTGAACAAACCCCCGTAGTTGTATCTTCAATATGAACAACTAATTTCAAAAGCCCCAATTTCTTGATGAAGAACCCTAATTTTTCAATCTTCAAATCAGCACCCAATTTGTTGTTGTTTGTTCAATTCCTTCTACGAATAGCTTCTAGACACCAATATCTTCAGTTGGTAACAAAAAATTCACCCAAAAGAAACCTAAACTTAAGACTCTTTTTTTTTTTTTTTTTTTTTTTTTTGGATTTTTGGATTTATTTTATTTTATTTATTATTTATTTATTTTTTTTTTTTTTGTGATTTGAGGAACAAATTTGGGTTAGTGATTGTTAAAACAAACACTAATCCAGCTCTGATACCAAATGATACGAAAATTAAAGACACGAAATTAAAAGAACAAGAATTAAAGAAAGACCCAACTTGATTAGAAAAGATTAAGGAAGTAGATTAGGGAAATTAGCCTAAACATCCCCTTAATTGTCTATCAAAGTGAAGCAATTGTAATTGATCCTCAATTAGTTAAGACTAATTTCAAATCAAGGATAATAAGTGTGCTTAAGCTAACAAGCTTAGCCAATATCCTCACTAGGTTTAATGTCATCAAAATCTCAGTAAACTAATGACAACAATAACTTATATAGTATGACACAATTTGCCTTAATTGCCCCTTAGCATTGGGCCTTCAAAGTCATTAGCTGAAATGGGCTTCTGGTCCTCGTCTCAGCACGTTCGTGCAAGAACGGGCACTATCGCGCTGAGCAATAAATTGAAGCCTCGCGATCGCGGCTATGGTCTCGCGATCGCGCAGGTGGGGGTCTTCAACCAATATCAGCCTCTTGCGCGATCGCGTCTGTGGACACGCGATCGTGTTGTTTTGCCTCTCTTCTTCTGCGATCGCGTCTGATGGCTCGCGATCGTGTTAGTCTTCTTTTTTGCCTTTCGCGATCGCATCTGTGCACTCGCGATCGCAATGAAATTTTTTAGCTTTTGAGGTAGAAAGCAGGCAGAACTGCCCTGAAGTTTCTAGCACTTGCCCCAGCAGTTCCATCTGTGCAAACATGGACTGCAACTCCTGCACTTGGCTCTTTGTAAATGGTTTGCCCGGGCATCGAGTTGCATCATTAGGAGTAAGAATCCAGGAAGCAAGATTATTTTGAGGCTTTCTAGCTCTGGGAAGTTGTTGTATTGTTTCTTTTTTATGGGTCGTGGATTAGGGGATTCACTTACGTGATAAAAGTCCTAGCCGTTGACGGTACATATTTTCTGGCGAGTATGGAGGGGTGTTGTTGTCTGCTGTTGCTCGGGATTCAATGAGTCACATCTACCCTGTTGCTTTTTATGCGGTAGAAAAAGAGTGTGATGCCTCATATGAGTACTCTTTTGAATAATTACTCACCACGGTCCCAAATAGTGAAGAGTTTTCCATTGTTATAGATAGACATCCGAGAATCGCGAAGATGGTCTTCCAAGTTTATCTTTTTGCTCACTATGAAGTTTTCATGAGGCACCTTGGAGAAAACATCCGGACAAAGTTTCAGTTTGGAACAACTCTTCATAAATATTACACTACATCAAAGGCATAACGGGTAAAGGAGTTCCAGGATGATGTGGATGATATTAGAAGTATTGATTGGAGGGTAACTGATTATCTTGAAAATGATTTGGCTATCATAGATGGACCAGATTACATTTTTCAGGAAACAAGTAAACTATCAATAACAAGGTGTCATATTACTGTCATGTTTTTCTGCTATCTGTTCCAAACGTCCTTCTTGGCATTTCGACATCCAATCGATGTCTTGAACATCTATTATTATGTTTATTTTTTCCTAGATGATGTTCCAAACGTCCTTTCCGTCATTCTGAACTTTTGTTTAATGTTAGGAACATCTCTTGAATTATTATAATAGTTTTTATATATATTTGCACTTATGAAATCAAACATAGCTGAGTCCATTAATTCCATACTGAATGATCAAAGAGAATACCCCATTGCTGCCCTGTTTCAAGATATAGGTAGAAACTTTGCATAAAAATTCCACATGAGGACTATGAAGTTAATCAACCACCTAAACTTATGTGTCCTAGACACTGAAACTAAAATAAGGAAGAATCTTGAAATGGGAGATAAGCAAGTTGTCTCCAGGAAGGGACCTTATAGTTTCAAAATCATTAGTCCAGGGCTTCACGCAGAAGTTGATCTACATAAGAGGACATGTACGTGTATGGAGTTTGATCTTGATCAGTTACCTTGTAAACATGCTATGGCAGCAATTAGAGAATTACATAGTGATGAATACAGAAGTAGAGTCTATGACTACACTTCTGGATATTACATGACACAAGCATACATCCTTGTCTATGCAGAGTCTGTCAATGCAGTACCACCTGAAGAATCCTAGATAGTTCCTCTTGATGAGATAATTTATCCAGTGCATCCGCCCCCAAAGCCTAACAAGCCAGAAAAGAGAAGGGTTAACTGAATTCGATCTATTGAGGAACGTCTTCTAAAGAGAAAGAATAGATGTGAAAACTATAAGAGATATGGTCACAAAAGAACTACATGCCCCGTTAGTCGTAGTAGAACTGAAGCTACAAGTAAGCCTACAAATTGAATTTATAAATTGGATGGTTCGTCCTGCTTGTAATGGTTGAACAATTTCATTTATTTCCTATTATTTGAATTGTATAATGAACTTTTCATCCTACTTGTATAATTTATGTTTTTGTCCATAAATTTTGTTTTGATTTACAATAGTTTTAATTTATGTTGTGCACATATTTGATCTTATAACTCGTAACGCATTAAATTCGTTTAAGATATTACAATCATATGTTCCGAACGACTGCTAAATATAAAATCCTCCTTAATTTTCTGAATAGTTAAGAAAATGTTTAATGTCTTTCGAAACATCTTGACTGAAAAATGATGTTTGGCAATATTTGCCTATTTTACCTTAATATATTCTCACATTTTAGTATTTTATGCGCTCGTTATATGTGATAATTGTGTTTCTTGTGCTCATTTATCATATTTGTGATTTTAGAAATGGTGCGGATGAATTCGAGACAAGAACGAGCAAATTAGAGTAATGGACGCGTTGGAAGCTATATTGGAGCAAAGCTTCAAGAATTCCCTGAAGCGTTGGAAGCTATTCTGGAGCAAGGCCTCAAGAAAGCCCTGAAAAGTTGGAGGCTATCGTAAGGCGTGGCTTCAAGAAAGCCTTGAGGCTGACGAGACAAAAGTTCTCCCAACTAGATTAGGCTTTGGTTTAACTTAGCCTAGCACTTTGTAATCAATATAAAACCTCTTTTATTTCATGTTAGAGAGGGAGTGGATACTTTGGAGCAATTTGAGAGCACCATACTTCATTGAACAAGAGTTTATTCCTAATCTTTCATCTATTACATCATTTACTTCATTATTACATCAAATCTTTGCCTTGTGATTGTGAATATGCATGGCTAAATATTACGTTCTAGGGTTAGAGTATTACATGAAAGTTGATTGTTTGAAGATTGATTCCCATTAATTGAATCCCATAACTGGTTGCTTATTCTTTCTTGATTTCACTTGCTTAATTATTAGAGCTCGATGATTACGCATTATTTATGGTTTTTAGATTGAACTCGAAAGAGGGAATTTAATTATGTAATAAGAAAGAATAGAACTAGTTTGTGAACCCGGGCATCGGGGAACCAATTCGTGTGTAGGATAGACATATACTTGCTCGCCTAGTTTAACTCATTACAGAATTCGTTAATCCGTGCATGTGATTTTACCCATAGACATATAGGGATTGAAGTAGCTTGCATAGACTGTGAAGAACTGAAAGGTTTTCACAGTTACATTTACTCTGTCAGTTAGTAACCCGGGGTTTAAGAAGTGGAATCAATTGGATATATCAACTGGATTGTTCGTAACTCTGACCCTGGACCGTCCTCTCACTATTGTTAACAACCAAAGTTTGCTCCATTGCTTGACTACACTTCTAGCACTTTAATTACTGCTTTTTAGTTACAAAAACTCTTACCATCAAAGAAAAAGATCCCTGAGTAGTTTGTTTAGAAATTGTTTGTCAAGTATTAGTCTGCATATTCCTCGTGGGAACGATACTCGATTTTATCACTTTATTACTTGTCAACCACGTATACTTGCGTGTGCGTTTGGGAGCAACAAGTTTTTGGCACCGTTGCCGGGGACTATTACTGACTAATTTCTTTTTGAACGATTACTTAATTTCTATTCAGGTTTAATTTTTTTGTTGAGTTTCTTGTGCTATTTCAGGCTACAGGTTTTGCATGCAAAGGAATAGAAAGGACGAACCACTCGCACCTTTTGATCCTGAGCCTGAAAGAACCTTGAGAAGGGTAAGAAGAGAAGCGAGAGATCGAAAAGCACTAGCAATCGTACTTGCTTCTTTACCTATTGAAATGGCAGAAGAACGAGCAGTAGCAGTGCGAGATGTTGCTCTTCCTAGCCTGGGAGGAGTAGCGTCAAGTATTGTGAAGCCCGCTATTACTGGGCACTTTGAGATCAAGCCCGGCATGATTCAGTTGTTGCATGTGACGGGGCAATATGCTGGATTACTTCATGAGGATCCGTAGCAACACATTCAGAACTTTCTGGAGATCAGTGATACTTATACACCAGCGGGTGTTCCTACTGATTATGTTCGCTTGACTTTGTTCCCATTTGCACTGATTGGGACAGCAAGGCAGTGGTTAAAGGCTGAGAAGCCTAGGTCTATCACTACTTGGGAGGATTTGGCTAAGAAATTCTTGGCTAAATTTTATCCATCTGCCAAGACAGCCCGGCTGAGGAGTGAGATCATGTCCTTCAGGCTGATAGAAGGAGAATCGTTGTATTCAGCCTGGGAGAGATTCAAGGCTCTATTGAGAGATTGTCCACACCACAACCAATCTAATGAGGTTATTGCACACACTTTTGTTGAGGGGTTGAACCAACACACCAAGATCGTGGTAGATGCTGCTGCTGGAGGTCAAGTATTGGCTTTAAATTTTGATCAAATATATGATTTACTTGACAAGTTTTCGCAGAGCAATCCTGATTGGCAGGGTGTTGGCAGAGCTACTACGCAGAAGCCTGCTGGGGTACTTTAATTGGATGCAGTTACAGAGCTAAGGGCGAAAATGGATGCTATTTCCAATCAGATCAGCAAGCTGACTCTGCAGGCTAAACCACCAGCAACTCTAGTGCAATAACTTCAAGTCTTTTGTGAGGTTTGTGGAGAAGATCATACTACTGAAGTCTGTCCATCTAACCCAGAGTCAGTGTATTATGTGGGTAATCAGAACAGGTCACAGGATTAGAATCGCAATCAATATGGTAATAGTTATAACACGGGTTGGCGTAATCACCCAAATTTTTCTTGGAGGGATAGTCGTGAGCAGCGTCAAGGCAATGAGAGATCCCAAAATGCACCACAGCAGGGGTCACAGTCACAGACTCAGCCACAGTAGTCTAATGCAGTGGATGATATGCTTAGGAAAATTCTTGCAGGGAAGCAAAAGCTCATTGATGATCAAGCATCTCAGGCACAAACAATTAAAGATTTGAGCAATGCGCAGAAAGATCTTGAGAGACAATTGGGGCAGCTAGCTGGAGCACAAAATAATAGACCTCGGGGTGCTTTACCGAGTGATACAGAGAAGAATCCGAAAGAATTTGTGCAAGCAGTTACTTTGAGGAATGGAAGAGCTCTAGAAGAAGTTCCCCCAAAACCAAAGAAGCCTGTTGGTGAGTTAGAGCCCAATGCTGATAGGGAAGTGGAGAAAGAAGCGGAGAAAGTGATAGCAAAGCAGACCGAGTCTGCTATTGTGAGACCACCACCACCTTTCCCTCAGAGACTTCAGAAGCAGAAAGTTGATGCAACATACAAGAAATTCTTGGAGATATTGAGTCGGATTCAGGTAAATATTCCTTTGGTGGAGCTTTTGCGGGATGTTCCAAATATGCTAAATACATCAAGGATATTGTTGCTAACAAGAGAAGACTGGCTGAGTTTGAGACAGTTGCACTCACTGAGGAGTGCAGTTCCAGAGTTAGAAGCAAGCTTCCTCAGAAATTGAAGGATCCTGGCAGTTTTACTATTCCCTTGAAAATTGGGGAACATGAGGTTGGTCGAGCTTTGTGTGATTTAGGTACTAGTGTGAACTTAATGCCTTCTTCAGTTTTCAGGAAGCTAGGCCTGGGTGAACCACGACCAACTACTGTGACTCTGCAGCTGGCTGATAGATCATTGACATGCCCCGAGGGGATTATTGAGGATGTGCTTGTACAAGTGGGTCAGTTTATATTACCTGTTGATTTTATTATTCTTGATTATGAAGCTGATCCTGAGGTTCCTCTCATATTGGGGAGAGGATTTTTGGCTACTGCTGATGCTGTTATTAGAGTCAGAGCTGGAAAGATGATCATGAAGGTAAATGGGGGAAGAAGCTGTGTTTAATGTGTTCAGAGCTACCCAGCTTCCTTGTCATTATGAAGAGTTGTCCACGGTAAAAGTGGTAGATGATGAGTTGACTGCTGATGAGAGGTTATTCTTGGCTTTTAATGTTGATTCTTTAGAAAGGGCACTCTTATGTGATGATGATATCCTGAAGGATGATGATATTGAAGAATATTTGGAGGTTCTTAATATGCAGAGTAGATTCATTCCAGGGTGGAAGAAATTTGAGGTGCTTGATAGACCGTTGACCTTAACTCCTGCTAAACCGTCTATTGAGAGAGCTCATACTCTTGAGCTCAAACCTTTACCCGCGCATTTACGTTATGCTTATTTGGGTGAAGGTAATACCTTGCCTGTGATCCTTTCTTCTTTGTTGTCTGATGTGCAGGTTGAAAAGGTGTTGAGGGTATTGCGGGAGCACAAGAGAGCTATTGGCTGGACTATTGCTGATATTAGAGGGATTAGTCTTTCTTTCTGTATGCATAAAATTCTCTTGGAGCAAGACCATAAGCCATCTATAGAGCAGCAGAGGAGGCTAAATCCAATTATGAAGGAGGTGGTGAAGAAAGAAGTTATCAAGTGGTTGGATGTTGGTATTATTTTTCCTATCTCTGACAGCAAGTAGGTGAGTCCAGTGCAATGTGTTCCAAAGAAGGGGGGCATGACAGTGGTGAAGAATGAACATAATGAGTTGATTCCTACAAGAACAGTTACAGGGTGGAGAATTTGCATTGATTATAGGAAGCTGAACAAGGCCACCAGGAAAGATCACTTCCCACTCCCTTTTATTGATCAGATGCTGGATAGACTTGCAGGGCACGAGTATTACTGTTTCTTGGATAGGTATTCGGGCTACAATCAAATTGTGATAGCTCCTAAAGACCAAGAGAAAACTACTTTTACTTGTCCATATGGCACCTATGCATTTAGGAGGATGCCATTTGGGTTATGTAATGCCCCGGGGACTTTTCAGCGGTGCATGATGGCTATTTTCACCGACATGGTGGAAAAATTTGTGGAGGTATTCATGGATGATTTCTCAGTGGTTGGTGACTCTTTTGATGAATGTTTGAAAAATCTTGATGCTGTGCTGAGCCGTTGTGAAGAAACAAATCTGGTGCTGAATTGGAAAAATGTCACTTTATGGTTCAAGAAGGCATAGTACTTGGGCACAAGGTGTCAAAGCAAGGGATCGAGGTTGATAAAGCGAAGATTGAGGCTATTGAGAAATTACCACCACCTATCTCTGTTAAGGGGGTGCGTAGTTTCTTGGGACATGCAGGGTTCTATAGACGTTTCATAAAGGACTTCTCCAAAATTTTCACTCCCTTGTGCAAATTGTTAGAGAAGGATGTGAAATTTGTGTTCAATGATGCTTGTCTAAAGGCATTTGAAGAGTTGAAGAAAAGGTGGGTGACCGCACCAATCATCATTGCTCCTGACTGGTCTTTACCATTTGAGTTGATGTATGATGCGAGTGATAATGCTATTGGGGCTGTTCTAGGCCAACGAATTGGAAGAATCTTTCACTCCATCTATTATGCAAGCAAGATGCTTGATGCAGCCCAGTCTAATTATACCACCACTGAGAAGGAGTTGCTAGCCGTAGTGTATGCTTTTGATAAATTCAGATCTTATTTGGTTGGCACTCGTGTTGTTGTCTACACTGATCATGCCGCAATCCGGTATTTGTTTGAAAAGAAGGACTCCAAGCCTAGACTCATTAGATGGGTTCTCCTATCGCAAGAGTTTGATGTAGAAATTCGAGATCGCAAGGGGATTGAGAATCAAGTAGCTGATCATTTGTCAAGGCTGGAGAATAGAGATCATGTAGGACAGGGGCCTGAGATTAAAGAGGTATACCCTGATGAGCAAATTTTTGCTTTAGATGCAGCTGAGGTGCCATGGTATGCTGATATGGTGAACTTACTTGTGAGTAATGTGTATCCCCCCGGGGCTATTGCTGAGCAAAAGCGTAAACTCCTTCATGAGAGCAGATTTTATGTGTGGGATGAGCCCTATTTGTACAAGATAGGCGTTGATCAACTAGCTAGGAGATGCATCCTAAGGGAAGATGTAGAGCCGATTCTACAGAGCTGCCATTCCTCTCCTTATGGTGGCCGCCTTGGTGGAGATCGAACAGCTGCAAAGGTACTTCAATCTGGTTTCTTTTGGCCTACTTTATTTAAAGATGCTCATGCATTAGTGAAGCAATGTGATCGTTGCCAAAGAACGGGTACTATTTCTAGGTGTCACGAGATGCCTTTGAACAATATCTTGGAGATTGAGCTGTTTGATTGTTGGGGGATTGATTTTATGGGTCCATTCCCTCCTTCTATGGGCTATAAATACATCCTCGTAGCAGTTGATTATGTGTCTAAATGGGTGGAGGCTGTTGCACTTCCCACAAATGATGCGAGTGTGGTGGTGAAGTTCGTGAAGAAAAATATTTTCACTCGTTTTGGGACACCGCGGGCTATAATCAGTGATGAAGGTATGCATTTTTGTAACCGGTTGTTCAATAAATTGTTGGCCAAGTATGGGGCTCGCCACAAGGTGGCCACTGCTTATCATCCCCAAACTAGTGGCCAAGTGGAAGTATCTAATAGAGAGATCAAGCAAATCCTTGAGAAGACTGTGAATGCCTCGAGGAAGGACTGAGCTATGAAGTTAGATGATGCTCTCTGGGCTTATCGGACTGCATTTAAAACACCTATTGGAACCTCTCCATATAGGCTTGTTTACGGTAAGGCCTGTCACTTGCCCGTCGAGCTAGAGCATAGAGCATATTGGGCAATTCAAAAGCTAAATCTTGATATGGCATTGGCGGGTGAAAAGAGAATGCTTCAATTGCATGAGCTTGAAGAGTTCCGTTTCCATGCATATGAAAATGCAAAATTGTATAAGGAACGGACGAAGAGGTGGCATGACAAGCACATTGAACCTCGTCACTTTGAGCCGGGCCAGTTGGTATTGTTGTTTAATTCTAGATTGAAATTATTTCCGGGAAAGCTGAAATCTAGATGGTCGGGCCCCTTTGAGGTAGTGCGTGTTACGGTACATGGAGCGGTTGAACTAAAAGCCCCGGATTCAGAGAAGTCATTCTTAGTGAACGGGCAAAGAGTTAAGCGATATTGGGGAGGTTTGGTGGATCATCGTACCTCCGTTTCATTGCAAGAACCGTGAATTGTAACCGTCGTGCCGCGACGTAAACTAAGGCGCTTCTTGGGAGGCAACCCGAGCTTTGTATGTAAACGCAAAAATTCAAGAAAAAGAAAAAAAAATAGAAAAGAAAAAAAATACAAAAAGAGTCGTGCCGCGACGTTAAATCAAGCGCTAGTTGGGAGGCAACCCAATGTATTTTTTTTATATTATTTTCGTCATTTTTATTTCATTAAGTGTTACGTAGTTTCAATATTTTTGCAGGGCTCGGGACGGTGGCATGGTGGATTATTTTCGAAGTCCAAAAAGCTTCAAAAAGCTCGAAGCTTTCCCAAGGCATCGCCCCAGGAAAGCCTCCACTGCATCCACGTGAAATCAAGGCCAAGGCAAAGCCAAGGCGTCGCCCTCACGATCGCATGGCGAACATCAGTGACCCACAAAAGTGTGGGGCGATCGTGAGGCATCGCTTGGCCAAAGCCTCCAGCAGAAGCACCTAAGTCTCAAGGCGTCGCCCCCAGGAACGCCCTTGGTTGATCAGTGGGCTCAAAATCTTTGAAGCTTTTCTCCAGCATCGCCCCAGAAACGCCCTCGCTGCCTTGAGGGCTTTGGCACAGCGTCGCCCTGCCATCGCCTTGGCTTAGGCAGTAGGCACGACTCCCTTGAAGCAATAAGGAGGCGTCGCCTCAGGTAAGAAACTGGGTATTTTTGCGGGTCAACCCAAGTTTGACCCGTTGACACGCGAGAATTTAAACAAAAACATCTCATATCTTTCCCTCTCCCACTTCGTCGCATGCGCAAAACAAACAGGAAACAAGAAAAATTTCAGCACCTAGGGCATAAACTAACATCCTTACAACATCAATTCGGACTCAATTTCTTCTTCCATTAATCCAAGATTGCTCAGGTATATTCCTTACTTCTTGTTCCCCTTCACAAGTGTACTTCCCCGCTTAAGTATGCTTTGGTAAGTCATCTTCACGGCAGCCCTGATTTTGAATAGTAAAGTGGGCAGCGTGGTTGATTGATTTTACTTGGAATTAGTGTTGATGAGTGCTTGGATTGAAAGTGATCTCCCACAAATTTGGGAGGGTTCAACACTTTCAAACATGAATGAAACTTGTAATAAATTTCAGAGCACACCATGTGTTTGATAAATTCCCTAAGTGACTAAAACGCTTAAATTATGTGAAGTCTGAGTAACATAAAGCTTTGCGGGCATAACGGGAACTACGTGAAGCTCAAAAAGTGTAGAATTGGTCGCAATTGTATGGGATTTGATTTGCTCAAAGCACACACTAAGCTATACACCATTGTTACACTTACTATAAGTTGATAAAGGCTTGCCATAGTTAGGTGTAAGTATGGGGTGCTTGATCACCGTTTGCGCACATTGCTTAGGCATATCCTAGCTATGAATTGAATTGTTTTATGAGTATCCATGGGAAGTCTGAGTACCAAGGCACTAACTTGCTACTTCAAGGTGCTTAAAGCGCCTATGTGTGTTGAATTCTAATGATAGAACTTATGGTGCAGGCACTATGGCAAAAACATCACAAAAGGCCTCTTCTTCCTCTGCGACACCGGTTGCGCCAAGGCAAAAGCTAGGAGTCGCCTCGACTAGTAAAGCCCCCAAGGCCAAGGCTAAACCCAAAGCAAAGAGCAAGGCTAAACCAAAGATGCCAAAGGGCGCGGTCACTATTCCACAGCCCGGGGGAAAAACAAAGTTTGGATTGCCGTTTGTGAAAAAGGGAGAGAGCGTGGATTGGTATAAAAATTTCAAGTTGGCCGGCTACATTCCCGAACTCGCTATTGATGAAACTAAATTGATGAGGCGGTTTAGAGGTATAAGAGATGCTATTCACACCATGAAATGGGGGTCCGTTTTTGAGAGTCCGGGGGATGCCAATCTCGATCTCGTGATGGAATTATATGCAAACTGGGACGTGGAACAACCGGAGGAACTAGTGAAAGTTCGAGGAAAATCTGTGAGGCTAGATGCATCGACTCTTTGCACCTTCTTAGGTGTGGAGGATCATGACCTTGAAGACTTGCGGGAATTCATTCGCAAGCCGGACTACAAGGCATTGCGGCTAACCTTATGTGGTCGGGATGAGAGCCACAGGTGGGGCCGAAAGAAACAAACGGGCCGCTACAAATCTATGCAGTTTTGCAGGTTTCTAAAGGAAGCCCGAGTTTGGCTCAAAGTGATCAATGCACGAATGTTTCCTTCTGACCACTTTACTAATGTGACCAAAGTGAAGGCGTGCATAGCTTATTTCTTCATGACGGGGAAACCTGTCAACATTGGGTATTATATGCTCAAGGCTATGAAGGAGACACGCACAAACAAGTCAAAGAGGTTGCCGTTTGCTGGTGTACTCACACAGTACTTGATGAAGGAAGGTGTCCCTATTGATACCGTTGGTGATAGGATTGTCCCGACCTTGGAGAGAAAGGTAGATATTTCTTCAGTGATGAACCCGAGTGAAAATGTTTACAAAATGTCTAATGATGAGAGGCGCGATGTGTATGATAACTTCGAGGGCCGTAGATACTTAATGATAGAGTATTTGGCAAAGCATGCAGGCATGGATATGGCAGCCCTTGATCGCCAGCTTCCATTGTTGGAGTCATCCAAATGGCTACTGGGCATGACGCAGACCGTAGATTTCCCACCTGGTGAGGATGAGAATATGGATTCTGACGTGGTTGAGGCGGATCCTGGGAGTGACGAGGGAGAGTGGACTGAAGAGGAAGATGGTGAAGAAGAGGAAGAGGAGGAGGATGTGCGCACTCCACCACATAGGCCTAGCGTTTTTTCGAGGGCTCCGGCAGTTGCCCCTACCACTACTTCTCCAGTAGCTGCTGCTGTTGACACTCCCACACTTGCTGAGCGGGAGGACTCTGATGATGCAGATGAGAAGACCTAGGCCAGTGGGCCCTCAGGGAAGTTCTTTTTACTCTTGCACTTTAGTTTTGTCCGCACTGAGGACATTGCTTAGTTTAAGTGTGGGGTGGGGGAACTACCCTGTATATTTTTGAGGTTAGGGATGCATGTACCGTAGGATTTTCTTTTGTCACTTGACCTTATTTTGATTTATTTCTTGCTTTAATATAAAAAAAGTTGAAAAAAATTAGAAAACCATTGAAAAATTCCAAAAATATCTTCCTTTTAGTTTTTATTAGTGGTACATGGCATCCACCCCGTGGTTTTTCTTATGGCCTCGGTTCTTTTCCATGGGTAGACCTTTGAACTGGGTAATTTTTATTTTTAGGAGTAGTTTAGTAGTAGTAGTTAGTAGAATAGTTTAGGAAAAATTGATAGAATGCTAGGTACCTTTGGTTTGTTTGATACCTGTGAACTTGAACTTATTGCATGTGCTATTTATGGTATCCTTGGGTTTTAAATTGTGATGCATGCCTAGAAAAAAAATGGAACGACCCCCTTGAGATGCTTGAGTCCACTTGCTTGACTTTATTGTGAACCTTTGTGCATTAGTGCTTAATTTTCCACAAGTTGCACTCTAGATGCTTGATTGAGAGTTGTTGATGGAACCTTTTTGTGTGGATCATGTGCAATGTGTGTGTGCGGCATATTCTTGTTTGCTCCATGTTTGTATATTGATGTCTAGAACTTGCCCCGTGTGTGTGCAAAGCGAAATCCTAGGTTTGCTCTAGTCGGGAAATGATACAGGCATTCTTTTGATTTGCCTACCCTTACATATACACCTTGGAAAAAAATTGTTATGATTTCTTTGACCCTTTTTGTTGGTACCCACACCCCGAGCCTACCCATTTGCTCTAAATTGTCTCTTTTGGCCCTTTACTCCTTAAGCACTTTAGTTGATATTGTGATAATATTTTGGAGTTGTGGTTGGATATTGGGAGGTTTTTGAGTGGAACTAATGAAGGGGAATACTTGCTAAAATTGTGTAGTAGTTGTTATGAGCATTGGCAAGGGTGGAAAATAATGAAATTGAAAATAAAAAAAAAAAAGCAAAGTTGAAAAGAAAAGAAAAAAATTGTGGAAAAGAAATAAAGAGAAAAGAATATCCATTCCTTGCTAGTGTGTGCTTAAAAGAAAAATGCTACTTGTTGAGAAGGTGTATGTGTGGAGGTTGTTGATTGGATGGCTTTGATGAGAATTGTGTTTGAAATAATTGTGATGTATTAAAGTGCTTAGGGAGGTAGTCACTATTACCCATATGTATCCTACCCGTCCCGTAGCCTAGATTACAACCTTTTTAAAGTCCTAGTTAATCCCGATTGGAGTGAGCTTACATTAGTGGAGTCCTACACTACGGACAAGCCTATGGTACATTATGTGTGGCATGTGAGACTTTCATGAGAGTGAGTGAATTCGTTCTATGTTATTGTCCCCGTTCTATTCATGATATTCAATGTTGTGTGTGATATTTGGGGGACACTCTCTTGCTTCATTTTGGTGAGGGCACATGGTTTGCATGAAATAGGTGAAGTTGAGGGCATCTTGGTTAAGTAGATAGGTGTGATTTTGTGGGAGCATGGTTGCAATGGGTTGTGTTTGTACACTTGAGCTATTTTGGGGTGGTTGTTCTCATATTTTTGAGTTTGTAAATTGTGGCATGTTTGTTGGACCCATAGGAGTCACGTGCGCATTTGTTCAATGATCGGTATCAACCATAATCATAGGTAGACCTGTTCTATAAAATGTTAGGATTTAGTTGGGGAATTCGTCTTTGATGTTTGCTCGAGGGCGAGCAAAAGTCTAAGTGTGGGGGTGGTGATGTTTTGCAATATTTGCCTATTTTACCTTAATATATTCTCACATTTTAGTACTTTATGCGCTCGTTATATGTGATAATTGTGTTTCTTGTGCTCATTTATCGTATTTGTGATTTTAGGAATGGTGCGGATGAATTTGAGGCAAGAACGAGCAAATTAGAGTAATGGACGCGTTGGAAGCTATATTGGAGCAAAGCTTCAAGAAAGACCTGAAGCGTTGGAAGCTATTCTGGAGCAAGGCCTCAAGAAAGCCCTGAAAAGTTGGAGGCTATCGTGAGGCGTGGCTTCAAGAAAGCCTTGAGGCTGACGAGACAAAATTTCTCCCAACTAGATTAGGCTTTGGTTTAACTTAGCCTAGCGCTTTGTAATCAATATAAAACCTCTTTTATTTCATGTTAGAGAGGGAGTGGATACTTTGGAGCAATTTGAGAGCACCATACTTCATTGAACAAGGGTTTATTCCTAATCTTTCATCTATTACATCATTTACTTCATTATTGCATCAAATCTTTGCCTTGTGATTATGAATATGCATGGCTAAATATTACGTTCTAGGGTTAGAGTATTACATGAAAGTTGATTGTTTGAATATTGATCCCCATTAATTGAATCCCATAACTGGTTGCTTATTCTTCCTTGATTTCACTTGCTCAATTATTAGAGCTCGATGATTACGCATTATTTATGGCTTTTAGATTGAACTCGAAAGAGGGAATTTAATTACGTAATAAGAAAGAATAGAACTAGTTTGTGAACCCGGGCATCGGGGAACCAATTCGTGAGTAGGATAGACATATACTTGCTCGCCTAGTTTAACTCATTATAGAATTCGTTAATGCGTGTATGTGATTTAACCGATAGACATATAGGGATTGAAGTAGCTTGCATAGACTGTGAAGAACTGAAAGGTTTTCACAGTTACATTTACTCTGTCAGTTAGTAACCCGGGATTTAAGAAGTGGAATCAATTAGATACATCAACTGGATTGTTCGTAACTCTGACCCTGCACCGTCCTCTCACTATTGTTAACAACCAAAGTTTGCTCCATTGCTTGACTACACTTCTAGCACTTTAATTACTGCTTTTTAGTTACAAAAACTCTTACCAAAGTATTAGTCTGCATAGTCCTCGTGGGAACGATACTCGATTTTATCCCTTTATTACTTGTCGACCACGTATACTTGCGTGTGTGTTTGGGAGCAACAAAAACCCCAAACCCCTAACCCCAACCCTAACCCTATCCACACACCATTTGAAAATTCTCCGCAAAAAATATTTCACGCGCTCCTGCACGCGCCCAGACGCGCCTAGTTTGGCAATTTCTCTCCCCATGGCGCCCAACGCGCCACCTGATCCCCCACGACCGTCGGACCTAGCTGAAAACGATCGTCTCTCTACTCCTAACATTTCTACCGAACCCAATTCTTCTAATCAAAATCAGGGAACCACGAATTTGAGCCAAAGTGTGGAGGTTCCCGTGGATGAACTCACGCGCATGAGGGAAATCATTTCCCTCTTTGAATCTGGAATGATTCATGTTCGCGCACCTATTGGAGATGGATCAGCTCCCTCTGATCTACCATTACCCCAAAATTCAGTCGATTCCATCTTCACGTTTGGGAGATCCAACAAAAACGATTCATAGAGAATCGCCCACGAATCGCCTGGAAATCGCCTCAACTTTCCGGCCACCTCAGGTAATTCAATGACAAAAGCAGCTATTGGGGAAGATTGCCCAGCTCAAGAAACCCCTCCACAACAAAACTCAGAGGATTTAATCCGTCCAGTCGCCGGCAACGCTTTTCAGACCATCGGAAATAGGGCTCCGATCACCCCCTCAGGTCGCACTGAACGGAATATGGTAGAGGACCCTGAGGAGCATCTCCCAGTAACAAAAGCCCCAATTGTTACAGCTCCATCACAATTTAATTTTGAAAATAGGATTGCCCAGTCTCAGGCGATTTCCGGTCAAATTCAGGCTAGCCGGAAAATTCCAAATCTCTCCCAATCCACTCAAGACATCTTCCTGAGCTCAAATATCCAGGTAACATCCCAAGAACACTCTTCCTCTGAATCATCTTTGCTTAAAACTCATCAGGATGAGGTTTTAACTACTGCAGCCCCTCTAAAACCTAATGGAAATGGTTGGATTGAACGAATTAATGTTCAGAACACTGAGGGGAACCTTTCTAATACAAAAGCCCCAATTTCTTTGTTCATATCAGAATTGAATTTAGGAAATAGGGTTTCTGGTACTGTTTTACTGCCCAATAGGTCCAAAAATGATCAGCATACCCCCAGTGCAATTAACTCTCTTCAAGCTAATCTAGATGACCCTGGGAACATAGAGATGGGTCACATTGACCTTATCAATGTCCCTAGCACCTCAGATGCTCTTAACAAAGGTACCAGGCCTGATCTTGCAGTGAATTCTGAGGATCAAGGGATAGGAAATGACCCTCAGAGTTCCAAATTGTCCTCAGGACTCCAGGAGATAGGAGGGGGGTCTAATCAGGCCAAGGACTTGGGTAGTTTCCCTCCTTTACGCAGCAAGCAGCTAAATCAGCAGAAACAGACTCCTGTCTTTGAGAGGCTTAGTTCCCAGGTTAAGGATGGTAATAGGCAATCTGAACCTTCTCAGAGGAAAACAGGGGGTTGGATTCCTCTACAACACCCCATGTATGTGTCCAAACCAGTGAAGCCAACAGATGCTGATAGTCCTATTAATACTCAAAAATACCCCTGTCCATGACACAAGCACAGTTCCACCTTTGCCAAGTGTTGGACCTTCCTATGCTACTAAGCTTAGATATACAAATCCAGGGGAACCTTCCTTGAATCTGATACCCCCAAAGATCACCACCAAGCAAGGCTTCCCAGCTGTTCTTTTTAACAGGGGAGATTTTCTGGAAAATTAGCTGACAAATGCAAATACACACTGATTGGTAAGTTCAACAATACTATGCCCAAGATGGACATAATCAGGAAGAGTTTAACAACTCAGCTCCAGATCACAGGAAGTTGCAAAGTTACTCACTTTAATTCAACTCATGTTTACATAGACTTGGATAATGCTTTAGATCATGCCACTCTCTCAGATAAGGGCAAAGTATATATAGCAGGTAGACAGATGAGATTGATAGTCTGGACACCTACTTTTAGGCCTGATCAGGAGACCCCTATTGCACCTGTATGGGTAAATTTACCCCAGCTTCCATGGCACTGCTATAGGTTGGAATTTGTGACTAAACTTCTAGAACCAGTAGGGAGAGTCCTATTTTTTGATGCAGCTTCAGTGCAAAAAACAAGGGGAAGTGTGGCCAAGGTGAAGGTGGAAATTGATATCACTAAGCCTAGGCCACCACACATCTGGATGGGATTTCCTCAGGAGGAGGATGATGTTTTTGGTGATGGTAGATGGCAAATCCTAGAATTTGAAGATGTCCCTGAGTATTGTGATTACTGCAAACACCAAGGACATGTAGAAATGGTATGCAAAGTAAAGGAGAAGAATGAAGACTACAAAATCTGGAAAGAAAAAAAGACTCAGAGGAGAAGGCAACCAGAAGAAAGGCATGGAAATAATCAGCAGGTTAACAGTCCTAATGAACCAAGAACTAGTCAGCCTAATCATTTGCAATTGCATCAGATGGCAATGGAGAAAAATGGCACCAAAACTCAAGCAGGCAGTAATAACCAGCAACAGGCAGAACAATGGCAAACTCAGAAAAAGAAGAACTTTGAAGCTACAGGGAGATCTCAACCTGTACCAAATCAACAGTGGAAAGTAACCAAACAGGCAACAGAGCAGACAGGTACTAAAAGTACCCCAAACCCTCAGCAGGAAAGCCCTCTTGACACAGCTCAAGGGGGACAGGTTGGACTATCTGGATCTGATATGGTTCCTCCTCATAGAAAACAAGGGGAAAATTCTATGAGGAGACAGGTTGGAACACTAGAGCATACAGAGGGTGCCCTTCATATGAAGCAAGGGGAAGCTTATATGGGGGGACATGTTGGAACCAAGGGAAGCATAGGAGATCAGGCCACAGCACCCAAGATTTCATCTGCCTCAAGCCCAGTCATTACAAAAGGTCAACCTGGAAAACAAAAGACAGATAGGAATGATCACAGAGAGTTGAGGAGCAGACAATATTCAGAAATACAAAATGCAGCCAAAGAACTGAGCTTTAATCAGAATTTGAACCAAGAACAACTTAATACAGTACCAATCGAAGTTTCATCATCTCAGAGTAAACAAAGAGTGACTCAGCCAGACCCCAGTAAAGCAGGAAATGGCAAAGAAATCTTGATTGAAGATGAAGGAGGGTCATCAGAGCAGACAAAGCACAATACTGAACCTCCAAACAGAACCGAGGACAGCAATTCAGAGTCTGATAGGTCAGATAATGGCAAAGACATACTGTTGGATGATGAGGAGGAATTTCCTCTTAAAAGGAAGAATACAAAGAAGAGGAAGAAGAAGAATAATAAAAAAGGGAAACAGAAGCAACAGCAGCAGCAGGAATGGAGCCAAACAGGAGCTATCATCAACATAGGCAGCTAATATACCACTCCTCTCCAATGTCAAGAATTTTACCCCACTGGACAGAGTGATGAAGAAGATATGACTTATGATAGTGACCCAGAAGATGAGCTGGGATTGAAGCAGTGGCATGACTCAATCAGAAAAGCTGAGGAGGAGACACTGTGTAGAATTGATACCCAGAGAGCAACAGAGGAAAATTGCATCTTGAATTCTCAGGGAATGGAATTTAGTCAAGGAGATCAATACAGAGTAATAGTATCAGAGGAAGAAAAGGACACTGGCCAACAAGAAAGAGTGTCAAGTGATGAAGAGGAAATCATTGAGCATCTATATCAAGCCTTTGGACCTCATGACAAGAGTCAACTGATGGATGGAGCATACAAGGAAGCCATTGAGCATCAAAACTTATCACCAAGGAAGGAATATCACTTCTCACCTAGGGTGACTAGGAGGGGTGCCAAATCAGAATCCTCATTCAAGTGTAAATGATTAGCTATCTTATTTGGAACACCAGGGGAATCAGGACCCTAGGTGCAATAGAGAGAATCAAAAGCCTGAAGAAGCTTCACAGATTGTCCCTTATAGCAATCTTGGAGCCTTTCATTGATAGCGGTCACATTCAGCTTTACAAACACTTGATAGGCATGCATGAAGCTTGGAGCAACTCAAATGGTAAGATATGGCTTTTTTGGGACTCCAATTACATTGTCAAACCCATCATGATGGATGAACAGCAAATCACCATAGAAGTTCAGCATGTGGAACTGGGCCAACCTGTTTGGTTCACAACAGTCTATGCTAAGTGCAAAATTTTTCTAAGGAAACCTCTATGGGACACTCTGAGAAACCTATATGATCCTCAAATCCCATGGTGCATTGCTGGGGATTTCAATGTGATTACCTGTGTAGAGGAAAAGCTAGGAGGTATTCCTTACCAAATCCAGAAGAGCCTTGACTTCTTGAACTTCATTGAGGATTGTAGCTTGCAGATTTAGGGTACTCAGGAGCTAAATATACAAGGTCCAATGGGAGGTGTATGGAGAAAAGAGTGTGGAAAAGGCTAGACAGGGGCTTTGTCAATGATAGATGGTTGGAGGCAATCCCTCTCACCACAGTTAAACACTTGTCATCAGTGGGCTCAGATCACTGTCCACTCCTCATGGAAATCACAATTAGAGAACAAAAGCAGAACAGGTACTTCAAGTTTCTTGACTGTTGGGTGAGTCACCCTAATTTCAAGCAAGTGGTATCTGAAGCTTGGGAGCAGGAGATCAGAGGCAACCCAATATGGGTTTTGCAGCAAAAAATCAAACAGACCACAAACAAACTCAGTCACTGGTCAAAAGCAGAATTTGGTGACATTCATATGCAGAAAAAAGAATTTGAATCTCAACTCAAGACAGCAGAACAAGCATTTATGGAAGACAGTTTAGAAAATGCAAGAATTGAGCTACAAAAACTGAAAGCAGAATATATCAGGTATATGAAGATGGAGGAATCCATTCTAAGGCAGAAGACTCAGATGCAATGGTACAGGGAAGGAGACACCGACTCAAAATACTTCCATGCACTGATGAGAGGAAGAAGAAGAAGGATTTTCCTACACAGGATCCAAACTGGGCAAGGCAATTGGACCCAGGGAGATGAATCAATAGCAGAAGAGGCATGCAAGTTTTATGCCAAGTTATTCTCAGCAGGTTCAGAACAGTTCCAAGAAACAGATCTAGAGTGCATCCCATCAATAATTACAACAGAGGAGAATAACCATTTGACCAAGATGCCAGATGAAGCTGAAATAAAAGAAATTGTCTTCTCAATGAACCCAGCTAGCAGTCCAGGACCTGATGGCTTAAATGGAAATTTCTTCCAGAAATGCTGGAACATAGTGGAAACTGATGTGGTGAGGATGATCAGGTACTACTTCTGTGGTCACCAACTCACTAAATTCTTTACCCATGCTTGCCTGGTTCTTTTGCCAAAGGTTGAAGTACCTACTAAGATGTCTGAGTTGAGGCCCATAAGCCTAAGTAATTTCACTAGCAAGATTATTTCTAAGCTGTTGTGTAGAAGATTAGCCCACATTCTTCCCAAGCTAATCTCCCCTAATCAGAGTGGTTTCATAAAGGAGAGGTCCATTTCAGAAAATATTATACTGGCTCAGGAGATCCTAACAAATATCAAAAAGCCAGTGATAGGAGGAAATGTAGCAATCAAGCTAGACATGGCCAAGGCCTATGACAGAGTTTCCTGGAAATTTATCTGTTGTGTGCTTAGGAAAATGGGCTTCTGTGAAATGTTCATAGACATGGTCTGGAGAACACTTTCAAACAACTGGTACTCAATCAACATTAATGGGGGAAGATATGGCTTTTTTCAGTCATCTAGAGGATTGAAACAGGGAGATCCATTGGCCCGTGCACTCTTTGTTATAGGGGCAGAGTTCTTATCCAGAAAGTTGAATCAGCTACACACAGACCCTGCTTATAGAGGTTTCTTTATGGAAAAAAAGGGCCCCCAGATCAATCACCTTGCCTTTGCAGATGACATCATAATTTTTACATCTGGGAGCAGAAAAACATTAAACAAAGTGTTGAGAAAAGTTTATCAAAAAGGATTGCCCAAGCAAAAACTGGGCAGCTTATCAATAAGGAGAAAAGTTTCTTCTTGACCTCCCCTCATTCTTTTCAGAGAACAATTGACAGAGTTGAAGAAATCACAGGATATTCTCACAAAATGGGGTCAATAAATTACCTAGGATGTCCAATCTTCACAGGTAGAAGCAGAATCATGTACTTCTCAGCAGTTGCAGAGAAAATCATGAACAGACTGAAAGGATGGCATGGAAAATTGATGAATCCTGGGGGTAGAGCTACAGTAATAAGACATGTCCTATAATCCATTCCTATCCATTTAATGGCAGCAATTACTCCTCCTAAAACAATAATGAAGCAGCTGGAACAATACATGGCAAGTTTCTTTTGGGGATCAAAGGATGACAAAAAGAAATATCACTGGGCCTCATGGGAGAAATTGTGTTTACTATACAGTGAAGGAGGAGTGGGTTTTAGAAGAATCCAAGATGTGTGCAAAAGCATGGAGTATAAACAATGGTGGACCTTGAGAACTAAAGACACCCTATGGGGTCAGTTTGTGAGAGCCAAGTACTGTCAAAGAGCTCATGTAATATCAAAGAAATAGGACACAGGGCAATCAGCAAAGTGGAAGATCCTTATGAAGAATAAGAAGAAAGCTTACTCTCTTATCAAATGGAGAATCCACTCAGGCACAGCTAGCTTCTACTGGGACAACTGGATGGGAACTGGTCACATAGCACCAATGATACAACCAGGAAGAAGATTCAACAAGGTCCAAGTAGCCAATTTCATTACTGAAGGCCAGTGGAACAGAGATAAGCTTATGCAGGTTCTTCCTGCAGATCTGACTGCAGCAGTTATGCAAGTGAAGATATGTTGGAATAACAATATCCCTGATTTAGCAATTTGGACCCCAGCAACCAATGGCCAATTTTCATGTGGTTCAGCTTGGCAGAGTGTTAGAACCATCAAAGCATCCACTTTCATAGACAAGCACACATGGCACAGGAAAGTTCCTTTTAAATGCTCTTTCTTACTCTGGAAAGCACTTAGAAATAAACTTCCAACTGATGACAGAATAATTAAATTTGGGCATTCAGTAGTGTCATCTTGTGTATGCTGTTTGAAGCCAAGCCAGGAAACCATAGAACATGTCTTTAACTCAGGCCCTTTTGCAGAACTGATCTGGAATTTCTTTTCTTTTCCCTTAGCTATTAAAACTCAGCACCAGTCTCTAAGAGCTACTCTAATGAAATGGTGGGTGCACAAAGGGGAAACTGAAGTCATTAACACTCTTGTTCAGTGTATTCCTGTGCTCATATGCTGGCATCTGTGGAAAAACAGATGTAAGAAGAAATATGGTAACAAAGCCTCATCAGCTATAAGGACCAAGTATGGAATTGTTTCTGATTTGTATCTTATACTACAGAACAATTTTCCTGACATCAAATGGCCAATTCACTACCAGGAAATGGTTCAGATAGCCTATGCCCTTAGAAACATCAAGATATCTATTCCAGTAAAATGGAAACCCCCTGACATGAATTGTTATAAACTGAACACAGATGGGAGTGCATTAGGAAATCCAGGGGCCATTGGAGCAGGGGGAATTATCAGGGATAGTAGAGGAGTTTTTGTCAAAGCATTTGCCACACCTCTAGGTCAGGGTACAAACAATTATGCTGAAGCCTATGCCATTAACCTAGGCCTGGATATTTGCCTCAGCCATAACTACATGCACATAGTGGTGGAATCTGACTCCAGTTTGATGATTCAATGGATCAAGGGGCATTCACCACCCCCATGGACTTTATTTAGATTAGTTGAAGAGATAAAAAAGAAGTCAACTGAATTCCTTTCTTTCAGAATCAATCACTGTTACAGAGAAGGAAACTCTGTAGCTGACTCCTTAGCCAAACTGAGTCATGCTTTCACTCAGAGTAGAATTTTTACTGAGACTGCTCAATTGACTCAGGAAATTAGGGGACAGATCAGCATGAACCAAAAAGGATTGCCCAGTTTCAGAATAAAAAAAAAAACAAAAAAGTTCAAGCCATTATGGGAGTGTCTAGTCAGTTCAGGAAACCCTAGATAGAAGAAGGAAAATTCCATCAGGTGAATCACTTTTCAAAATGCAGACTCAAATTCCTGAAAGTGTCACCTCCACTGTCCATATTACCTCAATGTCCCATGAACCTCATGAAATACAAGCCACCTTTTGACAGAACAATAGACTTACCTTACAGTCTGCAGCTAAGCTATATGTCCTAGCCCAGATTTTTTAGCTAATCTTTTGTTTATGCAGCTCTGCAGATGGAAGAACTCTGAAACCTCAAAGTAGGGTTTGTCCCACTGTTTCTCTTGTGACCTCAGGAAAATGTGTCTACAGGAATCCCAGTGCAGGAGTCCACTCTGTTGCACTATTGGATCCTGTTTTCAAAGCCAAAAAGCTCTCTTTCCTAAAAAAGTCAGTAGCAAATTGGGATTTAACAGGAATACAAGGATGCTGAGGCTACTGGTATTAACAGAACAGCTGAGAACCTACTCAATTTGGCTACTTCTGTCTAAACAAGTAGCTGAATTGGGGTTTCTGACCTTCAGCAACCCTGAAAGCTTCAGCCTGTGGCAACTCCTCATACCAATGCAGGCTAACATCCACCAAAAAGTCAATCTCACTAGTCAAATACCAAGCTGTCCAAAGCACCATTCAACTCTAAAATCATCTCTTGACAGATCATTAATTATGTCTTACAGTCTGCAGACACAATATATGATCTGGCCCTTAACTCTAAACAATTGGGTGTTCATGCAGCATTGCAGGTGGTGGAGTATTGGGGCCTTTGATGGTGAAGGCATTTACCCTACCCACAGGTTCCCTATTGAACTGATGAAAATGCAATCAAAAGCCCCTGTGAAGTTACAGTTTGCTACTGATCTCAAGCTGAGAATAATGACCAAGCAGGGACTGGTTTTGTTCATGCCCTGTTCTGACCAACTCTAGAACCAAAATCTACTGGTATTGATGCAGCATCTCCTTAGCTCTGAATTGGCTTTGAAGCTGATCCACAGTTTGAACAGGATGGTCTACCATAGAGAATCCTGGAATAAAAGACCAGGCCAGATGGATCTGAATAAAAAACAAGGCCAGTTTCTGGTCCTATATCAACAGAGCCAAAGCTGTGCTCTATTGATTCAACTGCCAAGTCACTGGAGCCCATATTGGTGCTCTTATGTAGGTAGGGGGATCTCTTCAACTTGGCTATTTCTGTCTAAACAAATAGCTAAGCTGAAGAAGAACACACCCCAACCCCACCCAAACTTGGCCAACTGTCCCCATGAATCTTTCCTGTCTGTTTGCAGACTTAAACTCATCAAAGAGTCAGCCTTACTGTCCAAAATTCCCCATTGCCCAGAGTACTTATCAGCTCCCAAACTAATTCTTGACAGGGTATTAGGTGTGCTTTACTGTCTGCAAGTCACCTATATAACCTGGCCAATTTTTTTCACTAACTGTTTGTTCAATGCAGCTTCTTACCTGGTGGACAATGCAGACCTCAAAGCCTTTGGAAAACAATACTTCACAGGCTCACTAAGATGCATGGTGGTCTTAGTTGAATCATACCTTCCTCTCACTGATTGGTTAAGTAAAGCATGGACATCAGTACAAGCTGTCCTATAGCTTGTTCTAGAGATGCTGCCTTTGGTTCCCCTGTTATCTGCTAAAATCCTGAGGCTGCTGCTTCTCTCCAAAATCTGGAATGCCATGGATCTAGTACAACCAAAGATGCAATGTTGCCTGTGTTCTATGCCTGGAGGTTGCATTACTCTAAAGTTTGGAGTGACAACTAATGTTGAGACAAGTCACTGGATACTGAGAGCCTTTACATAGGAATGGCACCAGTTCACCCCTACTGAAGCTGCTGATGAACTGTGGTGTAAATTGGCCAAGCTCACACTCTTCTGTCCTTATTTGATCCTTCCAGATCCTAGTTTAAGGATGCACTTTTCACATGGGCTATCCTGCTTTAGGATGATAGCTCATGTGAAGACATGTTTGCCTTATTTGTCTATATTTAGTCAGTTAGTTTGGCTAATTTTTTGTCTAAGGAAAGTGTCACAAGTATTGGTGCCTAGGTTCTTTTTGTCTATAGGTATGCGTACCTATCCTAGCCTAATGTGGTTCTTTTCCTTCATAGATGACTTAGATTATTCTAGGTTGGAGGTAAGGTTTATGTCCCCCTCCATGTGTACTTATGTTTCTATAATAATGAACGGGTCGGGGTCCATGCCTAACCCTGCATTGGAACAACTAAGGGTGACCTGAAAAGCACACTTAGTATGTTATAATGGTTTTATAATAATTAAAAAAAAAAAAAACCCTAACCCTAACCCGGGAACAAAATTCATTTGGAATATCGAATGTGTGACAACATGTTAGCTAAACATTCGGCACACTATGATTCTGTTCGAGTGACAAATGATGATGATTATCACTAGGTAAGACCAAATATACAAGTTAGAGTAATAAATCATGATGATTAACACTACACAAGCCCAAATATACAAGTTACAGTGATAAGTGAAGATGACTTAAATGATTACTTCAATTTGAAATATACTTTAGAAAAATCGCTGTATTTTACTATGACTTTGCTTTACTATTACTTTATTTTCTTGAGAGTCTTCTTTTCGATTATAATCGATGGAATCGACCATTTGGTTACATAAAGAGTAATCGATTTGAACAGGCTGTAATGCAAGTTCTAGTTAATGACCTGAAAGAAGTCACTAGCTTCTTGCTATTGAGCGTGCCTTAACCTTAGTTTACAAGGAAGCTTTGTCGTACTTAGAAAAGGATGGTTCTAAAGTAGGTGTCAAGCTGAGAAAAGGCGGAGAATTTTTGAATTCAAGAAAAGACATTGCCCAATACATTTATTCTAATGAACAAATATACAAATTAGAGTGACAAATAATGATGATCATCACTAGACATGACCAAATATACAAGTTAGAGTGACAAATGATGATGATAATCACTAGACATGACCAAAAATACAAGTAAGAGTAACAAATGATGGTGATCATCACTTGACATGCCCAAATATACAAGTTAGAATGACAAATGATGATGAACAAATATACAAGTTAGAGTGACAAATGATGATGATCATCAATATACATGTCCAAATATACAAGTTACAGTGACAAATGATGATGATCATCACTAGACATGACCAAATATACAACTTAGAGTTATGAATGAGGGTTATAATCAGTAGACATGACCAAAAATACAAGTAAAAGTGATAAATGATGATGATGGTGCTAATTACTAGACATGACAAAATATACAAGCTAGAGTGGTAGATGATGATCATCATCATAATACATGAACAAATATACAAATTAGAGTGACAAATGATGATGATCATCAATAGACATGAACAAATATACAAGTTAGAGTGACAAATGATGATGATCATCAGCAGACATGACCAAATATATAAGTTAGAGGGACAAATGATGATGTTCATCACTAAAAATGAGAAAATATACTAGTTAGAGTGACAAATGATGGTGATAATCACTAGACATGAATAAATATACAACTAAGAGTGATAAATGATGATGATAATCACTAGACATGACCAAATATACAAGTTAAAGTGATAAATGATGGTGTTAATCACTAGACATGAACAAATATACAAGTTAGAGTGACAAATGATGATGATCATTAGTAGACATGACCAAATATACAACTTAGAGGGACAAATGATGATGTTCATCACTAAACATGAGCAAATATACAAGTTAGAGTGATAAATGAAGGTGATAATCACTAGACATGACCAAATATACAAGTAAGAGTGATAAAATATTATGATAATCACTAGACATGAACAAATTTACAAGTTAGAGTGACGAATGATGATGATTATCGCTAGACATGAATAAATATACAAGTTAGAGTGACAAATAATAATGATCACAAGGCACGAAAAAATATACAAGTTATAGTGATATATCGAATGTTTGGAACATATGTTAGAAGTTCCATTTTTTAACAAGTTGTTCTGAACATCTTTATTATTATTATCTTGATTGTATAGTTCTATCATTGTTCAGAACATATTGTAGTAGTCTGGATATTTTATTGGTTCTGCGGAACTGCATAAGTTACCATAATAATTTACTTGAAAACATATCAAGTTCAAATTAAATTTTATTGATCTGCTATGAATTGAACCTAAACTATGAACAAACACTTGATCCAAGTACAAAATATGAGAACAATTAGCACCACAATTAGCACGACCACTACACCCAACTTTTTGTGCCATAATCGTGCCTCTTTTCTTTCTTGTTCAACAACTTTCAACTTCTTTAGTAGGCCCCATATTACTCTCTTCGCTTGATCTGGCATCTCTTCATCGTGCCATTTGAAGTAGTTACAGCCCTTTCCCAACAAAAAAATACAAGAGTTGAAGAAATTTCACACTAAAAGTTTTACAAACCCATCAACTAACCTGTCCAGATTTGCACATAAAACCTCCTTCCTGGGTTTGTTTGAGTCCATGATATTGTTAACTTTGTATAATCTCCACATCCACAAAATGGTACTACACTGCCACTATTAAAAGATCTGCTAGACATTTTAATATAACAGATGTTGGATTTATTTTTGTAATCCGATTTGAATAAGAATGAATGGATATATATTGGTATTGGGTGGTATTTTTTATTACCGTTGGTATATAGCTATTGTTCATGCGCCCAATATAAGTGTTATTCACGAGGTTGGGCCAGATCAACAAAAAATATTTGGAACATCCTACCTAATATACGAGCGTTCCAAACTGTAGGGTGAAGTTCCGAACATTACATTCAAAATTTGAAATCTGTATAGAACGGCTACAATAATAGTTACCTCGAATACCAAGAAGTACACAGAACGGCTATAATACACATAATGGTTACAAGTTGCATCAACAGTCACTTCCAAACAGACATTTTAGTTACTACTTTACTCCTATAAATACTTAACACACAATCAAACTATTGCAATCTATATTCAACAACTAACAATAAACATTGTTTAGGGCTGAAGTAAGAGGAGCAAGAACAAGAGGAGGATCCATTTCAAATGGAGTATCCACTTTAAGGCAGCATGAACAACTAGATTCCCCACATACTGAATGGTCGAATGATAATTTAGAAAACCTTAGGGCTGATGTATGGGGATGGAAGTTCAAGTCTGATAGTTTCTTCCATGATTACAAGAAGAACGTTTGAAGAATGAAGAAGGACATGAGAAGGGTAAAGAAAATTCTTAAAGGCGTACTTGCTGATAAGGGACTGTATTACCTTGACTACTACTCATCACCATCTTCATCGTAAGTTTGAATGTTTATATGACTGTCTATTATATAAATTCTTTTTGAATGTTTATTATGGCAGTCCTTGTTTGAATGCTAATATAATTAGCATTCCTTTTGTAAAGTGATTAAATCGCTGATCAATAAAGAATATATTTTCCTAGTTCTGGAATATCTAAATTTTAGTCGTTTGGAACATCTCTGCTTATACACGGAATGGCTTTCTATCGTTCTAGAACATCTGTTAGTTTATTCTTTAAAATTAAATTCTTACTCTTATCGTTTCTCGGTTTGAATGCTGAACAATTGAAATAACAAAAACACACTGCTAATAAAACATATAAGTATTCTATATAAGCTATTAAGTAATTAGCCATGCATTTCTTGGCTAAAAACATAAAATTTATCTATTACATAAGCACATATGTTCAGAACTTTTGAAATTTCCATTTTCGACGAAACAAGAATGTTCCGAACGACTATCTCAAAATCTTAAAATGTACAATAGTTACAATGAACAGTTGCATCGTCATTTGAATAGTACACAACGGTTACAAGTTGCATCAAAAGCCACTTCCAAACAAACTCGTCGATTTTCTATTTTACTCTTATAAATACCCAACACACAATCAAATCATATTCAACAAATAACAAAAATCACACCATTTCAAAATGGTTCGTTGACCAAGAACAAGCATCAATAAGAGGAGCATCGGATTCAAGACCTAGAACACCTTTATCAACATATTTAGATTTTGAACATTCGAACGATGTCTTGGAGCAACTAAGGGTTGAAGTGTGGGGATGGAAAATACAAGTTCGAGGGTTTCTTCCATGATTACAAGAAGAGCATGAGAAGGGTGAAGAGAATGCTTAGAGGGCTGCTTACTGATAGGAGAATTGATTTCACTCTGTACTCCACACCACAAGGATCACCACCACAAGTTCCACCACATGCACCCTAAGTTCGATTGTTTATGTTTATTTTTGTTGTAATTTTAAATGTTTATTATGTTTTTTCATTTCCATTTTGAATGCTGAAGTATTGACAAGTCTATGATGTACGTTTGATTGAATTATAAATAATTATCATACCGTTTGTGTCTCATTCAATCTTTGATCAATCACGAATATCTTTGTATTGTTCTGGAGAACATAAGTGTAGGAGTTGCAGAAGTTTGGAACAACAGTGATTATGTCAGGAACGATTAATTGTCGTTCTAGAACGTCTATGTGTAAATCCACTTAAATATAAGGCAAAACACATCAACAACCCCTTAAAGTTGTCTGCGTTTTTCACTTTGATACTCCAACTTAAGGTTGTTTCAGTTGAACACTTGAACATGACTTTTACTTTATCACTTAGACACTAAAGCTGACAACGCACATAGTATGGGACTCATAGAAATTAAAACGCGTGGAAGGAAAAAAATCCCTTTTTCATTTTTTCAAATTTCTCCTCCTAATCTCTCGTGAGATAAAAGAGGCAAAAGGTCCCCCAATGTCTTAATAGAAGGATAAGGGACAACCTTTTCATTTTTCTTTTCTTTTATTCCCGAAAATTGTTAATTTATCATTAGTGGGTTAATTAGTGGGGCCAGGGTTGGTTTCGTCTGTTTTGAAACTTTAGGGATTAAACTTACGGGGTCAAAGTGTAACAACATATGCATTCAATTTATATCTTTCCCACATCTGCTGCTCTACACACTTTTCAAACAACAATCAAATCAAACACACTGACCTTTCAAATCTCACACATTATTACACTTCCACAAGTTGCACGGATCATAAACCATTTCTCTCAAACCAAATACACCATTTTCTCTCAGACCAAATACAAACTCAAACCAAAAACCTCTCTTCAAAATGTTCGATTCTCGTCTACATCAGTGTCATTTGGTTTAGTTTTAGCATAAATTGTGATCATCGTCGAGTGGGTAACATCATAACATCAAAATCAAGGTAAAATTTTGAACTTTTCGAAGAATTTTTACTGTTGGTCGATTTAGCATGGTTTAGTTGTTTTGCTATTTGTTGTGCTTCATTGTGCATTTTTTCTGGGGTTTTTATGGTTTAATCTCACATTCAAGAACAATACAAGTTGAAATAACCGTCGTTATTGTGTAAACATCAGTTTTTATGTATACACATTGTTGACCCCCAATTTTGGCCCTCCTATTTTTAAAATGAATCGTTCTTGAATTTTACACACGCTTGTGTATCCATTCCTACCCCGTCTATTATTTTCAAATTATTTTCTCATAATAGCCTGGCAATTGAGGCAATTTTCAAAGCATCGTCTCAAACCGTAGCTTTTGCAACTTTTTACAATTACTCCTATTTTAGCAAAGTCACCCAAAATTGTTTTCTCAAAATTACGATTTTTATGCATCTTAGCCTTCTTAACAGTTTTAAATAATTCCCTACTTACCCTATATTTTTAGTCCATTTTATACTATTTTTTATACCTATTTATACATTAAATATACAGTATATGTATATATATATGTGCATATTCCACATCATATCTCACACATCAGCTATTTTACACATCATTCGCCTACGTGGAATGATCCTGGCCGTCCACGACATTGATCCAACGGCCAGGATATGATTTTCCTAACTTAACTATACACCCTCCCCCAAAACCCTAAATGGCTCTCTCATTTCTGCCGAAACACTCAGCCCCTCCTCTCATTTCTCTCTCATGGAGAAACCTAAGTTGCTACTGTTAAAGGCCAATTCCGGCCAACTCCACCGGCGAAATCGAAAACAAATGGTACCACGATGATCTTCTCACTCTTCTCTACAAAACCCATATACTTTTGATAGTATTTGGACGAGGACAACTCTTGGTCATCGTGGACTGAGTCACCACCGCTGGGAAACACCTCCGACGAGGTCCAGGTACTTCAAACAATGCTATCGCCTAAACAAAAAGTAGGGGTGATGCAAGGAAAATT
Organism: Petunia secreta; assembly: GCA_029990175.1. Classification (NCBI taxonomy): domain Eukaryota; kingdom Viridiplantae; phylum Streptophyta; class Magnoliopsida; order Solanales; family Solanaceae; genus Petunia; species Petunia secreta. The sequence goes on along the minus strand of JARKIP010000038.1, from coordinate 17,962,416 downwards.
GGAGCCAAAGCGCCAACCATCAAGAGCCAAGCTCGAGAGCACAAAGAACACAAGTCAAGGGCTCCGGAAACGTCTTGAAGATCATGCAATGGAGCCCGAAGGAAGGAGGAGCACATAGGCACCAAAGGAGAGGCTCGGGGGACACATTTTGAGGCATTTCAAGGAGCTTCAGGAAGAGGCGGAGCGCCTCACAGAGGAGGCGGAGCGCCTACCAAAGTTGCACTCTCTGGATTTTTGGCAAGAGGTGGCCGCCCCTAGGAACTAGGCGGACCGCCCCTCACTGAAGGCCAATGAGGCGGAACGCCTCTCCCATGTTATGTTTTGACGGGATTTTGCGTAAACTTCCTATTTTGACCCTACGTGGTCTTTTATGTCTTAGCCCACTTTGGGGGCCTTTTAGTCATTTCGCAAGGGGTTAGAAAACACTATAAATACACCCCTTAGCCATTTATTTCATTATACACCCCTTAGCCATTTATTTCATTAGGTAGCTTTGATGAATGATTGAATGAACAATGTTCAAGGGAAGAGTCTCTTTGAATAGAAAGCCCTTTGAGTTGGTTTGAGTTTATTAGTGGATTCTAGTTGACCCCCAAACCCCCGATCATTCTACTTGCGAATCCTTTGTCGTTTCGAGGGTAGTTGCATAGTTGTAGGTCCTTCTAGACGCCGATACGAGGGTATCACGGAACGAGTTCTCCGTGGTTACCTCGAGAAGTGTCTCGCTCTCTTATCTTTTTATCGTGTTTATGTTGATCCTTATCATCTTAGTATCAGAGCAAGGCTCGGGTTTTGTTTGTACAAACCCCCGACCATTGATTCTTCGTGCCTAGGTCGATTCCTATATTTAGTTTTCTTGTTGTTGTTATTGAAAGAAGAAAATCAAAAAAAAAATAGAAAAAGTTGAAAGTACCAAAAATTTGGCCTATCTTGTTCATTGGATTGATTCTTGTTGTGATTGTTATTTGGGTTAGTTCCTTATTGGAAACCCGTTATTTTGGTACCCAAAACACATGATTTGGAGTTGTATTCCATGATTTGAAAATTTGAAACCCTTTGAAAAATTTGAAAATTTGAAACTCAAGCTATGAACATGATGAACGTGGTGAATTGATTGATATTGATTGGGATTAGCTAAAAATCATTGGGGTTTGATCTTTGTGATTGAAACAACATTTGGGTACCTTCGGATTACTAAAACATCGTGTGATTTGTTGGATTTTTGGGTGCTAGAGTCGAAAAACACGAAGTTGCACTGTGCTGAAAGTTGCAGTAGGCGGAGCGCCTAAACACAGAGGCGGAGCGCCTCAATTTTTTAGCTCTCTGGATTTTTGTGAGGCGGAGCGCCTCCTCACTGTAACTTTGCTCTGGGCGGCCGCCCACTCTGCTAAGGCGAGGCGCCTGTTTCTGGGAGTTGTTGATTTGGGTAGTTTATCGTAGGTTCTCTTGTTTTGTTGTTTGCATTGCTTCTAATTAGTGCTATTAGAGTATCATCTTACTTGATTAGTACTAATTACTTCGAGCTTTTAGGATTATCGTGCCTTAGAAAGGAGACTAGAATTCAAAGAAGACCCGTAGTATCATTTGATTCAAGTCCTCACTTGAAAGTGCTTATCGTCCAATCGAGTCCCATTATCTCCACTCACCCCGGAGTGCATTGGACTTGTGAAGTTGAGTGATTGAGTTGTGGTTCGTTGATCAACTACATGAAGCTTCTAGACTCAAACTTGAGTGAAATATCCACCACTACTAAACGAGTGACCCGAGTGCTATACACGTGAGGGTGTGAGTGAGGTATTTTCACTAACGTTTTTTGATTTTGTAGGTACCATGGCTAATAAAGGTGATGATTTTGTGAAGAGTACCTTGGCTACTATCTTAGCAAAATTGGATAGTATGAGCCTAAGGATTGAAACTCTTGAAAGAAGGGCTTCAAGGGCCCAAGTTGAGAAGGGGACCCCGAGTGTCCAAGTTGAAGCCGGAGGAGGCACAAGTGGTTCAACCTTTGCCCCAGAACAAGTTGTTGAATTGCCTAGTCAACAACGGGTAGAGGAAGACCGTGAAGGAAATGAACAAGTGTTGGGCAATCCCCAACAAGTGGGCAATCCGCACCCTTTGGGCAATCCCCAAAAGAATACTCCACTTCCAAGACCCATCTGAAATGTTCTACCTATGGATGATGTGGAGGAGGATATGGTTGAGGAGGATAATCCTCATGTTTCCCTAGTTGCGAGGAGGAGCTTAGGTACCGTATTTGTGGAGGATAGTGAGACTTTGCAAAGGGAGAATCTTTTCTATGCTAAATGCCGAGTCATGGGTCTTGTTTGTTCCATGATTATTGATTCGAGGAGTTCTGCCAACATAGTGAGCCAAACCTTGCTTTCCCATTTGAAACTAACCACTATAAAGCATCCAAACCCATACCGTTTACAATGTTTAAGTGAGTGTGGTGAGTTACAAGTGGTGGAGCAAGTATTGATCAAATTTAGCATTGGAAACTATAGGGAAAAAATCATGTTTGATGTCGCCCCGATGCAAGCTTGCCATCTTTTGTTTGGGAGACCATGGAAATATGATAGGTGTGTAGAACATGATGTTCGGACCAACTCTTATACGGTCAAGCAAGATAGAAGAAAGTATGTGCTTAGACCTTTGACCCCAAGGCAAGTAAGGGAAGACTACAAGCGGCTAAAGCAAAGTCACCCATTGTACTTGAATCCGAGGCAAACAATCTCATTGTCTTGCCATTGCATGATGAAAATGAGAGTCTCTCCACTTCAATTAAGAGAGAAAAGATAGAGATAAGTGAGGGAGTGACCGGTGACAATCCAATAGAGGAAAAAGGAGAGGATTTGAGGAGTGATGTGAGTGGATTGTTACCACAAACTACACTTGACCTTGAGGTAAAATTGAGAGAGATGAGAGGTGAGGAAGGAAAAATTGAGAGTGAGAGCACCCATTGTTCTAACCCCTCTTCATCTTCTACTTGTTCTTGTGCAAGTTCATGTGTAGGTATATTTGAAGACAAGCCATTGGAGCCTCAACCATGTGTTTGGAAGAAAAGACAAGAGGAGGACAATTCTAAATGTGAGCTTCATGAAGGAGGAGTTGCATATGACACTTCAAGCCTTGTTAGTGATCAAGGAAGTACTACAAATGTAAGTGTTACTTCACCTTTTCATGAGCCTACTAGCTACTTGTCTTGTGATGACTCAACACTAGTTGATGTTTATGATGCATCTAGTGAGTATACCACTAGTGAAGAGTCTAGTTGTCAACTTGAGTATGCTTATGAAACACTTGTTAAGAGAAATGCTAAGCCACATCATGATGTGAGCTCATTTTTTTGTGAATCTCTCCCTAGTATAGGTTCGATAGTAGACAATGATTGTGACCTTTGCTATGATACCCCACCAACCTTTGAGAAAGGGAAAGATGAGATAGTTGATCATACCCTTATTGATATGCTTCTATTTGGTGGACCTATGTGTTATAGTGAGGTTGGTAGTGACCTTGAGGAGTCCCTAGTGAATGAGATGGATCGAATTGTTTTCGATGACTCCTCGGGTGTGGGTAAAGAACCTAGTCTTGATACCATGCTTTTATGTGACCATGAATTTGAGGTGCATGCTTTTACATTTCCATTATGTGAAGATAATTTCATTTGTGGTAACGAATTGTATCGGACTAGGATTAGTAGTAAAATGGAACCTCCATGGTATGTAAAGATAGACTCTGAAGATGATCCATTATTTGGAACTCCAAGTGGGATGAGTGGTCTTGATATTAGTTGTGTTGAACAATCTTCTAGTAGTCCTAACCTTCATTGTGTGGACTATAATGATGAAGGACCTATTTTGGAGACCTTCCTTTGGAGTTTGCCTAGTGAGAGAGATTGTCTTGGAGTTGGATTTGGAGGTGAGGAAGCCACTCTTGGTGTGTGTAAGAGTGCTTCCAAGAAGAGGAGTCGAGTATTTGATGTTAGTTGCCAATTGAACTATTTTGTTTACTCCACTCCATATGTTGATCACCCCTTGGGTGTTGAGCATGCCAAAGCCAATATGTCACACTGTGATAATATTAGTGTGAAGGCTTGGTGTGTTGCTCAAAAGCTTAGGGGTCATAGGGATTGCTATATCTTGCATGTTCCATGTCCTATTGATCTCTTTGTTTGTTCTTGTGTTGGATGCACTTTCTTTGTGATTCAAGTACTTGTTGTTCCCTTAGAAGACATGAGCTTTTTTATTGGTATTGATGCTTGGCTCTATCACAAAAGTGTGTTTTCCCACACTTTTGGCACTAACCTACTCTTGTAGTGGGAAGCTTTGTTTGTGCTTGTTTTGAATGTAGGCTTGATGGTTAGATTTCGAGGACGAAATCCTTTCAAGAAGGGGAGGATGATTCAATTGGAGCCAAAGCGCCAACCATCAAGAGCCAAGCTTGAGAGCACAAAGAGTACCGTCAAGGCCTCCGGAAGCAACTTGAAGATCATGCATTGGATCGCCAAGGAAGGAGGAGCGTTCGGAGCACATTTTGAGGCATTTCAAGGAGCTTCAGGAAGAGGCGGACCGCCTACTCAAAGAGGCGGACCGCCTACATTGCTTCAGCTCTCTGGATCTCGGACAGGCGGGGCGCCTCAGCATTTGGGGTGATCGCCCACCCATTGAAGATTTACAAGGGGCGGCCCCCTAGCATGGGGAGGCGGACCGCCTACCCCCTGTGACTGCAATGCGGGATTTTGTGTAATTTGCCTATTTTGACCCTAGGTGGTCTTTTTTGTCTTATCCCACTTTGGGGGCCTTTTAGTCATTTCGCAAGGGGTTAGGAAAAACTATAAATACACCCCTTAGCCAATTCATTGGGTAGCTAGATTTTGAGATTGAAGATTAGACATTAGAAGAGACTAGGTCCTTCTTATTGAAGCATTGGCTTCATGTATCTCTTACTTGGAATCCATGGTGGATCACCGCTAGCGTGACCCCGTTTAATGGTTCGAGTCTCTTCTCCCTTTTTAATCAATCTATTTGTTATGTTGATTCGTTCTTTCTTCTATTTCTGTTCTTCCCCATCCCTTATTTCTTCGATCTCGTGTTTACTTTATTGCTTCCGTTACCTTGTTCTCGCTACCATGATTTGACCCTTATCAGGGGGGAGATGAGAAACCCTTTGTGCAAGGTCGATTCGCAACGGGTCAATGTGACCCGACCCTAACGTTTGCAAACGGGTAATCCTAAAACCCTTCTTATTTTCCTAATTGTTTTCTGGATTTAAGTGATGATAAATGTGAAATTGTGTAGTTTCTTGGCATGTTAACATAATCAATTAATTGATATAGATTCACAAAGTCACCAGTCTCATTTGATTTCACTTTTCTAAACAATGATACTTGTTTGTGTGCCTGATTTTGCCTAGTGTCATTCGAGTACAACATTGTTAATTGTTAATTGTTAATAGGGAACTAAGTAAGGCAAGAGACTACATGCTTGATATTTTCACTGTCCATTCACTAGGCTAAGCAGAAACTTGCTCTTGACTCGTGTGTATTCACTAAAATTGACACCCTCGACAATGTATTTGCCTGTAACAGTGTATTCTGACCCTTATTTTGTTAAGATGCATGATTAGATAGCTTTAAAATTGGAATGATTTGATTTAAGCATGATTTGAGGGTCTTGACTAAGCCTAATTTGAATTAATGATTGGTAGAAAGTTTTGATAATTAACAGAGTTCAATTTAAAGGCTGATTGAAATCTTGCTGAGATGATTATGTGATTTCTTTTGATTTCTGATTGTGTTTGAACCTAGACTTTATTTGGGTTTAAGGGAGGGGATCCTAGTTGGTTTAGGATCTTTTTTTGCCTTAAAATTGAGATTGATTGGTCTACATGGAAGTATTACCCAAAAGTGTCCCCTTTAATTTTTGGGAGACAATATTCCCTTACCTTTTACACTCTTACCCATTTGAATTTGAGTCTTCACACTCCTAATTTATTGGAATTATAATTCCCATCTCACACCTATATAAACTTGGCATTAGACATAGCTTAAACACACTCAAGGTCTGCGATATTCTCCTCACACAATAAGAACACCCAAAGGCACTAAACCTCTGAAGGCATAGACATAATACTTCTCTCTAGTTTCTGGAAATTTCTAGTCTTTCTTGTCCTCTCTTTGATCATATTCTAAAAGCAATCAAACTACCTAGGCTCACTCGTTTGCTTTACTGTTGCCACTGAGAAGGTATGACCCCGCTCAAACCTTTGCCATTTTGTATTTGAATATGTTCATGTTTAAACACTCTGTTTCGGAGTTTCTTCTTTTTTATCATGTTTGAACTGCTTAAGTAGCAAATTTGCATCTCTGTTTGTTTTCTCCCTTGTCCCTGCTAACCACTGTATGCAGCTTGTTTGGATGGTCTTAGAAAAGCCATACCAATTTTAATAACTGCAGGGTATTGAGTTCAGTAGTTATACCATGCTTAGTACAGTTTCTTGAAGCATAATCATTGAGATTATGACTTATCTCGGCAGTTTGAACCTAATGCTTGAGAAACAGGGCCTAATCCATGTTTCATTCCCCTTAGAATCCCATATCTATGTATATTTGCTAGGATACCCTGCCTGTATATAATTGAAGTGACGAAATTCGCCATTGCTTTCTTCTAGGCTACACAGGGGCCTCTCTTAATGCTTCTCTCCTATGTGCTGCATTGTTCATCCTGAAAGACATGATCTTTGACTGTATTAAACTCGCATGATAATATCTAAACAATATTTTGCTTTGAAAATTTAGTTTACTCGTTTAGTTTGGAATCTGGGTGACGAAATTGGCATGTACCGACTTTAAAACTCGGGCTATAACGTTTAAAGTGTAATATTCTATTGGAAATCTGGAAATTTTCTACGACTGGGGCTGTATGTGCGAAAATTGCCTAATCCGTGACTATTTTTTGTAAATTCAACTGCCGCTCTTTTGCACAACTGATTCAGACCCAAAAACCTTTCTAAAAGTGACCTTTGTATGTTATAGACTAATCTTTTCGACAACTAGCGCTCCTATACACTAATTCGTGTATAAAAACTCGGGGTCGTTTATACACACTAATATCATTTTTTAAAAGATTACAAGTATGATTGAGTCATGTATTTGCATGCTATATCTATACATATGTATATGCCGCAGCCCCCTTATTTGCATCTAAGTGCTTGTATGACACCCATTTTCGAAAACAACCTCCCTTCCTATATACATATTTCCAAAATCCGACCTCCACACAAAAAGGCCATTAGGGTTAGGGCTCGATAATTAAATACGAGTCACGCCAACCCCAAATGAGCCAACATTTTGTTTTTCAAAACAAATCCCTTCGGTTCTTTATTAGAACTGAAATTATTTACAAAATAAGTTGTTTGTGCCAGTATTCTTTCAAAATATGTTGATTGCATGTGTAAGTTAAATTAGAATATCCTTCCGTATGGTAACACTGGTTTACGATTAGGCTTTGACATTAGAGGCCATAGACGCGATTAGGCCTAAACATAGGTCGAACATGGAAGATAGTTGTCTGCATACGTAAGTATATTCTACCTTAGTTAAACTAATTCCTAAGTTAGTATTCATGATGACATACACTATTTACATCCCAAAATTAAGACTCGGACGGTAACCACCTTTTGGTGGGACTCGGGGAAGTGCCTAACACCTTCTTCCCTGAGTCACTTGGACTTCTTACCATATAGAATCTCTGAAATGGACTAGTAGACCTTTTGAACTTAACTTTAGACGCTTAGGTGACCTAATACGCCTTAGAACTATATTAGGTGGCGACTCCAAAACCTTAACTCAAACGAGTTCACCCAGTCAAATTCGAAACCCGACTCGCCTCGAGTTGAGTCCAAAATCGGGTATGATAGAATGGCGACTCCACTGGGATACTAAAAGTCCTGACCGCAACGAGTCTTTACTTTTGGGATTTATTTAATTATTCTCTTGTTATTCATTATTATTATTGTTGTACTAACTTGGTTTCCTTTTTTGTTTGTTTTTCTTTTACTTTGTGTATTTATTGTATTATTTATATGCCATCTTGCATACTTCACTGATACTCCCCCACTCCTGGGAAATGAACTTCACACACACACGGCGATTACGTGGATCCCACGGTCGCTTCACCACTAAAACACCTAGGGACATGTTGGAATATAGTTGGTCCGTGGTACCGTCAATAATTTCAAATGATCCTACTCCTTGTCCGTCCGCCTTGGGGAACGGTATCTAGAATTACACCACTCTGTTATTGTAATGAGCATGCATCATGCCGTAGGAGGGGCTTCCCGTGAGCGTACTAGTTTTCAACTTGTCCCAACTACCTAAACGGGTTTTCCGACCCCAAAGAGACGTTTGGACATGATTATGTGCATTTGGAAAAAAGAAAAAAGAAAAAGTGACGAGAATGAAAGCGCATTTTGATTTGTTCAATTATTCTCGAAGGGGATGGGGTTTAAATTTTATTTCTTCTTTTTAGGCCACAATGAGTCAAAAGTTCCATCATTTTGGAATGACTATGGGCGCACCTCCTTTGTTAACCAATTGGTGGAACAATTTGTCACTAGGAGAGCAAACTGAAGTACGTCAACACCTGGGTCATTTTGTTTCATTACTAGAAATTGAACCGTGTAGAGAGATGATCGAAGTAGCAGTGTCATTTTGGGATGAAGAATTTAATGTGTATAGGTTTGGAGACATTGAATTAACACCTTTGTTGGAAGAAATAGGGGGTTTTGTGTCGCACTCGGGGATAGACAAACATCGTTGGCAAGGGGGTCGCATATTAGCACCCAGCGTCCCCACAGTTGACGAGTTTCGTAAGAAGTTAGGGATGGTAGCAAGTGTGGACGTGGGATTTTTAGAACAAAAGAAGATTCTCTATTCCTATTTTTACACTCAGTTTGGGCATTTGAGGGCGTATGATAGTCATAAGAAGGAGTTCGAGTCCTATGGTGATTGGAGAAGGGCTAGACCGCTTGCATTTGCTATTGGTTTCTTAGGAGTGATGGTTTTCTCCAAGAGTTCAAATCACGACATATGTTCAAGACTTGTCATGGTCACCGATGCAGTGTTCAACGGAATTGATGGTTATCGTTATACCATAGTTCCCATGATTGTAGCAAACATTTACCGAGCTTTGGGTCGTTACAAGAGATGAGCGAGATATTTCCAAGGGTGTAATCTTTTACTACAAGCATGGTTCAAAGAACATTTAGGGAAAGCAAGAGGTGTGCAAGCCCTATCCAAACCAACTGGTTGCAACTACTTGATTGGGGAACGGTATAGGATTTCAAAACTCAAACAGCCAAGCAGCACAGAGAAGTGGGTAAAATTGTTTGAAGACACAACAGAGGACTCAATCCAGTGGATTTTCACTTGGTTTCCTTCATCAGACTTCATCATTAGTTCTGAAAAGTCGTCCTTTGTGATACTTATGGGGTTAAGAGGCCTCCAACCCTACCAATTGCTTAGAGTAATGAGGCAAGCAGGAGGAAGCAAATCATACCACTGATACCGAGCACGAAAGATTATCAGTTCAACTACACAGAAGATGTTGTTCTAAGCGTCAAGAGTATTAGGAAGTCGTTGGAAGGAAGGAAAGTCATGGAAGAAGCATCGCTAGCGCCTGATAAATACAACACTGGAGGCGAACCAAATTACAAAAGCTGGTTACGCTCTAGTATAAAGGGAAATGTGGTAGTAGGGCCAAGTCGTGGGAATAACATAAGAGATCGTGAAGCAAAGGCTCAAATCTGGTACCGAGAGTTCATGTTGAAAGCTGTCAAGATGGATAAGAAAAACAAAGAAGAGATTGAAGTATGGAAGAAGCGTACTAGAAGGAAAGGTAGGGGCATTGGAAACAAAGCTTGAGCAATGGAATTCAGAGCGCGCAGAGATAGACATCTTACACTTAGTAGCAGCCAAAGGATATTTAGTCAAGGCTATGGAAGAAGTCAAGGAGATTACACGAGAAGAAAAGAGAGCTAAGATGGAAAAAGAGTGTGCTGCCTAGTCAAAAGTGTCATTTTCATTTCTTCTTTTGTATTTTTCCAAAATTGTTGTCATGTACTGTTTTATAAATTTTGGGGAATTTGTGAGAATAATTGGCTACAAAATGCGTATTTATTCTTTTTTCATAATGACAAACCTAGGAAGGCTGTACGTCCTTGACACGTAATAGTCCATTAGTAAGCCTACGCCGAATGTCAAAAAGGATTTTTAACCCGAAAAATGACAAATTGCATCCCTGCATTGATTCGAAGAAATGTTTGTACAAAACATTGATTCACTACAACAAATTTTCCCTATGGCCACACTTTTTTTAGGCAACACCTGAAAAGGGTTGCCTAAAATGTCTAAAGAAACACTTTCGAGGGGTGGCCTTTGCATAGAGTTTTTGGCTATGCTTTTTTAGGAAACACTTATAATGTGTGCTGTTTAGGTATAGACACTACACTTGTTAAGCGTGGCCAAATATCAGAACAAGTGACAACACTTATTTACTTGTATGGCAACGCTTTTTGAGGGCGATAAATTCTCATTGAAAAGAACTCTTCACAGCGTGCTCTAAATATTTTAAATGAAATTTTTCGCCAAATATTTCCCGCACCATATTATTTCTTTCAATGAAATATTTTCCTCCATCCAATAATTTTGAACAAGCTAATGAGACTAGTACCCACTAAAAATATTCCCAGTTTTGAAATCTAATTTTCTAGGGCAAAATTTTTTCAATTTTTTGAAGTAAGAATAAACCTTCTTATTTAATGCTGCTGGTTTACCACCAACTGCTGTAGTTATCGCCGCTGGTTCGCGTCCGTTGTTGCTGCTACATTGCTTCCTCTGCCGTTTCCTCCGATGTTAGCCACCGTCCACAAGTTTTAAGGTAAGAAGTCTTCTTTTAATTTTTATTTGTCTAAGCAAATTTAAGCCAAAACTTTAGAGTAATAGAAGGAACATCATGATGAAAGTTTTTACTACTTGATAAATTAACCGCATTGATGATGGTTTGATTTAGGACTTTTGTTCTGTTGTGGCAATAAATTGCATTACAAATATCTTCAACATATGGCTTTGTACAATTTCAATTACAGTAAATCATCTCGACCCTATCTTTTATAGATGAGAACCATAAACAAAGTCATCTCTTGAAGATAACTTTTTTCTCTGCAACTTTTGGGTCTTCAAAACCCTTAAGCAATAATTTCTTTGTAATTCAGAAACGTATGGTCCTGACGCAATTGAAACAATTAGGGCTTTACTGGCTAACATACCTACTGTAAAAACTCTTTCTATTTTCTCAGCGTAACGTTATCTTCTCCATTTTCACAAACTCTAAATATTGTAGGTTGAAGCAAAAGCAAAAGTACTTGCTGAGATTAAGTGCTCACAACTAGTATTGAATAAAAGATAGAACTATTACTTTTTGTAAGGACCTGAGATTTGTAATGAAGTATTGCAGTTTACTTTAATGAAGAACATTTGTGTTTTGTGATGAGGTATTTCTTGTTTATTGTTTTATATTGTAAGTATCTTGTTTACAGATGCAGATCTGAAACTTTAGGTGCATTCCTAGAGTTTGATGGTGCATTTATATCACTTTATGACATAAAGCTATTAAATACTAAGCTTTTTGGTAGCATTTAATTTTCTCCATTTAGTTTATTTCATTTGCTTTACTACACTTAGTGTTGCTGCAGTAAGCTTGTATCTATCCAAGGAAACTTAGCTCTACTTCACTTAGCTTTGCTGCATTTACCATGTATGAAAAGAGGTACAAGTCCTCTAGCGAGAAAAGAAGAGAGTGATTAGCAATTATGGTTCATAAATTGTATAGTTAGTGGTGTTGCGACGAGTATCAAATTTTTAACATGGATAACATTTTCTTTTAATTGTTATCAGGTGGTGGTGCACATCTATCTTAAGAAGATTGTGGACTAACAAAGTTTTTGGAAGCACAGGGATATTGATAAGGTATCTCTGCAAATTTATTTATTTATTTAGGAGGCCTAGAGATAGTGCAAGTACCCTGTGCCAGTGTTTATCACCTAAGTTTTGAAGTTGCATTGTTAGTTTGATAAATTACTGAGATTTGGTAGAAAATGAAAAGCATTTGAAGCGCCATTGCCTTTTGTTGAAAGTTGGCATTGAGGAACACCGTTGTATAGTTGATTTTTTTAAACACAAATAAATATTCGAGATTAAATCTCATGCATACATAGTTTAGTTTCTTCCAAAGAAGAGTTTCTAGTTTACTTGTGAAAAGAGGGAAAGTACGTGAGAAGTGCCTAGTGGCTTTTCTTTACTGTACAATGAAGAATAGTGTTCTCGTTAGCATTATATCCTTGGAGGCTTTGTTGTGTGTTCTTGAATTAAGACACTCTTAGCTTAATAAATTTATGTGTCTGTGTTATCCTCGTGATGTGCTTTCTGGTTAGTTTTCTTGCCACTGAAATGTTTTATATTACTAAATTTTTTTTAACAGTAGTGACTGCCTGATACGAATAAACTTTAGAAAAATAGTACAAAATACTGTACTTTAGGGATTAACAAGTTTCATAAATTAGAAGTACAAGAGAACTACATGAGATTGCAGACAATGCAGAATTATTTAAGTTTACTGTGTATTCCGTGGAATACTCCGCCTGAAGTTTAATGTCCCAAAAATTCATGTTTCGTATTTGATTGTTAGCTGGTAGACGGAGTTTGTGATGTTTATTTGTGTTTTACATACGGGTAAGTAATGACTATGGAGTAGAATTTATTTTATATTGGTGTTTCATTCTTTGGACTAGCTGCTTTAATGTGCATGTGATGTTGGGGAAATGGCTCTGGAAAAATTTCATTTTCATCTAAGAAAACTTAGTTGTTTAATTAAAATATAATTTACATGTTGCTGGACTAAAGTAATCTTGTTTCATTATGTGAAGAATGTGTGTAAGTCTAGTCTTAATTGTTACTGTTTTGCATTTTGCATTATGATCACTAAGAAGCTAAGCCCGATTCATTGATTGAAGTATCCAAATTATAAGTGGGCGTAAGAGAACAGTTCTTCTTAAAGAAATTGTTAGTTGGCCAATTTTCCTTGCTTGTTCAAATACTTTCATTTGAACAATATTGCAAGTTTCTATTTATATAGTGGTCTCGATCTAATTTTTAATTTATTTTGCATTTGTAGGAAACGGGCATTATACAATTGGAAATGATAGCAACAAGTCACTTTGATGATCTATTGGAGTGAATTTGAAGACTTATATGATTACATCCCGTTTCGTAGAGTTTATTGCTAGTGCAGATTATGAGACATTGCTTTATTACTATGTGTAGTACACGAGAAATGTTTCTTTATTGAAGTTTATTGCAAGTTTTTATATTTAAATTGTTATTCTTTTGTTATTTGTTATCTAATTGAGTGTTTGAGATCAACATGGATGATGATAATGTATATTCTTGATTAAAAAAATCTGATTATATGCTAAATACCCAAAAAAAAAAAAAAAAAAAAGGTTCAACCACAAGATTGTGGCCGTATGAAATTTTTCAAAAAAAAAGTTACAGCCTAAAAATTGGCACGCTTTCAATCTGTGGCCTATAAGGTCATAATAGGCAACACTTTAGAAGTACTTCTTTAAGATGAGAAAAATGTTGTCATATGTGTTCCAGAAATGTTGCCTTTGTATCTTATAGGCCACACTTTTGAAGTTTGGCTGTTAAACCAACACTTGAAAAGCGTGGCCTTAGAGCAATGGTTACGCTAGATTAGGCCACCCCTAGCAAAGCGTTGCCTAAAGTCAAAAAGTGTGGCCTTTGATAAATGCCACACTTTTTTGGGGTGGCTGAAGACCTAAAATGTTGTAGTGATTGTCCATTTAAACATGATCGAAACTATAAGAATGTTTTGGTCTTTACTTTTTCTTGCTTTGTTTTCAAACTATGGCTGCAAAGGGCACTCTCCAATTCGAGATCGTTTCCGGACCTCCCCACTTGATCAGACTTTGGTAGGAGGATTTGGCCATTGTCAGCAAAGCTCATGCTCAAAAGATGTTGGGGGAATTGATAGCCCTCAAGAACTACACTGCCGTGACTGGTTTGGTTGAAGCTGCTACCCATTTCCGGGACTACAAAAGGGCTGTGTTTCACTTCAATGGTTTCGAGTTGGCACCGATGTTGGAAGAATTTGGAGGATTAGTGGGGTCAGAGCCTGGACCCGAGACCATGATCTATCCGCGAGAGGTGGAGCAGCCTAAGGAGTTCATTGAACTGTTGGGAGCTCCTTATGATCCATATGCTGAGGGGGTGATCGATGGAAAGGTCACGTTGGAATACTTGCACTCTAGGTTTAGAGATCCGATACTTAGACACGAATAGAATGGGGCATGGGAGATTCAAGATTGGGAGTGGACTGAATCCAATGCTTTTATCATTGCCTTTCTTAGAAGCATGGTTTTCCCCCGAGAAAGGAGGTAAGATTGACATAAGGCTAGGGAGAGTAGTAGGGGGCTGCGCAAAGGTGCCTTCAAACGTCAAATGAGTTTAGTTCCTATGATCTTTGGGGAAGTTTATAGGGGCTTTGACCAGATGTAGGAGGGGAGGAGATTTTTTCAAAGGTTTCAATATGTTGTTTGAAATCTGGTTGATAGAGCATTTTCATAGCGTCCCTGTCAGTCCAATGGCACTAAAACCCTCTTGGCAAGGAGGGATTTGCTCACATAGCACCTGCATGGCTGGAACAGTGACATGGGAATACCCCGCAAACATGGAAGGATGGTACACTAGGCTCGAGGAACTGCAAGAGGTGCAATGGGTGATCGAAAATTATGTTGGTTTCGTCGTCTCCATACAAGGTCAAGACATCACCTTCTTGACATTGATTGGATTCCGAGGAACTCATCACTATGTTCATCTAAGGATCCTTCGGAAAGTGGGCATGACACAACAAACTCCCCAATTAACTGAGAGAAGAAGTTTAAATGTTGACATAAAGGGCATCGAGTATCCGATGGTCCTCACCATACTAACAATGTGGGAAAAAAGACTTACTATGCAATTTTGCCGTGGTCATGATAGTAGGGTGAACCCCACAGCTACCCTGACTTACCCTCAATGGCTCGACGAAGATAGGGCAAGGTATCGATCCAAGACTACACTGAAAAGGAAAGCCAAAGCTCCAAATGCTGCTGAAAAATACAAGAAGCTGAAGAAAGAGTTTAACCAAAGAACGAAGGAGTTAAGGGTGACGCAAGAAAGAGAGATGAGGAGACAATATAAAGATAAGATCAAAGGGTACGAACTCAAGTATTGGACTGGCAAGGTCATGACTGCAAGGCAAGTCGCTGGGAATTTGCAAGATTTGCTCAAGGGATGGGGAGAATATTTTAAGTCAGTACCACAGAAAGAGAAGGAAGCAAGAGGATTGGAAATCTGCGAGTTCTTTGTAAAGGCTCTGGGTGATATGGAGGATGGGAAAGACTTACTGGAAACATTTGCTGATACTCCGCTCATTAGTCTGGTTCACAAACCCAAGGAGGAAGCCAAAGAGGATAAGAAAAAGGAAGACGCTGGAGCTTATGTTTGAACCTGAAGTCCTTTTGCTTGGCGCCTAGTCTAGTCGTGTCGAGTCGAGTCGAGTCGTCTTGTCCTTTCTTTGTTGTCATTTTTTTCTTAATCAAGTAATTAGTGGTTGTAATAAAGCCAAGCAAACTAAATAAAATTTCGTTATTTTTGGGTTTAGATTGGTGATGATCATGTTTATTCAAACGAAATGATGTGTTTGGTGCAAACGTTTACTTCGAATCCACGATAGGCCCACCTCAGGCACAAAAGAGGTCCCATGCATAGTAGGACGCGATTTTTATTCAAGCTAACATATACTCACATTTTTATCTTCTTGTTTTGATATATCAGTTCCTAAGTCCCCTAAAGTTTTATTTGAGCATTCTGGCCACGCCGCAATACTGGCTGAGGTCCAAATAATCGATCCCAACACCTCCCCCTTTACCTACAAGGACAAGGACGAGACGAAGTATTATGGCTGAGTTCGACAATGTTGGCACTCCTGGGAAACGAAGCATGGCCGCTTATGAAAACAACAGAGGTTGCTCGAATCGGAAAGTAGGATTCCTCTGACCCATACTGATGAAATCATTGAACCAAACCAAATTGCTCGCCCTCACGGCAAAGATCCACTTTACCCCGAAAGAGACCTTCCTTACCCTACCCATACTGCACCACCAAAAGCACCACAAAACAACATACCCGCCTTCACTGTTGAAACCAAAACCATGGCATCACCCACCAAGGACCATGAAATGTACGCATGGACTAAGGAAGACCCAGACAGCACCAAAGAACAAGTCCAATGGTTGGTTGAGAAGTTCAAACAACTCCAAAGCGCTAAGGGAACGGGTTGGCTTATGAGGATCTCTGCTTGTATCCTGACTTGAAACTACCCGAAGGCTACAAACACCCAAGCTTAACATGTTCGATGGCAGTGGAGGGCTGAAGAAGAAGCCCACTGAGACTTTTAGAGAGTTCGCAACTCGATGGAGGGCTGAAGTCGCCAAAGTCCAACCTCCCATGGAAGATGCTGAGGTAGTTGCAACTTTCATTCGCGTACAAGAGGAAGTCTATTTTGACAAGATGCTGAATTTGCAAGACAAGAAGTTTGGAGAATTGATCAAGATTGGTGACATGGTCGAAGATGGACTATAAACTGGAAGGATTGTTAGCATGGCTGCATTACAAGCCGCTAACAAAGCTCTACAAGCTGGCAACACAACCACCTCAAGAAAAAAGAAGGACGATGTCTCTTTCGTGGCAGCATCACTTTATCACTCCCCTACTCAAAACCATTACTACTAAACACCTCCTCCCTCCTACCCATACATACCGCCCATATCCACCTACCAAGTCTATAATACCCAGCCCATGCACCAAAACCCACCACCGCAAAGACCGACATACCTCTAAAGTCCTAACTATCGAAATACCAACACTTACACACCAATGCCTCTTGCCAACAATAATCCAAGACCCAAAAGAAACTACACTCCATTGGCTGAATCTCGAACACAGTTGTTCGAGAAACTCAAAGCAGCTGGTCACATATAACCCATGCCATTCAAAATGCCTGCTAGAATGACACCTTACTTTGACCAAACCAAAACCTGTGCCTATCACTCTAGAGGGCCTATACTGAGAAATGTTATGCTTTAAGGGACAAAATACAAGATTTGATCGACCAAAAGGTGATACACTTGAAGACTCCGAATGTGCACAGCAACCCTTTTCCTAATCATGGAGATGGTAGGGTGAACCTGATTGAGGTGGATGAGGAATGCAATTTAGAAGGGACTATTGTTAAGGCGAAAGAAAATGTACCAGCAACCGCTTCAGTTGCTCAAGCCGCCACGTCGCCGGAGCCCATTGAGGTAGAGGTAGCTCTTAAATTCTATGTCGATGTGGTTCCACCATACAGCAACAAGGCAGTGCCGTGGGACTATGAAAGGGAGAGGAGGAACAAGGTTGTAGCTGAGACCGTCGCCGCACAAGGAATGACTAGGAGCAGGAGGATTTACACTCCTGAGCATCTAGTTCAAGAGAGACGAGGCATTAGCGAGAAAGAGTCCGAGGGGCTATGGAAGAAAGTACAAGCTAAGGAATACTCCATGGTTGAGCATTTAGGCAAAATTCCAGCACAAATCTCCATTTTGGCTTTGCTCCTCAAATCGGAGAGTCACCGAATATATGTAACTATTTGCACAAAGATATGCTTGGTTCCACTGCACATATTATAATATGTGTACACATAATATTATATGCGTGCACATATTATAATATGTGTACGCATATAATATTAAGCATATAATATTATGTGTACGCATATAATATTATGTGTACACATATTGTGAGATGTGCAGTGGAACCATGCATATCTTAGTTATGTACTTTGTATTACGTTAACTATCCATTTTTGTTTGGGTACATGTAGTTTGGGTACTATTTTCACATATAATATGTTGCTTTGGTCTAAAACTCATTCAAGTACTTTTCTATATTTTTTTTGATACTCATCAAGTCTAGAGTTTATAATGAGTGAGAAATCTCAACAATTTGGTTAAATTGATCTAATTATTGTGCATTTTAATGTGAAACGATCAAAATATGCACCAAAGCACTTGGTTCGTGTCTTTGGCACTATTATCATCATTATCCAAAACTAATAGTGTAACACTTTGTTTGAATTCAGCCTTCAACCCAAGGTTTACTTGCAGTATCAACAAAAGACGATCAAATAGACCAAGATGGATACAATAAGCATATATATACCCCAAAATTACACCATATTCACTATAATTCAGTACAAGCAATAGTGGGATCATTCTTTATTTCAAAATTTTGGAAAATACCATATTATGTGTATACATATTATAATATGTACACGCGTATAATATTATGTGTGTACATATTATAATATGTGTAACTATTTGCACAAAAATATGCTTGGTTCCACTGCACAGATTATAATATGTATACACATAATATTATATGCATGCACATATTATAATATGTGTACACATATTATTATATGTGTACAATTGTGTACACATATTGTGAGATGTGAAGTGGAACCATGCATATCTTAGTTATGTACTTTGCATTACGTTAACTATGCATGTTTGTTTGGGTACATGTTGTTTGGGTACTATTTTCATATATAATATGTTTCTTTGGTCTAATCAAAACTCATTCAAGTACTTTTCTATGTTTTCTTTGGTACTGATCAAGTCTAGAGTTTATAATGAGTGAGAAATCTCAACAATTTGGTTAAATTGATCTACTTATTGTGCATTTTAATGCGAAACGATCAAAATATGCAGCAAAACACTTGGTTCGTGTCTTTTGCACTATTATCATCATTATCCAAAACTAATAATGTAACACTTTGTTTGAATTCAGCCTTCAACCCAAAGTTTACTTGCAATATCAACAAAAGACGATCAAATAAACCAAGATGGATACAATAAGTATATGTATACCGTAAAATTACACCCTATTCAATATAACTCAGTGCAAGAAATAGTGAGATCATTCTTTATTTTTAAGATTTGGAAAATACCACACTATGTGTATACATATTATAATATGTGCACGCATATAATATTATGTGTACACATATTATAATATTTGTAACTATTTTCACAAAGATATGCTTGGTTCCACTGCACATATATATTATGTGTATATAGTATTATGTGTACACATATTATAATATGTGTGCACATCATATTATTATAAAAGTGAGAATCCCCTAATATAAAGTCATATTACTAAAATATCCCTTTAAAATATTAATGTTCCTAAAATACCCCCTTACTTATTTTAATTGTATATCATAGAATATTAATAGTTTATATTCAAATTAATTCATACAAAGTTAAAAAGCATGTTTGGAAATTTAATGTTTATGTTGGAATTTGCATAATAGGAGTATCTGTTAGGACTCATAATGCATGTATCGAAACTTTGCATCAGTCCAAAGGTAGTAGTATATTGGACCAACGTGCGTTTAAGTAATATAAAATTTCAGTTTCTAACAATAATTGCATTCAACTCATTAATAACTATGATCTACAAACATCAATAGTTACATTCCCTCAAGAATTCAAATGTCGCCTTTGAAACTTCTCATATGGATGATATTTTAATAGGTTTAAATTCTTCTATAATGGGTGAAACATTGAATAAACTCTAAAACTGTTCAAATGAGTATTGAAACACCCACTTTACTAATATGTTGTAAATTCTGAATAATGATAATAACTTCTCATCTTCCGGTATTCTTTAGATGTACTTTGTAAGCATCTTCACTTTTAAGTTACCTTCTTTTATCTTCCTTCATGTATTATAGAACTAATGTAGCATTTACTATAAATCATTTATACTCTTTTGGCATCACATTATAAAATGCCTGACAAATTTTCTTTTCCATCAAAACAATGTTGCTCCTCTAATTTGGTCTATTGCACATCTCAATAGACAGGGTAAGACACTTGAATTGATAATCTTCTGTATTAGAGTTTAACATATTGTGTAGTACTTTATATATAGAAGTGCATGATCAAAGTATTAAATCTCTTTATTTTATCACTTTATTCTCTCTCTTCTCATTGTCTTATCATTATCCGTTTCTATATTTTAATAAAACTCATTGCTCTTTGAATTTCATCTTGGCTAAGAACCACCTGTAAAGGAAGGTTAAAATTTGTTTATACTCTATAAGATGGGATACTTAAAACATGAGTTCTTTTGCTTCATCTCTCGTGAGCTTTTTCTCTGCTTCTCTTTTAATAATTTCACCTCTGAAAATTATGATTTCTTTAAATTAGAAACATCTATGGAAACATAAAAGATAACACTAAAATACTCATGAAAGTCCTCGTGCTATGAAACTAAAATGAACCATGCACTTTCGCGAAACTTATTTTAGAACATTGTGATTGTTGAGTTTTATGATCTTCTTGTTCTATTTAACTTCTTCTGAACATTTGAAAGGTCTTCAGATTAATTTTAGGGATAAGTCCACAAAATTGAGTCTCTTATATCTGTAGTCCTAAAATTCTTTTGATCAGCTTCTAATAATAAGATGGAAATTGGATTTTGAAATACGATTATTATGTTATATTTCGTCATACGAGTGCACTCATTCAAAATCGACTATAATATTTTCTTATGTCAAATTCACAGATGAAAGGCCTTAAACTTTTGAATAAGGTACATATACGTGGTGTTGTTTTAACTTCTGTATTTACTTCATTTAAATAATTATTATGTATCTTTATCACAATAACTATTTCTTCTCTACAGGTGTATTTCATGAAATTAACAAAGATCGGCTGGATATCCTGAAGAAGAATTATCTTGAATAAATTTCTATGCAACTTCTATATCGTACTACTTTTATTCGACAACAGCTCCTTGATAAGAAGAAGTAGGCTACAGTTTTTTCAAGACAAGGCAAAAATTTTAAGAACGCGAAACATTTGCAACCATAGGTCCGTAGTCAATGTTGCTTATATTCACTTTAATTATATATTTTGAATATCAAACAACAAGGAACTGTAAAGCTGAATATTTGGTATATTTGAAGAATTTCATAATTGAAGTTGTTCGGACATTATTTTGTTAAATTGAGATTTATAATCAACACACGTTTTACAATATATGTATACCAACACATAAAATATTAATTAAGTAGGCTCTCCATCCATCAATTTGAGCTTGCATTTTCTCCCTTTTTAAGTTAGTGTAACTTATAGCAAAGATATTTAAATTTTTACTTATATCATGTTACTATAAAATAATTTTACTATGTAACATAGAATCTACATGCAACGCACGTGTTCAAATACTAGTAATATTATATGCATGCATATATTATAATATGTGTACACATAAATTCATATGTGAAGTTGAACCATACAGATTTTAGTTATGTATTTTGCCTTAATGGTTGCCATTCGAAACGTAATGGTTGGCAAGCAAAAATACTATATGTCTGAGACTCTGTGGGTATTGGAAACATAATGAAAATGATGAACGGTTAATTGTTAAAAGTTACAAAGATCAAATACGCAATAGTACGAAAAATTGTTCAACATACAAGCTGTTACAAAGGACAAATGTTCTACGACCCAACACCACTACTATTTCAAACTCCTAATTGTACTTCTCGATGGGGACATGTTGTTCGGCTGTGACCAAATCTTTTGCATATTCCACATCTATTCTTCCTGCTTTTAAATGCTTCCCCAACTGATGGCATTCTCTCGGTCCTCCCCCTTCCTCGTGGGACCTTCACATAAGGTGAACGTATTTTTCTCTCGTAAAGCTCCGGTGGAGCATTCTACAATTCCTCTGGTAAGATTGGATATATTATGTCTGCATAAGAGAGAATATACGTATTGGTGTAATAATACGGAGAAGTAAAATTGTACAATTCGCTCCCATATGCTCCATGCTGACGTCTTATGGTTGCGCAAGCATGTACACAAGGATACATATCAATCTGAAACTTTCGACACGAACATGTCCTTTCGCTTAGATTGATATTGACAGCATCATCTCCAGTACCAATTGAATACATGTCTGTGCCATTGGTAACAACCAACAACCTTGCTCCCGCGTCATTATTTTTTTTTAATATATCCTCAATTAAAGGGACACATGGCTTTGTATGTTTCATGAAGATCGTACGCCTCTCATGAAATTTTTCAGAAAAGTTTCTTATGATAGCATTGAACAAATCTGTTGTGGGCATTTCTCTTTCATCCTTTAGCATTGAGTTCTTGGATTCAGCAATGTTAGTCGTCATCACACCAAACCTACAATTATGTGTAAACATTATAATAGGTGTAACCAGACACTTCAGAAATATAAACTTCGAAACAATGTACACATCTGTTAATATGTGTACACAAATAATAAGATGTGTACACATATTATTTTGTGTGTACAAATCTTCAGCAAGTAGGGAGGTCTTAATAGCTTGCACATCTCACAATATGTGTGCACATAATATTTATATGTGCACACATATTATAATATGTGTACACATATTGTGAGATGTGTACATATATAACGATTATGTGTATACATATTTTCACTGCTTACATGCCAAACAAGATGTGTTATTAGTACCCGTTTCCTGGAAAGTATGCTCTGCTCCAGCGCTCAAATCCAACCCGCTCAAGATATGTGGCAGCGCTGTCACACTTTGTCCGGATTTTACTGAAATGTGATTCAAATTGCTTCTCCGTATATGAATCTGTTGCTGCATGAAAATTTCCCATGAAAATTCCACAATGAAACTTTTTCCGGATGCTTTGAGACAAGTGCCACTCGCAAACTCCATAATTAGCTTCAGGAAAGATCTTTGATACTGCCTTTACGATGCTTGGATGCCTATCAGAAATTATGCACAACTCATTGTCGGGAGGGGGGTGGGGGTATACTGACCAACTGTTCAAAAAAGAATTCATAACATGCATCACACTCAACATTTACAACACAAAATGCTAATGGAAAAATATGTGTCTCTGTGTCTTGTGTCACAGCAGACAACAAAAATCCCCCCGTACTTGCCAGACAAATGAGTTCCGTCTACAGCTAGGACATTCCTCATATATGCAAATCCCCTAATCCATGACCCAAGAGATACAAAAAAATACAAGAAGTTCCCATCGCAATCAACCTCCAAAGTTGTCTTGGTACCTTCATTTGAAGTCTTGAGCATATAACGGTACGCATCCAAAACCTCATACCCGTGCTCTGGAGTCCCTCTTGTCAAAGACTTGGCAATAATGCCACCCATTCGACTCTTCCAATAGCTAATGTTAGAACCCAAATCCCTATTGGCTACTTGCCTAATTTCCTTTGTAGTTAGACATTTTCCCTCATCATACCAAGACTTCATGAATTCACCAACGACTTGCGCTGAGGAGAGTGGATGATGACTTGAGAGGTGCTCTAACCCGCATGTATGCTTATTCCTGTAAACTTTAATCATAAAGGTATCATTGTTTAAATACTTGATGGCTCAAAGCCACCACTTGAAGTTAACATTTACACAACGGACACAATATACAGTTTTGGTATGCTTCACTGACTTGAAACAAAAATGCTTCTTCAGTGAAACAATCTTCAAAGCCACAACTAAGGCGCGCTTGTTTTTTAAAGTTAAACCCTTATAAAACCCGGTGCCGTCATCCTCACCGTCTAAGCTGTTTGGTGTAGCTTCCACATTATTTACATCATTGCTACCAACAAATACATCATTGCTGCAATAACAGGATTAAGAGTTAACTCCACCTTGTCTTCTTTGTCTTCTTTCTCAGCATCATCTTCAGCCTCATCTTCTTCTCGTTCATGTTCTTCTTAAACTTCTTCATTCTTTGAGATTTCCATATTGAAAGGCTCTTCATCACCAATGTCATCCCATCCGTTACTAGAACAATCATAAGAGTGTCCATGATTTGGCATCACATTGATGTTTGAAACTTACATCAAAATATACCCTTAAAGTCGGTCTATTACCAGCTCCATCGACATCGGCAAGGTAAATAAGGAGACCGTCATCGTTCTTTTTTCTACAAGGATGACTCTTTTGCTTTGAACAAATGCTGAGCATGTATGTAATGCACAGATTATTTTGATCGTGACTTACCGAACATCTGGTAATAATCTTTTCAACTAACTCAGAATACGTAACCTCATTATTCACAACAATTGGCACCGTCTCCCTAGACTTCGAAATCCAAGTGAAATAATTACGGCTCTCCACCCATTCCCCAAGAAAATCAATTGCTAATAGTAGCATTATTGGGAAAAATACCTGTAAAAAACAAAGATTCTTCATCACTCCATGAAAACACCAGTATATGTGTACACATAATATTATATGTGTAAAAAGAAAAACTGCAAACAAGATGTTATATGTGTACACATATTATATTATGTGTAAGACGAAAATCTGGTATCCTCATCTTATATGTAATATTTACAAATGTGTGCACATAATATAATATGTGCACACATATTAGATGCTACAGCACATCGCCGCCACTGTTCAGGCATCGTTGTTTACGAAATGAAACTCAAATTTTAGGAATAAAAACCACATGCATTGTACAATAATAAAACCTTACACTCACCAGAGATGATAAACGACAACCTATGAAGCGAGAATCAAAATCCGATTCAGAAATGAAATAATTGGGGGAATGAAAAAATTGATTTTACAATCGGAATATACTAAAAATGAGTATAATTGATGAGGAAAAACTAATATCAATCTATGGGGGCAAAATTTAAAGCTGATTGAAGCAAAACAAATTAGGCGGAAATGGATTTTTGGCTTTGGTCGGCGAGGGGAAAGAGATGAGAGAGAGGAGAGAGAATGGTAAGTGTTTTTGCCATTTTTGGCTAAATAAAAGGCTTATATAATGGAGGGCCCTTTTGTATTTTTCAAAAGCTTGGGGTGATGTTTGATAAGCGACTTAAACTATTAACTACCTAATTAACTACTTGTTCCTCTCACCCACTTTTCATGACTTGAGTCCCTTATAACTAATAAAAGACTTGTGAGTCCTTCTCACCCAAAAGTCACATCTCTCATCCACTACCTCTCATGTATAGCCACCACCATCCACCTTCCTCATCTCTCCTGCAACTATTCCTACCTCAAATTTTTCCTTTTTAGAATAGAGAGTGGACATAATCATCCCATATGAAAATTTTCGGTCTGAGAATAAAGAGTAGAGATCTAAATGCTCAGGTTGTGAAAATTTCAATGTCAAAAGCTCAAAAATCTTGTATCACATATGACGTTACACAATACAATGCAATGTCCTAATGACCACAAACTTTGCTTTGTTTTGTTTGCTTCCTGAGAGAACGACTATAGTTATAGTCACAAGGTAAACCAAAAATTTGATTCTTTTAATTGTGCTCATGATTTAAAGGAAGAAGCTGTAGAATTTTTCTTCATTCGAAAGTTCCCCTGGTTTGGCTCATCCAACTGGCAATATAAGAAGCGGAATTAATTTTGTACTTTTTACTCAGTATGCTTTTACAGTTAGACAAATTCTTCCCTAGAGGCTAGGATTTCAAATGGGTGGTATTTTGATTCTACTCTTAGTTGCCAATCACTGTCAAATTCTTCCTAATAATCGTGTCTATTGAATTTACTTTTGGGAGTATTATGTTCCACTGTCTTTTTTGTACATCAAGGAACTGGGTTAAGTGAAATGGAGAAGAGTAAAACGGAAGAGATGAAATTTTGGGGGGAGATGAACTTTTATTTACCCACGTGTTACTTTTTAATTGGCTTTCTTTCCATGCCAGCCGCGTTTGATATCACGCTCTTACATATTTTGTTGGACTACAAAAAATATGTTTAATTGACAAAGTTTCTGTTAAGCTTAAGTATTCAACTGAAACAAACTTAAGTTAGAGTGACAAAGTGAAAATTATGGACAACTTTAATTTGTAAAAGTTTGAAACATTCCTTATTATGCCCGGAACGACTACTAGTTGTTCTGAAACGTCTTAGTGTAAATCTTTTAAAAATAAACTATAACTCTATCATTTTCTCTTTGAATGCTGAATAATTGACCAATATATTTGAATGTTTATTTTAATTCTGACTAATTAAACTTAACAAAACACATTGAAAATAAAATATTGGTTATCCATATAAGCACATCAAAAGTAATTAGTCATGCACTTCTTGGATAACAAAATAAAAGTTATCCATACCTAATTACATATCAAAAGAAAAATTATAAAATTAACCAAATATTACAGACCAAAATTAAAGTTTCATTTTTCCGTCAAAAATACAAACGGCGAAACGTTTTCTCCATTCATCTACCTCATTATCGTAAATTTTGTCAATGGGGGTGTTTGTGTGTACATGCTCAATGTACATAAGCGAGTAAACTACACATGAAGTGCCACTTAGATTTTATAGCCAAAGATTTCGCGGCAGTCTCTCAAACCCCCACATGTCTCCTTCCTTCACCTTGGGATCTAAGTCTTTGAAGAGCTTTGAATTTCTGACATAGACCGAGAACAAGTAGAGAATGGACATCATAACTTCCATGAAGGCGTCATCATCATAAACTCCCAAATTGTAATCATACACCACAATCTTGGCTTCCACCATGTCAAACACCACCATCACATAATGGGAACTCTTGATGTCGTAGATGGTGATGATCATCTTTGCACCAGCCCAACACCTGCCCCCTGGATAGAGTAGCTTTCCATGTGCATACTTAAGAAAATCATCATCAAACGCAAACGTCTTAAAAAACAGATCCGTCAGAATTTTATCTTTCTTCGTATCTTCTTCCATTTGGACGTACCGTTTAGCCATGTCTGACAAAATTACAAGATCCAAAATGATGCCAGCCTCATCATAATAGTAGGGGTAATTTAGATGCCTCTCCCGCATCATGGTCAGCACAGCTTCAAATATACTGCAGAACACATAAGAGAGAAAAAAATTGGGCTAAGTGAGTGTAAGAATGGCCAGTTGTTTTGAACATCTCACATTGATGTTCAGAACATAGGTGAGATGTTCTAGAAATATGTGAGTTGTTCTAAGCATTTAGATGTTCAAAACTTATATACAGTTATTTTTGGACTCTTCTTCTTCACAAATGCTTTCAGGGCATCCAGTTTCTTCATCTTTAATATCATGTAAATATCCACAGGTATCCTATGAGCAACTTCATCCTGCTTCTTCTTCCCTCTATTCTTCTCTACTATGTATGGTGATATCACAGCCTTTGCAGGTTTAATAATTCTTTTGCTTCTCAACTCTTCAATTGTCGCATGCATGACCGCCATCTCCATCTCCATGCCTCTACGTCAGTCATTGCAATCTTTGCATTTGCAACTGCTACATTTGGAGATATCGACATCTATCACCACCAAAATAATCACCTTTAGGTTTCTCAGAAGCCACAATCTTTTGCTCCATTGCTTCCCTCCATCCGTTGCGTTCATCACATTTGCAGCCTCTGCAACTGGAGCTCGAAATGCCATTCACCATCATATTCACCAGCACCATCAACTTTGTTTCCCTCTTCCACATTCACATCTTGCAAACCATCACTTCCCTCTTCAAATTTCTCCCCATGATATTCCCTATCACTTTCAAATATCCTCTCAATTTCGTCATCCACATCTTCATCTTTCACATTACTTTCTATCACCTGTCTTGGAGGGGTCGCAGGATTGTTCTTGAAAATAGACAGTGTATTGCCATGAACAAGAGCAATGCTGGTGGCATCCGCCAAGCTTTTGCACAAAGGATCAAACTGGTCTTCAACATCATTAGTAGGAATGAAGGGTGAAGAACATGTTAATATACCAAAGAAAAATAAAAAAAAGTAATGTCAAATAAAGTTTAAAAAGTTATTGTAAGATGTTTGGAACAAACTAACAAAAAATCTTCAAACGTCTCAATGATGTTTAGAACATCAACCATCGATGTTCCGAACTTTTACGAGTGATGAAGTAGCTCGACGAGAGATATTTCATGGTAAGATGTTTTGAACATTTCAGTGTTGAAACGAACATATAAGATAAATGTATCAACTTCAACATAGATATTCCAAACATCAATCATAAGATAAATAGGAAATGGGATACTTACATGATAATCATGTTCCTTAAACATCCTGTCTGTGTCTCTTTCTGCCTTCTCAGTAATCCATTTTATCACCATGGGATTGTTTGATATGTTGGAAAACCCTTTGGCCTCAAGTCGGGTATATCTTCATGAGCCCAAGCCATGAATTCCTAGGGAAAGCCATAAAGATTGTAAGTCTGACTTAAACTGGCCCCACGGTCTTTCATTGGCTTCGTCAGATAACTAACGATTAATTCAAAGCTCATCCTACCCCAAGGATAACTATGGAATGTATCAAGATCAGCGACTAAGCACATCACCCATTCCTCTATGCCATATTTAGAATCCCTCACACTAAGAATTGTATGAACAAATCATGTCATACACAGATTGAACAACCACTTCTTGGGTACTTTTTTAGACTTGATGTATTCAAGCAAGCCAGCACCCAGCACAACTTTCTTTTTCAACAACTCCTCGTCAATTTTGGGTTTATTGAACTTCCTCTTGCTAGGTGACACCTTCTTCTTCTTCTTCTTCTTCTTCTTCTTCTTCTTCTTCTTCTTCTTCTTCTTCTTTCCCTTCCCCTTATCCTTCTCTCTCTTCTCCTTCTCATTCTTCTCCTTGGCAAAATTAACAACCAAGTTCCACAATGCCTTCTCCTTCAATTTCACTTCTGCTAAGTAATCTGGTGTTAGATAAGCACCACAATTTAGCCCTATCAACAATGCAAACTCAGATAGGCCAAAACGTACTGGCAGTTCACTGTAGGCAATCTATACCTCCTTCTCCTTCTTACATAGAATCATTCTCAAGAGGAGGTTATGCACCATCTTTGTGCCAAATAATGGATAACTCGACAATTGCAAGAAGTGACCAAAACAACTATGAGAAAACTCCTTTCTCAAAGTCAAGCTTTTCAAAATAGATTTGAACTCCATCATGCTCCTGGCCAACGATGATCGAACGGTAATCTTCGACTGTAAATGAGGCTTGTTGACCAGGTATGTGGTATAAAGTTCATCAAAATTCTTCCTCAAATAAAGATGACCAACATCTTCGTACTGCACATGATTTTAGAGTATAATTAATAAAATGAATAAAAACCATAATAAATGACATTATAGGAAAATAATAAAATGTTTGGTACTTATAGGTGAAGATGTTCTGAACGACTTATTAAGCATTTGCAACACCTTAGTTAGGATGTTCAGAACGACTCGTTGAATGCTGTCAGCTTTTATCCAGATGTTGGGATATTAGAAAAGTAGTTTAGAATATTCACATGGATAATCCGGACAGTCCACGATTTTCAATTCAGTTATAACATGGGTCTCCTCCACCTTCACTTCTGATGTTCCTTCTTTTTCCTTCTCATCTACAACAGCTTCACATGCATCCTTTTCAACATCCCCACCAGTTTTAACTACTTTTACACGATCCCACAAGAAGTTTCGTTTTAAAATTTCATCCTCCAACTCTCATCTTTTTCTTTTATTTCTTTTTGAAACCTCTCATGCCCCATCAACTTCTCCTCTTTTTTCTCTTGAAATCCCACCAAAATCATCACCGTTCTAGAATCTCTTTCATGCTCGTCAACTTTTCCACCAGCTTCATCTTCTTTTTCTTTAGAATCTTTCTCACGATCACCATCTTCCTCTCCAGGCATCAAAAAGTTACTTTTTAACAGTTCACTAAGAGCGACGTCATCTAAATCCTCTCTTCTTTCACCCTCATCTGTAACCCTCTCCAAAGCCTCCCCACATCTGCTTAAATCATAACTTCGTTCAAGGCTTTGGCTTTTCTCTTGTTGAGCACTTACTTCCCCTTGGTTTGAAGTACCTATTTCTTCGTCATTGTCACTCTCCACAACCAATTTTCTCCTTATTTTTGTGCGTTTTTTAGTAGGTTCTACACAGTAGGAGTACGTTCGGAACTAGGAGTACTAGGCCTAGGAGCACTAGGAGTAGGCTTCTTCTTCTTCGGCTCAGGAGCCTTTCTTTAAGAAATTCCCTTCTTGGGAGGAATTGTAGGCTTCTTCTTCGGCTCAACTTCATCTTTATGGTGTGTTAATTTTTTTGAGCGTAAATTTACCAGTTTTCTGCAAAACAATACAAATTTTTCATAAATTATAGTTACAGAAAAGCATGAACATCCGATGAGATGTTCTTAACCCTTTATGAACTGTTGTGAACTATTTAAGAATGTTCGAAACAACAAACGACGTATCACTGCAAATCACTTCTATTTGCAAACAACTTTGTTCACACAAAACACAGAAAAGGAACAACCATAAAAATATCCTAAACATTTCGTTAGAACAACAAAAAATCCCTTTTGTAGTTCGAAACTTCTTTCCCCATGTAAAAATATAAACATACACCAAAAGCTACTTTAATCACACATGACGAAGAAATTTAAAAAATCCTAGGTTTTTAATTTACATCACAATTTAAAAAACAAAGACAATATTTAGCTTTTTGATGGTCAATAAACTGCGAATATATTAATTTGATGGTCGGATTGCTTGAATTTTGTAGAAAAATGAGGAACAACAAAGAAGTTGAGAGAATTTGGTTGAATGTTGATGCAAGTTGTGTGCAAGTTGTGGTTTGAAGTGATGTGAGGAGTTATGGTAGAGACACGCTGGTAGTTTATGGGTAATTCCAAAGATTTGAAATGATGATTTTTATGTTTTAATAACAATCCTCAAATTTTAAAAGTGCTAATTTGGTCACTGATTGGTCCTAATTGCCTTTAGAATAAAAAGAAAAAGGGAGGCTCTACCACTTCAAAATAAAAAATAAAAACTTGAGGGGGTTCATGAACGCTATTCTCTGAATAGAGTTTCGGCCTCCCATCTTCCCGTATTTGGGCGCGAAAGATGTGAAAAAAAAAAGAAGGGGGAAAAAAAAGAAATGCCATAGTCTCCAAATTTTCCCACTCTGACTAACCGTCTAACTCTTTGTCCTTCTCTGATTTCTCCATTCTTTTACAATAGCGACGGAAGGTATGTTCTCCCTGTGTTTGTTTCCTTTGGCAGCAATTAGTTGTGTATGTATTACCCATTTATATCATGTTGTTTACTGATTTTTTTCTAAGGGTGTATATGGTATGATGCAAAATGTTTTCCGATACATTAAGTCATTAAAGTTTATTTTCTGGTGTTTGGTAAGCAAGCAAAAAATATGTTCCGTGAGCATTTGTAAATATACATTTTGGAAATACCACGTATGGAACTTATTTTCTATGCTCCCATCACAGAAGTCATTTTCCTGATTTAAGGAGCTTGTTTTCCTTGAAAACCACATAATATGGGAAAATTGCCAATATCAAAGATACCCGAAGAGGCTAGGACTAGTTGACTGAGAATTTGCTTATATATTTTTCCATCTATGTATCTGGCAAATTGGTAAGTATCTTTCTGGAATGAAATACTCCATCCGTTTTAAAAAATGATGAACTTATTTGATTTTGCACGGAGTTTAATAAATAAAGGAAGACAATTGTTCTAACCACTCAAGCCTTTTTCCACTCAAGACCTTCTTATTCTATTAGTAACCACAATGGCAAGATCAACAACTAGTACTCCCAAGTAACGGTTTGGAATGGAGTTTATGTGACTCTATGTACGGAAGCTATTTAAATGCGCACTTGAAGCAAAGAAAATTCTACGACTTTAAGTAAAGCTCCAAGACACACAACACCCTAAAAGCTCAAGAGTCAGTGTATATAAAGTAGGACAATTGCCTCAGAAATACTAACCAAGAAGTTCGGAAGCAAAGGAAACACGAAATCCTACGAAAAATCTACCTGGACAACCTTCAATTAAAAAGGTCCCCCGCTTCTGAAAGTAGGCGGTCCGCCCAGTATTTTTATAGTGAGGAGTAGGCGGTCAGCCTACTTGAATTCCATAGAGTGTGCAACAAAAGAGGCGGTCAGCCTACTTGAATTCCAGAGAGTGTGCAACAAAAGAGGCGGTCCACCTCTGTAAGTAGGCGGTTCGCCCAGTGCAATTCCTGCAGCCTTTCACTTCGTGTTTTTGGTTCTTTTGCACCCAAATCTCCAATATTTTTTCAAGGTATTTTTCTAATCCAACGGTACCCCCCAATGTGTTTTCAACTACTACAATCAATCCTGAATGATTTATATCAACACCCAATCAATAACAAATCCAAATCCAGAAATGTCAATCAAATTCAAGGGTTTTTCAAACTTTGCGGTTTTTATTTTCAAGCTTTTGATTCTCAACTCCAAAACGTGTTTTGAGGGTACCCAATCACGGGAATATAATAACAAGCAATATCTGATGTCAAACATCAAAGGAATTATCACAACCAAGAACATCTAGCAAGTTTGTATTTTTCAACTTTTCACTTTTTTTTTTTTCCTTTTCTCAAGAACAATAAAAACAACAATAAAGTAAAGACGCGAGATAGATGAACAAGGATCGAGAGTTTGTAAGAATAAATCCCAAGCCTTGCTCTGATACTAAACTGATAAGGATCAAAATCACGGAAGCAAGTAAAATAGAGGCGGAAGCAAGTAAGACACAATAACCAAGAATTAAGGGACGAGGAAGAACGGAAATAGAAGAAAGAACGAATCAAACTAACCAAAGTAGATTGATTCAAAGGGAGAAAGAGACTTGAACCACTCATGGGGTCACACTAGGGCGATCCACCATGGATTCCAAGTAAGAGATACATGAAGCTCAAGCTTCAACAAGAATGGCCAAGCCTATTCTATCTTATATTCTCTCAATTCAAAGTTAGCTAATGAACTAAATGACCTAAGTGTAGTATTTATAGAGGTTCTACACTTCTAATTAAAGACTAAAATAACCCCACAAGTTGGGTAAAATAATAAAGACCACGTGGGGTCAAACTAATAAATAATACTAGACTAAAATAGGAGTCCCGTCTTGGTTTGACTGTGAAGTAGGCGGAGCACCTATGGCATGGGCGGAGCGCCTGGAATTGGCACGATTTGATGCAGTATGCTCTTTGGGCGGGGCGCCCAAGACTTGGGCGGAGCGCCCAGTCTTCCATGCAATGGCCCTGAGTGCCTAGTTTAGGTGGGCGAAGCGCCTAGTGCTGGAGCCTACGCCTTGGTCTTCAAAATGCTCCCGAACTCTTTTCCGTTGCTCTTGACATATCGTCCTTTACATCCTCCAATCCCGGCTCTTGATGGTAAGTGCTTTAAGCTCGATTTGACCCGTATCACTTGTGGTCTAAAATAATTCATACATATTTCTATGGCTACAAATCATCTAATTAAAGGTAAAAGTGAAAGTTTATTTTAAATTTAGAAATTGGTCATTCTTTTTAAAGAGACTAAAAAAGAAATAGGTTCTCCTTTTTGAAATGGAAGGAGTAGTTATTATCCATTTAAGATTTTTAGGACTGTGATTTCCCTATTGAGAAATGAGATCCGTGACCTGAGGATCTATCGTAAACAACATTTCTACCTCACAAAAGGTAGTAAGGTTTGCGTACACTTCACTCCGCAGACTCCACTTGTGAAATTACACTGAATATATTGTTGTTGTTGTTGAAAGGAGATCTATAAAATTATGTTGTCAATGCTTTTGCACGCAGAGGGATATTCCCAAAGGAAAGCATACATTGAGAATCCTTTGCTTGTCCCTGTAAATAATTGAATGTCTTTAAATAGAAGAATGGACTTGAAATTTCCTTATCTTATCTGTCTTTTAACAAAATAGTAGAAGTAATTGTATCACAGTGCAAGGTAATTCTTTAACAATATCAACAAATTCTTACTTCACAAAATTAAAAAAGCAAAGGAATTCTTGAAATTTTTTAATCTCCACTTTACTCATCTAATTCTTTGTTAAATTGTATCTTAGTTCCAGGATCAGAATATGATAGAGGTATTAATATTGAGATAGTTTCTTTCGAATCGAAAAGGTTGTTCTGTATACACGGTATCTTTTAAGAAAAGAAGCTTTTCGATCGATGTGGATTTAAGTTGCAATCAAGGAATAGGTTTCAATAGATTTCCTTTTCCTGGTCTATTGTTGACTTGCTTTTATTTCACTTTTGCTCAATTTTCCCACAAGATAGGTATGGGATTTGCCAATCTCTTCTTGAACAGCGTGATATTTCCCAAGACACACCACTTTACTGTTTTAAGGACCAGTTCCTTAAATGTGTTCCTTTACTGTATTATATGCGGAATTAAAACTGTAAGTAAATAAACACCAAATATTAGCGTGGAAAAACCCCTTGGCTCGGGATCAAAAAACCACGACCTACTTCTCAAGTAGGATTTCAACTTCACTATGTAAAAAGACCCACTTGGTTACAAGACTACCTTCTTACTAACCTAGGACTAACTATAATCCTTTAGTGATCTTTTTCACGATCAGTGAAGTTCCTCCAAGTAACAAGACTTGAATGACACGTACTCTTACAGTGCTTCTATGAAAGCAAATAGTACAATTTGATATACCCTACTACAGATGAACTAAGACTGAACTTTGACAAGACTCAATCTAAGGAACAGGTTCTTCACTTAGTACCCTGTAGCTTAATGACTACACAAATACAATTTCGACTCAACAATAATAAAGCTCTTTTCTCTCTGTATTTGTGCGTAACTTCAACAGCTGAAATGCTCCTCTTCTTATAGCTTTGAAATCTGAGGAGTCTTGAGCAATTAGAACTCCAAAGCCTCCAAGAGTTTGAGTCCTAATTGAACTCCTTGCTTATCTTCAAGCCTTATCCTAATCTTATGCAATCTTTTCTTATCACGTACAACTCTCTGCATAATTATCAAGATAAATATTAGACAATAGGATAATAATTAATTTTCCCGCTTAATTGATTTTGCATAATTATTTATTCAGCTGCAGCGATCCAAAGGAACAGGTCCTTTGAATCCGTTCCTTAATCATCAGTCAAAACTCCAAGCTTATCCAAGCTAAGATTTTCCCCCTTTTTTATGATGACAAACTCATAGACTTCGCTTCATATCCTTAATGTCCTGAACCACGATTTTCAACTAAAAAGCCACATTAGTAGAAATCAATTTCATCATTAAGGATCAGATTCTTAAACATGTTATAAATATTACAAGCAAAATCATACTCTTCCCCCTTTTGGCATCATTGAAAAGGTTGCATAAGTCAGATTTATTATAAGCAATAAAAATAATCAACTCATAGCCGTTTAGGCAACTCAAAATGCAAACAAAATCCAACAAAAAGAAACTGCATTTAAATGATATTAGCCATCGAAGATATGACATCATAAGCAAAAAGATTTTCAACCAGGGGAAACAAACTAAGCAAGTACTGCTAAACTAGTCAAAAACTAAAGATAAGAAGGCTAGGAGAGTAGAACTAATCTAAATCCCACTGGACAAAAGATGGATTTTTGGTTTTGGGTATCAGGGGGGGTGAAAGGACCAGGTCCCTCATATTTTTCCTGCAGCAACTCAAACATTTTGCTGAGCATCCCTTCATTTATTTCTTTTGCCTTAGCAGCCTCATCCTTCGAGAATACCCTTTCTTCCTCTAACCTCTTAATTTTTTTCAACAACCAAACCATTCCCTCTTCTTCCACATCAGCAAGCACCCTGCCTTTCAACAACTTTCTTTTGTCAAAATCAGTGTGTATAGTTTGTTCAGCTGCATCACCTTTACTCTCACTTTCAGCTTCACCTTCAGCAAAATCACTATTCTCATCTACCAAAGTTCTCAACTGGCACAAGAGGCTCAGGAACATGTTTCCATTTACCTTTCCTGCTTCTCTCAAGAGCTTTAGACATTATCTCATCAGCAGCTTTTACAGAACTTCTGGTTCTCCTATCCCCACTAGCAGGAGTTTGGGTAGAAGGAACAATTCCTTTACCCTTAGCAGAACTTTCCCCTTGGCTTTTCTTCTTAAATGCAAGTTTATAGCTATCACTGATCTTTTTAAGCTTAGCATTTATTTCAGCAAGTTCTTTAGGATCAACAGGCCCCTGCTTTGTCATTTTTTTTTCTTCAAACCTCTCAATTTAATTAAATCAACAAGTGGCCTATCACTGTCACTAATTTCCTCATTGACATCCAACATATCTACATCATCCATGGGTGCTCTAGAAGCAGCCTCTGGAGACCCAGGAGACTCATGCATGGGAGCCTCTAAACACTTCACAGTTTCCTTTTCCCCCTCATTTTTTGGTACAGACAAACCTAAACCTTCTACTTCTTCACCCTTATCATCAACAACATTTCAAAGGTTCAGCGTAGTTTACCTTGAATTCATACAGGATCATGGCCCTAGACAAATTATCCATATGTTCCAGTGTCTCAGCAACAGATATACCTAATCCGTCCCCCTGAATTTCAGAGTCAGGGTTTTGAGGGTTTTGATTTTCTGGATGTGATGAATTTATTTGCATGGGTGAAGTAGGCTTTGTAGCTGGTGGTTGTTCATTAGTAGGCATGGATGAAGTGTTTTCAAGTGAGAGAGACATTGCAGTTTTTCGATTTAGAAGATAATGAATCACTCTTTCTTGAATGAGAATATGAGATTGGAGCTTAAAAGATTATATAGAAGTAAATGATATTGATAGAGATGGAGTGTAAAATGAATTATCTTTCAGATTCCTTGATTAAATAGAGTTCCAGACTGATTAGGTTTCTTGAACGTTTCAAAATAGAGCCATTAGGATTAAGAGTTCAAGCAGATGATGGAGTGTGGAACAGTTCCTTGATGAGACTGATTTCAGAGAGATAGAGTTTGAGTGGGATTTAAACTCGTCTACTTACCCGTGTTCTTCAAACTCTAATAGTTTCTGAATAATAAAGTAATACATACCTGAGAATGTAACAGGGAACAGTTCCTTACCCAATTTCAATCAAATTGCATAATCTGAAATTCTAAGAACATAAGGGTAACATCATTAAAATTTAGTAACTTAAGCAGAAATCATGGCATAGAGTATACATTTAAGTATAAAACTGAGTTTGAAACTTCAAATTGACTTTAATAAAATTTATTTTTAAGCCAAATTTTCTAGCCAATGTATGAAGTAAAGCTGAGTAGACTTAGGTGAATTTAATCATCCCTAATTCTAACCTGTCCCTTTCAAAATGATCTCTACCTAAAGCCTTAGTAAAAATATCAACAATATATTTTTCAGTAGGACAAAAGGCTATGGTAATTAAATCCTTCTCATCATGATCCCTCAAGAAACAGTATTTTATGTCAATGTGTTTAGTTCTTTTGTGATGCATAAGATTCTTTGTCATGTTAATTGCACTAGTGTTATCACAATAGATAGGAACAGTTCCTACATCAACACCAAAATCTTGTAATTGCTGCTTAATCCACAACAATTGTGAACAACATGAGGCAACTACCACATACTCAGCCTCTGCAGTGGAAAGTGCTACTGAATTTTGTTTCTTGGTTCCCCATGAAACTAAACACTCATGAAGAAAATGTGACATACCTGAGGTACTTTTTCTATCAACAAGGAAACCTGCATAGTCAGCATCAGTATATCCAACAAGATTAAAACTAATACCTTTTGGATACCAAAGTCCCAAGGGACCTGTTCCTTTCAGATACCTTAAAATTCTTTTAACAACTTTCAAATGAGATTTCTTAGGATCTGATTGAAACCTAGCACACAAACCAACACTGAACACAATATCAGGTCTACTAGCAGTTAGATAAAGTAGAGAACCAATCATACCTCTATACAACTTTTGATCAACTGATATTCCATGTTCATCAAGATCCAATTTTGTGGCAGTGCCAATAGGTGTGTCAATTTCCTTAGCATTATCCATATCAAATCTTTTAAGTAATTCCTTAACATATTTTTGTTGATGGATCATAGTTCCATTTGAGGTTTGCTTAATTTGTAAACCCAAAAAGAAATTGAGGTCACCCATCATGCTCATCTCAAACTCACTCCCCATCAAGTTTGCAAATTCCTTACTTAAATTTTCACAAGTAGCACCAAAGATTATATCATCTACATAAATTTGAACAATTAAGAGATGCTTACCTTTTTCTTTCAAAAACAATGTGCTATCAATTTTACCTCTCTTGTATCCATGCTGGAGTAGAAATTTTGGTAGCCTTTCATACCATGCTCTTGGTGCCTGCTTGAGCCCATACAAGGCCTTGTCCAACTTGTACACATGTTCAGGGAACTGTTCACTTTCAAAGTCTGGAGGTTGCTTAACATACACTTCTTCTTTCAAGTAACCATTTAGAAATGCACTCTTCACATCCATTTCATGTAGAGTAAATTCCATGTATGTAGCAAAGGCTATGAGAAGTCTTATTGCTTCCAATCTTGCAACTGGAGCAAAAGTCTCATCATAGTCGATGCCCTCCTCTTGACTATATCCCTGAACAACTAGCCTGGCCTTATTTCTTGTTACCATGCCATCCTCATCAAGTTTGTTTCTGAAAACCCATTTTGTTCCAATTATGGACCTGTTCCTTGGCTTGGGTTCCAGATGCCAAACTTGACTTCTTTGGAATTGATTTAATTCCTCCTGCATAGCATTGATCCAATCTGCATCCTTCAGTGCTTCTTTCATATTTTTGGGTT
This sequence comes from Petunia secreta, assembly GCA_029990175.1. Lineage (NCBI taxonomy): Eukaryota > Viridiplantae > Streptophyta > Magnoliopsida > Solanales > Solanaceae > Petunia > Petunia secreta. Next base: position 17,923,576 of record JARKIP010000038.1, on the reverse strand, counting down.
CAACAAGAGATAGGAAAGCACTAAAAGCACACAGATTGTGATTTTTGACTGCTGATCTAGTTTGAATCCCAGTAGTCTTATCTGAGATTATTTGATCCACAGGATGTGACCCTTGATACTTGTAAGGCTTGAGTGTCAATCCATTGTCAGAAGTCCCTTGCTGAGGAACAGTTCCTGAGAGAATAGCACTCCCAGTTTGTGAGGTGGAACCAACATTTGTTCCCCCTGTTTCTGTGCCATTTTTCTCAGTTCTGTCCTGAGGAACAGTTCCTTGCAGTTCACTTCTCACATCCAGAGTCTGCATTTGTTGATCAAGTTCATAATCTTTCAGCATTCCAATCTCTTCATCCTCCTATACCTGTTCTTGAGTGAGACTGTCAGTTTCATCAAATTTAACATGCATGCTTTCTTCAATTTTCAATGTTTTCTTGTTGAACACCCTATAAGATTTACTATTTAAAGAATGACCAACAAAGATTCCCTCATCATTTCTAGGATCAAATTTTCCTAAGGCATCTTTCCCATTGTTGTGTATAAAACATTTGCAACCAAAAGCCCTAAGATGAGAGATGTTTGGTTTTCTTCCCTTAAGCAACTCATATGGGGTCTTTTCTATTAATGGCCTTGCCATACATCTATTTATTATGTAGCATGCAGTATTAATAGCCTCAGCCCAAAAGTTTTGTGGAAGATTTTCAGATATTAACATAGTCCTTACCATTTCCTCTAGAGTCCTATTTTTCCTTTCCACTACACCATTTTGTAGTGGAGTTCTAGGTGAAGAAAAATTGTGATTAATGCCATTTTCATTACAAGAATTGAAAAAGATATGATTTTCAAATTCAGTTCCATAATCTGACCTAATGGCAATAATATGACTATCTAGAGTTCTTTAAGCTTTCTTAGCAAAAATTGAAAATGCATTAAATGCTTCTTCTTTAGATGCAAGAAATATAGTCCATGTAAATCTGGAGTAATCATCCACCAACACCATAACATACTTCTTACCTCCACGACTCATTGTTCTCATTGGACCACATAAATCCATATGGACCAGTTCCAAAGGTTTAGTGGTACCTGATTCTTCGGTTTGAAGGAGGATTTTACCTGCTTCCCACTGGCACATGCTTCACATACCTTTTCATCATTGAACTTGATGTTAGGAAGACCTATGACCAAATCCTTGGACACAAGTTTGTTCAATTGTGAAAGACTAGCATGTCCTAGCCTTTTGTGCCATAGGAGGGGATCATTTTGCACCACACTTAAGCAACTCAAGCTTCCATCAGATAGTGTCAGCAAGTCTACTTTATAGATGTTTCCATGCCTATTTCCCTGCAAAATAATCTCTCCAGAAGTTTGGTTAGTCACAGTGCATCCAGTAGTTGAGAAATTAACATTATTACCTTTGTCACACAGTTGAGATATACTCAATCAGCAATGCTTCAGCCCATCTACTAGAAACATATTGTCTATACTATGTGAATCAGACCTACCTACCTTTCCAATGCCAATGATTTCCCCTTTCTTACCATTACCGAAGGAAACACTTCCTCCTTGGAAGGCTGAGAGTGAATGGAACAGTTCCTTGTGTCCTGTCATGTGCTTTGAGCAACCACTGTTCATGTACCATTTTGTGGCTCCTTACTTTCACTCCAGCCTGCAAAAAGAAAACTAGGGGTTAATTTTAGGACCCCAAACTAATTTGGGTCCCTTTCCTTTAACAAAAGGGTGAATTAAATCTCTCCTAGCCCAGAATGGTAATGGTTTCTTTGTGTGAACAGTTTTCTTTCTCACATAATTTTGAACTAGTTTATAGGACCTGTTCCTCTGTGTAGCCATTTTTAAAGATTTGCAATTTTCTTTCCGGTGGCCAGTGTTCCCACAATGAGTGCATAGCCAGTTTTCAGGAAGTGATAAGTACTTACTATTTGGATCCCATTTGGATGAAAACTGTGCTTTCATGAATCCAATACCCTTCCTGTTACTACTATGATTTTTCTGTAACCCTTCCATTTTTGTTTTAACCAAGTCTTCTTCCAAAGATCTTATCTTCTCATCTTTTTTGCACAATTCATCAACTGTGACTTTCAGTTTCTCTTCAGCAATGATCTGATGAGAATTAGCTACCTTTACCCTTTCAACTGTTTTAATATTTTCTAATTCCTGAATAGTTGATTCAAGTGTGAGGACCTGTTCCTCAAGCATGCTAATCTTTCTTTTCAGAAAGTCATTTTTAATTGCTGCCTCTTTGTATTCTGCTCCTAAACTATCAATTTCATCATGCATTTGATGGTTGCCATCCCTTAGAGATTTAAACTCATTTAGCACAGTGTGAAATACTTTGACTAATTTCTCTCTAGGCATGTTTTTCACATCTTGTCTAAGTTTAAAACAAATACCTCTGCATCTTCTTCATCATCTGAATCTTCAAGAGCAATTAGAGCCAGCTCATCATCCAGATCATCATCAAACTGCTCATCTTTACTATCTTGCCGGCCAGCAACGATTGCTTTGGGAGTTCCATTCTTCTTTCGGAACTGTTCCTTAGCCTTTCTCTTTTCAACATACTTTTTTCTCCATTCTTCTTCCATGACTGGGCATTTTCTAATGTAGTGCTCCATGCTTCCACATTTGAAGCATTCTCCTCCCTGTTTCATGATAGAAGATCTATCTTGTCTACTAGATCCCTCTTTATTCAGGAATCTTTGGACATTTCAGGCTATAAGGACCAGTTCCTTCTCATCATCAACAAAATTGTTAGCAGCAGATAAAGCTAAATTAGGTTCAGTTTTAACTGATTCTCCTATGTTCTTGACTTTCTTCCTCAGTTCATATGTTCTTAGATTATCTATAAGTTCATCTAAGGAGGGAGTACTAAGATCCTTTCTTTCAATGATAGCACATGCTTTAATTTTCCATGAATCTGGAAGTACTCTAGTCAAGATCTTTTCAACTCTATCTTCTACAGTTAAGATTCTTCCAAGAGAGACAAGTTCAGTTCCAATAGCATTAAACCTAGTGTACAATTTAGAAATTGTTTCTCCTTCTCTCATTTTAAAATTTTCATATTCAGCAAAGAGAAGTGTACCTCTAGATCTTTTAACCTGATTGGTTCCTTCATGAGCAACCTGCAATGCATCTCAGATTTCCTTACCTGCAACATCATTGAACAATGGTGGCCTAAAAGTGGACTGACCCTCGGAGTTTCCTTGTGGTGCACTCATTCTAATCCTAAGGTGTTAGCCTCTTCAAGGATAACCCGCTCTTATACCAATTGATATTTTTCAAGACACACCACTTTACTGTTTTAAGGACTAGTTCCTTAAATGTGTTCCTTTACTGTATTATATGCAGAATTAAACCTATAAGTAAATGAACACCAAATATTAGCGTGGAAAAACCCCTTGGCTCGGGATCAAAAAACCACGACCTACTTCTCAAGTAGGATTTCAACTTCACTATCTAAAAAGACCCACTTGGTTACAAGACTACCTTCTTACTAATCTAGGACTAACTCTAATCCTTTAGTGATCTTTTTCACGATCAGTGAACTTCCTCCAAGTAACAAGACTTGAATGACACGTACTCTTACAGTGCTTCTATGAAAGCAAATAGTACAATTTGATATACCCTACTACAGATGAACTAAGACTGAACTTTGACAAGACTCAATCTAAGGAACAGGTTCTTCACTTAGTTCCCTGTAGCTTAATGACTACACAAATACAATTTTGACTCAACAATAATAAAGCTCTTTTCTCTCTGTATTTGTGCGTAACTTCAACAGCTGAAATGCTCCTCTTCTATAGCTTTGAAATCTGAGGAGTCTTGAGCAATTAGAACTCAAAAGCCTCCAAGAGTTTGAGTCCTAATTGAACTCCTTGCTTATCTTCAAGCCTTATCCTAATCTTATGCAATCTTTTCTTATCACGTACAACTCTGCATAATTATCAAGATAAACATAAGACAATAGGATAATAATTAATTTTCCCACTTAACTGATTTTGCATAATTATTTATTCAGCTGCAGCGATCCAAAGGAACAGGTCCTTTGAATTCGTTCCTTAATCATCAGTCAAAATTCTAAGCTTATCCAAGCTAACAGAGCGTGATTTGATAATTTGTGTTTGTGGTTCAATTAGTTTATGAACATCTTTCCCTTCATGGATTGGTGAGAGAACCCTTTCTAACTTGTTTTACTTGGATGGAGGTTATGGAGTACTTTCCTGTCGAGGTAATTGGCAACATATTGTCTCATCTTGGAGCAGCACGAGATGTTGTAATTGCATTTTCTACTTGTCGGAAGTGGAGAGAGGCTAGGAGAGATCATCTTCATACACTTACATTTAATTCAAGTGACTGGCCTGCTTATGATGAGCTCACCAGGAGCAGACTTGAAGTAATAATAACTCAGACAATTTTCCAGACTAATGCACTGTGATGTCTTTCAATATGTATTATCAATTATGTTGAGTTCTCTGCTGCTCCGGTGATTTCCTGGCTAAGGTATACAAGAGAAGCCTTACGCCAATTGCATTACAACGTGAATACCCCAGATCTTAATATACTTGAGAAGTGTGGTCACGAGAGGATGGAACTGTTGCATCTGGCAGAGAATACCATTATTACCGGAGTTGAAACCAGTTACCAAACCTTTCCTTACTTGAGGTCTCTTTCACTTAGTTGTGTCACTATATCAACTTTGGACCTGTCTTGATTGCTTACTGCCTGCCCCAAAGTTGAGGTCTTAAAACTTGTCGCTCTGGATTTTGGTATTTATGGTCCGCAGCTGAAACTTAGTAGTAACTCTTTGAAAGATATCCATGTTGAAGCCAATCAGTTTAGTGAAATCATCTTGGAGGCTGATAGACTTGAGAAGCTGCACTTAAAAGATTGTTAAATTGGGATCTTCAAACTTCTGAGCAAAGGGACATTGAGACTCCTTGAAATAGATGAATGTCGCGTCTACCCTGTTGATATTGGTGATAGTTCTGAAAATCAGCAACCACACAACACTTCAATCTGATTTACATCATATCATCTTAAAATCATCTAAAGTAAGACGGACGAGTCTATGTGGTGTGGTGTTTAAAGATGACAATGAGGTTATGGATGTTGAGACTACTTTGGCATTTACCCTTGACCTTTGAGCTTAGAGAGACACTACACCGTGTATTGCTCAGTTATTGTCAATTCAAAAATGTGGATGTATTGGAGCTTGGCTGGAAAGTGCTTACTGACCTTTTCTCACATTGGGTAGAGGAACTACTGGAAAGGTGCCCTAATTTGAGGAAGTTGTTCATCTGTGGAGCTATTTCAAGAATCGATACACATGTAGAATGTTACTCCCTCTGTCCCAATTTATGTGGCACTTTTCGCTTTTCGAGATTCAAACTGCATGAACTTTGACCAACATTTCAAGACGTATTTTTCCACCAAAATAATATGAGAAAAGTTGTAACTTAAAGTACGTTTCAAGTAGTTTTCAAAAATATAAATTTTAATATTAAAATATTGAGTTAATCTAATCCAATTTAGCTTCAAAGTTTAGTCAAATTGACTCTCGAAAAGCGAAAAGTGCCACATAAATTGGGACGGAGGGAGTAGTAGTATATCTTAGCGAACTTCACATCCTTTATTGTAAAGCTTATGAGGAAATATTTAACTGTAGATGTTCGGTTTAAATATGTTTAGATTTGAGTAACTGGTGTAAAAAGAGGCCTATGAACCTCTCAAGTTTCAAAAGACGAAAAGGCAACAAAAAATTAATTAACTTAAGTGGGATCGAATTGTAATATTTAAAAACTTATGGGTAGAAGAAAATTTTTTAAAATTTACAAAAACATCCCAAATTCAACAAAATTCAAATATTTTGTTTTCCCTCTTTCTCACCCACTTTTACTCTCCCATCTATTCAAATAATTTCAAACTTTTATTTTCCTCTCTTTCTTCTTTCTTCCTCTTTTTTCTTCTTTTCTCCTTCTTTCTTCATGATTTCTTTTCAAATTTCATTTTATCACCATCTTTGTTATATTTCTTTCTTCTTCTTCGTCTCCATTTTCTTTTCTTCTTCGTATTCATTTTATCTTTTTTTTTTCGTTTTTCTCTCTTTTCTTCGTCTTCATCAATGTTTCATTCTTTTTCATTTTTTTTTATTTCTAATCGTTTCACACATATTTTCGGATGAATAAACATATTTTTCACATGCTTATACAATTTTGGAGTTGTTTTTCACGGCTGGAAAATATGTGTACACATGTAATAATATGTGTACACATCTCAACTGCTGTGTACACATAATATTATATGTGTACGCATATAATAATATGTGTACACATATAATAAATACGTATACACATATACACAGCTGACTGATGTGCACATATCCTTTTATTATAGTGGTGGAGGGCGGTGGGGTGGTGGTGAATGGTGGTAGAAGGTGGTGGTTGGTGGTGCAGGGTGGTAGAAGGCGGTGGTTGTGGTGGAGGGTGTAGAAGGCGGTGGTTGTGGTGGAGGGTGATAGGAGGTGGTGGTGAGTAGTGGATGGTGGTAGAAGGTGGTGGTGGGTGGTAGAAGGTGGCGGTGGGTGGTGGTGTAGTGGTTGATGGGCAGAGGGGTGGGGGTCCGAATGGGGGGCTGGGGTGGGGAGATGAGAAAGTGGAGGGCTTTGTGTAAATAATAAAACTTATGGGCTTTTAAAATATTAGTAATTAGTATTGATATTAAAAGTGTCTCCCTCACTCAATTCTTAAAGACTTTGTCCCCTTTTTTTATTCGAAGAATTTGAAAGTCCCCCTCACCCAAAAAACCCAAGTAACTGTGGCCTTGGAGTTCAATTTTTTGTCAAATCTGGAATTTTTTGAATGAACGAGGTAAATGATCCTTGGTCTTTCTAAGTATTTGGTTAACACTACTTTTTCATGAAAAAAATTGTGCTTCCGGCAATTGTATATTGACTTAAATTCACATAGCCTTTGCATTCTTGGTTTCTATTTTTACAACTTTTAGGCCTCAATCCCGAACAATTGTTACCAGAAAAACTCATTTTCGGATAGTAATCCAAACACGCAACTTTTCTCTAAACTCATTTTCATATGGCAATCCAAACATGTAATGAGATAGAGGTGTATGGCCTAAATCAGTTTAGGAGTACAAATCGAATTTGGATTCGAATATAAGCAATTCTTCGTATCAAAGTCGAACAAACACACGAGAAAGATGTAAATGCGGAAAAATAACTGTATTTTTATATATGATTGTGAGTACAAATTTGGGCAGAATTTCAGTATAAATTTCTGAATCCCTATGATACAAAATGATCTACTATTTATAGGACTAAAGGCCTTGCCCACGTTCTCCACCATCAGCTAATGCATCTTCCCACGATCTGGTCATTAAATAGAGGAGTTAGTGGGGGCAAAGTAGTGGGCTGCAAAGCCGCTGGAACTGAGGTAGTTACCGAAGCCCGGTCACAAGGCTTCGGTGATTTGACCTTGCTATTCGGATAGGAGGGCGTGTCATCGAAGCTCGGCGTTCAACTTGCCTTCGGTAGGGGCGTTAGAACTTGACTTCGGTGACTTAGTCGCGGGTTCAATCATTTCTCTTCGGAGCATCGGCTCACTTTCTCTTCGGTCCACCATTCCGAGGTGCTGACCGAGCACGTCAATTTTTACCCAATACACATAGTCCCCCCACTCCTCGGATGAACGCCGAGGTTGCCGAGGAGTGGAATGAATTTAAGCGGGAAGTCCACGTGGCGGAACCCTATCCAAGAATTTCAAAAGCTGCACGTCTGTCGGGCTGCCGCTCCGCGTTACGTGGCGGCCGTTGATAGGTCACCGAACGGTCGCGCCGTCTTTTTGTTTTCTCCAACGTTACAGTCATCATTGCTTCTCCAACTTGCACGTGTAAGGACTCCTATAAATACCTCACTTCACCTCCTTCCACTTCACTTGAAATCTCGACACTAACCAGAATTTTCAAAGAAAAAATTTCTTCACTCTCCAAATCTGCTTTTCTGATCTTGATCTTTTCCCTCATCTAATTATCACTGTGTCTGCTACAAATTCTGGTCATGGCTCAAGCGATTCTGGTGAGAGGGCGGAGCGTTTTGCCGCCATGGCCATGAATGACGAGGCGATCACCTCTGTGCCGCCATTGCAGGTGGTTGAAGCAGGAGCTGGTAGCGAGGCCACGTCTGTGGCTCCTGCCCCTAAAAGGCGCAAGGCCAGGGCTGGTCGCGACACAGCGGAGGTCAGCTTCGATGTTGAGCTTGAAGTGGGCGATGACGATCGCGACATGGACAGGGGTGACGTCGGGGGTGATGACGTCACCAGTGCCAAGGAGGCGGGCAGTTCGATAGGCGGGGCCGAAGTGAGTGGGACAAGTGGCCCAAAAGGGGAGACCGAAGCTGGCCCATCGAAAAAGTCGAAGAGGAAGATTCCTCTCGAGGTTGAGATTGATCCTCGGTTGGTTATTCCTTCAAGTTTCAACAATGACAAGGACTTGAAGGTTCATGCTCAGTCCGATGCTCAGAAGGGGAAGAAAAGCAATATTCCCGTCCATGTTACCCGAGCATTATAACCGAGGACAAGCTTGAGGTTGTTCGGGCTGACTGTCGGTGGGGGACCGAAGTGGAAATTAGAATCCCGGTGCCGGATTCAGCTGTTTCTACGCATGTCGAGGGATACTCTTCAGTTTTCACCTACCCCTTCACCGTAGGATTTAACTTGCCTGTGCATCCCATTATTGACGTATTTTGCCGATCCTACAACCTTTGTTTAGCTCAACTTGGGCCCGGGGTCTGGAGGGTCGTCCAAGCCCTCGAGTATTTGAGTGACATAGCTGGCCTACCTTTCATCTTCCAACATTTGATCTCTCTCTATTATCCTTACTTCCATAAAGCCGGGGTGGTGGCCCTCCTGCCTCGGGGTTCTTACGCAATTCTGAGTAAGAGTGAGGACCATGAAGACCGAGGTTGGAATGATCGGTATGTGCTTATCCCCACGAGGTTGCTGTCAGCCGAACCTGGCTTTCCCGAAGTATGGAACGCTCAACGTAAGTGTCTACTTCTGTTTTCCCTTCGGCTTTGGATTGTCATTATTAGTATCTAACCTTTTATCCACGCCTTGCAGCTGAGAAGGTCCCAATTAACCCACCAAGGAACTTGCTTGAGTGGGTTACCAAAGTTATGCAGGCGTAGATGCGCCCAGAGTGACAGTGGATGATATTAGCTGGCTTGGAGGGGAACCGATGGGCGTGTAAGAGGCATGGTGAGTTGTGCGTTCGTATTGGTGATCTGCCTTTCATTGGTTTTGAACTGTCATGGTCTAATGTTTTTCATTTGTGTAGGTCTCCCTAATAGGGCTGTGAGAGAAACTGAAGAGGAGAAAGGAGCCGAGGTGGATGTTGAGGGGGGAGGGGAAAAGAAGAAAGATAAGAAAGAAAAGAAGAAAAAAGAGAGGACGGTGCTTGACATCGCCGAAGGCGTTGCCCAAATGGCGACCTTGGCAAAGCGGCTCATTGATGAGCAGAAAGCCAAGGGTTCGTCTAGCCCGGGGACCTCACAAGGTGATGAAATTTTCTTGGGTCGGTTTTCTTGCGTTTCCACCTCTACCTTCTCTCATGTTAAACGAATTGCTTCCCTTCCTTCCCTAGGTTCCAAAAGAGAGGGGGTTGTGCCGAAGTGAACGGCCAAGGCGAAGGGACCTCGGGTCGAGGAAGCTGCTGCTCCTGCTGCTAAAGCATCGATTACAAAACACCGGGGACTTATTGACGAGCCCAGCGATGAAGAGCTTCCCCCCTTAGCTCCCGAGGTAAGGCCAGAACCGGCCTCTGAGGCAGTTCAAGAGTTGAGGCCCGAGGTTGGTGGGACAACCGAGGTGATAAACGTGGAGGAGTTTGATCAAGAGGCTGCAAAGCGAAAGGGTAAGGCTAGAGTGGGCGAAGGCTTGATTAAGAGTACGGTTAAAGCTTCTCGAGCCTCGCCGAAGCCTACCAGAACTGTGCCCCGGGCTTTGGAAATATATCCCGATGCGAATTTGCTGGATGCCACAAAAGAGGATATCGTGGCCCTTGATGGAATACTTGGCCCTGCCGAAACTCATGCCCTTTGGAATCTTAGCCCAATGAGCTTGATGGGTGTGTCCGCCACTTCAGCCCTTCGGGTAAGTCTTAGTGTGCATTCTACATAGTTGATCTAACTATTTTTTGGATACTGACACAGTGTTTCAAATGCAGAGTTTGGTTCTTGCATTGCAAGCTGTTCATCTCGAGCGCGATCGAGCCAAAGAGATCCAAGCAGCTGCCGCCGCTTGGGATGATCAAAAGAAAGTTCTTAGGCGCAAGTTGCCGAACTAGAGTCTCGATTTGCAATTCTGAACGATGAGTTGGAACGTGCCAATGAAGCCTCGGCGAAGGCCGAGGCTGATCTTCGTGTGGCTGTGGAATCTGCTGAAGCTTGAGTCCAAGCCGCGACGAATGAGTTTACTGCAGAGCGTTCGAGGTTGAGCCTTGAAAATGCTCGCCTTGAGGTTGAGCTTTTTAGGGCCAAAACCGAAGTGCTTGAAGCAGGCGAAAAATATCGCAGTAAGCTTGGGGAATACAATGCCAAACTCATTGAGTTGCAGAGCCAAGTGGACCAAGTGCCAGCCCTTCGGGGCAAGGTATCCAGGCTCGAGGGCAGGATTGCGTACCTTAATGAGCGGGCCGAAGTTAGTTCAACAAGGGCGAAGTTTGAGGAGACATGGGCCGTTGTCAAGACCAGGCTTAGCGCACTTGAACAAGTCCAGGCTGGGCAGATTGTACTTGAAGATGAGATTGCCAAGGCAAGGGAAGCTGCTGCCGAGGCTCAAAGAATTGTGGACGAGCTCCCTTCGAGTGAGGGATCAGATGATGGTGGGCCCGAAGGCGGAGATGAAGGCGATAGTGCCGAAGAGGGCAGTGAAGATGCCGATGGGGCGCAGCCTTAGTGTTTGATGAACATTTTGATGTTTATTTTATTTTTAGGCCTTCGTGTCTTTTTGGACATCAGTCTTCGGGCTTTTATGTATGCATAGCCTTGGACCTTCGGGTCCTTTTTTATGTAAATATCTTTCAGCCTTTGGGCTTTCTAATGGAAATTGATCGTTCGTATTTTTGTCTTGAGTGTTGGCCTTTGCAAATACTGAACACTTTGCTAAGAATAAATAAATTTCTTGCAAGACTTAATTGAATTTAATCGATGCAAACTTAGAACGACGTCTCGTCCTCGAGTCGATGCATTGTGCAGCTTCGGAGTGCAAGTTTTTAAACAGATAAAAATGGGTATAATGTCAGTCATTTCATTGATATCAATGAGCCAGAAATTGGCTATTTACATAAAACCAAGTCGAAGCGGACCTTAGGTGAAAAATGAATTTTCAATAAAAGCGAATTGACAATATGCCGCTACTGGGCTAATTTACAATGTACTAAATCAATTCCCTGGGCGTGAGTCCCCGGTTGTCGAAAAGATAAGCTTCGGTTGGGAGGCTCGATGTCGACCTCGGTATCCACCCTTCTCACTCCCCCCCAGTGTTCGGTTGTGAATCTTGATGAAGATCCGAGCACTGGAAATCGTTCGCTTCGCTTCCTGAAAAGGTCAAGCAAAAAATGGAACGGGGAGCAAGTTAGTACATTTCGATCGAGGCCATGAGAGCGTTGTTCGGCTCGGGGCCGTGGATGAGTTTAATGAGGTTGAAAAATGTTTACCTCGGTTAGAAGTAGTATCGCTTTAGATTGGAGATATTCCAATTCAGAGGTTCGGGTTCTCCTTGCAGATTCTCAATTTGATAAGAGCCCTTTCCAACGATTGCCTCGACTCTATAGGGTCCTTCCCAATTTGCAATAAGCTTCCCCCCGTTATCTTCCTTTGTCGATTGGTTCACAGTTTTCAGCACATAGTCTCCAACTTTGAAGTCCCTGAGTTTGGCTTTCCTATTGAGGTAAGCCTCGATCTGCCTTTTTTGGGCAACTAGCCGAACCAAAGCTAATTCCCTTTTTTCTTCGAGCAGATCTAGCTCTATGCGCATTTCCTCTTGGTTGGCATCTTCGGCAGTGTGAGCGTACCGAAGACTTGGTTCGCCCACTTCTACGGGGATGAGGGAATCCATGCCATAAGCTAGTGAGAAAGGAGTCTCACCGGTGCTGTTCTTCTCCGTTGTTCGCATGGCCCATAACACCCCCGTTAGCTCCTCGGGCCAAGGACCTTTTTTCTCATCGAGTCTCTTCTTGATATTTTCAATTATAATTCTATTTGAAGACTCAGCTTGGCCATTGGCACTTGGGTGGTAAGGAGTCGAGGCAATTCTTTTGATCCCCCACTGCTTGAAGAAATCAGTGATAGCTGCCCCCATGAATTGTTTACCGTTGTCACAAGCAATTTCTTTTGGGACGCCGAACGTGTAGATGATGTTCTTTTTGATGAAGTCGATTACTTGCTTTTGCTTTACCTCGGTGAGAGCTGCCGCTTCCACCCATTTTGTGAAATAATCGGTCAATATTAAGATGAAACGAACACCACCCTTTCCCTTGGGCAATGGTCCAACGACGTCCATTCCCCATTTCATGAAGGGCCATGGTGGTACCACTGAATGTAGAGGCTCGGCCTGTTGGTGGATCATCCGCCCATGGCGTTGGCACTTTTCACATTTCTGCACGAAGGCTTTCATATCGGCACTGATTGTGGGCCAGTAATACCCAGCTCTTAATAATTTATGCACCAAGGACTTTCCCCCAGAGTGGTTGCCGCACTCGCCTTCGTGCACTTCAGCCATCAAGTATCTTGCCTCATCGGGACCCAAACACTTGGCCATCAGGCCGCAATATAACCTCTTGTATAGGTTACCCTCGATCAGGTGCTACGAGGCTGCTTGGGTCCTTAACTTCTTCGCTTCTTTTTTGTCTTGGGGGACAGTCCCCGAGTCGAAGTATGAGATGAACTTGCTTCGCCAATCCCATCGGTTGTTCACTGAGTTAACTTGCAACTTCATCTCTCTCATCTGTGCGGACAGTAGCCGAACCACTGAATCAGTCCCCGAGTGAGCTTCGTCGATCGCCGAACCAAGATTTGCTAAAGCATCAGCGTCGGTATTTTCCTCTCGAGGCACTTGTTTAACTCGCCATTCTTGGAATTGTGCCAAGATCCTTTGTGCTCGATCCAAGTATAATTGCATTCTGGGCTCCCGAGCCGGATAATCACCGAGGACCTGGTTCACTACCAATTGTGAATCACACCTCAGTTCAATTCTTTCAACCCCCATTTTCTTAGCCAGCTCCAAACCTGCTAAAGTTGCCTCATATTCTGCCTCGTTGTTGGTTACTTTCTTGAACCGAACCGAATGCCTAACTTTCTCCCCGCTGGGTGCTCTCAAGACTATGCCTAACCCTGAACCTTTGGAGTTTGTTGCTCCATCGGTGTAAAGTACCCATAGTCCCGAAGAGGTTCCTTTTGCCATGGAGTTTTCCTTTTCCGCCTCGGGCAAAATTCCAATACTAAAATCAGTCACGAAGTCTGCCAAGACTTGAGACTTAATGGAAGTCCAAGGTTGATAGGTGATGTCATACTCACTTAACTCTACCGCCCATTTGGATAACCTCCCTGATAACTCCGGTTTATGCAATATATTCCTTAAAGGGAAGGTTGAAACTACTGCTATTGGGTGACATTGAAAATAGGGTCGTAGCTTCCGAGCAGTAACAAGTAAAGCAAGTGCTAATTTCTCCAAATGTGGATACCTGGTTTCAGCGTTGAGGAGTGTTTTGCTCACATAATAGATGGGCTGTTGTTTGCCATCTTCTTCTCGAACCAGCCTAACGCTGACTGACACCTCGGACACCGCCAAGTAGACCAGCAATGTTTCACCTTCTTTTGGCTTGGCAAGCAACGGTGCGTTAGCCAAATATTGTTTCAAATCTTTCAATGCTTGTTTACACTCCGGTGTCCATTCGAAGTGGCTGTTTTTTCTCAAAACGGAGAAGAACTTGTGGCATCGCTCCGAGGACCTTGAGATGAATCGACTCAAGGCGGCGACTCGGCCAGTCAAGCGTTGAACTTCTTTCACCCCGGTTAGCTCCTCGGGGATTTCTTCAATAGCTTTGATTTTATCTGGGTTGGCCTCGATTCCTCGTTCAGAGACAATGAATCCCAAGAATTTTCCTGATCCAACGCCGAAGGCGCACTTCTCAGGGTTCAACTTCATGCCGTATTGCCTCAACACAGCAAAGGCTTCCCTCAGATGGTTCAAATGATCCTCCATTTGGATCGATTTGATGAGCATATCGTCTATGTAGACCTCCATAGACTTTCCAATATATTCTTTAAACATGCGACATACCAACCTTTGGTAGGTCGCCCCGGCGTTCTTCAAACAAAAGGGCGTCACCTTGTAACAGAAGGTACCTCGGTCAGTGATGAACGAGATCTTCTCTTCGTCCTTCGGGTCCATGAGGATCTGATTATAGCCCGAATATACATCCAGGAAGGTCAATAGTTTGTTTCCAGCCGTGGAGTCTATTAACCACTCAATTTGTGGCAATGGATATGAATCTTTGGGGCAAGCTTTGTTTAAGTCAGTGTAATCTACACACATTCTCCACTTGCCATTCTTCTTCGGTACAACCACAACATTGGCCAGCCATTCGGGGTATATCACCTCTCTTATGAAACCATTTTCTTGTAGCTTGGCGGTTTCATCCTCGATCACCCTCTTTTTGACCCCGGCGTGAGGTCTTTTCTTCTGCTTCACCGGGGTGAATTTTGGGTCCACGTTCAGTTTGTGGGTCATGATCTACGGATCGATACCCGTCATGTTTGAATGGGACCAAGCAAAACAATCATGGTTGGACTTCAAAACTTCTATAATCGCCTTTTTCGACTCCGGGTCCAACTCCGAGCGGACGAACACTTTCCTATCGAGGAAATCTTTCAATAGAGTGAAAGATTCCAGTTCTTCAACAGTTGAGTCCTCGGCCTTTTGCTTCCGAGGCTCTTAAAAATACAGGCTGGAATCTTTTCGACTTCTCCTCGGGCGTCCTCCCCGCTTGACCCCGGTTCCTGTCGTTGCTATTGCTTTGGCCCGCTCGGGGCGACTCCACTCTTTAATGCAAACGAATAACACTCCCTTGCTACTCGTTGCTCCCCTTTGATTGATCGAACTCCCCAAGGTGTAGGGAATTTAATCACTTGATGTAAAGTGGAGGGGACAGCTTCCATGGAGTGGATCCATGGCCTTCCGAGGATCACATTGTAGGCTACATCTTCGGGCATGACTTGGAATAGTGTTTCTTTGGTAACCCCCTCGGCGAATGTCTTGAATGTGATCTCACCCAACGTTTTCTCCGTGGAGTTGTTGAAGCTAGCTAACACTGTTGATTTGGGGACAACTTCCCCCTTTCAGCCACATTTTCTTAACAGCCCCGTAGCTGATTATATTAACTGAGCTACCGGGGTCGATCAAGACTCTTTTGATGTCAGAGTCGTTGATTCTCAGCATGATAACTAAAGCGTCGTGATGGGGGAACATCATCGCATCACAGTCATCATCGTCAAACACAATGCCTTTGCCCGAGCCTCCAACTCGGGTTCTTTTCTCCATGGTGATGGAGAGTTTGGCAAATTTCTTGGCCGCGGCGAAATTTACACCGTTCACCTCTGATCCTCCGGTAATGACATTCACTATTCTCTCAGGGGAGGGAGCCCGAGGTGGTTGTCCATCGCCTCGGTTCTTGGAAAAATTATCTTTCCCTTTGTCAGTAAGGAAGTCGGCCAAAACTCCCTTCTTCAGCAAGTGAACTACCTCGAAGCGCAAGGCTTTGCAATCCTCGGTCCTATGGCCATAATTTGCGTGGAATTTGCAATGCAGATTGTGGTCTCTCTTGTCTGCCGGGGTCCTCATATCCTTGGGAACCCTTACCCCGGTAGTCCCCTTGACCACATTGACCAGCTCCGAGGTCGATATGTTGAAGTTGTAGTCTTGGATCCGAGGTAGATCCTTTTTTGGGGCCGAAGCGGAGCTTGAGGGATTTCTTTGGTTCGTATTGGGTTGAACCTTCCCTCCGAGCCTTTGGCTTATGTGAGAATTTGGGTATGAACTACCGAGGGTGTTTCCCAGCCTTTGGCTGACATGCTGCCTCGTCGAGGTATATGGCTCATACCTCCCCTTCGGGTTACTTCGTGGCGCCTCGGCGCGATTTGAAGATTCACCTCGGTTTCGTTGATGATAACCTCGGTTCTTAAATTCAGCCTCCTCCAATCTAATTTTGGAGTAGGCGCGCCTATGCAGATCCTCCCATGTTAGGACCTGATACTGCTGGAGTTCTTTTCGCAATTCAGCGGCAGCGTCAAAGTTGCGAATATTGATACCTTTTTCAAATGCCATGATGGCCAAGGTATCGTCCGTCCGAGGCAATTCCATGCGTTCGGCGTGGAATCGCTCAAGAAATTCTTTGAGTGGCTCACCGGGCTTTTGTTTCACTTCACATATATCCTCCTTCCTTTGGAGGATCTTTTGCGCCCCGGTGTGCGCCTTGACGAAGGCGCTAGACATTTCCTTAAAGGAGGAAATCGACCCCGCTGGCAGGCACATATACCAACGTAGAGCACCCTTCTCTAAAGACTCGCCAAATTTCTTCAAGAACATCGATTCGAGCTGTATGGCTGTTAAGTCGTTGCTCTTCACCATTGACATATATTCTCTTATGTGTTCTTTGGGATCGGTAGTCCCATCGTATTTCTTCAAGAATATGAGTTTGAAGCCTTTGGGAGTTGGGGCTGGAGCCGCTTCGGGTTTGAAAGGTAGCTCCATGTATTGATCAATATTGAGGTCGTCTTCCTCTTTTGTTATCCCCAGCACTCCCTCGAGGCGCTTTTCCACCCGCGCCTCGATGCGGGCCTCGATTTCCCTGCTCATCTTTTCAACGTCAACCGAGGACGTTGTTTCAGCCATGGTGGGAACCGTCCCGAAGTGTGGCGTGGTGGTTGGATTGTTCCCCGAACCCCCAGACGTGGCCCCGTTGTGATGTCCCCCTGTTATCGCGCTCGGAGGAACAAAGAGTGGGATGCCTCCACCAGGAGCCGAAGGCTGGGTGTTATTTGGGGCAGCACTGTTCCTCGCCTCTAACGAAGTGCGAAACTCAGCGTTAATATTCGCTTGCTCATCCTGTCTATTTTGGAGAGCTCTTAGCGTAGTGACAACATAAATCTGGAATTCTTTAGTTGTCATTGGTGAGATGGGCTGTTGGTTCAACAGAACGTCAGTCCGTTCACTGTTGTTACCGCCATTATCAGCCACAGCGTTGTTGAATCGTAAGCTTTTGATAAAAAACAGACGTGAAACTTTGGAACAAAGCGTTACTGCTTATATCCCCACATACGGCGCCAATTTGTATGGGCCTAAATCAGTTTAGGAGTACAAATCGAATTTGGATTCGAATATAAGCAATTCTTCGTATCAAAGTCAAACAAACACACGAGAAAGATGTAAATGCGGAAAAATAACTGTATTTTTATATATGATTGTGAGTACAAATTTGGGCAGAGTTTCAGTATAAATTTCTAGATCCCTATGATACAAAATGATCTACTATTTATAGGCCTAAAGGCCTTGCCCACGTTCTCCACCATCAGCTAATGCATCTTCCCACGATCTGGTCATTAAATGGAGGAGTTAGTGGGGACAAAGTAGTAGGCTGCAAAGCCGCTGGAACCGAGGTGGTTACCGAAGCCCGGTCACAAGGCTTTGGTGATTTGACCTTGCTGTTCGGATAGGAGGGCGTGTCATCGAAGCTCGGCGTTCAACTCGCCTTCGGTAGTGGCATTAGAACTTGACTTCGGTGACTTAGTCGCGGATTCAATCATTTCTCTTCAGATCGTCGGTTCGCTTTCTCTTCGGTCCACCATTCCGAGGTGCTGACCGAGCACGTCAATTTTTACCCAATACAAGAGGCCAAAATAAGTGTTGAGTCTGTAGAAATTAGATATCATGCTACTCCATTGATCATGAGTTTAATGATTCATTTTGGCGAGATATTTCTTTATTATGCTACTTGTGTATCTATTCTCGGACCTTTTTTGTGAAATATCAATCCTCTGTTCCTCTTAGTGTTTTGAACAAAATTACCAGGTTTTATCTTTTCCATTTCAATATTGCTAGAGGAGCATCACCAAGTATGGTAGACTTCATGCTTTACAAATTTCAAGCTATGTTTTGAAGTTCAACTATTATGATGTTCTAATACAACTCTAAAGCTTCCAAGCGGAGAGCCCGGAGAACGTGTTAGAGAAAATGGTAAGGTTGTATTTTCCGTACGTATTCATTTTAATCAATACTATGTTCTGGCTAGTTGTGAACTATCAAAGATTGTGGTGGGATATATAGTACATATGCTTTCATCCTTAATTAGAGTTCTCCGACTCATTCCTTGGAAATAGAGTCCCATTTGTTAGGGAGCGTTATATCCCCAAAGTGAGACTTCCTGCATGATTTAGATTAGTCGAGGCCTAAGCAAACAACATACGCCTGGTGAGAAAAAGAAGTAACTACTTGAGAGGGATTAAGCTACAAGTTGAGAACCATCAAAGGTTGTGGTAGAGTAATAAATATGTTTTCATCTTTTATCAGAGTTCTTAGATTCACGCCTGAAAAATAGAGTCTCATTTGTTAGGAAGCGTTTTATCCCTCAAAGTGAGACTTCCTGCGTGATCCAGATTAGTCGGAGCGCAAACACCAGCCACCTGGTGAGAAAAAGAAGCTACTACTTCAGAGGGATTAAGCTACACATTTTTGAAATAATATGCATCACAAAAGAAAAAAGCACAATACGTGGCACTCATAATTTAAACTACTGAACATCTTTTTGCTTCTTGGGGTAAAAGAAAGGATCTTTATTACAGGAGATGATGATATCAAAATGCAAATTAATAAAGTTGGAAGTCCAAAAGTGTGCCATTGTTCCTTCACAAAAACGTCTAATTCTGATGACCTCTATTAGGAAGTATAAAAAATTCAGTCTTCGCAATGTTGTGAAATGTTGATTCAGAATCAAATCGGAGGATTCGCCGTATTCTAGGTGAAACTGTAGCTTTTATTTTAGTACATGTTAGCCTAGTTTTAATCTTGGGTGCAGGGGGACATTTTGTCATCTTTGGTATTTTGTATTCCAAAAGAAGTTGGGAGTCTTAAATCCATCATCATCTTCATTTGGTACTTCACATTGTCCTAAACTTGGCTCTTTCCTGTAATATTCCAGAGAACTTCTCTGCTTGACATCATCATCATCTTCTTGATGATTTTTGTCACTTTCGTCATTATTATTTGGTGCAATACTTGGACATTCATCTATATTTTCACTTGTCATGATATCTATTTCATTTTCCATCGCTTGGGAAAAGTCTGAATTTGACATGATACCAAGAACCACAATTAAGCTGATGGAATTCTTAGCACGTCAAGATCATGATATTTCCAGAGCTTCAACCAATTTGGGATGTAATTGTGTACGCTTTCTCGTGGTGAGAATGTACGAAGAAGATATAAGAAGAAGGAAGGTTGTTTGAATGAAATAAGGGAAGGTTAAGCTAGCATGTATAGGGGAAGTATCGGATTTATTTAGTCCGATTTCTTTTTCCCTCTTTCAGTGTCCACAAAGAATATATACTCCGTATATAATAAATGTAAATTCTATTACTGTCATGATTTTGAGTATAGTAGGAGTTAGGCGAGGGAAAGGAGAATAAATAGCAGGCCCAGTAAGACGGTAAGTATACAAAGCCAAGCAATTTAACCCTAATACTCCCTCCGTCCCAATTTATGTGGCACCATTTGACCGGGCACGGAGTTTAAGAAAATAGAGGTTGACCTTGTTAAATATCAATTTTACCCTTGAAAAAGTAAGAGAGAGAAGATTTGAGTAATAAAAAAGTTGTTGGTAGGTTTAAAAGTATGTAGGGCCCAACAAAGGTAAAATAGAGATGATACATTAAATAGTTGTCAAATAAGGAAAGGTGTCACTTATTTTGAGACAAACAAAAAAGGAAATGGTGCCACATAAATTGGGACGGAGGGAGTAATATATAAGTTCATTATATCTAAATATGAATAAGCATTAAATGTGAATAACTATGTACGGGCTAGTTAATTAGCATGAGGGCTTCCCCCTTTTTTTTCTGTTTTCCTACACTTTGATCCAAGTATCAAACAGACACCTCGGTTTTACTTCGATGGGACCAATAACCTTACCCCACAAGAGAGAACAATAAGTCTGCATTCGGCATATGAGACTTTTAAGTCGCAGTGAAATGCACTAGTAAATTTTTGTAAGGCAGCATTCCAAAAATGAGATTTAAAGTCAAAGCCGCATCCGCCAAATAGAACTTGTAAGTCAGAATCGCCAAATGCGAGTTAAATTTGCTTTAAAATGCTAAGATGGCTAATCAAATTACTGCATTCAGCAAATACGACTTAGAAGTATCATTAAGATGCAACATTAATCAATAATATAATTAATAAAGTATAAATAGAAGAGAAGTAATATGATTTGACATATATGTACATTTGACACAATATACAATGTGTATCGGCACTGAATGCCATATAAAGTTCAACTTAGGACGTCTCTGATTCATTAATTTTTAAAACTCATTGGTTTCATTCAAGTTTGCTTTAATCTGTTTTAAAGCATAATCTTGTAGTATAATCTAGCTATTCATTGTACTGCCTCTCATTTATATTATGACTTTTCTGAACACATTCATTAACAAAAAGTGCCATGGAATAATTGAAACTATTCAATTCATAATTAGATATATCGATTTAGAGTCTAATTGAAAAACTTCCTAATAAGGAGCATTTTACTTTTCATTATGGGCTACGTCAATCTCAATTAATCAACTGACACTGCAGAAAATTTATCAAGGTGCAGTAATAAAGAGAAGAAGAACGCTAGCCAATAATAGACCACGCAAGGAAGTAAGCTAATTGGCTTCATTTCCCTTGCGAATGTGGCTCCAAATAGTGCTCGACTGCTCTCTAAGTTGCCCGTCTGACTTTAAACAATGTCAAATATTTAAATAATCCACAAACTTTAGCTCACAATAAAACATCAACCATACGTTAAAATATACGTCTTCAACGAACACCCCAATAATAAACATAGTAGGAGTACTCCCTCCGTCCCTATTTGTTTGGCATAGTTTGACTTGACATAAAGTTTAATAAAGTAACGAAGACTTTTGAAATTTGTGTTCTAAAATAAACCATAAATATTTGTGTGGCTATAAATGAGTCAAAAAGTAAGACTAGAGTTGAATTATTACCAAATTTAGAAATATGACAATCTTTTTGGGATGAACTAATAAGGAAAGTATGACAAACAAAGTGGGATAGAAGGAGTATTATTTTAACATTTTATATCCGAAGTCAACTCCCCTCACTTGTCCTCTTTGCTACTTTTTCTCTTCTTTTTTCTGAATTTAAATACTATAGTATATTATAATTAAAACATCGGTAGAGTCGCTTCTTATTCTCTATTTAAATTCAAACTTTAGCAATTTATTCTTCTGTTCTAAAGTGGAGAATCCTTAATTATAATCAGCTTTATATTCTGTCAATATGATTTCATTAATGAGGATTTTCCTCTTTTAAACTTGTTTTATTATTATGAATCGTAAAATGATCGTCGCGCAACAGTATAAATACGATACTCATTTGTACCACAGAAACATAAATAAAAAAAATAAAAAAAAGAACAGAAAGTCACTCTAAGACGACAACTCAAAATGGGAAATGGGATAGGAAAATTGAAGCATTGTTTCGCCGGGGACATTGGTGAAATCTCCAAACGACACCACAATAACACTATCATGAACCACTCTAATCATCTCGAGAATAATGGTTTAAGCCATTCTTTTTGTTACATTCGCAAAGAACCATCTTTCTTTGATGGCTCTACCACCACTACCACTTCCACTAACGCCAACCAATTAACCGTGTTTCGCCTCATCTCGGGTGCATCTATTTCTGCCAACACCTCTACTCCACTTTCTACACTTTCTACAGCCCTTCTTGATTTTTACCCTTACAATGTAGCATCTTCAACTTTTGAAAGCTCGCGTTCTTTTTCCTCTGTTCCTCTTCAGCCCATTCCCCGAGGATCAGTAGCCTCTGTTCGGTCAGACATAATTCCTCGAGCTTCTTTCTCGGGCTTGGGACTGACTGAAAGGGGATTTGCCTCTAGCCCAATAAAGAGGAACTTCACATCCCTCTCTTTGGATATTCAGAGGGATCAACTCCAAAGGTACAAACCAAAATCTAACAAATGCAATTTTGTTAAATTTTTAAAGAATATTTTTTCAATGAGTGGTCGAGTAATCTTGGCTGATGATGCTGAGGGCAGTGTGCAGTAGGCACAGGGGAAAGCAGGGGAAGACAGAGTACGTTTAGTGGTTTCTGAAGAACATAAATTTATTTTTGTTGGGATTTATGATGGTTTTAATGGGCATGATGCTACTGAATTTCTGTTGAACAATCTTTTTTCAAATGTATTCAAGGATCTCAAGGAATTTCTATGTAATAACAAGTTAGAAATTTCTAAGAATAAAGAAATTGATGATAACTTGAAAAACTTGGGAACAAATGGAGTTGTGGGCATTGATCATTTCAATGTCTTGAAGGCGTTGAGGAAAACTGAGGCGTCGTACTTGGAGATGGCCTATATGATGATGAATGAGAATCCAGAATTGGCTTTAATGGGATCTTGTGTTCTAGTAATGTTGTTGACTGGCAAAGATATTTACTTGATGAATGTTGGAGATAGCAGAGCAGTTTTAGTTCAAGATCCTGAATTCGATAGTACGTTGGAGAGGTTAAACCATAGTTTAAATAGCTTTGGTCGCCACCATGCTCTTACTGCTTGTCAACTAACCATGGATCACAACACATCTGTTAAAGAGGTAAATATTCTAGCCTCTCTAAAAATGTCAATGTATCAACATTCTTATTTTCCTCATTTTATATACTAATTTTTGGGCTTGTTTTATAAATTTTTACAGGAAATTCTCCGCACTAAAAGTGAGCATCCTGATGATGCTTCTGTCATTAAAAATGGTAGAGTGAAGGGTTCCTTAAAGGTTACTCGAGCTTTCAGGACAGGTTATCTTAAAGAGGTAATTTTTTCGCTTAATCTTACTCAATTTGTACACGATCCAATAATAATAGTTACTAGAATGTTAACGTTTCATAACTTGTTACGGTTTTGCAACTGCATTTGTTTTTTGATTTTGTGTCATTCTACAGCCTCAATGGAACAATGCACTTCTAGGGGTCTTTAAAATTAACTATGTTGGGAATTCGCCTTACATCAATTGTTTACCCTCACTTTACCACCATAAGCTTGGTCCTAAAGACAGATTTTTGATCTTATCATCTGATGGACTTTACCAATACCTTACAAATGAAGAAGCAGTCTCTGAAGTTGAGTCTTTTATGTCTATATTCCCTGAGGGAGATCCTTCTCAGCATCTTGTTGAAGAAGTGTTATTCAAAGCTGCTCAGAAAGCTGGTAACCAAAAAAATCATAATGTACCTGATTTGTAAGTACTAATTTCTCGTAGCCATTCAAGTCAAGAACTTTGTCTCCGGATTTTGCAGGCATGGATTTCCATGAGTTACTTAATATGCCACCAGGAGAACGTCGAAGGTACCATGATGATGTCTCAATTATTATCATATCTTTTGAAGGGAAGATTTGGCAAAAATCCGTGTAGACGGTTATAACAAGGAAATGATCAAGCTAGTTTTACTTTTAGCATATGTTACCCCATTATGGTTGTAGTTTGCATAGTATACAGGTTAGGCTGCTGCATATATAAAGATGGAGACTGAGATTTCTTGCTTAGTGATTGTAAAGGTCACAATAGATTTATTCCTGCCTCCTTGTATGACTATTGCAATAGATGTTGATCCTTGTATGCATTTCCAATGTTTTCCATAATTCTTTTTTTTTTTTTTTTTGGTTTATATCTCTTGCTTATTGATTTCAAATCTCGTAAGTCTTGGAGCAGTTTCTAATGCAAAACAAAGTCTTATAGAATAACATATCCAAGAAGAATCCCTAGTTCTGAGGACGAGGATCAAAGTTCTTAGTTTTAGTCACGAATTTAAACATATATTCCTTATATTTCTTAAAATAAATTTTGTATATGTGAAGAACCTACATAAAAAGTATTATAAGTAAAAAATATTAATAATTTAAAATATTAACAAATATTAAAGAAAAAATTTGGCTAAAGAGAATCTCCTTTGACTCTTCAAATAGTCACTATGACATCATTGGTTAGAATTTAAGCTAGCATTTGGACATAGATTCGGTTGAAACTTGAAAAATGAGTTTTTGAATTTGAATTAAAAATAGTGTTTGGAATTTAAGATTGTGTTTGGATATACATTTCACTTGAAAAAAAGATTAGAAATTTTTTCCAAAACTAAAATCTCTTGATTTATAAGTTTTGGACAAACTCTAAAAACAAACAAATAATTGAAGTACTTTATTTAAGAAAGACTCAGATTTTATAAACAAGCTGGAGCTTAAATTAAACTAGACAATTGATTTTTTTCCACAAGCTGGAGCTCTTCAAATCTTTTTTTTTTTTTTTTTTTTGTCATACTTTAGCTCTTTAAATCATTATTGATTCTACTAGTCCAAGTTGCCTAATTAGATCTACTCCATTTGATATGTAAGTGGTAGTATTTGGTCAGTTGGGGGGGGGAGTGGTGGGGGGAGGGGGGATTAGAGGGAAGCCCTTTAATCGCTGGAGTAAAGTTCTATTTTCAAGGTTGCATTAGAAATTTGCAGTTGAAGAAGATTTCAAATTAATGGTAATTGGAAAAAATGGAGATGAGTTAATTTTCTTTCCATCCGCCCAGACACCATCGTCATTAAAGAAAGGAAAAAATGGAGATGGACAATTAAGCTCATGACTTCTCATAGCTCCACGTTTTCTTTGCTGATCCTATAACCATAGTTGTGTTTAGAGCATGACTTCTAAAAAGATTGTGTAAAGCATGACTTCACAAACTAAAGAAAAAGATTTGACCTAGAGCTAGAGGACAAAAGCTTGGATTATATTAGCCAAGGCTATTCACTACATTTATTGGATGGTTTTTTTTTTTTTTTTTTTTTTTTTGGTTAAATACGATACTCATAGATAGAAATCACGGTAGATTACATAGAGAGTTCATGCGGCTGTTAGGTAAATCCGCAGACTGGATAATATATGGAATAGAAACAGTAGTTGCATTAAGTACATTAAGATTTCCTAACTTAGATAGGCAAAAGAAAGAACTATCCGATATTTTAATAGTAGATGATGTGCCCACACGGTCTTCTTGCAAAGCTTGTTGGACAAAAATTGGTGGCACAACATAGTAGAAGGTGGAAATAGACTTGGACTGGTCAGGAGCTCCTTGCGCCAAGAGGTGCGCAACCTTGTTTCCCTGCCTGAAAGTGTGCCTAATTATGGGTGAGTGCAAGTGGTTCATCATTGACCTGTATTTTAATACAATAGGAGAAAAGCAATGATTAGTGCTAGGGTTATTGATGTTTGGCATTTTATGCCCATATTTCCTTAATATTTCCTCACGTTTGAGCTTGTTATTCGCTCGTTTTATAGTTTATGAGTGTGGTTTTATACTAATTTAATATCGTGCGTGTGTAGGTTGTTACGCAGGGCATTTGGAGCTTTTAGGAGCTTGATTGAGCAAGAATTGATTGAAAGTTGATTGAGGATTGGATTGAGCACACGAAGGCACGACACGAGCGAGCAAAGGAGCAAGAAAACAGGAAAATTGCACTGGCGCCACAGGTGGCGCACTACGCCCAGCCTGTGGCGCGATTTCTCACGTGGCGCGTGGCAAAAGCGGGCTGATTTCGACGGGTTCTGCTTGTCCCAGCGCGTTACGAAGCGCGGGGCGACCGTTATAGCGCCCCTGGACGGATTTTTACTTCCTATTTCGTCTAGGCTTGGGTCTAACTTATTACTAGGTGTTTGTAAACCCTATAAATACTCTTTTACTTAGTTTTTTTAGAGGAGTTCAGACCTGGGAGCAAATTGGAGAGCTCATAACATCAAGAACAAGGGTTTTTCTTCCTTCCATTAATCTATTACATCATTATTTCATTATTTCATCAAATCTTTGTGTTGTTATTATGAGTATGCGTAGCTAAATCTATTGTTCTAGGGTTAGAGTATTTCATGAAAGTTGATGTTTGAAGATTGATTTCCATTAATTGAATCCCATAACAGATTACTTATTCGTTCTTGATTTCACTTGTGTAATTGTCAGGGCCCGATTATTACGCATTATCTATAGTTTTTAGATTGAACTCGAAAGAGGGAATTTAATTACGTAATATGAAAGAATAGGACTAGTTTGTGAACCCGGGCATCGGGGAACCAATTTGTGAGTAGGATAGACATATACTTGCTCGCCTAGTTTAACTAATTACAGAATTCGTTAATGCGTGCACGTGATTCAACCCATAGACATATAGGGATTGGAGTAGCCTGCATAGATTGTGAAGAATCGAAAGGTTTTCACGGGTACATTTACTCTGTTAGTTAGTAACCCGGGATTTAAGGAGTAGAATCAATTGGAAAACTCAACTGGATTGTTCGTAACTCTGACCCTGGACCGTCCTCTTAATATTGTTAACAACCAAAGTATTGCACCATTGTTTGAATTCGTTTTTACACTCTTAATTACTGTTCTTTAGTTAATAAACTCATCACTATTGGAAAAGATCCGTGAATAGTTTATATAAATTGTTTGCTAGAATTCAGTCTGAATAGTCCTCGTGGGAACGATACTCGATTTATCACTTTATTACTTGTCGACCACGTATACTTGCGTGTGCGTTTGGGAGCAACAAGTTTTTAGCGCCGTTGCCAGGGACTAAATAATTGATTGATTTCTTTTTGAACAGTTTATTACTTTCTATTCAGGTTTAATTTTTGTTTTGAGTTTTGTGTTGTTTCAGGTATTAGGTCCTGCTTGATCTTTACCTACAGGAATGGCAGCAGAACAAACTTTAGCTGTGCGAGATGTTCCTCTCCCCAGCCTGGAGGGAGTAGCCTCGAGCATAGTTAAGCCTGAAATCACCGGGCACTTTGAGATTAAGTCCGTAATGATACAACTGTTACATGTGACTAGACAATTTGCTGGATTACTTAGCGAGGATCCACAACAACATATCCAGAATTTCTTGGAGATCAGTGATACTTACACACCGAAGGGAGTTCCTGTTGATTATGTTCGCTTGACGTTGTTCCCGTTTTCACTGATTGGGGCAGCAAGGAAGTGGTTAAAGGCTGAAAAGTCTGGGTCTATCACTACTTGGGAGGATTTGGCTAAGAAGTTCTTGGCTAAATTTTATCCATCTGCCAAGACAGCTCAGCTGAGGAGTGAAATTATGTCCTTCCGACAATTAGAATGAGAGTCTTTGTATTCAGCCTGGGAGCGATTCAAAGCTTTATTGCGAGATTGTCCACACCACAACCAATCCAATGAGGTTGTTGCACACACTTTTGTTGAGGGGTTGAACCAACACACTAAGATCGTGGTTGATGATGCTGCTGGAGGCCAAGTACTGGCCTTAAATTTTGATCAAATTTATGATTTGCTAGATAAGTTTTCGCAGAGCAATCCTGATTGGCAGGGAGATGGTAGAGCTATTACGCAGAAACCTGCAGGGGTACTTCAGTTAGATGCAGTTTCAGAGCTAAGGGCGAGGATGGATGCTATTTCCAATCAAATTAGCAAGTTAGCTCTACCAAAGGCTCAACAACCAGTGGCTCCAGTGCAACAACTCCAGAGCTTTTGTGAGGTTTGTGGTCAAGACCATGCTACATAGGTTTGCTCCTCTAATCCAGAGTCAGTTTATTACGTGGGTCAAAATCAGTTTGGTAATGGTTATTATCAAGGCAATACGAGAGCCCCGAATAATTACCACCCACTTCTAGCTCCACCACAGTAGGTTAGCTATTCAGTTGAAGAGATGTTAAAGCAGTTGATGGCGGGCCAGCAGAGAATGATAGCTGACACTGCAGCCCATGCAGTGGCCATACAAGATATTGCCAATGCTCAGAAGAACCTGGAGCACCAGTTGGGGCAGTTGGTGGGAGAAATAAGCACTGTTAAAAAAGAGCCTGAACAATGTCTTGCAGTGACTTTAATTGAAGGTGGAGAATTGATAGCCAAGTCCGAGGAGAGAGCTGAAATAGAAAAAGTTGAAAAAGTGGAGAAGGAAAGAAGAGAGAAAGGAGGCACCTCTGCCGCCTCCACCATTCCCACAGAGACTTATACCATCGAAGGATCTGGCCCAATATCAAAAATTTGTGAGTATGTTGAAAGAACTTCAAGTTAATATTCCTTTGACTAATGTGTTTGAATTGATGCCATCCTTTGTGAAGTTCTTAAAAGAGATTTTAGTCAAGAAGAAAAAGCCTAAAGAGACAGATACAATTGAGTTAGTTGAGGAGTGTAGCACAATCTTGAGCAAGCTACCTCCAAAACTTCAAGATCCTGGGAGGTTTACTATTCCTTGTACCATTGGAGGGCATGATATCACTGGTGCCTTGTGTGATTTGGGTGCGAGCATAAATCTCATGCCTTTGTCTGTTTGCAAAAGGTTAGGGCTAGGAGCAATCAAGCCCTCTTCAGTTACTCTTAAGATGGCGGATGGATCACTCACTCACCCTGATGGTAAGTTGGAGGATGTGTTGCTAAAAGTTGGTAAGTTTACATTCTCTGCTGATTTTGTAGTCCTAGGTTATGAAGAGGACCGAGAAGCTCCAATCATTTTTGGGAGACCATTCTTAGTCACCTCGAAGGCAATTATTGACATGGAGCTGGGTGAGATGACTGTTAGAGCGCATGGAGAAAAGGTTACTTTCAAGGTTCATAATGGGAAGGAGCACATAGCTAAAGTTGAAGAGTGCTCTATGATTGAATGTGTTAAACAAGAACATGGAAGTACACCACATGTGAAGTTGAAGAGGGATTCTCTCAAAAAAAGGAAGAAATCAAAGGTTCGGCGTAAGACGAGAAGACATAAATGCTGGAAGTGAGCTAAAAGTGTCGTCGTGCCACGACGTTAACTAAGGCACTTCTCGGGAGGTAACCCGAGTTTGTACTTGTATTATTTTATTTATAGTGTCACGTAGTTTTTGTTTTTCTTTGGATTGCAGGTTCATGTACTGTCGAGGCTAAGTGTGGGGTGTCCTCACCCTTGCCTAATATTGATGACCTGATGAGGGAAGTCTGAGTACCTCATAGGATATGGAAGCTTGGAGGATGCTAGCACCAAGGACTAGAATCTTCAGGGAAGTTTTCTTTACCTTGCACTTTCATATTTTTAGCGCCGAGGACAGTGCTTAGTTTAAGTGTGGAGTGGGGGAACTACCCTTTATCTATTTTTGAGGTTAGGGATGCATGTACCGTAGGATTTTCTTTTGTCACTTGACTTTGTTTTGATTTGTTTCTTGCTTTAAAAAAAAAAAAAAATTAGAAAACCAATGAAAAATCCCAAAAAGATTTTCCTTTTAGTTTTATTAGTGGTACATGTCATCCACCCCGTGGTTTTTCTTATGGCCTCGGTTCTTTTCCACGGGGAGACCTTTGAACCGGGTAGTTTTTATTTTTAGGATTAGGATAGTTAGTTGTAGATGACCCTAGACGAAGGGAATAGATAGAATGCTAGGTGCCTTTAATTTGTTTGATACCGGTGGACTTGAATTGATTGCATGTGCTATTTGTGGTGTCCTTGGGTTTTAATTGTGATGCATGCCTAGGAAAAAATGGAACGAACCCCTTGAGATGCTTGAGTCCACTTGCTTGACTTGATTGTGAACCGTTGTGCATTAGTGCTTAAATTTCCACAAATTGCATTCTAGATGCTTGGTTGAGAGTTGTTGGTGGAACCTTTTTGTGTGGACCATGTGTGATGTGTGTGTGAGGCATGTTCTTGTTCGCTCCATGTTGCATATTAATGTTTAGAACTTGCCCCGTGTGTATGCAAAGCGAAATCCTAGGTTTGCTCTAGTCGGGAAATGATACAAGGCCTTCTTTTGATTTGCCTACCCTTACATATATACCTTGGAAAAAAATTGTTGTGAGTTCTTTGACCCTTTTTGTTGGCACCCACACCCCGAGCCTATCCATTTGCTCTAAATTGACTCTTTTGGCCCTTTACTCCTTAAGCACTTTATTGATATTGTGTTGTTATGTTGGAGTTGTGGTTGGATTTTGGGAGGTTTTTCAGTGGAGCTAATGAAGGGGAATAATTGTTAAAATTGTGAAGTAGTGAAAAGCATTGGCAAGGTTGGAAGATAATGAAATAGAAAAAGAAAAAAATAGCAAAGTTGAAAAGAAAAAGAAAAAAATTGTGGAAAAAGAAATAAAAAGAGAAAAAAAATATCCATTCCTTGCTAGTTTGTGCTTAAAAAAAAAAATGCTACTTGTTGAGAAGGTGTGTGTGTGAAAGTTGTTGATTGGGTGGCTTTGATGAGATTTGTGCTTAATTAATTGTGATGTATTAAAGTGCTTAAGGAGGCAGTCACTATTACCCATATGTATCCTACCAGCCCCTTAGCCTACATTACAACCTTTTTAAAGTCCTAGTTAATCCCGATTGGAGTGAGCTTACATTAGTGGAGTCCTACACTACGGGCAAGCCTATGGTACATTGTGTGTGACATGTGAGCTTTTCATGAGAGTGAGTGAATTCGTTTGTTATTGTCCCCATTCTATTCTTGATATTCATGGTTGTGTGTGATACTTGGGGGACACTCTCTTGCTTCATTTTGGTGAGCGCACATGGTTTGCATGAGATAGGTGAAGTCGTGGCTTTTTGGTTGAGTAGATAGGTGCGATTTTGTGGGAGCATGGTTGCAACAAGTTGAGTTTGTGCATTTGAGCTATTTTGGGGTGGTTGTTCTCGTATTTTTTGGTTTTGGTAAATTGTTGGCATGTTGTGGATCCATAGTAGTCATGTGTGCATTGGTTCAATGGTCGGTATCAACCATAGTCATAGGCAGACCTGTTTTACCTAGGTTGGGAAGTGAGATGTGACTTGCTCGAGGGCGAGCAAGGATTCAAGTGTGGGGTGGTGATGTTTGGCATTTTATGCCCATATTTCCTTAATATTTCCTCACGTTTGAGCTTGTTATTCGCTCGTTTTATAGTTTATGAATGTGGTTTTACACTAATTTAATATCGTGCGTGTGTAGGTTGTTACGCAGTGCATTTGGAGCTTTTAGGAGCTTGATTGAGCAAGAATTGATTGGAAGTTGATTGAGGATTGCATTGAGCACACGAAGGCACGACACGAGCGAGCAAAGGAGCAAGAAAACACGAAAATTACACTGGCGCCACAGGTGGCGCGCCGAGCCAGGCAAAGCGCCCAGCCTGTGGCGCGATTTCTCACGTGGCGCGTGGCAAAAACGGGTTGATTTCGACGGGTTCTGCTTGTCCCAGCGCGTTACGAGGCGCGGGGCACCCGTTATAGCGCCCCTGGACGGATTTTTACTTCCTATTTCATCTAGGCTTGGGTCTAACTTATTACTAGGTGTTTGTAAACCCTATAAATACTCTTTTACTTAGTTTTTGAGAGGAGTTCAGACCTGGGAGCAAATTGGAGAGCTCATAACATAAAGAACAAGGGTTTTTCTTCCTTCCATTAATCTATTACATCATTATTTCATTATTTCATCAAATCTTTGTGTTGTTATTATGAGTATGCGTAGCTAAATCTATTGTTCTAGGGTTAGAGTATTTCATGAAAGTTGATGTTTGAAGATTGATTTCCATTAATTGAATCCCATAACAGATTACTTATTCGTTCTTGATTTCACTTGTGTAATTGTCAGGGCCCGATTATTACGCATTATCTATAGTTTTTAGATTGAACTCGAAAGAGGGAATTTAATTACGTAATATGAAAGAATAGGACTAGTTTGTGAACCCGGGCATCGGGGAACCAATTTGTGAGTAGGATAGACATATACTTGCTCGCCTAGTTTAACTAATTACAGAATTCGTTAATGCGTGCACGTGATTCAACCCATAGACATATAGGGATTGGAGTAGCCTGCATAGATTGTGGAGAATCCAAAGGTTTTCACAGGTACATTTACTCTGTTAGTTAGTAACCCGGGATTTAAGGAGTGGAATCAATTGGAAAACTCAACTGGATTGTTCGTAACTCTGACCCTGTACCGTCCTCTTAATATTGTTAACAACCAAAGTATTGCACCATTGTTTGAATTCGTTTTTACCCTCTTAATTACTGTTCTTTAGTTAATAAACTCATCACTATTGGAAAAGATCCCTGAATAGTTTATATAAATTGTTTGCTAGAATTCAGTCTAAATAGTCCTCGTGGGAACGATACTCGATTTATCACTTTATTACTTGTCGACCACGTATACTTGCGTGTGCGTTTGGGAGCAACAGTTATGATCAAGAAGATGGATTACATCAGTCGAGTCAGTTTCTATTTCTAGCTTAGAGATGTTTTTATCAATGGCTAGGGTAAGACCATGAAACAGTACTAGAAGCTCCACGTGCGTAGGGTTGAGCCCAGTGACTTTTTTGTGGAAGCTAACACCCAGTCACCTTTCCTATTACGAAAAACCCCACCCGTACTAGCCATAAAATTCTGAGATTTAAAGGCCCCATAAATGTTGAGCTTGATAACCTCGTGATTAGGGGGTGCCACACTACTTTGATGGATTTATTATGCATTAATCTTGGCTCTTTTGATGTAAGGAGTTTGTTTTCCATAATCTTATTGCTAACAGTGGCATGTAATAGACTTCTAGTCATATTATTAATATTATTAAAGTTACGATTTAACCAAAGGTTCCAAAGAGCAAAACCTAGGAATTCTAACCAATTGTAATGATTAGAGCTAGTACTATAAGAGGAGTCTTTAAGCACTTGTAACCAACTCTTAGGATCGTGAGTATTAAGATTAAAGGAACAACTTTGCCAAAAAACTTTAGCAATAGGGCAGTTAACAAAAATATGGAATAGAGATTCATCTTCATTTTTGCAAATTGCACAAGTAGGGTCAGTATTCATTCCAATTTTAGACAAATATAGTCGAGATGGAAGGTGATTATGTTGACAATGCCAAAGAAAATGCTTAATCTTATTAAGAGTATTCATTCTCCAAATCCAATCAAAGTCCTCCCCAGAAGGAGTGTTATCATCAAGTAATGGGTAAATCGACTTTAATGAAAATAAACCATTGCAAGTAGCTCTCCAAATAGGGTAATCTAATTCATTGCTTAAGGCCAGATGAGAATTAAAAAGCATTTTTTCAATACTATCGGGGAGATGGAAAGATAGCTTTGTCAAATCAAAATTATTATTTTAAGAATGTCAGCAACTCTAAGATTAGATTCATTCAAAGTGAGGGGGCCAGAGATGAGATTTCTAATAGGAGTCCTACTTGGAAGCCAGCTATGGTTCCAGAAGGAAGTAAAAGAGCCATTACCTATGATCCAATAAGAGTTCTCATGAAAAATTTTCCAACCCTTCATAATATTACCCCAAATAAAGGAGTTAGGTCTAGAAGTCATCTTATTCTTATACTTTCCACTGACAACCATGGACCAAAGAGAATTTGGGTGAGAAAGGAATATCCAGGTTAGTCCTGAGAGAATAGCTAGGTTCTTAGTTTTCACTTTGGTAATGACTAGGCCACCTAGATGCTTAGGGTTAGTAACCAACTCCCAAGAAAGCAAGTGGAGTTTCTTTTTGGTGTTGGTAGTACCCCACAAGAAATTCCTTTGAATTCTGTCAATAGTTTTATAGATTCTAGAGGAAAGAAAATGATATAACTTATTGTGATTTGGGAGAGTATTTAGAGTAGACTTGATAAGCATAGCCCTACCAGCAATGCTAAGGAAGTTAGTTTTCCAGTTTGAAAGTTTCGATTGGAAGTTATCTATTAAAAATTGATAATCATTAACTTTAGGTTTATGATTCAAAATAGGGAACCCTAGATACTTTTCAAAATTCTTACTAATTTTAATACCTAAGATAGAGCTAAGGTGTTCTGCAAGAGAAGAGTTTGT
This sequence comes from Petunia secreta, assembly GCA_029990175.1. Lineage (NCBI taxonomy): Eukaryota > Viridiplantae > Streptophyta > Magnoliopsida > Solanales > Solanaceae > Petunia > Petunia secreta. The sequence continues at coordinate 17,889,417 of JARKIP010000038.1, read as the reverse complement.
GTTTCTAGAGAAGATAACTCTAGATTTATTGGTGTTAATATTTTCTCCTGAAAATTCACAAAATAATTCTAAGGTTGACTTAATGTTAAGAGTAGATTTCTCATTTGCTCTAGCCATAAAAGTTAAGTCATCTGCAAAAAGAAGGTGTGAGAGAGCTGGACCCTTAGGGGATAATTTAATAGGGTTCCATAACTGATAATCTACTTTATGGTTAATAGATTGAAAGTAGTTCTAGACATAAAATGAAGATATAAGGAGACATAGGGTCCCCTTGCCTAATACCTCTAGTCGGGGGGTAAATAAGGGATTTTTAGAGCCATTAAATAAAATAGACATAGAGGATGAAGTAACACACGATAAAATTAAACGAGTAATATTAGGAGAAAACTTAAAAAAGTTTAACATAGTGCGAATAAAAGACCACTCAATTCTATCAAAGGCTTTCTCCAAATCGATTTTAACTAGCATTTCTCCTTTTACACCTTTCATTTGATAAAATTTATTCATGATCTCTTGAATAATGATAGCATTATCAGATGCACGTCTATTTTTTTAAAAACTAGCTTGACAAGGACTGATAAGGATGTCAAGAAAAGGTTCGATACGGTTTGCAATAATTTTCATAATAATTTTATAGATTGTATTATAAAGGCCTATAGGACGAAAATTTCTAAGATGGACAACATTTTTAAATTTGGGAATTAGGCAAAGGTAGTTAGTGTTAGAAAAAGCAGGAATATAGTCAGTGTCAAAAACATTATGACAAAAGTTTTTAACCGATTCTCCAATAATGTTCCAATAATTTTGGAAAAAGAAAGGGTGAAGGCCATCCGGACCAGGGGCCTTAAATGGCTTAAAAGAAAAGATAGCATTTGTGATTTCCTCATCTACCAAGGGTCTATCAAGGCTACTAAGATCAGTTCCATTATACCAACTAGTATTATGGCTAGTAGGGGAGAGGGCACTATGGACGTGGCTAGTGGAAAAAAGCTCCACAAAATAGTTTAAAACATGGTTTTCACTGCCTCCTGGTCCATAATTATAGAACCTTCATCATCTTGAAAGTGAGTAATTGAATTATGACGTCTTCTATTTAAGGTAGTGACATGAAAAAATTTAGTGTTGGCATCCCTATTATTTAACCAATTAATTCTAGACTTAAGACGCCAAAATTCCTCTTCATTTTTAAGTAAAGTGTTAAAATCAAGAAGTAATTTTTGTTCCAGATTTCGTAAGAAGGTACTAGTAGGGTAACGAATAGAAGATTGAATTCCATTTAGTCTAGCAAGTAATTTTTTTTTTGGTTTTGAAAATATTTCCAAAAACTGTTTATTCCACAAAGTAACATCATCTTCAAAAACATTAGTGGCTTCATGAAAATTTCTGTTGTCCCACGCATTCTTTATACTATCAGAAAATCCAGGGTGAGACATCCACATAGACTCTAACCTAAAAGATTTGTTAGGAGAGGACAAAAATTTTTTATTTAAATTAATTAAGATAGGATGGTGATCGGAATAGGTTTTAGAGAGATGAATAATGGAAGCCTCTTTGAATAATGTTACCCAGTCCTCATTTTCCAAGCATCTGTCTAGCCTTTCCCTAATCAAGCTACTACTACAGTTACTATGATTTGACCAAGTGTATCTTGGCCCCTTAAACCCTAAGTCTATAAGGTTGCAGTAGTTTAAACACTTTCTAAAACAGTTTTCATTTTTAAAATTCAAAGGTCGACCACCTGACTTATCTTTTTGGCTCAAGATTTGGTTAAAATCCCCACAAACCAACCAAGGGCCTTTATAAGAATCATATATCGATTCTAATGCTTTCCAAAGTAAGTGTCGATTAGAAGAAGATGTGCTAGCATAAATGGTAGAAAACAACCAAGGAAAGGAAAAAGGGACATGGTTTACCTTGAGTATTGCATGGACTTCATTACCATTTATGTGCACGTCAGAAACAGTGATGAAGTCATTTTTCCAAATGATCACTATACCTCCAGATCGACCCACGCTTGGAACGTCAGCATAATCAGTAAAATTAAAACGAGTCCTTAGTTCATGATGGTCCTCCATCTTAGTTTCAAGAAGAGCAACTAAAACTGGCCTGTAGACTTCTAACACAACATCAAAGTGTCTACGAAAATCCGGATTATTAGCACCTCTCACATTCCAAACTATTATATTTAGATGTCTATTCATATTAGGATTAGGGTTTTCATTAACAACTAAATTTAATTCAGGGTCATTCCTTAGTGTTGGATTCAACACAAAAACATATTTCCCCACAGTTTTGTTTGCAGGGACCCTCACATCTAGTGAACATTTGTAGAGTAAGTGATGGCTTGTAAAAATCACTTTCCTGTTCAGCCTTTCTCTAATGAGATGAATTGATATATCTTTTAGGCTTAGAAATTCCGTGTGACTCTCCCTCCCTCTTAGGACGACTTGATCTTGATCCACCATCATGTTTTCTTCTAGTACAGGTGGATTGGGATGGTGCTCCGGAGATGGTGGAGGAGCTGGTGGCTGTTGAGCATTTACTTGCATGGCAGGTGGAGGTTGAGGGATCAAATTTTGTTGGGCCATCATTTGTTGATTTACTACTAAGGGGGCTTGCATATTCTGATCCTGAGCTAGATCCCAAGGAGTGAAGATTGGGAGTTGAGGTGGTGCCACACGAGGAGGAAAGAAAGGAAGATCGATTAGTAGGAATTCCTGTTGGTTCACATGCATTAGTTGAGGCCACATACTGTTCATGTAGTTTTACATGGCCATATGCATCCCCTCGCTTACAATCAGAGCTAGGTAAGATGGATCTTGTATTGTCACATAAGCTTGTTGGCCAAATATTGTTATTGGCACTGTGATTGCAAATCCCCAAAGGGTGGATTCTATCTAAGATTGTGGAATCTGATTTTGAAGTGGAGGAATTGTAAATATTAGGGGTGGATTCATGGGAATTGGAGGTGGAATAGGTGGAGCATTGTTGTTGTTGTTCATTTTGTGAAGTTGTAATCGATGAGATTTCAAGAGCTCTTTGACTATTTTTCGTGCTTTTCTCTTGGAGCTTGGAAGTCTCATTGCTTGTTTGAGTATCTATAGTGTCTGAGTTAAGAGGAGTTATAGACGAGGGAGTAGGAGTTTGCATGCACGATGGCGTGTTAGGGTGAACAAAATTTTTCAAGGATTGAGGAGGATGGATATTCAAATTGTCAGCCATATCAAGTAGTTGAATGTCATTGGCCACGTTGGGCAGTATGAATTTAGGTAAATCATCAGAGATTTGTAGAGTTTGTTTATGGAAAGGGGTGTCATCAGGGGGTTTAGATAGTGTAGTAGTGTTTATAGGCATTTGGCTAGTTGACGTGGAAGGAGTAGTAGTGGAACGCTTCGCCAAGTCATTGTTGTCGTGGCAGGAATTTTTATGATTATTATTTTGACCATGCATTGTTTTTTCACCTTTTGCATGGCATTGACTAGTGGGCCGGCGTTATATCCAAATTAGTGCTAGGTGGATTTTCTGAGCCTAGATTTAGGATATTAAACTTATTAATAGTGTTATTAACTCGATATACTTGATTTTGCGGATACTTAGAGTTAATGGGGGAAAGAGGGGGTGTAGTAGACTTACCTGGCGGAGCAGCATTGAATTGCATTATCTTAGCTGAGGAAAGTTTTGGCTTTTCCAGGGAATTAAACTCATAAACAACCTTAGAAGCTAGGATTTTCTTCTTTTTTTTGGGAAAGGACTCTCTAATTCTCCCTCCTTTGTTTTGAGTTTTTGTGGAGTTGAAGAAGAAGGATTTGGAGAGGTTGTAGGTTCAATGGAGGATATTTGGGTGGCATATGGACAGTTTGATTGGAGGTGACTTAATCGACCACAAACCTTACACAATGTATTTTCTTCTTCGTAAATCACTTTTTGTTTGTGATTTTCTATATAAACGTAATTTTTAACTGGGACATCAACTTGCACTTCGATACATAATCTAGCATATCGAGCCCTTAAGGTAGCAAAAGTTTTGAAGTCTATTTTGAGTAGCTTACCAATATTGCTACCAATTTTCTTTAATACTCCTTCATCAAAGAACTCAGTCGGGAGATTTGAGAGACGAACCCAAATGGCTGTGCTTAGTAACTTAATTTCAGTAGCTACAAAGTTTGGCTCCCAACATCTAATGGATAAAAAGAAACCATTGACAAACCATGGTCCATCCGTTAAAACTTTGTGTAGGCTCTCATGTTTGTTGAATTTTGCAACATAAAAATCTTCCCCAAGATCAATTAGAGGAAAATCTTCCAATAATTTTCATTGTGTTTTTAGCTTCTCATAAAGGTATTGATGATGTAGTCTTTTGCCTAGTAGCTTAATAATAACCGAATTTACCCAAGGTTAGTAAATCCTTTGCTTCTCCTCATGTGTGAAGGATATATGGTCAACCAAGTCATCTACAGTCATTGGATAATTTTTCATGTTGGTAGTAGTGAGAGGATCATGTAGTATAGGTGAAGTAATGGAAGTAGGTGTATTGGTTTGAGATAAAAGTTTTTCATAGTAGGATGGTTTATTAGCCTGGTGAGAGGTGATATCATTTTGTAAGCTATCTGGGGGCTTTGGGGGAATTGATCGAAGGTTAGTAGGTTGAGAATTAATGGGGTCAATATCCATTAAAGAGAAGGAAGTAGGCTTTGAAAGGAAAAGGGATAGAGAGAGGAGGGAGAATCAAAGCCGAAATAGAAGTCTTGTGACACTCATATCAATTAGAGGGTTGTAATTCCATTTATTGGATGTTAGCTGATATGATGGGAAAGAAAAGAGAATAAAACAAATAGAAAAAAGTATTCCCTTATTTTACAAAGGAGTTTAAGAAAAATATCAATATAATTTTTAAATTTGTGGTGTAAAATAAGGTAAAGATATTTATGTAGCTAGAAATTATTTCACTAATAATAAAGTGGTAAGTATAAAGTTAAATTATTTTAAATTTCAAAATTATAATTTTTCTTTTTTGGAATAAGAAAATCATGTCATCCTTTTTGAAACAAATAGAATAGTAGGTAGATTTAGACTCAATATATAAATTAATCGTTTGGTTGGGAAATGAGTTTGTCGCTCCAAACGCACACGCAAATATACGCGGTCGATCAAGTAATAAAGTGATAAGAAAAGTATCGTTCCCACGAGGACTATTGATTAACTACTAACTAAATCAGACAATTTCTAATTATCTAAGCAAGAAGGTTTCAAGAATTGAGAATTTACCTAACTAAAATTAACTAATTAAACCAAGAAAATAATAACAAGTAAAATACGATTTTGGATTCAAGAAGGGATAATAGCCTAGGTTCATGGGATATCTGCCAATCCTGTTGAATTCTTCAGTTAATCTGACTAAATCAATTTATCTGGGTTACTAATCACATGGTTAATATTACTCACAGGACTCTTTCGATACTCTGCTCGTCTATTCAAGCCAACCTAACGCTTATATGTCTATGAAATTATAGTTAACAAGAATGCATGTGCTTCTCCTGTATATGACTAAGCATGACTATTAGGTATATTTCTATCCTACCGCGAAACCATTCCCCGATGCCAGGTTCAGGAACACACTCTATTCAATCCTATTGCAACCTACGGTTCCTACTTTCGAGCTCAACCCTAGGTTCATAAATAGTATTCAATTGGTGATCAAGCAATCAAATAATTAGGCTGAGGATATGAATAAATAACCCAATAATATAAATCAATAAAATCAAAGTAACTTATGAATATCAACAATCATGGAGAATCCCACAACTTTAGACTAACAAACTAAATTAAAGAAAAGAGAAGAAAAGTCAATGTAGATGTTGAGCTCCAACCCATCTCTACTGTTTCTATGTCTCCCAAAGGTTCTTGCCTCCAAAAGTACGTAATAATCTCTAAAAATATGCTTACAAGGGTTTAATACAGAATATTCTAAGTGGCCCACGCTATTAGCCTTTCCAAGCTGCTCTGGGACTGTTTTTCGGCGCATACACCGGAGCATGCCAAGCATCCGTGGCTGTATGCGCTACTTCTCTCAATTTCTTCAATATTTGCGCTCTTCCCAGACCATACAGCCTAGCATGCCAAGCATCTGTGGCTGTACCCGCTGCTTCTTCCTTGTTCTTGTACAAATCAAGCTCCATGTCCTTCATTTCGCTCCTAAAACATTCAACACCTCAAGTTAGCATTTTACTTTAAATCAAGCATTGTTGGACACATAATACCATGAAAACAAAACAAAATCCATAAGAAATCGACGACAAAACATAAGATTTATACCCAACATCAGAGTTATACATGGATTAACAATACAGGGATTAGTAATGTAGGGATTAGTAATGTAGGGATTAGTAATGCAGGGATTAATAATGCAGGGATTGTTTTTAGTCACATGTTTGGTTCATTGTATTAAAACTTGGATAAATATTGTATAACTTAAACTTGTACTTGGTATAAAACTATATAAAATATTGTTTCCAATTAATACCCTTGATTTTTTTTATCCAAGTATTAAAAACAAGTGTTTGAGAGTGGGTATTTTTATCATTTCATTATTTATACATGTATAAGTAAACATGATATTACTAATACCATATTGACCTTGGTATTAAGTTATACCATAATTGAGATACTAAATAATACATGCATTAAGGAGACGTTTGGTTGACTGCATTGGGTAACTAATCCCGGTATAAAGATGTGGATTGTGTTAATCCCTTGTTTGGTTAAAAAAAACAAGTCAAGTATAACTAATACATGGATAATTTTATCCTCCCTTTTCGGTACTAATTAATTTTAAGGACCCCATGGTATTATAATACAGGGTTTCACAATACATGAATTAAAAATCCGTAATGACGAAATTACCCTTACCTATACTATCCCTTTTATGCGTAAATCATGCCCTAATTTTCAAAAAGAAGGAAAATAAATAGTGTCACCTCTATGGCGATTAACAACTCCAGCACTTTGAAGCATCTTATTCAACTCTTTAGCGTTCAACTATTTGATTTTGTCAACAAGGTTAGTGCTTTGATTAAAACCCTAGTACCTCTCTTCATTTTCCATTTTTTAGTCAAATTGTATTGGTCGAAAATCGAACGCATGCTCATTACACGTCATCGATGACGTGGAAAACACAACGTAAATGTCGAGTAAAGTCAATCATGGTTGTAGTACGGAGAGTTGAAAAGCAGTTGAGGTGGAAAGAGTTAATCGGTTGCATGATCGGTCGCACAGCTAGAGTTCTTGAATTCAGGCCAAGAAAATAAAGTCGAACTTGATATGGAGCATTCCCCAAAGTAATACTTCCCTGATTAGTCGGACCAATAACGGATATCGGACAGTGGGTGAGAAAAGCATTATGAACATCCATTTGTTGTAATTCCTAATTTTTAGCAGCAGCTACCGCCAAGAAGACACGGACAGTCACCATCTTAGCTACCGATGCAAAAGTCTCATTGTAGTCAATTCCTTCAACTTGGTGATTATGAAAGATCACTACCCTGGAATTGTACCGCTCAATGGTGCCATCAAAGTTGTACTTAATCTTATACATCCGAGGGCCTGCTTTTCCAGAGGCAAGCGCTCGATTTTCGATGTCTTGTTTGCTTCTAAATCTTGCAACTCTTATTGTAACTGTCTGCCACTTTTCATCTTTCACAGCTTCCGAAAAGACACTGGTTCATGTCCCTATGTGATGCAGCCCGAACATGTGCTGATCAAGTGTTCAACACACCGAGGCCGATGACACGAAGCCAAGCCAAGCTGTTGCACGACGTTCACATTCACTTGGCTTGGTCGGGAGAAAGCAACAATTCCGAATCTGATTGGACGAGTTCAAGAATCGAAGGCTTCATCTATAAGCTTGAGCTCGAAGAAGGGAGTGACCGAACCCCAACCGAACACTCAACATCGACGCCGAAGTAAAGCAAACAATCAATTGAAGGAAGAGCGTCTGATACCAAAATGAGCCAAGTTAAGCAACTGAAATCCAAAGTCAAGAGCTCGAGCTCAACTGTTCAAAACTCAAGTATTCGGTTGAAGGAGTGACCGAACAGTCATTTTATTAAACCCTGCATGGCTTACTCCTATTGGTCGCCTGTGACCATTTACTATTTTGTCCTTAAAATAGTGTATATAAACCTCATTTCATTTCATTGTAAGTAACTAGGTTTTGATGAATGATTGAATATAGCAGTTGCTATTGAGTGTCGCCGATGGAGTCTAACCCCGATGTGGGATTTTAAAGAACTTGTGTCATTCGGTGAGAATCATTTGAACAATCTTCTTCTTTGGTCATTCAGTTTGCAAGAAGCATATGACTTCTTGAGGATTGTTGCTTAGCATTAGGTGGCGTCTTTGTTTTTCTGATTGTTTGGGACTGAAACCACTTCTTCGGTATCATTCAATCGAAGCTAAGACTTATCTTGCTTCTATCTTTACTTCATTGTGGTTATTTTCCGTGTTTCTCTGGATGTTGGCTTTACCTCCGGTTTAGCTTGTGCCATCTTGGTATTAGAGCACGGTTTGGGCTTGTTCTTACAACCCCAATCCTGTTCGTTTATTTCATGCCTTTGTATCTTTCAGTTTCAGCTTCAATCTCTGTTGTTGATTGTTGTTACTGTTATGTATTACCAAACAAAAAAAAAAAAAAAATAGAAAAGAAAAATTCAAAAATTCAAAAATTTGTGCAAGGGGTGACCGAAGTCCAAATTTTGTAGAAAATTCTTTGACTTCCCGAGCCATTTAAATAGCGTCCGTTCCATCGAGTCAACATCAATTCACTCTTCCCGAAGGAGACAGTGTAACTTGCCAAATTCGAAGGAACTAAGAGAAGTTGATCAATCGAGGAAGCCATTGGCTACAAGTTCTTGAGTAATCAAAAATCGAACCTATAAATTGAGAAGACCCGAGTGCCACCCAATAAAGGTGAGGGAGTGTGTGAGGTGATTTCTAACCTTAACATTTTCTTGGTCTTTGATTTGTGCAGGTACCATGGCTGGAAATGGAGGCGAAGGAAATAGCATTGAGGCGCCCGAGGTGTCTTTAGCCGATCTCATGGCTGCAATACAAGGCATCAGTGCCGAGGTAAGAGGAGTGAGTACTCGAGCAGCTAACCTCGAGCAAGGGAGTGTGTCTGTGGCCCTACTTGGGTCCGGCGCTGGAACTAGCAACTCCACTCCGATGAAACCTGAGCAATTTGCTGAGCACGTTCGACAACAACGGTTGAAGAATGAGTCTGTTCAAAATGAAGCAATGGGCAATCCTCAAGCGGAACAACAAAACTTGGGCAATCCCCAAGCTGGTCATCTGAACTTGGGCATTCCCCGAGGTGAAAGAATACTATTTCCAAGGGCCCGAAGACAAGTCGTGGTCGTTGATAAAGGGGTCGATGATGGAGAATTTCCCGAGGTCGAAGCTGAGTATAAGCCACCATTCGTTCAGCGAAGACAGGTTCAACGAAGTCGTGGAAATTTCTGAGGTCGAGGCCAAGGCACAAATGTTGATCGATATTTTGAGCGTGAGGCTAATTATTACTATGATGAGTATCTAGAGCCGATCCGAGGTGCTCGAGATTCAAATTTGAATAGTGTCAAGATCACTATTCCACCTTTCAGAGGAACTAGTGACCCGACCAATATTTTGATTGGAAGATTCGATTGAAACGAATCTTCGAAACAAATGAGATGACCGAAGAGAGAAAGGTTGCACATGCTATTGCTTCATTCGAGGAATATGTATCGATATGGTTGGAGGCTGAGAAAAGGTTGAGACGAAAGAATTCTTATCCCGAGGTCACCAAATGGATGCAGTTGAAAAGAGCAATGGATGCTAAGTATGTGAATGCCAAGTATCGGCAAGAACAACTTCGAAAGCTCTTCAAGTTGAAACAAGGGTCAAAATCGGTTTAAGGGTATCATGATGAGTTCGAAAGATTTCGATTGGCTCTTGATATGGAAGAAGATGACGAGCAAGCCATCATTCGTTTCAAAAATGGCTTGGCTCTAGATGTGTCATCTCAATTAAGGCTGAATGTGTATCAAACTTTAGAAGATATGTTTCATGCTGCCATCGAAGCTGAGAAATGGGTGAAGGACGACAAAGAAAACCGGTATAGAGGGGTCACTACTTCAACTTCTTTGAAACGAGGTAAAGAATAGAAGAGTCCGAATCCAGCAAGTGCTAACACTGTTCGAGATCCAAAGAAACCCTTCGAGAGGAGAGTGACTAATAACCAACCAAGAGAAGTGGGAGGTAAAGTTCAACTCAAAACTTCTAGTGCTTCAAGCATTCAGTGTCATAAATGCAAAGATTATGGTCACATGGCAAAAGAGTGTCCAACTCGCAAAGTTATGCTTTTGCTCGAAGATGGGACCGTCCATGAGCAAGCGAGTGACAGCGAGGAAGAAAATTTTGAGGAGATTGACCGAGCTGAAGATAATGGTCGTTAAGCTGCCGAAGCTGATCATCCGGAAATGTTTCTTGTGGTTCGAAGAAATTTGAGCTGCATGACTCTCGAAGAAGAGGGCAACCAAAGAGAGAATGTTTTCCATGCATGATGTAGAATAAAGGGGAAAGTTTGTTCGATGATTATCGATTCGGTAGTGGTGCAAATGTAGTGAGCCAAACCTTGGTCTCACAATGAGGATTACCTACCTCAAAGCATCCACATCCCTACAGATTGCAATGGTTAAATGAATATGGAGAACTGAAGGTTGTCAGCCAAGTGTGGGTCAAGTTCAAAATTGGAGAATATCAAGATGAGATGATGTTCGATGTGATACCGATGCAAGCTTATCATTTGCTACTGGGTCGACCATGGCAGTATGATCGGTCGATTGTTCATAACGAACGATCCAACACTTACACTGCTAAGCTCGAAGAGAAGAGTTTCATACTCAAACCCTTGTCTCCGAAACAAGTCAGCGAGGACTATAAAAGAATGAAGGAATTGAAAGAAGCAGTCAAAGCTAAGTTTCCGATAGGAACACAAATTGTGGCTGAAGATAAAAACTCACCGCCCAAGGTAAGAAATATTTGTGCAATCATGCAACCGGGTGAGTATCTACGAGGAAACGACAACGGTCAACTGATGATTTGCCTCGTGCACAAGGGTATCTTTCTTAACTCTAATGATAATTTTCCTAATTATAACCCTTATCCTAGTGCTGTACAAAGTATTTTACAGGACTTCGGAGACATGTTTCCCGAAGAAATGCCAAGTGGATTGCCTCCGTTGAGAGGAATCGAGCACCAAATTGACTTCGTACTGGGGTCTCAAATCTCCAACAAGCTTGCATATCGGTGTAATCCCGAAGACACCAAAGAGCTCCAAAGGCAGGTGGATGAATTGCTGAATAAGGGCCTTGTTCGAGAGAGCATGAGTCCTTGCGCCGCTCATGTTATCCTTGTCACGAAGAAAGATGGAACATGGCGAATGTGTGTTGATTGCCGAGCAGTCAACAAAAATACGGTAAAGTATCATCATCCCATCCCCTCGATTAGATGACATGTTCGATGAGTTAAGTGGTTCTTCATGCTTTTCGAAGATAGACCTCAGGTCCGGTTACCACCAAATCCGAATGAAACCCGGAGACGAGTGGAAAACCGCATTCAAGACCAAATTCGGTCTCTATGAATGGTTAGTGATGCCTTTTGGCCTCTCTAACGCGCCGAGCACATTCATGTGACTGATGAACCATGTGCTCAAGCCGTTCATAAAAAAGTTTGTTGTCGTTTACTTTGATAACATACTTGTTTATAGTAAATCTGTGGATGAACATGTCGAACACTTAAGGCTAGTGCTTGAAACTCTACGAGAGGAGAAGTTATATGCTAACATCAAGAAATGTGCCTTTTGTGTCGAGCGTGTAGTCTTTCTAGGATTTGTTGTGAATACTAATGGTGTTGAAGTAGATGAGTCAAAAGTCGAGGCTATAAAAGATTGGTCGACTCCAACCTCAGTTTCTCAAGTTCATAGCTTCCATGGCTTAGCTAGCTTTTACTGAAGGTTTTTTCATGACTTTAGCACCGTGGCAGCTCCTTTAAGCGAGCTGGTAAAGAAAGACCATCCATTTGTGTAGAGAGAGTCCCAACAGAGGGCTTTCCAAGAGTTGAAATGGAGACTTTGCTTTGCCCCGTTGTTGCAACTCCCTGACTTCGGCAAAGCATTTGAGGTCAAGTGTGATGCGTCCGGAGTTGGGATCGGAGGAGTGGTTGTGCAAGAATCGAAGTTGATCGCTTACTTCAGCGAAAATCTTAAGGGTGCAACCTTGAACTACTCTACGTATGATAAAAATTTGTATGCCCTCATTCGAGCACTCGCCCATTGGCAGCATTATTTGTGGCCGAGAGAGTTTGTAATTAAAAGTAATCATGAGTCTTTGAAATATCTCTGAGGCCAGGAGAAGTTAAATCGAAGACATGCCAAGTGGGTGGAATTTATTGAGAGCTTTCCCTATGTAATTCATTACAAAAAGGGAAAAGACAATGTTGTGGCCGATGCGCTATCAAGGAAATTTTCCTTAGCGACCACTCTCACCTCGAGGCTCATGGGATTCGAAAGCATTAAGTCGATGTACGAAGATGATCCCAAGCTGAAAAGCATTCGTGACGAGATCTTGAATGGCCGAAGGGTTGAGAAATATGAGTGGCACGATGGCTACCTCTTCAAGAATGGGAGGCTTTGTGTGCCTGTTTCATCGTGGAGAGAGCTTTTGGTTCGAGAAGTTTTCTCTGGAGGCTTGATGGGACACTTCGGTGTCAACAAAACTCTTGGTATCTTGACCAAGCAGTTCCATTGGCAAAAAATGCGAAGAGATGTGGAAAAGCTTTGCAATGCTTGTATAGATTGCAAGAAAGCTAAATCGAGGTCCAACCCTCATGGTTTGTATACTCCGTTACCTGTTCCTAATCGACCGTGGGTTGATATATCCATGGATTTTGTTATGGGGTTACCAAGGTCAGGGGGTGAACATGTGCATCTTTGTCGTAGTCGTCCGTTTTTCCAAAATGGCTCACTTTATTCCTTGCATGAAGTGTGATGATGCACAGCATGTAGCTACTTTGTTCATTTCTAATGTATTGAAATTGCATGGTGTGCCTCGTACTATTGTGAGTGATCGAGACTCCAAATTCTTGAGTCATTTTTGGAAATACTTGTGGAGTGCCCAAGGCACCAAATTACTATTCTCGACGTCCCACTATCCTCAGAATGATGGACAGACCGAGGTAGTTAACCAAACCTTGTGAGCTCTGCTTCGAGCTATGACCAAAGATAAGGTCGGAAACTAGGCTGATCATTTACCCGTGATGGAATTTGCATATAATCAAACTGTGCATCAAATGATTGGAATGACTCTATTCGAATGTGTGTATGGTTTTAACCCTTTAATTCCACTTGATTTAACCCTATTGCCTCGAGATTCTATTATTGATTTTGAAGGTACTTGACGAGCCACTACCTTGATCGAGTTGCATGCAAAGGTGAAGAAGAACCTCGAGGAAGCTTATGCCAAAGTTGCATCAAAGAAAAATAAGGGGCGCAAGAAGTTGGAATTAAAGAAGGGAGATTGGGTGTGGGTTCACTTCCAAAAGGAACGATTTCCAAACCAAAGGAAATGAAAGTTGGCTCCTCGAGAAGGTGGTCCATTTCAAGTGCTAAGCAAGATCAACAACAATGCATATGCGATCGACCTCCCTGGTGAGTATAACGTGTCCAACACTTGTAATGTTGCTGACTTAACTCTTTGTGTTGTAGGCCAAGCATCGGAGGCTGAAGAGGGCTCGATTTCAAGGACAAAATCTTCTCAAGAAGGGGAGGATGATGCAGCCCGAACACGTGTTGATCAAGTGTTCAACCCATCGAGGCCGATGACACGAAGCCAAGCCTAGCTGTTGCACGACGTTCACATTCACTTGGCTTGGTCGGGAGAAAGCAACCATTCCGAAGCTGATTGGCCGAGTTCAAGAATCGAAGCTTCATCTATAAGCTTGAGCTAGAAGAAGGAAGTGACCGAACCCCAAACCGAACATTCAATATCGACGCCGAAGTAAAGCAAACAAACAATCGAAGGAAGAGCGTCCGATGTCAAAATGAGCCGAGTTGAGCAACTGAAATCCGAAGTCAAGAGCTTGAGCTCAAGTAATTCGAAACTCAACTATTCGGTTGAAGGAGTGACCGGACACTCAGTTTATTCAGCCCTGCATGGCTTACTCCTATTGGTCGCCTTTGATCATTTACTATTTTGTCCTTAGAATAGTCCATATAAACCTCATTTCATTTCATCGTAAGTAACTAGTTTTTGATTAATGATTGAATATAGCAGTTGCTATTGAGTGTCGCCGATGGAGCCTAACCCCGATGTGAGATTTTAAAGAACTTGTGTCATTCGGTGAGAATCGTTTGAAGAATCTTCTTCTTTGGTCACTCAGTTTGCAAGAAGCATATGACTTCTTGAGGATTGTTTCTTAGCATTAGGTGCGTCTTTTTTTTTCTTATTGTTTGAGACCGAAACCAGTTCTTCGGTATCATTCAATCGAAGCTATGACTTGTCTTGTTTCAATCTTTACTTCATTGTTGTTATTTTCCGCGTTTCTCTGGATGTTGGCTTTACCTCCGGTTTAGCTTGCACCATTATATTAATTCTGCAAAGAAGCACACATGCTTTGAAGAGAAATTATCATAGTTAATATAGTGTACCAAAGGATAAGGCGCACCTAAGACTTGTTGATGCTCGGGTGAACAATCAGTCTTCTGGACACAAGTCGATACACTGTGACATTATTTCCAGGCAGTATTGGTTACATAGTTTCGCAAACAAACACTCTCCGTCTTTGTTCGCTTCCCTCGGCCTAATCTTCCTCTATCACTTACACCTCCAAGTGTTCGAGAATGACATCTTGGTTTATTCATCGTGATCTCGCCCCTCATTGTCCGGATTTATTTTTTCTTTCACTTGAGCTTCATCCATACCATACATTGGGGGAATCTCAATACCCCCTCACTCTGAAATTGTTCTCTTCTTCAACAACTTCATCCATTCGGACAGTTTCAAGACTCGGACTCTCTTTCAGACCATCCTTTAGTGCATACGGAAACTTGTTCTCGTAGAACGTAACATCCTGAGACATAAAATACTTTTTGATATCCAAATCATACAACTTCAATGGTTTTTTTCATTCGGATATCCCAGTAATATGTATCGAGGCCTTCTAAGTTCAAACTTATCATTCATTCATTCGTGATTGTGCACATAATATAAGCATCTGAATACTCTCAAGTGAATATAATTTAGTGTCACATGCATCAGGAAATCATACGCTGTCTTTCCATTCTGCACTAGAGAAAGAGTTCGATTGATCAAATAAACAACTGTCATTATACACTCTCCCCAAAATTTAATGGGGCTTATATACAAGTATAATAACCTAGCTAAATGGGCTTGACCCAATAATATAACTCTAGCTAACTATTTATAATTTTATCCGTAAAAATTTCGTGCAGGGGCCTGTTTGGCGCGCGTTAATTGATTTGTAGCCGTCAGAAATAAATTCACTGAGAAATAGCCACCTCCGGATAAATCTCAGTATAAATACTGGGAAGTTTCAGTAAACTAACCCAGTATAAAATACTGGGGCTTTGAACAAATTTTGTTCAAGGCCCCAGCATTTTGTTATGGAACTTTGTATAAAGATTCAGTCTCATAACAAAATGTTGGGGCTGTGAACAAAACTTGTTCAAAGCCCCAGAATTTTGTTATGGAACTGAAGCTTTATATATAAAGTCCCATAACCCATAACAAAATGTTGGGGATGGGAACAAAACTTTTTCAAAGCCCCAGCATTTTGTTATGGACTGAATCTTTATATATAGAGTCCCATAACAAAATACTGGGGCTTTGAACAAAGCCCAAGTATTTTGTTATGAGACTAGTCTGGGGCGTTTTTCCAACGCTAATGGAGTTTAAGTGTGCGCGCGAATTTTTGCCTATTCTTCAATGAATTTTGAAACGGTGGATATTCCCCAATAAATGCGTCCAAAAATGGCTAGTGATCAAAATTTCCCATTTTATCCCTAATACCTACACTATTTACATATACATCATTTTAAAATCATGTACTCTGTAAGACATATTAGATAAACGTGGTCTTTCCATACTCCCCAAGTCTCTCTCTATATTACCTCTTCCATTTCTCACTCTTCTTTTTTACTATTTTTCATTTTTCTTATTGAATGTTCTCGAAATGAATTATATTCCTTGCTTTTCTACATACTGTATAACAATTCAATTTCACATATATATATATTTTTTTTCATCTTATTAAAACGAAAAGCCATGACAGGGCTAAAATTAAATTCAATTCATTTTACACATAAATGATGATCTTCTCTCTTAGAAGCACCCAACATACAAGATGTCATAGGGGAGATTTTCTATCCTTAATACAACCAAGGTTTGCTCAGTGCGGTAGCCAAGTCCCACTTGATACAATCATTTATATCACTTAGTCAAATTTCGAGTCTTTGGCAAGAAAAAATTCAGGCACCGAAAATAAAAGAACCACAAACTTATACAGGAAAAATGCTAAAACCCTTGTATTATTATTCAAAATTACAAAGAAAACGTCTTGCTCATGACCACAAGTCATTCACTGCCTTGCCACCAGGGGCGGATGTACATAGAGGGTTGCGGGTGCCACGGCACCCGCTACCCTCGGTCGGGCCAGTATATGTATACGCATATATATCGAACAAAATTATAAAGAATATAAAGTGACACCCACTATAACTTAATGCCTCATGGTGCCACTTGTCATGGGTTAAAAATTTTGATGCTAGTGTTTTAGGTTCGAATCTTTCCAAGAACACAAGTTTATATTTTATTATTTTGCTGAAACAACAATTCCGATGTTCAGGAAATGAAGGTATCCTTCTTTACTTTTTAAATTAGTTGCCTTGCTATACTTTTTTTTATAGTTTTTTTCCTTTGTAATTAGTAAAATGTAAAGACATATAGTTTGTTCATAGATATTATTTTAAATATTCAAAATTTTTCATAACCACAATTTTAAATTTCAACTGTCCTATTTAATTTTGAATTCAATATTTTCAAATTTCAATTGTCTTAAAATGGTTCTAAAATATATTTTTTTCAAAAAAAAAAAAAAAAAAAAAAAAAAAAAAAAAAAAAACTCTCATGCTTCTGACCACCTCTCTGCCTTGTAATCTGCCAAGACTTAGCAGGTTGAAAAATTAGACTGTGTAAATAGAGTAGCAAAGTAAATATTTATGGTATAATTCTAATTTTTAACCCCTAGACTTAAGGCAAAATTCAATTAATGTGATAAAGATATTTCAAGAATTGCTTTAAGGTATTAGTTTAAATCCTATATATATATGACATTCTTAGTACGTCTTTGAGTCGGGGAAAGTGCACGAAAGGCCACTTTTGCCACTAGTCTTTGGGCACAGGCCACTAATACCAAAATATTTAGTTTGTAGCCACTTTTGCTTAAAAGATAGAACTTCAGTCCAGAGGCCGGATTGAAGAGACTGCAAGGCAACTCTATTTTTTCTAGCCTGTCATGAAGAAGGATGTGCAGGAGTTAGTTTCAGCTTGTGATATATGCCAAAGGTGTAAGAATGAAACTGTTGTCTCCCCAGGTCTATTACAACCTCTGAGTATCCCTACCAGGGCCTGGGATGATATCAGTCTAGACTTCATAGAAGGGTTGCCAAAATCACAGGGCAAGGATGTCATCTTTGTTGTGGTTAACAGGTTCACTAAGTATGCACATTTCCTGACTCTGCAACATCCCTTCACAGCCACACAGGTAGCTGACTTGTTCCTCAAGGAGATATATAGGCTACATGGGTTCCCCAGTACCATGGTATATGATAGGGACAAGATCTTTACAAGTCTTTTCTGGCAACACTTGTTCAAGGCTGCTGGCACCACCCTGTGCATGAGCACAGCTTACCACCCTGAATCAGATGGGCAAACTGAAAGGTTGAACAGGTGTTTGGAAGGGTACCTAAGGGCTATGACTATGAGCAAGCCTAAGCAATGGGCCCAGTGGTTGCATCTGGCTGAATGGTGGTATAATACTAACTATCACACGGCAGTCCAGAGCACCCCTTTCTATGCCTTGTATGGCTATGACCCCCCTCAGCTACCTTTGGGACCTATATTCCATACTCCAGTGCAGTCTGTGCAGGAACTTATACAGCAGAGAATTCAGTTTCAACAAGTACTCAGGGATCACTTAACCCAAGCACAAGCCAGAATGAAATGGTATGCAGATAAGCATAGGACTGAGAGACAATTGGCCAAAGGGGATTGGGTGTATCTGAAGCTCCAACCCTATAGGCAGACATCCCTGGCACTTAGAAAACAGCTCAAGCTTAGTCCTAAATATTATGGACCTTATCAAGTTGAGAAGAAAATTGGCACAGTAGCTTATAAGCTGAAGTTGCCCCTGACAGCTCTGATCCACCCAGTGTTTCATGTATCATTGCTCAAGAAGAGGATTGGCCCTGACATTGTGCCACAGCAGAGGCTGCCAGTGATAGGTAGTGATGGGAAAATGTTGGTTAAGCTAATAGCTATCCTGCAAAGGCAAGTGGTGAAGGAAAACAATGTTGTAGCTGTTAAGGTATTGATACAATAGGAGAACCTTGCCCTGGAGGAAGCGACATGGGAAGATTGGTCCTTCATTAAGGGACAGTTTCCTGACTTTGTGCAAAGGATCCGAGATTCATCGCAGCATTCTTGAGGGACAAGAATGAACTGAAGGAGGGTGGAATGTGATGAACGAGAATCGAAATAGGAAACTCAAAGGGAAAACGACGTCGTTTAAGTTAAGTAATGGTTAGTTAACAGAATTAGTGAAGTTAGTTAATTTTGAATTCAACGGCTGAGATCAGAAGGCACGGAAGGCTGAGATCAATTCAGCTCAACATAAAACAACCCACATTCGATGTGGGAGGATATGCAAAAACTGGTATAACAAACTCCTCCCTCGTGTTCCTTCTTCTCTCTCTCTCCCTCTCTGATTCCCTCCTTCTCTCTCCTAAATTCCCTTTCCTTCCCTTATCACTACTCCCTTATCTCCTGCACAAATCAACCCAACCAAAATACAATTACGGATTCGTTTACAACACAGTAATGGCTTTATTTTGACTTCCATTTCAGGTATGTTCTGAGCTAGTTTCATCACTGCTGCTGATTCAATGGATCGTGGATTTAGTGCTAGTTATTATTAGTTCCTTGTTTTTTAATCCGTTGTAGTAGTTCATTTGAACATTTGTAATCGTGTTTGAATTGAGTTGTTGACTTTAGTAGAGTGAGACTTGCTATTTTGGGTTGAATTACTTTGAATTGAGTTGTTGACTTTAGTAGAGTGGGAGTTGCTATTTTGGGTTGAATTGTTGAGCTAAGTAATCAGCTTATAACAACTAATTTCATCATGCCTCTGTGTTATTTACTTGTAAACAAAGTTTTAGAAAATAAAATCATTACTTTATACCGTGTTACTTCTCTTTTAGCTTAGGGCTAAACAAAAAAGAGGGTGAACAACGAAGGTCTCTTGATGTAGTGGGGTTAGGGAGCAGGATGATAATAAAAAACATTCAAGAAAATCCTTATTTAGTACTAAACAACTTTGTTAAAAGGAATACCTGGATGTTAGGTACAGTGGCGGTAATGGCAGTGCATTTGAGAGGGTATAAGAGAACGACATGAATGGATAAGTACGAGAAAAATAATGAACTGGTAATGTATGTGAATGAGAGGCCGGAGTAAAACGACGAAGAAAATAGGTCATTAGTGGAGTTTTAGAACTAGCTAGGGTTGAGGGAGATGAGGGAGATGAGGGAGAGAGGGAGAGAGATTGTGTAGGTTTGTCGGTGAAAAGTGACGTTGGTGAAGGAGTACGATCGAGAGATATATAACGGAATCATATGAACATAACGCAATAACCGCCAGTTAGTTAGATACGCCACTATTATAGTACTTTAATAATAGTATACAGTGGCCAGTTATATGCATGCCTGTCAATGAAAACTCCACCACTACAATGTTTGATTGAAAAATTTTAAATGCTGATGGACTTGCACACCTCTCGCCGAACAACCTTTCCACCGCCAAAATGTGTCGTTTTTCATTTAGTCCCTCTCGTTCACCTTCGTTTCCTGTTCTTGCTCATAATCTCTATCATCATTATCTGGTGAGAGATAATACTTACCTTCGTCCTTTTATTTTTCCATATCATTTCCCCACCACTCAGCTTTCCACAATGCTACTACTGCTACCGTCGCAGCCTCCGCTTCACTTCCTACTACGGCCAGTGGCGGACCCAGGATTTTCATCAAGTGGGTTCAACATATAAAGAAATAAATACATGAAGAAGTCAACAAAAAGAAGCTATTAAATCAAGAAACTACAGACTTACATTATTACAACTGCATTCTACGAGTTGTCATTGTTTGAAACGTATTCATAATACTCTCATCAGAAACACTATTGAATATTTTTCTCTCTACATAAGGCACCATACAACCACTCAAGAAATCATCATCCATTCGGTTTCACAATTCACTCTTGATCAACTTCATTGCCAAAAATGCTCTTTCAACTGTAGTAGTGGCAACAGGTAGGAGCAAAGCAAATTTCACAAGGCAAAATATCAACGGATAAGTTAAATGCTTCTTTGTCTTAACTAACATTTCAGAAAGATCACCTAGTCCCTTTAGATTACAGAACCTTTTATCAATATCACGAACATCAATAATATAAGTCTCCAACTGATTTTTCAGACTATCCATGATATTTTCATCAAAATCATCAGGATATAGTTTAGCCATTCTTAGTATCTTCTTGATGTCAAAACTGGAAAATGAGTCAATTGGATTCAAACAACCCACTCCAATAAGCAAATCTATTGCCACCTCATTGAAACGGTCATTGAGTTCTTGAAGTTGCCAGTCAATAATCTTACAAAATACATCAAAGCGATAATGATGTAAAATAGAAATATCAGGAACTTTACCTGGCACTTTACGTCGAGACCTTCCATAATTAACATAGAGCTCATCAAAATTTGGTATTGAAATATCATTGTTGACACAAAATGCAGACACCTTTTTAAGAAATGAATCCCATTTATTATCCCTTAACCATTGCAACCGTCTTTTCACCGCTTCAACAAGTATAACGGCATTTGCAATATCCTGCTCCTTATTTTGTAAGGATGCATTAAGCTCATTTGTTATCTCCAGGACATCTTTCATTAAGTGTAACATGAAAGAAACCTCAAATGTTTGAATTTTTTCAATATATCCTGTTGCCTTTGCTCTTTCCTCTGAAGATCGACCATCATCAACAATAATATCAAGAACATCAATAATAGTGTCAAACATACTAATGAAGTTCTTAAAAGATTTGTAATGTGATCCCCAACGAGTGTCCGCAGCTCTAGCAATGCCAAGTTCTTGATTCAAGCCCTTACCAGTTTCAAGGTCACCCATATCTAACGCTATTTGAAGTTTTTCTGCTTGAGATTTTCGAAGATCGCCCATACGCTTAAAAGAACCCCCAACTACATTCAAGACTTCAAAAATCAACACTACAAGCTTTCCTACTTCAAGAAACTTTTTAGAAATCGCAACTAGAGTCAGTTGAAGTTGGTGGGCAAAACAATGAACCGAATGAGCAGATCTACTTTCTTTTTGAATCAAAGTTTTAACACCACTTATATCTCCTTGCATATTGCTTGCTCCGTCATAGCATTGTCCACGTACATAAGATAAGCTCAGAGATTGTTGAGCTAGGTAATCAGCAATAGCTTCTTTTAAACATAAAGCACTAGTATCACGAACATGAACGATCCCAATAAATCGTTCTACCACAGATCCTAATTTATTAACATATCGCACGACCATTGCCATTTGTTCCTTGCGTGAGATATCACAAGATTCATCGACTAGCAATGCAAAATAGTCACCATTTAGATCTTCTTTAATAGCTTTAATTGTTTCAATCTTACAAGCCTTGACAATATCTTTTTAAATTTTATGAGAAGTCATCTGATCATTTTTTGGAGCATTTTCCAACACATAATCACGGATTTTATCACATCGCTTGGCATACCATGAAAGAATTTCAAGAAAGTTACCTTTATTTAATGATGAATCATCTTCACGATGTCCGCGAAATGCAAATCCTTGAGTCAAAAGGAGCCTCACCACATTAACTGAAGCATTTAAGCGAATTCGATACTCAAGCTTAGTCTGACTGGATTGCTTAACAAATGCAGTTTGAATTGACTGTTCCTGTCGCATTAGATCTTCACACTTTTTTTTTGCCTGGTTGTGGATACTATTTTGCCCTCCAACATGCACTTTTAGTCTGTCCTTTTTGTTCCAACTCTTAAACCCTGTGCTAGGAAATGCTTCACCTCCACCTTGATGATTGCTTTCATCTTGAAATAAATAACAACACAAACAATAAGCTGCATCTTCTATCACACTATACTCCAACCAATCGTGATATTAATCAAACCACTTAGTATTAAAACGACGCAGGAATCCAGAAAAATCAGTCTGAGGAAAGTTATGCTTTCGAGGTTGATAAGGACCTTTTTGGAGGTATGCTCTTCTAATCTTATCACGATCATTTGGATGATAGTCATTTATAGGTATTCTTTCCTTGGGGTCAGCCTTTAAAGAATCCAAGTCTACATCTTGCCTTTATTTTTTAGCAGAATAAATATTTTCTTCTGATTGATTCGAATTTTCGTTCACACGGGGAGCATTTTGAGCGGATGAACTTGATTGTGGCAACTTGGAAGATACAGGTTGGAAAAACCTCTTCATTGAGCTTTGAAACTGTATTGCCAAATTAAAATTCTAGTTAGCAAAAGACAAGTTAATTCTTAAGAATGATAATCAATTTCTCACTGGAATGTATAATGTAATTGTCAAGGAGACAATATTATAAAATCCTAAAAACATTTACTAATGATGGTACTAATCTCAAACTTGAAACAAAATTTACTATGAAATACCCAAGATCAATTATAATTACCATCTATTTTAAGTGGAAGCGATTTTCTTAAATTGAAAAAATCACACAGAGTTGTACTAATATTTTATATACAAAGGGTAATTGAGCAAAAACACACCTGTTAATAGCGAGAAAGCCGATGATCATAGAGAAGCAACAATGGGTAATGAAAATTTAGAGCACTGGCAGATTGTGGTGGTAATTTATGTTCAATTTTTAAAGTGAAAGAAAAAAGAAGAGGCTGGAATAAAAGAAGAGGCAAGAATGGGGAAAGACAAAAAGTTAGAAAGAGACAGAAGGGTTTTTGGGGATTGATAGTTCTTTTTTCCAATTTAGATTCTACTAATTAATTAAAAAAAAATTAAAAGAAAGAGTCAACTCAACTATTTATGTTGACGTGAGTTTGGGTCCTGGGGGAGTTGGAAAGTTATGCTAATTAAAAATAGAAAAGTGAATTGTATGTGCGTGTGGAGTTTCGAACTCCGTACCTCTTGAAAAAAATTAGGGCTCTTTACCACTTTGCTGCGCGCGCTGTTTGAATCAAGTGGGTTCAAAATTTGATTTTGTATGTATGTTTTTCAAAGGCAGTCCAAATATATATATATATATATATATATATACAAAGTATTATTTTTCGACGAAGTGGGGTCATGTGAACCCACTTGCACCCAAGTGGGTCCGCCTTTGACTACGGCCATCGTCCGTGCCTTGCCCTTATACTAGTACAAAGACGATTATCAAGAATCTGTGAAACAAGTAATACTCTTTCAATATTGTTCATTCTTTTCCCTTAAGTATAATTAATGAAGATATGATGGTACGAATCGCACATTTTTGTATAATTATTGTCGTTTATTATAGCTTAAATGTTTCTAAGCAATTGATTAGTTAAGAAAAGTATTTCTCTCTGAAAAATGCACATAATTCCAAAACAATTTTTTTCATAATATAGCTGGAAAAATCTATTTTCTATTATGTTGTTAATTCTCAGGAAAACAGATAGTGAATTATTGTCTTTAGGGTTTTAGTCTAGTAGTAAGAGCGCAATTTATGATATGCAGGCTAGGCACACTTGGATACGTTACAAACGTCCGGTATTTAAGTAGAGAGGGGTGAAGGGTCGAACCTATTATCTTCTCAATTTCGCACCGTGGGGATTTTTCGGTTACAACAAAAAATAATAAATTATATTCCAAAGAAGAAGGATAACCGTTGGAGAATGTGTGCGGATTATAAGAAGTTAAACAACCATATAGTAAGGATAAATTTCCTATTCAAGTCATTGAGGAGCAGCTAGATGAGTTGAATGGTGCCAACTCCGCCCCTTATCGGCCCTGAGTAGATCCACCTATAAGTATTATCCCAGATAATTATAATCTTTTAATTGATTAAGTTAATGCTCAAAATAATTATATTAAAAAATAAATTAATTGTTATGTTTATGAATAAGAGCAATTACCTATTATATCAAGGCTCTATATCATGATTAGAATAAAAAAATGGCCTTTCAAGTACAATTCTTGACAAGTGTTATAATTTATTTATTTGTGTGGATGACCACTACTCACTATTTACTCAATTGTAACCTATGGTTTACTACCCCACTTTCTCCTACTTAATTCCTCCCCACTAAGTGACCACTAATTTCTATATTAAGTCACTACTTAATTCTTGTAAACCTTTTGGTTTATTTGTAACCTATGTATTTGTATCCTTTAAATAGAGCACATTTGGCTCTATGGAAGACACACTTGAAATACTTTGAGAATAATACAAGTTCTTCATTCTCCTCTCATATATTTTGTCTTGTTCTTGCACTACTTTACTATTAGTTTTACAACACGTTATCAGCACGAGTCTCTATTTTATTACACGATTTAGAAGAAATGAAAAGCAAATTATGATGCAATTGATAGAAACCAACGTTCTGGTTGCTAACACAAGATAAGTTTTTTTTTGTTTCTAAATTCCTTCATATTATGGTTTTTGTTAATCTCAAAATTAATAGTACCCTATTTTCATTTTGTTTTATACCACTTTAAATTGTGGAAATATTTTACTGACTACAACTTTTGTCTATTCTTCCATTGTTTGGTTGATTTTGTAGCTATCCTTTGACAACAATTTAAGGGTGCATGGCCTAGCAACATGATATTGTAGATCAGTTCTACTCATGTTTCAAGGTAAACTGCTTGTGAGAGCAAACATGGATTATGTAGTATGGTTAATATTTTACTCTCACATGGATATATGGAATGAAACAAATATGGTAACTTTGAAAGAATGCTTGTTTGATTTATAGTTGGGTATAAATTTTTATACTCTTGGTAAGTGGAGACCGGAGAAATAATACTTATTTTTTTATGATCTTTACCCGATATATTAGTGTTATATCATTGATACATGATTACAGTACTATGTTTCAATTACACGAAGCATGAGTACCTTTGAGTATTGTACTTCAAATCGCATCGTATGTACACACTTTGGCCTATTGACATCATATTCAACTCCAAATGCATTATGGCGTAACACACTTTTGCGATAATAAGATATTGATGGCATAATGATGATTGAGGCAAACTAAGTGTTATTAAAAAGATAAAGTATTTTTGATAAAAATCATGAAGCCCATCCACTAAATAGGCTCCATTCATAGAGGTGAATGTGGGAGCAATATTTGCTCCATTCCCTAAGATGAATATGGGAGCAAGACAAGCTCCATTCCATAAGGTGAATGTGGGAGCACAACATAATGCTACATTCTTACATGTGAATGTAGTAGCAATACATAATATGCCTGAAAAAAGGCAAATTATCATTATGTCTGAAAGAAGACACAACATAATATGCCTGAAAGAAGGTAAAATATCTTTATGTCTGAAAGAAGACACAATTTTTTATATCTGAAAGAAGGCAAATAATTTTATGTCTAAAAGACGATAAAATAATTACCATGATAGAGACCATGGACGTGGACGTGGCAAGTGATGAAAAAATAGTTATCATTGTGAAATAATAAGAAAACAATAAGGGTTCTCAAAAAGTAACCGTTCAAACGATAAATATAATAATGCCTTCAATGCATCATATAAGCATGAGGCAAGTCCAGATGATTATGGTCCATTCCTTGCAGTGAATGAGACAATTCATTAAAAAAAATTATGAACATAGACCCATTCACCGAAGTGAATGTGGCAATATGTGATAAAATATCAAAACTCGCCTCCAGAAGAGGTTCGAGAAAGATGAATATGGACATGCCCATGCGTGGTTGATAAAGTACCACAACTCACCTCTAGAAAAGGTTCGACTATAATAATTCTATTATTTATTGTGGCATAAATGGTCATTGTTCTTGTACAGAACGTACGCCATAATTATGTATTATTATGAATTACATAAGAGCAAGTGAAGCAAGAAATTGATCTTGTCTATAATGATTTTACCATGAGAAAAATAATATGATTTTCTCCTTGAAAGGAGATATTCACTATATGGTTGGTGTAATAAAATATATGGTAGTACAAAGCTATTTGAATGCTCCGGAAGAGCCAAAATATTACTACCTGGAGGAATGAGATTGAAAAAATATTTATCGTAGTATGTCTCGAAAGAAACTTGTTAAGTTTCAAATACATTTGCCAAAAAGGCTAAGAGACTAAATTTGATAGAAAGATATGAATATCTTCATATTACTACAAGAATGTCGGGAGAGATATATGTGCTTGAAAAGCTCCCCGCCTCTTCCTCGAGTATGTACTACTCAAAATATAAGTATGGTAAAATTATATGTGCATGCCACAAAAAACTTTTAGTTTATTGTTACAATGCCCATGCTATAGTAAATTTCTAGTTTACTAGATGAATAAATTTATAAGTTGGCATGACCGGTTTGACCATCCTGGTTCAAATATGATGCACAAAGTATATAAATGAGAATTCGCATGGGTATATACTGAAGAATTAGGATTCTTCAAGAATTCTTTTTGTGCTGTTTGTTCTCAAGATAAATAAATTATTCGACCAACTAAATTTGGGATCAGGATCCCCGCACTTCTGGAATGTATAAATGGTGAATATGGGCCCGTTCACCTGCTATGTGGACGATATAATTATTATAAATAGATGCATCTATGATAAGGTCACATGTGCGTTTTATTACAAACCCGCAATGGTACTTGCGAGGTTAAGTATTTGCTCAAATAAATCTTATTATGAGCATACTTCCAGATTATGCAATCAAGATAAGTTATCTTGATATATTGGCAAGAAAGTTTAGCAGATTCATATATTGAAAGCCTCCAATTGCTAAACCATGTATATGAGAAAAATGCTACCTAAATCAGGTATGAGGTATGGTGTATCCATAAAGCAGCACTTGTGCGCGATATGCCACAAAATGAATTCCCCCTCATAATTGGTTCAGGGTCAGGAACCAAATATTTTCCATCTAATAATTATAATGTGCGGTATATTATCAATTGCTCCACCACAACGCACAAAGATGGATCCCATATAAGGTTGGGAACGAATGTTAGTTTGGCTAGCATTAGGGGGAGAAATTAATGCAGTTGAGGAATAAATAAATTAAGTTATCATTTGATTACTATCCTCATATAAAGATAATGCAAGTCACTGCCAGACGCATTAGTGACCCAAATGAATATATTATATTCCAGCTGCTAATGCTCCTGATGTCCTGGTGAGACAATCTATTTATGTCAATGAGTCTAAGGCACGCCTGAAGTATGGTAGACCATTCGGTTCCAAAGATAAATTCTTGAAAAAGAAAAGGAGAAAATGATTATGAGGGTCAAATAAGGAGGCAGAGCTCTAAAATAGCCCACAACATGACACGTCATAAAATCTCATCAGGAGAGGTTCAGGTACCTGAAAATTTATGAATGTGAAGAGATCTCAATATGTTATGTCGGATTGGGAACCGAGATATGAATTATCGTCGATGATATCTTACATATATTATAAAGCTCAATATTTATATGATTATGAGGATCTTGAGCTTAAGTCTGATAGGAATACAGACATGAAATTATTGGCCAAAAATAGCAAAACGCATTCAAGCAAAAATTGGCTTCACTCGAGTGACGTGAAGTTTTTGGACCTATAGTCCAAACACCTGAAGGTGCAAAGCCAGTGGTGTACAAAGATATTTTTTTGCAAAAATATTGATAATAATAAGTCGTTAAATATATAGTACGACTTAAGGCACAAAGATCTGACATTGATTATATGGAGCTATATTCTCCTTTTGGTGGATGCAATCACCTTCAGGTATGTTATATGTCTGGCAGTGCATGAAAGACTTGATATGCGTATGAATATTGCAACAACCTTATATATGGCTCATTGAGCAACAATATATTTATCCTTGAAGGATGTAAGATGCTAGAAGCATGTAAAGGTTCCCGGGAAACCTATTCAATGAAGCTTCATAAATATTTATACGGATTAAAATAATCTGGCCACATGTGGTAAAATTGTGTTTACGAGCTTCTTGATATTGAAATATTATATTTTAATGTAATTGGTATATTGAAGTATCTTACCAAATATACTCCACTCGTTATAGTTTTGTTATAAGCTTATTGGTAAGATTTAGTTCTTCCTCAATGCGAAGACATCAGAAAAGTACATGGTATCTACTTGATCCACAAAGCCCGATATCAACTTGGTATTTATTTGTTGTGGTAGAATATCTATATTATGATATTTTATAAAATCAATTGTTGCTGCAACATCTTCAATTTATGAAGAGATAATAGCCATGCTTGAAGCTATGCGACAATATTGGTGATTGAGATCAAGGACTCAACATATTCAGCAATAATGCGTTGTATTTCTTTGAAGACGAGGATCCCAGTAATATTATATGAAATATTGCATGGATAGTTCAGTTAAAAGGAAGATACAACTGAGGAGACAAATATTCAACAAGATTCCTTTTCAGTCGTGACCTTCAAAAGAATGATGAAGTTAATACTGAAGAATTCACTCCAGTGATAGTTTGGCGGATCTGTCCACAACATTTGAGAAGCTGGTTTACAAGATTGGAATGTATCGTCTTCAAGATATTGAATGATGTTTTCATCAGGGGGAGTAAAGTACGCGCTGCACTCTTTTTCCCTTAACAAGGTTTTATCCCACTTGGGTTTTACTTGTATGGTTTTTAATGAGGCAGCTCTAAAGGCGTATTATAGGATGTGTGTACTCTTTTTCCTTCTCTAGGTTTTTTCCCACTGGATTTTTTCTAGTAAGGTTTTAACGAGGCACATTACCTTCCAAATGGTCATCCAAGGGGGAGTGTTATAAATTCATTTATTTGTGTGGATGACCACTACTCACTATTTACACAATTGTAACCTATGGTTTACTACCCCACTTTCTCCTACTTAATTCCTTCCCCACTAAGTGACCACTAATTTCTTATTAAGTCACTACTTAATTCTTGTAAACTTTTGGGTTGATTTGTAACCTATGTATTTGTATCCTTTAAATAGAGCACATTTGGCTCTATAGAAGACACACTTTGAAAATAATACAAGTTCTTCCTTCTCCTCTCATATATTTTGTGTTCTTGCACTACTTTACTATTAGCTTTACAACAACAAGATTTAAATCAAAAATTTTAATGAGGGTCATTTATGTTAGTGGCCTATAAGTAAATAGTATAGGAGTTAGGGTCATACTTGTAATTAGAATTTAACAAATTCCCCTGTAACCGGAGAAGATTTGGGGGAAGGTACCCTTCAAGTCTTCATTTAAAAAAAGGTGCCTTTGACTGGGTCAAACATAACTAGTAGCTAATTAAGTAATTTTAGGGTTCAATTAGAATTATTAAAACTTTAGGGTAATATGAAAAATCTGAAAATTTTAAAATTTAAAGATCATTCCCTTCCCAAATCTCATATTTTCAAATTTCAAATCTTATCTTCCATTTTCTTCTTCTTCATTTCTCTTGTTCCTTGTTCCTTTTTTCTTTCTCTTCCGCATTCTTCTTTTTCCTTACTCCTCCTCCTCTTCTTCTATATCATCATCTTCTTTTGAATTTACAGTCATTGTCGTCTTCTTCTTCTCCTCCTTCTTAATGTAAAGTATGTTTTTAGCTTGATCACGAAGATTTGCGGAGAAGATTTGAGAAATAATAAATTTTTAACCATTGGAGGAAATTCTGACATCGATCCAACAAATTCTAAAATTGTTGCACAAATTCTAATTTGTTGCAGCAAATTTTCAAAGTTGTTGCAACAAATTCAAAGTTGTTGCACAAGTTCTTATTTGTGAAAAGTTGTTGCAACAATTTACTGTATTTGTTGGAACAATTTATCGAATTTGTTGCAACAACTTCTGTAATTGTTGCAACAATCATCAAAGTTGTTGAACAACTGTCGTAGTTGTTGCAACAACTGAATCTGTTGTTGTTTCTTGTTTGATTTTAAGAGGAATTTTTGTAGTTGAGAAGGAGGAGAAGGTGAAGGGGGCAAAGAAAGAGGTGGAGATGGGTGAGGAGGAGGTGGGGAAGGTGGAGGATAGAGAGAGGTGGATGAGGAGGCGGAGATGAGGCAAAGAAATGGAGATGGAGGAGGTGAAGATGAAAAAGGAGGAGAAGGGTGGTAGAGGAAGAGGAGGGGGATGAGAGAGAAGGGGAGGTGAGGAGGTAGGGGGTTATGTGTAAATATGAAAACATTGGGGTTTTAATATATTTGTTATTAGCACTAATCTTAAAAAAGACACCTATAGCTAATATTTAAAACTTGAGTCACCTAGCCTACAATAGAAGACTCAAAAGGTACTAATAATAAAAAATCCCCTGTAACCGTATAACTTCCCGAGTTCAATTTTTTTTTTTTTTTTTTTTTTTTTGTGGTTTTTTTCACTTCGTTTTTTCTCATCTATGTATTGAAAAAATGAGTAGCTCTAATGGAGAAAAGAATGTATTGGCGCTCTTTCGAATTCTTTAAAAAAATTGATGTTGTCATCAGTCACCGTTTTCTTCCAAATAAACATGAATTGTTTACAAGATTGAAGGTTCAAGCTGAACACACACTCAGAATTCTTGAAGATATAACTATAGGTAAATCTTCTAATCTTTACGTTGAACTTCATTATTCAGATACATGGTATTTGAACAATGAATGTTGTTTCTACGTATGAGTAGTAAACAGGATATCGAAAGATGATCAAGCAATTCATTTGTATTTGAAAGGAAAGATACTGGATGTTGTATCTGATATTGGTCATAGTCAAGAAGCAGAGGATTATTTGACAAAAGCTGCAAGTAAAAAGAAGAGCATTTCGTATTTCTTTGTTTTTTTTAATTCTTAACAGTTGATTTTTTGTTTACAGCTTAAGTTGAATGGAAAAATGGCGGATGCATGATTATGCTTAGGAAATTGTGTTTGGAAAAGAAAAGCTTTTGAAAAAGCTAAAACTTGCTTTCAATCTGGCCTTGATCTAAAAATAAGGTAGTTAAGAACTCTAGTTGAATATTTTACAAATTTTCTTTTTTTGT
The DNA here is from genome assembly GCA_029990175.1 of Petunia secreta. Classification (NCBI taxonomy): domain Eukaryota; kingdom Viridiplantae; phylum Streptophyta; class Magnoliopsida; order Solanales; family Solanaceae; genus Petunia; species Petunia secreta. Next base: position 17,857,782 of record JARKIP010000038.1, on the reverse strand, counting down.
TTTGCAAAAAGAATGTCACTTTGTTATAGATAGTTTGATGGGGATACTGATATATTATTAAAGGAATAAAAGCTTTCAATTTTGATAGTGAAATCTGTTGTATGATGAAAAGGTTTAGCCAATACACCTCAAAGGCAAGAGCATATTCAGAGGTCTTTTGTACTTGTAGATGTCTTCATAGTTATATTCGTCTTTGGTGATGCATTTACTTCACATAACTTCTGATGGCTACATTCAGGTTTGGTGTGTTCAGGATCCGAAAAATAAGGAGCTAAAACGTCAATTATCAGTCGTTGAAAGAAGATTGTGTCGAGGTGAGGGTGACATAGGTTTTTCTTTTGTACTTCTGGGCTCACATATTAAATATATCATTACAAGCAATAATATGCTTAAGGAATTTCTACCATTTTGAATTTTGTACCTAAGTGCCTAATGCTATTTCTGATTACCTATTGTATTCTATACTTTCCAGAGGTCCAAAATTGAGATGAGATCATTAGTGATTATATCAAACATGCCAAGGAAGCAATCGCTCTGGATAATGAGGATGGGATATCATGGTGTAAGTCTGCATTCTGTATTTTTTATCTTGCAGATTGCTCAGTTATTTCAATATCCTACCATATCCAAATTTACAACATTTTAAGCGTAGTTGGTTATTTGTTTTTTGTAATTGATATCACAAGATCGGTTATCCATTATCAAAATTCGGTTACATCCAAACTCGGATTTCTTTAATGATCTTTCATCTTATTTGGCAGATGTCCTGGGAAATGCGTATCTCACTACCTTTTTCCTGTCTGGAGGTTGGGATGGTAATATGCTTATGCAGTCAGAAAAAGCGTACAAGAAGTCTGTGAGTATGCCAACTTACATCCAAACTATTGAGAATGCAGTAAGCTGAGTAAGCTGACAAGTGAGCTGATGAGATAGCATGGAGTTGGAACACCAGGCTGAGCTGGAACTGAGCTGGAACTGAGAAGCAGAGCTGAAGGATGAAGATGAGGAAGCTTCTGGATGCTTCCAGATGCTTCTAGAGTAACTTAACTTAGCTGTAATCAGGTTGTTAGTCGATTAGGTTAGTTATTAGATATTTGTAGTTAGTTAGAGGTAGTTATTTTCCTATAAATATCAGCTAAGATTCAGTGTATTGAAATCAGTCAATTTTCCTATTGAATGAAAGTTGAGCTTGCATATTTCTTCTCTCTAAATCAGTTCCTTAACTGATCTGAATCCAAAACTTAACATGGTATCAGAGCCCACGATCGGGACACTTGAGAAACAGATCTGTAAGTCTTCTTCTCCAGTTTAGAACTGCTATTTCTTAGCATTTGCAGAGTAGTACTATTTTCAGCATTTGCAAAGTAGTAGTCACCAAAACCTTGAAGAAATTAGGAATTAGGGTTACACAATCTAGTTGAAATGGCTAATCACAGTAATGGAGGTTCAGGATCGAATGAGATTGTTATCGATCACAATCATCAACTTTTTTTGCACCCATCTGATACCCCTGGATCGTATTTGACCTCGATTCAATTAAAAGGAGTTGAAAACTACACTCTGTGGAGTCGTGCCATGCGTATAGCTCTAAGAACTAAGAGTAAGCTAGGGTTCATAGATGGAAGTTGTGAGAAGATAAATTATGATGAGAACCTTCATGAGCAATGGGAGAGGTGTAATGCCTTTGTTCTGAGTTGGATAATGAATACTGTGACCAAGGAGTTCTATAGCACAGTCGTTGCATTTCATGTGTGGTTGAATCTAAAAGAAAGGTTTGATAAGGTCAATGGATCAAGAATCTACAACCTGCACCAGGAAATTGTCACCATGAAACAAGGCCTGACTTTAGTCACTAGTTATTACTCTAAACTTAGGGACCTATGGGATGAATATGATGCTATGGTGCCATTGCCTTCCTGTGGTTGTGCTGAATCAAAGGTGTACTCTACACACATGGAACAGCAAAGACTCTACCAATTTTTGATGGGTCTCAATGACTCATTTGCACAAGCCAGAAGTCAGATCCTTATGATGACTGTAGTTCCTTCTGTTGATCAAGCCTATGGTATGGTAGTCCAAGATGAGAGCCAAAGGGCCAGGCCAAATGAGCCCAATGCAGTGGAGTTAGGAAATAATGCAATAGCTTACAAAGCAAGAGGAGGAAATGGTTACAGTGCCAAGGAAACAACTCCTCAGCAAATGGAAAGCAATGCAGCTTCTTACAAATCCAAGTCTGGAGGAAATTACAACAACAGAGGTGGAAATAACTACAAGCAGAACAGAATGAACAAATGGTGTGACTTTTGTAGAATCAAAGGACACACTTTGGAGGAATGTTACAAAAGGAAGAGAGTGATTGGATCAAATGCAGCTGCACATAATGCACAGCTCACCCACTGTGAGCAGAACATTGAGAATGGTAAGGAGAATGCTGCCTCAACCAATGCACTGCCATTTTTCACTCAGGATCATGTACAACAGATTCTACAGATATTGAATAACAGAGGTGCTACACAAATAGAGAATGCAGCAGTTGTGACAGGTACTGTTCTATCTCTCATGAGTACAGTTAGAAGAGATAGATGGATTATAGATACAGGTGCCTCAAACCACATGATCTCATGCATTGATATGTTTCACACCCCTAGAAAGTTGAATGAGGTCAAGCAGGTGCACTTGCCCAATGGTGAAGTAAGTGTCATCACATACACAGGTTCTTGCCACTTATTTGAGGACACTATGATACAGGATGTGTTGTATGTCCCAGCCTTTAAATATAATCTGTTGTCAGTTTCAAGACTCACCAAGGAGTCTGGATACTCCATCACTTTCTTTCCTGATCATTGTGTGTTTCAGGACACCTTGAATGGGAAGGTGAAGGGGATTGGTAGAGTTGAGCAAGGCCTATACATACTGGATCCTCAAGGTGTTCAACAAGGGAAGGATGACAACTCAAGAGTGAATTCAACTGTTATTATAAATAGAATAATTGTGCAGGTGTGGCATAAGAGATTAGGGCATGTGCCATTTGATGTTCTTAAGCTTTTTCCCATTTTTCACAATGCTAAGATAGAGAATTGTGATATGCACTGTGATGTATGCCCTGTAGCCAAGCAGGCAAGGCTTCCTTTCCAGTTGAGTGTTGATAAAAAAGTAATAGCATTTGTGAATTGATACATGCTGATGTCTGGGGGCCTTTCACGATGCCTACTCATGATCATAAAAGGTATTTTCTGACACTAGTAGATGACTACAGCAGATACACTTGGGTCTGTTTGATGAATACAAAAGATGAATCAGTAGTTGTGTTAAAAAACTTTCTGAGATTGATACAAAATAAGTTTTCCACCTCAGTTAAGGTCCTAAGAACAGACAATGGTGGTGAGTTCTTTAATGCACAGGTCAAGAATTTGTTGGAATCAGAAGGTATAGTTCATCAAAGTACCTGTCCCTATACTCCACAACAAAATGGAATTTTGGAAATGAGACACAGGTATATTTTAGACACTGCTAAAGCCTTAAAATTTCATGCAGCTGTTCCTTTAAGATTTTGGGGTAAATGTGTGAGCACTGCAGTATATATCATCAATAGAATTCTTCTAGAAATCTACAAGGGAAGACACCTTTTGAGCTGCTGTTTGGCAAAGTTCCCAGAGTAGAACATATGAGAGTTTTTGGGTGTTTAGGCTATGGAACTAATCTCAGAAAACAGGATAAATTCTCACCAAGAGCCACCCCATCAGTGTTTATGGGATACTCATCAGTGCAAAAGGGATACAGAATGTGTGCTTTAAATGATAGAGCCTTCTATATCAGCAAAGATGTCATCTTCAAGGAAGACATTTTCCCTTTCAAACAATCTATTATCCTGCATCCACAACCCCACCTGACTCACACCAGCCTGACACACCCCATGCCATAGATGATCAGATGCCTCCCTACATTGTTCCTGCTCCCTCAGGGAATGCAGATGGAGTTCCATCCCCTACTCATTCTGTTCCTGACATTGTCTCAGCTCCAGAGTCAGCTCCTGCAGCACCACAATCTTCTACTAGACCTCATAGACACACTGCACCACCCATTTGGATGAATGACTATGTCATTCCCAAGAAGCCTCACAGCAATTGCATCTACCCTATCTCTACTCATCTCACTTACACTAACCTTAAGGATGCCTACCAGCATTGTTTAGCAGCTTACAATGCTGAAGTAGAACCTAGAAGTTATGGGGAAGCAGCACAGCATCCAAAATGGATAGCAGCTATGAAACAAGAAATTCAGGCCTTGGAGGAAAATAAGACCTGGAGTCTGGTTCCACTCCCTTATGGGAAGGTTCCCATTGGCTGTAAGTGGGTCTATAAGATCAAATATAAAGCAGATGGTCAGGTGGAAAGGTACAAGGCTAGACTGGTTCCCAAGGGATACACTCAACAGGAGGGTATAGACTACAGAGACACCTTCTCTCCTGTGGCCAAAATGGTTACTGTGAGGACTGTGGTTGCTGTAGCAGCTCACTATGGTTGGCCTTTATTCCAAATGGATGTACATAATGCATTTCTGCAGGGTGACCTTTTTGAAGAGGTCTATATGACCATCCCTCAAGGGTTCAGTAAGAAGACTGCAAAGCAGGGGGAGTATTTGGTATGCAGGCTGCATAAGTCACTTTATGGGCTTAAACAGGCCTCAAGGCAATGGAATCTTAAATTGACAAAAGCTTTGCAGTTGATGTCATTCAATCAGAGTCCATATGATTACTCACTATTCACAAGGAGAAGGGGTGCAGACATTGTGGTGGTACTAATATATGTTGATGACTTGATCATCACAGGAAATAATCTGGCCTTAATACAACAAACCAGAACTGACCTACAGAAACATTTCAAGATGAAGGACTTGGGAGAATTGAAATTCTTTCTAGGCATAGAATTTGCCAGATCAGAGAAGGGTATATATATGTGTCAAAGGAAATATGCATTGGAGCTGGTTGCAGAAATGGGGCTAGCTGGAGCTAAGCCTGCTAGCACACCTTTAGAAATCAATCAGAAGCTCACATCCTTGGAGTTTGACAAAGCAGTAAGAAGGACCTTGTCAGAAGATCCACTGTTGGAGGATGCAAGTAGATATCAGAGAGTGGTAGGAAGGCTGCTGTATCTCACCATGACAAGATCAGACATAGCATTTTTTGTTCAGACACTAAGTCAATTCATGCATAGCCCAAAGAAATCTCACATGGAAGCAGCAATGAAAGTAGTCAGGTATATCAAAGGTTCTCCTGGACAGGGTCTGTTAATGCCTTCTTCAGGCTCAAACAAGTTGAAGGCTTACTGTGATGCTGATTGGGGAGCTTGCCTTCAGACAAGGAGATCAGTCACTGGATACTTAGTGTTTTATGGAGGAGCATTAGTCTCTTGGAAGTCCAAGAAGCAGGACACAGTGGCAAGAAGCTCTGCAGAAGCTGAATTTAGGAGCATGGCATCCACAGCTGCAGAATTGATTTGGCTTACAGGTATATTCAAGGAGCTTGGAATTCAGCTTGAGCAACCTATTGAGATGGTTTGTGACAACAAGGCTGCACTACAGATAGCAGCTAACCCAATATTTCATGAGAGGACAAAGCACATAGACATAGATTGTCACTTCATCAGAGAATGGATAGCTAGGGGGTTGATCAGAACAGCTCATGTTGGCACATTGGAGCAGGTAGCTGATGTTCTGACTAAGGGTCTAGGAAAGGCACATCATGATTACTTGGTTTGCAAGCTTGGAGTGAAGAACCTGTTTCTTCCCTCTAGCTTGAGGGGGAGTATTGAGAATGCAGTAAGCTGACAAGTGAGCTGATGAGCTAGCATGGAGTTGGAACACCAGGCTGAGCTGGAACTGAGAAGCAGAGCTGAAGGATGAAGATGAGGAAGCTTCTGGATGCTTCCAGACGCTTCTAGAGTAACTTAACTTAGCTGTAATCAGGTTGTTAGTCGGTTAGGTTAGTTATTAGATATTTGTAGTTAGTTAGAGGTAGTTATTTTCCTATAAATATCAGCTAAGATTCAGTGTATTGAAATCAGTCAATTTTCCTATTGAATGAAAGTTGAACTTCATATTTCTTCTCTCTAAATCAGTTCCTTAACTGATCTGAATCCAAAACTTAACACAAACTACTTAAGGTTTTTTGTAATTTCTGCTCTACATTTCTTACTCATGACCTCCTCTGTGGTGTTCTGTTTCAGGTGAGAGACGAGAAGATAAAGTGCAGTGCTGAAATGTGTTATAACTTTTCGTTGGTAAAGCTATAAACCAAGTCTTGTTCTGAATTCTTCTAGGACATAACTTCTATACCAGAGAATGTTTAGGAGGTTTCTGAAAGCATGTAAAACAAAAGGATTTCCTGATTCACTTCTGATTCAGTGGAATTGATTGCCACCACCTAAAAACAAATAGCAAACTAAATGGAGTAGTAAAGTCTCGATGTGGAGCTTTTCCTGTGCTTGAATTAAGTTTCTACTTTTACAGCTTCAGCAATTTTATGCTTAGTCATGACATTTTTATTCACCATCACATTTCATGTCTGCTCATATATCCTTATTTCACGCCTCGTTTTCAAAGTTTCAGTACCATGCTTTTGTGATTCTATGGCTTGGTTCTACAGGTGTTCAAGCTTTTATAAAACTATCCGATGGCCCTTAAAGGATTTAATGTTACTGGATCACCAAGTCCTGGTGTTGATGGTCTGAAGCAACAATTAAGACTATGTGAGGTTCTTAATAAAATTGACTCTTTGCTTAAGGTAAGATTATTAAGTGTGGCTATTTTGACAAAATTAATTGCAGTCATATATCGGTTGATTAGGTAGGTCACGTTAAGAAATTTATGGTAGGATGCAATAAAATTCTAAGGGAATAGTGTCAATTCTCAACAAAGTATGTGCAGTCATATATTGCGTGAGTTAACGTTGCCTCCATCATCAGCATTATGTAGTCTGGATGTGTTTCACATCCTAATACAACAAATCATTTGGTATGACAGTATCTTGAGATCTTTTCTAGTGCTGCTCTGTATAAGCAAGAATTGGCTTTGAAAACCATTGATAAGTAAATGGTTGCTAAGGACAACAAACTTAAGGGAAAAGGATTTCTACTAAGACAAAGTAAAACAATTAAGAAAGGGACTCAAACATGTTGTAAGGTACTCGTTACAAGAAAAGCTTTATGCATTCAGTATGTTACATGGGTCCTTTGGGTGAGGGGGACTTTTAAGTCCCAAAAGAAAAAAAGGGGACAAAATTCTAAAGAATTGGGTGAGGGGGACACCCCTCTAATTCATACTTAATGATAGATATGTGGTCTCATTAAAACAGCCCCCAAAGTTTCATTAAGTGCAAAATGACCCTCCATATATATAAAAATTCAATATTCAAAAAAGACAAAAAACCTACATTTCTCTCTCCTCCCTTCTTCTTCTTCTTCTTCTTCTTTCCCATCTCATTTCTTTTGCAGCAGCCGCTGCTGGTTCCCCTCCCCCCCCCCCCCCCTTTCAATCTCGCTTCAAATCAACAGCTCCATTGAAGGGTATTTTAAGCTTTTCTTAATCTCAAACCCGATTTAAACCTATTCCAATTCAAATCGAAAAGCTTTTTCCAAATATTCTTTTCCGCGATTTCAACCCCTCTTGAAGATCTGTGACTTTTTCGCTTGTAAGGATCTCTGGTAAGTGTTCTGTGTTGTACACTGTATAATGCAGTTTGTATTGTGATTTATAGGTTTCGTTTTTGCATTTTATGAAAAATGCAAATTCTGGGCAGCTGATGTGTACGGATGCGAAGATTATGTGTACACATATATAATATGTGTACACTTATGTAAAAATGTGTACACATCATATTAAGATGCACCATGCACATCAAATATATGTGTACACATAAAACTTATGTGTACACATCAGCTGACGTTGCATCCTTTTTGTTCGTACACTTCAAATATATGTGTATGTGTACACATAATAAATATGTGCACACATCAACATATGCGTGTACACATCAGACGACGTAGCATCTTTTTCTTACTTCACATTCAAAGTATGTGTACACGTCAAACGTGAATATGTGTACACATCTTTTACTTTATACGTGAAAACATCTCAATTGTGTTTTCAGCTTCTAATGCATATCAATTTCTGATGCATCCAGGTATTTTTGCACCATAAATGGCTGTACTACTGTTAGCAGTTGATTGTCTTGGTGAATGGGTTGAGACCCCAGAATGTTTCATGTGGATTTCTACGACAATGGAGACGTTACTAGTTATTTTGAATAATGATGTTACGTATTCTGAGTTGGTTAACAAGATCGTTACTAGATGTGGGGGAAGTCATGATCCAAATGATCTTTGCATTACATATATGCTTAGCATCTGTTCAAAGCAAAAGAGTCATCCTTGTAAAATAAAGAACGACGAGGATCTCCTTGTTTACCTTGCCGATGTCGACGGATCTGGAAATAGGCCTACTTTAAGGGTATGTTTGGCTGAAAGGTCGGTAGAGGTTTCAAATGAACAACCTGTGCGTAATGATGGGATGCGCGATGATTGTTCTGCTAGTGGATGGGATGACATGGATCTACCAGAGCCGTTGAATATGGAAATTCCACTAACTCAAGGAGAAGAAGAAGAAGAAAATATTGGTGCTTCACACGAAGAAGAAGAAGAAGAAGAAGAAGAAGAAGAAGAAGAAGAAGAAGAAGAAGAAGAAGAATTCAGTCCGACTCCTGTAGTTGAGAGCAATACAGTTATGGTTGGAGGTTCTAAAGCAAGTTGCAGCGTTCAAAGGGACGGGGACGACGATGGCACTGATTTTTATAAGGGTTTAACCTTCAAAAACAAGCGCGTCTTAATAAATGCCTTGCAGCTTGCTGCAGTGAAGAAGCATTATTGTTTCAAGAAAGTGAAGAATACAAAAAAAGTGTTTTGTGTGAGATGTATACATCAGAGCTGCAAGTGGTGGATCCGAGCCATAAAGTACGTAGACAGTGATAGGTTCATCATTACTGTGTACAGGAACAAGCATTCGTGCGGGTTAGAGCATCTTTCAAGTAATCACCCACATGCCTCTGCGGAACTCATCGGTTCATACTTGAAAAGTAGTTATGAAGAGGGAAAAGGAAAAAGTATATCAATAAAGGATGTTAAAGTTGCAGTCCATAGGGATTTGGGTTGTAACATTAGTTATTGGAAGTGCCGGATGGGGACTGTTATTGCAAAGGATTTGACAGGAGGGACTCCGGAGCACAGTTATGCGATATTGGATGCGTACCGTTATATGCTTAGGACGACAAATGAGGGCACACATACAGCATTGAAGGTTGGTGGCAACCAAAGTTTTATGTATTTTTTTGTAGCTCTTGGTGCATGGATAACGGGTTTTGCGTATATGAGGAAAGTCATCGCCGTAGATGGAACTCATTTGTCGGGGAAGTATGGGGGAGTTTTGTTGTCTGCCATGGCACAAGACTCGGAGACGCATATTTTTCCTGTGGCATTTTGTGTTGTAAACGTGGAATGTGATGCCTCCTATGATTACTTCTTTGAAAATTTGGTCGGTATACTCCCAAGCACCGATGAGTTGTGTGTTGTTTTTGATAGGCATCCAAGCATCCCAAAAGCAGTTTCAAAGTATTTTCCACAAGCTAATTATGGAGTTTGCAAGTGGCACTTGGCTGAAAGCATTCGTGCAAAGCTTCATTGTGGTGAATTTGTATCCTATTTTTATAAACCAGCAGAATCATATACGCCCACTGAGTTCGAGGAACATTTCCAGCAAATTCGTTCATTGTGCCCAAGGGTTGCCACATATCTTGAGCAAGTTGGGTTTGAGCACTGGAGCAGAGCCTTTTTTCCAGGTCGCGGGTAATACTTTCTACACATATTTAATATGGGTACACATACTGCTCTTATGTGTACACATATAACATATGTGTACACATCTTTTATATGTGTAGTCATGTAATACATTAGTCATATTTGTACACGTACTGTATATGTGTACACATAATATTATATGTGTACACATAATAAATATGTGTACACATATAAATTATGTGTGTCCGTGTGTTTTCGATTTTTAAAATATAGACTTATGTGCACATATTAAATATGTGTACACATATTAATTATGTGTAGTCATTTAAATAAATGCAGAATCATATGAACACGTTGTAAGAATCAATTATATATGTGTAGGTTTGGAGTGATGACCTCAAACATAGCTGAGTCAATTAACGCAATGCTAAAGGATGAAAGAGAATATCCCATTGTTGCAATGTTCAATGGAATTTTGAGAAATTTTTCTGAAAAATTTCATTATAGGTGTACCATGTTCTTACAGCACTCAAAGCCATGTGTTCCTTCGATTGAACAAATATTAAGAAAAAATGTCACAGAGGGCAACAAGCTTTACGTTTGTTGCGTTGGCAATGATGTTTACAATGTCGGTACTGGGGATGAGGTTGTTAGTGTCAATCTAATTCAAAGGACTTGTTCTTGTCGAAGGTTTGATTTGGACGAACTACCCTGTGTACATGCTATGGCAGCCTTAAGATGTCGATATGAAGGAGCGTTTGAGTTTGGGAACGAGATATACCAATATACATCGGGGTATTATTCTACAAATCCATACATTCTTGTGTATGACGGCTTAATCTATCCAATGATTGCAGAGGAATTGTGGAATGCACCACCAAAGCTTTATGAGAGGAAGATAAAGCCGTCTTTTGTGAAAATGACATAAGGAAGAAGGAAGACAAAGCGAATGCCTTTGGTGGGTGAAGTATTCACAAATAGGAAGAATAGATGTGGCATATGCAAGAGACTTCGCCATAAGAAAACAACATGTCCCCAGCGGAGGGTTGTAGATTTCGGAGGTCCCAGTGTTGTTTCATAGAACCATATATGTTCATTTCTTGTATTTGTAACCATTTGTAAACCTATAGTCCCTATTTGTTTTTTATCTATTTTCTGTTTAATATGTCTTTTGTGCAGACATTACCTTTACTTTCTTTATCCTTCAACGTAAAACGAACAAACAAAATCATAACATGATAGATAGAAACACTAAACAAATTAATGTACTGTGCACATATAACTTATATGTACACATAATATAATATGTGTACACATCTCGTTTGACGTGTACACATCTTGCCGATGTGTGGGTAGATTACAAAAAAAAAATTCAAAGTCCTTTACACATATTAATTATGTGTACACGTAAACGTTATATGTGTACACATATTATATACGTGTACACATATAATAATATGTGTACACATAATATTATATGTGTACCCATAATAATATGTGTACACGTAATTATTATGTGTGGGTGCATTCAATCATTATCAACAGCCAAAAGTATAGTAAGGAATGCATGAGAACTCGTATGGACACTCAAATAACTTCCATTTTAATGTAGGAACATGGACTCACCATTGTTGGCGCTCAAACAACCAAGATTTGGGATATTTGAGAATCAATATGACAACTACTGTCTAATGATAAGACCAAATCCTTAGATTCTAATGCTCCAATAGTAGAGAATGCATGAGAACTCGTATGAACACTCAAATAACTTCCATTTTAATGTAGGAACATGCATTCACCATTGTTGGCACTCAAACAACCAAGATTTGGGATATTTGAAAATCAATAGGACAACTACTGTCTAATGATAAGGCCAAATCCTTAGATTCTAATGCTCCAATAGTAGGGAATGCATGAGAACTCGTATGAACACTCAAATAACTTCCATTTTAATGTAGGAACATGGATTCACCATTGTTGGCACTCAAACAACCAAGATTTGGGATATTTGAGAATCAATATGACATTATATGTACACATATAAACTGTATGTGTACACGTAAAGTTATGTGTGAGTACATTCAATCATTATAAACATAGAAACATGATAATCATAGACTTCTCAAATACAAATACTTTAAGATTTATTCAAATACATATAATCATAGACTTCACAAATACTAAAATTAAGACATAACTCGAATTTCACAATAAAAATGGAACTTAACTTTATAGATTCTAATTTTCAAAGCCGGAGCGAGGTGGAGAGTTGGGTGGAGTGTAGTAGATGTCCTTCAAGGACTTGCCCAAAGGTGCTAGGAGTAGTTCGAAGATCCTTTTAATCCTCCTTATATCCATAAGTTGGCGGTCTCTTGCTTCAATTAGGGCTTCTTTCATTTCATCAAGATCTTTCTTCAAGTCTTCCATCTTTATAATAGGACGTCTTGCCATGATTTCTTTGATGTATTTGCTATGGATACTGGAATTGTTTTTGCTTGTGTGATTATGAGATAGTATTTTTGACTATTTATAAAGCAAGGATGTGAAGCATTGCGTCCTTCATCTTTATGTGTTATGGACGGTTTATTGAAGGGTTGCATTATGCTATTTTTATAATCACCCTAGTTTTATTATCCGCCTTTTATCAATGATAACTGTTGACACCCAATTTTGTCCCTCCGTTTTTCGCAATTTTGCTATATTTAATTAAAATCGATAATAGTAACTTTCCAAACAAAACTGCATTAGACAACCTGCATTTACATGTATAACCTTATTATTGATCCCGTATATATATAATATTTATTTAATTGTGACTATATTACGTAATTACATGTATTTAGGTTATTTTTCAAAATACGTGTGCTATTTGTGAAATTTAACGAATTACGATATTATTTAATAATTATTTGTGGCTATTTATATCTAACTAGTATTATTTGTGGTCATCTATATTTGTTTATAACTAAGTATATTTATTTATAATTATTTACAAAATTTCCTATTTTTATACTAATTATTTGTATTTATAAGTATTTTAATTAAATACTAGCCATTTTGCTATTTTATAATTCAATTTCTGCTATAATCAGTCCACGTCATCACCATTTTGTCCACGTATACGCCAATTGTACACTACCTAAGCTTACACCTCACTAAATACACTCCTAGTACAAGGGTACACACTTTTAGCACGCGTACAACTCATTGTAGCGTGCAGTACAACCCCTCAAAGCCCACATCCCCTTAACACCTCAGCATATACTATCATACACACATATATACACGCACCTAAGTGGCATAATCTCAGCCCTTCATCCCCTCAATCCGACGGCCCACATTATTTCCTCTATTTACATCTATACACTCTCACACACACCCGAAACCCTAAATCATTTACACCCTCTACACCCCCACAAAATCAGCCGACCCTTTCATTTCCCTCTCTCTCCCCTTTTTCCCAAATTCCGTCCAAATACACGCGAAATCCACCGTGTCTCCGCTGTTAACGCCTCTCCTCGTGACTCCCCTCTCCTCTTTCCTATCTCGGATTACACGGGGACGAATCCCCTTTCTCTCTCTCCTTCGCCTCGTGGAATCCGGAATACGAACAAGGAGATTGGGTACGAATCACTACAAATCCGGATCAGAAATGGCAAGAATCATACGAAATCATCGAGGCAAAACACGGGTTCACAAATTAGGTTATTTATTTCCTTTATTACGTGTGAATCATTGACGAGTTGAATATATTTCATTTCCTTTTTGGCCTGTTTGAAAGTGAATCTGAAATACCTATGTCTATTATAAGTTAGGGCCTTTCAAATATTGTTGAATCGGGAACCTATCTTGTCTAGATGCTTAACCCGATTTTAGTTGTTTGTTTCTGATTTTGGGGGACGGATTAAAAGGCATTAGTCCTTTGGTTGTTTAAAGATTTAGTTTGAATCTGGACATATAGATTGCAGTATCTTCCTTTTAAAGAGGCTGAATGTCAAGCTGAATAGGGGGATTTTTGAATCTATTAGCATAATTCTTGGGATTTCATTGCCCTTGCCTAACACTATAAAAGGCTCGTTATTGAGAACATTGGGGGGACATCCACACTTAGAAAAACAAGCCGACACAAGCTGAAGGCACACTTCTACACCTCTATGGACTGAAATACAGTCTACACACACACTAATACTTCTACACTTAGAACAGATCTCCACACACGCAGACCTAAATGAGCCTCTTGCTTTCCATCCTGGAACTTTGAACATACCAACACATCTCTCGAATTCAAAGCATAACATTGACACCTTTCTTATTGTTCCTCACTGTTGAAAGTTATTGCTTCCCCTTCTCTTATCCTCACTGTTCTTTGCTGAAGTCAAGTTCTTCTCCTGCCTGCCTTTGTTCTTCCCTTTTGTAACTAGTATTCAACTGCCTCCCTGGTTGTCTTCCACGTTTGCTTAAACCTCTAAGAGCTGAGGCAATTTTGTTTGATATGTTACTTGCCTTGCCTCTGTTAAACTGTTCTAGTTGGCTTTATTTCCTTTGCTTGCAATAAGGTATGTTTTCTCTGGTTGAATGAACTCTGGTTAAACTGTTAATGTTATCTGCCTTTCTTATCTGCCCTGTCCCAAAGTGGCTTCCTGCCTGCCTTTGTTCTTCCTCTTGTGACTGGTGTTTGAAATGCTGCCTGGGTCTGCTTTAGGCCAACAACTAACCCTTGTGCAGGTCTTGGTTATTCTAGGATAGCCTTCGAGGCTATGCCATTGTTTATGTACTTTGTGGGCTGCTCTATTCAAGAGATGAGTCAGTTTAGACTCGCCTTGAGATCTATAGAAGTTAGAAACCAAGGGACAAGGCCCTATTCTTTTCTTTCTTTAATTTGCAATTCATGGTAAGGTGTTTATTTATGTATTCATTAGGAATAGTAATTGTGTGTATAAGCACTGCAAGGTGCATTTAGATTTAGGACAGGTGTTGCAGCTGCTGGTGCATTGCTAAGTGCAATGAAAATTGGCTATGAAGGAGCCGTTTCTATCCCTACTCTCTAGTTCATGTGTGGAAAGGCTAAAATCGTAAGGCAGGTTTTAAATGGTTTATTTATGCAATTTCTGAAATGATATTACAGTCGGTCTATAACTGAAATTGAGAATTGAAAATAGACTGTTTTTGCAAAGCATATGTTTCTGAAATTTAAGCAGTTCACAATTTTATTTCGAAATAGGCTAAAATCGCAAGACAATCTGAAATTGAGACTATTTCTGTAAACTGCATATTCTAAAATGTAAAAGTATATTTTTTTAGTGACTAAAACTTAAAACTGGTTCATCTATGCAACTGTTACATATTTTGTTCAAAGGTGGCTAATTTCACAATCCACGCTAGAATTGACTTTTTTATGCAAATTGAGCCCAACAGTAGCATGTTGAATTCTATTAACTTGGAGGCTCACTTTTAAAGTTTTAAATTGCTTTGCTTACATGATATTATTTTGACTTGTGTGATTAATATGACAGTTTATTATCTGGCGCCTAGATGTCTAGATTTGGGGCACTTAATACACTTAGGAGAGTCTAGATATTTATATTAGTAGTCTCAATGGCTTCCGAGACATTAAGTGGGACGCTAGTAGATCTTTAGAACGTTTAAAATATTAGTTAACGCTTTAGTTAAATACTTAAAGAGGGTACGGGGGTTAAAGGGAATTAAGCCCCTCGGAAGTGATGAAATTACCCGAGCTATATATTGATAGTGGATTTTGAAACTATCGTCCCTTACGAAAGCCGGGTTCTGATCCGAATAGGATAACCATAACCAAGGGTTATTTTTTCAAATGTTTAAATGGTTATTGTTTAATTATTTGGTGGCTATTTGCGCAACATAACTATTACTTTAGATTACTTATCCAAATGTATTGAATTGCTTATTTGTTCATTTTGTATCTCATATCTCTTTTATTTATTTTATTTAGCTTTCGTCCTTTATAAGCAATATATTTGAACCCAATATAGAAATCGGCTGGGAACCACATTTGTCGAACTTAGGAGGTGCCTAACCCCTTCCTTCTAGGTTAACTTGAATACTTACCCGAATCTCTGACTCGTAGACCAACCCGGAGTTAATTATTTAAATTGAACTAGAAATTAATAAGTGACCTAATACGCCTAGGAAATTTATTAGGTGGAGACTCCAAAACTCTAAAATCCAAACGAGTTACCCCAAGTCAAAATTCACTTACTTACATTAAAGTGGGGTGCGATAGAATGGCGACTCCGCTGGGGATTAAATGTTCTAACTATTACGGTTTTTATATTGGGTTTATTCTTGCTTTGACTATTTTGTATTCAATACTAACATTTTTTTTTCTTTTTGCAGGTTTGTAATCTTTTGTGTTGTGAGATTTTTTGATAATGTAATAAGTATATTCTTACATTCCGTTTCATACTCCTCCACTCCTGGAAAATTGACATTTGCACACACACAAACGATTACGTGGATCTCACGGTCGTTTCACTCTAAAAAAACCCTTTAGGAAGAACGGTTAGAATCTAGTTGGTCCGTGGTACAACCAACAATTCTAAACGTTTCCACCCCTTGGTTGTCCGCCTTGGGGAACCATGTCCTTGTCTAGATTACCCCACTCTTAATCTAGAAATCATGCATCATATCATATTTAGGACCATTTTGTCTTCGGTTCATGTCTAAGTCTACTAGTTCACCATATTGGAATGAACCAAACGGGTTTTCAACCCTAAGGGACATTTAAATGTGTCATGTGTGCATCTATTTAAAGTTGAACGTGTCTAATGTAGACTATTTGTTCTCAAAGTGTGGATCGTTTAATTATTTATTTTTGTTGGAGGATGTCACAAGCCACGAAAATTTGGAAGATCAAATAAAACAGACTTTAAATTGATCTTTCTACTTTTGTGTAACAAAATCAATTATTGTAAATGGAAATTGTTACAGAAAATCAATTATTTATTTCTATTTACATTTGAAACTTTTTATTTCTACATTCATACAAAACCAATTATTTTATAGAATTATTTTTGGATTATGAAAGAAAATTAATTTTTCTATTTTTATGAAAACCAAATCATAGACTTTAAATTAATTTCTTCTACTTTTAATGTAGCAAGATCAGTTATTATTCCTATTTACCTAAAAATGTTATTCCACATTCATACAACAAAATTATTTTTTTGGGTTATGAGAACAAATAGGATGACACACGATACACGTTCAATTTTAAATATCATACTCAAACTTAGGAAGACTTAACATCCTTGGTATGTTAAAGTCCATTAGCCAACTTCGTCCAAATGATGCCTATCATGCATCTTATATGTGTTGGTCTTGTTAGGCCTACCTCCGATACAAGAGAGGCCCCTTGCATTATAAGAAGTGATATATTTTGCATTTGATAATTATTACCTCGACACTAACTTATTATTTTTGTGTTTAAGTTTTACTCCCACTCCTGAGGTTGACCTGTGTATTCTGGCCGAGCATCAATACCGGACGAGAACTAAGGGACCAGTTACAACTCCTCCCCCTTCACAAACTAGAAGAAGAGGAAAGCAAAACATCATGTCTGAATTGAATAATGCTGCTCTTGGTGATGATAACATTGGGAATAATGGGACACCCCGCAAACTTGCTTTGGTTGGGTATGATGAACATGTTGCTACTTTAGAGCAAAAAATTAAAGAACTTGAAGAGAAACTGAAAATGGCCAGTTTACCCGTTGGTAACTCCGCCCATTCAAGGGAATCAGTCAATCCAAGTGGGTCGGCCTGCCCTAATGGAAAGGACCCTATGCACCCAACTGATCCCCCTGTTGTTTACCAAACAACGCAACCAGCTCCTTACCAGACAACACCACCCGCTATTTACCAAACAGCACCAACTGGTACTTACCAAGAAACCCTACCCATCAGTTATCAAGCACCACCTCCTGCACATCCCACTTACCTTAACACAAACTTACCTCACACCAACACCGCATACCCGCAGCCTTACAACCCCATGTTCACCACTGAAATCAAACAACTCACTTCACCCGACCATGACAACTATGAATGGGCGGAGGATGAAGCCAATGATGATGGCACAAAAGAGAAATTTCGTAAGCTGGAAGCAGCCTTTAAGAAGTTTGATTTAGGCAAAACTATTAAAGGTTTAGCGTATGAAGACTTGTGCATCTATCCTACTTTGAAATTGCCAGACGGATACAAGATACCAAAGTTCGACCTGTTCAATGGCACTGGGGACCCTATGGCACATCTGAGAACATACTGTGACAAGCTGATCGGAGCAGGGGAAGACGAGAAAATACGAGTAAAGCTATTTAGTGGAAGCTTGACCGGAGAGGCTTTGAGTTGGTTCTCTAAGCAGAAGCCTGGCACATGGCTCGGCTGGGAAGACATGGCAGCAGATTTCGTAGAACGATTTGGGTACAACACTGAAATGGTACCAGATCGTTTCTACCTAGAAAAGTTGAAAAAGAAATCCACAGAGACGTTTAGAGAATATGCTACGAGGTGGAGAGCAGAAGCTGCCAAAGTGCAACCCGCTATGGATGAAAGGGAAATAGTGAATATATTCATCCGCATTCTAGAGGATGTCTATTACGATAAGCTGCTGCATATGAAAAATCAAAAGTTTGCTGATGTAGTGTTGATGGGAGATGACGTAGAAGAAGGGCTGAAAAGTGGAAAGATTATTAGCCTAGCTGCACTACAAGCTACTAATAAGGCCATCCAGTCTCGAAATGTGAGCCTTTCCAAAAAGAAGAAAGATGAAGTCTCTTTTGCAGCAACCATTCAAGACCCTGCTTTCAATCACTATTATCAAACACCGCCACCATTCTATCCCTACCATCACATACCACCTGAATATTCCGTTTACAACACTCAGGCCACTCGACCTATATTCCACACTCCAGCACCAAATCGTCCACCATACCAGTAAAATGCTCAACCCAACTACCGAAATGCACCATCATACCCCCCTAGGCCTCGCCCTGAGGCAAACCAAAGACCTAAAAGGAACTACACTCCACTAGCCGAATCTCGCACTCATTTGTTTGAGAGATTGAAAGCTGCCGGGCTTATCGTCCCGATACCTCAAAAGATGCCAGACAACCCTTCACCTAACTTTGATTACAGTAAAAGGTGTGCATATCACTCAGGTGGACCGGGGCATGAGACGGAGAGATGTTTTGCACTAAGAGACAAGATTCAAGACCTAATAGATGAAAAAGCCATTAATTTTAAGGCCCCAAATGTGCACAAAAACCCACTACCCAATCCTGGGGATGAGAAGGTGAATATGATCGACTTTAGCAAAGAATGCAATCTGGAAGGCACAATCATAAAAGCAAAAACAGTGTTTGATGAATACAAGTTTGGCATGGGGTACGTCCTGGTTTGCAAAGTAAAAAAGCACTACAGGAGGTTATCATTCACTAGAGCAGTTTGTTCCAACTCTGAAACAAGCATCCATCTTTTCAAGCTGCATGAAAACTCTCAAGGGAGAAAGACTTGCCGAAGGTGTTCATGATATAGAAGATGAGCTGACCGGTCTAAAGGAACTATTCATGGAAGAATATGATGCAGCTCTTGAAAAGCATACTGAAGCCCTGAACATCTAGAAAGCTGAAGCTGAACAACTGAATCTACAGCACATTCCGAGCATGCTGAGAACCTTAGTGGAGCTGGGGAATTAGTTATTTTCTTAAATAAAACACGACTCCGAGTCGTTAGCTTTTTCTTTCTTTGTTTTTCAACTTTGTTGCAACATCGTCTCCTTTCGAAGACTATTTCTCAAGTCCAATAATAAAAGCATTTCCTGTTTTTCATTTTTCGAGTATGCATCATTCACTGTCTGCAAAATCATTTTAATTCCATTGAATCTGCGACTGCGATGTGAAAAAGCAGTCCAAAACGACGAGTACAAACCAGGCTATGGTGATTCGACCAAGGACATCTAAGGAAAACTTCATGGTTTATCGCATAGATCTTACAACAGACAACTGAGACGAGCATATTGAGGAAGATGACTTACAATTCAAGGCAAAACAGTAGAAATACTTATAAAGAGCAGAATTAGACAATCCCAAATGGACTAAAAGCATACTCGAGCAAGTGACGCTCATAGATAACAAAGTATGAATACAACGAACAATAGAATGACAAAGGAATTTACCAAGGAAGTTGGAGCAATACAGTTGATCTTAAAGTAGAATTCTCTAAATCGAGAAAAATGAATAAGATCCTTTGAGATACAATCAAGAGATACTACAAATCGAGCAACATTCATCTTTATTGGATTTGAACTACGTAGCGACCTGATTCCCAAAAGGGGATACGTAGGCAGCCTACCCAAGGCACGGTCACATCATAAAAGAATTTTATTGGATACTAAGGCAGAATTTTTTAAGTTTCCCTCAAAAAATTCAAAGAGTACATTACAACATACTGGGGCAAAATTTTTGAGGGACCTCAAAAATTCAAGGAAAATACAAGCAGCACACTGGGGCAAAACTTTTGAGCTTCCCTCAAAATTTCAAGATGAAAGATCTTTGAACAGCAAATGGATATAGAGGAGATTATGTCCAAACAACACGTCGCAATCTATGATTCAATGAAATAAATTCATATCACTCTTTAAACATTATCTTTCTCAAAACACATGCATATCCCCTTTTGTTCTCCCTTTTTTCCCACAGCTCGACTATGGTTTGATGCTCGAAAAGAGAGATATTACAAGGAGGTCATGCAAGATGCAGCAGCAGAGTGCAGTACAACGAATGTGCAAGTCAACCTCCACCCAAAAAGTCATAAATTTTCTTTGATTGCAGGTTTACACTGGTACCGAGTATACCTAACAACCCTGGCAAAACAACATTCATCAATCTGACAAGCATAGAATCCATGTCGGTGGATATATAAGGTCCGCGTCTGTGGACATGACATCAATCTGACAAGCATAGGATCCGCATCAGTGGGTATATAGGGCCCGCGTCTGTGGACATGACATCATTTGACAAGCATAGGATCTGCGCCGGCGGATATATAAGGTTCGCCGTGGTGAACATGACATCAATGACAACAGTGTAAGGTCCGCGTCTGTGGACAAGACATCTTTTGAAGATCATAGAATCCATGTCAGTGGATATATAGGGTCCGCGCCTGTGGACATGACATCAATTTGACAAGAATAGGATTCATGTCGGTGGATGTTGTTGAGAGCTGGTTTTGAAGTATGACAAACGAGAAGGACACTGAGGTTCAGGAGAAGAACCTTGTCCTTGAGATGAAGGACAAAGAACCTTGTCCTTGAGATGAAGGACACGCTTGATCGAAAAGATTACGGGTTGCAAATCCCTGTGGAACTAGGAGTAGTGGCGCGTGGTTTTTGACGTATCCTAGTCAGACTAAAAGAGGCGGTGTCCAGGCTGTATCTTTGAAGTGTGGACAAGAGTTAGACTTTAACATGGAAAAGAGTTACTGCGAATCTGATATTGCCATAATTAAGAGAATTCCCAGCAGGACTCAACTAGGGTTGTAAGACCTGTATAAAAGCAAGTAGAAGAGACAGCCGCAATCAGTTTTTCACATAGAGAGTCGAGAGCATATAGAGGTGATCTGAAGAACTGTCTACGTTGGAAAACTGAAGAAGACAACTGGTTTGCATGCTGAGTATTTGAGTCTAGATCTCTTGTCTAGGTTCATCGAGTTGTAAGTTGTCTCTGTTACAAGTGTTCATTGTTTTGTCTATTAGCTTATTTCAGAAGCATATGTATAAGGCAAACTACTTTGTGATTACTAGAAAAAGCTAGAGTTTAGCTTTGGTTAGTGATTAGGGTCTAGAGTGTAGCCCCTTGGTTACAGAGTCTGTAATCTGAAACGTTGCTCTTGTGTTAGTGGATTGAGATTCAAAATCCCAGAGTGTGGGTCGTGGTTTTTCTCCCTTGAGCAAGGAGTTTTCCACGTAAAATCCTTGTGTTCTTGGTGAATGTTTTGAAGTGTGTTCTTAAGTATAGTTTGCATAAAAGAGAACTGAGGAACCTTGTTCTACTACGGAAGAACCAGGTTCTTACAA
Organism: Petunia secreta; assembly: GCA_029990175.1. Taxonomy (NCBI): domain Eukaryota; kingdom Viridiplantae; phylum Streptophyta; class Magnoliopsida; order Solanales; family Solanaceae; genus Petunia; species Petunia secreta. Next base: position 17,835,829 of record JARKIP010000038.1, on the reverse strand, counting down.
CAAAATTCGGAGGACACTATTCAACCCCCCCCTTCTAGTGTCCTTAGGAGGTGCTTAAAGAATAACAAGTGGTATCAGAGCGGGTCTTCTCTTGTAAGGCTAACACCTTGAGAAGGATCAAAATGAGTGCACCGCCTACTATTACTGAAGGACAGTCGGTTCTGAGGCCTCCACAGTTTAATGGGCAATACTACGCATGGTGGAAAAATAGGATGGAGAATTACATATGTGCTGAGGATTATCAACTCTGGCTGATAGTCTCTGAAGGAAACCTGATTCCCACCAAAGTAGTTGGTGAAGGAACCACTGCCACAAAAGAACCTAAGCTGAAAGAAGAGTTTGATGAGTCTGACTATAAGATGATCGAAAAGAACCACAAAGCCAAGCGGTTGGTTATATGTGGTCTGGGTCCAGAAGAGTTCAATCGAGTATCATCGTATAAGACGGCTAAGGAAATATGGGATGCTTTGCAAGTTGCACACGAAGGAACCACTGAAGTAAAGGACTCAAAAAGAAGAATGTTGAAGAGACAATTTGAGTTATTTACTATGGGCGAGAAGGAATCGATTCAGGATATGATGACCAGGTTGACCATGATTACAAATGAAATGAGATCTCTGGAGATGGAACTGCCTGAGGTGGAGATGGTTGACAAAATCCTGAATGTGTTACCTGAAGCATGGGAACCAAAAATGACGGCCATTATTGAATCCAAACCCTTGAAATCCATCAAGCTTGAAGAACTGGTTGGAAGTCTGAAGACGCACGAGATGATGAAGGACTCAAAGGCTAAACCTGCAGCAAAGAAGGAAAAGACCCTTGCACTGGAAGCAACAGAAGAAGTTGATGAATATGTTGATCTTCAATCAGTGGAAGCTGCAATGGTAAGTGCTCTAAGACAAAAACTCAATCTGGGAAGGTTTAAAGGATTTAAACGAGGGAACAAGGAGAGCTCTAGCAGGAAGAACATAGTTGACAGTCCTGACTACTCTGGATGCTTCAAATGCTTCAAGAAGGATCATGCTGTCATGGATTGCCCAATGTGGGAAATAGAGTGGATGAAGAACAGAGCTGCTAAGGAAAAGGAAAAGGAAATCACAAAGGAAAACGATGTAGATAGAAAGAAGTCAAGACGGCCCCCAAACTTCAGAGCAGAACGAAGGAAAAGGAAGGAAGCTTTCTATGCCACATGGGGACCAACTGACAGTGAGTCTGATCACGAGAAAGAAGCTGACGATGACTCACCGCTAGCATTAGCAGGGATGACGGATGTTAGTTCTGACGAAGAACATCCTCTTGAAGTAAAATGGGGAAGAGATCCATCAAAGCTACCAGTGTTCAATGGGACTCATTACAATTACTGGAAGAAACAAATGAAGAAATTCTTGCAGGCAACTGATTATAGTCTGTGGCTAATTGTGAAAAGAGGACCTCATGTTCCAGTAAAGAGAGCAGCAAATGGAGTCCTGGTACCCAAGAAAGTAGAAGAACTAGATCCACAAGATCTGGACTGGCTACAAGCAAACTCCAAGGCTGAGGGCTATCTAAGAAGAGGACTTACAGATGATGTGCTTGGACAGATACTGGAATGTAAATCAGCCAAGGAGATATGGAAGAAACTGAAGGAGTTGTACATAGCTGACAACACCAAGAAGGACTCTGCCCTCATGGCAACTGAAGGAAAGGAAGCTGACGGTTCAGCAGAGGTATGTTTATCTGATCTTAAGGAAACTTTACATACATACTCTTCTGAAAATCTAATCCTAATCACAGCCACATTGATTGAAGGATATGAAAAAGAAAAGCTTGAAAAAGATAAATTAATTGAAGAATTGGGTGATCTTAGAACTAAGCACAAGAGTCTCCTAGAACAGAACATTGAGCTTGAAGAAACAAATGCCATCATGAAAGGACAGACTCTTGTGTCAAACTCTAAGATCACTGAGCTTGAATTAGAATGTAGTCAGTTGAGAGAGAGTAAGAATGGTAAGCAAGTTATGAGTGAAGTTCAAACCTTTCTGGAAGATGAATTGAAAAGGACAAATGAGATTTTATACCAAGAAATTGAAAAAAATAAGATGTTAAATCAGAAGGTTGAAAACTCAAAACTTGAACTTACCAGGCTTACAAAATGGAATAAGTCTTCAGAAGCAATGCATTGGGTTCTTGAAAATCAAAATAAAGGAAAACAAGGTTTAGGATTCAAGAAGCCCTTGCCTCCATATAATCCTAAAAGCAAATATGTGGGATTACCTTGCAACATGTTATGCACTTTCTGTGGTCAAACCGGTCATACTAAACAAAGGTGTGTTAACATTACCAAGGCAAGGGCCAAGAATAAAAATTGTGTTTTACCCAAATGGGCCAAACAAGATCTGATTTATCCATTTTCTCATAAGAAGGGACCCAAGCTTGTCTGGGTTCCTAAGGCTAACCTCTAATTGTTTTGCAGGCTGGAGTGAGGGAGAACAACTCAAGCTGGATTCTTGATAGCGGTTGTTCTAGGCACATGACAGGAGATAGAAGAAACTTTCTCTCACTCGCAGCATTTCAAGGAGGCAGTGTGGCCTTCGGAGGAGGAAAAAGTGGTCAGATAGTAGGCATTGGGAAGATTGGGAGATCTCTTGAGCATGCAATTGAAAATGTGTATTGTGTGGATGGTCTTAGACACAATTTACTGAGCATCTCTCAACTATGTGACAGAGGAAACGAAGTGAGCTTCTCATCTGTAGGGTGCATCGTGAAGAACCTACAGAGTGGAGAAGTGGTAATGGAAGGAAAAAGAGTGAACAATGTGTACAAGGCGTCACTGAGGTCCTTACCTGAAAACAACCTGACATGCTTGAATGTACAAGAAAGCGACTCTCAGCTGTGGCACAAAAGACTGGGTCATGCAAGTCTCACTCAATTAAATAAGCTAGCCTCGAAGGAACTGGTTCGTGGATTGCCAAACAAGAAGTTTGAAAACATAAAAGTGTGTGATGCCTGTGTAAAGGGAAAGCATGTAAGAACGTCTTTCAAGTCAAAGAAAGTGGTCAGCACATCTAAGCCACTGGAGCTGGTACATATGGATTTGTGTGGACCTATGAGAGTAAAAAGCAGAGGAGGAAAGAGGTTTGTGTTCGTGATTGTTGATGACTACTCAAGGTATACATGGACCTTGTTCTTGGCCTCTAAGGATGAAGCTTTTGAGAACTTTAAAGACTGGGCTGGTGTGGTTCAGAAAAGGCTAAGTCTTGAACTCATCAGTATTCGATCAGATCATGGAACTGAGTTTGAAAACTCAAAATTTTCTGAGTACTGTGCAGGGAACAACATAGATCACAACTTTTCTGCACCAAGAACTCCCCAACAAAACGGGGTGGTTGAGAGGAAGAACAGGTCGTTGGAGGATATGGCTAGAACCATGCTGCTGTCAAGTGGACTAGCAAGAAACTTCTGGGCTGAAGCTGTAAACACTGCATGTTACTTGCTAAATAGGTGTTCCATCAGAGCCATTCTTGACAAAACTCCATATGAGTTACTCAGAGGTAGAAAGCCAAGCATTGCCCACCTAAGGCCTTTTGGGTGCAAATGCTTTGTCCACAACAATGGCAAGGAACCCTTGGGAAAGTTTGATGCTAGGAGTGATGAGGCAATATTTCTGGGATACTCCACTCAAAGTAAGGCATACAAGGTACTCAACAGAAGAACACAAGTAGTAGAAGAAAGTATGCATGTTGTGTTCGATGAATCAGATAAGGAAATAGGAGAAGATGATGCAGATGATCAGGTGATCGGCTTAAGAAGAGAAGAAAGCATAGATGAACTGGAGGACTCGGATGAAAAGGAGAGCAAAGTCATGTCCGATGAAGGAGTCAACTTGACAGGGGGAACTTCTGATGAAGCTGAAGATCAAGAAAGTCAAGAAGAATTTACTCAAGACGATGGTGCAGGTTCTTCTAATCAGATCCAGATCAAGCCATGGAAATATCAAAGTTCTCACCCTTTGGAGAATGTTCTATCTGAACTGGATACAGGAATTATGACTAGGTCAGCATTAAAGAACTTCTGTGCATTCTTTGCTTTCCTCTCAGCCTTGGAACCAAAAAATGTCAAAGAAGCTCTAGAAGATCCAGATTGGATTATAGCTATGCAGGAGGAACTTCATCAATTTGAAAGAAGCAAAGTGTGGCACCTAGTTCCTAAACCAAAGGACAGATCCATAATTGGAACTAAATGGGTGTTCAGAAATAAGCTGGATGAACATGGCATAGTTACAAGAAACAAGGCAAGGTTGGTTGTTCAGGGCTACAGTCAAGAAGAAGGAATAGATTATGATGAAACCTTTGCACCAGTGGCACGAATGGAAGCCATTAGAATGCTGATTGCTTTTGCTACATACATGGAATTCACACTGTATCAGATGGATGTGAAGAGTGCCTTCTTGAATGGGTACCTAAATGAAGAAGTCTATGTAGTACAGCCTCCAGGTTTTGTGAACAATGAATTCCCTGATCATGTGTACAAACTGGACAAGGCTCTGTATGGTTTGAAGCAAGCTCCTAGAGCCTGGTATGAAAGACTCTCAGGGTTTTTGATGAAAAATGGCTTTTCAAGAGGTAAAATTGACAACACACTATTTCTCAAGAAGCAAGGAAAGGATCTGCTGGTAGTTCAAGTGTATGTCGATGATATCATCTTTGGAGCCACTGATGAGGAGCTGAGCAAAGGTTTTGCTGACCTGATGGGAAGTGAGTTTGAAATGAGCATGATGGGTGAATTGAATTTCTTCCTTGGGTTGCAGATAAAGCAGACGCCGGAAGGAACTATGATACACCAGCAAAAATATGTCAAGGAATTGTTGAAGAAGTTTAACATGGAAGGAGCTAAGGAGATGACTACTCCTATTGCTCCTGGAACAAAGCTCGATATGGATGAACTTGGTCCTTCGACAAATGAGACCAAGTATAGAGGAATCATTGGCTCACTTCTTTATCTCACAGCAAGTCGACCTGACATAGTCTACAGCGTAGGGCTGTGTGCCAGATTTCAGTCAAAACCTAAGGAATCACACTTGACAGCTGTGAAGAGAATTCTGAGATACTTGAAAGGGACTCAGGATCTATGCCTGTGGTATCCCAGAGGTGGAACTTTTGAACTAATTGGTTTTGCTGATGCAGATTATGCAGGTCATTTGGTTGATAGGAAAAGCACTTCGGGGATGGCACACTTCTTAGGTCCTTGCTTGGTGTCATGGGCTACAAAGAAACAAAACTCTGTTGCCTTGTCAACTGCTGAAGCTGAGTATGTGGCAGCTGCTTCATGCTGCTCACAATTGCTATGGATCAAGCAGCAACTGGAGGATTTTGGAATCAAGTGTGGGGCAGTGCCAATCTTTTGTGACAACACTAGTGCTGTGAACATTGCCAAGAACCCAGTCCAACACAAAAGGACCAAACACATTGATATTAGACATCATTTTCTGAGAGACAATGTAGAAAAGGGTCTAATCACTATGAATTCATGCAGGACTGAAGACCAAATTGCTGACATATTTACCAAAGCTTTGAACAAGGTGCAGTTCGAGAGGAACAGGTTGGAGTTAGGGATGACCAAAATACACGGATGACCCAGCAGGTAATCCCCTGGTGATTGGCTAGTTTAGTAGTAAAAGTGTTTGTTAGGAATTTGTCATTACTATCTGGACTAAATTTGTACTTGAGTAAGTACACTCGTTTTTAGTGTTTTGAGCTTTAGGTACAAATAATGTGATCCCATGAAGAACCTACTGTGTACTGAGGAGGAACCAGTCTTAACGTGAGGAATCGTGTCCAGGTACAGTAAACCTACTCTATTTGTTAGTTGTCACAACTGGAATTAAAATTGTCTATTGTACGTGCATCATGGGAGATTCTCCATATTCTCATAACTGTCCAAAATTATAGGAACACATTCCTTTTTAGGATAGAACTCCTTTTAAATTGCTTGGACCCCACTTCTTGAAAAGGGTATATTTAAATTAAGTTCATAACCGTCAAATCTCTTAACTTCTCCCGGTTCTCAAAAAGTTCAAAAAGCTGCCCTTCTTTATACTCATTATTTTTTCTTCCCTAGACATTGTCACTTCACCAAAACCCTCTCTCCTTCTACAGCACTCTTTCAATCTCTCATAATCTCATCCACCACTTCCAATTGAACATCAAAATTCTCTCAAGCCCTAAAATAGATAAACCGTCAACAAACTCAGAAATCTTTACAAAATTCAAGATGTCTGAAAGACCACCTCCATCCACTCTTGCTGAAAGAATTGCTAGGGCTCGCCTAAAATTTCTCAAAAAGGGGGACAAGAAACTGGTCAAGAAGTTAAAATCAAGAGCCGTTCCTTCAACACCCACTACTCAAAGTTCATCTCAACCGTTACCTGAGGTAATTCCTGATCCTACTCCATCTACACCTGTTGGCTCAGTTGATATAGCCAGTCCTGGCATTGTAGAAACTGAAACCCTAGTTGCTGAATTAGATAAAATAGTAGATGTTGAGCAGAGGGACAATATAGATAGGGGGAACCCACGTGAGGAGGAACAAGTAACTAAAGAGAATGAACCTAGAGAAGATGTGCAGGATGGTGTAGACGGTGTGTCTAGAGGCGAGTTAAATATAGCCGAAAAAATAGAAGAACAGTTGAGGGAACTGGATAATGATGAATCTCTGAGAAAATATGTTGGTGAGTCAAGTAAAGATGTGAGTGGAACAGGGGTGTGTTTAGAGGATTCTGTGCCTAAAGGTCCTGAGGGTGATGGAACTGCTACTGCTGAAGTTCCAGGGGGAGAGGGACAAGAACCTGTTACTTGTCTAAACCCTACTAGAGCTGATGATGCAGATTTTAGCTGGACAGAATCTGATGAAGATGGAAACAAGGAAGTTGTTGTTGAAAAACAAGAGAGTGACAAGGAAGAGAAAAAATTAAAAAGGAAAAGAAAATTTGGGGCAGAAGATGAGAAGGTGACAGGTGAGGAAGAGGAGGATGAGGTGGTGTTTGTAAAAGAAAATAAAGTAGAACCTGAAAAAAGAAGAAGGTTGGTGAGAGATGGGAAACCAGTGTTGAAATCTAGACTGGTAGATGAAGAAAGTGAAGGAGGTGACCAAGAGGCTAGTGAGCCTGTGGTCAGGAGAGTTGGTACTAGGTCGGCTTTCAAAATGCAGATGGAGAGGATTGAAAAGCTAGGAAAGACAGTAAAAAATGTGAAGATGAGGGAAGAAGAGAAGAAGAAAGAAGAAGAGGAGAAGAGAGCTGGTGAGGAAGAGGAGGAAAGTGAAGCTGGGAGTTATGTGGAACCCAGTGATTCTGATACTGACAGTGAGGTGGAGAGTAAGAAGAAAAGAAAAGAAGTGGATAGGGAAGCCTTCTTTTCCAGACATCAGGTGCTGCCAGGGAGTATACTGTATGATGAAAAGGAGTTTCATATGAAATCCTTGTTGAGAATGATAGGAGATCAGGGTTGGTTGAGCTTGTTTGGAAACAATGACAGGAAGCTGTTTGTGGATGAAGTCAGGGAGTTTTATACAAATTGCAGGGTAGTAGCCAGGAGGGTGTTTACAACTGTGAAAGAAGTGGAGATTGAATTTGGGAGACCTGAACTGGGAGTAATTCTGGATGTTCCTGCTGAAGGGTATTGCAGGTATGTTAAGCTAAAATGGCCAAAGAGAACAGATAGAGTTACTCCCTTAGATGTTGTGAGAAAGTTTTCAGGGAAACCCAGATTGAGGAAGGAGAGGAAGGTTGAGAAAAAGGAGATGGAGCCTGCACATCAGCTTTTGTTTGAGTTTGTGCATAGGTTTCTTCTGCCTAGGGGGGAAAGGAATTGTGAGGCTAGTGCTCTTGATCTGACCTATATGGATCTGATGGACAGAGGGGTAAAAATAAATTTGCCTGGGCTCATTATTAGGCACATAAAGAGAATCTGTGATACTGATCAGAAGCCACACTCTCTTGTGCATTCTTACATCATCCATCAAATCCTTGAGCATTTTGGAGTGCCTTTAGGTGCAGGGAAGAAGCCAACTATCCATCAGAGGTTTGGGGTTAATGTGCTGAAGAGCTGTGACTTCTTTCAAGAAAGCAGGGCTTCCAAAAGGCCAATGCAGGTCAAGCAGGAGGAGTCAGAGGACAGTGAAGAGTTTGGACCTGATGAGGCCATCGGTGCTGTGCAGGAACTGGAGAAAATGGTTCTTGAAGTTAATGAAGAAAATGCTGAACTGCACAGGAAGTTGAAGGTGAAGGATCAAGAGATTGATCGCTTGAAGATCGATTGCCACAAGTATGAGGCCGAGCTGGTGATGGAGAGGGCCAAAAATACGAAACAACTTGAGGCACTCGTTAAGCACTTCAACCTTCAGCTGTGATTCTTCCAGTCCTGTCCTCCTACCTTTCTCTTTTCCTACCCCACCTGATCTTTACTCCTCCCTATTCTCCCTTGATTGCATGTTTTGGATAATTAAGACAATTTCAATTTTTGTTGTGTAACTAAATAGAGTGGTGCTGCTGTCACCCTCTGGATGTTGATTTTAAATTTCTTATGTTTGCGACTGTTTCTTGTTTCAGTACCTGGTTCCTTGTTGGGCCCTTATTTTGATATACCTATGTTCTTGACACTGATGAGTTGCCTTATGCTCTAGACTAGATTAATCTGACAAGTTCCTGCAGGTCTTTGAATCTTTTCGATGATGCCAAAAGGGGGAAGAAGGAATGTTGGGGTGTTTGTGACCTAACTCATCTGTTTTTATTGTTCTGTTTTTTTTGTTCTTGTTTGTGGTATATGTTATGTAGGTTCTTGGGCAACGTTTGTTTGTCATCATCAAAAAGGGGGAATTTGTTGAGAGCTGGTTTTGAAGTATGACAAACGAGAAGGACACTGAGGTTCAGGAGAAGAACCTTGTCCTTGAGATGAAGGACAAAGAACCTTGTCCTTGAGATGAAGGACACGCTTGATCGAAAAGATTACGGGTTGCAAATCCCTGTGGAACTAGGAGTAGTGGCGCGTGGTTTTTGACGTATCCTAGTCAGACTAAAAGAGGCGGTGTCCAGGCTGTATCTTTGAAGTGTGGACAAGAGTTAGACTTTAACATGGAAAAGAGTTACTGCGAATCTGATATTGCCATAATTAAGAGAATTCCCAGCAGGACTCAACTAGGGTTGTAAGACCTGTATAAAAGCAAGTAGAAGAGACAGCCGCAATCAGTTTTTCACATAGAGAGTCGAGAGCATATAGAGGTGATCTGAAGAACTGTCTACGTTGGAAAACTGAAGAAGACAACTGGTTTGCATGCTGAGTATTTGAGTCTAGATCTCTTGTCTAGGTTCATCGAGTTGTAAGTTGTCTCTGTTACAAGTGTTCATTGTTTTGTCTATTAGCTTATTTCAGAAGCATATGTATAAGGCAAACTACTTTGTGATTACTAGAAAAAGCTAGAGTTTAGCTTTGGTTAGTGATTAGGGTCTAGAGTGTAGCCCCTTGGTTACAGAGTCTGTAATCTGAAACGTTGCTCTTGTGTTAGTGGATTGAGATTCAAAATCCCAGAGTGTGGGTCGTGGTTTTTCTCCCTTGAGCAAGGAGTTTTCCACGTAAAATCCTTGTGTTCTTGGTGAATGTTTTGAAGTGTGTTCTTAAGTATAGTTTGCATAAAAGAGAACTGAGGAACCTTGTTCTACTACGGAAGAACCAGGTTCTTACAACAAAATTCGGAGGACACTATTCAACCCCCCCCTTCTAGTGTCCTTAGGAGGTGCTTAAAGAATAACAGATGTATAGGGTCTGCATCGGTGGACATGACAAGCATAGGATCCATGTCGGTGGATATATAGGGTCCGCAGCGGTGGACATGACATCAATTTGAGAAGTATAGAATCCATGTCGGTGGATGTATAGGGTCTGCATTGGTGGACATGACAAGCATAGGATCCATGTCGGTGGATATGTAGGGTCCGCAGCGGTGGACATGACATCAATTTGAGAAGTATAGAATCCATGTCGGCGGATGTATAGGGTCTGCATCGATGGACATGACAAGCATAGGATCCATATCGGTGGATATATAGGGTCCGCAGCGGTGGACACGATATAAATTTGAGAAGTATAGAATCCATGTCGGTGGATATACAGGGTCCACAGCGGTGGACATAACATCAATTTGACAAGAATAGGATCCATGTCGGTGGATGTATAGGGTCTGCATCGGTGGACATGACAAACATAGGATCCATGTAGGTGGATATATAGGGTCCGCAGCGGTGGACATGACATAAATTTGAGAAGTATAGAATCCATGTCAGTGGATGTATAAGGTCTGCATCGGTGGACATGACAAGCATAGGATCTATGTAGGTGGATATATAGGGTCCGCAGCGGTAGACATGACATCAATTTGAGAAGTATAGAATCCATGTCGGTGGATGTATAGGGTCTGCATCGGTGGACATGACAAGCATAGGATCCATGTCGGTGGATATATAGGGTCCGCAGCGGTGGACATGACATCAATTTGAGAAGTATAGAATCCATGTCGGTGGATGTATAGGGTCTGCATCGGTGGACATAACAAGCATAGAATCCATGTTGGTGGATATATAGGGTCCGCGCCTGTGGACATGACATCAATTTGACAAGAATAGGATTCATGTCGGTGGATGTATAGGGTCTGCATCGGTGGACATGACAAGCATAGGATCCATGTTGGTGGATATATAGAGTCCGCAGCGGTGGACACGATATAAATTTGAGAAGTATAGAATCCATGTCGGTGGATATATAGGGTCTGCATCGGTGGACATGACAAGCATAGAATCTATGTCGGTGGATATATAGGGTCCGCAGCTGTGGACACGATATAAATTTGAGAAGTATAGAATCCATGTCGGTGGATATACAGGGCCCGCAGCGGTGGACATGACATCATTTGAACAAGCATAGAATCCGCATCGGTGGATATATGTAAGGTCCGCGTTTGTGGGCATAGTTCATCAATTCAAAGCAGCATAAGGTCCGCGTTTGTGGGCATAGTCAGCAATCTGAGGAAGCATATATAGTCTGCGTTGGTGGACACATTCAACCGTGAAAGCATCATAGGGTCTGCGATTGTGAACATGACAACAATGAAAGAAGCATAAAATCCATGTCGACGGATATATAAAGTCTGCGTTTGTTGACAATCCAGCAATTGAAGGTATAAGGTCCGCGTTTATGGGCATAGTTCGGCAATTTGAAGCAAAATAAGGTCCGCAATTGTGGACAGACCGGCTATTGATCAAGCGTACAATTTGCGATTGTGGATGATAGGGTCCGCGTTTACGGGCAGTTCAACAATTAAAGGAACACAGGATCTGTGCCTGTGGATACAGTTCAACATTGAAAGCAACATAAGGTACATGTTTGTGGGCGTAACCAACAATTTAAGGAAGCATATTTTGTCTGCATCGGTGGAGATATTCAACAATGAAAATGATATAGGGTCCGTGTCGGTAGGCATGACATATATAGAATCTGTGTCGGCGGATATATAGGGTCCGCGTCAGTGGGCATGACATATATAGAATCCATGTCGGTGGATATATAGGGTCCGCATCGGTGGACATGATATCATTTGAAGGAGCATAGAATCTGCGTCGGCAGATATATAAGGTTCGCAGTGGTGAACATGGCAACAATTTGCAATAGAGCAAGGTCTGCATCGGTGGGTATACCATTGGAGAAACATTTGGATGAGACATCAATTAAACAAGTATCAGCCAAAACAACCCCTCGGCTCAACAGGGAAGTTTACTTTACTTTATCTTTACATTTATTGTATTTATCATGATTTTGCTGCAGGGTATGCCCCGATTTCTCGACAAATCCCTGTGCCATACTCTCACGCCTGCTCCCAAACATCACGGCCAACCATGCAACCTCAAAATCTCTAACACATACAAAGCCAAGCCTAACCCTACAGACAATGCCTTTTGTAACACCCGCCAGCTACCTATTTTGCCAAGTTCCAAGCTACAATTCCATACTTACACCAGTGCTCTACCTAATCCTTCCTTGTCGATTGGGTGTCAGTTTCATGTTCCTTCCTAACTCGTGCTCATCTACGTCAATCGTGCGTATTTTCGTGCTTAATCGTGTCCATCCATTTGAATCGTGCGCATTTATAAAACTCGCTTAATCAAGGTAGTATTGAAGATGAGATCACCCATTTATCGAGATGAAGTGGAAACTATGTCCGTGTAAACTCCTTTTTATGGGTGTGGCGTGCACCACATCTTCATAACTAGGATGATTATAATGCCTCTTTTCCCTCGCTCGATCTATCGATGTTATTTCATCTTCGACAATAACTTTGCTTTATTCTTCATCTTGCCAAAGGGCAAAGCATACACGAATCTAAATTTTACATACTTGGATAAGTTTAGTCTTTACATCCAAAATCGTGCGTCATAAACATCTCTCACAGGCAACATGCCATTCTAGAACTACACACGGCCTGATTCTTGTGAAACCCGAGATATGTAGGCACCTCAGAGACCGGGGTTCGGCCAAAAACACCCCAAAACCCCCCATTTTTCCACTTCCACTACTTTTGCCTACCAGTCATGAAAAAATTGATTATTCCGTTAACTATCTTTGCTCGAAGACTCTTTTATCATCCCCGGGCAAAGAGAGGCAGCTGTTAACACCCAATTTTGTCCCTCCATTTTTCGCAATTTGGCTATATTTAATTAAAATCAATAATAGTAACTTTCCAAACAAAACTGCATTAGACAACCTGCAATTACATGTATAATCTTATTATTGATCCCGCATATATATAATATTTATTTAATTGTGACTATATTACGTAATTACATGTATTTAGGTTATTTTTCAAAATACGTGTGCTATTTGTAAAATTTAACGCATTACGATATTATTTAATAATTATTAGTGGCTATTTATATCTAATGAGTATTATTTGTGGTCATTTATATTTGTTTATAATTAGGTATATTTATTTATAATTATTTACAAAATTTTCTATTTTTATACTAATTGTTTGTATTTATAAGTATTTTAATTAAATACTAGCCATTTTGCTATTTTATAATTCAATTTCTGCTATAATCAGTCCACGTCATCACCATTTTGTCCACGTATACGCCAATTATACACTACCTAAGCTTACACCTCACTAAATACACTCCTAGTACAAGGGTACACACTTTTAGCACGTGTACAACTCATTGTAGCGTGCAGTACAACCCCTCAAAGCCCACATCCCCTTTACACCTCAGCATATACTAGCATACACACATATATACACGCGCCTACGTGGCATAATCTCAGCCCTTCATCCCCTCAATCCGACGGCCCACACTATTTCCTCCATTTACATCTATACACTCTCACACACACCCGAAACCCTAAATCATTTACACCCTCTACACCCCCACAAAATTAGCCGACCCTTTCATTTCCCTCTCTCTCCCCTTTTTCCCAAATTCCGTCCAAATACACGCGAAATCCACCGTGTCTCCGCCGTTAACGCCACTCCTCGCGACTCCCCTCTCCTCTTTCCTATCTCGGATTACACGGGGAAGAATCCCCTTCTCTCTCTCCTTCGCCTCGTGGAATCCGGAATACGAACAAGGAGATTGGGTACGAATCATTACAAATACGGATCAGAAATGGCAAGAATCATACGAAATCATCGAGGCAAAACACGGGTTCACAAATCAGGTTATTTATTTCCTTTATTACGTGTGAATCATTGACGAGTTGAATATATTTCATTTCCTTTTTGGCCTGTTTGAAAGTGAATCTGAAATACCTATGTCTATTATAAGTTAGGGCCTTTCAAATATTGTTGAATCGGGAACCTATCTTGTTTAGATGCTTAACCCGATTTTAGTTGTTTGTTTCTAATTTTGGGGGACGGATTAAAAGGCATTAGTCCTTTTGTTGTTTAAAGATTTAGTTTGAATCTGGACATATAGATTGCAGTATTTTCCTTTTAAAGAGGCTGAATGTCAAGCTGAATAGGGGGATTTTTGAATCTGTTAGCATAATTCTTGGGATTTCATTGCCCTTGCCTAACACTATAAAAGGCTGGTTATTGAGAACATTGGGGGGACATCCACACTTAGAAAAACAAGCCGACACAAGTTGAAGGCACACTTCTACACCTCTATAGACTAAAATACAGTCTACATACACTAATACATCTACACTTAGAACAGATCTCTACACACGCAGACCCACCGGAGCCTCTTGCTTTCAGTTCTGGAACTTTGAACATACCAACACATCTCTCGAATTCAAAGCATAACATTGACACCTTTCTTATTGTTCCTCATTGTTGAAAGTTATTGCTTCCCCTTCTCTTATCCTCACTGTTCTTTGCTGAAGTCAAGTTCTTCTCCTGCCTGCCTTTGTTCTTCCCTTTTGTAACTAGTATTCAACTGCCTCCCTGGTTGTCTTCCACGTTTGCTTAAACCTCTAAGAGATGAGGTAATTTTGTTTGATATGTTACTTGCCTTGCCTCTGTTAAACTGTTCTAGTTGGCTTTATTTCCTTTGCTTGCAATAAGGTATGTTTCCTCTGCTTGAACGAACTCTGGTTAAACTGTTAATGTCATCTGCTTTGCTTATCTGCCCTGTCCCAAAGTGGCTTTCTGCCTGCCTTTGTTCTTCCTCTTGTGACTGGTGTTGGAAATGCTGCCTGGGTCTGCTTTAGGCCAACAACTAACCCTTGTGCATGTCTTTGTCATTCTAGGATAGCCTTCGAGGCTATGCCATTGTTTATGTACTTTGCGGGCTGCTCTATTCAAGAGATGAGTCAGTTTAGACTCGCCTTGAGATCTATAGAAGTTAGAAACCAAGGGACAAGGCCCTATTCTTTTCTTTCTTTTCTTTAATTTGCAATTCATGGTAAGGTGTTTATTTATGTATTCATTAGGAATAGTAATGGTGTGTATAAGCACTGCAAGGTGCATTTAGATTTAGGACATGTGTTGCAGCTGCTGGTGCATTGCTAAGTGCAATGAAAATTGGCTACGAAGGAGCCGTTTCTATCCCTACTCTCTAGTTTATGTGTGGAAAGGCTAAAATCGTAAGGAAGGTTTTAAATGGTTTATTTATGCAATTTCTGAAATGATATTACAGTCGGCCTATAACTGAAATTGAGAATTAAAAATAGACTGTTTTTGCAAAGTATATGTTTCTGAAATTTAAGCAGTTCACAATTTTATTTCGAAATAGGCTAAATTGCAAGACAATTGAAAATGAGACTATTTCTGTAAACTGCATATTCTAAAATGTAAAAGTATATTTTTTTAGTGACTAAAACTTAAAACTGGTTCATCTATGCAACTGTTACATATTTTGTTCAAAGGTGGCTAATTTCACAATCCACGCTAGAATTGACTTTTTTATGCAAATTGGGCCCAACATTAGCATGTTGAATTCTATTAACTTGGAGGCTCACTTTTAAAGTTTTAAATTGCTTTGCTTACATGATATTATTTTGACTTGTGTGATTAATATGACAGTTTATTATTTGGCGCCTAGATGTCTAGATTTGGGGCACTTAATACACTTAGGAGAGTCTAGATATTTATATTAGTAGTCTCAATGACCTCCGAGACATTAAGTGAGATGCTAGTAGACCTTTAGGACGTTTAAAATATTAGTTAACGCTTTAGTTAAATACTTAAAGAGGGTATGGGGGTTAAAGGGAATTAAGCCCCTCGGAAGTGATGAAATTACCCGAGCTATATATTGATAGTGGATTTTGAAACTATCGTCCCTTACGAAAGCCGGGTTCTGATCCGAATAGGATAACCATAACCAAGGGTTATTTTTTCAAATGTTTAAATGGTTATTGTTTAATTATTTGGTGGCTATTTGCGCAACATAACTATTACTTTAGATTACTTATCCAAATGTATTGAATTGCTTATTTGTTCATTTTGTATCTCATATCTCTTTTATTTATTTTATTTAGCTTTCGTCCTTTATAAGCAATATATTTGAACCCAATATAAAAATCGGCTGGGAACCACATTTGTGGAACTTAGGAGGTGTCTAACCCCTTCCTTCTAGGTTAACTTGAACACTTACCCGAATCTCTGACTCATAGACCAACCCAGAGTTAATTATTTAAATTGAACTAGAAATTAATAGGTGACCTAATACGCATAGGAAATTTATTAGGTGGCGACTCCAAAACTCTAAAATCCAAACGAGTTACCCCAAGTCAAAACTCACTTACTTACATTAAAGTGGGGTGCGACAATAACCATCCGTACACAAGTAATTACCTACATATATTGTTTACGTGTACACATATTTTTGACGTGTATGATGGACTTAGTAATTATCCACACATATTTATTACGTGTACACATATGTTTGCCGTGTATTATGGACTTGTGCAAATTACACAAGTAATTACCTACACATATTTTTTACGTGTACACATATTTTATATATGTTTGAAAGATAGGAGGAAATAGGCAAGTCATTTCAACACATCCACAACAGGTGTGCAAATAAAAGAAAGTTGATCATGTACATCATGCAATATACTAGTCCACGACATAAAAACTAAAATAAAAAAAAATATTAAGATTATCATCCATACAGACCAACGAAAATA
This sequence comes from Petunia secreta, assembly GCA_029990175.1. Taxonomy (NCBI): domain Eukaryota; kingdom Viridiplantae; phylum Streptophyta; class Magnoliopsida; order Solanales; family Solanaceae; genus Petunia; species Petunia secreta. Next base: position 17,819,177 of record JARKIP010000038.1, on the reverse strand, counting down.
AAAAGATTAAGATTATCCATACAGACCAATCAAAGTAGTTCATCCAACACCACTTAAGGCTCCATTTCCTCATAGAATATGTCTACAGCCCACTTCTTTCTCATATCTTCAATTAAACTATCATGCAGCAACGTCATTGGGGTGTCTGTCAAGAGATGCTCCATGAACATAAGCGAATACCCCCCCACACGCAGTAGCTGTTTCGTTCCTTGGAAGATTCTTCACTCGTTCGTAACCCCACAAGTCTGCATTCAAGATGGCTTCTAGTAAATGTTTGAATTTACCACAATCACGCAAGAACTTTGGGAACATAATCGTAATGGGCAAGACATATGGAGCTAATGCATCTTCACTATAAACTCCCATGTTGTAGTCATAAAGCTCAATCTTTCCCTGCTCAAGTAAGAAGACACATGTGAGATAATGCCTTTTATCAATGTTAAGGACAGTAAATATCCTCTTGGCACCATCCCACTTGCGTCCACCAGGGTAAGGCAGCTTTCCAACAGCATAATCTAGGAGACCCTCCTCACACTTCTTCATCTTCATACATTCATCAAATGAAACCCCAAATTCTTCAACATCCTTTATAAAAGTTTGGTGCGCTGCAGTCAATTTAGTACAGAAGTTCATGTCCAAGATAACATCGGTCTTGTTGTAGTGCCTGTGGAATTCCTTATTCCTTATCCGCATCAAGTTTAAAATTTCATCAACATGTTGTATGATAATGAAAAAATAAAACAAAAATGAATATAAGCAAGTAATATGGTATTTAATATAAAGAACAATCACAAGCTGATTATTTATGTGTACACATATTCTCTACGTGTACACATAATTTTGATGTGTACACATAATCTTGTTGTGTACACATATTCTTTATGTGTATAAATACCAGAATATGTCTACACATAAATAATATGTGTACACATAAATCATACGTGTACACAAAAAAGGTACATAGATAGAGAAAAGTGTACCTGACTCTCCATCCACTTCTTCATGCGGATTACATCTTGGAAGTCGAGGTAGTTTTACTCGTGACCCAGAAAAAGACGTTTTTTCCTGTTTTTCTCCTTCATGTATGCATTGAAAACAACCTCCTTAGCTGGATCAACTGGCCTATAAAGATCAACAGGCAGCCTCTCTTGCTCTTGAACATCTGCAGCCCTTGCCCTGGTTCCCCTAGCCCTTGTCGCCTTCGCGACCCTCGCCTTCGCTACCCTCGCCTTCTTCAATGATGCAACAAATGGAGACATCTGAGCCCTAGAAGGGTACACAGTCTTCTTGGGCTTCTCCTTAGCACACCTTTTTAGGAATACCACAGATTCCTTCAAATCTTTCAACAATTTCACTTCATTTTCCTTTTCCTCCTTACATGCTTCACATAATGAGCATCTGATACATCCATGTCTTCTAGAGGGGCTCTCACCAGCCTCACCTCCATATCCACCAGATTGTTCAAACAGCCTACGACCACCACCACTACAGTCAACATTCTCTCTAACTCTCGCACCAACAAAGTCAGCACTCATGCCAACAAGTATATCTCCAACAACATTATCTCCAACAGCTCCTCCTCCATCACCACTTGGCTCTCGACCAAACTCCATTCTTCTATCGCTTTGCTCTGGTACAATATCCATTCTCCTATGACTATGCTCTGGAACATCATCCATTCTTGCATCAACATGCTTTGGAACAACCTCTGCATCAACACCAACAATTGCAAGTGCTCTGCCACCACCAACAACATCCCCCAGCCTCAAATTTTACGCACCTTTAAGTCTTTCGGTCAATTGATCGATCAACTCATCCTACTCATCCACAAACGGCAACAAATTTTTCACGAACACCTTTCTCTTCTCCCTTGGAGTAGGCACAAGGAATGGGCTCACCACCTGCAACCCCATAAAAAAGTTGTATTAGAAAAGAAAAAAAAAAGATCAGGAAATAATATAATACGTGTCTACATAAAGGTTATGTGTACACATATAACTTATATGGGTACACATATAAGTTAAGTTATGTGTACGCATAATGAACTTTGTGTAATATATTCTTACTTTTTACTTGTGTGTACACATCAAAGTTCTGTGTACACATATAACTTATATGTGTACACATAAAGAACTATGTGTATATGTGTAAACACCAAATGGAAGATAACTGAAAAATCACTAACCGGGTTATCAACATGGCGAAGGATATGATCACATTCCCTCTCCTTCTTGGTAGGGATCTATCTTATCATCCTTGGTTCTGTGGGTTTGTCATCAAATTCCGGGTGCCGAAAGGATGGAATGGCTTCATATGCCCATGCAACGAATGCCCATGGGAAGCCATACAGGTTGTATCCTTTCATTTCAACAGACATTGGCTTGACTAGGCTCTGAATTGTCATCTCAAAGCATTTTCTCCCCCAAGGATACTTGGCGAATAATGTGGTAGGCCTATGAGCCAACATTACAAATAAAGGATCAACACTTGTGCGCGCATCCTTCGAACATAAGATCGAGTGCGCAAACCAAGCAAAGAAAAGATGAAACTTCGTCCTGGCATCTAGATCACCTTCACTGATCACTCTCAAGAGCTCACTTCCAGAAACAGTCTTTTTTCTTCTATTCTCCTCGATTAATGTGTCCCACATCTGTTGCCCCTTCGCTTTCACATCATCCAGAAAAACATCACTAGGGTAATCATGGCAGGACAGTCCCGTCATTAATACAAATTCCTTTAGTCCAAACCGAGAAGGAAGGTTATTAAATTTGACTCATACCTCCTTTGTCTTCTTGCATTTTATGGTCCGCAATCGGAGCTCATGGACTAGTTTTGGAGGAAAACTTGCTTTATCACTCAAACCCAACAAGTGCCCAAACACCGAACTTTTAAAATCATCCAACACATCCAGATTAGTCAAAGCCTCTCAAAATTTCTTCATATCCCCAGAAAGGGAGGATCTTTGTGTGACCTTAGCCACAGTGAACTCTCCATGTTCCTCCATAAAGGTCTTGAGATTCATATCAGGATGGAAAGTCATTGTGCTCTCCTCAACCTGCAAATGATTAAGAGATACTGATCCGTTAGTCTTTTTCAAACATAATTTCTTTGTGTACACATAAGTTTTATGTGCACACATATAAATAATGTGTACACATAAGTTATATGTGTACACATATATCTTATGTGTACATGAAATATCTGTGTGTACACATTATTAATATGTGTGCACATAAACACATACCACTTCTGGGGCCGCCTCTACTGATTTTGCACCAACACTTTCTTCTTCAATCGTCTCCTCATCATCATCATCATCGTTATCCAAGTTCTCAGCATCCTTCTCAGCATTATCCAACTCCTTCTCAGCATTGTCATCATCCTGTATTATCTTTCTCAACAATGACCTCCAATTTCTCAAGGCAGCACGTTTTGCCAATTTTTCTTTTTCTCCAGCAGCAGTACCAACAAGTTCTCCACCTTCTTCTTGTACTCCAAAAGCAGTACCAACACGTTCTCCACTTTCACCACTTTCTTGTTATCTTCCACATTCTTGTTCTTCCACTTGTTCCCTTCCACTAACACTAACACCTTCTACTTAATCTTCCCTTCCACCAACACTGGCAACAACATCTACTTCTTCTTCCCTTCCACTAACACTACCAACACCTTCTACTTCTTCTTCCCTTCCACTAACACCAACAACATCTTTTTCTACTCCATCCCTTCCACTAGCAGCTCCTTCTTCTACTTCATCCCTTCCACTAACAGCTCCTTCTTCTACTCCATCCCTTCCACTAGCATCACCTTCTTTTTCAATAACCTTACTAACAACTTTTTCAGCAGCCTCTTCTTCTCTATCACCAGCCTCTTCTTCTCTATCACCAGTAACTCTATCACTTTCTTTCTCCTTTGCATTCTTCTCTCCCTTATTGCATTCTACATCGCCCTCCTTATTTTCACCTACCTGAGTTGCAGAGCCCTCATTTTTTGATCCACTATCTATGAGTGCCGCTTGTTGATTAACTTCTTCAACGATTTGATTAACATCTACAGCTGCACACATATCTATGCTGGCTTGGCTCTCTGATTGGGCCTCATTTGATCGTGCTTTACCGCTGGCAGTTCTAGTTCTTTTGCTAGTATTTTCAGACATCTCGCTTCTTCCATCAGCCTTCCTCTTGCCACCCCTACTGATGTTTAGCATTTTATGCCAATGTTTCCTTAATATTTCGGCATGTTCGAGCTTGTTATCGAGCAAGGAATGATTGGAGGTTGATTGAGGATTGGATTGAACACACGAAGGCACGACACGAAGCGAGCTGCGGAGCAAGAAAACAGGAAATTGGCCTGGCGCTTTGGGGCACGTGGGGCGCCACTTATAGCGCCCAGTGCCTGGCGCTTTTTCCCACGTGGGGCGCCCCAAAAGCACCCAAAGTTCGACGGGTTCTGGTTGTCTAGGCGCGATCGTGGGCACGGGGCGCCCGTTATAGCGCCCCTGGAGCGGATTTTTACTTCCTATTTCGTCTAGGCTTGGGTCTAACTTATTACTAGGTGTTTGTAAACCCTATAAATACTCTTTTACTTAGTTTTTGACAGGAGTTCAGACTTTGGAGCAAATTGGAGAGCTCATAATATCTTGAACAAGGGTTTTTCTTCCATCCATTAATCTATTACATCATTATTTCATTATTTTATCAAATCATTGTGTTGTTATTATGAGTATGCATGGCTAGATCTCTAGTTCTAGGGTTAGAGTATTTCATGAAAGTTGATGTTTGAAGATTGATTTCCATTAATTGAATCCCATAACGGATTGCTTATTCTTTCTTGATTTCACTTGTGTAATTGTCAGGGCCCGATTATTACGCATTATCTATGGTTTTTAGATTGAACTCGAAAGAGGGAATTTAATTACGTAATAAGAAAGAATAGGACTAGTTTGTGAACCCGGGCATCGGGGAACCAATTTGTGAGTAGGATAGACATATACTTGCTCGCCTAGTTTAACTAATTACAGAATTCGTTAATGCGTGCACTTGATTCAACCCATAGACATATAGGGATTGGAGTAGCCTGCATAGACCGTGAAGAATCGAAAGGTTTTCACGGGTACATTTACTCTGGTAGTTAGTAACCCGGGATTGAGAAGTGGAATCAATTGGAAAACTCAACTGGATTGTTCGTAACTCTGACCCTGGACCGTCTCCTTATTACTGACAACAACCAAGTTTTGCTTCATTGTTTGAATTCAAAACTACCATTTTAATTGCTGTTCTTTAGTTAATAAAATCCTCACTATTGGAAAAAGATCCCTGAAGAGTTTGTTAGAAATTGTTTGCTAGAATTCAGTCTGAATAGTCCTCGTGGGAACGATACTCGATTTATCACTTTATTACTTATCGACCACGTATACTTGCGTGTGCGTTTGGAAGCAACAAGTTTTTGGCGCCATTGCCGGGGACTAAACAATTGATTGATTCTTTTTGAACAGTTTATTACTTTCTATTCAGGTTTAATTTTTGTTTTGAGTTTTGTGCTGTTTCAGGTATTAGGTCCTGCTTGATCTTTACCTACAGGAATGGCAGCAGAACTAGCTTTAGCTGTGCGAGATGTTGCTCTCCCAAGCCTGGAGGGGGTAGCGTCTAGCATAGTTAAGCCCGCTATCACCGGGCACTTTGAGATTAAGTCCGGCATGATTCAGTTGCTGCATGCGACTGAGCAATATGGTGGATTACTTCATGAAGATACACATTCAGAATTTTCTGGAGATCAGTGATACTTATACACCAGCGGGTGTTCCTACTGATTATGTTCGCCTGACGTTGTTCCTATTTTCACTGATTGGGGCAGCAAGGAAGTGGTTAAAGGCTGAAATGTCTGGGTCTATCACTACTTGGGAGGATTTGGCTAAGAAGTTCTTGGCTAAATTTTATCCATCTGCCAAGACAGCCCGGCTGAGGAGTGAAATTATGTCCTTCAGACAATTAGGAGGAGAGTCTTTGTATTCAGTCTGGGAGCGATTTAAAGCTTTATTGAGAGATTGTACATACCACCACCAATCCAATGAGGTTGTTGCACATACTTTTGTTGAGGGTTTGAATGCGCATACTAAGATCGTGGTAGATTCTGCTGCTGGAGACCAAGTTTTAGCCTTAAATTTTGACCAGATCTATGATTTGCTAGATAAGTTTTCGCAGAGCAATCCTGATTGGCAGGGAGATGGTAGAGCTATTACGCAGAAATCTGCAGGGGGTACCTCAGCTAGATGCAGTTTCAGAGCTAAGGGCGAGGATGGATGCTATTTCCAATCAAATTAGCAAGCTAGCTCTGCCAAAGACTCAGCAACCAGTGGCTCCAGTGCAACAACTCCAGAGTTTTTGTGAGGTTTATGGTCAAGACCATGCTACAGAGGTTTGCTCCTCTAATCCAGAGTCAATTTATTACGTGGGTAATCAAAACAGGCTGCAGGGTCAAAATCAGTTTGGTAATGCTTATTATCAAGGCAATACGAGAGTCCCGAATAATTACCACCCACTTCCAGCTCCACCATAGCAGGTTAGCAGTTCATTTGAAGATATGCTAAAGCAGATAATGGCGGGCCAGCAGAGAATGATAGCTGACACTGCAGCCCATGCAGTGGCCATACAAGATTATTGCCAATGCTCACAAGAACCTGGAGCACCAGTTGGGGCAGTTGGTGGGAGAAATAAGCACTGTTAAAAAAGAGCCTGAACAATGTCTTGCAGTGACTTTAATTGAAGATGGAGAGCTGATGGCCAAGTCCAAGGAGAGAGCTGAAATAGAAAAAGTTGAAAAAATGGAGAAGGTAAAGAAGAAAGAAGAGAAAAAGGAGGCACCACTGCCACCTCCACCATTCCCACAGAGACTTATACCATCGAAGGATCTGGCCCAGTATCAAAAATTTGTGAGTATGTTGAAAGAACTTCAAGTTAATTTTCCTTTGACTGATGTGTTTGAATTGATGCCATCCTTTGTGAAGTTCTTAAAAGAGATCTTAGTCAAGAAGAAAAAGCCTCAAGAGATAGATACAGTTGAGTTAGTTGAGGAGTGTAGCACAATCTTGAGCAAGCTACCTCCAAAACTTCAAGATCCTGGGAGGTTTACTATCCCTTGTACCATTGGAGGGCATAATATTACTGGTGCATTGTGTGATCTGGGTGCGAGCATAAATCTTATACCTCTCTCTGTTTGCAAAAGGTTAGGGATAGGAGCAATCAAGCCCTCTTCAGTTACTCTTAAGATGGCGGATGGATCACTCACTCACCCTGATGGTAAGTTGGAGGATGTGTTGTTAAAAGTTGGTAAGTTTACATTCTCTGCTGATTTTGTAGTCCTAGATTATGAAGAAGACCGAGAAGCTCCAATCATTTTAGGGAGACCATTCTTAGTCACCTCGAAGGCAATTATTGACATGGAGCTGGGTGAGATGACTGTTAGAGCGCATGGAGAAAAGGTTACTTTCAAGGTTTATAATGGGAAGGAGCACATAGCTAAAGTTGAAGAATGCTCTATGATTGAATGTGTCAAACAAGAACATGGAAGTAAACCAAATGTGAAGTTGAAGAGGGGTTCTCTCAAAGAAAGGGAGAAAGCAAAAGTTCGTCGTAAGAAGAGAAGACATAAATGCTGGAAGTGAGCTAGAAATGTCGTCGTGCCACGACGTTAACTAAGGCGCTTCTCGGGAGGCAACCCGAGTTTGTACTTGTATTATTTTATTTATAGTGTCACGTAGTTTTTATTTTTCCTTGGATTCCAGATTCATGTAATGTCGAGGCTAAGTGTGGGGTGTCCTAACCCTTGCCTAATATTGATGACCTGTTGGGGGAAGTCTGAGTTCTCATACTATATGGAAGCTTGGAGGATGCTAGCACCAAGGACTAGAAGTTTTCTTTACCTTGCACTTTCTTATTTTTAGCACTGAGGACAGTGCTTAGTTTAAGTGTGGGGTGGGGAACTACCCTTTTATTTATTTTTTTTGAGGTTGGGGATGCATGTACCGTAGGATTTTCTTTTGTCACTTGACTTTATTTTTATTTATTTCTTGCTTTAATATATGAAAAAATTAAAAAAATTAGAAAACCAATGAAAAATTCCAAAAAGATTTTCCTTTTAGTTTTTATTAGTGGTACATGTCATCCACCCCGTGGTTTTTCTTATGGCCTCGGTTCTTTTCCACGGGGAGACCTTTGAACCGGGTAGTTTTATTTTTTTAGGATTAGAATAGTTAGTATAGATGACCCTAGACGAAAGAAATAGGTAGAATGCTAGGTGCCTTTGATTTGTTTGATACCGTTGGACTTGAACTTGTTGCATGTGCTAATTGTGGTGTCCTTGGATTTTAAATTGTGATGCATGCCTAGAGAACAAATGGAACGACCCCCTTGAGATGCTTGAGTCCACTTGCTTGACTTTGTTGTGAACTTTGTGCATTAGTGCTTAATTTTCCACAAGTTGTATTCTAATTGCTTGATTGAGAGTTGTGATGGAGCCTTTTTGTGTAGATTGTGTGCAATGTGTGTTGTGAGGCATATTCTTATTTTGTACTCCATGTTTGCATATTGATGTCTAGAACTTGCCCCATGTGTGTGCAAAGCGAAATCCTAGGTTTGCTCTAGTCAGGAAATGATACAGGCCTTCTTTTGATTTGCCTACCCTTACATATACACCTTGAACTTGATTGTTGTGAATTCTTTGACCTTTTTGTTGGCACCCACACCCCAAACCTACCCATTTGTTCTAAATTGTTCTCTTTTGGCCCTTTACTCCTTAAGCACTTTATTTGATATTGTGATGTTATCGTGGAGTTGTGGTTGAATTTTGGGAGGTTTTTGAGTGGAACTAATGATGAGGAATACTTGTTAAAATTGTGTAGTAGTTGATGGGAAAAGCAAACCCTCATGTAAAATAAAGATAGAAAAGAAAGCTGCAAGTTTAGAAAAGTCAAAGAAAGAAAGAGAAAAAAACAAAAAGAATTAATGAAGAGAGAAGAACAAAAAGAGAAAAGAGGAAAGCATGGCAATGTGCAGTAAAAGAAATAGGAGAATGGCAGGCAAAGTAGGTGCCGCATAAGAAATTTATTTTTCAGTGTTTTCACATTCCAGCCTCACACGGATCATTGCCTATTAATAGGCTGATCCTCAGTTGTAATCTCTCATCCCTCACAACTTTCTTCTTTCTCTCTAAAGAAATAATACATTCTCTGTGTGGCCGTGGACGTAGGCAAAAATTGCCGAACCACGTAAATCTTGTGTCTTGTCTTGTCTTGTCTTGTCTTGTCTTGAAAATTTTATTATTTTTATCATTTAAATATTTTTCCTTTCCACTAGCCTAGCACGCTTCCCAACAACTGGTATCAGAGCACAGACAGTGTAATTCTGGTAGAGCAGATTGTGTTGGCATAGTACTATTCACGTTTTTACTATTCACATTCACTATTCACAAAATATTTTTTTTGTGAAATTATGGCTATGGATGAAGGGAAAGATAAGATTGACAAATTCAATGGCAAAGATTTTGGTTTCTGGAAAATGCAGATAGAGGATTATCTGTACCAGAAAAAATTGCATTTACCTCTGACCGGGGTAAAACCAGAGAGTACAGCCAAGGCAGATTGGGATCTATTAGATCGCCAAGCTCTTGGTGTGATTAGGCTGACGCTGACACGGAATGTGGCTTTCAATATTATTAATGAAACGGCCACCTCAGGCTTGATGACAGCGCTATCAAATATGTATGAGAAGCCATCGGCTTCAAACAATGTATATTTGATGCGCCGCTTGTTCAACTTAAAGATGGCAGAAGGTACATCTGTCACGGAACATATCAATGAGTTTAATACAATTTAACTCAGTTGAGTTCTGTCACTATCACATTTGATGACGAAGTCAAGGCGCTGATTTTACTATCATCCTTACCGGAAAGTTGGAATGCAACTGTAACTGCAGTCAGCAGTTCGTCGAGAAATTCCAAGCTCAAATTGGATGATATTCGGGACTTGATTCTAAGCGAAGATATTCGCCGGAGAGAATCTAGTGATTCCCCAGGATCTGCTTTAAACACCGAAAGCAGGGGAGAAGCAGCCAGAAAGGACAAAGTCAAGGACGTGGCAGATCAAAGTCGAGGAGAAGGGGTCAATCCAAAAATCGCAAAGACATTAATTGTTGGAATTGCGAGAAGAAGGGCCATTACAGCAATCAGTGCAGAGAACCGAAGAAGAAAGATCATCAAAAGGATGATGGTTCAGCAAATGTTAATGCTGAACAAGTTGGTGATGCGCTAATTTGTTGCGTAGACAATCCGGTTGAGTCTTGGATTCTGGACTCAGGTGCATCTTTTCACTCTACCCCATGCAAAGAATTATTGCATAATTATATTGCTGGAAAATTCGGCAAGGTTTATCTCGCAGATGATGAACCTTTGGTTATTAAAGGTGAAGTTCATATAAAGACTGCACAAGGGATGCTGTTGAAATTGCAAAATGTGAGACATGTTCCGGGTCTCAAGAAGAACCTGATATCCATGGGTCAAATTGACAGTGAAGGATATACAACAGTATTCGGTAACGGATCATGGAAGATAACCAAAGGAAATTTGGTTATAGCACGAGGCTCCAAGAAAGGAACACTATATGCAACTGCATTACATAGGGACATTGTAGCAGTTGTTGATAGTGATCGCAACTCAGCAATGTGGCACCGAAGGCTCGGGCACATGAGTGAGAAGGGAATGAAACTGCTAGCATCCAAGGAAAAGTTTCCAAACCTCAAGCATGTTGAACTAGGTTTGTGCGAAGATTGCGTCTATGGGAAACAAACAAGAGTTAGTTTCTCAAAGGCAGGAAGGACACCAAAGAAGGAAAAGCTGGAACTAGTGCACACTGATGTGTGGGGACCAGCTCCTGTAAATTCTCTTGGAGGCTCACGCTATTATGTCACCTTCATTGACGATTCCACAAGAAAGGTATGGGTTTATTTTCTGAAAAATAAATCTGACGTATTTGTTATCTTTAAAAGATGGAAAGGTGAAGTTGAAAATCAGACGGGGCTAAAGCTAAAATGTCTGAGGTCAGACAATGGAGGAGAGTATGATAGTCAAGAGTTCAAAGCATTTTGCTTTAAGAATGGGATCAGAATGATCAAGACAGTTCCTAGAACAGCAGAACAAAATGGAGTGGCGGAGAGGATGAACAGAACCCTGAATGAACGAGCAATAAGTATGAGAATACATTCAGGCTTGCCAAAATGTTTTTGGGCAGAAGCTGTTCACACGGCAGCTTACCTGTTAAATAGGGGACCCTCAGTACCGCTGGACTTCAAAATTCCTGAGGAGGTATGGACAGGAAAGGAGGTAAATCTCTCACATATGAGAATCTTTGGTTGTGTTGCTTATGTACATGTAAACTCCAATGATAGAGATAAACTTGATCCTAAAGCCAAAAAATGTTTCTTTATTGGCTATGGTGATGATAATTTTTGTTATAGATTTTGGGATGACCAGAATAGAAAGATCATAAGACACAGGGACGTCACTTTCAATGAAAATGTGATGTACAAGGACAGGCTTGGAGTAGAACTGGCTAACACCAGTAGACCAACAACTGAAACAGCTGAGTTAGAAGGAATATCAGAGAATGAAGTGGCTGGAAAGGACAAAGCTAATTCTGAGATTAGAGATGCAGAACCAGAAGCTGGATCAGGAACAGAATCAGAACCAGAACCGGAGATGGAATCAGAATCTGAATCTGATTTGGAGCCAGAACTTGAACAAAATTCTGGATCAGTTATTCCAGAGCCTATATTAAGGAGATCTAAAAGAGTTTCTAAAGCTCCTGATAGGCTTTCTCTTTCTCTCCATTATTTACTTCTAACTGATGCAGTAGAACCAGAGCATTTCAATGAAGCAATGCAGGTGAAGAACTCTAACAAGTGGAAGTTGACCATGAAAGAAGAGATGGATTCTCTTCACAAGAATGAAACATGGACACTTACAGAGTTACCAAAAGGAAAGAAGGCATTGCAGAACAAATGGGTGTACAGGGTCAAAGAAGAGCATGATGGTAAGAAAAGATACAAAGCACGATTAGTAGTAAAAGGCTTTCAGCAGAAAGAAGGAATTGACTACACTGAGATCTTCTCTCCTGTAGTCAAATTAACTACTATCAGGTTGGTGCTAAGTATCGTAGCTGCAGAGAATTTGCATTTGGAGCAACTAGATGTCAAAATTGCTTTCTTACATGGTGACCTTGAGGAAGACATCTACATGAAGCAACCTGAAGGTTTTCAAGTCCCTGGTAAAGAAAATCTTGTGTGCAGGTTGAAGAAAAGTCTGTATGGTCTGAAACAGGCTCCTAGACAGTGGTATAAGAAATTTGATGTATTCATGAATAAAAATGGGTTCAAAAGATGTCAGATGGACCATTATTGCTATATCAAAAATCTTGATGAATCCTATATCATTTTACTCCTATACGTTGATGATATGCTAATTGCAGGATCTAGCATAGATGAGATCAACATGGTTAAACAACAGTTGGCAGAGGAGTTTGAAATGAAAGACTTAGGACCAGCTAAGCAAATGCTTGGGATGAGGATTAGCAGAGGTAGGTCTGAAGGAACCTTAAAGCTATCTCAAGAAAAGTACATACAGAAGGTACTTAGCAGGTTTAGTCTTCATGATGCAAAGACTAGAAGCACTCCACTAGGAAGCCACCTCAATCTGTCTAAAGAGCAATCACCAAAGACAGATGAAGAAAGGAGATACATGTCAAAGGTACCATATGCTTCAGCAGTAGGAAGCTTGATGTATGCTATGGTTTGTACCAGACCCGACATAGCTCATGCAGTTGGAGTTGTCAGCAGATACATGTCAAACCCAGGAAAAGAGCATTGGGAAGGGGTAAAATGGATCTTGCGATACCTCAAAGGCACTTCAGGTATGGCACTTTGTTTCAAAAGGAGCAATATTATCTTACAAGGTTTTTATGATGCAAACCTAGGTGGTGATCTAGATAGTCGAAAAAGTACCACAGGATATGTGTTTACTTTGGGTGGTACTGCTGTTAGTTGGATGTCCAGACTTCAGAAAAGTGTTGCCCTATCTACCACTGAAGCGGAATATATGGCAATATCAGAAGCTGCAAAAGAGATGATTTGGCTCAAGAACTTTCTGGAAGAGTTAGGCAAAAAGCAAGACGATTGTGCACTCTTTAGTGATAGTCAAAGTGCAATTCATCTTGCCAAGAATCCAGTGTTTCATGCAAGATCAAAGCATATCCAGCTGAGGTACCATCATATTCGAGAATTGATAAGTGATGGAACTCTCTCGCTGAAGAAGATACCGGGATCAAAGAACCCCGTGGACATGCTGACCAAGGTCGTTGGAGTTGATAAGCTGAGGCTGTGCATTGCCTCGGTTAGCCTTCAAGACTAGTGAAATGGAGGCGCCACACAGAGAGAACATGTAATATTTCTTTTCTTTGATGTACATGGGTTTGAGGGGGAGATTGGTGGGGAAAAGCAAACCCACATGTAAAATAAAGATAGAAAAGAAAGCTGCAAGTTTAGAAAAGTCAAAGAAAGAAAGAGAAAAAGACAAAAAGAATTAATGAAGAGAGAAGAAGAAAAAGAGAAAAGAGGAAAGCATGGCAATGTGCAGTAAAAGAAACAGGAGAATGGCAGGCAAAGTAGGTGCCGCATAAGAAATTTATTTTTCAGTGTTTTCACATTCCAGCCTCACACGGATCATTGCCTATAAATAGGCTGATCCTCAGTTGTAATCTCTCATCCCTCACAACTTTCTTCTTTCTCTCTAAAGAAATAATACATTCTCTGTGTGGCCGTGGACGTAGGCAAAAATTGCCGAACCACGTAAATTTTGTGTCTTGTCTTGTCTTGAAAATTTTATTATTTTTATCATTTAAATATTTTTCCTTTCCACTAGCCTAGCACGCTTCCCAACAGTAGTTGTTTATGAGCATTGGCGAGGTTGGAAAGTAATGTAATTGAAAAAGAAAACAAATGAAAAGAAAAGAAAAATTGTGGAAAAAGAAATAAAGAGAAAAGAATATCCATCCCTTGCTAGTGTGTGCTTAAAGAAAAATATTGCTACTTGTAGAGAAGGTGCGTGTGTGAAAGTTGTTGATTGGGTGGCTTTGATGAGAATTGTGTTTGAAATAATTGTGATGTATTAAAGTGCTTAGGGAGGTAGTCACTATTACCCATATGTATCCTACCCGCCCCTTAGCCTACATTACGACCTTTTTAAAGTCCTAGTTAATCCTGATTGGAGTGAGCTTACATTACTGGAGTCCTACACTACGGGCAAGCCTATGGTACATTGTGTGTGACATATGAGACTTTCATGAGAGTGAGTGAATTCGTTTGTTATTGCCCTGTTCTATTCATGATATTTATTGTTGTGTGCGATCTTTGGTGGGGCACTCTTTTGCTTCATATTGGTGAGGGCACATGGTTTGCATGAAATAGGTGAAGTTGATGGCTTCTTGGTTGAGTAGATAAGTGAGATTTTGTGGGAGCATGGTTGCAATGAGTTGAGTTTGTGCATTTGAGCTATTTTGGGGTGGTTGTTCTCATATTTTTGAGTTTGTTAAATTGCTGGCATGTTTGGGGATCCATAGTAGTCATGTGTACATTTATTCAATGATCGGTATCAACCATAGTCATAGGCAGACATGTTCTACCTAGGTTGGGAAGTTAGTTGTGACTTGCTCGAAGGCGAGCAAGGGTTCAAGTGTGGGGTGGTGATGTTTGGCATTTTATGCCAATGTTTCCTTAATATTTCCGCATGTTCGAGCTTGTTATTCGCTCGTTTTATAGTTTATGAATGTGGTTTTGCACTAATTTTATGTCATGTGTATATAGGTTGTTATGAAGTGCATTTGGAGCTTTATAGAGCATGATCGAGCAAGGAATGATTGGAGGTTGATTGAGGATTGGATTGAACACACGGAGGCACGACATGAAGCGAGCTGCGGAGCAAGAAAACAGGAAATTGGCCTGGCGCTTTGGGGCACGTGGGGCGCCACTTATAGCGCCCAGTGCCTGGCGCTTTTTCCCACGTGGGGCGCCCCAAAAGCACCCAAAGTTCGACGGGTTCTGGTTGTCTAGGCGCGATCGTGGGCACGGGGCGCCCGTTATAGCGCCCCTGGAGCGGATTTTTACTTCCTATTTCGTCTAGGCTTGGGTCTAACTTATTACTAGGTGTTTGTAAACCCTATAAATACTCTTTTACTTAGTTTTTGACAGGAGTTCAGAGTTTGGAGCAAATTGGAGAGCTCATAACATCTTGAACAAGGGTTTTTCTTCCATCTATTAATCTATTACATCATTATTTCATTATTTTAACAAATCATTGTGTTGTTATTATGAGTATGCGTGGCTAGATCTCTAGTTCTAGGGTTAGAGTATTTCATGAAAGTTGATGTTTGAAGATTGATTTCCATTAATTGAATCTCATAACGGATTGCTTATTCTTTCTTGATTTCACTTGTGTAATTGTCAGGGCCCGATTATTACGCATTATCTATGGTTTTTAGATTGAACTCGAAAGAGGGAATTTAATTACGTAATAAGAAAGAATAGGACTAGTTTGTGAACCCGGGCATCAGGGAACCAATTTGTGAGTATGATAGACATATACTTGCTCGCCTAGTTTAACTAATTACAGAATTCGTTAATGCGTGCACGTGATTCAACCCATAGACATATAGGGATTGGAGTAGCCTGCATAGACCGTGAAGAATCGAAAGGTTTTCACGGGTACATTTACTCTGTTAGTTAGTAACCCGGGATTGAGAAGTGGAATCAATTAGAAAACTCAACTGGATTGTTCGTAACTCTGACCCTGGACCGTCTTCTTATTACTGACAACAACCAAGTTTTGCTTCATTATTTGAATTCACTTCTTCCATTTTAATTGCTGCTCTTTAGTTAATAAAATCCTCACTATTGGAAAAAGATCCCTGAAGAGTTTGTTAGAAATTCTTTGCTAGAATTCAGTCTGAATAGTCCTCGTGGGAACGATACTCGATTTATCACTTTATTACTTGTCGACCACGTATACTTGCGTGTGCGTTTGGGAGCAACACCTACTGATACCACTAGCCTCCCCACTACGTGTGCTAACCATTGTATCTACATAGCAAATACAAGGAATAACATAGTTAGGTTAAATGAAAACAGCTTCTAAGAGAATTACACATGGAAAGGTGCAGATACATTGTTATATGTGTACACATATAACAATATGTGTATACATCAAGAATATGAGTAAAAATAGTTGTGCATTTTTTAAACTTGTGTTCACACGTCAAGAATATGTGTACACATATAACCTTATGTGTACACATTTAGAATATGTGTAAAATTAATAAACCCTTTTTTTAACTTTTTTTATGTACACACATCAAGAATATGTGTACGCATAAGGATATATGTGTACACATAAAACAATATGTGTACACATCAAAAATATGTGTGCAGATCTTGCAGATCTATGCCCATTTTTTCAGATATACACTCATCTTTTGTTTAACATCTGCAAAGATGTGTACACATTTGCAAATATGTTTACACACATTTCAGATGTTTACACATAATTTTTTCGTGGGAACCGAAGACACGATTTTTTTCCAGTGTATTCCGGGTTTTCAAACGAACGTGCACCAGAAAATCTGTACACAAACTCAGAAAAATGAAACAAGGGTTTTCAGACGGACCATATTCTTGTTTTTGCTTTAAAAAAGTTGCAAAAGTACCTATTTTAACTTGATGAACGGAAATATGCAACAATCCAACTTAAACCACCAGAAATTTGACGGAAAAGGAGAAAACACGACGAAATCCGATGATGAACAGTAGCGTTTTTGAATTTTACAAGAGAGATAAGTTGAGAAGCTTTGATGAGAGAATTGGGAAATGAAAAAGTGTGTCAGGCGGAGAGAGAGTGAGTATATATATGTTTGACGTGTATGTCCTACGTCTTACTTCTGAGCCCACTTGTTTTGTTTTGGAAGTTTTAATAATTGTTGATTGGTCCTTGCTTTGGTTAATCACCTCTCTAATGATACACGGGCAATAAAATGGAAAAGAAATTTGTGTCCCCTTTTATTCTTTAAAGACTTGAGAGGTCCCTTCACCTCTTTCTTCACATGTTACATGTCTTAGACAAAGGAGTTTTCTTGATCTCTCTATCAGTTAGTCAATCTTACCCACTTAATAAGCCGAATGAGTCCCTACTAAGGAATGCACTTACCTTCTTGGTGGGTATTCCTCAAGTTACGTTATGTTGCTTCATCTTTCTTCTTTTTCTTTTTTAGAGCAAGAGAAAACACCAGTAAGCATGCATCAGATTTTGAGTTTGTTGATCTCTAACACTTCTGAAAGCCTTTAAGATGATCTTATATATATGGTTTATGAAGGATGCAGCTGAATAACTTGATCCTGTCTTTCAGGATTTGAATGAGGCTAAGCGGCTCCCTTCGCCAACATCATCCCTTCCTACTGTTGAATTCCTAGGGTCAGCACTTGCTTCTGTACATTGTAAGTTTTATATGGGTCTTAGATATATTTTTAGAAGCAGTATATTATTTGATTAAGCTTGTTATCTTAACTTGGGCAAAATACTTTCTTGTAGTTGATCCATCATATGATAGTTATTTTGGACCGCCGAACTGACGGCCGTAATAAGGGAAAAGCAGTCATAGGAAAAGTTCTGTTTTCAGTTCAGAATCCGGAAAAAATTCCACTACAAGTTATCTCACCTTAGAGAATCTACAGCAGTTCATTTTGTTGCTTTTCTTCTTCCTAGTATTCCCTTTGGAAGTGAAACTTCATTGGCAGACTCAGCACTGTTTCTTGTTATCTCAACTTCTAGTCTTCTTCTGCAGATATTATGTTGTCTGTGATTCTGAGCAAACATGTTTTGTGATCACAGTGTATGGCCTACGGAATACTGTTGTCAGTAGCACCTTCAGTTTTATGTCTTTATAATTCAGATACTCTGTTGCTTTTGTTGCAATACAGCAGTGGAAGTATGTCTGATAGTTGTGATCTTCTCTCCTCTACTTTCCCTTATTATGTAAAAAAACACTTGTTAAGGGAGATGCTATTAGTATTGAATATTGATATAGTGACTTATGCAATTGGAATACAATGTACACTAAATTGGAGCAGTAAATTTTAGATTGCCTTCAGTGTTTGTTCCATTAAAGAGTTTGCAAGTCTTCAAGAGCTGATTTTAAAATCCTAAGTATCCAACTAAATTGTTGGTCAGTTGAATCATTTGTGACATCCTTAAGTTCTGCTATACAAGATTGTTGGTTGACACGGGCCTCCAATTTTATGAATGAAATCATAAATAGTAAAAAGGAGAAAAGACAGAGAAAAGTTGACAGTATAATAAACCGATCTTATTGATTAAGAGAGAGCATAGAGTAGATTAGCGTATAGTGAGTAAAGAAAACTCCATTTTACATGAAGTCCTTGGAGTACTTTCTGATCTTCAGTTCCTTAGTTCCCCTTTAGATTTTTCACATAATAAGACTGCAAACTACTCCTGTTGACAGATCAAAGTAGAAGATCAGGACGCACTATTGGATCCTTTCTACCATTTCTTTGATTTTGAATGGAAACAACAGGTAACCTTCGATCATCTTAACATCTCTGTGTTTTGTGCAATTACAACTACTCTGCTTAATCAAGTTTACTTCCTGATATCACAAATGATTTCTCTATTTCAAAACTTTTATGCAAGCTGCATTACAATATGCAATTCGTTCTGCCTTTTTGACCTCAATAGATAGCAAGCATAACAATCATTCTTGTATTTTGTTCATCCAATGTTCTGTATATTTCCTTCCCATCTATTCACATGTTATATCTTACTAATACCAGTTCAAATCAGTGCGAGTGGTCTCTCTGAAATTACTCCATGTAAATGGAGCACTTGTGTTCCCTGAATATGTAAAGAATAGATCAATGTACGCCCAACTTGCGGAAGCATAAGGAGTCTTCTTTTTTTACAGAGTGTAATATGCCAAGAGTACAGCTTTGACATTCAGCATCTTTTCTTCTTTCATCTAAACTTGTTGAATGCTTGTATAGTTTCTTTAGCTAAGTTCTGCTGACACATGACACGGGCTCTTCTTCTTTTATGTAGTGCTATTTTGTTTTATTTTGTTTTCTTGTCATGTGAATAGTGAGTCACTTTTCCTTGACAATAAGACTTAAATGTTACTTTTAGTTAAAGGACCCTAAAAATAATGAGAAAGTCTTTTCCTTAACATAATGTAGCATTCGTATCTCTCCAAAAAAAAAAAAAAAAATTGTATCTCACAACCTGCTACTCAGAAAAATTCAGTGTGCGAGCGCTTTACGGAAACCCACTAATATTTCAGAACACAAATAATAAGTGAAAATACCAAAAGCCCTTGGGACAGCAAATAGGGATGACAAAGTATTGCTTCCTAGTAGGGGTGGCTATCGGTCCGGTCCGGTCCGGAGCCGGTACCGGAGTCCGGTTCCGGTCCGGAACCGGGCCAAAAAAATTTAAAGCCGGTGAAAATCCGGTCTACCGGTCCGGTGTATTCCGGTTTCAAATATTGGAGCCGGATCGGAACCGGGTCCGGCGACCGTTAGGCCGGTCGGTACCGGTCCGGTCCGGCCGGTTAACGGTTTTTTTGTTTTTTTTTTTTTTTTTTTAGGCAAATAAAAATAAAATTTGAAAAACTTAACAATTTATTTAAACATTATTTGTGATAATTAGGTATATTATATTTTTTAATGAAACAAATTAACAAAATAATTATGTAAATTATATTTTAAAATTTATTAATGTAAAGTTTATTGAATGAGAAATAAATAATTGAACGACGTCTTCTAGTTTGTTATTTTATCAGTGTAAAGTTTATGAAACAAAACAAACGTTTATTGAATGAGAAATAGATAATTGAAATGACAAAACAAACTAGAAATCGAAAAATTACAAAGATGCTAAATAAACTAGAAATTCGAAAATACATAATTGAAATAGATATTCCCTTAGCCATCTCTTCAAATTTTCAATCACGCGGAATAAAGCCATTTATTATATCCCATTCGGTTCTGTGTTTTTTTTTTAAGTGTTGCCTAAACTTTCCCGTCCCTCCATTGTTGGGTCCAGTGTAAACTTGCCACTCTTTGTTACAGATGTTACATTTAGCTTTCTGAGATTCAGTATCTTTCGTAATAAGTTCCCACACTATAGAACGACGTCTTCGTTCAGGAGCAGCGGGAGCAGCGGGAGCTTGATTGTCAGCCATTATAATTGTTTGGATTTTGGAAGAAATTTAGAAAATAGCCTTTGAGAGTAATTTGAGAGATAAATTGATAGAAAATAGTAAATTGTGTGATATAATGATGAAATAATAGTGTATATATAGATAAAAATAGGTTGGGGGGGTTATGGGGGGCGTTTAAGGGGGGGTGATAGGCAAATATAGCCGTTTTTGGCCGTTGGCCAACGGCTATATTTGAAAGAGAGCCGTTGGGCCAAAATGCCGGTCCGGTTCGGTCCGGTCCGGTCCGGCAGTTCGGCCCAAATAAGTTTTTTTTTTTTTTTTTTTTTTTTTTTGTTTTTCCATTGAGTTTTATCTAAAGTGATGGAAACTTTGAAAAATATTACAACAAAATATTATTTAGTTTTTACTTGTATATATTAAAGTTTAAACTTAGAATAAAAAAACTTGTAGTATTTTTTATAATTTGAACTTGTAGTTTTGAATTAATTTGTTATGTTCAATATTCAAAGTTTCAAACTTTGAATTAATTTTAGTAAATTCAAATTTTTGAATTAATTCTTTAAGTTCAAAATTCAATATTTGAACTAATTTACAAACTAGTAATTAATTGTAGTATTTTTTGCGCAAACTATAAATTAAAAATAAATAGTATGAAGACAATAGTTGTGAATTGTGATTGAATTCCAAGACTTGGAGCAATTTTATTGAATTGTTTAAGATATAAGAAGTGCAAATTACATCTAAACAAAAACTTGTAAATTCAAAATTCTTATTTAGAATATTACATTCTTTTAAACATATTAGCTAGTTTCTTGAGGACACTTGTAAGTTCTGGTAGACCAAAGTTTCTTCGCTCTGCTCTTATCCAATCCCTGAATAAAACTCATGTCTCCATTGCCTCCTCTCTCAACGAATATCTGTGATCTCCAATTTGAAATCTTCCTTGGCTGAAAGCGCTTTCCGATGCAACTGATGAAGCTTGAATTGTTAATATATCCCGGGCCATTTTTGCAAGAATTGGAAATTGCGATTCTTGATTCTTCCAATAATCCAACAAATTCGCAGTTCCAAAGTTGTTAAGTTTCTTTGGATATTGAATTAAATACACTTGGAACTCGCTGTATTCCTCTCCGTACTCGTCCTGTTCTGAAAGCAACTTTTCGTCAAGTCCCCCAAAAGTGCGCATTCCTGCTCCTGCCTGTGAAGAACTTTGCCCGGTGGATAGTATTGGTTCCGTTGGCTCTGCAGTGTCTGCCCAAGCTCTATACTTTGCAAAAACAGCCACGGTATCTGCATAAACTTTAGCAACAGCCTCGTCTACACTTGGATACCCATTAGTAGCAATTTCATCTGGAGTAATTTCTAAATTTGCATATACTTCTCTAACAAGTCGTTCAGTTAACTTAATTTTAAAAGCAGGATGCAACACAGAAGCAATGTAAAAAAGAGGAGGAATTGGAAAAAAATATTTTCTAAACTTTTCAATCATTAACCGTACAGCCGGTAAGTAAACTGCATATTGTTTATACATTTTCAATAATTCCGATATTCCAGCTATATAATATAACATGGTAGGAGTAGTTGGATAATATTGACCGGAAAATTCTAAAGTAGCTTGATAAAATTTATGTAAAAACTGAAGAAGATGTTGAACAACTTGCCAATCCTCATCTTTAAGGTGATAGATTTCCATAAAATGTTTATTATACATTTGAGAAATAGGCAGTCTATATTCATAAGCAACATTCAATGCCTCATATAAAGTGTTCCACCTAGTACAAACTTCCTTTGGGACTCTCCTAACTGGCATTCCTAATTCTACACATTTTCTTTCCCATTCTCGTCTTCTTTCTTGGTTTTTATTTCTAAAAATATAAGTAATAGCTATCTGCACCTTTTTGATAATGTCGTTAAACAAGACAAGACCATCTCTGACTACTAAGTTGTAAATATGACATGCACACCTAACATGAAAAAATTCAGGAAAAGGAGGGTTCAAAATAGGTATCAAGTTCCTAAGTGCGTCTGTGTTGTTTGTAGCATTATCTACCGTAATACTAAAAACTTTGTTAGACAAACAGTACGTACGACAAATTGAAGAAACTTTGTTACAAATATAATTTCCCGTGTGTGGTTCATCAACAATTTTATAAGCAATAATACGTTTTTGAAAAACCCAATCAGGATCTATCCAATGACAAGTCACAGTAATATAATCACATCCATTAGTAGAACGACCCATATCCGTAGTAAGACATACTCTAGTGTCAAAGTTATCAAACATATATCGCAAATAATCCTGATATTCGTTCTTAAATTTAATAATATCATTTTTAACAGTAGTTCTTGGAAAACCTCTAAAAGAGGGATTATATACAGCCTGAACATAACGAACAAAACCAGTAAAAGAAGGAAAACTATAAGGTAAACCCTCGAGGGCAACTAGTTTAGCAATTTCTTCCCTATCCTTTTGTTTATCATAAGTAAGAAGCCCTCCTGTTAAATGGTTAATTCTTGCTTGGATACCCGAAGAAGAATCATGCGCTACTCCCCCATGTTCGGTCCCTAAATATATACCACCCGCCCGCGTTGCCCATTCTTTAGGATGTTTATTTTGTAAGTGCTTCCTAAGTTTACCCGTCCCACCCTCATTACCCCCAGTTCTAAAAACCCACACCTTATCACAAAGCTCGCAGGAGGCCGTCTGCGCTTCAACATTCTTTGATGCAAAATCCCACACATCAGATCTATCCTTACGTTTAGCCGGTATTCTACTTCTAGTAGGAGGTTCAGGAGGCAAGTCTGACTGAACTTCGGGTGGACTAGCTTGAAATTCAGGTGTTTCTTCTAAATTACCCCCGCTTTGATTCCCATATCGTGTTTCTAACATTTCGTGATCAAGTATATTATCAGCGCTAATATTATGATAATGTTGAGAATCATCTATGTGGTGGGTATTCCGACTAGAACTACCAGCAATTTCTTTACCCCTATTTCCCCTACGACCACGTGCCCGCCCCCCACTACTAGTTCCAATTGAACCTCGTTGAGACATAATAATAGCAAATAAAATAAATATATATGACAAAAAAATAATAAAAGAGTAGAAGTAGGAACGACCAACCAAATATAACCGTATAATTGAGGTGAAGTTGAAACTTGAGCCTCCACTTCAATTAATTAGTTGAATACTTGATAATCGGAAAATTGCAAAAATAGCCAAATTGATATTTTCAACCACGTAGCGCCTCCAATTAACCCAATACTTGATATTTATAAACTTCACCAAGTAGCACAATATAACTTTGATAGAAACTCCAAATAGAACTTGATAAAGTAGCCAAATTATAAATTTTTAACAAATAGCCAAAGTAGAACAATAGCAATATTGTAGAAAATTTGAGAGAATTAGAGAGAATTGGAAGATTTGTGTGAAAAATATGATGAAATAATGGGGTATTTATAGAAAAAAAATAGTTAGGGGTGGTTATGGGGTGGTTATGGGGTGTATTTGGCCGTTTTTGGCCGTTGGACAACGGCTAGGAGGTCAAAATAGCCGTTGCCCAACGGCTAGAAACGGGCAGATTTTTCCTTTTTTTTTTTATTTTTTTGACCGGTCCGGTCCGGCCGGTTCCGGTCCGGTCCGGGCCGGTTCCGGTCCCAAATTATTCCGGTCCTACCGGTTTTTTTTCGACCCACCGGTTCGGTACCGGGATCGGGGGCCGTTAGTGGCCAACGGTCCGGTTTCAACCGGTCCGGACCGGTCCGAGCCGGTTTCCGGCCCGGTTCCGGTCCGGTCCGGTCAAAACCGGACCGTTAGCCACCCTTACTTCCTAGTCTCTTCTATATCGTAGAGATAGAAATGTCACAAGAATATGTGACGTATTAGATTATCCTTTTTGTACTTCCTGAAGTGTTGTTTTTTCTTATTATCTTAGAACACAAACTATATATGCATATACAATTACTCTTATAGATTTAGAGTCTGTTTGGCCAAACTTCTGAAAACTGATTATTTTAAAAAGTACTTTTTTTAAAGTGCTTTTCGTAAAAGTACTTTTGGAGAAAAGAGGATTGTGTTTGGCCAACTCATTTGAGAAGCACTTTTGCAAATAGTTGAGAAGTAATTTGTGTTTGACCAAGCTTTTGAAAAAGTACTTTTGAATGTTAAATTACGAATAAGTACATTTAAAGATTCACTTTACAAATATTTAACTAGATAATGATTTTAAACATTTATTCTCAAACACTATATTTAACTTTTTTATTTAATTAAAAAATTTTAAAATACACCATACAAAATTGAATATTCTAAATCTATACCTTAAAAAAAGTTATTTGATTAAAAGTTTCTAAGAATAGTGATGAAGGGTACGTAGAAAAAAATAATGTACTATTTATATACTATAATCATTAGGTTAAAAACAATAGGGGTAATTAGGTATATAAGTATTTCTGGTAAGCATATTTTTGGAATGATAGAATTTAAAACCAGCTTCTGCTTCCCCTCAAAAGCACTTTTAGGAAAAACTATTTTTTTCAACTTCTTCCCCCACAGCAAAAAACAACTTTTGCTGCCACTCAAAAGCACTTATTTTTCTTCTACAAGCTTGGCCAAACACCTCACTTTTCCGAAATAAGTACTTTTTGATAAAAATAAGCACTTTTAGCTTCCCAAAAACTTGGGTAAATAGGCTCTTAAACTAATTGTAATACATTTTCATTTTGAAATTTATGCAAAGTTTTCTTTAATGATAAATTTCCTGGCAAGTCCTGTGGCTAAAAGTCTAAACAATCATTATACTTTATCATTTTTACCTAGGAACCTTCACCCGGTATCCTCAAATTTGATTGATTTTGAGGGTTTGTTCTCATTTTCTATAATTTTACGTAAATAACTTTCAAATTGGCAAGTGTTGCACTACCAAAGCTTCAATTTAATTTAGCTGTGAGAAGTGTTGAAGGAGCACAAGTGTTGCCTATTTGTTAAGGTTTCAAGGCAATTTAGTTGAGATGAGGGGGCGAAGGGGTCGAAGGGAAATTTAGTTGGAAGAAGGGGGTGAAGGGATTGAGCGCATATATTGCCTATTTGTCAAGATTTTAAAGAAAATTAGTTGGAGGCGGGGGAAGGGATCGAGGGCTAGTCTTGCGCTGCCAAGACTCTAAGGGTTGCCTATTTGTTATGATTTCAAGACAATTTAGTTGGAGGAGTTGATGATATGTATTGACATGTCAAGACCTCAATGCAATTTCAATGAAGAGGGAGGAAGGGAGAACGCACATCATTAATTAGATTTTGAGGGATATTTAATATTATCTACAGAGGATCATTTTCATTAAATCATGTTAAATAGAGTCAAAAAGACAAACCATTGACTCTAGTATCATAGTAAAGGAAAATTTTCAGAAATAGGCAACCCACTACCCAAAATTACAAATGAGGGGTCATACTTTATTCATAGCACCCCTTTATTTTTAAATTACATAACATAGCATCCCCTTATTTTTAAATTACATAACATAGCACCCCTTTGAACCCTCCCTCAAATAAAAAACTCTAGGTGCCACTAACCTGCCGCCAGCAACCCAGCTGCCGTCTGCCGGTGGCCAAAAAATTAAAAATTCACCGAATCTCATCGGATTGCTTATTTTATTAATGATTTTATTTAAATAATTATTTTTTAATAATTTTATACACATAAATCTATCAAAAAGTAATAAAGTATAAATGTAAATGCATAGAAAAATGTGTATGCAAGAAGAAAAATACAAAAATATACATAAAAAATATAAATTTTATACAAACATCCATAAATAGTGCACAGATCTTAAATTTACACAACATTATTCATTGCTCATACACGCGTATACAGCTTTATATAAATTTATAGAAGTGCATAGAATATATTTATTCATACACATGTACTGATTTATATATTTTTATACACGTTTATAAAATTGTATAAACTTGTATAAAAATGTATAAAATTGTATAAACTTGCAAAAATAATTTTATACCGTATTTCGGGCAACTTTTACACAAAATCTTAACAAATATCCAAGATTATACAGTTTTATACGAGAAAAACACTAGATCTAAACAGTAGAAATTTTTTTTTAACAAAAAACTAGTAGATCTCACCGAATTTTTATGAAAAATATGAAAAAAGAAGAAGAAACATGATAAACAAATATGAAAAAAGAAGAAGAAACATGATAAACAAACCACTCACAGGAGTCTTGACCGAAATGTACAATGAAAAATCGACATTGTTATTTAAAAAGCAAAAAACAAAAAGAAGAAGAAGAAGAAGAGGAAGAAGAAACAGCGTTGCGGTGACGACGGCGGCGGCGGCAGCAGCAGTGGCTTGGAGAAGAGGGAATAAAGGTGAGGCAGTGAT
Organism: Petunia secreta; assembly: GCA_029990175.1. Classification (NCBI taxonomy): domain Eukaryota; kingdom Viridiplantae; phylum Streptophyta; class Magnoliopsida; order Solanales; family Solanaceae; genus Petunia; species Petunia secreta. Next base: position 17,792,456 of record JARKIP010000038.1, on the reverse strand, counting down.
GGAAGGGGTTGGGGGCGGCGATGTTGTAAAGGGGAAGAGAAGAGGGGAAACATGGGAAGGAGGGAAAGAAAATAGAGGAAAAATGGGTGCTAGGGTTTTTTTTCCTTTAAATATAGGGGTGCTATGTGTGAAAAAAAAAATAAAAAATAAAAAAGATGGAGGGGGTTGCTAGGTCGGTTTAGGATGTAAAATAAGGGTTTTTTTTGATAATTTTCATGGGATATGTGTCTCTTAATGTAATTATCCCTAATGTAAATCTCTCATTTCAAAAGCCCAAAGCTCAAGGACGTTAGTCTTCTCAATCTCTAATTTCATGTTATGATTAGGTGTCATAACCTTCCAATTGCATATGTAGCTCACGGAATTTTGCAAATAGTCTAGGAATAATCAACTTGACCGTGGGCCTATTTCTTCGTCTGTCCACTTCCAAAAGTTTGCAATATTTTGGTCCCTATTTTGAAGCAATGGTCAGAAAAAATTAACAGCCTTTAAAGAACCAAAAAAGGGGCAAATAACAGACCAAATACCTTATAATAAGGACATGCCATTATCTTCTACCAGAATATTTTGGAATCCAAGCAGCCAACAATGACAACAAATGGTCATGTTTGCATCTACTTCTTGGTTCATGACTTGGTCAGCTTCTTCCATACAGAACGAATTCAAACTACCAGACGACATTAACTTTTGGGGGTTAATTTCATGAAAGGGGCAGATGTGATTTTGCTAGGATTACATGGTTGAAGATGAAAGAGAATTGGGAAAACAGGTAAAAAGGGTCGGGTTAAATAAAAGGGGGTTAGAGAAATATTACCATTATATGGATTTTACAGTTGTTATATGAATTTTTGGAGTAGAAAAAAGACCTCCTGCGCGTCTGAAAATTGGAGTTTCAAACGCGCCGGCCACGTGGAGCATAAGATTTGTATTAATATTACTTCAGACGTATTAAGGAGGGTCTTAGGTCGCCCCAAAATTAGGGTGTATAACTTTATTTTCGAAACAAGTTAAGGTAGCAACTTATAAATTTTGCCTTTGAATAACTTAACTTGAACTTTTTATTTTTAGTTTTAGTGACAAACTTTTACATAATATTTTTTTGGATATATTTAATATCACACGTCTAAAAAATGTTATGATTATAGATTTAATACTCCCTAGAACTTACATAAAATATAAGTTAAAAAAATAATATATGCTTTCCTAAATATTGGTCCAATCAAAGTACAGATTGAAACGGATATAGAGTAAGTAAAATGAAAAAGAGAAAAGGAAAAGAGGGAGTGTCCTTCAAGAGCGTGAGAAAGAGATCTGGAACTCATTATTAGTTGTGCATTAAATGCACAGATTTGAAGCTCAGCTAGCTGGCGAATGTTCCTTTTTCTGTTACGCTGCCCCCCTCCCCCACAACTAATCCTCTGCTACGATCTGTGGTGACGGCGTCTTACAAAATTTAACATATCAAGGGTCCTTTGGTCGGTAAACAAGTTTCTTAAAACTAAAAATAATGAGATTATAATATAAACATTAATAATGGCTGGAGTAAATATACTTTTATTATTAATATATTTAGTTCCTTCGACTAAAAATTTAAATATACCTGGTAAAATATAAGATATCCAATTTTAACATTGTAAAGAACTACTACTCCATCCGTTTCAAAAAGGATGAACCTATTACTATTTGAAGGGTCAAACAAGATTATGTTTGACCACATGTCTTACAAATATTTTCTAACTATTTTGAATTGTTAATTATTGTGACTTATAGTATTTTTCATGTAGTTTCTAAATATATAAATTTTATTTCAAAAAATTTAAAAATTCAATGTGCAAATTCCCGGTCAAAATTAGTCAATTTGACCCTCGTACTCCGCAAAGGTTCATCCTTTTTTAAACGGAGGGAGTACTATATTTGATGATCAACTGCTCCTATTAATTGTTTCAAGTCCACGATTAATTATCTCCCAATCTCTCCAGATGTCCAAGTACCATTCAACTTAATTTCAAATAGGAGTACACTTTAACTAGCTACTTCATATATAGTAAAGTATATGCAGGTTCGATTAGCTTCTTCCAGATATTGTCAAATAACCAGCAAGTAACATAGCGAAGTAGCAGTCCAAATCAACTTTAGGTCATACAGCAATAGAAGATCGAAGGAAAAAAAAAAAAAAACAAATGTCACATCCTTGCTAGTTAAACGCAACCCAATTACTCCACTTCTTTTATTTCGTAGTATATACAAAGAAGGAAACACACATGATGAATACACCGTCATATGGAACTACATCACAGGGTAGACCCCATCACCTGCTACTCGAAATATCAGTGAGATTTTTAAGGTGCGAGAATCCATCCTCACTTTTCTGTTTGCACAACTTCTATTTAGCCCTAGCTCCCTAGAAAAATCAGTAAATTTTAGTCTTAAATCATTAATACAACAATGGAAAATTGGGACACATTTGTATGAAAACTAACTGAAACAACAGCAAGAGTAAAACCAAACTGAACTAATCCACTAGACTTGCAAGTAGAACCGTAGCCATTATTATTAACCTATCTGCATGCTTTAACTTTGATGATGATGATTACTACTATATCTCATTTACCAAGAAGTAGCAGCAGAAGTGGAAGTGGCTCTACATTTTCCCACTGTGGTGCTTGTAACCGACTCCCCAGAACCATTTCTTGCAGGACTAAACCATACTGGCAGGAACTCTTCTGATTCACATTCAAATATTGTATGCTCAAACCGTTTCACTAATGCCTCCTTTCCCTGTTATATATAACCATTTCACATCAAAAACACACAAGCATAACAAAAATTTCTACTAGTAAAAACGAAAATTTCTTGAACCGATTGAGAGGCAAAAGAGAAATGTTGGCATGGGCAGGCACCTGTATCTGTGCAGTGACAATTTTAACCGGTTTTATAGACCCTGGAAACACATTTAGTTTGTTATCAAAGGCACCAAAAAATTTAGCCACAGCTTGGTGATTGGTGAAATTCACAAACGCGTATCCTTTGCTCTTTTTAGTTCTGCAAAATCCATCATTTAAGTTAGACCTAGTCCTAGAACAAACACTAATAAGTAGTAGTAAAATTAATTCAACTGGTAATAAATCGAAGGATACAAAACGAGACAACTAGGTAGAATTAAGCGACGCACTTGAAATCCATAGGCAAATAGAAGTAGTCATAAGCTGAAGCCCTTTGTTGTCCTTTCTCATCATTGGCCTTTTGATTTTCAAGTGAGCAATGGTCATCCAAAAATTGCACCATCATTTCACGACTGTAAAAGGAAAACGCAACTTCTTAGAAATCAAACAAATTAAATTCTGAAGCAAGTAATTAAAAGAACTTAAACCGATAATTAAATGAAACTAGCAATAATAAACTTCCAAATCAGTGAGAAAAAAGAATGAACAATAAGCGAGGCAAAAAAGCAAAGAAAACAAAATTTTCATTTACTCCAATAAACTTCCAAATAAGGAAAAGGAAATGAACAATAAATGAGCCAAAAACAGGGCAAACAAAAGAAAATACTTGTAAGAGTAAGGAATATTCTTGATCATGACACTTGTGGTACTAATCTTTTCAGACAAAGTGAGAGGTATCACATAATGTTTCTGAAGCTTTTCTCCAAAACCCTCACTACTGTTTCCCCTTATTCTACAACTTTCTCTTCTCACCCACACTTTTCGGCCTCTTTGTCTCGGCACATAACTGGTACTACTTCTCATCCTCGGAGGAACATTCCTAGGTCTAAACATGATCAACCTCGGAGGAATATTCCGAGGCGCACGTGTTGACGATTGTCGCGCAACTTCTTGCGGTGTAGGATCAACGGTAGGAGGAGGAGGCGGTGGTGGAGGGCGAAGCGGGCCAGTTGGTGACGGTGGCGGGGGAGGTGGAGGTGGTGGTGTATTGAGTACTGAGTTTGGAAGATAATGATGATCAGTATTAGGAGTGGAAAAAGTGGGTGATGGAGGAAGTTGATAGGGAGTAAAAGGACGAGGTAAGTAGGCTGGGGCTAAATGGTGAGGGATTGGAGGGCGGAGGGAACTAGGTATGTACTCAGGTGCTTCAGGGTTCAATAAACTCCTTCGATCAGCCATTGTACTATGATCAAGTTCGAAGAAAAAGTGTGAAAGAGTACTACTTATGATCAAGTTGAAACTAGGGCTTTGTTGAAGTTTTGGGTTTTGTCTTTTACATGAAAGAGAAAGAGAGAACTTTGAGAGAGTAAGTGTGTCTGAAGAAGAAACCTTGTTGAGACACTGCACTACACTGTCCAGTGAGTCCACCTGGCTCTCACTGTTGTGTGAAAAGGCAACTACCTTTTTATAGAACCCCAGGAAAGGAATTTGTGACTATCACAACGACACAAAGCAAAGGACTTACGTTGGTATTCCCTCCGTCCCATTTTAGTTGTCGTCTTCAGCTTTTTCACGTACATTAAGAAAATTATAGGGTGTGTATTTTACTATGTTAACCTTATTTAATGTTTGACTATTAACTTTCTTTGAGAATTATTTTAATTATTAAGGGTATAGTTGGAAAGAACTAGTAAATTTAGTCTTGAAATCCTAAAGTGACAACTAATTTGGGACAAACCATTTCTCCTAAAGCGACAACTAATTTGGGACGGAGGGAGTAATACTTTGTAATTACTAAAAGCAAACTAGAGAATATGCAGGCTAAATGTCAAAATTAAATGTATTGTTTTGGTAGTGTAAAAAAATAGTTAGTCTTGATTCTTTCAATATATTAATTAGTCTATTTAAAGTATACTAAAGTATTATAGGGAAAACAGTAAGGGGTCGTTCGGTTACTTAGTTAAGGGTTTAATACCCGCACAAAACTCAGCACTAATTTAGCGCAGCATTCGGTTGGTTTTTGTGAAATTTTAATATCCGTATAAAATTAGTGCAACGTTTGGTTGCGTTTTTGTATATTCCGCATTATTAATACCCGCATTATTAATGCGGAAATCTATGTATTATTTTATGCGGAGTAGAAGGTGGTATTAATAATGTGGGTATTAATAATGCAGGTATTAAAATTTAAAATGACAAAACTAACCCTCATAATAATAAGGATATTTTAAAATTTTACTTAAGAAGTAAATAAATATTTCAAATAATAATATTTTTTGTTAATTTGTAATATATCAGTGATTCAACAAATAATCCCTAATTTATAATATATGTGTGGCTAATACCCATATTATTAAATCCCACATAACTAATACCCGCATTATCAATACCCACATTATTAATACACACATTATTAATACCCACATTACTAATACACACATTAATAGTTAATACTCGCGTTATTTGCACCTCCAACCGAACGACCCCTAAGTGTTCTAGGGAAGTGAAAGAGTGTCTTGAGTAGTGAAAGAGATAGATAGCAATGAGTCTCCATTATATCTATATAAATAACAATGTACGAGATGAATTTATGATCAAAAAAATATTCAAAAAACAAATACAAGGCTGCTAAAATTACAAGCAGCTTATTTCTTAAAATTCAAGTTGTTTTATCTAAAATTATCTCTTTAGGGAAAAAAGAAGAACAATATCTGTACTTATTTATCCATGTGTATAATTTTTACATTTAAATATTTAGATAACCTAATATTAAGAGAGTATAATTTTTTGTATTAACAGTGTATGTAGTTTTAAGTAGGCGTTTGGACATAGATTTGGTTGAAATCGAAAAGGAAAAAAAAAGGTAAGGACGTTTTCAACTGAGTTGGTAAAGATTTGAAGTTCTGTTAATTGAACTTTGGATACGGGTGTTGCACTTAAAAAATCATCTTGAAAGTTTCTAAGTGGAAAAAACTAGTCAATATCAATCTTTAAAACTTGAAAACTCATCCGCATACATTGACCAAAAACTATTCAAATTCTATAAGCAATCAATATCTCCAAAGTTTTTCTTGAAAAAAGTATAAAAAAGAGAAAATCTGCCCAAACTTCCTCCAAGTATATAATCTGTAACAAAGTGCATGCCTTATGTTTAAACACCTTCACAAAATATACTTAGGCGATCGCTTTGGTTATGATGTACATTATTCTTATTAACTACTCCCTCCGTCCCAAATTAGTTGTCGCTTTAGGAGAAATGATTTGTCCCAAATTAGTTGTCACTTTAGAATTTCAAGACTAAATTTACTAGTTCTTTCCAACTATACCCTTAATAATTAAAATAATTCTCAAAGAAAGTTAATAATCAAACATTAAATAAGGGTAACATAGTAAAATACACACCCTATTTAATGATTTTCTTAATGGACGTGAAAAAGCTGAAGGCGACAACTAAAATGGGACGGAGGGAGTAAAATCTATGATTGAACATCTTTATAATTTCTTATGCTATACAAGTAGTATTTGGTGTCAAGTTTCACAATCTGCATCTCAATTATGCAGAATTATCTAGAATTAGTAATCCCCAAAACTAGTTTCAGAGAACATTTAGAGAGATAAAGTAGTGAAAGTGAGAGGAAGATCTTCATTGATTGATACAGAAATGAAATGATACAAAAACTAATCTTATATGCTAAGTTAAGATGTATATGCAAGCTAAGATCCAGCTAGGATCACTAACAACTAATAACTACCAGTTAGTTACAAAGATTAACAAATAACAAATCAATCCCTGACTATCTATACTCGTAATACTCCCCCTCAATCTGGAGGATAAAAAATATTTTTAACTCTCAAATTGTGCAACAAATGTTCATGTTGAATTCTTCCAAGCCCCTTTGTGCACCCCAGTCTGAGTCACAATAGACTTGCAACTGTGTACACTTCCCAGCATGGAACAATAAGCCTTGTCCTGGTGCTTTTTTAATATACCAAACCACTCTTTTAGCTGCTTCTATATGAGACACCTTTGGTGCCTGCATGAATTGGCTAAGTGACTGAACTGCATAAGAGATTTCTGGTCTTGTCATGGCCAGGTAGAGCAACTTCCCAATCAGCCTTTGGTAACTTCCAATATCTTCTAGCAATCTATCATTCTTGACTTGATCTTGCAAGAACAGCTTATCAAAGTCCACAAAAATAAGTTTCTGATTGAACTAAGGCCTAAATCTGAAATCAACTCTAGTGCATATTTCCTCTTATTAACTAGGATCCCTTTTTCTGATCTGGAGAACTCCATTCCCAAGAAAAATTTCAGTTGACCAAGATCCTTTATCTTAAAGGTCTGCTGCAAGTCATGCCTAACCTGAGCAATTAGATGCTCATCATTGCCTGTCAGCAACAGATCATCAACATAAATGAGGATAATAACTATGATGTTTCCTCTGTGCAAGATAAAGAGTAAATAGTCATACAAGTTTTGCCTAAGCCCAGATGGATTATAGCTTGTGTAAGCATTATATTCCACTGCCTTGAAGCTTGCTTAAAACCATATAATGATTTCTGCAACTTACACGCATACTCCCCCTATCTGGTGAACCCTTGTGGCACTTCCATATACACCTCCTCAAACAAGTCACCCAAAAGGAAAGCATTATATACATCCATCTGAAAGATAGCAGCTGAAACAGAAATAACAGTTCTCACAATGACCATTTTGGCCACTGGAGAAAAGGTTTTTTTATAATCCAGACCTTCCCTCTGGCTGTATCCCTTTGCCACTAATCTGGCTTTGTACCTTTCCACTTCTCCATTTGCTTTATATTTGATCTTGTAGACCCATCTACATCCTATAGCTTTCTTCCCTGGTGGCAGTTTGACAATTTTCCATGTTTTGTTGTCTTCAAGAGCTGCTACTTCTTGTTTCATCGCTTCAACCTACTTTGGATCCTTTGCTGCCTCAGAAAAGTTTCTTGGTTCAGTGCAAGAGGAATGAGCCAGTAATGTTGCCTTATAAGAGGGTGAAATATGATCATATAAAATACAATTAGAAATGGGATTTGTGCTCTTGGAATTAGGTGAGTAATATAGTCCTGCAGCCGACCAGGCTGCTTGATTGCTCTACTGGACTTTCTAGTGATTATAACAGGAGCTGGAACATGTTGTTCTGATGTTGTAACATTATCTGAAGGTGGTTCAGTAGAGTTTGAAACTAAAGTATCATTGACTGGTGCTTTCACATTCTGAAGTGGCAAGGAGAGTGGATGATGATCATTTTGGTCTATAAACTGTAAGACAGAAAATTTCTGTGAAGTGGAAGCAGTCATCTCCTTAAAAGGGAACACACTCTCATAGAAAATCATATCTCTGTTAACAAGAAATGTTTTAGAGTGCAAGTCATACACTATATACCCCTTCTTGGTAGATGAATATCCCATGAATGCTCTACATACAGCTTTAGGCCCAAACTTGTCATTCTCATGTGGGACCTTAGCATAACACAAACAACCTAGAACTTTCAAATGAGCTATATCATGAGGGTGTTTATACGGCTTCTCATATGAGAACAATCCTTTAAGAATTAGAGATGGCAACCTGTTGAGTATGTACAAAGCCGTTTGGACACACTCCCCCCAGAATCTTAAAGGGATATGTCCTTAAAATCTAAGTGCTCTTGCAGTATCAAGAATACTTCTGTGCCTTCTTTCCACTATGTCATTCTGCTGTGGAGTGTACACACAACTGCTTTGATGCAGGATACCATAGCTTGTAAGGAGTTCACTCATCTGAAAATTAAAGAATTCCCCACCATTGTCTGATCTAAGAATCTTAACTGTAGCATTAAACTGATTCTGGATGAACTTCAAAAAACTCCTTAGGGCAGCAACAACCTCATCTTTAGTGCTTAACAAGGTTATCCAAATAAATCTAGTGTGATCATCTACTAGAATGAGAAAGTACATTTTTCCATCATGAGTAGGCACTCGATAGGGGCCCCAGACACCAACATGCAACAAGTGAAAAGGCAGACAAAAAACAGTAGTACTTAAAGAAAATAGCAGTCTTATTTGCTTAGAAAGAGGGCATACAGTACAATGATGACCCTCACTCTTTACTCCTCTTAGGCTAGCTATTCCTTTTATAGTATTTACATATGTATGTCCTAATCTCTTATGCCATATGGTCAATCCCTCTTTATTTACATCAATGCATCTAGGCATAGATGCAGTATCACATAGGTTGTTGAGATTACTGGATGCTTCCTTCTGTCTCATATCCAGCACATAGAGTCCTTGTTCTTCTTTATCAATTCCAATCACCTTCCCACTCAAGACGGCCCGAAAGACACAAAAATCAGGGAAGAATGTGGCTAAACAATGAAGTTTCTTGGTCAATTTAGGTACTGAAAGAAGGTTGAATTTAAAAGATGGCACACAGAGAACATTAGTGATGATCTGGTTCTTAAAGATAGTTGTAGAGCCAGTATGACTTATGTCAGCTAAGCTACAAGTGGGTAAATGCACTTCATTAGCTCTATTTGAGATAAAGGACTTAGGATTAGTCAACATATGAAGGTTGGAGACCATGTGACAAGAAGCACCTGTATCCACTATCCACTTGTCACAACTGTTATGAGACATAAAAGCAGTAGTAATACTTGTTGTATTTGCCTGTACTTCTACAGAATTTCCTTTGTCTAGCATGTGAAGAATCTCCTGATATTATTCCTGGGAAAACATTGGTGCAACATTGTGTGCTTGAGAAGGAGCAGAGTGTCCAGATGGTTGAGTATGATACACTGGCCTAGAAGACATATTGTTATATCCTGGATAAGATGATGTTGGACCAATTTGTTGACCTTGGTATAATGATCTAGTGGAGCCAATGCCATTCTGATACTGAACATGAGCAGATATAATTGGTTGTCCCTGATAATAGGTGGGAGTAGAACCCAAAAAAACAACCAGAATAGCCAATACTGTTTGGCCTAGGAGTACTGCAATTTGCTGGAGTGAGTTGTCCACCACTAGAATTTTGAGAAACTTGACTTTTCGGCTGATAAGCACTTTTAATTTGATAAAGTATTTTAATATCATTTATCATAGAGATATCTTGTAATCCTTAATATTACAACTCCAATCTTCTCATTCTATAATCATCATTTGTCCTTTTTATTAATGTAAAATTATGTTTATATTTATATTTTTTGGAAATAATTGGAAAGACATATTCGTTATTTTAATAAAAAGTATGCTTATTAGCATATTTACTAAACACATCAATAATTTATTATCAGTTTCAACACTTTCATTTAATTACAGCGTAACTGCTAATAGTTACCTAACATACTTACATCTTTTAGTAAACATCTTTGTATTATGGAATAAACTCTTATGTTACTTATATTTTTGTTAATTTTACTTCCTCCATCCTTTTTTTACTTGTTACATTTACAAGAAAAAAGTCTACTTCTATTTGTCATTTTTAGCAAATCAAGAGATATTTAATGATGTTCTTCCAATTTTACATATATAATTAAATTACTATTTCTTACACTATAATTACATTTAAATTTTCAATGCATAATTAATAAGGATAAGTTAGTAAAAATACCAAATTTATTTATGATTTCTTGGTGGATGTGAACTTAAAGTAACAAATAAAAATGGACAGAAAGAATACTCCCTCTGTTTTATTTTAGTTGTCATTTTCAGCTTTTGCACGCCCATTAAGAAAATCAATAAGTGGAGTATACATTTTACTATGTTACCCTTATTTAATATATGACTATTAAATTTTTTTTGAGAGTACCTTTAATAATTAAGGATGTACTTGGAAAGAATGAGCAAAAAATATCTTGAAATTCTAAAGGGTCAACTAATTTAGGACAAATAAATCTTGCTAAAGCGTCAACTAATTTAGGATGGAGGGAGTAATTAATATGGATAGCAAAGACTATAATAATTATATCAAGCAGTAAGAGATCCGCGGATGACTCTTTTAAATACTTGTAGAGAGGGCTCCGACGTCTGAAGTTTCATTTAACACCCCTTGGCAAATTCAACTTCAACATTGTAATCTCTTCATGATATTAAAGGTAGTTTGGATAAAAAATAGAGTAGTGTTAAAGTTTGGATCCGGATGAGCTAGGAAACTAACAGTTGAGCTAAGAACAGTGAGGGAACAAACTGATGGAAAATTCTGGAAGAATCATTCTTCTTAGCTAAAGCAATGTACAAAAGTAGAAGAGAATGAAAACTGAAACTCACTAACTATGCTACCTCATCTATTTATAGATAAATAGTTGCTTGTTCACTAAGCTACTCCTAACTACCTCTAACCGACTCTAACTAACTCTCTAACTAACATTGCCACGTCAGCTTTATCACATGTGTTGCACCTCTATCTTAGCTGGCATGATCTTCAGCTTGCATCCTTCCATTACTCCCCCTCAAGCTGAGTTCCAAACAGATTGATCATTCCCAACTTTCCCAGCAAATAGTCATGTTGTTGTCTTCCAAGTGCCTTAGTAAAGATGTCTGCCAATTGCTCTCCTGTCCTTACATGTTGTAACCTGATCAGCCCTTGTTGTACCTTCTCCCTCACAAAATGACAATCTATTTCTATATGCTTGGTTCTCTCATGAAACACAGGATTTGTGGCTATCTGAATAGCAGCTTTGCTGTCACAAAATAGATTTGCCCCATTTGGTGCATATATTCCCAACTCCTTCAGCAACCTCATCAGCCAAATTATTTCTGAAACTGCAGTTCCTATACTCCTATATTCAGCTTCTGCTGAACTCCTTGACACTGTATTCTGTTTCTTTGATCTCCATGAAACTAGACTACCTCCCAGCATTACTGTGTATCCTGAGATTGACCTTCTGGTGTTTGGACATGATGCCCAGTCTGAATCACAATAACAGTTCAATTCCATCCCTCCTTTTGATGAAAGAATGACTCCTCTTCCTGCAGTCCCCTTGATGTATCTAACAACTCTTTGTGCTGCATCCAGATGTGACTCTTTTGGCTTGTGCATAAATTGACTCAATGTTTGCACTGCATAGGATATATCTGGTCTAGTTATTGTAAGATACAACAGTCTCCCTACCAGTCTCTGGTATTTTCCTACATCTGCCAGTTCCTTGTCACTCCTATCATTTCTCAGTTTGTCAAGTTCTACTGAAGTGAGCTTCACATTGAGCTCCATTGGTGTGTGTGCAGGCTTTGCTCCTGCTAGTCCTGTTTCAGCTACCAACTCTAGTGAATACTTCCTCTGGTTTAGAAGTATCCCACTTTCTGATCTTGCTACTTCAATTCCCAAGAAATATCTCAGCTCTCCTAAGTCTTTTATTTTAAAACTGCTTTGCAAAGTCTCCTTGGCTTCTGTCACCATTGTCATGCTGCTTCCTGTGATGACTAGATCATCCACATATATAAGGATGATCACCATTTCTCCTCTCCTCTTCTTAGTAAACAAGGAGTAATCATATTTGCTTTGTGTGTACCCTGACCTCATCAATGCCTCTGTCAGCTTCAGATTCCATTGCCTTGAAGCTTGCTTCAGGCCATACAATGACTTGATCAGCCTGCACACCTTGTACTCCCCCTCATTGTCATAACCCATGGGCAGTTCCATGTATACCTCTTCTATGAGATCTCCTTGTAAGAAAGCATTATAAACATCCATCTGGTACAGTGTCCAACCTGCTTGAGCTGCCATTGCTATCACAGCTCTTACTGTCACCATTTTCACTACTGGTGAGAAAGTCTCTTGAAAATCTATTCCCTCCTTCTGGTTGTACCCTTTTGCTACCAATCTTGCTTTGTACCTCTCAACTTCTCCATCTGCTTTGTACTTTATTTTGTACACCCACTTGCAGCCTATGGCCTTCTTTCCTTTGGGCAGATCAGCTACTACCCAAGTCTTGTTATCCTCTAGTGCTTTCATCTCCTGGTCCATTGCTTCTCTCCATTTGGGATCTTTGGCAGCTTCTGCATAGGTCTGTGGTTCTACTTCAGCAGAAAAGGCTTGCAAGTAGCACTGGTACCCTTTGCTCAAGCTATCATAGCTCAAATAGCTGCTCATTGGGTATACTGATTCCCCAACACTTGCTGTTACATAGTCCTTGAGCCATATAGGAGGTCCCTTTGTTCTGACTGGCCTGGTTTGCTCATGTGCTATATCTGCTATATCTGCATTGGGAATGCCTTCACCTGCTGCATCAACTACCTCTTCCTCTAGCTGAACATCTGTAGCTGCATTAGGAATAGGATTCTCAGGATCATGAACCAAGTCATTTATTGCTGCACCATCTTCAGCTCCCACTGCACCTTCATCATCTTCATACAAGTACTGGTCTTCTTCATGTGGTTCCAGTTCTTCTTCTGCATTCTCATTCTGGAGTATGTCAATGTTCTGAACTGCTGGTTCTGGTTCTGGTTCCAAGCTGACTGCCCCCCTTTGATCCAGCTCCTCAAAAGAGAAATAGTGAGAAGCTGGAGGAGAGTGCTTGAACCTGCTGGCACCAGTAGACATTTTGAAAGGAAAAATGTGTTCCTTGAACCAAACATCCCTACTAACAAAGAACCTTTTTGTTGTAAGATCATATAGCTTGTACCCTTTCTGAGTTGCAGAATACCCCATCATTACACAAGCTGAGGCTCTGGGTGAAAATTTGTGATCTGGTGTCAAATTTGTAGCAAAGCTCAGGCAGCCAAATACCCTCATGTGATGTAGATGTGGGGATGATCCATGAAAGAGCTCATAAGGGGACTTTCCTCCCAGCACATGAGCTGGCAGTCTGTTTATGACATACACTGCTGTCAGCACTGCTTCTCCCCAAAATCTCATAGGCATTCCTGACTGAAAAAGGAGGCCCCTTGCAACACTTAATATGTGTCTGTGCTTCCTTTCTACAACCCCATTCTGCTGGGGTGTATATGCACAGGAACTCTGATGTACTATACCTGAACCACTAAACAATTCCTTGCACTGTGTATTGAAAAATTCAGTCCCATTATCACTCCTAACTGTCTTTACACTTGTTGAGAATTGAGTTTTAACCATGATTAGGAAGTCTTTCAATATAGTTACAACATCTGTTTTCAATCTCATCAAAAAAATCCAGCACATTCTAGAATAGTCATCAACAATAGTAAGGAAGTAATGACATCCATTATGAGTTTGAAACCTCAAAGGGCCCCAAGTATCCAGATGCAGTAATTCAAAACAAGTCTTACTTCTAGTCTCACTAATAGGAAACATTTTCCTGACTTGTTTTGCTAAGGGACATATTGAACAATGCAGTAGTTTATTCTTATGTGCAGGATCTTTCAGTATTCCTGTCTGTTTTATTACTTCTAGAGGTGCATGTCCAAACCTTCTGTGCCATAGTGCTCCTTCTGTCACTGCAGATGCAGTCAGCTCTGTTGGTACTTCTTGTATTCTCTCCCTGCTCAGCAAGTACAGTCCATTTCTGCCTCTACCAATCCCCTTGACTTCCCATTGGACAGGTCCTGAAATATGCATAGATCAGGCAGAAACACCACACGACAGTTCAGTTCTTTTGTCAATTGGGACACTGAAAGCAGGTTGAATTTAAAACCAGGAATGTACAATACATTACTTATCCTACATCCTCCAAATACTTCACATTTCCCAATATGTGTCACTGATGCCTGTTGTCCTGTGGGCAAATGCACATATTTCTGCAGTTTTCTTATGTCCTGCACATCATCTAATTCTACTAGGCTGCAGGTCATGTGATTACTTGCCCCTGTATCTATTATCCACACATCACTTTTTTTGTGTGTCATTAAGCAAGTTATCATACCTGCCATGTTAGCAAACTTGTCCATTGAGTCTGAATTGTTCTCCCTGAGTAACATTCTCTTGATCTCCTCATATTGATCCTTTGAGAAGAATTGTCCTGAGCTGCATCCATCAGACTGCATTAGGCTTGTACTCTGACTTCCATCCTGCATCTGCACATTACTAGCCATAGGTTTTGTTCTTCTCTTTCCTTTAAAATTTGGAGGGTAACCATTCAGCACATAACAGTCATCAACTGAATGTCCTCTTAGCTGACAGTGTTCACATTTAATGTTGTAGTTTCTTCTAGGTTTCCAATTATTATTCCCAGTTCTTCCTTTTGATGCATACATAGCTGATGCTTCATTCATTTCTTGCCCCTGCTTCTTAGCTGTGTACATTGCCATAGTGTCACTTACTCCTTGTGCTGACATCATCCCTCCACTCAGCTTAGTGCTCTCATCTTGTATTATCATCCCATATGCCTGATTGACATTAGGTAGTGGACTGTTCAACAGAATTTGACTTTTAACTTGACTGTATGAATCATTCAATCCCATGAGGAATTGGAACAATCTCTGTGAGTGAAAGTGCTCAATGAATGCCTTGGATCTCTCACATTCACATCCAGGAGCTGCTACAATTGCATCATATTCATCCCACAGCAACCTCAATCGAGAGAAATAGTTTGCCACAGATCCCACACCTTGAGTGATTGTGCATATCTCCCTATGCAGTTGATACACTCTGGATCCATTCACCTTATCAAATCTCTCCTTCAGGTCTTTCCACACTAGCTGGGCATTTGATGCATACACTACTCCACTCAGCAGATCCTGTGACACAGTGTTCATAATCCATGACAGTACTACTGCATTACACTTCTCCCACTGTCTTTCAAGCCCTGGATAATTCTCCCTTCTACAGCTTCCATCAACAAAACCTAATTTTCCTTTTGTTAACAAGGAAATCCTCATAGCCCTATTCCACAGGGAGTAATTCTCAGATCCTGTCAATTTTATTCCAATCAGTGGTGCTCCTGTAGTATCTGAAGCATGCAGGTACAGATCATGATTATGATCAATGTCCTGACTCATACCTACTCCATTTCCTGTATTACTCATCTTCGATTCCTCTTAACCTTGCTTAATCAGAAAATGAGATTTATATGAGAAACTCAGCAGATCTCTACACAGTTTCTTCACAGAACTCCAAATTCTACTCAGATTCTACCGCCAGAATACTCAGAAATTGTTGAAGAACTTCCTTTACTTCCTCTACTTCTCCTCTTCCTAGTTATCTTCGCAGTTAGTTCCTACTCTAAATCTCTTCACCAAGCTCTGATACCATGTTAAAGTTTGGATCCGGATGAGCTAGGAAACTAACAGTTGAGCTAAGAACAGTGAGGGAACAAACTGATGGAAAATTCTGGAAGAATCATTCTTCTTAGCTAAAGCAAATGTACAAAAGTAGAAGAGAATGAAAACTGAAACTCACTAACTATGCTACCTCATCTATTTATAGATAAATAGTTGCTTGTTCACTAAGCTACTCCTAAATACCTCTAACCGACTCTAACTAACTCTCTAACTAACATTGCCACGTCAGCTTTATCACATGTGTTGCACCTCTATCTTAGCTGGCATGATCTTCAGCTTGCATCCTTCCATTAAGTAGCCCAAAACCTCAAATAACTTTTCAACTATTGGCGGAAATAGCTTCTTAAAATAATTTATCTCCCTAATTATCACGTACATAAGATCTATCATTTTCAGTCCTGATGAGGCTGAGGTGGAAGTGACGCTTGATAGTCAAGTCATCCACAAGAAAGGAAGCTTCAAGTATCTTGATTCAATCATCGAAGGCAATGGAGAAATTGACGAAGATGTCACACATCAAATAGGGGCAGGGTGGATGAAGTGGAAGCTCGCTTTCAGAGTACTTTGCCATAAGAAACTGCCACCTAGACTTAGAATGAGGTCATTCGTGATATGGTGGGTGTGGCATCAATAGTGGATAAGATGCGCGAAGCAAGGCTGTGATGGTTTGGGCATGTGAAGAGGATGAGCACAGATGCTCCAGTGAGGAGGTGCGAGGGGTTGACAGTGCTAGGTCTACGGAGAGGCAGATGTAGACTGGAGAAAAATTGGGAAAAGTAATTAGACAATATATGACTCACTTCCAGATCACCGAGAACATGAACTTAGATAGGAGAGCATGTAGTCGAAGATTAGGTTAGAAGATTAGATTGTAGTTGAGAGCTATAGATTATTTTGGCATGAGTATGAATTCATATATATTTGCTATTTCTATCTTATTCTTTATCGATATTGCGCGCTTATTTTTGTGTTAATAGCTACTATTATATTTTCATCTTGTTGTCTCTTATTGCACAGGTTTATAAATTATTTCTCTCTAGCCGAGGGTCTTCCGAAAACAGCTTTTTCACATTGATGGGGGTAAGGTCTGCGTACAACTCACTCTCCCTAGACCCCATTTATGGGATTGCACTGAGTTTTCTTTTTTTGTTGTTGTTGTTGTACTTTAATACCTTCTTCCTTTTTAAAAAAGAATGTCCCAATAATTTTATTAGTCGGATACAACAATAATGACATATTTTTATTTTAGTAACAATTTAATTTGAACTTCGCAGTTTAACGATACAAACTTCGCACTAGGTTATGATATTTTCAAGATCACAAGTTTTGGAAATTATTATTGTTTAAGATATTTTTAAAACTATTAATGGTAACAATCTTCATTTTTTTTCTCAAACATATGTCCAATCCAATATTCTCATAAAAATTGAAATGATGTAGTAAAAACTGAAAAGGATTACTAGAACTCTACTGCATTTAAAAGTTGCAAAAAAAGAAAAAAAAAAAAAAGGAAAAATAAAACTATAGTAGAAGAAAGAGAAGTGGTAAAAAGGGGGTAACGAAAGAGCAATGAAATCCAGAACTCATCATTAGTTGCATATACTTGCATTTAATGCACAGATTCGACGCTTTTGGGATACGGGCTAGCTAGCGGCGATGTATAATGTTTCTCTGTGTTCTTGTCACATCTCGTATCTGCCGCTCATAACAAATTACTTACTACTACTCCCTCCGTCCCTATTTGTTTGTCATAGTTTGACTTGGCACAAAATTTAATAAAGTAAGAAAGATTTTTGAAACTTGTGGTCTAAAATAAGCAATGGATATTTGTGTGGCTATAAATGAGTCAAAAAGTAAGTTTTGAGTTGAATTATTACCAAATTTAGAAGTATGACAATCTTTTTGGGACAGACTAATAAGGAAAGTATGACAAACAAAATGGGACAGAGGGAGTATATTTTACATATTGCATTTCGTTTGAATTTAAATACAGAGCGTTAAGAAATACTGTAAATTTTTTTTTTTCAAATTGTGGCTTGAAATATTTCATATCGTTTGTTTGATTACAAACCTTCACTGCTAGAAAAACTCGATTTAGGGACGGAAGGGTAGAGATGACTAGTCGTCCGTATTTGCATAGAGACGGATAGCCGTTTCTAAGCTTCTGACAATTTAAAAAAATACAAAAGCTAGACACGGCCAGCCCGTCCTATTTTCTTAGAGTTGGCTAGCCGTCCCTAACACAATCTGTCAAATTAAAAAAATACAAAAGCTAGAGACGGCTAGCCGTCCCTAAACACAAAACAGAATATCAGTATTTCTCTTCCATTTTTTTCACAAACACAACACTCTCTTCTTCAAACACACACACTCTCTCTCTCTCTCTCTCCTGTTTTCACTCTAACCAAAATCCATTTTCCCCTCTCTTCCTTCAAACAACTCTTCCTTCAAATATCCATTTTCCCCTCACTTTCTTCATTGATCTCCTTGGTAAGTTTCTTCCCTTTTTTGTTCATTTTTCTCGGTAAAACAGAAATTAAACGGGTTAAATTTTTTTTTTTATTTTTGCAGTAGTCCACCATGTGGGTGTCGCCGCCGGAGCCGCCCGATTTGTAACCGCCGGAGTCGCCGGATCTATAATTTTTGCAGGTTTTAATTTTTCAATTTTTTTATTTAATTTTCCATCAATATATATGAACTGTCACTCTAAAAGATGTGGTGCGTTACTTACCAGTACAATGTTTTATATTGAAGATTTTTCACTAGAAATATTCTCTATCATAGATCATTTCTTGGATCAACTTTTCAGTATTTTTCTCATATAAAAGTTGGTGATATAATTATATAAGGTATACGATACGCTATAGGGTCTGTATATAATGCTCTGGCAATATTTTTAGGTCTTATTAAAGGTTGATAACAGTAGTTAAGCATTGATTGATTAAGAATCTGAGATTGCATAAGAGTTGGAATATTTGATCAGTTATTTTTTGTACTATTTTTTGTGGAAAATGTTTTATTGAGAATGCATGATTTTTATTTCATAGAAAGTAGTTTTTTTTTTGTACTAAAATCGTAAATAGGGACGGGCACCACTCCCTAAACCGAAAAAAAATCCAGATTTCAGTGTGTAGCGACGGAGCCGTCCTTAGTCAGTGAAAAACGTAAAAATAGGGACGGCCACCCCACTAAACAAAAAATTATATTCTAGATTTCACTGCGTAGGGACGACAGCCGTCGCACAAGCCGTCCGAGATCGGACGGCTGCCCGTCCCTATGACTTTAGCATCGAGCAATTTACGGACGGATGATGCCGTCGCATAGCCCGTCCGTTAATCGCGTTTAGGGACGGCTACCCGTCCGTATTGTCCGTCCCTAAATCGAGTTTCTAGTAGTGCTTTCGATGCCGTTTCATATCGTTTCCTTAAACAGACAGTATATATTAGTAGAAATAATGTCAAATATTTTAAAATTTGTGATATCGATTAGTATAAAACTTGTCAAAGTGCCAAAAAATGTACCTATTGTCCCAAAATTACATTACCATATGTATGTATGTAGTGTAGATATCTCATATAGAAAAAAAATTGTAGTGGATAGGGTAAAATAATATGTTTGCGAAGATGTACTGACCATACTCCTTTTTTTCAACATACTAATCTTACTTGACAGTTGAAAACATAAATTTGTGAAAAAAAATGTTTTACTTTCAGTTTGCGTCGACGGAAGTACAATAATCAAAATAGGAAATAATTTAATTTAAACAAGTTGCGTCACACTACTATACTTAATTAGTTTCTCGATACGTACGATGCACGTGAAGATCAAATCTTGTAATTCACGGTATTATACAATAATACTAAAAAATACTATTGAGTAAGCAATTATAATTATAGAATAAAGTACAAGCTTTTTGTGAAATTTGAATTTTATTAAATGTGATGAGAGCTTGGAGTATTTCATGACCTCCTCCATCACTTTGTAGGATCTTGATTTGACGTACCAATTCTCCAAGTAATGGTTCATAACCCTTTCTCAAAATTGATCTTTTATTCCAAACAAATATACATTTGATTTTCCCTAGTATATTTCCTCGTCATGTTCTAAAGAGTAATTTTAAGTATCAATGCAAGCCTAATTCATATCTTGCTATCTTTAAAAGATATCTTTCACATAATTTCATGCATGCTATCAAATTAATACCTACAAACCACCCCAATCATGTCGCATATGCATACTAAATAATTAGTCTTAAATAATAAAAAACGTAGAACCCAATTTTTTGTGGTAATCACATAATAATCTATATTAATATTTATACAAATCAAATTTTAACCATATATATCACCATGAGTATTAAAGAGTAGAAAATGTAGAACCCAATTTTATTAATATTAGCTATTTAGGTTTCTCCAAGTGCGACTTTCCATTTTCAAATACACGCTGCTATTACTCTCTCGATCATCACATAGAATTAATTCTTATTGGATTTTTTAACCCTCTCCCAAATGATGGCTTGCCCAGATTAGTCTCTCAAGCAACTTATTATTAAGACCTAGTGGGAAGTGCCTATTCACAAATAAAGTGACATTCGTTCTAATAATCTGAAAGATTACATCCCTTAGCTTCAAATAAACTTGGTATTTTTATTTAACTTTTTTATAAGTAGGGTAATTTTAGATTTTGAAGGGGTATTTTAGTAATCTGACTTTTAGACTTCTTGAGGACATGCTTTTATAGTAGTATGACTAAGACTGTCACATGTAAGTTCTTGGAAATTTTGGGATCTCCCTCGACTGCCTCTTTATTTCTCCATATTAAAAGATAAGATTACCGATTAGTGCTAAAATCTTCATAAATTTACCGGGAAGAAGGAAGCAGTTACATTTCCTTCAACTTGTTTTCTATATGTTACTATCACCTTTTATCATAATTGTATTGGGTGAAAAATTACACGCACCTCGAGCTCAACGCATGGGGCGAAATCCAGCCAAGGTCGTCGAAATCGAACCTCGAGGTGATTGATTTACTTCACAAGATCAGAAACCGAGGTCACAACTTTCTAGCAAGCCTTAATGAAGTCCATGACTCGGGCGTTTGGAAGCTTAACTCCCTGAGGCAATTGATATAATCCTCGGTTGAACTCCTCGAGGCAATTAATAAAACCCTTGGTGGAACTCCCCGAGGCAATTGGTATAACCATCGGTGGAACTCCCCGAGGCGATTGATATAACCCTCGGTGGAATTCCCCGAGGTGATTGATATAATCCTCAGTGGAACAGTTATTCTTTGGTGAAGTTGTAACTGTCGCTCATTATGAATGCATTAATGAGGAAGATCATGGGCTGACCATGATCAACGTGGGATTAATGGTCTTAAAGTACATTTATTTCCTTGGCATCTTTTGTAAACTATAAATAGCTATTTGTAAAAGGCATTCAGAAATGACTTAAGAAATACATCCAAAATACTTACTCTTGCTTCATTACTGTTGTTCATTTTTCCTTGTCATATTTTTTGTTATTTTATGTTTTTTATATAAACAATTGCTTGATAACACGAAATAAATTTGATTAATTGTCCTAATCAGATCTAGGCCAACACAAATTGGCGCCGTCTGTGGGGAACAGGCAATAGATGTTGTTCCAAAGTTCCTTGTCATTGCTTTTTGCTTACATCATGGTAGTTATTACAGAATATAATGATGCAGACCAATGATGGATATAATTTATTGATATATTTTTATAGTTAAATATTAAGTATTTTAAATAAAACGTGAATAAATATATCCATCTCTCGCATATTTTCTAACATATTTTGCAGGAAGAAGAAGATATTCAAAGTGAATAAAAATAAGGGAAAAATCATTGATGATTTCACTATTCATAGTGCGACTATAACACTGATAGTCATGTCCGTGATTTTTATACGCTGAAGAACAAAGAGCAAGACGGAAGAAATCTTCTCTCTTCAACTCACCTTTGCATCTATGAAGAACTCATTAATTTCACCTTACCTAGGCATCTTTGGAAGCCTTAAGCTTATGGTTTCATCTATAAATAGATGGCCAAAGTTTGTAAGAAAGATATCAATTCACTTGCAAGATTTCTCTTGCTTTCCCTTTCTTTCTCTCTTTTAAAGTTTGTGTAGTTTTCATCTTTTTAGAAGAAATACTACTTTCTTCATAGTCTTTATATTTTTAAAGTTATTCTTACTCCATAATGGAGTAATCTCTTTTGTTGGGATAGTTGATGAAACTCGGTATTATTTATAATACTTATCTCAGTTTTAATACATGCTTGGCCTGAAACTTTCTAATCAAATTTTAATACTGTGCTAGAATTATAGTTTTCACTTAATCAATATTTTCACATCCCACTATTTTATCTCCAGGTTATTGTTATATTAATTTTGTAATTCTCACGGAGCAAAATTAATGTATGATAACTGACGAATAAAATAGTAGAGTAAAAACTATTTTTCCAAGTCCGTAATCTTGTTTACTTCAGTTTTAATTCTCACGGAGGAATTGTTGTAGGTAAGATTATTGATTTTCCGTAAAAATATTCTCACGAAGTTTTTACTACTTTTTAGCACAATTCAGGCAAGAAAAATATTTCGGTTTAATCGTCACTAGTTATAATTTGATTAATATGCATAACCTCACGGAGTGTTATTAATTAATTATTTTTTAGTGAGAAAAATATAATTGAATTAGCAATAAGCAATTATTCTTAAGAGAAATACATGTCAAAACTGAGATATTTATTATAAGTATTACCAAGTGAATTCAACGATTCCCAACTCTTTTTAAATTTGAAATCTTCCGGAAGTTCTTTCTTTTAGTTTAAGTAAATTTAAATTAAAAACTCACTTTTCATCAATTTGATTCTCTCAAATAGTAATTAAAATACTACAAGTCCGTAGCATAGAATACCCAATCTCTGTGGGACGATATCTTAAACTATATTAGAATTTGACAAGAACGAGCAAACAATTCCTATGCACTTTGGACCTCGTCAAATTTTTGGCGCCGTTGTCGGGGATTGGCGTACATCTACTTCGGACTAAATATTTGATTACTAATTTGAGGACCTATTAATATAATCTACTAAATACTACTATAACTATAACTATTGATTACTAAGCTCTAACAATATTATATTGACTACTGCTTCCACATTCTTATATTTGTTTCTAACACTTTTATTTCTTTTAGTATATCTATTATTATTATTGTTAACTTTCTTTACCATTACTCGCATTTTCGTTATTATATCCTAATAGTGATATATCTTACTCTATCATCTTTCATTGTTATTCCTTCCGCTTACTATTTTTGGTCACTTATATATTTTTTTTATTATAACTAATATATTTACTACTTTCTTTTCTCTCTCTTTGTTTAAGCATCACTACTTATTGTTTTGTTAGTAACGTCTCTCCTTTATAAAAAAATTATACTATTTTTATAATTTGTACCTATACTATTAACTGTTACTAATACTATAATTCCTTAACTACTGTTATTTATTAGTATTATCAATAGTTTCTACTGCTACTTTTATCTATAGTATTATATTATTTATTTTCATTTAAATATTTTCTTATTATGTATTGTTATATCATTAGTAGTTATTTTATTTGAACTATATACCATATTTCAATTATTTTATTTTATTTTGTTTTTACCAACTTTTGTTTTTCTGATTATAACTTCTCTTATTATCACTACGATTAATTCTAGCTACTTTACTTTACCACTCTTATTAAAATATAAAAATAGTATTGTTTCCTTTTCATTGGTATTGGTACTACTCACTGTTTTTGTATTTTCTTTTTATTATTAGTGTTAGTATAATTTTATTATTATATTATCTATATCGTCTATCATTTTTCCCCTAATTGTTATAAATATTATTTTATATTATATTTACAATATACTAGTATTTATTTTGTTTTCTTAGTTTTTTTCTTCTTCCTCTCTTTTCTGCAACTACTAGTCTACTATTCAGTACTACTTTACAAATACTACTTTTCAAACCTTAACTGCTTACTATCTTTTTTTTTGTCCTTTTTGTTATCTTTATATCTATTACTATTAATAATATAGCTATAATCTCTAACACTAGTATAAATTTTGTACCATCGTGTCTATCACCGTTTTTAACTACCTCTATCACTACTATTGTTATTACTGTGTTAGTATTATCTTAACTTTGTCTTCTTTCCTCTCTGTCATTATTAAGTTTTACTCCTATAATATTATTTTTTTTTATATTTAATTTGAACACTACTCCTCTACTTGTGAAACTAATTAGACAATATTATTATCTATTTTATTTTTTTTACAAAACTTCTACTACTAATTATTTCTACATTTTAGTATTTTCTTATAATACTTTTATTACAAGTACCTTAA
Source organism: Petunia secreta (assembly GCA_029990175.1). Lineage (NCBI taxonomy): Eukaryota > Viridiplantae > Streptophyta > Magnoliopsida > Solanales > Solanaceae > Petunia > Petunia secreta. The sequence continues at coordinate 17,767,959 of JARKIP010000038.1, read as the reverse complement.
AAAAAAATTCTTTCTTTAACAATTTCAAGTAGTTTATGACCCGCTCTTCTAATAAAGAGTTGGTCATTTACGATCCTGAAATTGAAAGATCTTTGAGATTGTGCAAAAAAGGACAACCATCATCTTCTCAAAGCGTAATTTTTGAAAAAATGGAGCACCAATTAGGAGATGACAATAACCCATTGGGAGTCCCACCACCAATCCATGTAGAGGATCAGTTTGATGAAGTGGCACCAAGACCTGCAAACAGAATCCTAAGGGATTATGCTAGACCAGACCGCTTCAACTGTGAATCTAGTGTCAGGAACCCACCTGTAGCAGCCAATAACTTTGAAATTAGGACCGGCCTAATTCAAACAATTCAACAGTCTTGCACCTTTACTGGTGATCCAAGTGAAGATCCACAGAGTCATTTAATTGATTTCTTGGAACTAGTTGAAACTGCTAAATATAATGGAGTGCCTCCTGAAGCAATTAAGTTAAGACTATTTCCTTTTTCTTTAAAAGGAGATGCCAAGACTTGGTTGCGAAGTTTGCCTCGAGGTTCTATAACCACATGGGACCAGATGACACAAAAGTTTTTGAACAAATATTTTTCCCCTGCTAAAACAACAAAGTTAAGACAAGATATTTCTAATTTCTTGCAGACTGACACTGAGTCAGTTTATCAAGCATGGGAAAGATTAAAATCAATGTTAAGAAAATGTCCACATCATGACATTCCTGAACACATGCAGTTGTATATTTTCTATCATGGACTAACACGTTCTTCTAGAAATGTGATAGATGCAGCTGCAGGAGGTTCCATCATGGGAAAGACCACAGAAGAAGCATTACAACTGCTGAATGAAATTTCTGAGAATGCCATCCAATGGCCATCTGATCGTGTAACCATCAAAAAGGCTGCCACGGTAAATCAGGCAGATGCTTTTAATACACTAACACAACAGATTGCCTCCTTGGCACAAAAGTTTGAATCTTTTCAGGTGAATACACAACAAACAATCCAGTCTGAGGCTTGTGACATGTGTGGAGGAAACCATCTTAACCATGAATGCCGAGCAAACAATCAGAATGATGAGCAGGCTAATGTGATCGGTTACAAGTCATACCCTTTTGGAAGCCCAATGGCACAGAAACATCCAGGATTTCAATGGAGCAATCCAAATGGTGCTGAGAACTCTCAAAGCTTCCAGAAGCAACCAGCACAGGGTCCACCTGGATACCAAAATCAAAATCGTGGGCAATCGAATTTCAGGCCATATCAACAAGCAGCTCCATATCAGCAAAGGCCTCAACAAGCTCATTCAAGTCTTGATGACTTGTTGTACAAGTACATTAAGGCCACTGATGAAAAGATGGAAAGCCAAAACTCAACCCTCAAAAACTTGGAAATTCAGGTAAGCCAATTGGCAACTCTTGTTTCAGAAAAGATTCAAGGTCCCTTACCAAGCAATACGGAGAAAAATCCAAAGGAACACCTTAAGGCCATCGCCTTACGGTCAGGTAAGAATCTTGATAATCCATATGCTGACAGACAGGAAAAGAACCATTTTGAACACCAGGCAGCAAAGGGTAAGAATGTTGAAATACAATCTGATCCATCAGAAGAGAATGAAATCAATAAAAAAGATGAAAATTTTTTTGAAAAAATAACTCCTCTCCATGTGACAATTCCCTTTCCACAAAAAATGAAAAGAGAAAAGCTTGATAGTCAATTTGCAAAGTTTTTGGAAATTCTGAAACAGATTCACATTAATATTCCTTTCACTGATGCTTTATTGCAAATGCCTTCATATGCTAAATTTTTGAAAGAAATTTTGTCAAGCAAAAGGAAATTAGAAGAAGTTTCTGTGGTAATGCTTACTGAAAAATGCAGTGCTATACTTCAAAATAAGCTACCACAAAAGCTTGGCGATCCAGGCAGTTTTATGATTCCATGCACTTTGGGAGGAGTATATTTTGAAAAAGCACTTTGTGATTCTGGAGCTTCAATAAATCTGATGCCATTTTCTATTTTTAGAAAATTGGATCTTGGTGACATAAAAAATACTGTTGTCTGTCTTCAATTTGCTGATCAAAGTACTAAGAAACCTAAGGAAATTATTGAAAATGTGCTTGTGAGAGTAGATAAATTTGTTTTCCCTGTAGATTTCATAGTACTTGAAATGGAAGAATGTCCTGATGAGCCAATAATTTTGGGTAGACCTTTTCTTGCTACAGGCAGAGCAATCATAGATGTCCATCAAGGACAACTAATTTTGAGAGTAGACGAAGAAAGAGTCATTTTTTATATGCACAAGATTCTAAAATTTTCCGGAGATGAGACATCATCTTCTTGCTTTTCAATTGACATGATTAGTGATCTTGCAGATGAATTCAAAGATGACCAATTGATTTCAGACTCAATGGAAAGATGCTTGGCCCAATCTGGCACAAGACAGGATGATGATCCAACAATTAGAAGTGAAGCTGAAATATTGGAAAATGATTCTGAAGAAGTGGGAGAAATGCTATCGGAAAATGTTCAACCAAAAATTGAACTCAAAATTCTCCCTTCCCATTTAAAGTATGTTTATCTTGAGCCTGAATTATTTCCTGTAATAATTTCATCTTCTCTGACTGCAGAACAGGAATATAAATTGATTGAAGTGTTGAGAGTACACAAAGGAGCCCTAGGGTGGACTATAGCTGACATCAAAGGCATTAGTCCAGCTATTTGCACACACAGAATCCTCATGGAGGATAGCTACAAGCCAATAGTCCAACCCCAAAGGAGATTGAATCCAGCAATGCAGGAAGTTGTGAAAAATGAAATAATAAAACTTTTGGCTGCAGGTATTATTTACCCCATTTCAGACAGCCCTTGGGTAAGTCCTGTTCAGGTGGTACCAAAGAAAGGAGGTATGACAGTTGTAAAAAATGAAAATAATGAACTCATACCTACCAGAACAGTAACAGGATGGAGAGTCTGTATTGATTACAGGCGTCTCAATGATGCTACAAGAAAAGATCATTTTCCTTTACCATTTATTGATCAAATGTTAGAAAGAGTAGCAGGATATGGTTTTTACTGTTTTCTTGATGGATATTCAGGGTATAACCAGATATCAATTGCACCAGAAGATCAGGATAAGACAACTTTCACATGTCCTCATGGAACCTATGCCTATAGGAGAATGCCTTTTGGTTTGTGTAATGCACCTGCTACATTTCAGCGTTGCATGTCAGCTATTTTCTCAGACATGACTGAAAAATTTTTGGAAATTTTTATGGATGATTTCACCCTTTTTGGTAAAACATTTGAAGATTGTCTTAATCACTTGACCTTAGTTCTTAAGAGATGTGAAGAGACAAATTTGATTCTTAATTGGGAGAAATGTCATTTTATGGTTACCGATGGAATTGTTTTAGGACATAAAATCACTGCTAAAGGGATAGAAGTTGATAAGGCAAAAATTGATCTTATAGCAGGATTACCCCCTCCCACAACTGTTAAAGGCATTAGAAGTTTTCTAGGTCATGCAGGTTTTTACAGACGGTTCATAAAAGATTTTTCAAAGATTTCAAAACCGTTGACTAACCTCTTGATGAAAGATGTTAAGTTTGATTTTTCAGGAGATTGTATGAAAGCTTTTGACACTCTTAAGGAGAAATTATCATCTGCCCCTATAGTTGTGTCCCCTGATTGGAACCAACCTTTTGAGGTCATGTGTGATGCTAGTGATACAGCCGTTGGAGCTGTTTTAGGCCAGAGAAAAGATAAAATTTTGCGTCCCATTTACTATGCCAGTAGAACATTGAATGAAGCTCAACTCAACTATGCCACAACAGAAAAGGAACTACTGGCAGTAGTATTTGCTTTTGATAAGTTTCGTTCCTATTTGATAGGAACCAAGGTCACTGTTTTTACTGACCATGCAGCTTTAAAATACCTCTTAGCAAAGAAAGATGCCCGCCCTAGATTGTTAAGATGGATTTTACTTCTCCAGGAGTTTGACCTTGAAATAAAAGACAGGAAAGGGATAGAAAATCAGGTAGCTGACCATTTGTCTAGATTAGAGAACCCTCCTCTTGAGTCTAGTGATATAAAAGAAGAGTTTCCAGATGAACACATCTTTTCTGTCAGCTCAGTAGTGACTCAACCACCCTGGTTTGCAGATATTGCAAATTACTTGGTTGGAAAATGGACACCTAGAGATCTCTCTTACCAACAGAGGAAAAAACTTATATCGGATGCTAAATATTATCTGTGGGATGACCCTTACTTGTTTAGAATTTGTGCAGATAATATCATTAGAAGATGTGTACCTGAAGATGAAATACCAAAGATCTTGTTTCATTGTCATGATGGAGCAATTGGAGGACATTATGCTGCAAACCGAACTGCTTTCAAGGTTTTGGAAGCTGGATTCTTCTGGCCAACATTTTTTAAGGATGCCCGGTTGTATGTTGCAAAATGTGATAGATGTCAGAGAATAGGTAATATCACAAGGAGAGATGAGATGCCATTGCAATCTATTCAGGTATGTGAAATATTTGATGTCTGGGGTATAGATTTTATGGGACCTTTTCCTTCATCTCATTCATTTGAATATATCCTTGTGGCTGTTGACTATGTTTCACGATGGGTTGAAGCTATTCCCACAAGAAAGAATGATGCTCGAACTGTGTGCAATTTTCTCAAAAAAAATATTTTTACCAGATTTGGCACACCACGAGTCATCATTAGTGACCAAGGGACTCATTTCATGAATAAGCAATTTTCTGCTTTATTGTCAAAATATAGTGTGACTCATAAAACTGGAACACCGTATCATGCTCAAACTCAAGGGCAAGTTGAGGTTTCCAACCGTGAACTAAAAAGAATTCTTGAAAAAATTGTTGGAATCTCAAGAAAAGACTGGGCTTTAAAATTAGATGATGCATTATGGGCATACCGAACGGCGTTCAAAACGCCGATTGGAACATCTCCATATAAATTAGTCTTTGGAAAAGCTTGCCATTTGCCTGTTGAATTGGAACACAAAGCCTTTTGGGCACTAAAAGCATTGAACTTTGACTTAACCTCTGCTGGTAAAAATAGATTTTTGCAGGTTAATGAGTTGGATGAACTGAGGATGGAAGCCTATGAAAATGCCAAGATTTATAAAGAAAAAACAAAAAAATGGCATGACAATTTGATCCGACCAAAAAATTTTAAAATTGGAGATCAGGTACTTCTTTACAATAGCCGTCTCAGGCTATTCCCAGGAAAACTGAAATCCAGGTGGACAGGTCCTTACAATGTTACAAATGTTACTCCATACGGAGCAATTGAAATTCAACAAAGCAATGGAGGAGAGAAATTTAAGGTCAATGGTCACAGGCTAAAATTGTACTTTGGAGGACATTTTGAACAACATCCTTCAGTAACCATGATAGTATGATGAGTGCCACAGTTACTACGTCGAGCTGACGACGTTAAACTCAGAACTATGGTTCTTTATCCCGTAGCCATTGAGGGTGAAGCAATGGAGCCTCATAAGTCCAACTTAGATCTGACTAATTAAATGCTTAACCAATTGATCTGGTCAATATCCAGATTATTGTACAACCGGAACATCTCATGAAGGCCTCTACAAAAACAGAGTCACCTAGACAGGAGTAACTCCATGGTGATCGGTATGCCTAAGTTACTGGTTGGTTAACCATTCAATTGTCCAAATCTAATGTTGGCACAGGTAATTTTCTAGTTTATAGTCAAACTAGGACCTAATGACTGATAAGGTCTAAAAATAATTCAGTCTATTACACATAGAACATGTGTGGTCACAGTTTCTTTCAAGCTTTCTTCTGTGATCGTATATTTGAAAGCCAAAAAGATTTTTATTTTACTAATAAAATAATATTTTTATTATTAGAAGGTATTTTCTAAAAAAAGCATTTTCATCCAGGAGAATGAAATGTTCAAGTATGAGGGAGGTTATTTATATATTATATACTATTTTTCTTATTATTTATGGTCTTAATTGTAGGTTTTTAATTAACAATATAATTTTTTTTTTATTATGTTCAATATTATTTCTTTTTATATTCACCATATGATTTTTCATGTCTATGATTTTGACGTTGTGAAAGCAAGAGCAAACATCTTCAACTCAGAAAATCATTAGAATTGAGAAAAATTATGATCACAAAGAAGGTAGAATCAATGACTTGGCTAGAACTTGCTCTGAATGTTCTTCGAGGCGAAATAATGGATGATACTGATTTTTGAAAAATGAAATTAGGCCTTCTTTGATACACAATTCAAGCCTCTCAATTTTCTATCCAAATATACATATTTTTACCTTTTCGAACCCTTCTTTGAGCCTTAATACTATTTTTTTTCTACACCATGATATATTACCCAAAAAAAAAAAAAAGAGATATATATGATATATGTATATATTGTTTACATATATATAAAGAAAAAAAAAAGAGTTATTATTTCTTCCAGCTTTGAATGAGCAAAGATTAAACATCACCAAAAGGAAGAAATATTACCAAAAAAAAAAAGCAATGTTGTGAATATATGAATATATAATTCATAGCACAAAAAAAAAAAAATGTATTACCGAATAGAGAAAATTTTGAGAAATGTTAGCTTCAAGCTGGAAGAAGAACAGTCACTATCAAATATCCTTATCCTACCAGCCTGAAACCTAACATTACAAGCCATGAAAAGTCCTAAAAAGATTTTGAAAGTCAGTATTGAATCTATATTAGTGGAGATGAACATGATGAGCAAGCCTATGGACAAGACTATGATACTTATTGAATACATGATCATAACTCTATCAATTTTGAAAGATTCAAGGGGAGAAGGTTGCAAGTTCTTGTTGATCAAGTCAAAATTCATAAATAAGTTAAAGAATTTGGTGAAGTAAAAAGAATAATTGCATTGATCATGATGAAGGAAGTTTATCTTGAACAAATTTTCTATCCTACAAAGATCATGAGTTTTGAATAAAATATTTTTATTAAAATATATATATATATATATATATTTCTTTTTCCTCGAGGACGAGCAAAGATTCAAGTATGGGGAATTTGATGGATATAATTTATTGATATATTTTTATAGTTAAATATTAAGTATTTTAAATAAAACGTGAATAAATATATCCATCTCTCGCATATTTTCTAACATATTTTGCAGGAAGAAGAAGATATTCAAAGTGAATAAAAATAAGGGAAAAATCATTGATGATTTCACTATTCATAGTGCGACTATAACACTGATAGTCATGTCCGTGATTTTTATACGCTGAAGAACAAAGAGCAAGACGGAAGAAATCTTCTCTCTTCAACTCACCTTTGCATCTATGAAGAACTCATTAATTTCACCTTACCTAGGCATCTTTGGAAGCCTTAAGCTTATGGTTTCATCTATAAATAGATGGCCAAAGTTTGTAAGAAAGATATCAATTCACTTGCAAGATTTCTCTTGCTTTCCCTTTCTTTCTCTCTTTTAAAGTTTGTGTAGTTTTCATCTTTTTAGAAGAAATACTACTTTCTTCATAGTCTTTATATTTTTAAAGTTATTCTTACTCCATAATGGAGTAATCTCTTTTGTTGGGATAGTTGATGAAACTCGGTATTATTTATAATACTTATCTCAGTTTTAATACATGCTTGGCCTGAAACTTTCTAATCAAATTTTAATACTGTGCTAGAATTATAGTTTTCACTTAATCAATATTTTCACATCCCTCTATTTTATCTCCAGGTTATTGTTATATTAATTTTGTAATTCTCACGGAGCAAAATTAATGTATGATAACTGACGAATAAAATAGTAGAGTAAAAACTATTTTTCCAAGTCCGTAATCTTGTTTACTTCAGTTTTAATTCTCACGGAGGAATTGTTGTAGGTAAGATTATTGATTTTCCGTAAAAATATTCTCACGAAGTTTTTACTACTTTTTAGCACAATTCAGGCAAGAAAAATATTTCGGTTTAATCGTCACTAGTTATAATTTGATTAATATGCATAACCTCACGGAGTGTTATTAATTGATTATTTTTTAGTGAGAAAAATATAATTGAATTAGCAATAAGCAATTATTCTTAAGAGAAATACATGTCAAAACTGAGATATTTATTATAAGTATTACCAAGTGAATTCAACGATTCCCAACTCTTTTAAAATTTGAAATCTTCCGGAAGTTCTTTCTTTTAGTTTAAGTAAATTTAAATTAAAAACTCACTTTTCATCAATTTGATTCTCTCAAATAGTAATTAAAATACTACAAGTCCGTAGCATAGAATACCCAATCTCTGTGGGACGATATCTTAAACTATATTAGAATTTGACAAGAACGAGCAAACAATACCTATGCACTTTGGACCTCGTCAACCAACAACACACCGTTGAGCAAATCGGTGCTGGGACTTTTGTTCCACATCTTCCACCAGGGGACGGAGGACAAATTCCTCCACCACCTCCGCCCGTAGGAGACCCTTCTTCTTCAGGATCAAACAATTCGTTCCAGACGTATGTTATCAATTTTTTTTGCAGCAGATTCAAAATCAGCTTGTTGAGCAAGAAAATATCATTTTTTTTTGCAGCGGATTCTAATAAGGACTCCTTCCCTCGGTACCCCACCTTTTGGACAGCCCCCACGGTGGCAAAAACTAGTATCTCGTTAGACCTAGAAAAGTTGAAAAAAGATTTTAAAGCCTAATTTGAGAAGCGGCTTGGAAATGTCCCCGAGGTCAGCAAGCCCCAACGAGTGTTTGACATTGAGAAATGCATGCAACACCTTTCAAGCCCGAGGCTGCTCCTGCCCCCATTCCCAAACACTTCAACTTGCAAATCTTGAAGATATATGATGGAATGACTGATCCAGTCAACCACATAACTGAGTAAATAGCGATGGTCAAGAGCAATGAGTTGACCCCGGTAAAAAGAGAATACGTGGTCTTCAAGAAACTCCGGGACACTCTCGAGAAATGGAAGCTGAGTTGGTAGAGCTAAGATGTGATTCACAACTAGTGGTGAATCGGGCACTCGGTGATTATTTGGCTCGTGAGCCAAATATACAGCAATTTTTGGCTTGGATGGAACATGCACTAGCCAAATTCTAAGAGTGGAAAATCAAACAAATATCTCGGGAGGAAAACGCAGAGGCAGATGCCTTGGTTAACTTGGTTCGGTTCAGCCATTAGGGAAGAGGACTCGTGGACTGGCGCAAGCCAAATGGAGTTTAGCAACCGTACCTTTGGCCTCGGATACTTTGAGATCAGATGCTCTTCTACCTTGGGCATATTGTAGCCCTTCGTTTGCTTCAATGCTCGGCGTCACTATACACCAAGGGTTCGGGCACGTCAGCCTCGGTTGCATGTTCAGCTTTCAGCCTCTGTTGTATTTCAACTTTCAGCCTCGGTTGCATTTCAGCTTTTAGTCTCGGTTGAATGTTCAGCTTTCAGCCTCGGTTGCATATTCAGTTTTCAGCCTCGGTTGCATTTAAGCTTTCAGCCTCGGTTGAATGTTCAGCTTTTAGCCTCGATTGAATGTTCAGCTTTCAGCCTCGGTTGCTCACCTCGAGCTCGAACTTGTATCTTTGAGCTTTCTCGTTCAGTGCCCCGCCTCATAGCCTCTGAATCAGCTCGGTCACTTGCCAGCTCGCTTGATGGATTCTCATTGTTGTTGCTCAGCCATACTAAGTGATCGTTGGCATCATGCAACCCCTCGACTCCGTATCATCCAAGTGCTAACGGGCAAGCGGAGTCCTCTAACCGATTGATCATTGAAAATCTCAAGAAAAGGTTTGATGAAGCAAAATGTCCATTGTTCGATGAGCTGCCTGGCGTATTGTGGGCCATAAAGAAGAATAGCACAGGTGAAACTCTATTCTCCCTTGCTTATGGAGTCGGTTCTTTGATTCCAGTAGAAGCTGGCAAGCCTAGTCTTTGATATGCCCATATAGATGAAAAGTCAAATCAAAGAGCCACGCGCGTGGAGTTAGATTTGCTCGAGGGGCAAGGGCTCGTATTAGTTGGAAAATATGAATGTAAAATTAGAACCTTTAAATTGAAACGTCTCCAATTTAAAGTGTTATTACTTTTGACAATGGGGTACTTTTATTTTGTTGCAAGAAATACAGTGTTTGGGTCCTCATTACTTCACACCCGAACACTGGGGGTGTAAAGGGGATGCTTAGTCTGTAGAGACTCAGGGACTCATTGCTCGAGCATTAGGGTGATACACCGAGTAACTGATTTTCACCCCGAAGCGATTTTCACCCAGAAGCGGTTTTCGGCCCGAAGCTGATTTTCGCCCCGAAGCAGTTTTCGCCCTGAAGCAGTTTTCGCCCCGTAGCGATTTTCGCCCCGAAGCGTCTCGCCCCGAAGCGATTCTCACCCCGAAGCGATTTTCACCCCGAAGTGGTTATTATTTTTATTTTCCCAAGTATAGCCTCGGCTAGATTTGCACTTGTAAAATGCCTGTTTCGGCTCACTACGAAATGAAATAATCTTTCACTATGAAATGAAATAAACTTGATTCAGTCATATAGTTATTTCAATGTTCGGGTTTTGCAATTAAAAGTTGTTCTTTCATTGCCACGACTCGAGAACGAGACATCATTCTAAGCTAGAAAAATAAATTTTGCCTAAGTCTTGCAAGCAAAAATATTCTATGTGACATGTCGAATGCTTTCAAAACAAAGTAAAGACTAACACTTAAGGAAAATTCAAGTTCATTGATAAAGGCCCGGGGTCAACAAAAGTTATTTACAAACATAGGCTCGGTAGCTACAACAGGAAAAAGCGAAATGAAAGCATAGCAATAAGCTATCACTCATCGGCCTCAACTCCACATGAAGTTTCAACTTCAGTGAGTGCCCTCATCCTCCTCATCCAGAATATCTTGAGCCCTGGCCACATCGCCCTTTGCCTTGGTTATTTCTTCATCCAAGTTCACCCCAAATTTGCATTGCTCGATGATCTTTAGCTTGTTCTGGATAATAGCCCATTTTTTATCAACTCGGGCTTTCGTGGCTTTGGTTTTCAGCTTTGCTCAAAACTTAGACTTGAGCTTAGAAAAAGAGATTGCTTCTTTGCCCCGAAGGGTCTTCACCTCAGCCTCGAGAGTTTTATTATTAGCCCATCAAGTTGTCAATGGGCAGGTCTTTAAGGCATTCTCGTTCCAGCGGCCCGAGCAAACCCCTAAGACTTACGGGAACGGCTACGGTAGCTCGAGCAAACCTTGAGACTTATGGGCACGACCACTAGTTTTCATCCAATGTAGCCAAGACCATCCATGACCTTTCAGGCCTTGGATTGATGTCAGTAATCGCTTGGACCCAAGCAGTTAAATCCTTCAGGGGGTCTGATTGGAAATTTCTTAGCTGAAAATGCAATGACGCAGTTAGAATATGAAAAGTTATGGGAAGAAGGAAGAAAACCGAGGATTGACTACTCACGAGCTTTATTCCATACTTGCGAAATCCAGGCTCAGCGGATAAAAAGCTAGCTGGGAAGGAGAAACGAGGGGTTACGACCACTCATGAGTTGTCACGTGTAACGTATGAAAATTTGAAAGCACAGGTATCTCTTTAAATTACTTGGCGCACAAGGTACCACATCGTTTCCCGCTAATTTCATTCCACTCCTCGAAAAATTATATCAATTAACCGAGGAGTGGGGGACTATCTGTATAATTGGCTGAAAAATTACACGCACCTCGAGCTCAAGGCATGGGGCGAACTCCAGCCAAGTTCATCGAAATCGAACCTCAGGGTGATTGAATTACTTCACGAAGTCAGAAACCGAGGTCACAACTTTCTAGCAAGCGTTGATGAAGTCCATGCCTCGGTGTTTGGAAGCTTAACTCTCGGAGGCGATTGATATAACTCTCGGTGGAACTCCCCGAGGCGATTGATATAACCCTCGGTGGAACTTCCCAAGACGGTTGATATAACCCTCGGTGGAATAGTTATTCTTTGGTGAAGTTGTAACTGTCGCCCATTTCGATTGCATTAATGAGGAAGATCATGGGTTGACCATGATCAAGATGAGATTAATGATCTTAAAGTACATTTATTGTCTTGGCATCTTTTTTAAATTATAAACAGCTATTTGTAATAGTTGAAAGACATTAAAAAATGACAAGAAATACATCCAAAATACTTACTCTTGCTTCATTACTGTTGTTTATTTTTTTTGGTCATATTTTTCGTTATTTTACGACTTTGATACAAACAATTGCTTGTTTAATCACAACAAATTAGATTAACTGTCCTAATCAGATTTAGGCCTACACAATAGTAAAGCGGAAAAAAAAAAAAAACAAATAAATGAAAGATAAAGGTCCCTGAATAGGGAGTCACAAAGTGGTAATTTTTGTATCAAACTAAGCTCTCTTTCGGTACACTTCTTTTTATCAGCGATCTCTTTTCTTTTTGATTCTATAGAATCTAGAATTTGAAGCTCACTAATCGATTACTTTACATACTTTCAATATCAAACTCGTTAAAAAAAGTAGTATTATTATCTACCAAATCTTTCTTCGTTGGTAGAGCTCAATAGGCATTTGCTTATAGGGAAAAACGAAAAAGGAAATTAGATAGGAATTTAGAGCCTTGGGGGAAAGAGCAAAATATGTGGTGATCAAAGAGTATTTACATGTTTTTCATTTTCTTTCTAAACTTGGAGGCCAAGTTTGTTTTTCATCTGAGACGTGGCTCTTTCACTTCCATTCATTTACCAAAGTGAATGAGTGAGTTTTGTAAGATAATGATCAGAATTAGGAGTAGAAAAAGTGGGTAATGGAGGAAGTTGATAGGCAGAAAAAGGACGTGGTAAGTAGGGTGGGGCAAAATTGTAAGGGATTGGGCAATTCAGGTGCTTTGGGGTTTAAACTGCTTCCATCAGCCTTTGTACAACTATGATCAAGTTTGAAGGAAAAAAAAATAAAAATTTAAAGAGTGTGAAACAGTACTACTAGTTATGATCAAGTTAAAACTAGGGATTTTGTTTTTACTTGTAAGAGATAAAGAGAACTTTGAGAGAGTGGGTGTTTCTTCAAGAACTATAGTTTTATTCACTGCACTGCACTACTGTCCGCTTCTGTGTCTGAAAAAGAACTAGTGTTATTCACTTTTAAGGCGGTCAGTAAGAATTTGAGCATACATTGGCCTATTGCTATGTGTTATGTCATACTACTATGGTTAATTAAGATGGTCCCACATCTGCTTTTGTAAATTGTGGAATCTCCCTCGACTGCGTCACTGTTCATCCTGGTAGTAAAAAGATAAAGATTATGGATTTAAAAAATCTATAAATTATATATTCAAGCAGTAATATAAGATTATATATTGTCTGGTTTATAATGAAGGTTATATTGTGAATAGATTAGATATGTAAATAGTGAGTTATATGAATTGTATATTGCGCCAAGCTCGTTAAGTTTACTTGGTTCCTAAGTTAGGTTTAGGTTTTCTCTTGTATAAATAGGGGACTCCCTTCATTAATGAAAGCAAGAGTTTTCACCCAAATCTTATTCCTCTTGTGTGAGTGTGTTTGGTCTTACGTGTTTGGTTTCTCGGCGTGTTCGGTTTTACATGGTATCAGAGCCATCGTGAAACTCTTCAAGTAGAAAAGTAATGGAGGCTCCAAAAGGTGATGCTGCAGTCGTACGGAAGACAATCTCTCCGTACGATATCACCTCGAATGATAATCTTGGTTTGATTATCACATAGGTCCAGTTGACCAGTGAAAACTATGAGGAATGAGCGCGGTCGGTTAGAACGGCACTGCGTGCAAGGAAAAAGTTTGGTTTTGTTGACGGATCGATCAAGATGCCCGATGAAAAGTCGATCGATTATGAGGACTTGTGGACTATCAATTCTCTTCTGGTGTCGTTGATTAGGAATTCGATCGAGCCTACTCTTCGGACCACCATATCGCACATGGAAGTGGCGAAAGATCTGTGGGAGAGTATTCGAGAACGTTTCTCCGAGGGAAACGGACCTCGGATTCAGGAATTGAAAGCTTTGGCCGGTTGTAAGCAAAAGGGATTAACTATTGCTGCTTATTATGGAAAACTGGCTATGTTGTGGGAAGAACTAGGAAATTGTGATAAGTTTCCAACTTGTTCGTGTGGAAACTGCATTTGCAATCTAATGGTTGCACTGGAGAAGAAAATAGAAGATGATAGGTTTCACTTATTTCTTATGGGCCTGGATGAAAGTCTTTATGGAACTGTCCGTTCCAATCTCTTGGCTCAGGATTCGCTGTCATCGATGAATCAAGTCTACCAAAAGGTAATCCAAGATGAACGGGTCAAAGGGATGACACGAACTCAGGAAGAACGAGGGGAGGTGACAGCGTTTGCTGCACAACGATCACAGCCACCGAAGACAGGCTATTAGGAGTGTCACTTATGTGATCGAGGAGGACATCCTCCGGAACGCTGCTATGAAGTTATTGGTTATCCGGAGGGGTGGGTGCATTATCCGAAGCAAAGTTCTTCGAATGGAGGACGTGGCAGAGGAAGAGCTGAAGGTAACAGAGGTGGAAGAGGTCGTGGACATCAACATTTTGGTTCGAATGCTGGTCAAGGACGTAGCAATAATCGAGCAAATGCTGCTTAAGCTGAGCTCGAGAATGGAGAAAACGGACACATGAGTGTGCCCGGACAAACTAACTTGTCCGGAATAACAGGTAATCAGTTGCAGATGCTGTTCGATTTGCTGAAAAAGGAGAAGGCAAGCACAAGTGAACCATCAATCGGTAAGAAAATTCATCTTTCATGGATTATTGACACGGGGGCGTCAAATCACATGATCGGTCAGATAAGTGCTTTGGAGAATTTACGAACAATACCAAAATGTCCGGTAGGTTTACCGAACGGAAGCAGTACGATGGCGACTCAGGAAGGATCCATTAGATTTAACGAAGACATGGTTCTTCACGGAGTGTTATATGTGCCCGAAATGACTTGCAATTTGATTTATGTGTCTCAATTAATTGATCAAGTTGGTTGCAATGTAAATTTCACTAATGATTTGTGTGTTATGCAGGACCGGGCTACGGGGAAGTTGATTGGAGCGGGTGAACAAAAGAACGGGCTCTACTACTTTCGGACGATACCTGTGGTGAAAGCTGTGAAAGTCGATGTGGTAGATTTGTGGCATCAAAGGTTGGGACATCCTTCGATGCAAGTAACAAAATCTCTTTCAGTTTTAGAAGATAGTGGGAAAGGTAGCTTAGAAGAAAAATCATGTGATGTATGCCTTAGGGCAAAGCAAACTACAAATGTATTTCCTTCCAGTAATAATAAAGCTGCTGAACCTTTTGATTTAGTTCATTGTGACTTGTGGGGTCCTTATAGAACTGAGTCTTCGTGTGGTGCATTATATTTTTTTTACTGTTGTTGATGATTGTTCACGAGGAGTATGAGTGTTCTTGTTAGTTGATAAGAGAGAGGTTGGACAAAAATTGAAAGGTTTCTTTGCAATGGTAGAAAGACAATTCAATAAACGGGTTAAGTGCGTTCGGAGTGATAATGGAACCAAATTTATAAGTCTGAAAGGGTATTTTCTCGAACAAGGGATCTTGTTCCAAACTTCTTGTGTAAGGACACCCCAGCAAAACGGTAGAGTTGAACGGAAACATAGACATATCTTAAACGTGGCACGGGCGCTACGTTTTCAAGCCAATTTACCAATCGACTTCTGGGGAGAATGTGTGATGACGGCATGTTATTTGATTAACCGGACACCCACTAAGTTGTTGAATGGGAAGACACCGTACTATATCTTGATGGGTGTGACACCGAATTATGATCATTTGAGGGTGTTCGGTTGCTTATGTTATGCTCGCAATCAAGGACGAACAAGTGACAAGTTCGAAAGTAGGAGTCATCGATGCGTGTTTTTGGGTTATCTAAATGGGAAGAAAGCATGGAAAGTGTATGATTTGGAGGCAAAGGAGTTTGTGTTCTCAAGGGATGCGGTATTTTACGAAAAGAAATTTCCGTTCGTATCCAAGGAGACTGAGGACGAAAAACGGAGACAAGATACGGTTCCTGTCACCATAGCATTAGAAGAGGAAGAGGAGACTGTGCGACGAAGGGGGGGGGGTGTTGAACCCGAAGTCATAACTCCGGAAACTGAACCCGAAGTAATGACTCCGGAAGCTGAACCTGAAGTTGTTCCCGAAATTGAACCCGAAGAGATGGGTCGTGGAAAACGAACTAAGAAAGAGAATATCTTGCCGAGAGACTTTGTTACTAATACGGTCCAAAAGATACGTCACCGGGTATCGTCATGTGTTCGAAAGTCTGATTGTTCATCCCTTTCTCAACAACCCTCTGGTAAGCCCTATCCTCTAGCATACTATGTCAATTGTGATAATTTCTCTTCGAAACATGTGAGTTTTCTTGCAGTTATAACGCAAGGACATGAGCCTACCTCTTATTCTGAGGCGGTGAAAAATGAAAAATGGAGAACAGCCATGGGGGAAGAATTGAAGGCATTGGAAGCGAACGAAACTTGGGAGATAGTTCGCCTACCTACGGGGAAGAAGGCCCTCGGATGCCGATGGGTATATAAGATAAAGTACAACTCGGATGGAACTATTAAAAGGTACAAAGAAAGACTAGTGATTTTTGGAAATCATCAAATTGAAGGAGTTGATTATACGGAGATATTTGCACCGGTTGCAAAGATGGTGACTGTCCGAGTTTTTCTGGCCGTACCAGCTGCCAAAACTTGGGAATTGCATCAGATGGATGTGCACAATGCATTTTTGCGTGGTGATCTTCACGAAGAAGTGTATATGAAATTGCCACCAGGACATCGCATGACTGGGAGAGGAACTGTGTGTTGCCTTCGAAAATCATTGTATGGTTTAAAACAAGTTCCCAGGTGTTGGTTTGCGAAGTTGTCTGCTGCTCTTAAGCAATATGGGTTTCGACAATCATATTCGGATTACTCATTATTTACGATGAAGAAGGGAAATGTGCATTTGAATGTGCTTGTTTATGTGGATGATCTAATCATATCTGGTAATGATTCGAAGGCAATTTGAATTTTTAAGTTGTATCTTTCGACATATTTCCATATGAAGGATTTAGGTGCCTTGAAATACTTCTTGGGAGTTGAAGTGGCAAGGGCTCCGAAGGGAATCATCTTGTGTTAGAGGAAGTATGCATTGGATATCATATCGGAAGCAGACTTGTTGGGAGCAAAACCGGTTGGTACACCGATAGAACAAAACCATCGCTTGGCACTTGCGACTGGTCGTTTTGTCAAAGATCCTAAACGCTATCGGCGACTGGTTGGAAGATTGATTTACTTGTGTTTTACGCGACCAGATTTGTCCTATAGTGTGCATGTATTGTCGCAATTCATGCAAAGTCCTCGTGTTGAGCATATGGAAGCGGCACTTAGGGTTGTTCGATATTTGAAAGGCTGTCCAGGACAAGGCATCGTATTTAATTCTCAGTGTGATCTGAGGTTGCATGGGTGGTGTGACTCCGATTGGGCAGGTTGTCCGTTGACGCGTCGATCGTTAACATGGTGGTATGTGTTGTTAGGGGACTCACCGATATCTTGACGAACGAAGAAGCAACAGATCGTGTCGAGGTCCTCCGCCGAGGCAGAGTATCGATCAATGGCGATGACTGTGTGTGAATTGAAGTGGTTGAAAGGGATATTATGGAACTTTGGAATCGATCACACCTCTCCGATAAATTTGACGTGTGACAGTCAAGCAGCGTTACATATTGCTCGGAATCCTGTCTTTCACGAACGCACTAAACACATCGAAGTCGAGTGTCACTTTGTTCGGAATGAAATTATCGGAGGAATCATTCGTCCCAGCTATGTGCCTACGACCACACAACTTGCTGATATTTTTACGAAGGCGCTGGGACGTGCCCAGTTCGAATACTTTCTTAACAAGTTGGGCATAAGGAACCCTCACGCTCCAACTTGAGGAGGGGTAATGAAGGTTATATTGTAAATAGATTAGATATGTAAATAGTTAGTTATGTAAATTGTATATTGGGCCAAGCCCGTTAAGTTTACTTGGTTCCTAAGTTAGGTTTATATTTTCTCTAGGTTTTCTCTTGTATAAATAGGGGACTCCCTTCATCAATGAAAACAAGAGTTTTCACTCAAATCTTATTTCTCTTGTGTGAGTGTGTTTGGTATTACGTGTTTGGTTTCTCGGCGTATTCGATTTTACAGTTTAGATACTTGTGGAGAGGACTACGACGACGTCTGAAGTTTTGAAGGCCATATATTGACACCCCTTTGCAAACTCGACTTCAATATAGTAATATAAATATTTTCAAGGGATTTCCACATAAATAGCCCACAATATTTCATATTAACAAGCCATTTAGCACTAACATAATATAGCCACAATATTTATATTTAAAATTTAATTTATAATTAAAATATCAAATATAATAGATTGATATTTTATATATATACCTTCTATACACATATATATTTGTACCATATTTTTAAAATATTTATATCATCCAATTATATTTAATAGATATGCTAGAAAAAGAAAGAATGACAAAATATGGTTACAAAAAGTGGATAAGGGTTGGAAATGGTTGTGTGAGGTAAAAAATCCTTTAATAACCTAAATATTACAACAGGTAGTTTGGATACGAAGTTGCTTAAAACTGAAATAAATTTTCAACCATTGGTGGAAAAAGCTTCTTAAAATAAGTTATCCCCTAATTATTATTCACGTGCGACTACGATTTATAGTCTGCTTTTATTACTCCTCATTTTTCATAAAGAATATCTCCATTTATTTATAACAACACATCAATTAAAAAAAAATTGATTTTAATGTTGAATTTTACGAGGGATGGTGGTAGCTGCGGAATTATCACCGAAAATAATGAAAGAATTAGTCTATTAGCGATGAACCCATTTAACGACTAAATTAGATAGTTTAACTATGGAAATATTTTGTAGCTAAGTCCTTTTGTAGCGATTTTTTATTTGCAAAAATTTGACTCGAATTTCTTAGTTTATCTTTGATGACAAGCTTTAATACAATTTTATGACATACTATTTAAAATTCATATATTTTAAAGTACCATTACTATTTACGACATATTTTATGTAAGCTAATAAGTCTTAGAAGTCTTTGTCCTTTTCATAAATTGAAACGACCTTAGGTAGTCGTTTCGGGAGTTAGGACTCCGATTGGCGTGCTGATAATTTTAAAATATTTGTAAGGTCCATTAGGACCTGTCTGTAAAATTTGAGCTAAATCAGACCTCGTTTGGTAGCCATCAGAAGAAGGTTTCAGTTTTTATTGTCAATAAATATTAAAAAGAGATTTTTGAGCTTGGTTTTGGCGAATGAGCTCCGATTCGAAATCCGAAAGCGCCGTTAGGTTCGTATGATTATTTGTGACTTTTGTGAACTTTCAGAAGTGAATTTCGATGTTGTTCGGCTAGTTTCCGCTAAAATGCCTAAAGTTAAATAATTTGACTCTTTCTATTTAAATTCGCATCTTGAGTTTCGGAAATCCGATTTGAGATCCGCCTTCCCGAGTATGTTACATATATTTGTATAACTTGTATGCAAAAGTTGGAATTATTACGAATATCGTAGGATACCGTTTTAATTTTTGTCACGAAAAGAAAAGAAAAGAAAACAAAATAAAAGGAAAAGAAAAGAAAAGAAAGAAAAGACAAGAAGTGACTAAGTCGGTTAAGCTAATCCCTTAGCAGAAGAATTGAATTCGAAGCCAGGAATCCTCCCCCTTCTCTCTAACCCTTTTCCTTTTCCTAGCTCACTACAATAGAATATTACTATTCCTATGTCTTCTGATCATCAATACCCTATTTCTCCATCATTAAATCCACCTCCTAAACCACCCGATCCCTCCATTAATACAGCTAAAAGTAGCAAATCCGTCCTTGCATGCAATCATCATGGCTCCTCCTTGGAGAAACCATCCTACTTACAAAAAGTTCTTACTCCTAAAGGTGTGCAAGATCATACAGATTGTTGCGTGACACAATCAACAAGCATTGAAAGTGCCATGCAATCAGACGCACTGGAAGATGATGCACAAATGGACTCTATCTCTCTATCCCAAGAAGAAAAACAAAGAATATACTCCCCATGGATTAATTCGGTAATTCTAAAACTACAAGGGAAGAGACTACATCATCAATACATCTACGAAAAGTTAAGGAAGTCATGGAACTTGGATGAGGTATTTCTACTAATTGATTTAGGGGAAGACTATTACATTGCAAAATTATCTAGGCATGAAAGCCTACACAAAATTCTCACAGAAGGACCATGGTTCATCAATGGCTTTTTTCTTTCGATAAGATGTTGGGAGCCAAATTTTGTGGCTTCAGAAGTTAAAATCTTTACTACTGCTATTTGGGTACGTTTACCAAGTTTGCCTACGGAATTCTTTGATGAAATCATCCTGAAAAAAATTGGTTCTAAACTTGGTAAGCTATTAAAAGTGGATTTCAAGACATCCACGGCCGTTAGAGCTCGTTATGCTCGCTTATGTGTGGAAGTACCATTAGATGCCCCAGTCAAGAATCACATTTACATTGAACACCACAAACAAATGGTGATCTATGAGGGTGAAAATATCTTATGTAAATTATGTGGGAGACTAAGCCACCTAAGCGATATTTGTCCCTATAAATCTCCACCAAATAACCTTGAACCTATTCCTACTCGTCCTATTTTAAGCTCACAAAACCAAAAATTAAAAACCAAGTTGGGGGAGGAGGAATGGCAAACTGTGCAATTCTCCAAAAAGAAGAAGACACAAGCATTGAAAGAAAAGCATGAATTCTTAGCACCTTCCACAAGCAAGATCAGCTCATTGGAGACAGGTAAGTACAATTATCCCTCGTTTAGAGTTAAGCCTATCTATAAAATAGTCAATGATTATAGTGCTAGGTCGTCTAAAAGCTTAACTAGTACCACTAATAATAAATTTAACATTCTTAATGAGACTACGAAGGATGACCATTTTAATAAATTGGAAAATAAAATTGGCACGTCATCAGTCGATACTATCGAAGGCTTAAATCAAATTCACAAAGATTGCATGCAAAATCATTTGACCAAAATTGATGGAAAAGAAATCTGCAAAACTGATAACATGCAAAACGATGTGGCAAATTACATAACTCAAAATGATTGCATGACCACTTGTCCAAATAATAATCAAGACACATTACAAAATGACATGCAAATCGATTCTCTTGCATGCAATGCCTCTGACAAAACTATGCAAGTTAGCACTGGAAATGTAATACCCTCTCTTTCCCCTACCAAAATTAATACAAATTGTCAAATCGAAGATTGTGAGATGTCAGGAACTTTCACTGACTTAGCATTACCGTCCATAGAAACCAAACATGAAAGAGATAAAGATCTTGCATATCCTTCTGACTCTACTATAAAATTTCCTTCTCCAAAACACACGCAACCATGCATGCAAAATATTACAAACGATTCTCTCAATCAGTCTACTCCTATTACTCCCTCATCAGATTATAAAACCCTAAATGGGCAAAATATCCCTTCAAACCTCAAGGAAAAAATCAAGAAAGATTGTGCGAGAATTGTTCAAGCAACATCAACAAAAAAAGAAAATGAACGGCTTGAACAACCAAAACAATGCTCCAATGAATCAACAACAAAATCAACCACTAATCTATGCTCTACCACAAGCTCCACTCCAAGTTCCTCAATCATGGGTGGAATCAACACTATGGGGACACGCACTAACACTCCCAATGGAGATCAATGGTCAGCATGCTCTTGTGGTGATTCAAAATCCACAATATCTTGCGCAAATTGTGAGCGAGGGGATGCATCTCACGATGCAAAACTATATAAACAACATGTGGCCTCAATTTCTTCAGGGAGGGCCACAACTAGATCGATCTCTAGAGGATCTCCTCCCATATTTTCCTCCACGAGTGCTGCCTCCACAGAACCCTATCTTCACACCATGGGACTTACTCTTGAATCAACCAATGCATGCATTAAGGGATAGGAACGGGATGTATCCAACTTTGAACCCAACGAATGTTCCACCAAATCCTCCACCTCAAATGGAAAGGAATGTCCCTCCTCCTCCACCCCCTCCACCATCGCCAAGGAAAAATCGCAATCAACAAGAACAAGATCCAAACGAGAGAAGGGAACAAGAAGTTGTAATAAGGGGAAGGGAAAATCGCACGGAGTTTGCAAACCTAAAGGAAATAATAATACTTCTATTCAGAGAAAGACTAGACAGAAAAATAATATTAACTTGTCACAAGAGTCTATTCAAATGTTCTTTGGACGTACGAGCCCCATCAAACAAGGCAGTGGGGAAATATGCAGTGGTTCTCAACCCCACGTTGAGGACTGATGATGATTCTATTCCTCAAAATATAAATACAGACTCAAATATGATTGGACAAAATAATATAATAGTTTGGAATGCTAGGGGTGCTCATAGTCCTGAATTTCGTAGGAACTTTGGTGCAATTTTAGAAGTCTACAAACCAGTTGTGGTAGCTTTATTAGAAACTAAATTGGATGATCACCATGATTTTAGAGTAAGGTATGATTTTACGGATTATGCTGAAATTCCTGCTGAGGGTCGCTCTGGTGGAATTGTTCTTCTATGGAAGAATGAAAATGTTAGTGTCACTGATATTCACATCAATGGAAATGAGTTGCATGCCATGATCAAGGTACTTCATCCTACTTTAAATTTTTCTTGGCTTTTTTCTATTATTTATGCTAGTACATATTACATTCATAGAGAATTATTATGGAAATACTTAATGACCATCTATGATAATTATAAAGGACCTTGGTTGGTTAGTGGGGATTTCAA
Source organism: Petunia secreta (assembly GCA_029990175.1). Lineage (NCBI taxonomy): Eukaryota > Viridiplantae > Streptophyta > Magnoliopsida > Solanales > Solanaceae > Petunia > Petunia secreta. The sequence continues at coordinate 17,745,063 of JARKIP010000038.1, read as the reverse complement.
TCAAGCTCTAAACCAAGAAGAAAAAATGGGTGGTAAAGCCATAAATATAAGGAATGCTTCACACTTTAGAAACTGCCTAAGTTATTGTAAACTAGTTGACCTAGGATTTAAGGGACCAAAATACACTTGGTCGAACCATAGGTATAAAAAAGGGCTAATCTTGGAAAGACTTGATAGATGCTTAGCCAACTTTGAGTGGATTACTAGGTTTAAAGATGCTAGTGTGGTTCACTTACCTAAAACCTATTCCGATCACAATCCTATGTTAATTAAACTTAATAAACAAGCTACAAATAATTATGAGAAGCCTTTTAGGCTTGAGACCATGTGGCTATCTCACCCTACCTTTAGAAATCTAGTCTCAAATGCTTGGCATAATGATAGACCTCTGAAGGAAGCTATTATTACTTTTCAAAATAATGCTACTATTTGGAATAAAGAAACGTTTGGTAACATTTTTAAAAAGAAAGCTGCAACCTTAGCTAGGCTTAATGGAATTCAGATGTCTCCTCATTATGGTACTAGTGTTTTCCTTCAATCCCTAGAGAAAGATCTTATTGCTGAATTTAACACTATCTTAAAACAAGAAGAAGAATTTTGGAAGTTGAAATCTAGGATTGACTGGTTGAACTTTGGAGACGCCAATACAAAATTTTATCATGTTTCTACCTTGAATCGAAGGAGGAAAAACCGTATCACCCACTGCTTCACTTTGGATTAGACGCTTCACCAACTCGGGAGTCAACACGAATCAAACTTTCTCTTTTTGGGGATAATCAAAACAAAAGGAAAAAATCAAAAGGTAACTATGTTAGTTTCCAGATCATTGGCATAGTTGCACACAATCACGTAGCGCGCGTCACGTAGCGCTTTGCATTTTAAACAAGTTTGACATGTGGCAATCACAATTAGTTGAGCGTAAATAAAAATGCGGGCGCGTCCTACCCTGTAAGGTGCCTCTTTGTGCCAGAGGTGCGCCAAATCTGTGATAACGAAAAGTAGTCCAAGCCGGTTTTGCAATAATCGAATTTAGAGTAAGTGAAAATGACAGTAATAATAATTTCTCTTTCGTTATAACTTGATTTTGAGTACATCATTGTTACATCAAAAATAGAAACTACCAGACATAATTTAAATACATCATTTTGAGTACAATGAAAATATAAATAACTGCTATAATTACGCTGCATCAGGCTTGAGGAGGCAATGGAACGGAAGTGCGGGCCTGTTTCGATCAATCCTTGCACAATCGGTGTGATTTCTGACATCTGGTCCCAAATGTCGTTTACATCAAAAAAACTTGCTTGAATCAAACATCGATCAAATGGATCGAACGTCTTATCGTCCTTTCGACGTCTCTTGCCCCAACTTGTTATCTTCTTCCAAGTATTTTCACAATTTCAACTTGATGACTATTTGGAATACCTCTTGAATTCAAGCATCTTCTAGTCTACAAAATTAATAAAAGTATTCTAAATTTAATTAATTGCACAACTTGGCTTGGACTGGAAGTTCTGTTATCACATAAACACATAATATGCGCTGTTGTTGGGTTTAAACCCGTCAACGAAAAAGGGCGGCTTTCCTAATTATGGAGGCGGTACCAAGGACCGGGTCCAATCTAAGGTTTATGCATGCATGTTCTTAAAAGAAACTCTAGAGTGGGTTTACTAAACACAAGGCTGTTTTGAGTGGCAAACGGTCACGCGGTAGTAAAACTATCCGCTCACCCTGCGGGTACGCGCACTCTTTCTTAAAGGGTTTTTTGTGAGTTGCGGGTGTATATGCATACACCTCGCGGGTATAAGTAACCATGGAGAAGCTCCCAGGAATGGGGAAAATATGAACGGAATGCCAGTTTAATATGTGCGCAAATAAAAGTGTAGTGACATGCTTTCAGTGACAAACAATTGCAAATAATCAAATTAACTAATCATGCTGTTTTTGCAAATAATAAACAAATAAAGTTATCTTGTGAAAACCTTGCGGTTAGAACCTTAAGGTATCCCCAGCGGAGTCGCCAAGCTGTTGAACCCCAAAAAAATACCCTTTCTTTAAGAAAAGGTAAGTTTCGGGTGTATTTCAATAAAATGGGACTCCAAAGGGCTTTCTTTGGAGTCGCCACCTAATTTAGGAGAATTAGGAACCAATTAATTAAATAATGCGTGCAATTCCTCCGTTTTAAGGAAAATGGTCTTTTCAGAGATTCTGAAGTAAGAGGTTCAGTTATTTTCGAAAGAAGGTTTCGATTTGAAAGCACTTTCGAAAGTCCGTAAAATTACGGTTAATCCTTCGGTTTTCACAAAATAACTCAAAATGTTAACTTTCAATATGTTGATAAAATGGTTTAAGATTAATATTAAAAATCTAATATTATAATAAATTATACTTTAAAGAAATATGAATTTAAATAAACTTAGACTTGAAAAGGAAAGAAAGAAAGAAAGGAAAATAAATAAATAAATAAATAATTTTTGCTAAAATAGGAGAACCAATTAATTGGAAAGAAGTTGCACTTTCATGGATAAAAATGAGTTACTTTTTATTAATTTCGAATTTTAATTGCACGCATTATTTAACTAAAAGATGCACAATTCGTAAATAAGATGGAGATTCTAAAGAAATAAAATATTCACAAAATAACTCAATAAATAAATAAATATTCATTCATAATCAATCAAATAAATTATTCTACAATAATTATCTACGGGGAATTCCTATAGACATGCAATTTCTAAGGATGGGAGAAAGAGGAGGTTTAGAAGAAGAACCCGGAAATTGATAAAACTCATGGGAGCCTTGAATTTATTTTATACAATTATATGCCCATGAGCCTAAGTTAAAATAAGCGGCTCAACAAAGCACTTTTAATGATCTTTACTTCTTGAATCTTGAGCCCGAGCTTGACCCTAATGCAACTCCAAGCCAATGAGCCAATCCCAATTGGTGAGTTTACCCGAACTCGATCCCGGAGAGTTCATGCCAAGAAAAATAAAGAAAGATAAGGAATTAATTAATATTCAAGGATGATGTACCCATTTAATTTTCAAATTGATGTATAAAATGAGATTTGCACAAATAACTAACCTTAGTTAAACTAAGAAAATTCCATGAGGACATTAAGTATTCAACGAGAAAGGAAAGAAAGTTTGAATGGGACAACAGCAAGCAAAACTACCAAAAGAAAAACTAAACATGTAGTCGTTAATAAGTTTTATATTCCAAGCCGCAATGACTTAACAACAAACTAAGTGGAACTTTAAACAAACTTTTGATTCAAACAAACATTGGTCAGCATGCCAAATACTTAAATTAGTAGTATATGAGGAAACATAATAGGCACTAAGAATTACTAACCTTTACTAAAGGTGTATTAAGAATGCCAAATATATAAAGCAGCAATCATAAGGCAGATACATACGGCTCATACATTTATGAAATCCAAGCATGTGAAAAGGTCATTAGATCAATAACCCTTTAACTCAAATTATCTTGCTTAATAGCAGGGAAATAAGCACAGCAGCCATATTATAAACCTATTCCCAACGTGCAGAAACAATCTAGGCAGACTTAAGAATTCAACAGAAACAACTGAGGCAAAAGAAGGCTAGGCTTGAAATTAACTAGGATCAAGCACTTAGTATCAGGAGGAAATTTGAGAAACGGGAGAAAGAAGAATAACATTTGAAATCCAGCTAGGACCTGATAAAAAAAAAACAGGAAAGCAACGAGCAGAAAAACTTATGAGCACCATTCAGCTTAAGACATCTCTCCATCTCAACGCTTAATATCATGAAACCTGCCCTAAAACAACCACTCACACCTGCATACTACAGAAACATACATGCTCACATACACACCCTCTGCATACATCCAAGAACAACCCCCACAAACACTCCTGAACTTATTACTAACCTCAACGACTGAACCCAGACCTCTGGACTACCTTTCACCTGAACAGGAACCACCCCTCTGAACACCTACTAGACAACTAGAAACCACTCCCTGAACAAACTTAAGCTCTTACAATGCACACAACTCTCACAGACTCCCTGCACACACCTCTGAAACCTCACAAACTCCCTCATTTGAACAAAACAGAGAACCAGACAATCCCTTCAACACTCCTGAACTAACACAGCACTCTCCTGATTCCTACAAACAAATCTGCGAACACCTAACATGCCCCGAGCAAACTTCAACACCCTAAGGCTACCTACCTCTGCTTCTTCAAACAACCAAGAAAATAGAAACACTCTCACCCTCACAGCCTCTGCTACCCATCCCCTGAACCACTTCACCATCCAGAAAACAATCACAGCTTCAATGCACCACCTACACTATCCTGAAATAGAACACCCTTGCTGCTGCTCCTATAGCTAAAACAGAACCAAGCTACTACCCTTACTATTTCCATCGCAAAACAGGAACTGGAACTATGCTTCCTAAACAGAATCTTCAAACTGAACAACCAAGAAATGCAACCTCTTTTTATTTACAGCATACCCAAAAAATAATAAGAAACAGGAACAAGCCTGATACTCTTTTCTTACAAAAACTAAATTTAACAAGATTCATACTTTACACACTAAAGCTCACTGACATCGCTTCAATATGGATATCAAAATCAAACAGTAAACTAAGAAATTTTCTAACATCGACATGAGTATTTCAAGCTATACACTAAAGTTAATAGATACCTAAAGATAAAAGTTATTCTTAAGTCATTAGACAAACAGAAATAGTAACCTGAACGCTAGTGATGAACTTAGAATAATCACATAATGTCGGAAATATAAAAGAATTAAATGAGAGATTAAGATTTTTACCTTTTTGCGAGCAGTGAACCAAGGCGAGGGGTCTGAATATTTTCGCGACTCGAACAAGCGACGACGACTCGACGATACAACTCGAAAAATAGTGCTTTAAGAATCCCAAACAGCAACAATAGCAGTATATGTATTTGAAAAGGTTGAAACTAAGGAAATATATATGCCAATCTCTCTAAGCTGAATCCTAGGACCTTTTTAATCAGTTATTCCCTCTTCTTTTTATATCTCTGTCTCTCTGAACCCGGCTGCTCTAGAACTCCCTCTCTAATGGCTCCCCTATCACGGCTGCTCCTCATTCACGGCTGCCCCCTGAACTGAACCCCAAATTCTTCATTATATACTTCCACATTTAGGGCTCTCGATTGAGAGAAAATACCCAAAGAACACTTTAACGGTACAATTTGGATAAGGTTGTACGATCGGATGATGTGGAGGAGAGGGGATCGATAGATTTGGACGGATTCTGATTTTGAAGCAAAATTTTGTTTTTGAACTGGGAATCGGGTTTGGGTCTAGGGGATTTCTCAAACGGTCTGGGAAACTGATATGGAATTGAGGTTTTGTTTAGTTTATAAGGGATTTGCAAAGGTGGGATAGAAATTAGTCTATCTTTTGCAATTTTGTCCTTTTCTTTCAAAATTCATCACTTACTTTTAACTTTTCAATATTGATTTTAATTTTAAAATAATTATACTTTAACTGAAATTTTCGGGACAAAATTGGGTGTCAACAGCTGCCCTCTTTACCCGAAAAGGATGAAGAGTTTTCAGGGTAAAGAAGTTGACATAAAGCCAATTTTGTCACGATAAAGCCAAAGACTTTTGATTGCATGGACCAAAAAGCCAAGGCTCATGGGCATGGCCGAACTCCGGTTTCTGAGTTACCTACATATCTCGGGCTGAAAGAGAATCAGGCCATATGTAGTTCGACGACACTTTGATACAAAGACTCGCACAATCGACAGAAAAGACGCACGAATAGAAAAGAAACCAAACTGACCCCCTAATCCGATATGAAAGATTAGGATAGATTTGCTTGTTCGAGTGCGATTCTTCAGATTCTCGTTGACGAATCTAGCTCATATCAACGATTGCCCCAGTTCACTGCTAAGAAAGAGTTCCACATTATGCTCCAAATTCTGCTGCGGTGCTGCTAGTATCCTGTAATAAACTCGACAAACGGTAAGCGTGTAACTGCAAATAAGGCTTAATAAATGGAGTAAGAAATAGATAATGAATACAATTTGTAGATGCTAGTTTCAATGTCAATGACAAGCTCGCCTCCAATCAACTAGAAGAAATCCGGCTTTGTGAGGCAAGATGACTTCAAGCCCGTTGGTAGACTGAAAATAAAACAATAAAGTACTTCAATCCATGGAAACGTAAAGTAGACTTAAATAAAATATAAGGATAAAAATGCCGCCTTCCGGCAATGACTCATGATCGAGTCTTCAGTTGTCTATGGTAGGATTCATAACAATACCGCCTTCGATTGTCTACGATAGGCCTCCAATTGTTTATGGAAGGCTTTAAATGATGATGACGTCTTCGATTGTTTATGATAGACTTCATATTAAGGCCCCCGATTGTTTACGGTAGGCTCCATAGCAATAGCGCATTCGATTGTCTACGATAGGCGTCATAAAAAGACCTCCAATTGTTTATGGAAGGCTTTAAATGATAATGACGTCTTCGATTGTTTACGATAGACTTCATAATGAGGCCCCCGATTGTTTACGGTAGGCTCCATAACAATAGCGCCTTCGATTGTCTACGATAGGTTTCATAAAAAGGCTTCCAATTGTTTATGGAAGGCTTTAAATGATAATGACGTCTTCGATTGTTTACGATAGACTTCATAATGAGGCCCCCGATTGTTTACGGTAGGCTCCATAACAATAGCGCCTTCGATTGTCTACGATAGGCTTCATAATGAGGCCCCCGATTGTTTATGGTAGGCTTCGTCGACAGTAGCGCCTTCGATTGTCTACGATAGGCTTCATAAAAGACCTCCAATTGTTTATGGTAGGCTTCAATGATAATGTCTTCGATTGTATACGATAGACTTGATAAAGAACCACGCCTCCGATTGTCTACGGTAGACTTGGCAGACTTGGTAAATGTGATGTCTCCGATTGTTTACGGTACACTTCATAACAGGGCCTCCAATTGTCTATGGTAGGCTTCAAATGATAAGGCCTTCGATTGTCTACGATAGGTTTCAATAATAATGTCTTCGATTGTCTACGATAGACTTGAAAAAGAACCACGCCTCCGATTGTCTACGGTAGACTTGGTAAATGTGATGTCTCCGATTGTTTACGGTGGACTTCCAAAATAACGTCTCTGATTGTACTCAGTAGACTTAATGAAGTAGCTTCTTCGGTTGTATACAATAGACTGGATTATAAAACTATCATAATAAACCCGTTGAGATAATAAAACCGATTGCACATGATTAATCCGATATAAACACCAATTGTATATGATGGATCCAATAAAAGAAAGCCATTAAAATAATATCACCAGTGGTATATGATCGATCAAATATAATAAAGTCATTGGAATAATACCACCGATTGTATACGATGATTCCAATATTGAAAGTCATTTGAATAATACCATCGATTGTGTGCGATGATTACAATATAGAAAGCCATTGAAATAATATCATCGGTTGTGTACGATGGATCCGATGTAAAAGCCATTGGAACAAAACCACCAATTATAGGATTGATCCAATATAAGAAAACCATTGGAATAATACCATCGATTTGTGTACGATGATTCCAATATAAGAAGGCCATTAGAATAATACCACCGATTGTGCACAGTAAATCTAAAATAGAAGGTCATTGAAATAATACCATCGATTGTGTACGATGGATCCAATATAAAAAGTCATGATCTTTGATAATAACATCCTTGATGGTCTGCGATACCAATGATACCTCAATCAAGTGTCTATGACAAGTTTTGATAACAATTTTGTCAAAATAATATCACCAGTTGTCTATGGTAAATAATGACAATAAAGTGATGTCTTCGGTTGTCACCAATACACTTGATGTTGATACTTGTAAAATAAATGGCCTGCAAAATAAATTTTTCATTAAATTCATATAAATAGGAAAATATCAAAGATAAAGGAGATGTAAAGCAAGAGTTTAAGCCGTCCGGCTTATATTTGGTGACGCCATAAAGGGTTGAGTGTTGCTCTTGAGTAAAACTGAAGTTAATTCTTAATTCCTGCAAAGAGTAAAGTAAAGTTGTTAATAAAGCAATAAGGTCTTGATTAAGGAAGGGCAAAATAGAGGAAAAAAATAAAATCGTTTCGCGTATGCGATGGATCAAATAACGCTTCCAATCTCGGTTGATTATCTTGGCAACATTGTCCAATGTGTATGACAAAATGGTTGCAAATTTTCCTCATTTTGCTGCTTTTGAGAATTCCTGCACTCAAAGAGAAATTGTTAGTTTTGGGAGGGAGGGTGAAGCGTTTGATTCATGCTGACTCGAGCCTTCATCCTGCAACTGCTTCCTTTTCTCAGTCTGCCTAGATTTGTGATCCGTATTTTGAGACTTGGCCAACAAATTCTTTGTCAAGCAATACGGCTTTTTTGCAAAATTTGCCCCAGTTATGATCTTTCAAATCTTCAACTTGCCTTGCAAAATTTGCCCCAGTTGACTTTTAGGAGGGAAACTAAAAATTTTAATATTATAGAGTCGAGCCCATTGAGAGCGCCCACGTATCCCTCCTTGGGAATCAGACCGTGCGTAGTTCTGCTTACATAAAGATTTGGGGAATATGGCAATCTAAGTACGAAGCCGAATCCGAATTGGAATGCCTACACATCTGCCCAGATGCGTGGTTCGGAATTACATCATCAAAGATAAACAAACCTAAAGCATTGCAAAAATCTGATCGAGTCCGATGTGGATTGCTTACTTATCCTGTTGCCATTCCAGGAATCAGACCAAAAGTAGTTCAAAATTACATAAAAGAGGAAATAGGGAATTCCTATGCTAGTGTAACCGAGCTCTATGTGAGTTGCTTACGTATCCCTCCACGGGAATCAGGTTACGCGTAGTTCGCATTACATAGAAAATTACATTGAAATGAAAAGACTGATTTTGCCGATTGTCAAATGTAGTATCTCTTGATTGTTCTTGATTTGACATTGGCTAGGCATTTACTTTACTTTCTTTGGCAACAAAAATTTCTTCAATAAAATCTGCCCTAGTTTGGGTTTGTCTTGATTTGTCCTCTGCGTTGAAAGCATTTTGTCCTCCCGACTTTGTAAGTTCGAGAGCTCTTCTTTGTTGTTTGGCTCTTTGGGATCACAATGGTCCCTTTTTCAGCCTCATCAACTGATATCAAGTGTATGCCATACTCATCATCTACCAAAGGGTCATTATCAGCAGGTGTGTTCCCAATGAGTTGAATCGAGCCTTCTTGGATTAGAGTTTCAACTGCATTTTTTAGACTGTGGCAATTTTCAGTGTCATGCCCTGGAGCCCCTGAATGATAGGTACAATGTTTGGTTCCATCGAACCATTTTGGAAGAGGATTAGGTGTTGCATCAGCAATAGGGTGAATCACTCCAGCTGCCCTTAGCCTTTCATAAAGCTGACTGTAAGGTTCCGCTAAAGGTGTATAGGTTTTATATGTCTTCTTGACAGGATTAGTGCGTGGCTTTGGTACGGCTAGGTGATTTTGAAAAGTGCGGACTTGGGAATTGGTAATTTCTGATTGGTGGCCAAATGATTGCTGGTAGTAAACGGGTTGAGCATTGTAGCCTGGATGTGGATTGCTTTGGTGAGTAGGCTGGGATAATGAGTTTTTCGTAGTAATAATGCCAACTTCCTTCTCTTTTTCCTCTAAATTTCCCAAACCAGTCTGGATGGCTTGTGCAGTTGCTTTCACTGTAGCAAAACTTACAATTCTCCCCGTCTTAATCCCTTCTTCAATCATTTCTCCCATCATAAGAAGTTTAGAATAGGGTTTACCCATCATAGGGAGCAAGTGCATGTAATAAGAATCATTTTGGGCTCGGATGAAGTACTTCACCATGTCTTTCTCAGTCATTGGTGGTTGCACCCTTCCAGCCTGTTCTCGCCATCTCAGTGCATATTCCCTAAAGGTTTCTGTTGGTTTCTTCTTCAGATTGGACAAGGTTATAAGGTCAGGAGCCACCTCGACATTGTACTCAAACTGCTTTGTAAAATCATTGGCTATGTCATCAAACTCACGCCACTTGCTTGTATCCTGTCTTGAAAACCATTCAGCAGCAATACCTTCCAGACTATGACTGAAGAAGATCATCAGAAGTTCCTCTTTACCTCCCGCAACCCTCATTCGATTGATATATTTGGTCAAATGAACAAATGGGTCACTATGACCATCATACATATCAAATTTTGGCACCTTAAACCCGGGAGGAAGAGTAACATCAGGGTATAGATAAAGATTGCGGTAGGAGATGCTTTGACGTCCTCTAGACACTTGCAAATCCCTGATGGATTGCTGCATGATTTTCATTGTTTGGATTATCTCCTCTTGCTCAACTGTCTTTCCCTGCTTTTCTACAGTTACAGGCACTTCACTTTGTGGCACATAGTTAGTGAAATCCACGTTCTTACCATTAGGGTCATGCTCATAGTATTGGGCTTGGGGATATCCTTGTCTTGGGTCATTGATATTTTGAGGAGCAACAACAACAGAAATGGGCGCTTTGGATTGTGGAGGACGAGGAATATCTTCGGCATGTAAATATTGATAGTGAGGCAAGTTGTTTTGGTTAATGAATGCATTTGGGATGTTGTTAACTGGTGCAAGCATACGAATGACATTGGAATTTAAAGGCGTGTTCGGATTGGCAGTTTCAACATTGGGGTTCAGAGTTGATAGCACGGCTGGCGCGTTTTGGTGGCTCGACCCTTTCATTCTGTCTAGTTCAGCTTGCATACACTCAATCTGCTTGGCCATTCTAGCAATTTGTTCATCAGGAACAACAACTGCTTGCTCATTAGAAGATGCAGGGATACCAGTCTGATCATTAGTCAAATCAGTCATTTTTTGCTTCACTTTGGATTAGACGCTTCACCAACTCGGGAGTCAACACGAATCAAACTTTCTCTTTTTGGGGATAATCAAAACAAAAGGAAAAAATCAAAAGGTAACTATGTTAGTTTCCAGATCATTGGCATAGTTGCACACAATCACGTAGCGCGCGTCACGTAGCGCTTTGCATTTTAAACAAGTTTGACATGTGGCAATCACAATTAGTTGAGCGTAAATGAAAATGCGGGCGCGTCCTACCCTGTAAGGTGCCTCTTTGTGCCAGAGGTGCGCAAAATCTGTGATAACGAAAAGTAGACCAAGCCGGTTTTGCAATAATCGAATTTAGAGTAAGTGAAAATGACAGTAATAATAATTTCTCTTTCGTTATAACTTGATTTTGAGTACATCATTGTTACATCAAAAATAGAAACTACCAGACATAATTTAAATACATCATTTTGAGTACAATGAAAATATAAATAACTGCTATAATTACGCTGCATCAGGCTTGAGGAGGCAATGGAACTGAAGTGCGGGCCTGTTTCGATCAATCCTTGCACAATCGGTGTGATTTCTGACATCTGGTCCCAAATGTCGTTTACATCAAAAAAACTTGCTTGAATCAAACATCGATCAAATGGATCGAACGTCTTATCGTCCTTTCGACGTCTCTTGCCCCAACTTGTTATCTTCTTCCAAGTATTTTCACAATTTCAACTTGATGACTATTTGGAATACCTCTTGAATTCAAGCATCTTCTAGTCTACAAAATTAATAAAAGTATTCTAAATTTAATTAATTGCACAACTTGGCTTGGACTGGAAGTTCTGTTATCACATAAACACATAATATGCGCTGTTGTTGGGTTTAAACCCGTCAACGAAAAAGGGCGGCTTTCCTAATTATGGAGGCGGTACCAAGGACCGGGTCCAATCTAAGGTTTATGCATGCATGTTCTTAAAAGAAACTCTAGAGTGGGTTTACTAAACACAAGGCTGTTTTGAGTGGCAAACGGTCACGCGGTAGTAAAACTATCCGCTCACCCTGCGGGTACGCGCACTCTTTCTTAAAGGGTTTTTTGTGAGTTGCGGGTGTATATGCATACACCTCGTGGGTATAAGTAACCATGGAGAAGCTCCCAGGAATGGGAAAAATATGAACGGAATGCCAGTTTAATATGTGCGCAAATAAAAGTGTAGTTACATGCTTTCAGTGACAAACAATTGCAAATAATCAAATTAACTAATCATGCTGTTTTTGCAAATAATAAACAAATAAAGTTATCTTGTGAAAACCTTGCGGTTAGAACCTTAAGGTATCCCCAGCGGAGTCGCCAAGCTGTTGAACCCCAAAAAAATACCCTTTCTTTAAGAAAAGGTAAGTTTCGGGTGTATTTCAACAAAATGGGACTCCAAAGGGCTTTCTTTGGAGTCGCCACCTAATTTAGGAGAATTAGGAACCAATTAATTAAATAATGCGTGCAATTCCTCCGTTTTAAGGAAAATGGTCTTTTCAGAGATTCTGAAGTAAGAGGTTCAGTTATTTTCGAAAGAAGGTTTCGATTTGAAAGCACTTTCGAAAGTCCGTAAAATTACGGTTAATCCTTCGGTTTTCACAAAATAACTCAAAATGTTAACTTTCAATATGTTGATAAAATGGTTTAAGATTAATATTAAAAATCTAAGATTATAATAAATTATACTTTAAAGAAATATGAATTTAAATAAACTTAGACTTGAAAAGGAAAGAAAGAAAGAAAGGAAAATAAATAAATAAATAAATAATTTTTGCTAAAATAGGAGAACCAATTAATTGGAAAGAAGTTGCACTTTCATGGATAAAAATGAGTTACTTTTTATTAATTTCGAATTTTAATTGCACGCATTATTTAACTAAAAGATGCACAATTCGTAAATAAGATGGAGATTCTAAAGAAATAAAATATTCACAAAATAACTCAATAAATAAATAAATATTCATTCATAATCAATCAAATAAATTATTCTACAATAATTATCTACGGGGAATTCCTATAGACATGCAATTTCTAAGGATGGGAGAAAGAGGAGGTTTAGAAGAAGAACCCGGAAATTGATAAAACTCATGGGAGCCTTGAATTTATTTTATACAATTATATGCCCATGAGCCTAAGTTAAAATAAGCGGCTCAACAAAGCACTTTTAATGATCTTTACTTCTTGAATCTTGAGCCCGAGCTTGACCCTAATGCAACTCCAAGCCAATGAGCCAATCCCAATTGGTGAGTTTACCCGAACTCGATCCCGGAGAGTTCATGCCAAGAAAAATAAAGAAAGATAAGGAATTAATTAATATTCAAGGATGATGTACCCATTTAATTTTCAAATTGATGTATAAAATGAGATTTGCACAAATAACTAACCTTAGTTAAACTAAGAAAATTCCATGAGGACATTAAGTATTCAACGAGAAAGGAAAGAAAGTTTGAATGGGACAACAGCAAGCAAAACTACCAAAAGAAAAACTAAACATGTAGTCGTTAATAAGTTTTATATTCCAAGCCGCAATGACTTAACAACAAACTAAGTGGAACTTTAAACAAACTTTTGATTCAAACAAACATTGGTCAGCATGCCAAATACTTAAATTAGTAGTATATGAGGAAACATAATAGGCACTAAGAATTACTAACCTTTACTAAAGGTGTATTAAGAATGCCAAATATATAAAGCAGCAATCATAAGGCAGATACATACGGCTCATACATTTATGAAATCCAAGCATGTGAAAAGGTCATTAGATCAATAACCCTTTAACTCAAATTATCTTGCTTAATAGCAGGGAAATAAGCACAGCAGCCATATTATAAACCTATTCCCAACGTGCAGAAACAATCTAGGCAGACTTAAGAATTCAACAGAAACAACTGAGGCAAAAGAAGGCTAGGCTTGAAATTAACTAGGATCGAGCACTTAGTATCAGGAGGAAATTTGAGAAACGGGAGAAAGAAGAATAACATTTGAAATCCAGCTAGGACCTGATAAAAAAAAAACAGGAAAGCAACGAGCAGAAAAACTTATGAGCACCATTCAGCTTAAGACATCTCTCCATCTCAACGCTTAATATCATGAAACCTGCCCTAAAACAACCACTCACACCTGCATACTACAGAAACATACATGCTCACATACACACCCTCTGCATACATCCAAGAACAACCCCCACAAACACTCCTGAACTTATTACTAACCTCAACGACTGAACCCAGACCTCTGGACTACCTTTCACCTGAACAGGAACCACCCCTCTGAACACCTACTAGACAACTAGAAACCACTCCCTGAACAAACTTAAGCTCTTACAATGCACACAACTCTCACAGACTCCCTGCACACACCTCTGAAACCTCACAAACTCCCTCATTTGAACAAAACAGAGAACCAGACAATCCCTTCAACACTCCTGAACTAACACAGCACTCTCCTGATTCCTACAAACAAATCTGCGAACACCTAACATGCCCCGAGCAAACTTCAACACCCTAAGGCTACCTACCTGTGCTTCTTCAAACAACCAAGAAAACAGAAACACTCTCACCCTCACAGCCTCTGCTACCCATCCCCTGAACCACTTCACCATCCAGAAAACAATCACAGCTTCAATGCACCACCTACACTATCCTGAAATAGAACACCCTTGCTGCTGCTCCTATAGCTAAAACAGAACCAAGCTACTACCCTTACTATTTCCATCGCAAAACAGGAACTGGAACTATGCTTCCTAAACAGAATCTTCAAACTGAACAACCAAGAAATGCAACCTCTTTTTATTTACAGCATACCCAAAAAATAATAAGAAACAGGAACAAGCCTGATACTCTTTTCTTACAAAAACTAAATTTAACAAGATTCATACTTTACACACTAAAGCTCACTGACATCGCTTCAATATGGATATCAAAATCAAACAGTAAACTAAGAAATTTTCTAACGTCGACATGAGTATTTCAAGCTATACACTAAAGTTAATAGATACCTAAAGATAAAAGTTATTCTTAAGTCATTAGACAAACAGAAATAGTAACCTGAACGCTAGTGATGAACTTAGAATAATCAAATAATGTCGGAAATATAAAAGAATTAAATGAGAGATTAAGATTTTTACCTTTTTGCGAGCAGTGAACCAAGGCGAGGGGTCTGAATATTTTCACGACTCGAACAAGCGACGACGACTCGACGATACAACTCGAAAAATAGTGCTTTAAGAATCCCAAACAGCAACAATAGCAGTATATGTATTTGAAAAGGTTGAAACTAACGAAATATATATGCCAATCTCTCTAAGCTGAATCCTAGGACCTTTTTAATCAGTTATTCCCTCTTCTTTTTATATCTCTGTCTCTCTGAACCCGGCTGCTCTAGAACTCCCTCTCTAATGGCTCCCCTATCACGGCTGCTCCTCATTCACGGCTGCCCCCTGAACTGAACCCCAAATTCTTCATTATATACTTCCACATTTAGGGCTCTCGATTGAGAGAAAATACCCAAAGAACCCATTAACGGTACAATTTGGATAAGGTTGTACGATCGGATGATGTGGAGGAGAGGGGATCGATAGATTTGGACGGATTCTGATTTTGAAGCAAAATTTTGTTTTTGAACTGGGAATCGGGTTTGGGTCTAGGGGATTTCTCAAACGGTCTGGGAAACTGATATGGAATTGAGGTTTTGTTTAGTTTATAAGGGATTTGCAAAGGTGGGATAGAAATTAGTCTATCTTTTGCAATTTTGTCCTTTTCTTTCAAAATTCATCACTTACTTTTAACTTTTCAATATTGATTTTAATTTTAAAATAATTATACTTTAACTGAAATTTTCGGGACAAAATTGGGTGTCAACAACAAGTTGTTAACTAGCTCAAGTTGTTGAAAAGACACCGGCAGTACTATTAGGGTTCAGTGGGTTCCTCCTAAGGCCAATAGTATTAAGTTGAACTGTGATTGCTCTTATAGAACTAAAAATCTTGCTAGAATAGGTGGGGTCTTTAGAAATACAAAAGGGGAATGGTTATTAGGCTACACAAAGTTGGTACATGCCCACAATCACACACATGCAGAGTTATTAGGGCTGCATCAAGGACTTATTTTGGCATATGATCTACAGTATAGCTCACTAGAAATCGAAACCGACTTAACTGAGGTCATTAACCTGCTAGATAATCCATCTCCTACTTACTTGTCTATTGTTAATGAATGCAGATTGTTGATGAGGAACCTGGGAATGCCGCTGATTAGGCATACATTTAGGCAAGGGAATAGAGTTGCTGATATTCTCGCTCAAGGAGCTCCCTCTTTGTCCAAATCTTTCTCAAATTTTCACCATGTTGTGCCACCTATTCTTATCCACCAAGCTTTGGAGGATGATCGTAAGGGCACGTCTTTTGCTATCTCTACAACGGCTAGTACTTGCTCTATGTTAGCTAAATTAGGGAACATTTGTGCTCTAAATGCACTCCCTATGTTTTGTAATAACTCTAATCATGTGATTGACACTCATAGTGCTCGCGTGAGCGTACTATGTAATCCCCCGTGATTCTATTAATATAAGTATCTTGTTTCAACCAAAAAAATAATCCCTTAGCAGAAGTACATTTCAACGAACACAAACAGAGAGAAACACGAGTACATCGATAGAAAACAAAACGAAAAGTGCAGAAAATATGAAAAGAGCTGGAGAAAAATAGTATTTTCACCCTAAAACATTCAGGTAATGATCCTAATATATTATTTGAGTTTATTACGTGTGTTTGAATATATTTTCACGGTAAAAAATTGGAATATTAGACATCATTTTAATAAGTTCAATTAATAGTTTAAAGGGTCAGATGGACCCCGATAATGAAATTGATTATATATTCGTACTCAGTGAGTTATGGGCAACATATAAATGTAATTTATTTAGGGTTTGGTTATGTGACCTTAAACCCTGTACATAGGCCTGCGTATTGCGTATTGCGTATTGCGTATGCGAATAGGGTATCAGGTTCCTAATCCGATTGCCTTAAGATGTGAGGAATGAAGCCTTTAGCCTAATTTGATGTATTTTTCTGCTTATTGAATAGAGTGGGATCGTTTGACAATGAAACCAAAGAACAAAGCGTTTATTGAGTGGCAGTGCTAACTTTTTTACAAGGTAAGTGTTTATATCCATTTCCTTAGAGGCACCTGACCTCGTGGATTTTCTGCCACGTGTTCCTTACGTGTGTAGCTGCCGATAGGCGTACTCATTACGCCTTAGCTTTGAATTTACATTGTATATTATATATTATGCCCCGTTTTTGGTATTGCATTGAGCATATAAGCATTGCACTCTGGTTTTGAGCATTGCATATACTTCCCGGTTGGCGATGAGAGTCCCGCACCGGTGAAGGGTCATTATTACATATACTTCCCGGTTGGCGATGAGAGTCCCGCACCGGTGAACGGTCATTGTTGCATATACTTCCCGGTTGGCGATGAGAGTCCCGCACCGGTGAAGGGTCATTATTGCATATATTTCCCGGTTGGCGATGAGAGTCCCGCACCGGTGAAGGATCATTATTGTATATACTTTCCGGTAATCGATGAGAGTCTCGAGCCGGTGAAGGGTCATCATTGCATATACTTCCCGGTAATCGATGAGAGTCCCGAGCCGGTGAAGGGTCATCATTGTATATACTTCCCGGTAATCGATGAGAGTCCCGAGCCGGTGAAGGGTCATCTTTGCATATATCTCCTGGTAGACGATGAGAGTCCCGCGACGGAGATAGGTATTAGGCATATATTACTGCATTGCATTGTACCGCATTCATCCTATCTCATTGCACCGCATACTGATTATTGTGTGTATTGTGTTGTGTTTTATGTATGCGGTATGTACACTATGTCGTGGACATGTCTCAGTTTGCCTATATATTTCTGGCTCGTATTCTGGGTTGCGGGGATCAAGTTGCACGCCGCAACGGTATAAATATAAGGATCGGGTTGCACGCCGCAACGGTATAAATATATGGATCGGGTTGCACGCCGCAACGGTATAAATATATGGATCGAGTTGAACACCGCGACTGTATAGTGTATTTCTGATCTTTCATATATTCGGGATACCTATATGATCTGGCTATCTTACGTTCCTGGTTGTTAATGAGTTTATGATTCCATACGTGTTTCTAGTTATTATCTGGCTCTGCCTTTTCATAATTTAAATAAGAGGAATTTGGTTTATCTGTTTCTTCTCCCTGGCTAGCTATCCTATTCCTTGAGATGGCTAGTCTGCCCCACTTATTGAGTCCTTTTGACTCACCCTTGTTTGTTGTTTGTTTCTTGTCTATCTATTTCGTTTCGGCAGGTTCGCTCCAGGATTGAGTTCGCCATGTTGTGAAGGAGCGAAGACGACTTCAGCTGTCAGGGTGAGCCATCTTTTATTCCGGATGGCCACCAGTTTATTGTTTATTATTCCAGATGCATTTTTCTCCCTTCAGGAGGTATGTCTTTTTCTGTACTCTTAGATGTCTAGTCTGGATAGCCCTAAACATAGGATGTTGGGTAGTCAGCTGTAATTTCTTTTGTACAGCTTAGAGGCATCAATATGTCTATGTTTTTTTTAAGTCTTGTCCTTATTTATGAATTATTATAATTATTTTCCTAATTTAATTGGTAAGGGTTCGCCCGACGGGTCTGGGGGAGGATGTCGGATGCCTGCACGGCCTAACTGGATTCCGGGTCGTGTCATAAATACCATGTTCAATCATACAATTATAACAAAAATTGGAAGGATTGCTTGAAATTCGAATACATATAAAAATTGTACAATAATTAGAAATAAAAAATATAGAACAAAGAGAACAGGTAAAGGCGCGTGAGATTCATAGGGGTGCCCGTGGTATGGTACGGTATGGTATGGTATCTTAGACTTCGGTTTGGTAATTTTGATTTTCGATTTTTAAAATGTCATACCATTACCATACCAAACTAATTAGGTATGATTCGGTATTTTTATATTCGATTTCGATAAATTGCGGTACGGAAAGTCAGTAACCGTACTTTATTCGATTTTGACTTACATATAGTAGATATATATATTATGAAGACATGCTAAAGGAACTAAGAAGCTTCATTTGCCAATTTACAATGGAACTTTGCAGTGCACTAGTGCAAAACTTAGTAGGCCAAAGGGCTATCTATGATAATCTAGTGTACTTTTTGCACAAAAATAATTTTGAGTTTTGATGGTGCTTGGAAGATAACTCTCTGTTAAGGCATTAAATGAGAATTGCTAGTATTGATACTATTTTATTTAGTTTATGATTTATTAGTTTTAATTAAATATATGATCATATCACAAGTTTTAGATATTCTCTAATTTATGATTTTATTAGCTCATATTTAGATTAATTAAATTATTATGATTTACATAAATATAATATTAGATATAATTCGTATACAACAACAACATACCAGTGTAATCCCACAAGTAGGGTCTGGGGAGAGTGAGATCTACGCAGACCTTATCCCCACCAGGGTGGAGAGACTATTTCTGATAGACCCTCGACTAAAACATATTTGATAATTTTTGAAGACAAATCAAATATTTAAAAATAAGATAAAAAACAAACAAGGTAAGAAAACACCATTAATGCTCAAGTTCTCATATAAAAACTACTATAACCAGGGCAAAGAAAAGATGCCAATAGCGAAAAGGACAAGATAAAACTACTATGCATAAGAATACTACCGCTAAAATGTCAACAATCAATCATCTTCTACCTAACCTTCTACTCTAGTCCTAGACCTCCACGTTTTCCTGTCAAGAGTCATGTCCTCGGTGATCTGGACGTGAGCCATATCATGTCGAATCACCTCACCCCAATTCTTTTTTGGTCTACCTCTACCTCTCCGCAGATCCAGCAAAGCCAACCTCTCACACCACCTCACTGCCGCATCGGTGCCCCTTCTCTTCACATGGCCGAACCATCACAACCTCACTTCTTGCATCTTGTCAACCACTGATACCACTCCCACCTTATCATGAATGACCTCATTCCTAATCTTATTCAACCTCGTGTGCCCACACATCCATCTAAGCATACGCATCTCTGCTACGCTCATTTTTTGAATATGTGTGGTCTTGACTGGCCAGCACTCTGCACCGTACAACATAGCTGGTCTAACGACCGGTTTATAGAACTTACCTTTAAGTCTAGGTGCTACTTTCTTATCGCATAGGACACCAGAAGCGAGTCTCGACTTCATCCAGCCTGCCCTATACGGTGGGTGACATCATCGTCAATTTCTCCATTACCTTTAATGATTAAACCAAGGTACTTGAAGCTCCTCTTTTGGGGGATTGCTTGAGAATCAACCGTCACTTCCACCTATGACTCTTGAGACGCATCACTAAACTTGTACTCCATGTACTCTATCTTCGTTCTGCTCAGCCTGAAACCCTTAGACTCTAAGGTATGTCTTCAAACCTCCAGCTTATCCTGAACTCCGCTGCAAGTCTCGTCGACCAACACTATATCGTCGGCAAATAACATACACCATGGAACCTCCCCTTGAATGCTCTGTGTCAATTCGTCCATCACCAGAGCAAATAAGAACGGACTTAGAGCTGACCCGATATAATTTGTATATATAATTAAATATTTTGATATTTTCGGTCATTCAGTATTTTTTATAAATACCGAATACCGTACCAAATACCAAAATTTTTAAAAACATATACCAAATACTGCATCAAATATCAAAATATCGATACCAAAGTAAACAATATTTTAATTTAGTATGGTAATTTGGTATTTACCATACAAAAGGCAGCCTACGTGAGAACACTTAGCGGTCGTTTGGTAGAGAAACGAGTTATACATGAATTCACAATACATGGATTCGTAATGCAGGGAAATGTAATGCATTGATTAATAATGCAAGGATTATTTTTAGTTATGTGTTTGGTTCATTGTATTAAAACTTGGGATAGACATTGTATAACTTAAACTTGTGTGTGGTATAAAAACGTAACATATTTTATTTTTAGGTATACCCTTAAATTCTTATCCATGTATTAAAAATAAGGGTTTGAGGGTAAATATTTTTGTCATTTCATTGTTTATCTATATATTAGTAAACAAATACCACATATACCTTGATAGTAAGTTATACCATAATTGATGTACTAAATAATACATGGATTAATAGTATTTGATTGCCGTTACTACCAAATAAGATATAAGATTTAATACATTGAGATTAAATTAGCGAATATACCATACCAAGCGAAAGAGCAGGAGAACTAAATCTTGATCTCATTATTAGCTGCATTCCTCATTACATGCACAGATTTGAAGCTCTGAATACACGCGCTGGCTAAGCGGGATGAATGTCCCATCTCGTATCTGCCACTTTACGCTATGCCTTTTATCTTTTGAGAAATTTTATTATATGCCTCACACGTTATGTTATATTTGTATGAAGTACTCCTTCCGTCCTAATTTATGTGGTATTATTTGACAGGGCACGGAGTTTAAGAAAATAGAGGTTGACCTAGTTAAGTATCAATTTTACCCTTGAAAAAGTAAGAGAGAAAAGATTTGAGTAATAAAAAAGTTGTTGGTAGGTTTAAAAGTATGTAGGGCCCAACAAGGGTAAAATAGAGATGATGCATTAAATAGTTGTCAAATAAGGAAATGTGCCACTTATTTTGGGACAAACAAAAAAGGAAATGGTGCCACATAAATTGGGACGGAGAGAGTACTTAATTATTTGACAAGTAAATTCATGTGTCCCATTTATTTAAGTGAAGATTAAAAAATAAAAATGGTAACTTTTTAAGATTATTAATTGCAAGAATAAAATGGTAATGACATTAAATACATATGGTACGGAAATACTAACCATAAGCAGTGAATTCATGTCGCAATTAATGAGACCATAGACGGGTTATTGGCTTATTGCTCCTCCTATTTCTTTTTGTTTCTTGGTTATTTCTTTTTCTTTTAAATTTAGCTATTTGAGTTCTACATTATCAGCCATAAGATTAGAAGGTGTCTATTTCAAGCTTATATATATATTTGTTAAATATCAAAAGTACTTATAAGCTAAAATCAGCCATAAGTCATAAGTTGGTCATTTCAACTTATTTTTTTCAGCTTATAAACACTTTTAGTTTGACCAAATATTTTACTATTTTATCCACAAAATATTTTGTAATCCATGAAATATTATTTCTAAAATAAAATTTTCAACTTCTTCCTCATTCTATATCCGCCATTTATCATTTTTAAATTTATTTTTTCGTAAATAACTTAAAGAATATTTTGGTCATTTTAATAAAAATTATACTTATCAGCATTTTTTTTACCAAACACACAATTTTTTATTACTAGTTTCAGCACTTCTTCCAAACACGTAACTGCTTATTATAAAATCATCTTCAGCAGCTAAAAGTGTTTTTCAGCACTTGATGCTTATCAGCCACTTTAAATCAACTAATCCAAACGGACTCTTAGTCATCTTCCTTGAAATTCATATTTAAGTAGCAAAAAATATTTAATTAACTAGTTTGTTAAATTGTTAAAAGGAATTACGTATTGACGACCATTAATATTGATAATTCTTATTGTTAAAAAATACTACTTACTTAATATTAGCGAGTTTACACTGTATTAATATGCTATTTTTTTACCATGCATATTTATATGCTTCAATTTCTTTTTTTTCGTTGTTCTAACTTTATCAATAATATATAACATACGAGTGAGTCTTTGCTAATGGGAACTCTACAATGAACAAGCCAAACTTTTATTACAAAAAGTGATAACAAAGTAAATATTATATAACAAAGTAAAGATTATATAACAAGGACAAATAATATAAAATGATCAATAATTATTGACTTATTAATCAATTCATACTTCAAATATTGTTTAAGCTTCACTCCAACACAATTAATTCAATAATCCATAGAGTAACTAACTACATCAGTAAAACAAGCTAGATCACTGTCAAATTAACTACCAACTCAATTGTTATCCAGAATACAAGATTAATTTTCTTCACCGCCAAAATCAATGTTCTTTTCCTTGACGTGAGAATTTTGATTCTCAATGCAACTTCCATATAGATTAGTCGAAGCTTGACTCAACAATTACGTGAAGCTAATATTTGAATCTCTATATAACTGTATCCATAAATTAAAAAAAATAAACTAAAAGCAAATGAAGACCAATAAAAATTAACGGGTGAGTAGAGTATAAAACTGCAAGATATTGATATCTTGTCTTTGTAAACAAAATTCTCATTTAAAGCAAGTGAAGTCTCCATAGTCTTTTGAGTACAAAACTTTTATCAGTGCTCTTCTTCAAATTAGAACCAAGAAACAAAAAGAGAATAACAGTAAAAGAGGTAGCTCGTGGAGAAATCGCCGAACAATGTGTTGCAATGGAAATTCACGTGCTTATAGTTAATATTTTATTACAATATATTTAATATGATGATTACCATTTTATTCGTGCAATTAATAATCTTAAAAAATTACTATTTTTATTTTATCTTCTTTATTTAAATAAATGGGACTCATGAGTCCACTTGTCAAATATTTAAGTGCCTCACACAAATAACATGGCGTATGAGACATGTAATAAAAGTTCTCCAATCTTATACTATGGTCGCTTCATTTTATGAGATTGGGTCCCATTTTAATTGTTACTATAGTTCAAAGGAAATTCCTAAAAGTACTTGTCATTTAAGAATTCAAAACTAAATTTACTAATTGTTAATTATATTCTTAATATAAGAATAAAAAGTAATTATTTTGATATTGTTAATTTTCAAAAATATATTTAATAGGGTAAATTTAATAAGCTATACCTTAAATTTATTATTTTTTAGTAGGCGCATAAAGGGCGTAATAAAAAATTAAAATGGAACAGGATTACCTATGATTAAGTAAGTGTAGATAGCTCTTTCAGAAAAAAAAGTTGTAGATGAATATAATAGGGTATAGTTTTATGTTTTTTCCTTTTGGAAATGTACTAATCTTACTTAGGGGCATTAGTATGACCGAGCTTTTGAATTATTTTTTTGAATGAAAAAAAGCTCAAGTTTTAATTATGTAGTATATGGTTCTCTTATCATTAATGTGTTAGTTTGAATAAGCTTGGAAGTTTTGACTGATGACGAAGGAACAGATCCAAGGCCTTGTTCCTTTGGATCACTGCATCTAAATAATTAATTACGTAAAATTATTTACGTGGGAACATTAATTGTTATCTTAAAATCTAATGTTAATCTTGATAATCATGCAGGGATGTACGAGATAAGAAAAGATTGCATAAGATTGAGATAGGCTTGAAGATAAGCAAGGAGTTCAATTAGGACTCAAACACTTGAAGGGCTTTAGAGTTCTAAATGCTCAGGATTTCTCAAGTATTCAAGGCTATAAAATGAGAAGTATTTCAGCTATTGATGAGACGCACAAATACAGAGAGTTTAGTGCAGCAACATAGAAGTCATTCTAAATTATATTTGAGCAGTCGTCTAGCTACAGGAAACTAAGTGAAGAACCTGTTCCTTAGGATTGAGTTTATATTGTTCTCAGTCTTAGTTCATCTGTAGTAAGATCTATCAAGTTGTACTAATTACTTTCATAGAAGTTCTGCAAGAGTACACATCATTCAAGTATTGTACTTGGAGAAATTTTACTGATTGTGAATGGGGTCACTATAGGATTAGAGTTAGTCCTAAGTTAGTAAGAAGGTAGTCTTGTAACCAAGTGAGTCTTTCAAATAGTGAAGTTGAAATCTTACTTGAGAGAGTAGGTCGTGGTTTTTTGATCCCTAGTTAACGGGGTTTTTCCACGCTAAAATTCTGTGTTCATTTACTTACTTTTACTTATTCCGCAATTAGTCAGCAAAGGAACACATATAGGGAAGGTGTCCTTCAGTAGTGGTGTGTCTTGGGAAATATCAATTCGTATCAAAGCGAGTTATCCTTGAAGAGGCTAACATTTAGGATTATAATGAGCACATCACAAGAAAATGGTGAGAGTCAGTCTACTGTTAGGGCACCTTTGTTCAATGGAAAATACTACTCATAGTGAAAAAGGATGAGAGATCATCTTCAAGCTGAGGACAATGAGTTATGGGACATAGTCACTGAAGGTCTCATGATTCCAATGAAGAAAGATGCTAAAGGGAATGATGTTCCCAAAACCATAAAAGAATGCACAGCTGAAGACTTGAGGCAATGGGAAAAGAATGCCAAAGCTAGAAAGTGGCTTGTTTGTGGACTTAGTCCTGATGAGTGCACTAGGATTCGAGGGTATACCACTGCTAAAGAAATATGGGATGCTTTGCAGGTTGCTCATGAGGGAACAAGTCAACTGAAAAGATCTAGAGGTACACTTCTTTTTGCTGAATATGAAAGTTTTAAAATGAAAGAAGGAGAATCAATTTCTGAAATGTACACTAGGTTTAATATTATTTCTTCTGAACTTATCTCTTTGGGAAGGGTTTTGACTATTGAAGATAGAGTTGAAAAAATCCTAACTAGAGTTCTTCCAGACTCTTGAGAAATTAAGGCTTGTGCCATTATTGAAAGTAAGGATCTTACCACACTTTCCTTAGATGAGCTTATAGGTAATCTGAAAATTTATGAACTAAGGAAAAAGGTTAAGAACATAGGTGAACCAGTTAAAACTGAACCTAACCTAGCCTTAACTGTTGCTGATAAGTCTTTTGATAATAAGGAACTGGTCCTAATAGCTAAAAGTGTCCAAAGATACTTGAATAAGAAAAAGGAGGCTAGTGGACATGGTAGGTCTTCTAACATGAAACAGGCTGGAGAATGCTTCAAATGTGGAAGTATGGAATACTATATCAGCAAATGTCCAGTTATGGATAGAGAATGGAGAAAGGGATATGTTGAGGAAAGAAGAAAGGCCAAGGAACAGGTTCACAAGAAAAGTTGAAATCCCAAAGCTATGGTTGCTGGTTGGCAAGACAGTGAGGATGAACAATCTAATGATTATCTGGATAATGAGCTTGCTCTAATGGCTCTTGAAGATTCAGATAATGAAGAAGATGTTGAGGTATTTGTTTCTAAAATCAAAGAGGATGTGAAAAACATTCCTAGGGAGAAATTAGTTAAAGTGTTTCACACTGTGTTAAATGAGTTTAAATCCCTGAGGAATAGTAAAGATCAACTGCATGATGAAATTGAAAGTTTAGAAACTGAATACAAAAAAGTTGTAATTAAAAATGATACTTTGAAAAGGAAAAATAGCATGCTAAAGGAACAGGTCCTCACACTTGAATCAACTGTTCAGGAACTAGAAATTGAGAAATTGGAAGACAAAATAGTTGAAAATAGTAAGGGCGTTGCTAATTCTCATCAGCTCATTGCTGAAGAGAAATTGAAAGATACAGTTGATGAACTGTATAATAAAGATGAAAAGATAAGATCTTTGGAAGAGGACTTAGTTAAAACAAAGAAGGAGTTAAGCAAAACAGTAAAATGGAACAAGTCCTCTGAAGCTTTAGAATGGTTACAGGAAAATCATAGTAGCAATAGGAAGGGTATTGGGTTTATGAAATCTCAGTCACTGCCAAATGGGATCCAAAGAGTAAGTATCTAACTCTTCCTAAGAATTGGTTATGCACACACTGTGGGAACATTGGTCACTTGAAAAGAAATTTCCAATCTCTGGCAAAAGCTGCACAAAGGAACAGGTCCTATAAACTTATTCAAAACTCTGTGTTAAAGAAAACTGATCACACAAAGAAAGCATTACCATTCTGGGCTAAGAGAGATCTGATTAATCTTTTTTCTCAAGGAAATGAACCCAAACTAGTTTGGGTTCTTAAAATTAACCTCAAGTTTTCTTTTGCAGGCTAGAGTGAAGGAGAGGAACCACAAATAGTATATAGACTGTGGTTGCTCAAGGCATATGACAGGACATAAGGAACTGTTCCTTTTACTCTCAACTTTTCAAGGAGGAAGTGTTTCCTTCGGTAATGGTAAGAAAGGGGAAATTATTGGCATTGGAAAGGTAGATAGGTCTGATTCACATAGCATTGATAATATTTTTCTGGTAGATGGACTGAAACATTGTTTACTAAGCATATCTCAATTGTGTGACAAAGGTAACAATGTGAATTTTTCTTCTAATGGTTGTTTTGTGACTAACCAAGTATTTGGAGAGATCATTTAGATATGAGAACAATTATAAGGTAGATCTTTTGTCACTAGCTGATGGAAGTATGAGTTGCTTAAGTGTAATGCAAAATGATCCCCTCCTATGGCATAAAATACTTGGTCATGCTAGTCTTTCGCAGTTAAACAAACTAGTCTCCAAGGACTTGGTGATAGGACTCTCTAACATCAAGTTCAAGGAAGAAAGAGTTTGTAGTGCTTGTGCTAGGGGAAGCAGGTAAAGTCATCCTTTAAACTAAAGAAACAGGTCAGTACTGCCAAACCTTTGGAATTGGTCCATATGGATCTTTGTGGACCAATGAGTCGTGGGGGCCGGTAAGAAATATGTTATGGTACTGGTTGATGATTATTCTAGATTCACTTGGACTCTTTTTCTTGCATCTAAGGAAGAAGCATTCAATGCATTTTCAATATTTGCTAAGAAAATTCAGAAAACACTAGATAGTCATATTATTGTTATAAGGTCAGATCATGGTACTGAGTTT
Source organism: Petunia secreta (assembly GCA_029990175.1). Classification (NCBI taxonomy): domain Eukaryota; kingdom Viridiplantae; phylum Streptophyta; class Magnoliopsida; order Solanales; family Solanaceae; genus Petunia; species Petunia secreta. Next base: position 17,717,456 of record JARKIP010000038.1, on the reverse strand, counting down.
GAGAATCAAATGTTGTTTAACTTTTGCAATGAAAATGATATTGATCATAACTTCTCTTCACCTAGAACTCCACAATAAAATGGAGTAGTTAAAAGAAAAAATAGGACCTTAGAAGAAATGGCTAGGACCATGCTATTATCTGGAGACCTTCTACAAAGTTTTTGGGCTGAAGCTATTAATACTGCTTGCTATATAATCAATAGATGCATGACAAGACCATTGTTAGAAAAGACCCCCTATGAGTTACTTAAAGGAAGAAAACCTAGTATTTCACATCTTAGGGCTTTTGGTTGTAAGTGTTTCATTCACAATAATGGAAAGGATGCCTTAGGAAAATTTGATCCTAGAAGTGATGAGGGAGTCTTTGTAGGTTATTCATTACATAGCAAGTCATATAGGGTATTTAATAAGAAAACTATGAAAATAGAAGAAAGCATGCATGTTAAGTTTGATGAATCTGACAATCTATCTCAAGAACAGGTACATGAGGATGAAGAAATTGGAATATTGAGGCATGGTAAACTTGTTCCTCACCAATTACAATCTATGTCAGGTGAATCAATGGGTAGTGAATTACAAGGAACAGTTCCTTTAACTGAAACTGGCATGGGTAGCACAGAAACAGGGGAAAATGCTACTACATCAGGAACCGTTCCTCAGCATGAACACCCACAGGATGGATTGGTGCTAAAGCCTTACAAATATCTAAGTTCTCATCCTGTAGATCAGATAATTTCAAACAAAGATGCTGGAATTCAAACTAGATCTGCAGTTAAGAGTCACAATCTGTGTGCCTTTAGTGCTTTCTTATCACTTGTAGAACCCAAAAATATAAAAGACGCACTGAAGGATGCAGATTGGATCAATGCTATGTAGGAGGAGTTGAATCAATTCCAAAGAAGCCTAGTTTGACATCTGGAACCTAAGCCCAGGAACATGTCCATCATAGGAACCAAATAGATTTTCAAGAACAAACTTGATGAGGATGACATGGTAACCAGAAATAAGGACAGATTATTTGTTCAGGGATATAGCCAAGAGGAGGGCATTGACTATGATGAGACTTTTTCTCCAGTTGCAAGATTGAAAGCAATAAGACTTCTTATAGCTTTTGCTACTTACATGGATTTCACTCTACATCAAATGGATGTTAAGAGTGCCTTTCTGAATAGTTATTTAAAGGAAGAAGTATATGTCAAACAACCACCAGGTTTTGAGAATGAACAGTTTCCTGAACATGTCTACAAATTAAACAAGGCTTTGTATGGACTCAAGTAGGAACCAAGGGCCTGGTATGAAAGGTTATCAAAATTCCTACTTCAGCATGGATACAAAAGAGGTAAAATTGATAGCACACTATTCTTTAAAGAAAAAGGTAAGCATCTCTTAATTGTACAAATTTATGTAGATGATATAATCTTTGGTGCTACTTATGAAAATTTAAGTAAAAAATTTGCAAGTCTGATGGAGAGTGAGTTTGAGATGAGCATGATGGGTGAATTCAACTTCTTTTTGGGTTTACAAGTCAAGCAAACTTCAAATGGAACTATGATCCACCAACAAAAATATGTTAAGGAATTACTTAAAAGATCTGACATGGATAATGTTAAGGAAATTGATACATCAATTGCCACTGCTACTAAATTGGAAATTGATGAATATGGTAATTCAGTTGATAAAAAATTGTATAGAGGCATGATTGGTTCTTTGCTTTATCTAGCTGCAAGTAGACCTGATATTGTGTTTAGTGTTGGCTTGTGTGCTAGATTTCAATCAGATCCTAAAGAATTTCACTTGAAAGTTGTTAAAAAAAATTTGAGGTGTATGAAAGGAACAGGTTCCTTAGGACTTTGGTATCCAAAAGGTAGAAATTTTAATCTTGTTGGATACACTGATGCTGACTGTGCAAGATTTCTTGTTGATAGGAAAAGTACCTCAGGTATGGCACACTTTCTTGGTAAGTATTTGGTTTCATGGGGAACCAAGAAATAAAATTCAGTGGCACTCTCCACTGCAGAAGCTGAGTATGTGGCTGCTGCCTCATGTTGTTCTCAATTGTTGTGGATAAAACAGCAATCACAAGATTTTGGTATTGATGTAGAATTTGTTCCTATCTATTGTGATAACACTAGCGCAATTAACATGACTAAAAATCTAGTGCATCACAAAAGGACTAAACACATTGATATAAGACATCATTTCTTGAGGGACAATTATGAAAAGGGATTGATTACTATAACTTTTTGTCCTACTGATAAAAAAATTGTTGACATATTTTCAAAGGCCTTAAGTAGAGATCATTTTGAAAGGAACATGTTAGAATTAGGGATGATTAAGTTCAACTAAGTCTACCTAGCTTTACTTCAAAAATTGGCTAGAAAGTTTGGCTTAAAATGAATTTTATGAAAGTCAATTTGAAGTTTTCAGCTCAGTTCTATATTTAATTGTACTCTATTTCATGATTTCAACTTAAGTTTGCTAAATTTTTATGATATTACCCTTATGTTCATAGAATTTCAGATTATGCAATTTGATTGAAAATTGGGTATGGGAACTGTTTCTTGTCACATTCTCAGGTATGTACTACGTTATTTTTCAGAAATTATTAGAGTTTGATGGCCATAGGCAATTAGAAGATTCTAAATCCCACTCAACCTCTATCTCTCTAAAAACAGTCCCATTAAGGAACCGTTCCACACTCCATCTCCCACTTGAACTCTAATCATAACGACTATAATTGTAACGTTAAAGTGACCTAATCAGTCTGAAACTCTATTTAAACAAGGAAAATGAAGGCAAATCATTTTAGACTCCATCTCTATCATTACTTCTTGTTGTTATATAAATCCTTAAGCTCTCATCTAAAATTCTCATTTTAAGTTTTCAAAATTTCAGAAAGAGTGATTAATTATCTTTGGAATTGAATTGTTGCCATGTCTCTTTCACCTGAAACACTCCATCTGATCCTACTACTGAACAACCACCAATTGAAAACCCTACTTCACCCATGCAAATAAATTCACCACTTCCAAAAAACCAAAACCCTCAAAACCTTGATTCTGAAATTCAGGGGGAAGGATAAGGTCCATCTCTTGTTGAGACAGTCGAGCATATGGATGATTTATCTAGGGCCATGATCTTGTATGAATTTAAGGTAAATTATGCTGAACCTTTAAATGTTGTTGATGATAAGGGTGAAGAAGTACAGGGGCTAGGTGTGTTTGTACCAGAAAGTGAGGGGGAAAAGGAAATTGTAAAGTGTTTAGAAGCTCTCATGCATTAGTCTTCTGAGTCTCCAGTGGCTGCTTCTAGAGCACCTATGGATGATGTAGAAATGGTGGTTGTAGATGAGGCAATTAGTGACAGTGATAAGCCACTTGTTGGTTCAATTTAATTGAGAGGTGTGAAGAAAAAGTTGACAAAACAGGTACCTGTTGATCCTGCTGAACTTGCTGAAATAAATTCTATGCTTAAAAAGATCAGTGATAGTTATAAGCCTGGAATTCAGAAGAAAAGTCATTCTGGAAAGGGTAAAGGAACTGTTCCTTCTACCAAGACTCCTGCCAGTAGTGTTAGGAGAACTAGAGGCTTTATAAAATCTGTTGATGCATAAATGGCTGGAACTCTTGAGAAAAACAGGAAAGGGAAGCAGAAACAGGTTCTTGAGGTTGTTGTGCCAGTTGACGACTCTGAGGAGGAGGAAGAAGAAACTGTTCCTTTGACCAGGAAGAGAAGAACTTCTCAAAGAAGGTCTGTACAGACTGATGAGAGATCTTCTAGTGTTGGACCTGTGTCAAAGAGAACAAGATCTTCGAGGAGGGTTTTAGTAGATGAAAGCACTGTGTCTGAAGGAGAAGCTGAAAATCAAGAAGAGGAGGCTAAAAGTGAAAGTGAGAAGAAGGAGGCTGGAAAAAATTTGCATACTGATTATGATAAAAGGAAGTTGTTGAAAGGAAGGGTATTTGCTGATATGGAAGAATAAGGGATGTGTTGGGTGCTGGAGAAGCTTGACAAACAAGGCTGGAAGTACATGGTCCTTAAAATTAGAGGGAAGATAGCCAAAGATGAAGTCGTTGAGTTCTTTTTCAAATGCTCCATTGATGAAGGCAGAATCAACAGTACAGTGAATGGAAAGGACATTTCTTTTGATGCACAAGAACTGGGAGAACTGTTTGATATACCTGTTGTGGGCTATAGTGACTATGTTAAAGGGGAATGGCCTAATCTCACAGGTTTGCCTACTGCCTTGGGGATTACAAGCAAATTTGCTGAGAATCCACAAGAGGAAAAACCAAGAGTAGTGGAAAAATATGAGATGCAACCAAAGCATAACTTCTATTTGAATTTGTCAATAAGATCATGTTTCTCAGACAAGAGAAAAGATCAAAAGCAAGTTTCTTGGACGTGGTCCTTATGGAGTTGCTGGACTCTGACAAGCAGATAAATTGGCCCATGTTTAAGATGCATTTGATCACTAGAGTGGTGACTGGAAAAAAAAACATGCTCTACTATATGGATTCATTCTCACTGATCTGTTTAACAAATTAGGGATTCCATTGAAGGAAGTGAAAACTACAACCAAGAAGGAGAGGTTTGAGGCTACTACACTGATCAACAGTGACATGACTGTCAATGCTGAGCCTGCTGCTGCTGCTGCTGTTGGGGTTACTGTTGTTGGTTCCTCCAAGGGAGCTTTGAACAATAAGGTTAGGGTGTTGAGGCAGCAAATTGATGTGCAAGCTGCTGAGATTAAAAGGTTGGAGGTAGAAAGAGACTTCTGAAAAGCTGAAGCTGCTAAGGCAAAAGAGACAAATGAAGGGATGCTTAAGAAAATGTTTGACCTGTTGCAGGACAAGTCTCAAGGACCTGGTCCTTACACCACCTAAAACCTAAAACCTTATAGCCATCTTTTGACCAGTGGGATTTAGAGTAGTTCTAGCTGCCTAGCCTTCTTATCTTTAGTTTTTGATTAGTTTTGAAATTCCTTAGTTTGTTTCCCCTGGTTGAAATATTTTTGTTAATGATGAATTATTTTCGATGGCTAATATCATTTTTATGCAGTTGCTTTAGGTTGATTTATGCTTGCATCTTGAGTTACCTTAATGGCTATGAATTGCTTGTTCTTTTGCTTGATAAATTTTAACTTATGCAATGTTTTCAATGATGCCAAAAGGGGGAAGAGTAAGTCTGATTTTGCATTTGATATTTATAACCTGGTTGAGAACCTGATCCTCAATGATGAAATAAGTTTCTACTAATGTTGCTTTTAAGTTACAAGTTGTGATTCGAGACATTAAGGATATAAAGCAAAGTCTATGAGTTTGTCATCATCAAAAAGGGATAAAATGTTAGCTTGAATTAGCTTGGGAGTTTTGACTGATGATGAAGGAACAGATCCAAGGACTTGTTCCTTTGGATCACTGCAACTGAATAATAAATTATGCAAAATCGTTTAAGCGGGAACATTAATTATTATCTTAAAATCTAATGTCAATCTTGATAATCATGCAGGGATGTATGAGATAAGAAAAGATTGCATAAGATTGGAATAAGGCTTGAAGATAAGCAAGGATTCAATTAGGACTCAAACACTTGAAGGGCTTTGGAGTTCTAATTGCTCAAGACTTCTCAAGTATTCAAGGTTATAAAATGAGAAGTATTTCAGCTGTTGAAGAGATGCACAAATAAAGAGAGTTTAGGGCAGCAACATAGAAGTCATTCAGTCATCTAGCTATAGGAACTAAGTGAAGAACCTGTTCTTTAGGATTGAGTTTATATTGTTCCCAGTCTTAGTTCATCTGTAGTAGGATCTATCGAGTTCTACTAATTACTTTCATAATATTTTTGTAAGAGTACACATCATTCAAGTCTTGTACTTGGAGAAACTTCACTGATTGTGAAAAGGGTCACTATAGGATTAGAGTTAGTCCTAGGTTAGTAAGAAGGTAGTCTTTTAACCAAGTGAGTCTTTCAAATAGTGAAGTTGAAATCGTACTTGAGAGAGTAGGTCGTGGTTTTTTTATCCCTAGTTAATGGGGTTTTTCCACGCTAAAATTATGTGTTCATTTACTTACTTTTACTTATTCCGCAATTAATCAGTAAAGGAACACATATAGGGAATTGGTCCTTCAGTAGTGGTGTGTCTTGGGAAATATTGTAATGGAATTAAAATCTTCTAACTACCTAACCTTCTCACCCCAAAGTTTTTTATGCTACACAATAGTCCAAGTATAAAAGGCTACTTTTTTTGTCAAATTTGGCCATAAAACTAGATCTACTCAGCCCTTTCCTCTCTCCTCTCCCCCGTTGTTCCCTCCATTTTCACCATTCCATTTCCCGCTCAAAATTCCACCATAGCTGCATTGCTGAGCTTCTTCCTACATCAAAATAATCTTGTCCTCCATATTATTTACTCAATATCATCTCCACTTTTATGAAATACAAGCTCAGATCATCTGCATTTGGGTTATACGGGATTTAGTTAAATCTACAAAAGCTACTCGTTTCTTATCCAAAAAAGGAGAAATCTAGTACCTCTAATTGTAATCTTGTCCATTCAGTCATCTCCTGAAAGTGTGCTAACTTTAGAACATGCTTTTACCTGTTTTTTATTGATTCGAGGTTGATTCGAATGCAGGTTCTCCGAACATCAGGCCAGCAATTCCAAACATCTTTTTTAGACGTTCCTATGGTCGTAACAGCAATTCCAAACATCTTGTTAGTGTTTTACACGTGGTATATAAATATAGAATTTTTTTCATAAAATATTCGGAACACCCTATCAGGATATTTGGAGAGTTTTTTTCTAAAAATTTGGAACATCTTGTCTTCATCAATGAAAAACTGTATTTAGATGTTCAGTACTTCTATGTACGACATTCTAAACAAAAAATGTGGAAGTTTGGAACATCTTGCATAAATATTTTCAATCTGATATTTATAAATTGTCATTCCAATTTCTTGCAGGTGACCATTGATGGGTGAGGTTATATTAGGAGTTAATTGTCAAGGTGAATGGGTGGAGCGTTCTAAATGTTATGCTAGGGTTCCGAAGGTGAAAGATTCAAGACCCATTCTTGTGCCCAGAGATGTTACGTATGATGTTCTACTTAACAAAATCATCGGAAGTTGGGGGATAAGAGATAATCTAAGAGACATTTGCATTACTTACATGCTGAATGTTGCCGCAAATGAAAAGACTCCTCACGTTACAATAAGAAATGATGATGATATACGTCTTTATATGGCTGATGTTGATCGTAATGGTTCTTGGCCCACTCTAAGGGTAACTGTGGTTTCTAAGCAGGAGGAATGTGTTGGTTTTAATAACCAAGAAATGCCAAATAGTGGATGCCATGATTTTAGTCAGCAATTGGATGACGTATATGAAGAAGTAGAAGAAGACAAAGGAGGAGAGGTAGAAGAAGACAGAGGAGGGGTAGAAGAAGAAGAAAAATATGTAAGGAGGATCCTGCCATGTATACTCATACCCCTGTGGTTTCAACACAAAGTAGCCAGCCGAAATTTCACTTCTTCGATGGCACAGGTTTTGAAATAGGAATGACTTTAATTACCAAAAAACAAAAAAACAGGTATGACTTTCACCAATAAGAAAGAATTGTTCACCCAATTGATGCTTGCAATAGTTAAACATCGTTTTAATTACAAATCATTGAAGAATATGGCAAATATTTTTAATGCTAGATGTGTAGATGTGAATTGCAAGTAATGGATAAGAGCAATGAGGTATAAAAGTAATGATAGGTTTTACATTACCGTTTATAATAACTTGCACACATGTGGTGTCCAACATTATTCTAGTCATAATTCACACGTCTTTGCCCAGATAATTGGTGAGTTCATGAAAGGTAAATATATAAATGGAAAAGGTCCAACCACAAAAGCTATCAGGGAGTCCCTTAACACCGATTTGGGTTGTCAGGTTAGCTACTGTAAGTATCTTAGGGACTGTCAATTTGCAAAGGCTTTGACACGGGGAACACATGAGAAAGGTACTGAAATTCTAGATGAATATGCTTATATGGTTAGGAGTAAGAATCCAGGAACCAAGAAAGATTTGAGAATTTCTAGCACTGGGAAGTTCTTGTATTTTTTTTCTCTCTTATGGAGCGTGGATCAGGGGATTAACTTACGTATGAAAATTCCTAGCTATTGACGGTACACATTTTTCTGGCGAGTATGGAGGGGTGTTGTTGTCTGCTTGCTCAGGATACAATGAGTCACACCTACCCTGTTGCTTTTTGTGTTATAGACGGAGAGTGTGACGCCTCATATGAATACTCTTTTGAAAAATTACTCACCATAGTCCCATATAGTGAAGAGTTGTCCATTATTTCGGATAGACATCCGAGCATCACGAAGATGGTCTCCCAAGTGTATCTTTTTGCTCACCATGAAGTTTTCATGAGGCACCTTAGTGAAAACATGCGAACAAAGTTTCAGTTTGGAACAACTCTTTATAAATATTACACTACAGCAAAGGCATAACAGGTAAAGGAGTTCCAATATGCTATGGATGATATCAAAAGTATTGATTGGAGGGTAGTTGATTATCTTGAAAGTGTTGTTGGCTATCATAGATGGACCAAATTACATTTTCCAGGAAACAGGTAAACTATCAATAACAAGGTCTCATATTACACTACAGCAAAGGCATAACAGGTAAAGGATTTCCTGGGTTTGCTTGAGTCTACGATGTTGTTAACTTCGCATAATCTTCACATTGAAAAAATGGTACTATATTTCCCATATTAACGGATCTACTAGAACGAATATATAATTGTGTTGGATGGTATTTTTTTATTATCGTTCATATATAACTATTTTTCACACGCCCAATATAAGTGTTGTTTACAAGGTTGGGCCAGAAGATCAAAATATGTTCGGAACATCCTACCCAATATAGGATGAGTTCCAAACTACCGTCAGAAGTTTCGAACTTTACATTCAAAATTTGAAATGTACACTAAACGGTTACAATGAACAATAGCTCAAATACTAAGAAATACGCAGAACGACTACAATACTAGTTGCTTCAACAATCACTTCCAAACAGATATTACTGTTACCACTTTACTCCTATAAATACTCAACACTTCAAACCATTACAATCCACATTCAACAACTAACAACAACAATCAAAACATTACAAAAATGGCTCGCCGACCATCCACTTCAAGAAGAGCATCTACTTCTAGGAAAAATACTGCTGCGGCACCAGATTCACCACATACTGAACGGGCGAATGATATTTTGGAACAACTTAGAGCTTGAACTGTGGGGTTGGAAGTTCAAGTTCGAAGCATTTTTCCATACTACAAAAAGGACGTCAGAAGGATGAAGTAGGAAATGAGAAGGGTAAAGAAGATGCTCAAAAGAGTACTTACTGATAAAGGCCTGGATTACCTCGATTACTACTCATCACCATCTTCACCCTAAGTTTGGATGTTTATTATGTAATTTTTTTTGAATTTTACTATGTTATTTCTTTGTTTGAATGCTAATATAATTAGCATACCTTTTGTAAAGCATTGAATCTCTGATTAATCAAGAATGTTTTCGCCTGGTTCTTGAACATCAGTGTATAAATTATATTTATTTGGAAGATCTGTTGTTATGTACAGAATGACTAGTCATTCTGGAATATCGTTTATGTTAATTCTTTACACTATGAACTTTTGAAGTTTGGAACATCAACTGTTATACCGAGAACAACCTTTAGTCATGCTGGAACATCTTTTATTTACTACTTTAAAATTAATTTCTTACTCTTTATCATTTTTAGTTTGAATGCTGAACAAATGACAAATATATTATTATTTGAAAGTTTGTTTGAATTCTGAATAATTGACACAAAAAAATACACTTCTAATAAAACATATAGGTAATCCATACATAAATACATAAGCAAAATATGTTCAAACGATACATGAATGTTCCGAACGACCACCTCAAAGTTTTAAAATGCACAACGGTTACAATGAGCAGTTGCATCGTCGTTTGAATAGTACACAACAGTTACAAGTTGTATCAAAAGTGACTTCCAGGCAGACTCAACGATTCCCATTTTACTCTTATAAATACCCAACACACAATCAAACCATTCCAAACCATATTCAATAAATAACAACAATCACACTATTTTAAAACGGCTCGTCGACCGAGAACAAAAGGAGCATCAATAAGAGAAGCATCAAGTTCAAGGCCTAGAACACCTTCATTGAGTCCAAATTCAGATTCTGAACATTCGAACTTTGTCTTGGAGCAACTAAGGGTTGAAGTGTGGGAATGGAAATTCAAGTTCGAGGATTTCTTCCATGATTACAAGAAGGACATGAGCAATATGAAGAGAATGCTTAGAGGGCTGCTTGTTGATAGGAGAATTGATTTCACTCTATACTCCACACTACCAGGATCACCACCAGAAGCACCACAATGTCCACCACATGCACCCTAAGTTCGATTGTTCATGTTTGTTTTAGTTGTAATTTTAAATGTTTATATGTTATTTCATTTTCATTTCGAATACTAAAGTATTGACAAGTCTATGATGAATGTTTGACTGGATTATAAATAATTATCATACTGTTTATGTCTCGATTCAATCTCTGATCAATCACGAATATCTTTTCATTTTTTGGAGAATATAAGTGTAGGAGTTGCGGTAGTTTGGAACATTAGTGGTTATGCCAGGAATGACTAGTTGACGTTCCAGAACATCTATGTGTTAATCCACTTAAATAAAAAGTGTAAAAGTTTGAAAACATCCCTTGTTATGCCCGAAACGACTACTAGTCGTTCTGGAACGTCTATGTGTAAATCCTTTAAAATTAAACTCTAACTATATCATTTTCGGTTTGAATAAATTACAATTGACTAATATATTTGAATGTTTGTTTTAATTCCGACTAATTAAACATAACAAAAACACATTGAAATAAAACATTGGTTATCCATATAAGCACATCAAAAGTAATTAACCATGAACTACTTGGCTAACAAAATAAAAGTTATCGATTCTTAATTACATACCAAAATAAAACTTAAAAAAAATCTAAATAATACATAACCAAATTAAGGTTTCGTTTTGCTGTCAAATATACAAACGGCGAAACGCTTCCTCCATTCATCTACCATATTATCACAAATCTTGTCCATGGGGGTGTTTATGAGTATATGCTCAATGTACATCAACGAGTACAATCCACATGATGTGCCACTTAGATTTTGTGGACAAAGTGTTTGTGGCAGTCTCTCAAACCCCCACGTGTCTCCTTCCTTCACCTTAGGATCCAAGTCTTTGAAGAGTTTTGAATTTCTGATACAGATTGGAAATAAGTAGAGAATGGGCATCATAACTTCCATGAAGGCGTCATCATCATATACCCCTAAATTGCAATCATACACCATAATCTTAGCTTCCACCATGTCAACACCACCATCACATAATGGGCACTCTTGATGTTATAGTAGGTGATTATCCTCTTTACACTAGCCCAACACCTATCCCCTTGGTAGGGTAGCTTTCCATGTGCATATTTGAGGAATTCATCGTCAAACGCATACGTCTTCCACAACAGATCCATCGGCAGATTTTCTTTCTTCGCATCTTCTTCCATTTGGACGTAGCGTTTGGCTATATTTGACAAAAATGCAAGATCCAGAATGATATCAGCCTCATCGTAATAGTGGGGATAATTCAGATGCCTCTTCCGCATCATGGTCAGCACCGCTTCAATATACTGCAGAACAAATACGAGAGACAAATAAATTGGGGTGAGTGGGTGTAAGAATGGCCAATTGTTCTGAACATCTCACATTGACGTTCAGAACATAGAACGGATGTTCTAGAAATCTGTGAGAATTTAGAAATATGTGAATTCTTCTAAGCATATGATAGACATTCAGAACTCATACAATGTTTTCTGAACATCAAAGAAGAAGTTTAGAAAATCGGTAAAAATAAAGCTTACAATATCCCACAGCCACTCTGTCTTGTCCATCAGCAAACTGATATTTTTGTGATTCATTGGCAACCCAAGAAATACATATTTTTTCGAAATCTTCTTCTTCATATACTCTTTCAGGGCATCTACTTTTTTCCTCTTTAATTTCTTGTAAATCTCCACAGGTCTCCTCTCATAAACTTCATCCTGCTTATTCTTCTCTCTATTCTTCTCTTCTGTGCATGGTGATATCACAACCTTTGCAGGTTTAATAAAACTTTTGCTTCTCAACTCTTCAATTATTTCCTGCATGACTGCCATCTCAATCTCCATGCCTCTACGCCATTCTTTATAATCTTTGCTTTTGCAACTCCTACATTTGGAGATGTCGAATCCATCACCACCAGAAGAATCACCTTTGGATTTCTCAGAAGTCACAATCTTTTGCTCCATCGCTTCCCTCCATTCACCGCATTCATCACATTTGCAGCCTCTGCAACTAGACCTCGAAATACCATCAGCTTTGTTCCCAATCAGCTTTGTTTCAACGTCATATTCACCAGCATCATCATCTTTGTTTCCCTCTTCAATATTCACATCTTGAAAACCCTCTTCAACTTTCTCCCCATCATATTCCCTGTTACTTCCACAAATCATCTCAATTCTGTCATCAATATCTTCGTCTTTAACTTTACTTGCTATCACGTGTCTTGGAGGGGTGGTAGGATAGTTCTTGATAATACACATTGTAGTGCTACCAACAAGAGCAACGCTGGTGGAATCCTCAAACCTTTCACACAAAGGATCAACAAAGACGTCCTCAAAGTCGTCAAAAGGCACAATGTTTTGAAAAAAATCCAACTCCAGTTCATCTTCAGTAAGAATGAAGAAAGGGTGAACAATCCGTTAATATACCAAAAAAATGTCAAATAAATTTTAAAAATTTATTGTAAGTTGTTTGGAACAAACTGACAAAAGAGCTTCGAACGTCTCAATGATGTTTAAAACATCTACCAACGATGTTCCGAGCTTCTACGAGTGAAGTATTAGATCGACAAGAGATGTTTCATGGTAAGATGTTTCGAACGTTTCTGTGTTGGTCTAAATCTAATTAGAGCGACAAATCGAATTTATATAGGGTTAACTAGCAATTATTCGTATCAAAGTCACGAAAAAGACAAGAATTCAAGCAAACAAATGAGACAAAATATTGAGAACAAAGTATAAGTGTATTTCTGATATTTTCTGGATCCATTACATGATATTTACATGGCTATTTATAGCCTGTAGGTATATGAACAACAATTGATATAAAACTAACAACAAGAAATAGAACTAATAATAATGAAAAGATTGAAAAGCAAGACCCAAATTTGATTAGGAAAAGATTAAGGAAGTAGATTAGGGAAAGTAGCCTAATCACCCCCCTTAATTGTCAAACAATTTGAATAAATGCTATTTGATCCTCAATTGGATCAAATCCAATTTCAAATCAAGGACTTAAGTGTGCTTAAGCAAACAAGCTTAGCCAATAATCTCACAAGGTTTAATGTCATCCAAAATCTACCCTAATTAATGAAAGGTGAGGGCCTTATATATTGGTTCCCAAAAATGGTAATAATACCTTAATTGCCCTTGTAATAGGCTTACAATAGACCACTAAGCTGAAAATAGTGTTCTGGTCATCGTCACAGCGCGATCGCACTAGGACACGCGCGATCTCGCTAGGACACGCGCGATCGTGTGGCTTGATTAATCAGAGCTTTTCGATCACGGCTATGGTCACGCGATCGCGAAGGCATTGGTCTCATCCATTGTCAGCCTCCTGCGTGATCGCGTCTGAGGCCTCGTGATCATGCTGTTCATCATTTACTCCTTGCACGATCGCATTTGCTGACGCACGATCGTGATGCTCATCCTTTTTTACCTTTCGTGATCGCGTCTGATGACTCGCGATCACGTAGACTATTTCCTGGATTTGAGGCAGTAAGCTTGCCAACAGGTCCTGAAGCCTCCAACAACTGCTCCAACAGCTCCAGTTGTGCAAATGTGGCCAACAAATATTGCAACTCCCGTGCTTGGCTCCTTGTGATTGGCTTGCTCGCGCATCGTGTTGCATCATTCTCCCCTTCTTGAGAAGAATTCGTCCACGAATATGCTTGTTCTTTGACTTTGAAGGGAGACAAGTCGCACATGTTGAAATTGTTGTGCACTTGGTAGTTGCTTGGCAAGTCAACTTTGTAGGCGTTTTAATTGAGGGGCTCAAGGATTTGAAATGGATCATCACCTCTTGGCATCAACTTGCTCCCCTGCTTGTTGGGAAATCTATCCTTCCGGAAATGGACCTAAACCCAATCTCCCGGCTCAAAGATAACATTCTTTCTTCCCTTGTTAGCCCTTTTGGCAACTTCTTGATTTTTCCTTTTGAGTTGCTTCCTTACTTGCTCGTGAAGTTGCTTCATCTCTTGAGCTCTCACCTTGGCATCTAAGCTTAAAACAACATCTTGAGACAAAGGCGTGAGATCCAAGGGGGTTAGGGGGTTAAAACCATACACAACCTCGAAAGGCGTCATGCAAGTAGAAGTATGCATTGTTCTATTATATGCAAACTAAATCAAAGGTAAGTGTTCTTCCCAAGAAGCAAGTTTCCCCTTAACCAATGCTCTAAGAATAGCACCGAAGGTTCTATTGACAACCTCGGTTTGGCCATCGGTTTGGGGGTGGCAAGAAGTGGAGAATAACAACTTAGTGCCAAGCCTTCCCCATAATTCTCTCCAAAAATGACTAAGGAATTTGGAATCCGTATCACTAACAATAGTTTTAGGGACCTCACGCAATTTAAGTACATGTTCAACAAACAAATTTGCTACATGGGATGCATCACCAATCTTATGACATGGAATGAAATGTGCCATTTTGGAAAATCTATCAACTACCACAAAGATGCTATCTTTTCCCATTTTGGTCCTAGGCAATCCAAGCACAAAGCCCATAGAAATGTCAAGCCAAGGACCTAAGGGAATGGGGAGGGGTGTGTACAAACCATGTGGAAATAGCTTTGACTTAGCTTGCTTGCACTCCAAGCATTGACCACACACCCTCACAACATCCACCTTCATCTTGGGCCAATAAAATTGCTCCTTAAGAATCTTCATGGTCTTGTCCACTCTAAAACCCATTAATCCCCCACTATGTGCCTCCCTCACTAGCAACTCCCTCCAAGATGAACTAGGCACACACAACTTCCCATTTCTAAATAAAAATCCTTCAAACTTGTGGAACCTCATTTTCTCCACATCACCACTAGGTTCTTCCCCACCACACAACCGATTGATTATTCTCCCCCTTTCCTCTAATTCTTAATTAGCATATAATTCCCCAAAATCCAGGTCATTGGCATACATCTCCTTCATATTTTCAAAACCCATGAGCTTGGATCCTAAGGTATTCAACAACACTTGTCTTCTTGATTGAAGCACAAAATTCATTGACAAGGCATCCGCCACCACATTTTCTTTTCCCTTCTTGTAATGGATGACATAAGGAAAAGTTTCAAGGAATTCCACCCATTTGGCATGTCTCACATTCAACTTCTCTTGGGATTTGAGGTGTTTCAAGGATTGCTGGTTGGTTCTAATGACAAATTCTTTTGACCAAAGATAATGTTGCCAATGAGCCAATGCCCTCACCAAGGCATACAATTTTTTATTATAAGTGGAGTATTTAATGGTTGCTCCCTTAAGTTTCTCACTAAAATAGGCAATTGGTTTTTTCATCTTGCATCAACACGGCTCCAATTCCTACCCCACTAGCATCGCACTCAATTTTAAAGGTTTTATCAAAATTTGGTAATTGAAGGAGGGGTGTGGAACTAAGCACTTCTTTCAATTTTGCAAAAGCCTCTTCTTGCTCCTTCCCCCACACAAATGCCTTATCTTTCCTTATCACTTCAGTCAATGGTGCAGCTATAGTGCTAAATCCCCTTACAAACCTCCTATAAAAGCTAGCCAACCCATGAAAACTTCTCACATCACCAATGCTTTTAGGAGTGGGCCAATCACTAATGGCCTCCACTTTAGCCTCATCTACTTCCACACCGTTGGCACTCACTACAAAACCAAGGAACACAACTTTTTCAACACAAAAAGGAGCACTTTTTTAAGTTGGTAAATAATTGCTCCTTTCTCAAAACATCAAACACTTGTTTCAAATGATTAGCATGTTCGCCAATAGATTTGCTATAGAGAAGGGTGCATCAAAGTAAACTATAACAAATTTTCCAATGAAAGATTTAAGCAAGTGATTCATCAACCTCATGAAGGTTGAAGGAGCATTGGACAAGCCAAAAGGCATGACAAGTCACTTATAAAGACCAAAGTTGGTCTTAAAGGCTGTGTTCCACTCATCACCCGGTTTCATCCGGATTTGGTGGTATCCACTCCTCAAATCAATTTTAGAGAACACACAAGAGCCACACAACTCATCAAGCATATCATCTAACCTAGGGATAGGAAGACGATACTTTACCATTATCTTGTTGATGGCTCTACAATCCACACACAACCGCTAAGTCACATCTTTCTTTGGTACTAGGGTGACCGGGACCGCACATGGGCTCAAGATTTCTTGCACAAGTCCCCTTTCAAGCAACTCCTCCACTTGCTTTTGGAACTCTTTAGTGGCCTCCGGGTTTCTTCTATGAGCGGCCTTGTTGGGCAATTGGGAGCCTAGAACAAGGTCAATTTGATGCTCAATGCCTCTTAGTGGTGGCAATCCACTAGGCAACTCCTCGGGAAAGATGTCTTCATAACCTTGCAAAAGAGAAGAAATAGAACTAGGTAAAGAAGGGGTTAGTTCATTAGTAAGCAAAACATGGTCCTTGTGTAGGAGGAGAATCATGGGCATTCCCTCCTTCACATCATTCAAACACTCCTTCTTGGACAAGAACAAGTTCACTCCCTCTTTTGTTTCCTCACTCTTTTGTGTGACAGCTCCCACTCTTTTATCCCCTACAACTCCCTCTTTCTTTTCTTTCTCTATTTTCAACTTCAACTCCCTCATCTTCCTATAGCCCTCACTCACTTGAGCCGGAGTCAATGGATTAAGAATAAATTTCTGACCCTCTAACTCCGAGGAATACTTGTTAGTCTTGCCATCATGCTTTGCTAAACGGTCATATTGCCAAAGTCTACCAAGCAAAATGTGACAAGCTTGCATTGGAACCATATCAAATAAGAGCTTATCATGGTAGTCCCCAATCTTGAATTTGAGCAAAGCTTGCTTGGTCACCTTTAGTTCACCACATTCATTAAACCATTGTAGCTTATAAGATTGTGGACGTTTTCTAGTGGGAAGCTTGAGTTGATCAATCAAAGTGGTGCTCACTATATTGACAAAACTACCACTATCAATGATAAGAGAACAAATGGTTCTTTGGACTTTACAATAAGCATGAAATGAATTCTCCCTTTGATTTGACTCCTCCTTCACTTGCACTCCCACTATTCTCCTTACTATAAGAGTAGCGGATATGTCTTCCTCAAATTGCTCACCTTCCCCTCTTCCCCCATCGAAGTCATCATCACAAGGAATATCCCCATTTATCTCCTCTACATCACTATCACCCGTTTGATAACCACCATCACCCAAAGCAATAATGGTTCTCCTATTTGGACAATTCCTCATCATATGGCCTCAGCTATTATAATTATAACATTGAATGTTAGACAAGCTTTCAAGTTTAGCTTTGTTACCTCCTACTTTTGGCTCTTCTTTGGGATTTACAAAAGCCTAGAAATTAGTTACGCCTAAGCCAAGATAAAATAGGACTTCCAAAAATGCTCCAAGTGCGCTCTAGCTGGCGCCCCGCGCCTCAAAATGCGCACAACAAAGAAAAGTCCGTCGAATCTCGCACGTAACGGCCACGCCCCACGCCACAAAACTCGGAGGAAAGTTGGGCGCTATAGCTGGCGTGGCGCGCCCCTCATGGCGCCAGGCCAATTCCAGCTTTTCTTCATCCGCAGCTTGCGTAGCGTCGTGCCTTCGTGTGCTCGATCCAATCCTCATGACACGACCCACATTTTCGGCTAGGCCGTGCGGGCACCCAACATCTTTCCCTAGACCCGTCGGGCGAACTCTTACCAATTAAATTAGGAAAATAAATATAACAATTCTTAAATAAGGACAAGACTTGAAACAAAAACACATACATACTGGTATATTTAAGCTGTACAAAAGAAATTACAGCTGACTACCCAACATACTAGGTTTAGGGTTATCCAGACTAGACATCTACGAGTACAAAAGAAGACGTATACCTCTTGAAGGGAGCAAAATGCAGCTGAAAAGATAACCAATAAATTGGTGGCCATCCCGAATAAAAGATGGCTCACCCTGACAGCTGAAGTCGTCTTCGCTCCTTCACAACGTGGCGAACTCAATCCTGGAGCGAACCTGCCGAAATGAAATAGATAGACAAGAAACAAACAACAAACAAGGGTGAGTCAAAAGGACTCAATAAGTGGGGCAGACTAGCCACCTCAAAGAATATGATAGCTAGCCAGGGAGGAGAAACAGATAAACAAAATTCCTCTTATTTAAATTATAAAAAGGCAGAGCAAGATAATAACCGAAAACACGTATGAAACCATAAACTCAACCAGGAATATGAGCCAAAAACATGTTAACAAATAAGCAGAACAGTAGTCATGTACCGCGAGTCTACACAATAGTATGAATTGAGATGCAATAAAATGAAGTGAGATGAAATGAAATGAAATGAAATATGATGCAAAGGGTCACATGTGCCCGCCATCCCATCTCGAAGCGGAATACTCCAGCATTCGAGGGGAATCCAATCTGATAATCAACTGGAGCGGAATGCTCCTGCTCCTGGGGCGGAATACTCCTGCACCCGATATAATATGAACCAGAGGCTGAATACTCCTGCACTCTCTTGGGGCGGAATACTCCTGCACCCGATATAATGTAAAGCTGAGGCGGAATACTCCTGCACTCTCCCGGGGCGGAATCCTCCTACCCTCAATATGATACAATGGAGCGGAATACTCCTGCTCCTGGGGCGGAATACTCCTGTACCCAATATGATATGCAATGTAATATATATGAATGACATATAATTCATATGAATGCAATGTGATGCAATAATAACCCTTCTCCGGCGCGGGACTCTCATCGACAACCGGGAAGTAGATGCCAACTCAGAGCCAAAGTACAATACACAGATTCTCAATGCAATACCAATAACAGGACATAACATATAATATAGAATATAAGTTCAAAGCTAAGGCGTAATGAGTACGCCTATCGGCAGCTACACACGTAAGGAACACGTGGTAGAAAATCCACGAGGCCAGGTGCCTCCAAAGAAATGGATATAAACACTTACCTCTTCAAAAGTTAGCATTGCTAATCAATAACCGCTTTTATCCTTTGGTTCCATTGCCAAACGATCCCACTGGGTTCAATAAGCAGAAAAATATATCAAATTAGGCTAAAGGCTTCATTCCTCACATTTTAGGGCAATCCGGTTAGGAGCCTGATACCCTATTCGCATACGCAATACGCAGGCCAGGCCTATGTACGGGGTTTATGGTCACATAACCAAACCCTAAATAAATTACATTTATAAGTTGCCCGTAACTCCCTGAGTATGAATATATATTCAATTTCGTTATCGGGGTCCATTTGACCCTTTAAACTATTAATTGAACTTATTAAAACGATGTATAATATTCAAAGTTTACCGTTAAAATATATTCAAATACACGTAACAAACTCAAATAATATATTAGGATCATTACCTGAATGTTTCAGGGTGAAAATTCTACTTTTTTCCGGGCCCTTTTCTCATTTTCTGGCATTTTTCTCTTATTTTCCCTGTTAAAATTTCACGCCTCACTTTCTGTTCATATTATCTGTTTCTGTAAATTTAAGCTTGTAATTGAGCTTATATAAGCTCACTCAGCCGCCATCAACTTTTGGCTTCTTTTTCTTTTTTTTGTCCTTTTCCTCTTTTTTTTTTCTTTTCGCGACGAAAATTAAAACATAACTCTACAAAATTCGAAATGATCCCAACTTTTGCATACAAGTTATACAAAATATATGTAACATACTCGCGAAGGTGGATCTCAAATCGGGTTCCGAAACTCAAAATGCGAATTTAAATAGAAAAAGTCAAATTATTTAACTTTCGGCATTTTAGCGGAAACTAGCCGAACAACATCGAAATTCACTTTCGAAAGTTCACAAAAGTCACAAATAATCATACGAACCTAAAGGAGCTTTCGAATTTCCAATCGGAGTTCGTTCGCCAAAACCGAGCTCAAGAATCTCTTTTTAATATTTATTGTCAATAAAAACTGAAATCTTCTTCCGATGCCTACCAAACGTGGTCTGATTTAGCTCAAATTTTACAGACAGGTCCTAATGGACATTAAAAATATTTAAAAATTATCGGCACGCCAATCGGAGTCCTAACTTCCGAAATAACTGACCGAGGTCGTTTCATTCTCCTCCACTTAAACTCTCGTTCGTCCTCGAACGAGCCTAAGTCTAAAGCAAGATTCAGGCAGATAACAAGAGAACTTGCACGACCTTCATGAGCTACTCCACGGGCATTATTTCTTGATTACAAAATCAGAGTTATAACACACATATTAAACTCTTGGATAAAAACATAGCTGGATAATATCATAACGCCATTGCCCAGCTTATTCTGACTATACTGATCCTTCCTCGATCACGAGAGGAGAGTTCTACATTTTCGAAACAAAGATACACGAAACTTTGAATGGGTTAACATGATTCAGCCGATAATTACCTCTTCGATATAGCTCTCGATATAGAACAGGTAGATGGAACTAAAAATTAGCTCACGCTTGATGCAATAGGGGAAGCTTTGGAAGTACCTTGTTACTACACACTATAGAAGATTTGATGCAAGCTATATTATTTTTACGAATGCACTATACAACATCTCGATTGAGTTAGTATTACCATTCAGTATTTGGAGGAAGACTCCTCCACTTAAAGCACAAACTCATGCAGCTATTTGAATATGAACAACCATTCTCGCACAGTCTGCTGGATTAAAGAAGATTTAGCTAAAAGCTTAACGTAGGTGGACCTAAGCTACCAACTACCCTTTTGAGTTGCCAAACAGCTGCAACTCTCAAGTTCACAACTCCACACCTTTGCCGTGAACACTACCGCCTGATGGATGGTACTTTTATATAAAAATTTCGACAGAGTTTCCCCTGAAACTGGATGATCCGCAAAAACAGAACCAGTACTATACTATACATGGGAATAGATACCCGGATAAACTGATAACATAAACATGTTAAGCGGATAACAAGATGAGACAACTGGATGACATAACAAATCCGCAGATAGAATGTCTGGACAGCACCACCGTCCTGATTTTCAACCTAAACAATAATATGCTTACCCGGTTACCTTGACATGCACTCTGGCTCAACACAGGGAACATCACAATAGGCTACTGACCGCCTAAGCTCACCAATGCCGGACGAAGAAGAAATGGAAATGGATCGAGGATAGAAATAATTAGAGCTTCAAGAAGTTCATCTTCTTATTTGCTTGGCTACCAAAGCTAGACTACTTCCGAGTCAGGCGAGCCAAAGAATTGTAATTGAAGAGATAGACATTAAATAAGCTTTATGAAACAACATCCATGCCAATTTGACCTCCCAATAAGAAGGAAACTCTGACAATTTATCAGAACCCATTCTATAACCCAGACAAGCTCATAGGATAACATGACTTTACTAGTGTCTCGAACCGAGAGGAGATATGTAGATCGAGTATTACTTACCAGCCACTTTACACTGGAAGAAACTACGACACTTCCTGATAGGGACGAATAAGAATCCCATCATCGTACCAACACTGATTTCCGAGGTGCGGTAAACTGAATTGACATAATAACAGAAGGTGGCGTAACAAGATGCCAAGCAGGCAATAGCAATACTCACCGTCAAATCTCTCATATTTAGATCAGATAAACTAGTAGGGTTTCATAAATGCCAGGAATAAATCGTATCAGAACTCACCCCTCTACCGCAACCGATTCTTAACTACGACAATATCCAAGGAAACTGTCGAAACATGATAAGACACACCATTTCCAGATCGATCGGAAAAATAAATCTTATTCACAGATAAGGGAAGAAGAAATACACAAGTCTACTACATCAGAGGCCTCAGCATCCTGCCAGACTAGCAGTTCATACAACCGCCTCTGCAGCTAAGCTGAGCCGCTACCCTGATAATTATTTCCATAAGAACCACAACCACCACGCTCTCGAACTCCATTGGATAGTGGCATTTATCTGGCTGATTAAGATCTAAATGAAATCCCCTACGACTATGCAGGTGCCTGAGGGCAAGAAGAAGGACGATTGTCTACTTGCCGGAGTAAGGAAAAACTCCTCAAAGGATAACCAGACTCATGACAATGATAACACCCTTTTCGCTAAAAATGGAAAATGGACAGATTATTGATAGCTACAAAGAGAAAACTGACTCTAATCTTGACGAACTACCTGCGCACTTTGAGAATTGCACTCTACAAGCTGAGATAACCTGGCAGGTGACCTCCCAAAATAATCAGAACTCTTACCTCCAAATGAGGTACCATGGTTGCCCACTAGGGCCGCGGGATCTCTTGCTCTCCCTCTCTAACTCTTCCCGCTCTAACTTATGGTATGCCTCGTACTTCCGAGAAATATCAACAACGACAACAAATGAAGTCCCAACCTCAATTTTTCGAGCCATCTGGGATCTCAAGGAAGGAGAAAAATAATCAATAAATCTTTGAATCTCTCGAAAGGCTCATGTACTAGTTCTAATGCATATCCAGCCGTTCTATAGAATTCAATCTCATATTCTGAAACACCAACAGGCTAACTGATAGGCTACCCTGTCCAATCCACTCAAACTGGAAACACTTCTCATCTCGCTCGCTACTCGAAACGAACTTTTCCACGAATCTAGAAGATAAATCGAACCAAGTTAGCTAATAAGAGAGCGGCCCACCAATTCAAGGCTGGACCCTGGAACTGGAAAGAAGAATAATCAACACAATACCGCTGGATATGATCAAGAGCCTGAATAATATGCTAGCATCATTTTATTATCACGAGGTTTATCTGATGCATTGCTTAAGAATATCGGAAGGTTCAACCGCGTAAAATAATGCAACCTCTTTAGGCACTCGGACCGAACTGATACTTCGGCTAGCTAACCAGCCAGAACAACTAGAGGCACAACACATGCTGCCTCCGAAACATACTTTATTGCGGCAACATTAAGAACTAGAATAGGAGCTCCCTGAGATCGAACGTCTCCATTTGCGGCAACCTGATAGGCTGCCTAGCGAATAATAGGTTCTTGCGGTATCTGCGTCGCCAAGATTCTCGTAAAGCATCGTAGAGAGCCAAGGGGACTACAAGGCCCTGCTCCCTTGCCCATCGCGAGCTCGTACAGCTGGGACCTCCGTAACTAGATCGCCAGCACGATCAAAAACTCTCAGGGCTTCGTCAGTGCTAACCCCAGGCTAGACTGCTTCATCTTGAACTCATACCGTTTGCTGATTTGTCGCAAGAGGGTTCACAATTACCACGAAGGAATTAACGAAAATACTTTTGCATCCTAGGCCGACGCACGATAAGAAATGAAGGAAGTGAAACTTCCTAAATGACATCATAGCCTCTCGTAGATAAGTACGGACGTCTACGTACCCATCAGCGAGATTCTACTAGACAATGTCTTAGTCTGGATAAACTCTAAACCGGGCTCTGATACCAACTGACACGACCCGCATTTTTGGCTAGGCCGTGCGGGCGCCCGACATCTTTCCCTAGACCCGTCGGGCGAACTCTTACCAATTAAATTAGGAAAATAAATATAATAATTCTTAAATAAGGACAAGACTTAAAACAAAAACACAAACATACTGATATATTTAAGCTGTACAAAAGAAATTACAGCTGACTACCCAACATACTAGGTTTAGGGTTATCCAGACTAGACATCTAAGAGTACAAAAGAAGATGTATACCTCCTGAAGGGAGCAAAATGCAACTGAAATGTTAACCAATAAACTGGTGGTCATCCGGAATAAAAGCTGGCTCACCCTGACAGCTGAAGTCGTCTTCGCTCCTTCACAACGTGGCGAACTCAATCCTGGAGCGAACCTGCCGAAACAAAATAGATATACAAGAAACAAACAACAAACAAGGGTGAGTCAAAAGGACTCAATAAGTGGGGCAGACTAGCCACCTCAAAGAATATGATAGCTAGCCAGGGAGGAGAAACAGATAAACAAAATTCCTCTTATTTAAATTATAAAAAGGCAGAGCCAGATAATAACCGAAAACACGTATGAAACCATAAACTCAACCAGGAATATGAGTCAAAAACATGTTAACAAATAAGCAGAACAGTAGTCATGTACCGCGAGTCTACACAATAGTATGAATTGAGATGCAATAAAATGAAGTGAGATGAAATGAAATGAAATGAAATATGATGCAAAGGGTCACATGTGCCCGCCATCCCATCTCGAAGCGGAATACTCCTGCATTCGAGAGGAATCCAATCTGATAATCAACTGGAGCGGAATGCTCCTGCTCCTGGGGCGGAATACTCCTGCACCCGATATAATATGAACCAGAGGCTGAATACTCCTGCACTCTCTTGGGGCGGAATACTCCTGCACCCGATATAATGTAAAGCTGAGGCGGAATACTCCTGCACTCTCCCGGGGCGGAATCCTCCTACCCTCAATATGATACAATGGAGCGGAATACTCCTGCTCCTGGGGCGGAATACTCCTGTACCCAATATGATATGCAATGTAATATATATGAATGACATATAATTCATATGAATGCAATGTGATGCAATAATAACCCTTCTCCGGCGCGGGACTCTCATCGACAGCCGGGAAGTAGATGCCAACTCAGAGCCAAAGTACAATACTCAGATTCTCAATGCAATACCAATAACAGGAGATAACATATAATATAGAATATAAGTTCAAAGCTAAGGCGTAATGAGTACACCTATCGGCAGCTACACACGTAAGGAACACGTGGTAGAAAATCCATGAGGCCAGGTGCCTCCAAAGAAATGGATATAAACACTTACCTCTTCAAAAGTTAGCATTGCTAATCAATAACCGCTTTTATCCTTTGGTTCCATTGCCAAACGATCCCACTGGGTTCAATAAGCAGAAAAATATATCAAATTAGGCTAAAGGCTTCATTCCTCACATTTTAGGGCAATCCGGTTAGGAGCCTGATACCCTATTCGCATACGCAATACGCAGGTCAGGCCTATGTACGGGGTTTATGGTCACATAACCAAACCCTAAATAAATTACATTTATAAGTTGCCCATAACTCCCTGAGTATGAATATATATTCAATTTCGTTATCGGAGTCCATTTGACCCTTTAAACTTTTAATTGAACTTATTAAAACGATGTATAATATTCCAAGTTTACCGTTAAAATATATTCAAACACACGTAACAAACTCAAATAATATATTAGGATCATTACCTGAATGTTTCAGGGTGAAAATTCTACTTTTTTCCGGGCCCTTTTCTCATTTTCTGGCATTTTTCTCTTATTTTTCCTGTTAAAATTTCACGCCTCACTTTCTGTTCATATTCTCTGTTTCTGTAAATTTAAGCTTGTAATTGAGCTTATATAAGCTCACTCAGCCGCCATCAGCTTTTTCCTTCTTTTTCTTTCTTTTTTTTTGTCCTTTTCCTCTTTTTTTTCCTTTTCGCGACGAAAAAGAAAACGAAACTCTACAAAATTCGAAATGATCCCAACTTTTGCATACATGTTATACAAAATATATGTAACATACTCGCGAAGGCGGATCTCAAATCGGGTTCCCGAAACTCAAAATGCGAATTTAAATAGAAAAAGTCAAATTATTTAACTTTCGGCATTTTTGTGGAAACTAGCCGAACAACATCGAAATTCACTTTCGAAAGTTCACAAAAGTCACAAATAATCATACGAACCTAAAGGCGCTTTCGGATTTCCAATCGGAGTTCGTTCGCCAAAACTGAGCTCAAGAATCTCTTTTTAATATTTATTGTCAATAAAAACTGAAATCTTCTTCCGATGCCCACCAAACGAGGTCTGATTTAGCTCAAATTTTACAGACAGGTCCTAATGGACATTAAAAATATTTAAAAATTATCGGCACACCAATCGGAGTCCTAACTTCCGAAACGACTGACCGAGGTCGTTTTACCTCAATCCAATTCCAGCCTTTTCTTGTTCGATCATGCTCTTTAAAGCTTCAATTGCACTTCATAACAACCTACAATCATACGACATAAAATCAGTGCAAAATCACATTCGTCAACTAGAAAACGTGCGAATAAAGTACTCAAACGTGAGGAAATATTGAGGAAATATAGGCATAACATGCCAAACATCAGGAGGCAGCTGGAGTGATCATCTACCGTTGATAGAGTTTGCATATAATAATAGCTATCATTCTAGCATACAGATGGCGACATATGAAGATTTGTATGGGCGCAAATGCGGGTCTCCGATAGGATGGTTCGAGGTTGGCGTGTCTTAATTGATAGGTCCAGATTTAATCCAACAAGCCGTTGATAAAGTCAAGTTGATCAGGGAAAGATTATTAGCAGGCAGAAGTCCTATGCAGATAATCGACGTCGAGATTTGACGTCGATTGGGTATTCCTGAAAGTATCACCTATGAAAGGCGTTATGAGATTTGGAAAGAAGGGGAATCATAGCCCTAGATTTATTTGTCCATATCAGGTTATCAGGCGAATTGGGCGTGTAGCCTACGAGTTAGACCTTCCAGCAGACTTTCAGGACGTACATCCAGTATTCCATGATTCTATGCTCAGAAAATGTGTTGGAGATCCTTCTAGAGTTGTACCAGTAAATGATGTACAGATCACAGAGCAATTAACTTATGAAGAGGTTCAAATTGCAATTTTAGATAGGCAGATTCGTCGACGAAGGACGAAAGACATTCCTTCAGTTAAGGTGCTATGGCGAAGCAATAATATAGAAGAAATAACTTGGGAAGCTGAAAATAACATGTGAGACAAATATCCACATCTCTTCACTACTTCAGGTTTGTACAGATCGTTGCTTAATTCTTTTACATACTTCATTTAACATTCGAGGATGAATGTTCCTAACGGGGGGAGATTGTTACACCCCGTATGTTTAAAGTGACGTATATCATTCTAATGACATGTTAAGAATGATTTAAGTGAGTTTAAAGTCATTATATGACCATATATGATGTTTATATGTTGAATATAAAGTTTGGGAAAAATCGGATTTAAGTTGCGAAAAAATCGACTAAGGAATTGCTTTGTAACGAAGCTTTTTCGGCAATTAATTCTGTATATTATATAAGGTCTTTTAGGGACATATGATATACCAAATTGAAGGTCTTGGAGTGTAGTTTCCAACTCTTTTTACCTTTTGTTCATACAAAGTCTGGATAAAAAGATATGAGCGTCAGAAATCAAGCCAGAAAAAGGGACATAAGCGCAAAAGAGGACTAAAACTGAAATGTTTCAAGTATAAAAGAGAAAATTCATCATTTTCTCGTCAATTCCAGCAAATTCATGATAGAAGCAGTGTGCTCTTGGGTGTTAAAGCCATTTTGATGGTTTTGAAGAAAGAACATCAATCTTAACTCGAAATTGAAGACGGATTGCGTCAAAACGCTCAACGCAATTAAGGTAACATTATGCTACCTTCAATTTTGTCTATAGCTTGAGTTTTAGAATTACTTCATGGCTAAGTAAAGTACCTAAATACTGTATTATAGCTTGTTTAAGCTTTAGAAGGTGTTGAATTCAAGGGAAACAAGGTTTAGAAGCAAGAAACATCAAAGATATGTAAGGCTAAACCTTTCTTTTGGCAAGGCATGCATATTTTAGCTTTTGAAACTTTTCTTAGTTCTAAACTTAGTGTTTCTTGTGAGAAACTTGTATGGTATCAAGAAAACCTTGTATATACTAAATTTGATACAAAAATTCAAGGTGAAAGACGTCCGAATCAGCAAGATAAAACGTTTCAAAAATCTGGAAAATCATTGGATCTTTGGACAGTTGTTAGTATATTGATCATAACACCTTGTACAAAATTGATATTCAGATGCTTTAAGAATTCCCAGAATACTAAGACATATATCTACAACTTTCATGAATACCATGGAGTCTATAACTTTGATCTACACCCTCAAAACTATGATACAATATAGGACAATGGTACTGTCCAGAAATTTTGTACATCCGTGGAATTGTTACGCTGTCTGGTCATCTCATCTTGTTATCTATTTAATTTGTTTATGTTATCAGTTTATCCGGGTACCCATTCCCGTGTATATTATAGTTCTAGTTCTGTTTTTGCGGATCATCCAGTTTCAGGGGAAACTCTGCCGAAATTTTTATAGAAATTCAATGAGTTGGACAAATTATAAGTTCTAGGTTTTGTCTATAATTCCATCCAGAGTTCTCTTATCATTCCTTTGAGTCCATATATATTGTTGCCACATGTGTTATGCCTCATACATGTTTATGCTTATATTGTGATCATGTTATGTGAGATTTGGAGTCCCCCATAGAGGCTGGACATTGGACACACAGTCCGGTCGCGTGTGATACTACCCGTCTGGGGGATACAGCCCCTCTGGTTCAGGCGGAAGTTGAGACACCTAGTGTGACCGGGTGTCATTCATACACTCTGACCAGAGAGACTAGATATTACTGGCTGGGGGAGATATAGCCCATAACACCCCCCAGGTTTGTTATATATGTGTATATAGCCACAGTATGCACTGCATGATTAACCATGAGGCTAGTTTAGGTTTTCAGTTACCTGATTTGGGGGGACACAGCCGATAACACCAGACAGGTACTAGTTCAGATATTCAGCTACCTGATTTAGAGGGATATAGCCCATAACACCAGACAGGTACCAGTTTAGATAATAGTTCAGTTTTAGCTCAGTACCAGTTATCTATTCTCAGTTATCAGCCACCAGTACATAGCATCAGGATCAGTTGACAGTTATCAGTTCCAGTTTCTAGTTACCAGTTATCATTCATATTATAGTTATTTATGAGTATAGTTCAGCTTAGTCTTCAGTTCAAATTCATCTAGACTTCAGTTTATATTCAGACCATGTTTAGTACGTCATTAGATTTCCTGCTACATTGCATGCTTCAGCTCATGTTTACACATTTATATTCCAGCCTTACAGTTTCATTCAGCTATGATTTATTATATGCTCAGGCCTTACATACTTTCTACATATCGTACTCACGCCCTTTTTTTTGGGCGCTGCATGTAAAGAGAGATCAGACCCTGAGCCATGGTAGTAGGCTATCGACCAGCTGTTGGAGTCACTCCGTCTCTTCCGGAGTATACTACTTTTGGTATGTTTTACAGATGTCGAGTACGTATGGCGGGGCCTTGTCCCGTCCTATGTATATTCAGTTCAGCACTCTTAGAGGCCTGTAGATATGTCCATGTGTGGTGCAGTTAGTATGTTAAGTATATTATCGTGTGATAACCTTGTCGTCTTTCCAGGCTTTATGTTTCAGTAAATATGTATGTATTCATAACCAGGTTGCCAGCTCATCTTTATAATTCATAGATTATTAATAGGTTTAGCGATGACCAACAGTTAGTGTCGGTAATCCGTCGCGGCCCTAGGTTGGGTCGTGACATGAACGTACGAGGATCACTGATGAAGCTAAGGCTATCCTCAGTAGAAATGCTGAAAAGTATCGAGCTGTGGTGAAGGAGAGATCCCTCAAGGTAAACGAGCTAACTGCGGAGAAAGAGCATCTCGAGGCTGAGTTAGCGATCCTTCGGGGTAAGATGGCTTCCTATTCACCAAGGAAGAAGAGGAGAGCCACAAGAGCTAAGGTTGACGAAAACTGGGCTAACATCCAGACGAGGCTAACGACTCTCAAACAGTGCCGAGCAGGAGCAAATCTAGATGTAGAAATAATCAAGGCTGAGAGCGAGGCTATGAAGGCCCAACAATTATTGAACCAACTCCTGTCGAGTAGTGAGAGTTCGAGCGAGGAGGAAAATGAGAGTTCAGATGCTTCAACTTCTGGGGCCGAAGAATGATGTCATATCAGTGTACCTTTTGTTTTTTATTTCTAGGCCTTGGGCCATTTGTAAGAATTTTCATGACCTTCGAACCTTTCAATGAACATTGTCATTTTTTTCCGTGTTTGCTTAAAACTTTTGATATATCATTTGAATGTTTGCTTGCAAGACTTAGATATATTTATGATAAATCCGAATGTAAGCTAGCTTAGAATGACGTATCGTTCTCAAGCCGGGGCATAAATAAAAATTGGCCTTCATGCATTGGATAAAAGAGAAATTGAACCAAGTCTTATTCCATCGATGAGAGGGATTTACATAAACTTTTAGTTGTACTGAGACTTTGAACAAATTACAAATTACAAAGCCATTTCGAGTAATGAATAGCTAGGCTAACTCTCTAGGGAACATTCCCCGGTGTATGGATAGCCGCACAGAGTTCTCGGTTCCCTTTGCATCCCCCAGTAGTCGGGCGTGAAGAATGAAGAACCGAGCACTTGTGCCATTCGACCCGAGCATTTTGAGCACTGTCATACTGATGCCATGGGTGAAGGATTATGTTTTTTCTTAATGGCAAAAATAATAACACTTTAAATTGGAAACATTCAAATTCAAAGGCTCTTGGTTGCCTCGAAGGTCTTCAAGCTAATATTACCCCTTTCCTGCCACTGATTTAATTCGATAAGGCCCCTCCCGATTTGCAGCAAATTTTCCTGCTTTCTTCTCCTTTGTCATTTGATTTGAAGCCTTCAAGACGTAATCACCAACTTTAAAGGCTCTAAACCTAGCCTTCTTATTCAAATAAGCTTCAATCTGTCTTTTTTGAGCAGCCAAACGAACTAAAGTCATTTTCCTTCGCCCTTCAAGCAGATCTAGCACCACGCGCATAGATTGCTGATTTGACTCCTCAGAAGCGTGAGCATATCGAAAGCTAGGCTCACCAACTTTGACAGGAATTAGTGAATCGATCCCACAAGCAACGGAAAATGGGGTTTCCCCAGTACTATTCTTCTTAGTTGTTCTTATTTCCCATAATACCCCGGGCAACTCATCTGGCCACGATCCTTTAGCTTCATCCATTCTTTTCTTAAGGTTGTCCACAATTATTCTGTTTGAGGACTCAGTTTGCCCATTAGCACTAGGGTGGTAAGGCATTGAGACCACCATTTTAATCCCCTATTTGGCAAACAAGGTTGTTACCTCCGACCCAATGAATTGCTTGCCGTTATCACACGTTATCTCCTTGGTATCCTCACTCATCTCGGGCCAATAATAGCCAGCTCGTAGGAGTTTACGTACAAGGACTTTTTCACTCGAATGATTTCCACATTCACCTTCGTGCACTTCTCTCATTACGTAGCTATACTCTCCTAGGCCTAACCATTTAGACATCGGGCCACAATAGAGCTTCTTATATAACTGCCCATGCACGAGCAAATATGGAACAACTTGCCTTCAGAGCTTCTCAGCTCCTAATAAAAGATAAATTTGGTTCGCCAATCCCAATGCCTATTGATTGCGTTAACTTCCAACCTTATTTTTCCCACAACGGATATGAGTACCCAAACCTCTGTGTCAGTCCCCGAGGACTTCCAAGTTTGCCAACGCATCGGCTTTGGCGTTAACTTCCAAGTTTGCCAACGCATCGGCTTTGGCGTTCTCTTCATGTGGAATTTGCTGAATCTTCAAATCTTGGAATTGTCCGAGGACTTTTATTGCTCGAACCACGAACTGCTTCATTCTGGGCTCCCGAGCCAAAAAATCACCGATGATCTGATTTACCACCAACTGCGAGTCACTTTTTAACTCGATCCTTTCAACTCTATTTTCTTAACCAATTCTAACTGCGCCATCGCTGCCTCGTACTCAGCTTCATTATTGGTTAATTTTCCAAATTTCACAGAATGCCTCAATTTTTACCCTGTTGGGGCTACAAGCTCTATTCCTAGCCCCGAGCTGTTGGAATTCGTAGCACCATCAGTGAAAAGTGTGCATATTCCATCAGCTGGACCCGACGAAAGCATATTTTCTTTTTTTGCCTCAGGGAGTATCCTAGCACTGAAGTCGGCTACGAAGTCTGCCAACACTTGAGATTTTATGGCAGTCCAAGGGTGGTATACAATATCGTATTCACTCAACTCAATCGCCCATTTAGGTAACCTCCCCGACAATTCAGGTTTATGCAATATTGTTCTCAAGGGGAAGGTTGTAACTATAGCTATGGGATGGCATTGAAAATAAGGGCGAAGCTTTCGAGACGCCATAATTAAAGCAAGCACTAATTTCTCTAAATAAGGGTACCTTGTTTCAGCATCAAAGAGTTTTGTTGACGTAATATATTAGATGTTGCTTCCCATCCTCTTCTCGAACCAGCACAGCGCTAACAGCTACCTCAGAGACGGTTAGGTATACCAACATCGTCTCCCCATCCTTTGGCTTAGCGAGCATCGGAGCATTCGTCAAGTAGTGTTTTAGTTCCTTCAATGCCTCTTTACATTCAAGAGTCCACTCGAAGGTTGTGTCCTTTTTCAAGATAGAAAAGAATCTATGGCATCGCTCAGATGATCTTCAGATGAATCTACTCAGTGCAACAAGTCGATCGGTCAAATGCTGGACTTCCTTTGGGTTCGTCAAATCCTCGGGGATTTCTTGTATAGCCTTTATTTTATAAGGTTTGCTTCGATGCCTCATTCAGAGATGATAAACCCCAAGAATTTTCCCAAGCTAACCCCAAAGGAACACTTTTCAGGGTTCTGCTTCATACAATATTTTCTTAAGATTGCAAAGGCTTCCCTCAAATGGTTAAAATGATCCGCCAACTGAATTGACTTCATGAGCATATCATCAATATAAGCTTCCATTGTTTTGCCGATGTAATCTTTGAACATCTGGCACACCAACCTTAAGTCGCCCCTGCATTCTTGAGATGAAAGGGCATCACCTTGTAGCAATACATTCCTTCATCAGTGATAAAAGACGTTTTTCCTCATTGCTTGGTTCCATCAGAATCTGATTATACCCCGAATACGCATATAATAAAGTCAATAGTTTATCTATAGCCGTGGAGTCCATTAACCTGTCTATCTGGGGCAAGGTATATGAATCCTTTGGACAGGCTTTGTATAGGTCGGAGTAGTCAATGCACATTCGCCATTTACCATTTCTCTTTGGTACTACCACCACGTTGGCGAGCCAATCGAGGTATTTTACTTCCCTGATGAAGCCGTTATCAAGCAACCTCTTTGTTTCATCTTGTATTGCTTTCTCCTTTACACCAGCATGCTGTCTCATCTTTTACTTAACTGAGGGGTGTTTGGGATCCACGTTCACTCTATGTGTCATTATTTCTGGGTCAATCCCAACCATGTCTGCGTGAGACCAAGCGAAGAAGTCATCATCGGCCTTTAACAACTCAATAAGAGCTTTTTTTGACTCGTTATCCAATCCCAAGCCAATGAATACCTTTCTTTCTGGAAATTTCTTCGATAGAGCGAAAGACTCCAGCTCTTCGATGGTAGAGTCCTCGGCTTTTTGCTTCCGAGGTTCTTGTATGAACACTGGGGCCTTTTCTATTTCTTCTTGGGAAGCAATTTCGTGGACCGAGGTCTCCCCATTGTCGGGCTCCGAGCCGGTCAATTGCAACGTGGATGAACCTCCCGAAGCCATCCTTTTTCCTGCAGCAACTGAATAGCTCGCCTAAGCTATTCGTTGTTCACCTCGAATTGGGAATTTGACAACTTGGTGTAAAGTAGATGGAATGGCTCCCATTTCATGAATCCATGGCCTGCCAAGGATCGCATTATAAGCCATATCTTTGATCATTACATGAAAAATAGCTTTCTTACAAACTTCCTCAGCAGTTGTGATGAAGGCAACTTCCCCTAGCATCTGCTCTATGGAGTTGTCCAACCACATTTTCTTAACGGCTCCATAATTGATGATATTTACCGAGCTTCCAGGATCGACCAAAACTCGTTTGACATCACAATCATTGATTCTCAATGTGATTATTAGAGCGTCGTGATGGGGAAAAATCATCCCCTCGTAGTCATCCCCGTCGAAGGTTATTTCGTTCTCTGCCCTATCGGTTTGAGCCCTCCCTTCGACAGTAACTAACAATCTGGAAACTCTTTGTTGGAAGTGAGGTTAACACCATTCACTTCTGACCCGCCCATTATAACGCTCACTGTATTCTTAAGAGACTGTGCCCCAGTCATCGTAATCGTGTTACAAGAGCGCAACTTTGGAACGAACTTTATTGCCAGATCCCCACAGACGGCGCCAATTTGTATTGGCGTAAATCTGATTAGAGCAATAAATTGAATTTGTATAGGGTTAACTAGCAATTATTCATATCAAAGTCATGAAAAAAAAAATTCAAGTAAAGAAATGAGACAAAAGATTAAGAACAAAGTATAAGTGTATTTCTTATATTTTCTGGATACATTACATAATATTTTCATGGCTATTTATAGCCTGTAGGGATAGGAACATGATGTTTGGCATTTTATGCCTATATTTCCTTAATATTTCCTCACGTTTGAGCTTGTTTTGCACTCATTTTATAGTTTATGAATGTGGTTTTACACTGATTTTATGTCGTGTGTGTGTAGGTTGTTGTGCAGTGTAATTGGAGCTTTTAAAAGCATGATTGAGCAAGAAAAGATTGGATTTTGATTGAGGATTGGATCGAGCACACGAAGGCACGACACAAGCGAGCAAAGGAGCGGACGGAACAGAAAAATACACTGGCGCCGTAGGCCACACGCCGCGCAGCCCATAGCGTGCCCTGGCTGGCGCGTTTCCTTCCGCGCCGCGGAGCAAAGGCGCTCGAAATCTGACGTCCTCTGGTTGTCTGCACGCGATCGTGGGCGCGGGGCGCCCGTTATAGCGCCCCTGGTGCGCGTTTTTACGTCCTATTTCGTCTAGGCTTGGGTCTAACTTATTACTAGGTGTTTGTAAACTCTATAAATAATCTTTTACTTAGTTTTTGAGGGGAGTTCAGACCTTGGAGCAAATTGGAGAGCTCATAACATCAAGAACAAGGGTTTTTCTTCCTCTCATTAATCTATTACATCATTATTTCATTATTACATCAATTCCTTGTGTTGTTATTATGAGTATGCGTAGCTAAATCTATCGTTCTAGGGTTAGAGTATTTCATGAAGGTTGATGTTTGAAGATTGATTTCCATTAATTGAATCCCATAACGGGTTGCTTATTCTTTCTTGATTTCACTTGTGTAATTGTCAGGGCCCGATTATTACGCATTATCTATGGTTTTTAGATTGAACTCGAAAGAGGGAATTTAATTACGTAATAAGAAAGAATAGGACTAGTTTGTGAACCCGGGCATCGGGGAACCAATTTGTGAGTAGGATAGACATATACTTGCTCGCCTAGTTTAACTAATTATAGAATTCGTTAATGCGTGCACGTGATTCAACCCATAGACATATAGGGATTGGAGTAGCCTGCATAGACCGTGAAGAACTGAAAGGTTTTCACGGGTACATTTAATCTGTTAGTTAGCAACCCGGGATTTAAGAAGTGGAATCAATTGGAAAACTCAACCGGATTGTTCGTAACTCTGACCCTGGACCGTCTCCTTATTACTGATAACAACCAAGTTTTGCTCCATTGCTTGAATTCACTTTTACCATTTAATTACTGTTCTTTAGTTAATAAACTCATCACTATTGGAAAAAGATCCCTGAATAGTTTAAATAAATTGTTTGCTAGAACTCAGTCTGCATAGTCCTCGAGGGAACGATACTCATCTTATCACTTTATTACTTGTCGACCACGTATACTTGCGTGTGCGTTTGGGAGCAACAGAACACAACGATAAATGTACTTTATGCTCATTTATCCCATATTCTGATTATGGCTGACCCACGGTCTCCCCATTTAATGTATAAGCAACGGTCGTCAGTTACAAAAAGGTGAGAGTTCGTTCGTCGTGGAGGAACCTCACACCTTATGATGATTGCCTGCTTATTCCCTCGTGGGAAGGCTTGCGTCCATCCTCCATTTCATGCTTGAGGCAACTGGCCTCGGGGGCTGGACAAGCTTTCGCTCGTAAATAAATTATTCAACCTCTCCAAGCTCCGAGCTCTGTCCTTTAAACCTCGTTGGTGTTTACCTAATACTTCAGTGTTGTAACGAACATTTAAGAGAAATGTCTCAACTTCAACAAAGATATTCCAAACATTATCATAAGATAAATAGAAAATGGGATACTTATAGGACACTCATGTTCCTCAAACATCCTGCTTGTGTCTCTCTCGGCGTTCTCAATAAACCATTTTATCATCATTGTGATTGTTTTATGTTTTGGAAAATCCTTTGGGCTCAAGTCGGGTATAGCTTCATGAGCCTAGGCCATGAATGCCCATGGAAAGCCATAAAGATTGTAAGTCTAACTTGCACTGGCTGCACGATCTTCCATTGGATTTATCGAATAACCAACGGTTAATTGATAACTCATCCTACCCCAAGGATAACTCTGGAATGCCTCAAGATTAGCAGCCACGCACACCACCTATTCCTTTATTCTATATTTCGAATCCTTCGCATAAAAAACTATATGAACAAACCATGCCATATACAGATTTAACAACCACTTTTTGGGCACTTTATTAGATTTCATGCATTTAATCAAGTCAGCACCCATCACAGCTTTCTTTTTCAACGACTCATTTTTCAATTTTAGGCTTATTGAACTTCTTCTTGTCGGGTAAGAGTGACTCCTCCTCCTCCTCCTTCTTCTTCTTGCCTTTCCCCTTCCTTTTCTCCTTCTCCTTTTCCTTCTCCTTCGCCTTTTTCTCCTTCTCCTTGGAAAAATCAACAACCAACTTCCACAATTCCTTCCCCTTCTTTTTCATTTATACTAAGTACTCTTTCTCTGGATAAGCACCACAGTTTAACCCTGTCATCAGTGCAAACTCAGATATGCCAAAATGTACTGGCAATCCATTGTAGGCAATCCAAACCTCCATCTGCTTCTTAATCCTTCTTAAGAGGAGGTTATGCACCAACTTGGTGCCAAACAATGGATAATCCGACAATTGCAACAAATGACCGAAACAACTATGAGAAAATCCCTTTCTCAATTGCAAGATTTTCAAAATAGATTTGAACTTCATCATGCCCCTGGCCAACGATGATCGAACAGTAATCTTCGATTGAAAAGCTTCATTGTGGACCAGGTATGTGGAATAAAGCTCCTAAGCATTGTTCCTTAAAAAAAAAAAATATGACCAACATCTTCATACTGCACATAATTTTAGAATATAATAAATAAAATAAATCAGAACGAAATTAAATGACATTATAGGAAAAAATAAAATGTTCGAAACATAGTGGTGAAGATGTTCTGGACGACTAACTTAATGTTCAGAATATCTTCGTTAGGATGTTCAGAACGACTCGATGAATTTTACCAGCCTTCATCTTGATGTTGGGAACATTAGATAAGTCGTGTAGAACATTCACATGGATGTTCCGAACAATTCACGAGTTTCAGTTCAACTGTCACATGGGCTTCCTCTACCTTTAATGCAGATGTTCCTTATGCTTCCTTCTCATCTACAATATCTTCACATGCTTCCTTTTAAACATCCCCACATGCATCCTTTACAATATCCCCACCTGTTTTAACAACTTTTATATGATCCCTCAAGAAGTTTATTTTTAAAATTTCATCCTCCACCTCTCTTCTTCTTCTTTTAATGCTTTTTGGACTCTCCCCTGACTCATCTACTTCTTCTCTTTTTTTTTTAGCATCCCCACCCACCTTCTTCATCTTTATTTCCACCTACTTCATCGTCCTTTTCTTTAGAATCTTTCTTAGGATCACCATCTTCCTTTCCAGGCCTCAAAAAGTCACTTGTTAACATTTCACCAATAGAGACGTCATCTGAATCCTCTATTCTTTCACCCTCATCTATAGCCCTCTCCAAAGCATCCCAAACTCTACTTAAATCGTAACTTCATGCTGGGCTTTGGCTTTCCTCTTGTTGAGCACCTGCTTCCCCTTGGTTTTGGGGACCTACTACTTCTCCTTTGTCATCGTCACTCTCCACAACCAATTTTCTCCTTGTACTAGTTTTTGGGCATTTAGGAGTAGGTTCTACATCTGTAGGAGTACGTTCCGAATCACTAGGAGTACTAGGACTAGAAGTAGGCTTCTTCTTCAGCTCAAATGCGCGATCGCGAGAATAAGAGTGCGATTGCAAGAGACTCAGAACATTATTTGACGCGATCGCGAGGTACACAATGCGATCGCGCTGAAGCTTCATGTCCCATGGCGTGATCGCGGTCACGATAAAAAATGGCAAAGCCAGATTTCCAGAATCAGCAGTAGGGGCTATTTAGTCCATTTATCCTTGTATTTAACTAGCTACTATAAATAGCCTAATTCTGGGAGTTTAGAGGAAGATTTTCGATGATGAATGATTGAGAATACTCTTGTGAGAGTGTATATGGGTTGTATCCTTTTTCCTCTTCTTGGATCTCTTTTGGATTCTCTTGTGTGAGAGATCCATTGCTTGAGTTCAAGCCTCTTTCCCCCTCGGATATTGGTCTTTGATTGTATCGTCTAAATTTGGGTTTTACAATTTGTTTGTAGTGTTTTAATTTACTTACAATTATGGGATTTGATTCCTTTCTTTCTTCTATCTGTTCCCCTATTCCCTTCTATCTTTACTTTATTTCGATGATTTTATCATTTGGTTGCTTATTTTCTGTTCTTAGATATTAGGATCCTATCACTGATTAGTCTTAATCATCCTTAGAATAAAAAGAAAAGGAAAAAGAAAAATGGATGACCTGCCACGTCAAAAAAAACTTGAGAGCTTTTGGAACGCCATTTCTCTCATTAAAGTACACGTTTTTGAAATAATATGCATCACAAAAGGAAAAAAAACCCACGTTGCGTGGCACTCACAATTTCAACTAATTAAAAATCTTTTAGCTTCTCGGGGTAAAAGAAAAGAAAAAATCAAAAAGCAAAGAACAGTAAGAAAGAAAATCCTAGTTCTGCACAAAAACGTCTAATTCTTATGACCTCTAATAGAAAATATAAAAAATTCAGTTTTCGCAATCAAATTAGTGTGTAAAAGTTACACTTTATGTAACTTTAGTGTGTAAAAGGATACCCGTGAAGAATAAGTGTGTCAGCGGAATTTGAGTCAAATTTAAATGGATATAACATGTATTCTGCCGAAAAGTCTAAATTTGGCCTAATACTAAGAACCACAATTAAGCTGATGGAATTCTTAGCACGTCAAGATCATGATATTTCCAGAGCTTCAACAAATTTTGGATGTAATTATGTATGCTTTCACCAGGAGAACTTACCAAAAAGATACAAGAAGGAAGGTTGTTAGAAAGAAATAAGGGAAGGTTAAGCTAACATGTATAGGCGATGTTTTATGCCCAAAAAGTATCGGATTAATTTAGTCCAATTTCTATTTCTCTCTCAGTGTCGACAAAGAATATATACTCCGTATATAGTAAGTGTAAATCCTATTACTATCATGACTTTGAGTAAAGTAGGGGTTAGGCGAGGGAAAGGAGAATAAATACTATGCCCAATAAGACGGTAACTACACAAAGTCAAGTAATTTAACGGTAATGATATATAAGGTCATTATATCTACCTAAATATGAATAAGCACCAAATGTGAATAACTCTGTACCAGTGGTAGTTAATTAGTATAAGGGGACCAATAACCTATAGCCACAAGAGAAAAAACCATAAGTCTGCATTCGGCATATGAAACTTGTAAGTCACATTCAAATGCACTAGTAAGTTTTTGTAAGTCGCATTCATAAAATAAGATTTAAAGGCACATTCATCAAATACAAATTGTAAGTCGAATCGTCAAATGTGGCTTAAAATTGCTTTCAAATGCGATAATAGCTTATCAAATTATTGGATTCAGCAAATATGACACACAAGTATATCACTAAGATGCAACATAGCATATGCGAATTTTTCTATTTGAAAATTATAAGTCATATTGTTGTTTTTCTATTTACCAATTTGACTAGTAGTACTACGTAAAAGAATTTGAATATTCTGTTGTGAATGTAAATAACCCCTTGGAGGGCTTAAAGAGAATATAGGCAAAATACACGTGGAATCTTGGTTAGAAAATACTTAAATACAACAGGATAGCAGAAAAATATGGTAGACTATTATAATGTGAACTCTTGAACCCATCACCTCCTTTGGCTTCTCCCTCTCTGTTCTTCTCTATCCATTCCCCTTTCTATTTTTCTATGTTCTTCTATCTCTCCCCTGCTATCTATTTCTTCGCAATTTCCTATTGCTACTACTGCTTTAAATTGTAATAGATGTTCTTATTATATAATAGAGGTTTTATTGTGTTGTGTGGATTGCAGCTGACTATTACATATTTATTGAAAATTGTAAAATTACAAGTGGAGGTTCTCAAAATCATCATACACTCTTTTAAGAATCTTTACATAATAAATGGGGATGAATGCATCCTCTAACAAAATTTAAGAACTGTTTCATGAATGCTTTTATTAACACTTTGAGTTTGTCGCAGAGAATTTTAACACTTTTCACTCATAGGGACCAATTTAACCAAATTCCAAAGCTACATTATCCTAAGTTAATCCATTAATAAAATGATTTTTTTTCATTTGAGCATAAATTTGGGACCAAAGTGAAAGTATATAGGGACACTTACAAAAATACCCACAAAACTTAAAATAATTACAGTCATTACCCACTATTTTCAAATATTACCGGACCTACACACTAAATTATTTACCCACTCTACACACCCAGACTTGTATACCATAGTTTATGCAGTATACCATAAAGGTATATACCTATAAGGCAAAACAAAGGTATACAGTAATAAATGTCCATCCAGACTTGTATACCATAATTTATGCAGTATACTTTAAAGGTATACACCTATAAGGCATAACGAAGGTATACAATAATAAGTGGTTAGGTTAGGTAAATACTTTTAGTTTTATGGATAGTATAATTTGTAATGGGTATAGCTTGTAAATACTTTAAATTTTATGGGTATAGAGTGTAAAAATCCCAAGTATATAACCACTTTTGTGTTGAAACTTTCAGTATATAAAGTGGAAATCAAAATATCTTCTCGGCAAACAAACAGAAACAAAATTCCTCCATAACAGAGCAAGTGCAAAAATGTTTATTTTTTTTTATTTTATGTTTTACATTTTTAACTAAATATTTTATTTTTAATTAAAGTCTTTTATGATAAATATTTAAAATTATTTTGTTGTTTCTATTAATCTAAATATAAAATAAATTTGGATGTCCTTTTCATAATTTGACACTCAAAAGTACTTTTTGTAAAGATTAGCTAAACATAAATTATTATCAAAAATATTTCTCCAATGAGTTGTCCAAACACAAACTGTTTATTATCTAAAAGTTGTTCTTTAAAACAGGCTCTTAATCTGTATAATATCTTCACCTTTCACGATGACTTTTTCCTTTTCAGTTTCTAAAATCACAAGATATAAAATTCGAAAAGGAAAAAAAATATAACACATAAGTAACAATCAACTTATCTAGATAGAAAAGTAAACAATAATTGGGAAAAAAAAAAAAAAGAGAGAAGAAGATACAAAACATAGATGAGAGTATTATATTTACTCAAACAACAAAAACAAAATGTGCACGTATAGTGGTATTTTTTTTCTTCACAAAAAGGTCTAATTCTCACCTCTATTAGGAAATATATGATAATTCACTTTTCACAATCTAATTTTCTGCATTTCTTGATTCGCTGATCGGACTTTTCTTGAATAATGGTGGTGAATATTGATTCAGAATCAAACCAGAGGATTCGCGGTATTCTAGCTGAAACTGTAGCTTTTCTTTTAGAACTTGTAATTGGCCTGGTTGTCATCTTTGGTATTTTGTATTCCAACGAAGTTGGAGTCTTAAATTCATCATCATCTTCATTTGGTACTTCACATTGTCCTAAACTTGGCCTTTTATTGTAGTCTTCCTTAGAATATTTCTTCTTGATACCATCATCTTCTGGAATATTAATATCATCTCCTTGATGATTTTTTTCCATTTCATGATCAGTATTTGGTGCAATACTTGGACATCCATCTGTATGTTCACTTGTGATGATCTCTTTTTGGTTTTCGATCGTTTGAGAAAAGTCTGAATTTGACATAATACAAAGAACCACAATTAAGCTATGGGATTATTAGAACATCAAGATAACGATATTTCCAGAGTTTCAACAAATTTTGGATGTAATTATGTATGCTTTCTCCAGGTGAAGACGTACCAAAAAAGATACAAGAAGAAGGAAGGCTGTTAGAAAGAAATAAGGGACGGTTAAGCTAGCATCTACAGGCGAAGTATTCAATGCCCACAAAGAATCGTATTTATTTTTGGTCTCGTTTCTTTTTCTCTTTTTTAGTGTCCACAAAGAATATACTGTAAGTGTAAATCCTATTATCGTCGTGATTTGAGTAAATGTAATTAGTAGGAGTTAGGCGAGGGAAAAGATAATAAATAGTCCCGTTATGTAGATACATCAAATAAACAAATTTAATCGTTACAATGAAGTTTATTATTACCTAAAATATACGTATCAAAATACTTGTTTTGCATTCTTTGATTTGATATAAACACTTTATGCAATTAATTATGACACGATCCGTTATCCGGTTAGGCCGTGCGGGCACCCCACATCCTTCCATAGACCCGTCGGGCGAACCCTTACCAATTAAATTAGAAAAATAAATATAATTCAATTCATTAATAAGAACAAGACTTAGAAACAGCACAGATATACTGATACCTTCCAAGCTGTACAAAAGAAATTACAGCTGACTACCCAACATACTAGGTTTAGGGTTATCCAGACTAGACATCTAAGAGCAGGAAAGAAGACAAATACCTCCTGAAGGGAGTAAATTTCAACTGAAATAATAAACATAAAACTGGTGGCCATCCTGAATAAAAGTTGGCTCACCTTGACAGCTGAAATCGTCTTCGCTCCTGAACAACGTGGTGAACTCAATCCTGGAGCGAACCTGCCGAAACGAAATAAATAGACAAGAAACAAACAACAAACAAGGGTGAGTCAAAAGAACTCAATAAGTGGGGCAGACTAGTCACCTCAAAGAATGGGATAGCTAGCCAGGGAGAAAAGAAACGAATAGACCAAATTTCTCTTATTTAAATTATAAAAAAGCAGAGCCAGATAATAACCAGAAACACGTAAGAAACTATAAACTCAACCAGGGATGCGAGCCAGAAACATATCAAAAAATAAGCAATGCACATATAAGCAGAACAGTAGTCATGTACCGAAAGTCTACACAATGATATGAATTGAGATGAAATGAAATGAAATGTGATGCAAAGGGTCACATGTGCCCGTAATCCCATCCCAAAGCGGAATACTCCTGTATTCGAGGAGAATCCAATCTGATAACCAACTGGAGCGGAATACTCCTGCTCCTGGGGCGGAATACTCTTGCACCCAATATAATATAAACCAGAGGCGGAATACTCCTGCACCGATATAATGTAAAGCTCAGGCAGAATATTCCTGCACTGAGTATCTGACATAAGAGCGGAATACTCCTGCACCCAATATGATATAAACCAGAGGCAGAATACTCCTGCACTCTCCTGGGGCGGAATACTCATGCACCCGATATGATATGCAATGTAATGCAAATGAATGACATATAATGCATATGAATGCAATATGATGCAATAATAACCCTTCACCGGCGCGGGACTCTCATTGGCAGCCGGGAAGTAGATTCCAACTCACAGTCAGATTACAATGCTCAGATCCTCAATGCAATACCAACAACTGGACATAACATATAGTATACAATGTAAATTCAAAGCTAAGGCGTAATGAATACGCCTATCGGCAGCTACACACGTAAGGAACACGTGGTAGAAAATCCACGAGGCCAGATGCCTCCAAAGAAATGGATATAAATACTTACCTTGTTACAGAGTTAGCACAGCTACTCGACAACTGCTTTGTTATTTGGGTTTACTGCCCAAATGATCCTGCTTATTCAATAAGCAGAAAATATATCAAATTAGGCTAAAAGCTTCATTCCCTACGTCTTAGGGCAATCCGGTTAGGAACCTGATACCCTATTTGCATACGCAATACGCATGTCAGGCCTATGTACATGGTTTATGGTCACCTAACCAAACCCTAAATAAATTACATTTATATGTTGCTCATAACTCACTAAGTACGAATATATAATCAATTCCATTATCGGGGTCCATTTGACTCTTTAAACTATTAATTGAACTTATTAAAATGATGTCTAATATTCCAAGTTTTACCGTTAAAATATATTCAAACACACGTAATAAACTCAAATTATGCATGAATATCATTACCTGAATGTTTCGGAGTGAAAATTCTATCTTTCTCCGGCTCTTTTCTCATTTTTTTGGCATTTTTTTCTTGGTTCCCGAGTTCTCCTTCGTTTTCTGTTTCATTTTTCTGTTCTCGTTGTCATGTTTCTGCCCTTGTTTATCTTGTTAGGTAGGTGGAATGCCATCGCCTAACTCTTGTTCTTTCCTTTTTCATTTTTCATTTTTCATTTTTTATTTTCTCTTTTTTTTTATAATTTTTTTTCTTAACGAAAATTAAAACGGTATCCTACGATATTCCAAATAATTCCAACTTTTTCATACAAGTTATACAAAATAAATGTAACATACTCACTAAGGCGGATATCAAATCGGACTCCTGAAACTC
The DNA here is from genome assembly GCA_029990175.1 of Petunia secreta. Taxonomy (NCBI): domain Eukaryota; kingdom Viridiplantae; phylum Streptophyta; class Magnoliopsida; order Solanales; family Solanaceae; genus Petunia; species Petunia secreta. The sequence goes on along the minus strand of JARKIP010000038.1, from coordinate 17,672,486 downwards.
AATATGCAAATTAAATGGAAAAAGATCAAATTATTTAACTTTCGGCATTTTAGCGGAAACTAGCCGAACAACATCGAAATTCACTTTCAAAAAATCAAAAAAGTCACAAATAATCATACGAACCTAACGGCGCTTTCGGATTACGGATTTCGAATCGGAGCTCATTCGCCAAAACCGAACTCGACATTTTTTTTTTTTAGTATTTATCGACAATAAAAATTGAAACCCTACCAAACGAGGTCTGATTTAGCTCAAATTTTACAGACAGGTCCTAATAAACATTACGAATATTTTAAAATTATCGGCACGTCAATCGGAGTCCTAACTTCCGAAACGACTAACCGAAGTCGTTTCAAATTATATACTCCCTCCATCCCAAAATGAGTGTCTACCTTTCCTTTTTTGTTTGTCCCAAAATGAGTGCATCTTTCCTTATATAGCAACTCATTAAATCTAAAATTTATTTTGAACTACCGGATTTAAAGACTCTGACCCACATTACACACACATTTTATTTTAAACCACATGATTTAAAAGTCATTCTTATTTTCTTAAACTTTGTGCCCAGTCAAACCCAGACACTCATTTTAGGACGGAGAGCATACTGCATTAGGTAATTAGTGTGAGGGGCTTTTGGGGGTGGAGTTGGGCACCGGAGGAGGGGGAGCAGAAGGGGGTTTTTTGAATTCGCTCAAAAAAGTACACTGTTAAATTTTTTATAATAAGTATATATAGTACATATTCATCCCGTTTGTGTGAATCATGTCTCCGACGTTAGAGCTTGTCCCTTTTGTTTTCTGTTTTGCTACACCATTTGATCCAAACTCCAGATAGTCACCTTGGTTTTACTTTTGAGGGGACCATATTTGAAGCCTCCAAATAACCTGATCCATCCACAGAAACCCATGAGTCGCATTCTACAAATGCGACTTAATAGTTCATTTATTGAATGCGACTTATTAGTTTCATTTCGTATCTACTACTATATTATAAGAGAGGATAAGCACCTCATGGTCAACATGCTTGCCGACCATGAGGACTTTCCTGTTATTCCATAATTTTACTACTTTAATGCTCTTGTACCCGAAAGCTTAAGGTACATACCATTTCCTATTTGGACAAAAATATTGGATCACTTTTACTATTTCCCTGTGTGTCCTCTAAATATATACAGTACTTTTTGAAGATGTAGGCCCCATTAAAGTTCTCATTTCACACATCACTTTGCAGCTTAGTAGTTGTCTATTGTATAGCCACATGGACAGTGGCTAAAGCGTTTCCAATCCATACTCTCCTATTTAATTTGCAAAGTACAAAATTCATAATTAATTTCTACTTATTAAGATTGTTTCGTACTGATTCAATTTCATAAAATCAATATATGAAGCAACTCCTTCAGAATATTTCAGCTCCCATAAGGCCATAACTGTCCGAGGGAATGGAATTCCCCAATTTAACTGATTTGTTCTTTTAGATGAATTTGTGGAGAGATTATCTTTATTCATAATTCGCATTAGTATGAATCAAACTCATGATAAAAAGGATGTCCACGGGAAGATCATGTCACAAAATATATAACCAAGAACGATTAATAACTGCATATGTATTTAAAGAAAAGTACCACAACTTTGCTTGAAGTTAACCTTAGCAGTTAAAATTAAAATGGTAGTACATAAAACTATTTGTCATGGCCAAGGATAAAGGAGTATGTGAAAAACACATATCTTTCATTTACGGACTTAGTGATTTGGCGTAAACACCTAATACAGATAATTTTTTTATCGAAAAATAATGTTCAATCGATATACTAATTTAATCACACAAGTGTTGTATATCTCGGCATCTTACTCAGAACAAATGAGCATATACTATCTACCCCAGAACAAATCGCGTTTTGGAACTCATAGAAGTATCATCAGTATACTTAGTACTTTTATTTTGTCATAATTTTTGTTTAAAAAGATCTGCTTTTGAATAGCAATATTATAATTTAAAAAAGTGAAAAGCTTCATGGAGCCAACGCAGAAGGCGCAAGCAATATTTGTTTGAGTTTATACATTCACATTAATGATGTTTCTTACTATTGATGGTGAAAGAAATTGATACAAAAAATAACTACATCATCTACAAGATACAAATATACCAGAAGTTTTTTTTTATTTTTTAAAATTGATTTGCACTAAACTAACACACCCTTACAAAACTTCAAAATAAAATATTTGATATTTGTCGAGAAACCATGTACCGAGTTGATTTCTTAAATATTTAACATGTCATCAATAATTGTAGTTTATGGAAGAAAAATAAATTTTTAACTTTTCACAACATAGTATAACATATTTCAATATTTCTTAGATATAACACTGTTTTATGATTGACTAATTAAAACTAACTACCCATGTATATGCATTAAGAAACACATAAATATGGATATATTTCCAACTAATAGAATTTGGAGTTGTCGTCTTCGAATCCGCCTATGCACATATTAAAAAAATTAGTCGGGCTCGTGCTTAGCGCGGGCAATCGAGGAAAGTCCCCCATACGACATGTACTGATATGGTTTACTTGATGTTATGCGAGAAGTACTGTTATTGGCGTATTCAAACTTGAAGGATACAGATTCGGTCCAAATTGAAAAAAATCTTATTCTAATGCATCGTAAGTAGATGCTTTAAGTTTGTATTATCATTTCATTACATGACTACTGGATGTTGAGTGATGCTAAGATGTGAATAAGAAGACGAGGAACTGATGAAAGATGGTGAAGGAAGATCGAAGCATTACATAAGGAATATGGTGAAAAATGAGAAGATTGCAAGCAAGCAAAGAGGGCGGATATATATAGATTTTCAATTTGTATAGAAGATATAACATTTTTTGTTTGTAGATTTTGAACATTTTTATATAATGCTTGTACAAAGACTTGTTCTTATTCTCAATTAGAGGCTGAGCCTAGATTTGAAACTTCTGTGTTGAGTTCTAATCTTTTAAAATTATTGGGTTCTAAATTAATAAATTGTTCATATATAATTTTTTTTTTAAAAAATAAACAGAGGGTATGCTACAAAACTATTGGGCTCTGTCGAATCTGATCGAAATACACTGGTCCTAACGTAAATATAATTACATTATTAAAACAAGTTATGACATGATTATGCAAACCAAGTGGTCGTATGGATATTGACAGACAGAAGAGTGACAACAAAAAATATTGGGCCTCTGCTTAGCAGAGGCATACGTGACTAGTATTTATATAAGTAGCAATCTATTGATTCGACTAATAAGTCATATACGCATCTGCTGGAAACAGCCTATCAAATTTGACTATGATAGTATGTATTAAATGGAGTAAATTCCTTAAATAATCGCTGAACTTTTACAAACTCATTAAAAAAGTCACTTATCTTTAGTTTAGAACAATTAAATCATCCAACTTCATCTAAATATCCCATAACATCACTAAGCTTTTTTGAAATTTTTTATTGAATTCGTAAAAGCTTCATCTATTTGTTTTTTAAATTATACCACTTTTACCAGAATAGAGAAGGTACAAAACTAATTAGCTACACATTATATAACTAGTTCAGGAAACGTGCATTGCACGTTATGTTTTATATTAATTATATAAAAATTTATAAATAAAAAATAACAAGGGATCTAACAAATATGAGATACCATCAAAGTACACTCCATAATTAAGATGTGTTCTCATATCAATTTAGTGCATTGTAGTTTTTTTTTTTTATATATATATATACTACCTGTAATCACCTAATTTTGGCACCAAAATTCATAAAATTGCTCAGAAAAATCGTATTAGATTCTTAGGACGTTTCGTCAAATTTTTCTGGACTTCTAGTGTTTTATTTTAACTAAATTATCTTTAATTAGGATGTAAGATTTGAAAAAATAATTAACTACTTGTTACGTGTTTAATTGTGATTCCACGTTTTAAAATTGTGATTGCATCGTGAATTTATGTGGTTTGAATTATTGATTAATTGTGTATGTTTTGGTAAGTAGCAACTATATTTAATGGCCATTTATAAAAAAATAACAGCCCAAATCGTTAGTCCATTAGCCCACTTCCATTACCCAAGCACACATCACACACATATATACACAAAACACCATTTCTTCTCATTTTCACACTCCTCTAGCTTCAAGCTGGTGAAGCCCTGGCAAAATTTCGCCAGGCCGCCGGAAATCACCTCCCGCCGTAGAACCGCCGAAAAAATACAAAAATATACCATTGGATAGATCTCGAACCCCCCATTCCATTTCTCAACTCGGATTCTTCAAAAGCTACACCAATTTTCGTAGATCGAGGTTCAAAGCGGCTGCCAAACTTCAACTCCGGCGACCTCCATTTTTTCCGGTATGTTTTGGCTTTTCCCTCTTCCTCTCACCTTCCCCTTTCACCTCTCGTACCCGGTTTCCCAAAATCCCTCTCCTTTTTGCTCGTTCCCTTTTCCCGTTTTCCCCTTCCTGTTTTTTTGTTTCTCTTTCTGTTTTTATTTATTCTTCTTCTTCTTATTTTCTTTTATTTTTTTGTGTTATGGTAAGTGATGGTGTTTTGGGGGAACTGCGATGATGAGGTGATGGATTGGAGGCTAGGCAGTGGCGACGACAGCCAAGGACAGTGGTGTCCCTGTTTTTGCTCATTTGTTTGTAGATGTTGTGATATTAGGCGATGACTTTAGGGGTTTGAATCCGTAGGCATTGGGGTGTTATGTTTGGTTCTGTTTCGATGAGTCAGTGTGCGCATGTGGATTTTTTGCTTCTCGTAACGAGCAGACGAGGCAGTGAGTTTCGGGGGGCTGTGATGGTGCTGATTGGCGGGTTTGTTTCTATTTTGATAAAGCGAACAGGGCAGCAGTGTCGCTCTCGCTGCAGTGGCGTCGCAGTTTTGGCTCCGATGGCGAAGCAGGATGAGGCTGCCAGTGATTAGCTTGGCGGTTAGAACTTTAGTCTCTCTTTCTTTGAGTTAATTACTTTGTCTTTGTTTTCAATTAGGATAGTAATTGTGTATACAAACGTGCCTATCAATTGTACATGTATATGTGAATTAATAAAAATTGTCTTGTTTCTTAGTCACGGTCCTTCTTCAATGAAAACTGAATGTTCTGATTTTGAGAAACGTTATCATAGTTTGCCTATAATGCAATGAAGATTTGCTTGATGTTTAGTCTTGAAGTTTCTTTACGAATCACATGGTTCTGTTTAGCTTTTCCCTTGTAATTTAGTGTCGAGCAGGATTTGGTTTTTCCTTCTTTTGTTTAGTTTTGGTAAAATTGTGTTTTCCAGCCTATTGATTAGTTTGGTTTGAGCATGGAGCCAACTTAGAACCGGTTCCTTATTTGATCAGTCTTAGCGTGTTTAATCTTGGATGGTTTTGGATGGTTTCAGTCCTCGTATGCTATGTTCATGTAGTTGTCTGTCCAGTCTGTGTGTGTTTACATTAGTTAAACTTACGAGTTAGTGCAAGTGCTGAAATAAGGCTCTGATGTCTAAGTTCGAAGTGTCTGTGAGCTTTTCTTTGAGTTAAACATGGAAATCTGAGACTTGTGTGGACATGTATGCTCTATTTAGTTCATCTTAGGGAAGTTTTAAGCATTTTTTTTTCAGAGAACTTGAAACACTAGTTTAGTTTGTTTGTTCTTGCTTTTGGATTGAACCTGGATGAGTATAGCTATAAGGTTGGAATCTGGTTACCCTTTGGTTCCATTTAGTTGGTTTGGGCTGATTTAGTTTGCTTAGTTGGTCCCAGTTACCTTCTAGTTAGTGTAATGAGTATTGGGTGTCCTTTTAGAGGGCCCAGCTTGTGCATTTTTTCAGCTTTAGGGACAAATAGGATGGCTGAAATAGTGAGAAAATATTGCCAAAAAGCCTTAAAATGTGGGACTTGACAAGGGTACTCAAGTGGGGATGGGCTTGTACTTTTAGCCAACCAAATACTCCACCCTTTAAGAAGTTTTTCAGCTACATATAGGAGCATTTACTCCTCTTTAAAACAACAACAACCAGCTGAAAATATACATAATTGAGAGCAAATACTTGAGGAAAAATATAGCGAAGAGAGAGTAAGAAAAAAGTAATGAGTTCTTGGTTGCTTTAAGCTTAAATAGTCGTTGTTTTGCTGCTGTTTCTGGCGTTGTTCGCTGCTGTCCATTTGGTTGTTTGGGCTTTTGGATTTCATAGTTTTGAGCTTGTGGAATTCTCTACATTAGGTATTTCTTCCCAAGCTTCTTTACCCTTATTATGTATGTAATTTCAGCTTTTCTTTAAGCTTTGAATATGCATGAAATGGTTTGCTAAATGTGAAATCAAGTCTGTTAAGAGCCCAATCTTATATTTGTATCTTGTATTAGTTTGGCTTTTACTCTAAAAATGGAAACTAACATAGAGTATTAATTTATTTTAGGCCACTCCGTGAATAGATATGGTATATTATATGCAGTTTAATTTATTGTAAAAGGAAACTTCAAAGTAATCCATGCAAAGTGGATAATTTTCACCTACTAACTTTAGACAAAATCTGAAATTTTCATGAAAATAGTTGTAACAATGGAAATCTTTTTTTTTTAAAAAGGAAGAAGAGAACAGATGCACTACTTGCTACATTTAATTTGTAGAGAGTTGTTTATTGCATTCCCATTTATAAGTAAATGAATAGCCAACTCATATAAACTTCCACGATCTTGAAACATTAGGCAAACTTAGGGTTTAACCATCAAGAAAAATGCAAATTTTAAGTTCTGGCCATTCTTTGTAATGTGGGCTGTTCTTTGTAAACTGGTACCTATTTGCAAATCCGGGAATTATTAAATCATGGTCATTTTTTAAAGGATATGTTAAGATATGGCTACAAAATACAATGTTAACAGAAGTGAAGTTTAAACGCACAAACTGCCTTTTTTTTTTGCGGAAATAGGCTAATAGTTGCAGTTAAATGAATAAATGGAACATGTGCCAATCTTTTTGTAAAGTTGGCTCGTTACATGCTCATCGTTTGTTCAGTTAGACCTTTCAATAGAGTTTAAACATTTAGGTTCGAAACAATTTGCAAGGACAACCGCTATCTTTAATAAATACCCATCACATGTATAAACGTGGTTAATTGTACAAGGCATACCTTGAAACAGCCCATTTTCACAAATCATTCAGCCCACATTTTGATAAATGAAGAATTCTTTTTTTTTTTTTAACTAAAAGCAGCCCATAAAGCTGTTCACATTTAACAATAGCCTACCACATGTATATACTTTCATAATCCATATCTCAAATAAAGGCAAATTTGGGAGTCCCAATTTGTCACTTAATAAATTTTAACGCTTGCACTTAACTAAATCGGTTAGGCAAATTAATAGGACTAAGAAAACTTACATAATTAGGCAATATTATAAGTATGATTTGTGATCTACTTATTAAGCTAAAAGGAAAAACTAAATTGATTTAAATTAATTCTAAATTAATTATTATTTTTGAAGTTAATTAAATTCTCTTAAAAAATAGACCAGTCCTTTGTAAGGTTGGAAATACGCAATACATTTATTTTATTTTGAATCAAAGTGTAAATTCTTCTACTCCTCTGTGAGGTTGGAAAAGAATTAACACTTTTAAATTTTTTCTGAATCAAAGTTTAAATTCAATCAACGGCAAAAGATAACAACCATATTTAATAAATTAAAATTGCGACAACAAAAGCAACTGTGCTTGGCACAGGACTCGAGGGTGCCTAATACCTTCCCGCGAGTCAACTGAGAACCTTACCCGAATCTCTAACGCAGACCATTAGACGAGTCGGAGGTGTTCCAAGGTACCTTTTGGTGACTTGGCACACCTTAAACTATGTCAAGTGGCGACTCCGAGTTTCTCTAAATAATTTTGTACCTGTTGAACACCAGTCACGAGCCTTTATATAATAAACCTCGCAACTCAGCGAAGTTAAATAATTTTTTTAGGGCGTGACAGCTTGGTGATTCCGCTGGGAAAAATTTGTGAAAACTAGAATCTCCGGCTTTGATAAAATTGTCGCATGTTTAATTTGTTAAATATTTGGTTGTTATATTCTCACTGTTATCACATGAAAGGTTGAATGTTACCGCTTTGCGTTTGTTGAATTGTATATAAACTGTCTTCTCCACGTACATCTCTGAGTTTCTGGAGCACTTGCACACGTACACTTACCAGATTGCTTGTGGCATCTGGGCCTTCTTACTAAAATTACCCATGATTTAGGAGGAAGGCGTGACAGGGTTTTAGGCCGGACACACTATTTCCGGACAGTCCTAATGCGCTTTCTGCCCGGTTTATCCACCGGGTTATGAGCCAGTCTAGACACTGAGTCAGTTGTGTCACCTAGAGTTAAACCTTTAGGCCCAATTATCTGCATCATATTTGACTTAGTAAGGTGCGGCACACCGGTATCGCACTTCTCTAGGATGACTCCTTGGCGTCGAGATACGTCCGAAGAATTTTCTGTGTTGCATTTAGAAGGAAGGGTCGTCATGCTGACCGAATCGGGAAAGGGCGGATTTTAAAAGAAGAAGGAAAAAAGAGGAAAAAAAATGAAATAAAGAGAGGAAGTAGGGTGGATTTCAGTTTGTAGATTTTTGTTGTTTTAATATATTTCCTGTTTGGGGTCATGCTGTCGAAACAGAAATTTTGCAAAGTTTTATGTGTCCGAAAAATTTTTGAGTATGTTTTTACGTCGTCATAATGGCGAAATTTTTTCAAAAAAAAAAAAGAGAGAGAAAGGAAAAGGAAAAGAATTTTCATACGAAAGTTGTCAACTCTTTTAGAGATAGTCTTGATACCGTTATAATGGCAAAATATTTTAAGTTTCCAAGTGCCCTGGTTGGTCGAAGGATTCTTTTGGTTCAATTTTATGCCGTTATAATGGTAAATTTTTTGAAAAAAATAGCTGAGTTACATTGTGCCGACCGCCATATGCCCAATTTTATGGAAAGTCCAAGAATCTGTTTCATGTTGGCGAAAATATTTTGAGTCAATTTATCTGCGTCTCTAGAATGGAAATTTTTCCTACAGTTAGAAAGTGCCTTGGTTGGCCGAAAGTCTTTTTGGGTCAATTTTATGCTGTTGTAATGGCCAAACTTTGTTGAAAATCTGAGTCTCAAATGGTAAACACATGTTAGATTTTGAGGAGGTTTCAAACATTGGTTTGTTTTGTCTGTCGATGTTTCGAGGTACTTTTCGTTTTGTCAAAATTAAGTGACATATGTTTTTAGGTACCATGGCTGCATCGTCTTCTAGGTCTAGCAAGAGAAAGTACCCTATTGATGCTACCCCACCATCTATCATGATGACTGACGGCCCACCCGAATTGTTGAGGTCTTGGTGGAAGAGCATGAGTGAGATGCAGCAAGGTTCAGTCCAAAAGAAGATTGGCTTTCTGACTGACCTTGTGACTAAAGATATTGTGTCGCACCGAGATATGGTTAGTGCACTAGTCGGACTCTGGAACCCAAACAGTAATACCTTCTGTTTCAAAGGCTTTGAGATGACACCTACACTCGAGGAAATAGCCGGGCTCATTAAGCTAGATTTAAATGAAAAGAGAATGATTGCCCCAAAAAATGTCAATGCCCATGATTTCTTTCAAAACATCCGGATGCGAGTAGATACCTCTATTGCTAGTACTAGTCATGGTTGGGTCTCATTTGACTACCTCTATGCTCGATTCAGGTGTGATAGTGGTTTCAAACGGTATAGCTTCGAGTTTCATGACAAGCTAACATATAATGAATGGGTGCAACTTTGTCCGAAGGTTTTTGTGTTCGCTCTTCTAGGGTTATTAGTCTTTCCATTGCCGCATAAAAGGATATCCATTAGAGTTAGTTGGATTATGGTGGCCCTGTTTGAAAAAGCACCAAATCCTACGATCGTTCCGACAATTCTGGGAGGTATCTTTCATGCCTTGACTAAATGCTGCAAAGGCGAAAATGAGTTCTTCGAGGGGTGTAACTTCCTATTGCAAGTGTGGTTTTTGGAGCACATACGCCCCCGCCCTTCTCATCCTATTGCTGGTTGCTTTGACTTTGGCTATCTCGGTTATCATTTCGAACATATTGAGAAGTTTAAGTTTCCAGATGGCGAGCGTGCTTGGAGGTCGTGCTTGGACTCCCTTACAGCAGATAAGATATTGTGGCAGTATAACTGGCTTTCTATGGAGAAGGTTGTGCACCGATGCATCGAGCGCCCCTTTTTAGTTCTGATCGGTTTTGAAGCAGCCCAGCCTTATGCCCCTCTGCGGGTACTCAGACAGTTGGGGCGACGACAGGTGGTCCCGATAGTTGAGGATATGAGTGCTTATGTCTTAGTCTATCCTCCAGGACTGTTTACCCACAGGGGAAAGATCTTGAACTTGTGGGACACTAGGCGTCACCTCACGAAAGAGACTCAGGTTCAGAATGGACTCATAGGAGAGGTCACTCAGGAGTACGAGTCATGGTATCGCCACCAGCCCATACCTAGAGAGATGCCAGCTAGGTCGAGTATAGGTGTGGTTGACCTTGAGGCTCGATTGGAGATGCAGGTTCGGATGGCCAGGCGTGAGATTGAACAGGAGTACCGTGCTACCATACATGGTTTAGTTGCAGAGAGGGATGCTGCTAGAGCCGCTCAGTCTGAAAGCGAGGACTTGACACATCAATACTCAGATACTATCAGGCGACTGCATGACTTGCACCGTAAAGCTTTGACTGAGAAGGGCACCGCTCTACCCGCCCAGGCTGAGAGCGACAGATTTGCAGATAAGTGCCTCGGGAACATCGATTGGCTTCATAAACAACTTGATGAGACAGTGATTTTGAAAAATGATACATTGAGATTAGCCACGAGCCAGCTTCAGCAGATAGCCGTGTCAAAGAGAATCATTGATCGAGGTCAGGAACACGTGCGGCAACTGGCCGACTATGTGGCTAGGATGTGCCAACATCATAGGAACTCGTCCAACAGGACTATCCTCATTGAGGCTCCAGATTATGCCAGGAATATATCTCAGCGGGTGCACGTATTGCATGATGTTTTGAGCCAGCCTTTGGCACCAGCAGAAGAAGATCCCGAGAAGCCGCATGAGTCTGACCTAGAGGAGCCAGTTGACGCTGAGCCAGGGTTGCCTTAGCAGATATATCAGTCCGAGATGATGCAGCTTATTGTTTTGTTTTGTCACTCATTTAGCATCTCGGCATATTGTATTTTATGTTGCTTTTAGTAGTAGTAATTTATTTCTATTTTTCAGTCATTTGTATGCTTCTAAGGTTGTGCCTTAGAGCACTGTATGTCTTGCATTATCTTAGTAATGGAAATCTTTTGTTTATTTTTTATGTGTCAATTTATTTCATCCTCTGGCTTCTCTTTGAAAAAAAGGGGGAAGGAAAAAGAAAGAAGACTCGAACTATACACTTGGGAATCTAATCTAAACCGTTTTGGGATGACGCGTGACGACCTTAGGCTTGTAAGCACACTCGGCGTGTAAATATTGTGTTCCCTAACCTGTTTTGCTTGCAGACAAGACTAGATTACCAGTGATTTGGTGCAGCGCTCTGGCATCACCCCGCATGCATATAACTAAATCAAAGGGATCCAAAATTTCATTTGGTAACATGGCAACTGAAGGAGATAAATCTGATGCCAGTTCCGAGGAAAATGAAAAGACGACAGAAGAGGCCCTGACTCTGAAGCAAATCCTGGTAGACATGCATCATGCGATAACCACGGGACGGGCACCTCCTCCTATGCCAAACCTCCTAGATGGGCTTAGGCCAACAGCTAGCCAGCGAGCACCAGGCACATCTACGGAGGTTGAGGATCCGACCTATCCCCCTGGTTTTGGCCCTAACCATGGTGCAACGAAAGAAGCTAAAGTGCGCCCTCATGCGCCATAACCACCACCTCCACCATAAGGGCAGTATGGACAACATCCACCACAGGGACAGTATGGACCACCTCCCCCACAGGTTCTAGTTTTTCGGGGCCCAGCTAGGCCTGCCATGGCCAGATCCAACAGTGAACCACATCTCCAGGCTGGGGATCATCATTATGATCAGCACCATGAACCCATTTCCGACACAGTGACTCATATGATCAGGGGTTCCATCGCGAGTCTCAGGTTGGGGTTGATCGATCAGGAAAGCTGGATGAGAGCGAGGTTCTGCGAAAAGTGAAAGGCCTAGAACAAGCAGTAAGGACCATTCAAGGATATGGAGATCATACTAACATCTCTTTCAAGGATCTTCGCCCCTACCCTGAATTGCAATTGCCAGATGGGTTCATAGTGCCAAAGTTCGATCTATACACCGGGCAAGGAGATCCGAGGGTTCATATGAAAACCTACTGCAACAAAATGAGAGGGGTCAAGAAAGACAAACTGTTGATAGCATATTTTTCTGAAAGCTTGGGGGCGCAGCTGCCGAATGGTTCATGAGGTAGGATTTAACTAAATGGTTGTCATTTGAGGATATGGCGCAGGCATTCTACGACCAATACAAGTACCATATTGAAGTTTTGCCAGATCTATCCTTTTTGGATGCGATAAAAAAGAAGCCAAGTGAAAGCTTTAGGGAGTATGCCCTCAGATGGCGCGAGCAGGCCGCTCGAGTGAGCCCCGCAATACCAGACGATGACATGGTTCGTTTGTTCATTGAGGCGCAAGATGAAGCGTTCTATGGTGCATTGATCGCCGCCTTTGGGAAACCATTTAGTGAAGTCGTCAAGATGGGAGAAATGATTGAGAGGGGAGTCAAAGCTGGCAAGATTGTGAGTCAGACTGCATTAAAGGCGACTACACAGGCTGTGCAGACCGGGGCAGCAGGGTTTGGTAAGAAGAAGAAAGAAGATGTAGCCATGGTAGGGTCAGGTCCACGAAAATGGAATGAGGAGCGATACAATCAACATAAGTCATACCAAGCTCCACAAACACCCCTTTTACAACACTATTACCCGCCATAAAATGCACAATACTCCGTGCCTCCACCCCAATACTCTGTACATACAGCACAGCCATATGCTCCAACATCCTATCCGCAATGGCGTGCCCCAGCCCCACAGCCTACATATCACACGCACCAAGCTCCCCCTAATCATTATCAGGCTCCGCCAAACTCTACCTACCGACCAAGAGGTCCTGCAGGCTTCCGTCCAAGAGTTGAATTCAGGAAAGCCCGAGAGGAAAAAAAGAGAGAATTTACGCCAATCGGAGAATCTTACACCAGTATCTTCGAGAAATTGAGAGACTTGGATATGATAAAGCCAATTCAAGGAAACATGCAGCCCATTGGGAAAGTGGACCACTCTCGGCATCGTGAATACCATTCGGGCGCACCAGGACATGATACAGAAGATTGCTATTATCTCAAGAAGGCAGTGCAAGATCTGATTGACAATAACCAAATAGTGATCAAAGATGCAGAAACGCCAAACATTAATTGCAATCCTTTGCCGGTCCATGATGTACACATGGTTGGTATATGTGAAGGGGGATTCGAAGACGAATCTGCAAGGCCAATAGTGTCAGTCGATGCTATAACAATTAGAGTGGAAAGGATGCAACCAATTCTTTCGGTTGTGCCGGGGAAAGTGGGGCATCCTATCCAGCCAAACAAGCCAGTGTTGACATTGAGAAGAGCCATTGAGCAAAAGGAAGAGGTGGCTGAAAAACCAAAATTGGTGATCCAAAGGACCAACAAAAATGGAGAGGAGGCGGATTGTGTGGCCAAACCAAAGTTGGTTATAAGAAGAGCACCCTATGAAGATGATCAAAACAAGCTGTGTGAGCCTGTTGTCATAAAGAGTGCACCTCAGATTCCTATGAGAAACACTAATGTTGTCCCATGGAATTATGACAAGGCATTGGTAACATACAACGGAAAAGAGGTTGTGGCGGAAACAACACAAGTTGGCGGTCTTACTCGTTCTGGGCGGTGCTTTACCCCAGAAGAGTTAAGAAAAGCAAAAGAGGCTAGACAAAATTAGGGCCCCGTCAAGGAACCTGTCACCGAGAAAGAGGCGGAGGAATTCCTTAAGAATATGAAAGTGCAAGATTACTCCATTGTGGAGCAGCTGAGGAAGACCCCTGCTCAAATTTCTTTGTTGTCCTTGTTGATGCATTCTGAGGCACAACGTCATGCCCTATTGAAAATACTGAATGAGGCTCATGTCTCCGAGAAGATAACCGTCAGCAATCTTGAATAAGTCGCAAGTCGTATCTTTGAGGTAAACAGGATTACTTTTACCGACGAGGAACTTCCAATGGAAGGCACTGGTCACAACAAAGCACTACATCTGACTGTCAAGTGTGACAATTCTTATGTCACAAGGGTACTGTGGGTCCGGTCTGAACATCTGTCCATTGTCTACCTTAAAGAGATTGAAAGTCAAAATGGACAAAATTCGGACAAACACTATGAGTATCCGCGCTTTTGATGGAGAGAAACGACAATCGATTGGTGAGATAAAACTGATACTAACAATCGGGCCCGTGGATTTTGCTATCGATTTCCAAGTTCTTGATATGGGTTCGTCTTACAACATGTTATTGGGAAGACCCTGGATCCATATGGCAGGCGCAGTACCATCAACCTTACACCAGACTATCAAGTTTGAATGGAATCATGAGATGATCATGGTACATGGAGAGGGAGATTTGTCAATCTATAAGGATCCGTCTATTCGAGTTATTGAGGTCACTAATGATAGCCCAACTCTGATGTATTAAGCATGTGAAGCGGTCCATGTGGAGGAGGTTCCTGAAGGCAAGCATTTACCCCCAAGCAAGTTGTCAGAAGCAGCAGTCATGATGGCTACAGAAATGTTGAAGCACGGTTTCCAGCCCGGGAAAGGTCTCGGGGCAGCGCTACAAGGAATGTCGCGTCCAATTAGTCCACTAGGCATTCGAGGTACCTGGGGTCTGGGATACAAGCCCACAGCTGCAGACAGAGCAACAGCTAGGAAGATGAAGAAACAAGAATGGTCTCTCGAGAAGCCTGTCCCTTGCCTCGCTCAATCTTTCACAAGGCCTAGTGGAGGCAAGGCCGCTTCCAAGAATACTGAGGAGACTGAAGAACAAAGGAAGCTGCTGTCAGACCTGAGGCACGTCTTTGGCATCAACATGGTGCAAACTGGCGAAGGACCTAGCAATGCGGTAATCCAGGACGTTGGCTCTGATGTGAAGCTGAACAACTGGAAATCCACGCGTCTCCCCACTAGGAGGGGCTATTGGTAGCAAGTTTTGTTATCCTTTCTGTATACTTGGTTATTCTAAGGGTTGTACTCCAAGTATATTTATTTTGCTCGTTATGATGTCAAACCCTTTTATCTTTCAAATTTAATGAAAAGCAAGACGTTGCTTCTTGTCTCCTTATTCTATCTCTTTACTTTCCTAATTTTTGTTTTCTATTTCTTTCTGTAGCTATGTTTCTGATGGCCTTAATAACATGACATGCATGCTGAAATCACGCCCTGATCTAAACACACAGTTTAACTTGGTCTCAATGAATCAACCAAAAATTGAGGAAGTGCATGATGGGGGATGGGATGATTATGAAGTGACAATTGAGGAGGTAGATGACATGGAAGGGAGTGATAATGAAGGAAGTTTTGACGAAGAATATGATGAGGAGAGAGCCAAGAGTGAAATAAATGGGGAATTAGAACAATTTGAAAATAAGCCTAAGCCCAATCTGGATGACACAGAAAATATAAATCTGGGAAGTGCCGATGATGTTAAGGAAACCAAGATAAGCATGCACGCTGAACCGAAAGTGAAAGACGACATAGTCCAAGTCTTGTTTGACTATAGAGACGTGTTTGCTTGGTCGTATGATGACATGCCCGGTTTGAGTATAGATCTGGTGGTTCACAAGATACCGATCAATCCTGGCTTTCCTCCAGTCAAACAACTTCGGAGAAAATTCAAGACAGATGTGAGCAAGAAAATCCATGATGAAATTATGAAGCAACTATCAGCAAAGGTGATTCAATCACTTCAATATTCCACCTGGTTGGCCAATGTCGTGCCAGTACCCAAGAAGGATGGAAAAACGAGAATTTGTGTTGACTATCGAGATTTGAACAAGGCCAGTCCCAAGGATAATTTTCCTTTTCCTAACATTCACATTCTCATAGATAATTGTGCTAAACATGAGATCCAATCTTTTGTGGATTGCTATGCCGGATATCACCAAATCCTGATGGATGAAGATGATGCAGAAAAGACGGCATTCACCATGCCTTGGGGAACCTTTTGTTATAGGGTCATGCCGTTCGGTTTGAAGAATGCTGGGGCAACGTACATGAGAGCCATGATAACCGTCTTTCACGATATGATACACCAAGAAATTGAGGTGTATGTGGATGATGTGATAATCAAATCAAGAACAACAGAGGATCATGTTAAAGACCTCAGAAAATTCTTTGAAAGGCTTAGAAGATACAATTTGAAGCTGAATCCGGCTAAATGTGCATTCGGCGTTCCAGCTGGAAAGTTGTTGGGTTTCATTGTCAGCAGACGGGGCATTGAGTTAGATCCTACAAAGATCAAAGCTATACAAGAGTTGCCTCCGCCAAAGAACAAGAAAGAAGTCATGAGTTTCCTCGGAAGATTGAACTACATCAGTAGGTTCATCGCTCAACTCACTACAACTTGTGAGCCAATCTTCAAGCTGTTAAAGAAAGATGCTACAGTCAAGTGGACCGAGGAATGCCAAGCGACTTTTGATCAAATCAAGCAATACTTGTCTAATCCACATGTGTTGGTCCCACCAGAGCCAGGCCGACCTTTGTTCCTCTATTTGTCGGTGATGGATAATTCATTTGGATGTGTACTGGGGCAGCATGATACCACAGGCAAGAAAGAGCAAGCCATCTAATACATGAGCAAGAAGTTCACGGATTATGAGGTCAAGTACACTTTGTTGGAAAGAACATGTTGTGCCCTCACTTGGGTAGCACAGAAGTTGAGGCATTATTTGTTGTCATACACTACTTACCTCATATCCCGGATGGACCAATTGAAGTACATCTTCCAGAAGCCCATGCCAACAGGAAGGCTTGCCAAATGGAAAATGTTACTCACAGAGTTTGACATAGTTTATGTCACCAGGACTGCAATGAAAGCCCAGGCTTTGGCCGATCATTTGGCCGTGAATCCAGTGGATGATGAATATGAACCTCTCAAGACATACTTTCCTGATGAAGAGGTAGACACAATTGAGGAATTTCTTTCTGATGACGAACATTATTGAAAGCTCTATTTTGATGGGGCCTATAACTCTAAAGGTGATGGTATCGGGGCCGTTCTCATATCCCCGACAGGTCATTACTACCCGGCGGCTGCACAACTTCGTTTCTAGTGTACCAATAACACGGCAGAATATGAAGCTTCCATCATGGGTCTACGCATGGCGATAGACATGGACATTAAAGAATTATTGGTGCTCGGAGATTCTGACCTTTTAGTACATCAAATCAAGGATGAATGGGAAACTCGAGATGGGAAGCTCATGTATAAGCAGTGTCTGGAAGATCTTTGCCAAAGATTTGATTCTATTGAATTCAGGCACATCCCAAGAATGCATAATGAGTTGGCCGATGCTTTGGCTACATTAGCATCAATGATCAGTCATCCTGACCAAACTCACATTGATCCTCTCAAGATTCAAGTTCGGGATCAACATGCATACTGCAACATGGTTGAAGAAGAACTTGATGGTGAGCTGTGGTACCTGGATATCAAAAATTACATCAAGAATGGAATACCCAGCACTAGCTGAGAACAATCAGAAAACAACCCTCCGCCGTCTTGCAAATAGTTTCTTTCTGAGCGGAGGGCTACTGTACAAGAGAACCCCAGATCTGGGACTGTTGAGATGTGTGGACGCACAAGAGCCTCGAGAATTCTTAACGAGGTACATTCAGGAATTTGTGGGCCACACATGAATGGCTATGTGCTAGCCAAGAAGATCTTAAGGGCAGGTTATTTCTGGCTCACCATGGAGCGAGATTGCATAGGGTTTGTGCGAAGATGCCACCAATGTCAAGTGCATGGCGATCTGATACATTCGCCTCCCTTGGAGCTTCACACAATGTCTGCTCCTTGGCCTTTCGCAGCATGGGAAATGGATGTCATTGGCCCGATAGAACCGAAAGCGTCGAACGGGAATAGATTCATCTTGGTCGCCATTGACTATTTTACCAAGTGGGTGGAAGCAGTGACATTCAATTCGGTAACCAAGAAAGCTGTGGTCGACTTTGTCCATTCGAATATTATCTGTCGATTTGGTATCCCTAATACCATCATCACCGACAATGGGGCCAACCTCAACAGTCATTTGATGAATGAGGTATGTGAAAGATTCAAAATTGTGCATAGGCATTCCACACCTTACCATCCAAAAGCAAATGGGGCGGTCGAAGCAGCAAACAAGAATATTAAGAAGATCCTTCGAAAATGGTGCAAGGATCACGAGATTGGCATGCGAAGTTGCCATTCGCTCTTCTGGGTTATCGTACAACTGTGCACACCTCAATAGGCACAACTCCATATGAATTGGTGTATGGGACTGAAGCAGTCATTCCGGCAGAAGTCAAAATACCATCCTTGAGAATCATTGTTAAAGCTGAGATCGAAGATACTGAATGGGTTAAATCCCGCTTGGAACAATTGGCTTTGATTGACGAAAAGAGGCTAAATGCAGTATGTTATGGTCAACTATATCATAAGAGAACGGCCAAAGCATAAAACAAGAAAGTGTGCCAACGCAAGTTCATCGAAGGACAGTTAGTCTTGAAGCGCATCTTTCCACATCAGGAAGAATCAAAGGGCAAGTTTGCCCCAAATTGGCAAGGACCGTACGTGGTGAAGAAGGTTTGCCCAATGGTGCTCTATTCCTGACAGACATCGAAGGCACGATGGCTGAAATGATTGTTAATGCTGATGCAGTGAAGAGGTACTACATTTGATTTTCTTGGGTGGAGTAACGAAAGTCTTTGTTTCCCTTACCCAGATAATGTACCCCTCTTGTTAGCCTTTGGCTTTGTATTGCTTTTGTAAACCCTTATTGGGAATCTTTGTATTTGCGATGAAATGAAGAAAGAAAGATCCAAAACAAAGTTGGCATTAAGTTGGTAGAGCTACGTCTGATCTGATTCCTCTCAAAAGGATACGTAGGCAACCATTCAGGTGCGGTCATATCAAAAAAAGTTCTAAAAGTTCCCTAGTTTCATATCTGAGGAAGTTTTAAAGTTCCCTAGTTTCATATCAGGTGATATTTCATCCTTTTCTCTATCTCACATCGACGCAAAGCTTGCCTCTAAGTTTACGACCAAAGTCAAAGAAAATCCAAAATCCGCGGTTTCTGCTAAACTGGGGCAGAAGTTTTTATCTTATTTTATTTTTATTTTATCAATAAAATAAAATAAAAACAAACTTCTATTTTGTTGTACCATTCATTCATTCTTGAAAGGGGGGAAGATGCTCAAGGCACCCTAAATGACAGGCCAAACATTGCTTCCAAACTCAGATAAATGTCCAATAGACCATTTTGGCCAATCTTGAGAATGTCAATCGAGCAAGAGTTAGCTCAAAAATCATCACCAATGTGTGGAACTAAAGAGGTCCACGGGAAAAAAAAAGGAAAAAAAAAGAAAAAGAAAAAAAATGAAGTCTTGTTGGTGAAAACCTGAAAGGGCGCCACATAACAAACAGTTAGCCAAAAGAACAAAGAGAGAGGTTAGTCGGTGAAAACCCTGAAACGAGCGCCGCTAACTGAATGAGGGCTTTGGTAACTGTCATCAAGTAGGGCTTGACGAGTGTTGCTTTGAATGTTTCTATTGGGGAAAGAGTCGAGGGACAACTGTTGTGAAGGGATCAGGGTTCGAGGCCAAGATGCACGTCATGTTATTGAGGTCACCGCTTTCACCTCCAGATAAGTCCTTTTACTTTCCTAAAGGGCATCTCTCATTCAGAGTCCTTTATCCGAAATTTCTTCCACTTTTGCTTTTCATTCACAATAATATCGAAACGAGCAAAAGAAAGTTTTGCAAAAATTGTTCACCTGTTTGTAGTTGTAGCAGAGCACAGTCAGGACCGGCCTAGATAATGTAATGCCTATGAGGTAGTTTGGCATCTGGAGTGACACGCCAAGGTTTGCACCGCAGAAGAGACTATCAGGGAAAATATACCGTTCATAACAAAGTTTGACTAATAACTAGTTGGAACATTTGGGCCGCATGATGTTATGTGTCGAAGGCCATTTGAAATACAAGAAAGCAAAAGAATGAAGAATGAGGGAGTAGTTTAAAGAAGTCAGGGAACCAACCTGGAGAATGAGGGAGTAGTTTTTAAGAAGTCAGGGAACTCACCTGGAGAATGAGTGATTTTATTTTAGAAGTCAAGGCACCCACCTGAAGAATGAGGAATTTTATTTTAAGAAGTCAGGGAACCCACCTGGAGAATGAGGGAGTAGTTTTAAGAAGTCAGGGCGCCCGCCTGGAGAATGAGGGAGTAGTTTAGAGAAGGTCAGGGCACCCACCTGGAGAATTGGGGAATTTATTTTAGAAGTCAGGGCACCCACCTGGAGAATGAGGGATTTTTTTAAGAAGTCAGGGAACCCACTTGGAGAATGAGGGAGCAGTTTTAAGAAGTCAGGGAGCCCACCTGGAGAATCAGGGAGTAGTTTAGAGAAGGTCCAGGCGCCCACCTGAAGAACGAGGGAATACATTTGAAGAAGTCCAGGCGCCCACATGAAGAACGAGGGAATACATTTGAGGAAGTCCAGGCGCCCACCTGAAGAACGAGGGAATACATTTGAAGAAGTGCAGGCACCCACCTGAAGAACGAGGGAATACATTTGAAGAAGCCCAAGCGCCCACCTGAAGAACGAGGGAATACATTTGAAGAACTCCAGGCGCCCACCTGAAGAACGAGGGAATTCATTCTGTAAAGAAGGAAGACCCACCTGAACCAAGATCGGGGGGTTTATCTTTTCTACAAAGAGCAAGACCAACCTGAACCAAGAGCGGTGGTTTTATTTTCAACAAGTGAGGGGAGCAAGAACCAAGAAGCTCATCTCGGGAAGCATGAAGACTTAGAATAGGAATAACTTTACATTTTTCAATGTTGTACTTTCATTTTCTCTGTAAAGAAATGACCGCCAATCAGCAAGCAACCAGTGACCAGCAATGACGGCCCTTGTGTGCCTAAGAGTGTCTAGTATCAGCCCCAAGTGTGTCTAAAAGAGTCTCTAGTTTGTCTTAGTAGTCTAGAGTGTCTAGTTTGTCTTAGTGAGCTTAGAGAGTCTATAAGTCCGTCAAGAGTGGTAGTCCCAGATGCCGTATGTAAGGAACTACACTGACCTGATTCCTTAGTCCGGGGATATGTAGGTAACTTTTTTCTCGACTAGAACCGAAATTCAAGGTACGGTCACCATTTTGAAAAGCATGCTCTCGGCTAGAACCGAAAAGCCAAAATTAGTTGTCGATTACTTCTTTGTTCGAAAACTCTTTGTGTTCCCGAACAAAGAGGGGCAGCTGTAATCACCTAATTTTGGCACCAAAATTCATAAAATTGCTCAGAATAATCGTATTAGATTCTTAGGACATTTCGTCAAATTTTTCTGGACTTCTAGTGTTTTATTTTAACTAAATTGTCTTTAATTAGGATGTAAGATTTGAAAAAATAATTAACTACTTGTTACGTGTTTAATTGTGATTCCACGTTTTAAAATTGTGATAGCATCGAGAATTTATAGGGTTTGAATTATTGATTAATTGTGTATGTTTTGATAAGTAGCAACCATATTTAATGGCTATTTATAAAAAAATATCAGCCCAAATCGTTAGCCCATTAGCCCACTTCCATTACCCAAGCCCACACCACACACATATATACACAAAACACCATTTCTTCTCATTTTCACACCCCTCTAGCTTCAAGCTGGCGAAGCCCTGACAAAATTTCGCCAGGTCGCCGGAAATCGCCTCCCGCCGTAGAACCGTCGCGGCGCTGCCGGTGGCTGGAAAAATACAAAAATATACTATTGGATACATCTCGAACCCCCCATTCCATTTCTCAACTCGGATTCTTCAAAATCTAAGCCAATTTTCGTAGATCGAGGCTCAAAGCGGCTGCCAAACTTCAACTCCGGCGACCTCCATTTTTTCCGGTATGTTTTGGCTTTTCCCTCTTCCTCTCACCTTCCCCTTTCACCTCTCGTACCCGGTTTCCCAAAATCCCTCTTCTTTTTGCCCGTTCCCTTTTCCCGTTTTCCCCTTCCTATTTTCTGTTTCTCTTTCTGTTTTTCTTTGTTCTTCTTCTTCTTATTTTCTTTTCTTTTTTTGTGTTATGGTTGGTGATGGTGTTTTGGGGGGACTGCGATGATGAGGTGATGGATTGGAGGCTAGGCAGTGGCGACGACAGCCAAGGACAGTGGTGTCCCTGTTTTTGCTCATTTGTTTGTAGATGTTCTGATATTAGGCGATGACTTTAGGGGTTTGAATCCGTAGGCAGTGGGGTGTTATGTTTGGTTCTGTTTCGATGAGTCAGTGTGCGCGTGTGGATTTTTTGCTTCTCGTAACGAGCAGACAAGGCAGTGAGTTTTGGGGGGCTGTGATGGTGCTGATTGGCGGGTTTGTTTCTATTTTGATAAAGCGAACAGGGCAGCAGCGTCGCTCTCGCTGTAGTGGCGTTGCAGTTTTGGCTCCGATGGCGAAGCAGGATGAGGCTGCCTGTGCTTAGCTTGGCAGTTAGAACTTTAGACTCTATTTCTTTGAGTTAATTACTTTGTCTTTGTTTTCAATTAGGATAGTAATTGTGTATACAAATATGCCTATCAATTGTACATGTATATGTGAATTAATAAAAATTGTCTTATTTCTTAGTCATGGTCCTTCTTCAATGAAAACTGAATGTTGTGATTTTGAGAAGCGTTATCATAGTTTTCCTATAATGCAATGAAGATTTGCTTGATGTTTAGTCTTGAAGTTTCTTTACGAATCACATGGTTCTGTTTAGCTTTTCCCTTGTAATTTAGTGTCGAGCAGGATTTGGTTTTTCCTTCTTTTGTTTAGTTTTGGTAAAATTGTGTTTTCCAGCCTATTGATTAGTTTGGTTTGAGAATGGAGCCAACTTAGAACCGGTTCCTTATTTGATCAGTCTTAGCGTGTTTAATCTTGGATGGTTTTGGATGGTTTCAGTCCTCGTATGCTATGTTCATGTAGTTGTCTGTCCAGTCTGTGTGTGTTTACATTAGTTAAACTTACGAGTTAGTGCAAGTGCTGAAATAAGGCTCTGATGTCTAAGTTCGAAGTGTCTGTGAGCTTTTCTTTGAGTTAAACATGGAAATCTGTAAAACAACCTCGGTCAGCCGTTTCGGAAGTTAGGACTCCGATTGGCGTGCCGATAATTTTAAAATAGTCGTTTCGTTTCGGAAGTTAAGACTCCGTTTCGGAAGCTATGTTCATGAAGTTAGGACCTGTCTGTAAAATTTGAGCTAAATCAGATCTCGTTTGGTAGGCATCGGAAGAAGGTTTCAGTTTTTATTGGCGATAAATATTAAAAAGAGATTTTCTAGCTCGGTTTTGGCAAATGAGCTCCGATTCGACATCCGAAAGCGCCGTTAGGTTTGTATGATTATTTTTGATTTTTGTAAACTTTTGAAAGTAAGTTTCGATGTTGTTCGGCTAGTTTCTGCTAAAATGCCGAAAGTTATATAATTTGACTTTTTCTATTTAAATTCGCATCTTGAGTTTCGGGGGTCTAATTTGAGATCCGCCTTCCCAAGTATGTTACATATATTTTGTATAACTGCTATGCACAAGTTGGAATTATTTCGAATACCGTAGGGCACAGTTTTAATTTTCGTTAGGAAAAGAAAATAAAATAAAGAAAACAAAAAAAAAAGGAAAAAGAAAAAAACGGAAAGAAATTCAAGGTTGAGCTTGGAGGTGATACTAAGGGATATACTCCCTCCGTCCCAATTTATGTGGCACCATTTGACCGGGCACGGAGTTTAAGAAAATAGAGGTTGACCTTGTTAAGTGTCAATTTTACCCTTGAAAAAGTAAGAGAGAGAAGATTTGAGTAATAAAAAAGTTGTTGGTAGGTTTAAAAGTATGTAGGGCCCAACAAGGGTAAAATAGAGATAGTACATTAAATAGTTGTCAAATAAGGAAAGGTGCCACTTATTTTGGGACAGATAAAAAAGGAAATGGTGCCACATAAATTGGGACGGAGGGAGTATATATCCCTTAGTTCTTAATACATCATAAACAGAATAGGAATAGAGAAAAGTCAAATGACTGTGGTGGGAAAAAATGCCAGAAAATGAGAAAAGGGGCCGGAGAAAAGTAGAATTTTCACCCTGAAACATTCAGGTAATGATTCTAATATATTATTTGAGTTTATTACGTGTGTTTGAATATATTTTTACGGTAAAAATAGGGATCTTAGACATCACCCTAATGGCGTAAATTGATAGTTTAAAGGGTCAAATGGACCCCGATAATGAAATTGATTATATATTCATACTCAGTGAGTTATGGGCAACTTATAAATGTAATTTATTTGGGGTTTAGTTATGTGGCCTTAAACCATGTACATAGGCCTGGCCTACGTATTGCGTATGCGAATAGGGTATCAGGTTCTTACCTGGATAGCCCTAAGATGTGAGGAATGAAGCCTTTAGCCTAATTTGATATATTTTTCCGCTTATTGAATAGAGTGGGATCGTTTGGCAATGAAACCAAAAGATAAAGCGGTTTCTGATTAGCAATGCCAACTTTTGGAAGAGGTAAGTGTTTATATCTATTTCTTTGGAGGCACCTGGCCTCGTGGATTTTCTACCACGTGTTCCTTACGTGTGTAGCTGCCGATAGGCGTACTCATTACGCCTTAGCTTTGGATTTACATTGTACATTATATATTATGTCCTATTGTTGGTATTGCAATGAGGATTTGAGCATTGTACCTTGGCTGTAAGTTGGCATCTACTTCCCGGCTGTCGATGAGAGTCCCGCGCCGGTGAAGGGTTATTATTGCATCACATTGCATTCATATGCATTATATGTCATTCATATGCATTACATTGCATATCATATTGGGTGCAGGAGTATTCCGCCCCAGGAGCAGGAGGATTCCGCTCCATTGTATCATATTGAGGGTAGGAGGATTCCGCCCCAAGAGCAGGAGTATTCCGCTCTTATGTTAGATATTAAGTGCAGGAGTATTCCGCCTCAGCTTTACATTATATCGGGTGCAGGAGTATTCTGCCCCAGGAGAGTGCAGGAGTATTCCGCCTCCGGTGTATATTATATCGGGTGCAGGAGTATTCCGCCCCAGGAGCAGGAGTATTCCGCTCCAGTTGGTTATCAGATTGGATTCCCCTCGAATGCAGGAGTATTCCGCTTGGAGATGGGATTACGGGCACATGTGACCCTTCGCATCATATTTCATTTCATTTCATTTCATCTCACTTCATTTCATTCCATCTCAATTCATACCATTGTGTAGACTTACGGTACATGACTACTGTTCTGCTTATATGTGCATTGTATATTTGTTGATATGTTTTTGGCATGCATCCTTGGTTGAGTTTATAAGTGTTATCTGGCTTTGCCTTTTTATAATTTAAATAAAATGAATTTGGTCTATCTATTTCTTTTCTCCCTGGCTAGCTATCCTATTATTTGAGGTGGCTAGTCTGCCCCACTTATTGAGTCCTTTTGACTCACCCTTTTGTTGTTGTTTGTTTCTTGTCTATCTATTTCATTTCGGCAGGTTCGCTCCAGGATTTAGCTTGCCACATTGTGAAGGAGCGAAGACGACTTCAGCTGTCAGGGTGAGCCAGCTTTTATTCCGGATGGCCACCAGTTTTATGTTTATCATTTCAGTTGCATTTTGCTCCCTTCAGGAGGTATCTGTTTTCTTTGTACTCTTAGATGTCTAGTCTGGATAGCCCTAAACATAGTATGTTGGGTAGTCAGCTGTAATTTCTTTTGTACAGCTTAGAGGTATCAGTATGTCTGTGCTTTTTCTAAGTCTTGCTTTTATTTATGAATTGGATTATATTTATTTTCCTAATTTAATTGTAAGGGTTCGCCCGACGGGTCTAGGGGAAGATGTCGGGTTCCCGCACGGCCTAGCCGGATTTCGGGTCGTGTCAGTTGGTATCAGAGCCCGGTTTAGAGTCTATCCAGACTAAGGCAGTGTCTAGTAGAGTCTCGCTGATGGGTACGTAGATGTCCGTACTTATCTACGAGAGGCTATGATGGCATTTAGGAAGTTTCACTTGCTTCATTTCTTATCGTGCGTCGGTCTAGGATTCAAAAGTATTTTCGTTAATTCGTTAATTTCTTTGTGGAAATTGTGAACCTTCGTGCGACGAATCAGCAAACGGTATGAGTTCAAGACGAAGCAGTCTAGCCTGGGGCTAGCACTGACGGAGCCCCGAGAGTTTTTTATCGTGCTGATGATC
Organism: Petunia secreta; assembly: GCA_029990175.1. Taxonomy (NCBI): domain Eukaryota; kingdom Viridiplantae; phylum Streptophyta; class Magnoliopsida; order Solanales; family Solanaceae; genus Petunia; species Petunia secreta. Next base: position 17,645,991 of record JARKIP010000038.1, on the reverse strand, counting down.
TAGTTACGGATGTACGAGCTCGCGATGGGCAAGGGAGCAGGGCCTTGTGGTTCCCTTGGCTCTCTACGATTCTTTTACGAGAATTTTGGCGACGCAGATACCGTAAGAACCTATTATTAGCTGGGCAGCCTATCAGGTTGCCGCATTTGCAGACGTTCGATCTCAGGGTGCTCCTTTTCCGGTTCTTGATATTGCTGCAGCAAATTATATTCCAGAAGTAGTACGTGTTGTACCTCTAATTGTTCTGGCTGGTTAGCCAGCTGAGGTAATAGGTCGGTCCGCGTGCCCAAAGAGGTTGCATTATTTTACGCAGTTGAACCTTCTGATATTCTTAAGCAATGTATCAGATAGACCCCGTGAATATTTTTTTAAAAAAATGTATCTGTGTCTTTTACGCTCTTGATTATATCGAACGGCACCGTGTTGATTATTCTGCTTTTCAGTTTCAGGGTCCAGCCTTGAATTGGCGGACCGCTCTTTTATTGCCCAACTTGGCTCGGTTTTTCTTCTAGATTCGTGGAAAAGTTCCTTTTGAGTAGCAAGCGAGATGAAAAGTGTTGCCAATTTGAGTGGGTTGGACAGGGTAGCATGTCGCTTAGCCTGTTGGTGTTTCAGAATATGAGATTGAATCTTATAGAATGGCTGAATATGCATTAGAACTAGTCCATGAGCCTTTCGAGAGATTCAAAGATTTATTAATGCCCTTTCTTTTTCCTTGAGATCCCAGATGGCTCAAGAGATTGAGGTCGGGATTTCATTTGATGTTGTTGTTGATATTGCTCAGAGGTATGAGGCATACCATAAGTTAGAGTGGGGGAACAAGAGATCTCGTGGCCCTGGTGGGCAACCATAGTACCTCATTTAGAGGTAAGAGTTCTGATTATTTTGGGAGGTCACCTTCCAGGTTATCTCAGCTTGTGTCACGTGATTCTTAGAGTGCGACAGTAGCTCGTCAAGATCAGATTCAGTCTTTTCTTTACAGCTATCAACAATCTTTCCAACTTTCATTTTCAGTGAAAAGGTATTATCATTGTCGCGAGCCTGTCATCTTTGGTGGAGTTCTCCCTTATTCCGGTAAGTAGGTAGTCGTCCTTTGTTAGCTTGGATAAGCTTGGAGTTTTGACTGATGATTGAGGAACGGATTCAAAGGACCTGTTCCTTTGAATCACTGCAGCAGAATAGATAATTCATGCAAAATCGTTTAAGTTGAGATATTATTAATTATCCTAAAAACTAATGTTTATCTTGATAATTATGCAGGTCTAAACGGATACGAAAAGATTGCATAAACAAAGGATAAAGGATAGAAGATCCGGATTCTCAAGAGAAGAATCCAATTAGGACTCAAAGTCAAGGGAGCTTTGGAGTTCTAATTGCTCAAGACTTCTTGGCTGCTGGAGCTATAAAACGTGGAGCATATCAGCCATAAAAGTGTGCACAAATACAGAGAGCATCGAGCAAAAGCTGAGAAGAGTTATTAGCTTATTTGTGTAATCAGTTAGCTACAGTAGAACTAAGTTAGAACCTGTTCCTTAAATTGAATCTTGTAAAAGTTCAAGTCTTAGTTCAATTGTAGTAAGCAAAAATCGAGTTGTAAACTTTCTGGTTCAAGTCGTGGACTTGACACAACTTCACTGATCGTGAGAAAGATGACTAAAGGATTAGAGTTAGTCCTAGGTTAGTAAGAGTGAGTCTTGTAACCAAGTGGGTCTTTTTACATAGTGAAGTTGAAATCCTACTTGAGAAGTAGATCGTGGTTTTTTTATCCCGAGTCAAGGGGTTTTTCCACGCTAATATCTGGTGTTCAATTACTTACAGTTTTAATTCCGCATATCGTAGAGTAAAGGAACACATTTTAAGGACCTGGTCCTTAAAACAGCAAAGTAGTGTAATCGTGGGAAATAACAATTGGTATCAGAGCGGGTTATCCTTAAAAAGGCTAACACCTAGGATTAGATGAGTACATCACGAGAGAACAGTGAGGGCCAGTCAATGGTTAGAGCACCTTATTTCAATGGGAAATACTATGCATGGTGGAAAGAGAGGATGCGTGATCACCTTCAAGCAGAAGACTATGAATTGTGGGATATAGTAACTGAAGGTCCCATGATCCCAATGAAGAAGGATGCTGAGGGAAAAGATGTTCTCAAAACCAGGAAGGAATGCAATGCTGAAGACATAAAGCAATGGGAAAAGAATGCAAAGGCAAGGAAGTGGCTGGTTGGTGGACTTAGTCCTGACGAATGCACTAGAATCAGAGGGTATGCCATTGCAAAGGAGATTTGGGATGCTCTACAAGTTGCACACGAAGGAACAAGTCAGGTAAAAAGGTCTAGAGGTACACTTCTTTATGCTGAATATGAAAGCTTTAAAATGAAAGAAGAAGAGTCAATCTCTGAAATGTATACTAGATTTAATGCCATTGCTTCTGAACTTATCTCTTTGGGAAGGGTTTTAACTGTGGAAGATAGAGTAGAAAAGATTTTAACTAGGGTTCTTCCAGATTCTTGGGAGATCAAAGCTTGTGCTATCATTGAAAGTAAAGATTTAACCACTTTATCCTTAGATGAGCTTATAGGCAATCTAAAGACTTATGAACTGAGGAAAAAGGTTAAAAATATAGGAGCACCAGTTAAACTGAACCTAACCTAGCCTTGACTGCTGGTGATAAAATCATTGATGATAAGAAACTGGTCCTTATCGCTAAAAGTGTTCAGAAATATTTGAATAAGAAAAGGGAAATTAGTGGATAGGGTAGGTCTACTAACATGAAACAGGCTGGAGAATGCCACAAATGTGGAAGCTCGGAGCACTACATCAGCAAATGTCCAATTATAGAAGGAGAATGGAGGAAGAGATTCATTGATGAAAGGAAGAAGGCTAGGGAACATGTCCATAAGAAAAGTGGAAATCCCAAAGCATTGGTTGTAGGATGGCAAGACAGTGAAGACGAAATAACTGATGATGATCTGGATGAGGATCTTGCTCTAATGGCACTTGGAGATTAAGAAAATGAAGAAGATGCTAAGGTATTTGTTTCTAAACTCAAAGATGATGTAAAAAGCATGCCTAGAGAAAAATTGGTCAAAGTATTCCATATTGTGCTAAATGAATTTAAATCTCTAAGGGATAGCAATCATCAAATGCATGATAAAATTGATTGTTTAGAAACAGAATGCAAAGAAGAAATAGTTAAAAATGATTTTCTGGAAAGGAAGATTAGCATGCTTGAGGAACAGGTCCTCACACTTGAAACAACTGCTCAGGAATTAGAAAATGATAAAACAGTTGTAAAAGGTAAAAGTATTGCTAATTCTCATCAGATCATTGCTGAAGAGAAACTGAAAGTCACAGTTGATGAACTGTGTAAAAAAGATGAAAAGATAAGATCTTTAGAAGAAGACTTGGTTAAAACAAAAATGGAACTAAGAAAAACTGTAGAATGAAACAAGTCTTCTGAAGCACTAGAATGGTTACAGAAAAATCATAGTAGTAACAAGAAAGGTATTGGATTCATGAAAGCACAGAGTTCATCCAAATGGAATCCAAAGAGTAAGTACTTATCATTTCCTGAAAACTGGCTATGCACTCATTGTGGGAACACTGGTCACCGGAAAGAAAATTGTCAATCTTTAAAAAAGGCTGCCCAGAGGAACAGGTCCTATAAACCTGTTCAAAATTCTGTGAAACAGAAGAATAGGTCCTATAAACCTGTTCAACATTCTGTAAAAAGGGAAATTGTTCACACAAAGAAGCCATTACCATTCTGGGCTAGGAGAGATCTGATTCATCCTTTTTCTAAAGGAAAGGAACCCAAACTAGTTTGGATTCTTAAAATTAACCCCTAGTTTTCTTTTGCAGGCTAGAGTGAAGGAGATAAACCACAAATGGTAAATGGACAGTGGTTGCTCAAGGCACATGACAGGGCATAAGGAACTGTTCCTTTCACTCTCAGCCTTCCAAGGAGGAAGTGTTTCCTTCGGTAATGGTAAGAAAGGGGAAATTATTGGAATTGGAAAGGTAGGTAGATCTAATTCACACTGTATAGATAATGTATTTCTAGTAGATGGGCTGAAGCATTGCTTATTGAGCATATCTCAATTGTGTGACAAAGGTAACAATGTTAACTTCTCATCTACTGGATGCACTGTGACTAATCAAACGTCTGGAGAGGTTATTTTGCAGGGAAACAGGCATGGAAATATCTACAAAGTAGACTTGCTGACATTATCTGATGGAAGCTTGAGCTGCTTAAGTGTGGTGCAAAATGATCCCCTCCTATGGCACAAAAGACTAGGACATGTCAGTCTTTCACAATTGAACAAACTTGTGTCAAAGGACTTGGTGATAGGTCTTCCTAACATCAAGTTTAATGATGAAAAAGTATGTGAAGCATGTGCCAGGGGGAAGCAGGTAAAATCCTCCTTCAAATCGAAGAAACAGGTAAGTACCACTAAATCTTTGGAACTTGTCCATATGGATTTATGTGGTCCTATGAGAACAATGAGTCGTGGAGGTAAGAAGTATGTTATGGTATTGGTGGATGATTACTCCAGATTTACATGGACTATATTTCTTGCATCTAAAGAAGAAGCATTTAATGTATTTTCAATTTTTGCTAAGAAAGCTCAAAGAACTCTAGATAATCATATTATTGCCATTAGGTCAGATCATGGAACTGAATTTGAAATCCATATGTTTTCCAATTTTTGTAATGAAAATGGCATCAATCATAATTTTTCTTCACCTAGAACTCCACAACAAAATGGTGTAGTGGAAAGGAAAAATAGGACTCTAAAAGAAATGGCAAGGACTATGTTAATATCTGAAAATCTTCCACATAACTTTTGGGCTGAGGCTATTAATACTGCATGCTACATAATAAATAGATGTATGACAAGATCTTTAATAGAAAAGACCCCATATGAATTGCTTAAAGAAAGAAAACCAAATATTTCTCATCTTAGGGCTTTTGGTTGCAAATGTTTCATAGACAACAATGGAAAAGATGCCTTAGGAAAATTTGATCCTAGAAGTGATGAGGGAATATTTGTTGGTTATTCTTTAAATAGTAAATCTTATAGGGTGTTTAATAAGAAAACATTGAAAATTGAAGAAAGCATGCATGTTAAATTTGATGAAACTGACAGTCTCACTCAAGAACAGGTACAGGAGGATGAAGAAATTGGGATGCTGAAAGAGTTTGAACTCAATCCACAAATGCAGATTCTGGATATGAGAAGTGAACTGCAAGGAACTGTTCCTCAAGACAGAACTGAGAAGAGTAGCACTGAAACAGGGGGAACTAATGTTGGTTCCACCTCACAAACTGGTAATACTACTATATCAGGAACTGTTCCTCAGCAGAGGACTTCTGACAATGGATTGACACCCAAGCATCAAGGGTCACATCCTGTGAATCAAATAATCTCAGATAAGACTGCCGGAGTTCAAACTAGATCAGCAGTCAAGAATCACAATCTGTGTGCCTTTAGTCCTTTCTTATCTCTTGTTGAACCTAAAAATGTGAAAGAAGCACTGAAGGATGCAGATTGGATTAATGCTATGCAGGAGGAACTGAATCAATTACAAAGGAGTCAAGTTTGGCATCTGGAACTCAAGCCAAAGAACAGGTCCATAATTGGAACAAAATGGGTTTTCAGAAACAAACTTGATGAGGATGGCATGGTAACAAGATACAAGGCCAGGCTAGTCGTTCAGGGATATAGTCAAGAGGAGGGCATCGATTATGATGAGACTTTTGCTCCAGTTGCAAGACTGGAAGCAATAAGACTTCTTATAGCCTTTGCTACATACATGGATTTTACTCTACATCAAATGGATGTAAAGAGTGCATTTCTGAATGGTTACTTGAAAGAAGAAGTGTATGTCAAGCAACCTCCAGGTTTTGAAAGTGAACAGTTCCCTGAACATGTGTACAAGTTGGACAAGGCCTTGTATGGGCTCAAGCAGGCACCAAGAGCATGGTATGAGAGGCTATCGAAATTTCTACTCCAGCATGGATACAAGAGAGGTAAAATTGATAGTACATTGTTCTTAAAAGAAAAAAGGTAAGGATCTCTTAATTGTTCAAATCTATGTAAATGATATAATTTTTGGTGCTACTTGTGAAAATTTAAGTAAGGAATTTGCAAACTTGATGGGGAGTGAATTTGAGATGAGCATGATGGGTGAACTCAACTTCTTTTTGGGTTTACAAATTAAGCAAACCTCAAATGGAACTATGATCCATCAACAAAAGTATGTTAAGGAATTACTTAAAAGATTTGATATGGATAATGCTAAGGAAATTGACACACCTATTGCTACTGCCACAAAATTGGATCTTGATGAACATGGAATATCAGTTGATCAAAAATTGTATAGGGGTATGATAGGTTCTCTACTTTACCTAACTGTTAGTAGACCTGATATTGTGTTTAGTGATGGTTTGTGTGCTAGGTTCCAATCAGATCCTAAGGAATCTCATTTGAAAGCTGTTAAAAGAATATTGAGGTATCTGAAAGGAACAGGTCCCTTGGGACTTTGGTATCCAAAAGGTGGTAGTTTTAATCTTGTTGGATATACTGATGCTGACTATGCATGTTTCCTTGTTGATAGAAAAAGTACCTCAGGTATGGCACATTTTCTTGGTAAGTGTTTGGTTTCTTGGGGAACTAAGAAACAAAATTCAGTGGCACTTTCCACTGCTGAGGCTGAATATGTGGCAGCTGCTTCATGTTGTTCACAGTTGTTATGGATCAAACAACAATTACAGGATTTTGGTGTTGATGTAGGAACTGTTCCTATTTATTGTGATAACACTAGTGCTATTAATATGACAAAGAATCCAGTGCATCACAAAAGGACTAAAGACACTGATATAAGACATCATTTCCTAAGAGACAATTATGAAAAAGGTTTGATCACCATAGCATTTTGTCCCACTGAAAAGCAAATTGCTGACATTTTTACAAAAGCTCTAGGTAGAGATGATTTTGAAAGAAATAGATTGGAATTGGGGATGATTAAATTCACATAAAATCATCAATGCTTTACTTCATAATTGGCTAGAAAATTGCTCTTAAAATGAATTTTATTCAAGTCATTATGAATAATTCAGTCCAGTTTAATACTTAAATGACTCTTATGTCATATATCTTATTTAGAGTTGCTAAAATTTAATGATGTTACCCTTATGCTCTTAGAATTTCAGATGATCAAAATGTTGCAAATTGGAAGAACACTGAATTTTTGTGTTAAAAACAGGTATGTACTCGTTATTATTCAGTTAATTTAGAAGTATAAAGGCCATAGGTAACTTGAGATTAGGATAAATCCCACTAAGTTTCCTATCCATATCCAAAGTGTAAAATAGTCCCATCGGAGGAACAGTTCCTACTCTGAAAAGGTAACCTGTAGCCTAACGGCTCTTTTTCTCCGGGAGACTCCCAAGAGTCCTTAACCGTTGCATGTTGTGCTGAGGTAATTTGATCGTTTTTCACTCTAACTCCACTGCCTAATTCACTCTATATATACACTTCTTCTTTCTCATTATTCTTTTACATTGTTCATCAATTAAAACTATCACAATTTCAGAAAGAGTAGTAAATTATTTGTTAATTCGAATTGCAAAAATGTCTCTTGCTTCTGATAATTCTTCAACTGCACCTATTGATGAACAGCCACAAAATCTTAATCCTCCCTCACCCATGGAAACCACTAACCTAAACCCTGAAATCCCTGAACCAATCCCAGACGTACCTGAACCTGAAATTCAGGGGGAAGGACCAGTTCCCACGGCTGATCAATTGATGAGCAGGTTGAGGATTTATCTCGTGCTATGGTGTTGTATCAGTATCAGGTAAACTTCACCTACCCTTTGAATGTTGTTATAGACGAGGAAGAAAATGGAGAGGGTTCTGAGGCTGCTCTTGAGGGGGAACCTATTAGGAGTTTGGAAGCACCCATGCATGGGTCATCGGGGTCTCCAGAGGCTGCTTTTAGAGCACCCATGGAGAATGTGATAGATGTTGAGGAGGCTATAAATGATAGTGACAGGCCCCTGGTGGATTTGATCAACATTAGGAGTCTGAGAAGAAAATTGGCTAGAAAGGGACCCATTGGTGACCATGTGACTGCTGAAATTGCTGCTAAGTTGAAGAAAATAGGTGACAGTTACAAGCCTGGAAATAAAAAGAAAGTTGAAAGTTCCTCCAAGGCAAAAGGACCTGTTCCTTCTGCCTCAACCCCTGCTTCTGGGGTTAGGAGGACAAGAAGTGCTGCTAAAGCTGCTGATGAACAACTAGCTGCTGCCTTGGAAATGAGCAGAAAAGGGAAAGGAAAACAGGTGGTTGAAGAGGAAGAAGTGGTGATATTGATCTTGCTGATTTTTCTGAGGAAGATGAGATGGTAGATGCTGAGGAGGTGGTGCCTCAGTCCAAAAAAAGAAAAGTTCCTGAGAGAAGGGTAACAAGAAGCTCAGTTAAAGCTGCAGAGAAAGCTGCTAAGAGGACCAGGTCCTCCAAAAGAGTGGTTGTTTCTGAAAGTTCTGCTAGCGACAGTGATGAGTCTGTTGCTGGAGATGAGAGTGATAGTGATGCTGAAGGTAATGAATCTGTGCACTGTGTTCATGAAGATATGTTGACCAGGAAGGTTTTGAAAGGTCGGGTAATGTCTGATGTGCAAGAAGAAGGAATATTGTGGCTGTTGCAAAAACTGCACGCTCAGGGTTGAAGGGACATGGTCCTTAAGATCTCTGGTAGGTGTGCAAAGGGGATGGTGCAAGAGTTCTACAAGAACTGCTCCATCAAAGAAGATAGGATTACTACCTCTGTCAATGACAATGTGATTATGTTTGATACAAGGGAACTTGGTGAGCTGCTAGGGATTCCTGCTACTGGGTATGACAGTTATGTCAAGAAGGTTTGGCCTGACTTGACAAATTTGCCTACTGATCTGGAGATCACTAGGAAGTTTGTTGAGAATGATGGGGAAGAGAAACCCAGAGCTGTGCAGAAGAGTGAGATGCACCCACAACACCAAGTATTATTCGAGTTTGTGAACAAGATTGCGATGCCAAGGCAGGAGAAAAGAGGAGTTGCCAGTTTCATGGACCTGGTCCTTATGGAACTGTTGGACACTGAAAAGCAGATCGACTGGCCCAGCTTTATGATCCACCTGATAAAAAGGGTGAATGCTGGGAAGAAAAAGCACTCCTTGCCGTTTGGTTTCATCCTGACTGATGTATTTGAAAAGTTGAAGATTCCCGTGGAAGGGGTTGTGAAGGCTACAAAGAAGGAAAAGTTTGGTTGTGCCACATTGATAAGTTGTGATCTACCAGTTCAGGCTGATCCTCCACAGGCTGGTGTTGGGAGGCAGCCATTGAACAACAAAGTGAGGGCACTTAGGCAACAGGTTGCTATTCAGGCTGCTGAAATAGCAAGGTTGGAAGAGGAGAAGAATTTCTGGAAGGCAGAGGCCTCGAAGGCAAAGGAGACCAATGAAGGGATGCTCAAGCAGATGTTTGAGTTGCTTAACAAGTCTCAGGGACCTGGTTCTTCCACATCCTGACCACCTTAGCCTTAGCCTTTAGCCATCTTTTGTCTGGTGGGATCTAGCCTAGCCTAGTGCCTTAGCCTTTTTCTTCTTTAGTCGTTGGATAATCATGTAGTACTTGCTTGTATCCCCTGGTTTCAATATTTGATTAAATGGACTGTCTTTGATGGCTAATATCATTGTTTTGCAGTTGCTTTAATTTGATTTATGTTTGCATTTTGAGTTGCCTCAATGGCCATGTGCTGATTAGTTCTAACACTTGAGTTATATTTTTTTATGCAACCTTTTCAATGATGCGAAAAGGGGGAAGAGTAAGTTTGATTTTGCATGATTTCATACCTAATGAAAATATGTTCCTTAATGATAAACTCTTTCGGATTGATTGTTTTTGAGCTTAAGTTGTACTTCAGGACATTAAGGTTATGCAGCTATGCGTATGAGTTTGTCATCATCAAAAAGGGGGAAATTGTTAGCTTGGATAAGCTCGGAGTTTTGACTGATGATTGAGGAACGGATTCAAAGGACCTGTTCCTTTGAATCACTGCAGCAGAATAGATAATTCATGGAAAATCGTTTAAGTTGAGATATTATTAATTATCCTAAAAACTAATGTTTATCTTGATAATTATGCAGGTCTAAACAGATACGAAAAGATTGCATAAACAAAGGATAAAGGATAGAAGATCCGGATTCTCAAGAGAAGAATCCAATTAGGACTCAAAGTCAAGGGAGCTTTGGAGTTCTAATTGCTCAAGACTTCTTGGCTGCTGGAGCTATAAAACGTGGAGCATATCAGCCATAGAAGTGTGCACAAATACAGAGAGCATCGAGCAAAAGCTGAGAAGAGTTATTAGCTTATTTGTGTAATCAGTTAGCTATAGTAGAACTAAGTTAGAACATGTTCCTTAAATTGAATCTTGTAAAAGTTCAAGTCTTAGTTCAATTGTAATAAGCAAAAATCGAGTTGTAAACTTTCTGGTTCAAGTCGTGGACTTGACACAACTTCACTGATCGTGAGAAAGATCACTAAAGGATTAGAGTTAGTCCTAGGTTAGTAAGAGTGAGTCTTGTAACCAAGTGGGTCTTTTTACATAGTGAAGTTGAAATCCTACTTGAGAAGTAGGTCGTGGTTTTTTGATCCCGAGTCAAGGGGTTTTTCCACGCTAATATCTGGTGTTCAATTACTTACAGTTTTAATTCCGCATATCGTAGAGTAAAGGAACACATTTTAAGGACCTGGTTCTTAAAACAGCAAAATGGTGTAATCATGGGAAATAACATCCTTTCTCTTGTCATAAGGCACTTGCACAGTCGCAGGTGATTTCATTTAGATCTCAATCAACAAAATAAATGCTACCATCCAGTAGAGGTTGAGAGTATGGTGGCAGTGGTTCTTCAGAAAGCGATTGTCAGGGTAGTGGCTCAGCTTAGCTGCAGAGGCAGTTCTATGAACTGCTTGTCTGGCGGGATGCTGAGGTATCCGATATGGTAGACCCTGAGATTTCTTCTTCTCTTAAATGTGAGTAAGATTTGATTCTTTCGATCGATCTGGAAATGGTGTGTCTTATCATGTTTCGACAGTTTCCTTAGATATTGTCGTAATTAAGAATCGGTTGCGGTAGAGGGGTGAGTTTCTGATATGATTTATTCCTGGCATTTATGAGACCCTACTAGTTTATCTGATCTAAATATGAGAGATTTGATGGTGAGTATTGCTATTGCCTGCTTGGCATCCTGTTATGCCACCTTGTGATATTATGTCAAGTCATTTTACCTCTCTCCTCGGAAATCAGTGTTGGTAGGACGATGGGATTCTTATTCGTCATCATTAGGAAGTGTCGTTGTTTTTTCCGGTGTAAAGTGGCTGGTAAGTAATGCTCGATCTATGTGTCTCCTCTTGGTTCGAGATTCTAGTAGAGTCATGTTATCCTATGAGCTTGTCTGCGTTATAAAAGGGTTTCTGGTAAATTGTCAGAGTTTCCTTCTTATTGGGAGGTTAAATTGGTATGGATGTTTTCCATAAAGCTTATTTAATGTCTATCTCTTCAATTGTGATTCTTTGGCTCGCCTGAATCGGAAGTAGTCTAGCTTTGGTAGCCAAGCAAATAAGAAGATGAACTTCCTGAAGCTCTAATTATTTCTATCCTCGATCCATTTCCATTTCTTCTTCGTCTGGCACTAGTGAGCTTGGGGGATTGGTAGCCGCTTGTGACGTTCTCTGTGTTGAGCCAGAGTACGTGTTATTGTAGCCGGGTAAGCATATTATTGTTTTGGATATCAGTTTATCTGGGTATCCATTCCCATGTATAGTATAGTGTTGGTTCTGTTTTTGCGGATCATCCAGTTTCAGGGAAAACTCTGCTGGAATTTTTATATAGAAGTACCATCCATCAGGCGGTGGTGTTTACGGCAAAGGTATGGAGTTGTGAACTCGAGAGTTGAAGCTGTTTGGCAACTCGAAAGGGTAGTTGGTAGCTTATATCTGCCTACGTTCAGCTTTTAGCTAAATCTTCTTTAGTCCAGCAGACTGTGCGGGGATGGGTATTCCTATTCAAATAGCTGCCTGAGTTTGTACTTTAAGTGGAGGAGTCTTCCTCCAAATACTGAATGGTAATACTAAATCTCTAAGGCGTTGGTACCACTTTTGTCACGACTCAACCTAGGGCCACGACACTAAACCCACTAATAATCCATTAATAATAGGGATAAGCTGGCAACCTGATCATATATATATACGTACTTATCTGCTGAAAGCATAAAGTATGGAAAGATGACACGACTTTAACTTGCTGGCAATTAGAACACTGAGCCACAAATTCTACTGTGTCACACTTCATTCCGTCCCACCAGTAAATCTGCAACATCAGAAATACAAAATCTATCTTTATACATGGGAACACCGTCAGTAGTAACCCGGTATGGTGAGTCCAGTTTTCTTCTGGCTAGCATTCTATATTCAACTAGAACAGGATCCTCATACTGACGTTGTTATACTTCATAAAAATTTAGAGATAAAGATCTAGTGCAGCTTGTCGTCCATCCATCAATGGCATATCTCTTTCAGAACTCAACTCTTTGAGAAGTTATTTTAGCGTTGTAAGTGCTCATGTAATCAACTTTGTTGCTGGTATTCTGCTTCAGCTCATGGTCCAACTACATGTCTCTTTTATATTTTCTTTTTCAAGTCATAATAATTCCAATTCAAAGATAATACCCTGAGGTAGATGTTCAGTCTGAAGATCATTCTTGGTCTACATCATACTATCCAGTAGTAGTTATATGATCCTTATCCTTATACGATAGACCTTGTTCAGATGAATCTTTGACATACATTAGGATATGAGTAACTACATTCCCACAAGGAGCTTGCGAAACAATACTAAAATCAATTGAGATGTTGCATAGTGCATTCTAAAAATAATATATCTTACATCAAATCTTTTATAGTGTGTAGTCACAAGGTACTTCAAAAGCTCCCCCTATTGCATCAAGCGTGAGCTAATTCTTAGTTCTATCGACCTGTTCTATATCGAAAGGTATATCGAAGGGGTGATTATCGGCTGAATCATGATAACCCATTCAAAGTTTCGTGTATCTTTGCTTCGAAAATGTAGAACTCTCTTCTCATGATCGAGGAAGGATCAGCTTAGTTAGAATAAGCTGTGCAATGGTATTACCATATTATCCAGATATATTTATTCCAAAAGTACGATGTGCGTAATATAATTCTGATCCTGTAATCAAGAGATAAGGCCCGTGGAGTAGCTTATGAAGGCCGTGCAAGTTCTTTTGTTATCTGTGCGAATTTTTCTTTAGACTTAGGCACGTTCGAGGACGAACGAGAGTTTAAGTGGAGGAGAATAAAACGACCTCGGTCAGTCGTTTCGGAAGTTAGGACTCCGATTGGCGTGCCGATAATTTTAAAATATTCGTAATGTCCGTTAAGACCTGTCTGTAAAATTTGAGCTAAATCAGACCTCGTTTGGTAGGCATTGGAAGAAGGTTTCAATTTTTATTGGCGATAAATATTAAAAAGAGATTTTCGAGCTCGGTTTTGCCGAATGAGCTCCGATTCGATATCCGAAAGCACCGTTAGGTTTGTATGATTATTTTTTATTTTTGTAAACTTTTAAAAGTAAATTTCGATGTTGTTCGGCTAGTTTCCGCTAAAATGCCGAAAGTTATATAATTTGACTTTTTCTATTTAAATTCGCATCTTGAGTTTCGGGGGTCCAATTTGAGATCCGCCTTCGCTAATATGTTACATATATTTTGTATAACTGCTATGCAAAAGTTGGAATTATTTCGAATACCGTAGGGCACAGTTTTAATTTTCGTTAGGAAAAGAAAATAAAATAAAGAAAACAAAAAAAAATAGGAAAAAGACAAAAACGGAAAGAAATTCAAGGTTGAGCTTGGCGGTGATACTAAGGGATATATATATATCCCTTAGTTCTTAATACATCATAAACAGAATAGGAACAGAGAAAAGTCAAATGACTGCAGTGGGAAAAAATGCCAGAAAATGAGAAAAGGGGCCGGAGAAAAGTAGAATTTTCACCCTGAAACATTCAGGTAATGATTCTAATATATTATTTGAGTTTATTACGTGTGTTTGAATATATTTTTACGGTAAAAATAGGGATCTTAGACATCACCCTAATGGCGTAAATTGATAGTTTAAAGGGTCAAATGGACCCCGATAATGAAATTGATTATATATTCATACTCAGTGAGTTATGGGCAACTTATAAATGTAATTTATTTGGGGTTTAGTTATGTGGCCTTAAACCATGTACATAGGCCTGGCCTACGTATTGCGTATGCGAATAGGGTATCAGGTTCTTACCTGGATAGCCCTAAGATGTGAGGAATGAAGCCTTTAGCCTAATTTGATATATTTTTCCGCTTATTGAATAGAGCGGGATCGTTTGGCAATGAAACCAAAAGATAAAGCGGTTGCTAATTAGCAATGCCAACTTTTGGAAGAGGTAAGTGTTTATATCCATTTCTTTGGAGGCACCTGGCCTCGTGGATTTTCTACCACATGTTCATTACGTGTGTAGCTGCCGATAGGCGTACTCATTACGCCTTAGCTTTGGATTTACGTTGTATATTGTATGTATGTCCTATTGTTGGTATTGCAATGAGGATCTGAGCATTGTACCCTGGCTGTAAGTTGGCATCTACTTCCCGGCTGTCGATGAGAGTCCCGCGCCGGTGAAGGGTTATTATTGCATCACATTGCATTCATATGCATTATATGTCATTCATATGCATTACATTGCATATCATATTGGGTGCAGGATTATTCCGCCCCCGGAGCAGGAATATTCCGCTCCATTGTATCATATTGAGGGTTGGAGGATTCTGCCCCAAGAGCAGGAGTATTCCGCTCTTATGTCAGATATTGAGTGCAGGAGTATTCCGCCTCAGCTTTATATTATATCGGGTGCTGGAGTATTCCGCCCCAGGAGAGTGCAGGAGTATTCCGCCTCTGGTTTATATTATATCGGGTGCAGGAGTATTCCGCCCCAAGAGCAGGAGTATTCCGCTCCAGTTGGTTATCAGATTGGATTCCCCTCGAATGCAGGAGTATTCCGCTTTGAGATGGGATTACGAGTCACATGTGATCCTTCGCATCATATTTCATTTCATTTCATTTCATCTCACTTCATTTCATTCCATCTCAACTCATACCATTGTGTAGACTTACGGTACATGACTACTGTTCTGCTTATATGTGCATTGCATATTTGTTGATATGTTTTTGGCATGCATCCTTGGTTGAGTTTATAAGTGTTTTTTTATAATTTAAATAAAATGAATTTGGTCTATCTATTTCTTTTCTCCCTGGCTAGCTATCCTATTATTTGAGGTGGCTAGTCTGCCCCACTTATTGAGTCCTTTTGACTCACCCTTTTGTTGTTGTTTGTTTCTTGTCTATCTATTTCATTTCGGCAGGTTCGCTCCAGGATTTAGTTTGCCACATTGTGAAGGAGCGAAGACGACTTCAGCTGTCAGGGTGAGCCAGCTTTTATTCCGGATGGCCACCAGTTTTATGTTTATCATTTCAGTTGCATTTTGCTCCCTTCAGGAGGTATCTATTTTCTTTGTACTCTTAGATGTCTAGTCTGGATAGCCCTAAACCTAGTATGTTGGGTAGTCAACTGTAATTTCTTTTGTACAGCTTAGAGGTATCAGTATGTCTGTGCTTTTTCTAAGTCTTTCTTTTATTTATGAATTGGATTATATTTATTTTTCTAATTTAATTGGTAAGGGTTCGCCCGACGAGTCTAGGGGAAGATGTCGGGTGCCCGCACGGCCTAGCCGGATTTTGGGTCGTGTCAATCTGAGACTTGTGTGGACATGTATGCTCTATTTAGTTCATCTTAGGGAAGTTTTAAGCATTTTGTTTTTCCAGAGAACTTGAAACACTAGTTTAGTTTGTTTGTTCTTGCTTTTGGATTGAACCTGGATGAGTATAGCTATAAGGTTGGAATCTGGTTACCCTTTGGTTCCATTTAGTTGGTTAGGGGCTGATTTAGTTTGCTTAGTTGGTCCTAGTTACCTTCTAGTTAGTGTAATGAGTATTGGGTGTCCTTTAGAAGGCCCAACTTGTGCATTTTTTCAGCTTTAGGGACAAATAGGGTGGCTGAAATAGTGAGAAAATAGTGCCAAAAAGCCTTAAAATATGGGACTTGACAAGGGTACTCAAGTGGGGATGGGCTTGTACTTTTAGCCAACCAAATACTCCACCCTTTGAGAATGTTTTTCAGCTACATATAGGAGTATTTACTCCTCTTTAAAACAACAACAACCAGCTGAAAATACACATAATTGAGAGCAAATACTTGAGGAAAAATATAGCGAAGAGAGAGTAAGAAAAAAGTAATGAGTTCTTGGTTGCTTTAAGCTTAAATAGTCGTTGTTTTGCTGTTGTTTCTGGCGTTGTTCGCTGCTGTCCATTTGGTTGTTTGGGCTTTTGGATTTCATAGTTTTGAGCTTGTGGAATTCTCTACATTAGGTATTTCTTCCCAAGCTTCTTTACCCTTATTATGTATGTAATTTCAGCTTTTCTTTAAGCTTTGAGTATGCATGAAATGGTTTGCTAAATGTGAAATCAAGTCTGTTAAGAGCCCAATCTTATATTTGTATCTTGTATTAGTTTGGCTTTTACTCTAAAAATAGAAACTAACATAGAGTATTAATTTATTTTAGGTCACTCCGTGAATAGATATGGTATGTTATATGCAGTTTAATTTATTGTAAAAGGAAACTTCAAACTAATCCATGCAAAGTGGATAATTTTCACCTACTAACTTTAGACAAAATCTGAAATTTTCATGAAAATAGTTGTAACAATGCAAATCTTTTTTTAAAAAAAGGGAAGAAGAGAACAGATGCGCTACTTGCTACATTTAATTTGTAGAGAGTTGTTTATTGCATTCCCATTTATAAGTAAATGAATAGTCAACTCATATAAACTTCCACGATCTTGAAACATTAGGCAAACTTAGGGTTTAACTATCAAGAAAAAATGTAAATTTTAAGTTCTGGCCGTTCTTTGTAATGTGGGCTGTTCTTTGTAAACTGGTACCTATTTACAAATCCGGGAATTATTAAATCATGGTCATTTTTTAAAGAATATGTTAAGATATGGCTGCAAAATACAGTGTTAACAGAGGTGAAGTTTAAATGCACAAACTGCCTTTTTTTTTTTTTTGCGGAAATAGGCTAATAGTTGCAGTTAAATGAATAAATGGAACATGTGCCAATCTTTTTGTAAAGTTGGCTCGTTATATGCTCATCGTTTGTTTAGTTAGACCTTTCAATAGAGTTTAAACATTTAGGTTCGAAACAAATTTGCAAGGACAACCGCTATCTTTAATAAATACCCATCACATGTATAAACGTGGTTAATTGTACAAGGAAGACCTTGAAACAGCCCATTTTCACAAATCATTCAGCCCACATTTTGATAAATGAAGAATTCTTTTTTTTTTACTAAAAGCAGCTCATAAAGCTGTTCACATTTAACAAATAGCCTACCACATGTATATATTTTCATAATCCATATCTCAAATAAAGGCAAATTTGGGAGTCCCAATTTGTCACTTGATAAATTTTAACGCTTGCACTTAACTAAATCGATTAGGCAAATTAATAGGACTAAGAAAACTTGCATAATTAGGCAATATTATAAGTATGATTTGTGATCTACTTATTAGGCTAAAAGGAAAAACTAAATTGATTCAAATTAATTCTAAATTAATTATTATTTTTAAAGTTAATTAAATTCTCTTAAAAAAATAGATCAATCCTCTGTAAGGTTGGAAATACGCAATACATTTTATTTTATTTTGAATCAAAGTGTAAATTCTTCCAGTTGGAAAAGAATTAACACTTTTAAATTTTTTCTGAATCAAAGTTTAAATTCAATCAACGGCAAAAGATAACAACCATATTTAATAAATTAAAATTGCGTCAACAAAAGCAACTGTGTTTGGCACAGGACTCGAGGGTGCATAATACCTTCCCGCGAGTCAACTGAGAACCTTATCCGAATCTCTAACGCAGACCATTAGACGAGTCAGAGGTGTTCCAAGGTACCTTTTGGTGACTTGGCACACCTTAAACTATGTCAAGTGGCGACTCCGAGTTTCTCTAAATAATTTTGTACCTGTTGAACACAAGTCACGAGCCTTTATATAATAAACCTCGCAACTCAGTGCAGTTAAATGTTTTTTTATGGCGTGACACTACCTATAAGGGCAAAGGACAGCATGATATAGGAAGAATCCTGCGATCAAGCACAAGAAAGGATCACACCTCGGAAGGGTGTAATGTAAATAGTGTAAAATTCATCTTAAGTGTTAGAAAATTTTACGCTTGCTAACTTACTATAAAAAATACTTCCATCAAATAGAATGTCAATATTGGCGTAATAGCTTGTGTACTATAAATGAGCACAATTCTCTTTTTATATATAAATCCAAAAGAGTTACTCAAAAATATATTTAAAATGATGAATTAATATTGATTGTGTTTAATAAAGACTATACCCACGTTACCGTATAAGTAAAAGTAGGTCTTGTGTCTTGCTAAGCATTATAACGATCTGAGGATTAGACAACTAATAGTTTATTTTCATAAAGGGATAGTTGTACTCTTTGCTATGACACAATTTGAATTGTGAAACTGTAAACAAAGTAAATGAAACTTAATACTTTTTTCTTACTAACCTATCAATGTAAAGTTTCATTGGCAGTAACTAAACAAAGTAAAACTATAATGGAAGTATACTAAAATTAACGGAGTAGATACTGAAAATATGAGAAAAATAGAATATGGAAAAATAATTATTTCATATCATACTACATAAATTTGTCAAAGAGAAGTTGGAAGAAAGAGTACCACATCAATTTATTCTTCAAAGTGTGATTGTTGTCGCCATCTCAAAGATTTGTTATAAGTTATCAAACCAAATAACTTATAATATAGAAGTTGCAGGGACATGTCAAAACATATCATAGTTTCTAGAATACACTTCTTTTGTATACAGTCTAATTTATATATTTATGGAAGGAATAGTGCAAGAGACTTGATCAATTGGATAACTTATGGTTGATTATAATGAAATGGAGAATTCTAAACACTCTTGATTTCAATAATTCAATGCTCTATTCATTACCAAATGAAAAGCCGCACTTTTAAATGCACTGCGCAGTAAATTATTTGGTTTTGTCCTTGTCAATTGCCTTTAATAATTAACATCGACGAGACATTCATTGAACCTTGAACCTCCTAAGTTCATACGGTTAATATACATGATTTAGAAGAAAATTATTTTTATTTTTTGAAGGTAATATAGTCAACATAATAAGGATATTTTGGTCTTTCACTTTTTACTTTAGGGATTCATACTTTTATTATTATATGATATGATACGCTAACACTAGTTTTTCTTTATTACACGAAAACATAGTATGTAAATTTGGTAATATCTAAATAAATTAAATATTATGGCCGTGATCAAAAATTAAATATTTCATAGAAAATTATTGTTTTAATATTTTGGCAATACACATAAGCGTGATAGTCTTCTTTTTTTTCCGTAAAGCATTATCCTTTCGCTGTATTTTAAGTAACTAGGATAAAGTTTTCGTCTTATTAAGTACTTAAAAGTCGAAAAACAATTAAAAGCCAATACTCTTGAAGAAATTCAAGGAAAATTTAATTTGTTGATCTGTTAATAGTTAGCTCATCTCTCTCACTGCTTATAGAAAGGAAAAAAAAAACCAAACATACGATCTTGAAGTTTTATAGAGGATATTTGGTATTGCTGCCAAAAACTAACTTATTTTGAAAAATACTCTTGGATAATAAGCAGTTTATGTTTGGCTAACTCATTAAAAAAGTACTTTTGATAAATAGTCTGCATTTGGCTAATCTTTACAAAAAGTACTTTTGTGCGTCAAATTATAAAAAGGACATCCAAGTTCATTTTAAATTTGGAGTATTTTTATTTAATTAAAATGTAAAATATAAAGTAAAAGATATAAATTTAAATTTTTGAACAACATAAATATAGTTAAATCAAAGTGACAACGAAATTAAGAATTTCTAGTAATTACTTACTTTTATAAGATAATTTAAATAGAAAAAAAATAAGAAAAAAATAAATATAATTTTATTTTGAGAGAGATATGATTAATTAATGAGGGATAATATGGTAAATATGAATTTTATATTTTTGTCTTGAAAAAATTAATAAATGCCTGCTTCTGCTCCTACTAAAAAGTACTATTTTTTGTTGGCCAAACACATTTTTTTTATAAAAAAAAAAAAAAAAAAATTTGGTTTTGGAGAAGTAATCCAAACTTTGTTGCTGCTGATGTACATTGACCATCCTTGGTGCATGTCTGAGAAGAAAGGATCCCCATAACTAGTTTGCAAGTGTCCATACTTGATCATCCATTCATCATTGCCCAGCATTCTATTCAAACCTGCTCCATACTCTATCTGTACTCTGCTGACTATTACTCCAAGTGTAGTGTTCCCCTCTCCATGGTAGTTCAGTAAGTGCTAGATGATGGTAGCATTAAGAGAATTCCTTCAATTCTGTCATAGTAATAGCATTCTCATTCAATATATCATGTGGGTACAATACTGCATTGAAATCACCACCCAGGATCCAGGGTTACCAACAGCTTTGGCTTATACTAGTATACATTGCATCCCAAAGGTCCACTCCTTGCTCAATAGTCTTATATCCATATATGATAGTCGGCAAGCAGTCTAGCTTATAGGAGTAATCAGTATCTACAACATGACAATGAATGAATTGAGCACCTCTGTCTACTACTGTAATGCTATTGAGGTTTGGGTCCCATATTATCCATATTCTCTCATTCCTTGCATAAGCATAATTATTTACCATTTCCCATCTAGAGCCCAGTTTCTTCATTATTGCATCTGCACTGTGTTCTTTTACTTTAGTTTGTACTAACCCTACTAATTTACTTTATTCTCTCTGAGGCAATTCTTCAATTCTTTTTCCTTAAACCTCTTTGAACAATTCTCAGATCTTAGCTGAGGTGATCCTCCAGAAATGAGGATGAGCTTAGAGAGAAGCTGGAGAGAAAAAACTAGAGAGAGAAAGATGCTGAAAATATCTTCATTCAATGATATTAAACTTGTGTACAAAGTTATCCTAGCTCACTATTTATAACTAACTTCTAACAACCTAACTAACTTCTAACAACCTAACTAACTTCTAACTGCAGCAGTTAAATAACTAATGCTAAGCTAACTGTACACTAACTCTGGTTAATCAACCACTCCTTTCAACACTCCCCCTCAAGCTAGGTGGTGTAAAGATATCAAACACACCTAGCTTGGAACTCAGGTACTCATGCTGCAGCCTGTTCAATCCCTTTGTCAATAAGTCTGCAGGCTGCTCTCTTGTTGTAACATATTCAGTAGCTACTAGACCATTCAGTATCCTTTCCCTAATGAAGTGACAGTCTATATCAATGTGTTTTGTTCTTTCATGGAACACAGGATTGGCAGCAATCTGCATAGCTGCTTTACTGTCACTGTGCACCTTGATTGGTAGATCCACCTTGTACCCCACCTCTCTTATTAAGCCTACCAACCACACCAACTCAGCTACTGTGGATGCCAGACTCCTATACTCTGCTTCAGCTGAGCTTCTGGACACAGTAGACTGTTTCTTGGACCTCCAGGATACCAGGGATTCACCTAGTTTTATACAATAGCCAGTTACAGATCTTCTTGTGTTTGGACATGCTGCCCAGTCAGCATCACAAAAGGCTGTGATAGTATGTTGACTGTTGCTGGCTAGAAGAACTCCTTGTCCTGGATGATTCTTCACATACCTTACCACTCTTAGAGCAGCTTCCATGTGAGACTTCTTGGGCTGATTGAGGAATTGACTGAGTGTCTGCACACTAAAGGCAATGTCAGGCCTTGTAACAGTTAAGTATAGTAACTTCCCTATCAACCTCTGATAGGAAGTAACATCTGGAAGTAGTTTATCTTCAGTAGCACCAGCAGGTTTTATGAACTCATCAAATTCCCTTGTTGTCAGTTGCACATTCATTTCAAGTGGTGTAGCAGCTGGTTTAGCAGCCCCCAATCCTAATTCTGATATCAGTTCCAGAGTATATTTCCTCTGATGCATCAGCAACCCTTTGTTTGATCTGGCAAATTCAATGCCCAAGAAAAACTTCAACTCTCCTAGGTCCTTCATCTTGAATATCTCTTGTAGAGCCTGTTTTGCTTCATTTATCAGCCTCAGTGCACTTCCAGTGACCAACATATCATCAACATACACCAGTATTACCACTATACCAGCATGTGACCTTTTTTGTGAATAGAGAGTGATCATAGTGACTCTGTTTGAACCCCATACACAGCAGTGCTTCAGTAAGTTTAGCATTCCATTGCCTAGGTGCCTGTTTTAGACCATACAAGGATTTAAGTAGTCTGCATACTGGTTTCTTCTCCCCCTGACTCTTGAATCCTTGAGGGAGCTGCATATAGATTTCATCAAAGAGATCACCCTGTAAGAAAGCATTATAGACATCCATTTGATGAATATGCCAGTGGGAAGCAGCTGCAATAGCCAGAATTGTCCTAACAGTGACCATTTTCACAACTGGAGAGAAGGTTTCTTGATAGTCAATGCCTTCTCTCTGGCTGTACCCCTTGGCCACAAGCCTGGCCTTGTATCTTTCCACCTCACCTGAGGCCTTATACTTGACTTTAAAGACCCATTTGCACCCAATAGGAACCTTCCCCTTAGGTAAAGGGACAATCTCCCAAGTATTATTGCTCTCTAGAGCTAAGATCTCAGCCTGCATAGCCTCTACCCATCTAGGGTCCTTACTAGCTTCAGCAAAGGACTTAGGTTCTGTACAGGCTGAAAAAGCAGTAATATACTCCTGGTAAGGTGAAGACAACTTGTCATAAGAAACATAGTTGGAGATAGGATAAGGAAGAGAGTGAGTAGAACTTAAAGACACAAAGTCTTTCAACCAGAGAGGGGGTTGTTTGGTCCTGGTAGACAGCCTTGGAGTTGCTGCAGGACTGGGTAAAGGAGTTGCTGCTGGTTGTGCTGCTGGTTCCTCAGCTATAGCCAACTCCTGATCCTGTTCATCATCAGGTGTAGGTGGCTCAGAGAAGTGATCATTATCTAGGTGCAGAAGATCTATGGCCTGATCTGGAGCTGTAGGATGGATGCAGTGCTCTGGATTGGATAAGAAAGGATCTTCACATAAGGGTCCATAGGGATCTCCAGCTCCAGGATCAGATATAGGAACAGTCGGGCTGGTGGACTGAGTGTGATGAAAAGGAAATTCAGTTTCCCTGAATAGGACATCCCTATTGACAAAGAACCTGTGGTGTGCCAGATCATATAGAATGTACCCCTTTTGGGTGTTTGAATAGCCCATAAGTACTGCAGCCTGAGCTCTAGGCATGAATTTGTCACTCTCTTGAAGATTCTTAGCATAACACAAACAGCCTAGAGTTCTTAGATGCTGAATAGAAGGTTTTCTTCCATATAACCTTTCAAAAGGAGAGGCCCCTCCAAGGACAGAAGTGGGCATTCTATTTATTAGATAGGCTGCTGTTAGAACACAATGCCCCCAGAATTTGACAGGTATATGAGCTTGAAACCTGAGTGCCCTTGCTACTTCAAGCAGGTGTCTGTGTTTCCTTTCAGCAACCCCATTCTGCTGAGGTGTGTAGGGACAAGTCCTCTGATGCACTATGCCTGACTGTGTGAACAGTGTATCACACATAGAGTTCACAAATTCAGTCCCATTGTCTGTTCTGATGTTCTTGATAACTGTATCAAACTGAGTTTTAACATGAGTAATAAACTGCTGCAATATCACACATACATCAGATTTTAATTTCAACAGAAAAATCCAAGTCATTCTGGTGTAGTCATCTACTAGAGTAAGAAAATACTTATTTCCATCATAGGTAGTTGTACCATAAGGTCCCCATACATCTGCATGTACTAACTCAAAGGGTTTAGCACTCTTAATACCACTATTAGCAAAGGGTAGTCTGGTATGCTTTGCAAGAGGACATACTTTGCACCTATTTACAACTGAAATGCATGACTCATTATTCAGAGAGAACAAATGATGAAGAACAGTAGGGGACACATGTCCCAATCTCTTATGCCACAGGGCTATATCTACAGTGTCATTAGTATTAGTTGCTCCTTCTTTATTGTGCTCTTGAGCTGACAAAGTATGATAAACTTCTTCTTTCCTCATAACCTTCCCATTGTCTTGAGACTGAAGCAGGTACAGGCCATTCTTTTCTCTACCAATCTCCTTCACCTTCCCACTCAAGAGATCCTGAAATATGCAGAAGTCAGGAAAAAATGTAACTGAGCAACCTAGATCCTTTGTCACCTTAGACACTGATAACAGGTTGTACTTAAACTGTGGAACATGGAGTACATCTCTGATAGTACTTCTCTTAGAGATAGGACTGACTCCCACATGAGTCACCACTGAGGTATCACCATTTGGTAGATAGACTTTCTTGCAGCTGTTGGAGCCTAGAACAGTGTGACTAGACAGCAGGTGAATGTCAGAAGTCATATGATTTGTAGCTCCAGTGTCTATGATCCATTCCTGATCATTATTAGTTGCTAAGAAAGCAGAAGTGGTACCTGCCAGATTTGCTGAT
The DNA here is from genome assembly GCA_029990175.1 of Petunia secreta. Classification (NCBI taxonomy): domain Eukaryota; kingdom Viridiplantae; phylum Streptophyta; class Magnoliopsida; order Solanales; family Solanaceae; genus Petunia; species Petunia secreta. The sequence continues at coordinate 17,621,190 of JARKIP010000038.1, read as the reverse complement.
GAAGACATGCCAGCAGACTGATGCAGCATTTGCACAATCTGATCATATTGCTCCTTGGTGAATGATCCTGTCATGGCTGTGTTGCTTGGTCCAGCATCCTTCATATAGGCACCTTTCTGACCATAGTGCTGAGGTCCTGAGCTTCTTAGCTGATGGTACTGTGCTATATTCTCTCCACTGCCAGGGTATTGTCCTTGACATTGATTTCCATAGCCTGGATTCCCTTGATCCTGACTCACCATTCTAAGAGAATTCTCAGTGTAGGCATTGCATGCTGCAGTTTTACCATAGTTTCCAGCACCAGAATTTCCAGATCCATTCCCATTGTAACCTCCTGATCCACTATTAGTGTTATTCCTATTTCTGGATTTAGGTTTCCACCCTTCAGGATAGCCAATCAGTTTGAAGCAGCTCTCCCTCACATGTCCCTTCTCAGAACAGTAATCACACTGCACATTATAGTTTCTTCTAGACTTTTGATAGGTATTGTATCCTGGCCTCCTAGCTACTAAAGCAGTTGGATCATAGTTCTCATTTGTCTGAAGTGGGGTTGCACCTAGAATACCCACACTAGCAGCTAAGGATTTCTGGGATTCATCACTAATTATCATAGCATAGGCTTGATTCACAGCTGGGAGTGGGCTCATAAGTAAGATCTGACTCCTAGCTTGAGAATATGACTCATTTAGGCCCATAAGGAACTGAAACAATTTCTGAGTACGCATATGAATGATGTAATCCTTAGAATTAACACAGTTGCAGCTAGGGAATGGGACTATTGCTTCAAATTCATCCCAAAGGTCCTTAAGCCTTGAGTAATAAGCAGAAACAGAGGAGATACCTTGGTTTAGTGTTGCAATCTCCTTATGTAAATTGAAAATTCGTGATCTATTCACCTTGTCAAATCTCTCCTTGAGATCTTCCCAAACTGCATGGGCATTTGATCCATACACAACTCCACTGACTAGGTCTCTGGACACAGAGTTCATCAACCATGAGAGAACAATGGCATTACACCTCTCCCATTGATCTCCTAATGCAGTTTCATACATCTCCTTCTTACATGATCCATCAACAAGCCCTAATTTGTTTCTTCCTCGTAAAGCTATTCTCATTGCTCGACTCCATAAGGAGTATGTCTCTGAGCCAGTTAATTGAACAGAAATGGACAGTGATCCACTAGTATCAGAAGGTGAGAGATACAGAACATGATTGTGATCGAATACTCCGATCGATGAGTTTTCTCCATTAATCGCCATTGTTGCAGCTTGAGCAATCTAGATTATCTTACTCCAAACAGTACTCTGTGAATTTGTGATTGAATCTGTAACAGAAAACAGCAGAAGAATTGATCGAGCCTACCAGCTAGAGTCACTGGCAACCTGCTCTGATACCATGAACAATTCTCAGATCTTAGCTGAGGTGATCCTCCAGAAATGAGGATGAGATTAGAGAGAAGCTGGAGAGAAAAAACTAGAGAGAGAAAGATGCTGAAAATATCTTCATTCAATGATATTAAACTTGTGTACAAAGTTATCCTAGCTCACTATTTATAACTAACTTCTAACAACCTAACTAACTTCTAACTGCAGCAGTTAAATAACTAATGCTAAGCTAACTGTACACTAACTCTGGTTAATCAACCACTCCTAAATGAGTCATATTCTCAAGCTAGGAGTCAGATCTTACTTATGAGCCCACTCCCAGCTGTGAATCAAGCCTATGCTATGATAATTAGTGATGAATCCCAGAAATCCTTAGCTGCTAGTGTGGGTATTCTAGGTGCAACCCCACTTCAGACAAATGAGAACTATGATCCAACTGCTTTAGTAGCTAGGAGGCCAGGATACAATACCTATCAAAAGTCTAGAAGAAACTATAATGTGCAGTGTGATTACTGTTCTGAGAAGGGACATGTGAGGGAGAGCTGCTTCAAACTGATTGGCTATCCTGAAGGGTGGAAACCTAAATCCAGAAATAGGAATAACACTAATAGTGGATCAGGAGGTTACAATGGGAATGGATCTGGAAATTCTGGTGCTGGAAACTATGGTAAAACTGCAGCATGCAATGCCTACACTGAGAATTCTCTTAGAATGGTGAGTCAGGATCAAGGGAATCCAGGCTATGGAAATCAATGTCAAGGACAATACCCTGGCAGTGGAGAGAATATAGCACAGTACCATCAGCTAAGAAGCTCAGGACCTCAGCACTATGGTCAGAAAGGTGCCTATATGAAGGATGCTGGACCAAGCAACACAGCCATGACAGGATCATTCACCAAGGAGCAATATGATCAGATTGTGCAAATGCTGCATCAGTCTGCTGGCATGTCTTCATCAGCAAATCTGGCAGGTACCACTTCTGCTTTCTTAGCAACTAATAATGATCAGGAATGGATCATAGACACTGGAGCTACAAATCATATGACTTCTGACATTCACCTGCTGTCTAGTCACACTGTTCTAGGCTCCAACAGCTGCAAGAAAGTCTATCTACCAAATGGTGATACCTCAGTGGTGACTCATGTGGGAGTCAGTCCTATCTCTAAGAGAAGTACTATCAGAGATGTACTCCATGTTCCACAGTTTAAGTACAACCTGTTATCAGTGTCTAAGGTGACAAAGGATCTAGGTTGCTCAGTTACATTTTTTCCTGACTTCTGCATATTTCAGGATCTCTTGAGTGGGAAGGTGAAGGAGATTGGTAGAGAAAAGAATGGCCTGTACCTGCTTCAGTCTCAAGACAATGGGAAGGTTATGAGGAAAGAAGAAGTTTATCATACTTTGTCAGCTCAAGAGCACAATAAAGAAGGAGCAACTAATACTAATGACACTGTAGATATAGCCCTGTGGCATAAGAGATTGGGACATGTGTCCCCTACTGTTCTTCATCATTTGTTCTCTCTGAATAATGAGTCATGCATTTCAGTTGTAAATAGGTGCAAAGTATGTCCTCTTGCAAAGCATACCAGACTACCCTTTGCTAATAGTGGTATTAAGAGTGCTAAACCCTTTGAGTTAGTACATGCAGATGTATGGGGACCTTATGGTACAACTACCTATGATGGAAATAAGTATTTTCTTACTTTAGTAGATGACTACACCAGAATGACTTGGATTTTTCTGTTGAAATTAAAATCTGATGTATGTGTGATATTGCAGCAGTTTATTACTCATGTTAAAACTCAGTTTGATACAGTTATCAAGAACATCAGAACAGACAATGGGACTGAATTTGTGAACTCTGTGTGTGATACACTGTTCACACAGTCAGGCATAGTGCATCAGAGGACTTGTCCCTACACACCTCAGCAGAATGGGGTTGCTGAAAGGAAACACAGACACCTGCTTGAAGTAGCAAGGGCACTCAGGTTTCAAGCTCATATACCTGTCAAATTCTGGGGGCATTGTGTTCTAACAGCAGCCTATCTAATAAATAGAATGCCCACTTCTGTCCTTGGAGGGGCCTCTCCTTTTGAAAGGTTATATGGAAGAAAACCTTCTATTCAGCATCTAAGAACTCTAGGCTGTTTGTGTTATGCTAAGAATCTTCAAGAGAGTGACAAATTCATGCCTAGAGCTCAGGCTGCAGTACTTATGGGCTATTCAAACACCCAAAAGGGGTACATTCTATATGATCTGGCACACCACAGGTTCTTTGTCAATAGGGATGTCCTATTCAGGGAAACTGAATTTCCTTTTCATCACACTCAGTCCACCAGCCCGACTGTTCCTATATCTGATCCTGGAGCTGGAGATCCCTATGGACCCTTATGTGAAGATCCTTTCTTATCCAATCCAGAGCACTGCATCCATCCTACAGCTCCAGATCAGGCCATAGATCTTCTGCACCTAGATAATGATCACTTCTCTGAGCCACCTACACCTGATGATGAACAGGATCAGGAGTTGGCTATAGCTGAGGAACCAGCAGCACAACCAGCAGCAACTCCTTTACCCAGTCCTGCAGCAACTCCAAGGCTGTCTACCAGGACCAAACAACCCCCTCTCTGGTTGAAAGACTTTGTGTCTTTAAGTTCTACTCACTCTCTTCCTTATCCTATCTCCAACTATGTTTCTTATGACAAGTTGTCTTCACCTTACCAGGAGTATATTACTGCTTTTTCAGCCTGTACAGAACCTAAGTCCTTTGCTGAAGCTAGTAAGGACCCTAGATGGGTAGAGGCTATGCAGGCTGAGATCTTAGCTCTAGAGAGCAATAATACTTGGGAGATTGTCCCTTTACCTAAGGGGAAGGTTCCTATTGGGTACAAATGGGTCTTTAAAGTCAAGTATAAGGCCTCAGGTGAGGTGGAAAGATACAAGGCCAGGCTTGTGGCCAAGGGGTACAGCCAGAGAGAAGGCATTGACTATCAAGAAACCTTCTCTCCAGTTGTGAAAATGGTCACTGTTAGGACAATTCTGGCTATTGCAGCTGCTTCCCACTGGCATATTCATCAAATGGATGTCTATAATGCTTTCTTACAGGGTGATCTCTTTGATGAAATCTATATGCAGCTCCCTCAAGGATTCAAGAGTCAGGGGGAGAAGAAACCAGTATGCAGACTACTTAAATCCTTGTATGGTCTAAAACAGGCACCTAGGCAATGGAATGCTAAACTTACTGAAGCACTGCTGTGTATGGGGTTCAAACAGAGTCACTATGATCACTCTCTATTCACAAAAAGGTCACATGCTGGTATAGTGGTAATACTGGTGTATGTTGATGATATGTTGGTCACTGGAAGTGCACTGAGGCTGATAAATGAAGCAAAACAGGCTCTACAAGAGATATTCAAGATGAAGGACCTAGGAGAGTTGAAGTTTTTCTTGGGCATTGAATTTGCCAGATCAAACAAAGGGTTGCTGATGCATCAGAGGAAATATACTCTGGAACTGATATCAGAATTAGGATTGGGGGCTGCTAAACCAGCTGCTACACCACTTGAAATGAATGTGCAACTGACAACAAGGGAATTTGATGAGTTCATAAAACCTGCTGGTGCTACTGAAGATAAACTACTTCCAGATGTTACTTCCTATCAGAGGTTGATAGGGAAGTTACTATACTTAACTGTTACAAGGCCTGACATTGCCTTTAGTGTGCAGACACTCAGTCAATTCCTCAATCAGCCCAAGAAGTCTCACATGGAAGCTGCTCTAAGAGTGGTAAGGTATGTGAAGAATCATCCAGGACAAGGAGTTCTTCTAGCCAGCAACAGTCAACATACTATCACAGCCTTTTGTGATGCTGACTGGGCAGCATGTCCAAACACAAGAAGATCTGTAACTGGCTATTGTATAAAACTAGGTGAATCCCTGGTATCCTGGAGGTCCAAGAAACAGTCTATTGTGTCCAGAAGCTCAGCTGAAGCAGAGTATAGGAGTCTGGCATCCACAGTAGCTGAGTTGGTGTGGCTGGTAGACTTAATAAGAGAGGTGGGGTACAAGGTGGATCTACCAATCAAGGTGCACAGTGACAGTAAAGCAGCTATGCAGATTGCTGCCAATCCTGTGTTCCATGAAAGAACAAAACACATTGATATAGACTGTCACTTCATTAGGGAAAGGATACTGAATGGTCTAGTAGCTACTGAATATGTTACAACAAGAGAGCAGCCTGCAGACTTATTGACAAAGGGATTGAACAGGCTGCAGCATGAGTACCTGAGTTCCAAGCTAGGTGTGTTTGATATCTTTACACCACCTAGCTTGAGGGGGAGTGTTGAAAGGAGTGGTTGATTAACCAGAGTTAGTGTACAGTTAGCTTAGCATTAGTTATTTAACTGCTGCAGTTAGAAGTTAGTTAGGTTGTTAGAAGTTAGTTAGGTTGTTAGAAGTTAGTTATAAATAGTGAGCTAGGATAACTTTGTACACAAGTTTAATATCATTGAATGAAGATATTTTCAGCATCTTTCTCTCTCTAGTTTTTTCTCTCCAGCTTCTCTCTAAGCTCATCCTCATTTCTGGAGGATCACCTCAGCTAAGATCATTCCATATGAGCCAAGTCGTGGAGCACTGTTTGGGGTACCTCCTTTATCTGGAGGTTTGTGTTCTCTAACATTGTGCTCTCCAATGTATAGTGCTCGAAATCCATTCCTTGCATGTAGTCACAGTGTATTGCATATTATTCTCTGCAGCCTCTGAACTGGGGCACTTCCGCTTTGCCCTTGTCCTTTGCATTGAATACCACCTGGTTCTGCATTGTTCTTTGGTGTTTTTTCGCAATGTCTATCCTGATTCTCTTGTTGCTTGCTTATGATCTGTTGTTCATGTTGCCCATCTTGTACCTCTTTTTTAGGTGCATCTGGTTGCATGGAAGAACTTAATGTGTTGCAATGCAGCCAGACCAAAAATAATATTCACCATGTGGCTGCACTGGCAAGGAAGGCTGTTAACAGCAGACTTGCAATACAGCCAGACCAAAACAATATTCACCATGTGGCTGCACTGGCAAGGAAGGCTGTTAACAACAGACAAGTTCAGTAAGTGGGCTATGAATATGGACACAAGATGCATTATGTATGGAGCAAGCTAAGAAACCAATGAGCATTTGCTTTGGGACTGTTTATATGCATGAGGACTACGGCAAAGTTTACTAGAATGGGGCCAAATCACAGTAACTATGTCGAGTAGTTGGGCTCCACAACAAGAATGGGTTATCAATAGCACACGAGGCAAAATAGTGAAAGCTGCTATGATGAAGATGCTTTATGCTGAATTCATTGGGGTAATATGCTGGGAAAGAGATAAGCGCAGATTTGAAAGGACATCTAGAGACTATACCAGTATTGCTAAGGAAGTTGCTACTATCTGCAGTGTTAGAGCTCCAATTAAAATGCAAGAGACTATGTAGAAGCTTGTGTTCTAAATAGTAGTGTAGTAGAAATCTAGCCTAGAACTAGTAGATATAGCTATAACTGATAAGGCTTCATAGTAGAGTAGGCTTTGAGTTTTGATTTTATGTTAGCTTGAGCTGTGAATAGACAAGCTAAGGATATGTAACACACGTTGGTAGCTAATAAAATTTTCTTTAATTACCCAAAAAAAAAAAAGCAATGCCAAACAGGCTATAAAATAGATATTATATAATGTTTTCTAGAATTGCAAATAAGCTATTTTTATGAGATATTTGGATAAAATGAGTGATTTTATTGTCCTAAATAAAGATAGTGGACTTTCTTAGATAATTTGCTTAAGTTGAGTGATTTTATGTTTTAAATTAAAGATAATTACTAATTTTTTAGATATTTTGTTAAAGTTGAGTGACCATTTAGAAAATTTATTCTATTAGTAATAGGAATAGTTATTTTCAAAGGGTCAATGTTCAAATTCAGTATCGAAATTAACTATTTAGTATCAAAATTAACTATTTTGACCATCATACTCTGAACTATACCATAAGAAGGGAAACTGAGGAGCCACGCGCAAGTAACCTTGGTTTTACTATATAAGTTATGGAATGATTTAATATTTGAGCATTAATTTGGGACCATATTGAAAATCTATAACAACCTCTCTGTTGAAACTTGAGTGACAATTAAAATATCTTGTGTCAGGAAATATTCTGTGCAAACAGATACTCTTACAAGTAGTACTTTTTACCTTTGGACGAGCTAACAAAAAGCCGCAAAAGTCCTCCATAACAGAGCAAGTATACAAATGGCAGATAAACACGAAATGGAAGCTTCTGGAAATCCTCTCGCTACAATTGACGATATTCAAAAACGACTTACTCGTCCTCATCTGTAATATTCTCTTCTCTATTCAACTAATTCACCATATTTTCGTAATTCATTTGTAAATTACTCGTACAAAATCTAAATGTTTTGTGTAAATGCAGGTACGAGAACTCTTTGGAGTCGAAATCGAATTCGAAAACATCTCTGTTGCAGAAACGGAGAAAATTATTACTTACTGAAAATTTGAGATTAGAAGATTACTTCGATTTAACTCTGCTTTCTACAATTCGTGCGAAAATGAAGAGTTCTCTGAAGAAAAAAGGTGAAGTAACGATGAATGCGAAAAGTGAATTCGAGGAGTTTGTGTGGCCAATTGGAGATGATGATGATGATTCGGACAATGTGTTTGTTGAGAGTAACAGAAGAATATTTACAAATGAAGCAATTGTTGATCTCAAAAACGACGACGATTCGATCGGGATCGGGATCGGGAACGGAGAAGAGAATCAGGTGTGTTGTCTGGATCTGTTTCAACGGTTTGAATCAACGGCATTGATGCAGTTTAAGAGATGAAACAGCGTATTTTTGTTCAGAGAAAGGGGTAACTGACGTAGGAGTAGCTACAATGCCGCCAAAGGTGGTTATGAATGCTTAGAACTTGCAAAATGAGTCTACATGTACAAAAATTGTTGAGCATTAGATCGAAAATGCATGAAAAATTACGTCAAATAATAAATACATAATATTTTGTAGCGTGTTCCTTTAAATTTCGTGTGTCCTGTTTAATTAGGGACAAAATTAATTATGAGGAAAAAGATCTACTAATCATGTTATTTTTAGCAAAATGTGTGTATGACATATCAAAGATTTTCCTTGAATTTTGTCATGTCAATTTTATACGAAAGTGTCATTAAAAGTAAAATGAAAATAACAAAAAATAGAGTTTCAAAATATAAAAAGGTAACATTCTTACTTAAATAACTAAGTCTAGACGTAGTTAAGAGTTTTCTGTTTTAAAACGCATTTTTGGACCCATCCCAAGGCGAGGCACTTGCAAAGCGCTCTGAAACTTATGGGCAAGGCTTGGTTCTGTGAGGCTTACGCCTTAAGAGGCCTAGTGTACATCCAGAGCACGCCTAATGTTAGACGTTCGGAGATGGCCTAATAGAACCTACGCAAATTATCAGTGGAATCCCCTAATTAAGAATGTCCACCCATAAAATTCTTCAGAATTTGAATTACACAAGTTTTATTCATATATAGAAATTGAGAATTAAGTGTTGCTCAAATAATGAGATATAATGTTGTATATGTTATAATTGCAAATATTACGAGGAAAAATACAATTTGTACATTTAATACGAAAATACATCGAAGTTTATATTATCACAGCTTGTTGGTCTTCATGTTGTATATGTCTCTCAAAATTATTATGCTTTAACTGTTTTATAATTTGGAAGTAATTTATATTTATAGAAGAATTAATGTTTTAAATTATAATAGCGATAAAATTTATTGACTATACACTTTTTATTTTTAAGAAATTGTGATATTTTAATTGTTTGAAAGTTACATTTGTATCTCATAAAAAGTTATATTCAATCTATTATACTTGAGACTTTGAACTAAACTCCAGTAAAAAAATTTAGAGTTTTATTCAAAGCTTCGACAAAAATTGAAGTTTTATGTTCAAAATTCTAGTAAAGTCCAGATATAAAATACTGGACTTTGAAGTTCAAAGTCTCAGTATTTATATCTGGACTTTTCTAGATCTGGCTATTTCTCAACGAATTTGTGCACGGAAACACTACAAAAAAGGGGACAATTTGCAGCAGTTTTTTTGTAGCGGTTTGATTTGCAGCGGGTCACCAAGATGCTGGTAAAATAATATATAGCGGCAGTTTTTTTATAATTTTCCATCGGTTTGGATTTAGTAATTGTATACCGGCGGTTTTAAGGCATTTGCAGTACTTTTTTAAGAAATATTTCATCCCACATCGGTAGTTTTAGGAGTTAAACTTCTGTTTGTAAGCAACAATCTAACTGTGTATTATAAATGTGTCAGAGCAGCTAGTCGAACTACGGAGTATGATGGAGTTGGACTGTGAGCCAATCCAACGTGTCAGAGCCCCGTATTTGAGTTTCCCTCTGCTTTCATTATCTTACATTTAGTTGCGGTTTTGTGCAGCCCGCCGGAACTAAAAGAGATTTGTGGCGGTTCTGCGAGCAGTTCTTGAAAACGGCTGGGAGATAGATTTAGTACAGCTGCATAGCCAGCATTTATTTAAGCGCTGGAATTTTTATTTTGCAGCAGTTAAACCGCTGCTAAACACATCTTAAAACCGCTGGTATCACCACATTTTTTTGTAGTGAGACTATGGATCAATTATCACGTGCCAAACAGGCTCTCACGTGAAATTCTTATGCTTATTTTGTTTGTGTCATTTAAGAGTCAATTTTTAAAATTTATTTACTTTTTAGTCGCTAGATTGAACTTGAGACTCGTTTAGTCTTCCTTCTCATTTGAAGTTAGGCTTAGCCAACTTCCAACTTCAATCCTCCAGGTTTGAAGTTAAACCCAGTATAAGAAAGAGTAAAAAAAAATCTTTTGACTTAATGCACCAGAACGGGCTCTTTTCACCCCCAAAAAAAAAAAAAAAAAAAGGGTAAGACCTAAATGGTACGAGTAAAATGGACCACACGAAAATTTTACGCCAGCTGTGTCTCATCTATTTGCAGAAATATGACACCAGCGGCAATAGTTTGCCTTTTATCCACACATAATAGTGGTTTGCAAAAATATCCCCCGCTAAGTTTAATGAATAAATTCTGGACATGAATATCCTTATGAATCTTATGGTCCAGGGCCAACACTTGTCTTTGACCCCTCTTTCTTAGGCAACACTTGCCCCTTAAATCTCACATTCTCTCAGAGAAAGTAGCCTGAGCAGCAGTTGGTCGTATGTACTACATAAAAGTCAACACTTGCTTTTGACGCATCTTTTTAAAACAACACTTGCTCCTGAATCTCTAAGCAGCTCTTGCCCATTCCAATCTCTTCATGTATTCTTCCAAATAGCTTGAAGAGTTGCCTAGATAACATAAGGCAGCAGTTGCAAATTGGTAACTTGAAATGTTGACTTCAGATCACAAAAGAATATATTTTGTTAAATATTATTAAAGGAGCAAACTCTCAAAACCAATCACTATGAGCCCGTTTGGGTGAGCTTAAAAGCGGCTTATAAGTACATTAGCAAATGTTTGGTAACATAAAAATTTATAGGCTTATAAGCACTTATGTGCTTAAAAAAGTCAAAAACAAGTAACTTCTCAAAAAGTAGCTTATAAGCCACTTTTTAATTTATAAACCACTTAAAAAAACTATTTATAAACACACCCAAACAGGCTCTATAAGAAGTACGTAGTAAAAATTTTTGCAACAACTGGTCGTTGGATTGGGGCAACCCTGCGTACCAAGCTCAAAATAATGACTCTATCAGATATATCATTTTCGAAATTAGGCTCGATCATCAAAGAAAGTGGTGCTTCTTGCTTTCTCTAGTTTCTATTAAGTATTAAAGAAGTTTAAATCTCCCTTTTTATGCCCTTGCCAATCATAATTACATATTTAGATGGATGATCTCAAGAAATCCTTAAACAAATTTTCGAAGTCAACGGGACCAAAAAAAAAAAAAAAACTCTAATTAAAAAAGAAGCACTAATTTATTTATCTTTTTCTTGTTGTTATGTCAGACAAAAGAAAAGGTTAAATCCAAGTAACCTTTTGCCGGAATGACCTTATAATTAGCTGGTTGAAACTTATGCCTCTTCTACATATTAGTAATAAGTTAATAACTTTTCAAAATTATTTGCAAGTGTAGCCACCTACTTTTAAACCATCAGAGTTAAGTTATGTACTCAACCACATATCATGGGTTTGAAGTTCAATCAGCTTAAATTATTTGGTCTGAAAATAAGTCAAATTCAAATCAAAAGTGTGAATTTAGGCTCCAGTTCAAACCAAATTCAAATCTTAGCTTCGAAGTTGAGCAAAAAAAGGAAAAAATAGCAAATTTCAACTTTAAATCAAAAAGTACTGAAGTTAGCTTAATTTTGTTTGAACTTCAATCCTAATAATCTGAAGTCTCAAAAAAATGACCAACTTCTATAAAGGTGCACCCAAAATTGATTGAAATTGTCATGACGCGCCCAAATTGACAACTGCCGCGAAGTGTCGTGGATGATCATTTTCCCATTTGGCTTGTACATGAAACTGAGCATTTGTTGGCTTTAACAATGCAGGAATAAATTTTCTATCATTTTGATGACAAAAGTTGTTATAACAATGAGATTATTACTTAGTACTTGCTAGTTCTTCACGGGATGCTACCAGAAAAATGAGATGGCAATAAGAAACAAATTGATGAGGTTCATAGGCCAAACTAATGCTTTACGAATTAAAGAGATACGGATAACCAATTATTTATACTGGCGACAAGAGGTTCACCAATGTGTTAATATCAACACATGTAACCACTCATGCGGTTTTTAGATCTTATATAGCGTACTTTTATAAAAGCTAAAATTGTTTATATATTTATAGAATTTACTAGGTTTATATCAAACCCATACGGCAAGAGTGTCCAGCTGCCTAATTTTCAAGTACTCGCTGATCGTGACCTTGTGAGAGGCTCACAATTATTAGTTGGGCAGGTTCTAAATAAGTATTTTACGTGTCATACGAATACTAGTATTTGTTATGGCTGATGAAGAAATATAGGAGAAAACAGACTGCCTAAGTTGTTAAGCATATCAACAAAGAACGCGTATAACACCATTCGCTTAGGGCCATTAAGATTGTAGAATCTGCTGATTGCCACCAAGGCTATGATTAGACATATATGAGGGAGGCAAATTAAAGTGCCTGACTTTCTAGGAAATGGACATAATAATGAACTAGATTTGATAATCAGGGAAAATGCGTTTGAGGATATGGAGCTTCTTCTACTATCAGATTTAAGTCGTGTTGCTAATCAAATATTTTGAATGTTCATTAAGTTTTTTTTTTTCTTTTTCTAATGTACCAAAAAATTCTTTTTTCGCATACGTTACTTCCTATAGATAACGAAATGTTTTCGTAAAGAGTTTCGACAGAAATTCTTCATTTCAGAAAATAAATATGTAACTGGATCCTATACGTTCTTGCCAGAAAGTTGACGTTTACAACTTTAACTTTGTTTTCCTTCTGTTTTAGCCGTTGTCCTGCCGTCAAACTTGAACCACATGCTTACATCTTACAGTTGTTAGATACTTCAAACTTGTCGCTTCCTAGCATCTAGCAAATTTTTAGCCTAATACTAAAAGTTTGATTCCAGACGTATACAAGTTTACCGAACAGATTCTATAAATTCCGCTCCTTTAGCCACAAGGCCACCTTGTATTTGTAAACTAAGCTGAGTTTACAAAATTTCATCACTCCACAATAATCATCTTAATATGAACTTTTCGACAATAGTAATTGTGAGCCACAACATCAGCTCTCGGTTTGTTGATGAGCTGAGAGCTGTTTCAAGCCCGCTTTCTGCTGGTGAACGGATTACTTTCTTTAACGAGTATAAACGAGTGCCCCGCTAAATGTGTGTGTCTTTAAATCGAGTGAAATATTTGTTCCGTTAGTGGTTTAAAAGGAGGGAACTAGCCTACCTCCCATATACCAACGCACTTCTTCCCATTAGCCTTTCCTATTCTAAAAAGTAGAGCTAACTATAAACATAGAATAGTCCTTTGTGGCTAAACGAGCTCGAGTCATGGCGATTGCTGTGACTAAACGAGCTCGAGTCATGTCGCAAATGAGGGTGCACTCAGCCACTCAGACCGCCTTGGCATGCATGATAATCGGCTGCACCACCCTACTAAGTCCGCCCTCTTTGACAAAACAACTAGCATTTCCCGCCTTTTCGTACGTAACAGCCATACTTATTGTGCCAGATGCCACCCTTGGAAAAGTTTTAAGGGGCTCTTGGTATGCATGTTATGCCACAATTCAAGCCATGCCACTTTCCATGTTAGGCCTATGGATTCATGGCTCCGCTACTACCAGCAACATCTCACCCCTAGTAGCTGCTGTAATGGTGGCCATAAGCGCGTTTTTGGTGGCGTTGCCGGAGAGTACATCTTTGATGTCCAAGCGGATTGCTTTTGGACAACTCGTAATAGTATATGTTGATGCTGTTGTTCATGGAATACATGTCAATATATTCATGCACCCTCTTCGAGTTGCATCCAGCACTGCTCTTGGATCTGTGGCTTCTTTCCTAGCTTTGTTGCTTCCCTATCCCTGGCTAGCTTATTTTGAGGTACGCATTATGAATTAGTTCTATCAAACTATTACTATTATTACTCCTGAGTCATAATCACATTGATAGAGTAAAAAGATTCCGGGAAAAGAGGTTGTATATTACACACGTTTCTTACTGATCATCATGAGTTCGACCTATTTTCCCACCATGCAAATACACGGAAGAGTATTCATTTTCAAAAAGATTGGCATTCTTGCGCCATTAATTCCATCAAAATTGCTCCCTCAATAATGGACAGATTCCACTATGCTCCTAAACTTATTTATGCCTATATAATGTAAAATTAACTCATATAGGAGATATTTAAACTATTAAACCATGTTAGAAGTCGTCACTACCTTCACACTGACTATGCTAAAGCAGTAATACATTATGAAGTCAAAGTCTGCAAACATATTGGTTGATGAGAGTTTCATGGCAACAGTTGCAGATTTTGGACTGTCTAAGGCAGGGCATGAGCTTCATCAAATTCATGTTAGCACAGCCGTGAAAAAAAAAAAAATTTGGCTACCTAGATCTTGAATACTTTAGAAAGCAACATTTTTCTTCAAAATATGATATTTATTTCACCATTTAAAAGGGTTAATATATTAATAATAAATAAAATAAAATAAAATAAAATACTAAAAATAATAAAAAAGTTACCTTATTGGTTAGCAAAACGGTAACGGTAAAGATATATAGATACTGTTGCCGTATCGATATCTTATCGGTATTAAGAATCAATACTATTACTGAACCGATATACCGCTATACCAATACCGTTATATTTATCGATAACGGTAGCCGTTCAACTATCGATACTGACTCGGTCTTGCACACCCCTAATTGATGCAATGTTAACATCAACAGGCCTAATCAACACGAGATCAAGTAAACCCACTTTTTCTTTTGGTTCTTTTTAAAGTAAACATGTTACTAGCTTTAAAGAAGAAGAAAAACAAGTTCCATTTCTTTTTAATGAAAGGGATCTAAGTTCTTTAGGAATCAACGAATCGTGAGTGCGACATGAAACAAACTGAATCACTCATAAAGATATTATCTTAAAACTCTTTACTTTCACCTTGGCATGATATTGTTCTGTTATCTCTCGGATGCAAAGTTGCATATTATTCCATCGCGAGTATAAACATCTCACTAAAAATTATTAAGTGCTGCAATGATTTCGTATTCACCACACATAAATATCACTTACAACACATGAGGAATTTATAATTTTTCTGTATTTTCACATCTGTTTAATGCAACTTAGTTAAAATCTGTAATTAAGATAAAATAGTTTGCTATATGTCTTGGGAAAAAATCAATGTAGCTGCCTATTTAGATAGCCATTAGAGAAAACAAGGATCAAATGCTAATATTTTGATTTGCTAACAGCTGAGGAAACTTTACAGTATGTATGCTGAAAATGCTTCAGAGAGAATAAATCTCTACATCGAAGCCGTCCATACTCGAGATGTCCAGATATCTCTCGACTTACTATCTCAAGCCAAGCCCATCTCTGAAACAGGATGCAAGATCCTTGAGAGTATCAAACTTCTGGAGGTAAGATTATTGCAACAGTTTTAAGTTACATATATTGACGGTTTAAAGAGTTTTCATGCAATCAAGTTAAATTGACCTACAAACAAGGTAAAAATTTTACTCCCACAGGATGTTTACATCAAACCGACGGATTCATATCATGCTTTTGGAAGTAAAGTTCCATCACCATACTATCGTCAAAAATATACAGTTTTACATCATTAAATAGCTTAACTATGGTAGGTCAACATGGTTTGGTGCAAACACCCAATGTCTAATTTATCCTGCAATAATAGATAACTCTTCATATCAAGCTTGATTATGATAATCTGCTAAAATGATTAAATAGGTAAGTTGACCGACAACAATATGTAATTTTCCATATCAAGCCTAATATGACAAGCAATAACTTGTTACAACAGGCTATATTTCACTAATATAAAACTCTATATGCTGTCAGTGTGCAAAACATTCTCATTCAAATCGTTGTATCATACTTCAGTGCAAGTTAGCCCCTTTCCTAAATTATCCCTACTCTCACTTGAGCAGGAAAGTTTGCAGTGGGAGAAACCATGGTTAAGACTCTTAAGTCGCTACTCCAAAGATCCAGGACGTGGTTTGCATGACATAGAACATCCAATGAAGGGAATGGAAATTGCCTTAACTGCAGCTTCTCCTTGTTTACTATCTAGAATGGTAGATGAAGAACTCATGAGTGTCTCACATCGAGTGCTACTGCTCCTTCGTCTAAAAATGGAGCAAGCTAGGTGTTTTTTCCCATCCCATTCAATGATAGTACCAGAAGCAGAAGGAGAATATGAGAAGCAGTTTTCCAGTTCACCCCCCGAGCCAATTTTCCCCACGAACCTAGATCAACCAGCACTTTTCTTCTTGTCTTGTGTAAAAATGTGCATAAATGATTTAACCATGAACAAACCTATAACTAAAGGATCCAAAGATTCACAAGGAAGTGATGGAACTAGCTCAAAACGAGTCTGCAGCAATTGGATTAGGCCAATAAACATCAAAACACTGGTATTTGCATGCAAGTGTTCAATTTCTTTAGGTCTAGCTGTGTTACTTGGTTTGCTATTTGATAGAGAAAATGGATACTGGTCAGGCCTTACCATAGCCATCAGCTTTGAAACAGGAAAACTAGCAATCTTTACGGTTGCCAATGCTCGTGCACAAGGAACAGCTCTAGGATCAGTATATGGAATACTAGGCTGCGCTGTATTTGAAGGAGTTGCAGAACTAAGGTTCTTAGCTCTGATCCCGTGGATT
This sequence comes from Petunia secreta, assembly GCA_029990175.1. Lineage (NCBI taxonomy): Eukaryota > Viridiplantae > Streptophyta > Magnoliopsida > Solanales > Solanaceae > Petunia > Petunia secreta. Next base: position 17,604,339 of record JARKIP010000038.1, on the reverse strand, counting down.
GTTTTCACTTCATTTCTAAGGCACAGTAAGATGTACTCTAGAGCAGGAGGAGATGCAGCAGTTATAGGAGCCTTACTGATTTTGGGCAGAAAGGGTTATGGTTCGCCGAGAGAATTTGCCATAGCTAGACTCACCGAGGCCTTCATTGGATTATCATGTTTCATCATCCTAGAGCTTCTTTTGCAACCTACAAGAGCAGTCACTCTCGCAAAAAATCAGCTTTATCTGTGCCTGGGGACACTTAAAGATTGTACTAAACAAATTGTCCTGGATTCGAGGCAGAATGGCTTTATAGAGAAGCAAACACATCTGAATTCTCAAGTCAAAGATTTACAGAAGTTCATCACAGATGCAGAGTTGGAACCTGATTTCTGGTATACACCGTTTCCTATTTCCTGCTACCAAAAAGTCCATAAATCTCTATCAAATGTGGTGTACCTACTGTATTTCATGGCCTACAGTACAGAATCCCTCTCACAAGCATTTGATAGCTTTGACGCTGACATAGAGGAGATTAAAGAACACATAACCAGGGACATAGAACTTCTCGAGGAAGCTCTAAGCTCTTCAATAAGCTGTATTGAGAAAACCATTTCTGCCAGACTATTAGGAGCGTTTCAAGATCAGCCAGAAGAGCGGAAAATCTTTTATGACCTTGAGGAGGGAAAGTCGCCACAGAAGTATGTAAATTCTTCTAAGAGCGATAAGGAACAGGAAATTCTTAGTTCTTTTGTTGAGCACTCAAAGGAGGTTACTGACAAGACAACATCCATTGAAGGCAGGGAAGAGCTTAAAAGAAATATGGTTATTCATTTGTGTTCAATAGGATTTTGCATGAGCTGTTTGATGAGAGAAGTAAAAGAGATAGAGAAGGGTATAAAAGACATGGTGAGTTGGGAAGATCCATTAGACCACCCAGTTCATTAAAGAAATTTAGCATTAAATATTTCCATATTATTTTTTATTGGTTGTATATTCCCACATTATTAATATTAGTAACAACAATTTTTCTCAACCAAATCACAAGATACAAGAATATCACCTTATTACTGCACCCTTTAAGCCTAAAACATACTTCTCTATTTTTAATTAGGTCAAGCTAGAACAAACTGATAAATCTGAACAGAGTAATTCTATCACCCTGGCCAAATATTTCCTCAACTTTCTTTGAAGGTTATGCAAAAGAAAGCCAGCTTTTATATGATTTCCCCTAAGGGAAAAAACTTCTGAAGTTAAGTTTTTCAGAAAATAGAAATAGACCCGAAATTATTTTCAATCCTAAAAAGGGAGAAAAAAGAGAAAAGTAGACTTAAAAGATGATGTCAAACACTCCAGAAATCATTTAGGAAAGGTATACAAAGAACATTGATCCCGTTTACTTCATTTGGTAACCCTTCACACTATGAATGTAAGAAATACTGCCTGATCAATAGTCTTAACCAAGTTATCTATGCACCCTGCTGCCAGATACAACTCCATGTTCAGGAGAAAATCTTTTTGACACATGAAAATTCAATCATCTAATATATATAATTACTGAACATTACTGTTGGTGAGTGAGCAGATCCGTAAAACTTTCAATTGCCTTCGTATTTCGGGTCCGCCATCACATAATGGTAAGCAACAACTAGCCCAAATATGAAAATACCAAGAAAGTTGGCGAAGAAGCCCAGGTCCTGGTCGTCCATCATCTGTAACAATACACACAAAATTTAACCATAAATAGTACTAGCTATAAGGAACAAAGCATGTTATTTGGACTCCATTTGTAGTGACCAGTTAGGACTCAAAGCATCACATATTCAGAGTATAATCCAACAAAAAAAATGATTGATGCTTTGGAATCCATCCTTTCTTCAGAAGAAATGGTAAGAAACAAAGACTATATCTTCAAGGTTTAGAGCTTACTTTCATAAACTTATTATGCCCTTAGAACGTTATCAGCTACTCCAAGTTTAATGTCCTTCACACAATAAACTCTAATAAACTTCACTAGATTGACACAACATAACAGAGAGTTGAAACTCAAAAGCATAATCAACACCTTCTCTGTAACTGCATCAAGGACCTATCTAGCAAGCAAATTCATATCTGCTCTTTCCTTCCCTTCCCTGCTTTCGATTTATCAAGAGCATGCCAAGCCACACACACACACGCACGCACTCTCTCTCGTGATTTAAGTCACTGGACATTTCTACCATGGATGATCAACCAACTTTAAGATGAGTCACTGGACATACTTGTCCGTGATGACCAATCAACTATTTTATGGATGAAGTCTTAGGTTTGTAAAATGAACAAACAGGCATAGTTTGATGATTTCAGTTCAGATAAAAATCGAACCAAACGAAAGCATGAACACTCCTACAATGAAGCGAGCACAAGTGTAAGAAGAGTGAGAGGAGATGCCCATATTTATTATGATAGTGTTACTTGACTAAACTAACGAGGAAGTTAACAAAAACTGCAATGATGAGAAGCACTTTGTAACAGTTTCAAGATAACTAGAAGTTAATATAAATATAGTGTTATCACCAAATATGAAGACAAAGGTGAAATGAGCTTGGACGTTAGTGAGGTGTCAAAATGCAGGGAAAATAATAGTAAGACGGCGCAATAGAACTGAAATAGGATGGTTGAAGTGGGAATGTGATACATGAGTACTAAGCAGTTTGAAATTGAAGAGTAGCTACAAACTGAGAAGAAAATTTTAAAGGCTCTTGTGTTGAATGGATTAAAAAGGTGTTACGATGGTTCCTGGCCAATATAAGGCATTGAATATAGTCCAACATATTAACAACATGAATGAGACTGAAAATGCATGTTAGATCATACACGATTGGTCAGATAAAAGCTGCAAGAAATAGACATGTTAAAAATTGAGACTATTTGGCCAGTCAATAGATGCGATGTAATGGTAATTGAAGGTGTTAAAAGATATAACTAAACTTACACAATTGTAACTTGTTTCGAAAAGCACAATCTTTGGGACTCAATATTGAGTTGGCTATAATAAAACGTAGTGAAACTAAAGGATGCATTACAGTGATAAGAAACTGAAAATAGCTCTCCAATTCTCGTCCTTGAAGATCCTTTGGGTATTAGCTTTGAACAGGCACAATTTAGCTTTGTTAACGACGCCGTTTCAGGAGTACCAGAAAAGGAAAATAAAACAAACAAAAAGTTGTTTAATGTGGCTGCTGGGATTCGAGCCCAGGTCTCCACGGCCACAACGTGGAATTCTCACCACTAAACTACAGCCACTAGATGACAATGTGGTCTAACTCTGCCTACTTATTCTACATCCTTCTTTTTAGGAGATTTATAAGTTGCCATTACTGCCTTTTGTTTAGGCACTTTAACTAGACACCCTAATCTATATTTATATCTATATCTATATATATATCTTTTAATTGAGAAACATAGAAGAGTGATGTGGCATAGTTCTTTGATCAAGAATCACTCATTTTTGGCATGTTTTCCACCCTTTTTGTTTTCCTCTTTTCTTGGCCTTTTTCTAGGTATAAAACGACATCATTCTTCTACTAAATCAAAAGGAGGATAAAATGACAAACCCCTATTAACTGCAGTACTTACTGATGGACTTTATGAGAATTTACTACAGTACTTATTGTCTATAGTAAATGCATAGTAATGGAGAAATTATAAAAGCAAAATTTGTCTTTGTACTTATTGTTTGTAATAACTGCCCAATAATAAAAAAAATTGAATAGGCACAATCAATTAAACAAATGTCAACTAAAAGGACTATATAAAGATATGATACTTTTTCATTTCCCTCTACATGCAGTTCAAGCCTTCTTCTCTATTTTCTGTAGCAGAAAGCATATTCTCTTGAATTTGTTCTATTAATTTTCATACTCTTATAGCCCTCAACTATAGCATTGTTCCATAAGCAAACATAATGAATCCTTTACATTTCTTTTCCTTCCGTTATCGGCATATTTACATTGCCTTTTATTTAATAATGTTATTCAGCTTTTGTTTCTTATTTCTTTGATGAAAGGTAGTAATTTTTCATCTCTTTATTTTTTTAACTTTGTGAATGTAATAATGTAGGTTATTTATGTTTTAAGCTGATAATAGAAGAAATGAACTAGAATTAGATATGTCATTATATTTATGTATATAGTTGCCCTCATCATGTATGATATATATTCGCTATATGTATATTAATTGAGAACTATAGCCAAGTAATTCATTCACCTGAAATTGTAAAGAAAACAAGAGTTTATTTTCTTCTCATTCTAACTCTAAATATTTCTGTTTCCTTCCTTAAGATTAATGCTTATTATTCTGTGTATTAATGTGCCATAACTCTAAATATTACTTACGTTAGTTTCACTCTCCTTTCCAACTACTCAATTTGTTATGATTTTTAATGTGTATATTGAATGTGATATTTATTTGGATTGTGAAATGCATTCTTTAATCTTTGTCTATTTAAGTCAAAACCACACGAGTTAGACAGGCATACAAATTTTGCAATTCTTCTACTGTAGGTTTATTACCCCGCATCTTTTCCTCTTCTCTCTAAACCTAGCTAATTTTATTTTCTTTCTATTTTATTCATTCTTAAATCATTTTCTTTCTTAATCTAATTTTATATCTTGAATTTATTAATTATTTTATAATTAATTTAGTGATTTTTGACATGATAAAGTATTTAGGTTGGTGAAAGGTAGAAAACAAGGAAGAAATTACCAATGAAAGTAGCAAAGAGGAGGAAGTAAGAATAAGAAAAATTGGATGTGGTGCAACTCGAATCAAAGAGTATACGTTCATCTTATATGCATTTATTAGAATAACAAATCGTGTACTTTATGCTAAATTTATTTCTTTTCTTTTCTCCTTTTGTAGTCCTTTGGTTATCGAAGAAATTAAAGGTTGAAATTTTGATCTTAGCCTTATATATTATCTCTCATCGCCAATACTTTTTTTTTGGTGAAGTTGTATAAGACAAACTTTCAAAGAGAAAACATATTAGTTTTTGAAAATAGTTTGATATTTTTGAGGAGATATCTTATATCAAAGGATTGGCAGGTTATGAAAGGTGAAGAAGTCATAGAGAAGTAAAGAACTAGAATGTAGACAATTTTTCTGGAAAAATAAATGGGCAAAAACGTATTATGAGATCTAGAAGAAGGAAGGACCATTATAGGTTGTGGCGAGCTGGATAGGATCTCTCCATTATTAATCAAAGGTCTCGAATTCGAGCTGGAAATAGAAAAAATATTTTAGAAGCTAGGAAGTGCTTCACTGAGAAATCGGCCTTATGCAATACTAATCCGAATTAATGATGGCTACAATGCAGACATAGTTACTATGTTAGTAATTTTTGTTTTGCTATAGAGTAGGAAATTGTGTATTTATGCCTGTGCTCGCGCGGGCGAGTTCCCTAGTATCTTCTAATTGAGAAATATAGACGAGTGATGTGGCATAGCTCTATGGCCACCATTCACTTCAAAATGTATAGAAATCAATGGTCTAAGAAATCAAGGCAAGAAATAATCTTTACATTATTTAATTAAAAAAAAGAAATAGTTTATGAAAACATTAAGAAATGAATGGTATTAACTCACGCCTCTTTATATCTCTATCTCCATTACCTATATTTTTAATAACACCCTTAACTCTCATCCGTTCATGTCCCTAAGGCCGGTAACGTCAAAAATGTTAAATGTTCAAGTTTATGACCATTTAATGTATTCCTCCATGCATAAAACAACGTAACTCAACCCTTATTGCCCACGTTGTTAGTGTCACATGTGCCTTTGCCACATAAATCCCCTCTCCAGGTAAAAGGTTAATGAAATATTTTTTTTATTATTTGATTAGCATGACCTAAATGTGGATATGATGTTCTCTTATTTCCGATCATAACATACATATTACAATTGTCCGGTTGAGAAAGCACCTAAAGGGAAGGAAGGAAATGACGAAGGTGCTTTGTGTTTTAATGTTTTGGAGGATATAGGTCATTTATGCAATTTTTTGTTATGCCAGTAATTAAGAACTTTGTTTGTAGCAATGTGTTTGTGACTTAAATCTCTACTTTTTAGTATAACATTATTTCACTTTGTGTGTTCTCTTATAAGTTCGAAGAAAATAATTTATCTGTATTGTCACTTAGCTTCAGTTAGCTTAAAATTCTGCCTTGGGTTCTTTCGTTCCGATTCTTTTAATTTGTTAATCGTTAATTTTTAGCATTTGTATGCTCATGTTCTCTTATCTGCCTTTTCATATTTTGTGGTTGGTTTTAAAAAAAATAAATACTATTTTCATTTAGTCCAAAAAGTTTTAAGTTTTATTTCTATTTAAGGTGTTTACATAGTAACTGCTAAGAGCTATATTGCGTGAAGTATATTCTCAATTCTCATAGATGCATGCCACATTATTTGCCTATAGTTCTCAATTAGTATTTTTTTTTTTAATTTACAATGGCTTTAGAGTTTAATTTTAAACATATTCTTAAATTACTTAGTAAAAGAAAATTTTAAGATATCTTTAGTCCTACTAATCGAATCTAACTCCAAATTTTATTTTATTTTTTTTTTTGAAAAGGAATGACAAAAAATTGAAGAAGCTTAATTTGGTAGCTGATCGTAGGAGTAAAGTAAAAGTAAATGTTATACATTAATATCCAACATTAAGTAAGGTTATAAGTAAGGTTATTTTTGGTCCATTAAGTTAGCAAAACCCATATATATATATATAAAAGTAATGTTATATATATTATGCATGTTCATTTGATTTTTTATACTAATATTAATGATTTCTGAAGAAGTTTGATTTTATCTCAATCTTCTTAACATCATTTAATTTATTTTCAACTTATTCTTTTAAATCTCTTATATATAATTCAATATTCATGATATCCAAATTTGATTCTTATTTGTTAATTATGTAAAGTGTTAATATGATATTTGGTGCCTTTTTTGTACTTGAAACTGGCGAAATCTCAATAAGAACTCTAATATCCTTCTACTACTAATGCAATTCGGTAACATACAATCTCATGCAGCCCGTAGATATGAGTCGCCTTTACAAATCTCACACAGCAATGGTGTCGTGGTGTAGTTGGTTATCACGTCAGTCTAACACACTGAAGGTCTCCGGTTCGAGTCCGGGCGACGCCATTCTTTTTCATTTTAATTTTTGTGTATGAATGCTGGAAAATTTTTGTATAAACTTTGTGGATTGAGTTACTTTCTACGTCAATTAAGTAAGCAAAATCCAGTAGGAGTGAATGCCTACCTAAGTCAATTAACAATATTCTGAATCAATATGTTCGGGACTTTATGAGCTGATGATGACATATAAGACAAAGCACAAACGTGTTATTAAGGGTGTTTTTGAACAACCCCTACACCTTTTTTATGCATTTGCCAGCTTCCTTTTAGGAACGTTCGGAAATTGAGGATATAGAATTTATGTGATGGCGTACACATAATAATCACATAGTTGGTTTCTTGACTTAATTAAGCAGATTTGTGAATAGAAAGTCTGCAATAGTTACTTATGACATATTTCAATATGGCAAGAGCAGTTTTAACTTTCAACGAGGACTGCTCCCAAATGAAGTTTCATAATCACGGAAGAAAAAGATTTGAGCTATAGACACTAATAGTGAAAAGTAAGAAATAATTAAAAGAGTTTGCAAGCATGTAATACATGCACTCGATTGGATATTGTGGTAACTAAAAGGTCTTCTCTACATTTAAAATGATTGAAAATATTTATCCCTAGTTTTGTAGTTTAAAAGAACTGAGATTCATCATTTTCCGAAAAAGTTGCAACAAAAGGCGAAGATTTAGTGTAAGTAATTCATAAGGATTTAAAGTTGGTGCTTGTCATATACATGAACTTTCATCATCTTCCTTTATAGAATGTATTATCATGAGCATTTGAAATTGGGTCCAATTGGGTGATTAACTGATCTGCCTTAGTAGTTTAGAGCACAGTTTCCCTTGACGAGGAGGATGTGAACAAATTTAGTTGCTTTTGATAACCAAAATCGCATCTTATACGTCGCCTTCGAGAAAAGCAGCTTTCACCAGAGCAATAGAGTCAATCGCATCACTGCAATAGATGTGGTCATGTGCATGTGCATGTTCACGTGAGACATACTAGTTCTGCTGGTTTGCAACATAAAAAAAAGCTAATTACACCAGACTTGACCAAAAAATTCATGAGCAAATGAATAATTGAATATATTACGCAGCGTTGTGCAACACAAAGAAATGGTACACTTTTAAAGAATACATCCAATTAACAGAGAAAATGCAGAAAAGTAGTAATACAACTATGCTCATTACAAATCCAAATATAAGCTAAAAAATTTAACCTCAGAAACAATGCTCCTCAAGACGGTCTGTTCTGTTTCCTGCACTCCTGATCTCCTTTTACATGAGATGCAATTAACAAATCCTGCTTATAATGATACATACATAAATTAATTTTGGGACACAAACCCTTCCAATCGGAAATTGGATGGAATCAAGTTTGGAAGGGAAAAGAATTACTAGAAGAAGTTGTGAGATCTGCTACTCTTAAAGGAAACCACCATCAGTCCATTTGGAGTCTGATTTTCCACCATGACCAACATGTTTATTATTAGATGCACTTTGGAAATTATCATATCCATCATCTTTACCATCATCCCAACCAGCCCAGCCATCGTCATCACTGGATGTGGGCCCTTTAGTAGAATTTTCTTTCCTTTTGTCTTTACTATCCCAATCATCCCAGGATTCCGAGCTAACAGAATTGGATTGCCTACCGGATGATTGCGCTCCTCCAGAAGAATTCCATCCTTTAGACTCGTGACTCAAGTCCTGATGATAACCATTCTGTTGATTCTCACTTCGTTGCCAGCTATCATCCGTCCAGTTTGGACCCTCCTTAGCATATTCCTCAACCTTCTGCGAAGCTAAAGCCAAGACCCCTTTCATGATACCCCAGCCCTTTTGTCCAATCTCAGTTGTTTTTGACGTGACAACATTGACTGTTTCATTCACCTTGTAATCATAACCGCCCTCTTTCACCTGTGAGAGTAGGATTACACAAGCTTCCTTACTTAAACATTCAAAATTACTGTATCTTCAACCAAACAGCTCAAAAAGATATTCGAATACTTAATTTTCTTTTTCTGAGAATTATTCCAATACTCATTTAATGACTGAGTATATACCAAAAAAGAATTCATGATGAGGAGAGAGCCCGAAAAACAGTTCTAGTTCTTAAATTAAAAATCTGGTCAGGGATCGTGCCATGAATGGCCCACTTTCAGCATATATTAACACAATTAAATCATATGGTCTACAAAAAGGTTGTAGATCTTATGCGTGGCTGTAGATCTTATGCGCTATGTCAATTAGAGGTCTAGGTGAGTCATTGTCAAATTACTAAAGACTGTTCGCCTCCTAAAACCTTTTAGGAGTCCAATGAACTTCCCAACAAACATTTACAGATTGTAGAGATTTACTTCTATTAGCACAAGAGTTCTCAAATAGCGCATGGATTTCATGTACGCGACTAAGTGCGAAAAGTTATCAATAATTCTTAAACACTATATTACTTAGCCAAATGTTACTTATGATGCATATTACAATATCTCTAGCCGAGGGTCTATCGGAAACAGCCTCTCCACCTTGGTGGGGGTAAGGTCTGCGTACATCCCACCCTCCTCAGACCCCACTTGTGGGACTACACTGGGTATGTTGTTGTTGTTGTTGAGGTATATTACAATATATGGGAATTGGGGGATTATATGTTCTTAGCCATGAGACTGACAAATAAAATACGTGAGATCTCTATACTTCTTAAAAATGTATCTAACACTGAATATATTCCCTACAAGAAGAGATTTGCCTTGACAACCATTTTGGAGATATAATTGGAGGCTCAAAAGGAAAAGCTTGTATAGACTCAATCACAAGTCATTCTAAACTATTGCTAACAACTCACAAAGAAGACACTCAATCTAAAAACAACCTTATCAAAAAAAGACATTCAATCTAAAAACACCATGAAGACGTAGAATTAGATTGACAACTTATTTACAATTAATTAACTAACGAGTAAGGCGCACGCCAACGCTTCGTATCCTACCATAGATTTTTTTTTTTTTAAAAAAAAAAAAACTAGTGTCCAAGTAGAGATGTGTAGAGGGGCAGTCTCATACTGAGTTCTGAACCATGCACCACTGAACCTGGGGGAATTTCTCGGTTATCAAAAAGAGAAGGAAAAAGAGAGGAGATAATGGCCAAGAGAAACTTTTGAATATGGCCTCAAAGCTACTACTTAATACAAGGTTAAACATATTAATAGTTAACCTGAGAATAGACACTTGAGAACGATTTGGTTGTTTTGTTTTAGAAACCAAAAAACGTGTTATTGCAGAAAAAATACTGTCAGGCATTACATTTTGGTGAAAAAAAAATGATATCAAATCATAATTATTGAACAAACAAAGAACAGGACAAAAAAGAGGGATTGGCAGAAATGTTATTTTTTGTGGGCCTACATGATAGGTGAAGTCTGCCTTATTTTGTTTCTAAACAGGTATTAGAAAACATTGAAAAAACACTTCTGGGTTTGGAAACCAAATTTTTTTTTTGCATACCAAATTCATTTGGTTATTTTCAGAAAACAAATCAACTTGAAAACTCCAAACAGGTACGGTGCAAGATATTCTTGATATAAATGTATTCATGGAAGAACTTGCCCAGCGTCGATTTAATCATCTCCCAAACAAGTTATAGAAATTAAAAATTTTCCAATGTGGATTACAAATAAGTTAGGTTTGATTTCTGAAAACTAACCAATTGATTTGAATAGCAAAGGACATCTTGTTTCCAAAACCAAAGGCATATTTTCCAAGAACAACCTGTCAGCTGTTTTGCTAGTCAAAATAAATTGGGTCCCTCTGTCATGCAGGGTGCACCCGAATAGCCTTTGTTGATGTTTGTTACCAAACAAAAAAAATTTTGCCCAAATATAATTCTTTTTCTTTTCTTTTTCATTTTCTGCTTCAGCTTACAATTTTTAAATCGGAAAACACGTGTAGTATTATTTAAAGATGTTTAGTCAGTTTTGAACTATTAATTTTGCATATAAGAGCCAAAACAAATATTTATGCCTTTTAATCAATATTTTCCAAAAGTGAAACAATCACCAACATCACAAGACAAAGGTACAACCTAATTCTTCCAGATTCAAACCAAACAGCCACAATTGCTTCCCAACAACAAAAGCACCAAACATTTTAGTTTCTAAAAATAAAACAAAAACCGAAGTGTTCTAAAAATGTAAATTAGTAATATCCTTAATAGTAATCCTCAAAGGATAGTGAAAGTTGGCAGCTTATAACTACCTCTATAGATCTAAAATCTATTATACTACTCAATAAGTGGGAAGCTCAAAACATGCAAAGTTAAAAGACCAAATAGCCATAAAATACCACGACCAAAGATGTAAATGCATACATTATATAGATAGAATAAATAAATTAATCAAGATTATCCAAACAAACAACCGGCTCTTAAATTTGGGAAAAAGATTGACATAGAATGAGTCAATTGAATACTTCATTACTAAGCCATGATGCCAACAACCCCATGTTTCCTTAAATTGGGTTTTAATTGTAAAAAAATTAATGACGATAATGTTTTTTTTTTTAAAAAAAAAAAAAGAGCATCCGCCTATTAAATTTTAAAAAGGTAATTGATATGGAATGAGTGAATTGAACACTTCATTACTATCCCATGATGCCATTTTACACCCACAATCTCTATATACTTTAATAGAGCTTGTATTGTAATAATTCATTATATCATCAATCCATCACTATCCCATAATCCCCTTTTTCATTTCAGGGGTTTATAACGTCTGCACTCTGCACTGAAGCCTTGTATAGTTGGTTAAAGGGATTAGTTATTAAAAAAACAAATAGATTCTGATTAATGCTGGATTTATGAAAATGTGATTCTTCCAATTATGTAGCTAAGCCGTTAAGCAATGAAGCCACCAAATAGTTAATTAACTCTAATGAATGCTCAAACTATATAAATCCCATTCTTTCAATTTTGTGTCATCCACAGCCATGCAAAATCAATAGAATAAGTATTTGCACCATTGAAGCAATCAGAATATGTTTTCTCGCTATGGCAATTGCATATTGCACTTTCAAAAGGTATATCAATGTCCACAACAAGACTACGGGTCATGACAGAGCAGTCAAAATGACGCTAAGAGACCAAGAACATCACCACTATCTTCTCACCTAGAATGCATCAGAAGCCTATGCAATTCAATGTCATGTCAGTCAATCAATCATCTACATTCTTTGATAAAGTCCAAAAAAAGTAGTTGATTGATTGGTATCACATTGAGTTACATAGGCTTCTGATGCATTCTAGTTGGCTCCGTTGTATGAATTATCTTCTGTAACTATCCCAATCTGTTTGGGACCATTTCATTCTGATACTTAGTATGTCATTAGAAAACCCATCGCTTCAGTGCTTAAAATGATGAAGCAATCACAGGTGAAGGTGAAGGGTTACTGCTTCATCTGTCGAGCAATGCACCTTGGAGAAGTGTGCGTTTCAGACAATGAGGTGTTAATTGGTCAGTTCTTTGACTGATAATAGCAGAAATTGATTCAATCTTCATAGTGTCCGTAAAACTTGAATGATCATGACTAAAAGATACAACTGTAACTAAATTTATAGTTATACAACTATGGTTACCTGTTTGGCACTATGATCGACCAGAAATAAATGATCTAGTTTTACCCAAAATCTGCCCCATTCCTTCCTAAACTGACACACAGTTCAAACATCATCCTGTGCAGATGAATATCTATATATACTAAACTTATGTTCAGTAGCTTGTAGACAAAAGTAGTCCACGACCTAAAAGAGAAAACAACTAATAGAAAAGTAAGAGCTCGTTATGTGCGATGGATTGAGTGAATAATCATGGTACAGGATTTGGTAGTTTTTTCCAATGTTTGGTTTATCTTTTGAATCATGTATTGCTAATAATTGTATAATTTAATACACCAATTTGCATAGTATTTTATACAAAAACCAATGAGGTTTAACAGTTGAACTTATACATGGATAAACCATCCAAAGGACAAAACTATCCTGTCTTTGTCTTAGAAGCCTATGAAGGTCAATTATCCAAGGGTATAACTGTAAACTCATTGCTTTTTAATTAATTAATTAATAAATAAAAATTTTAAATGTTATTTTGTAAATCCAATTTTAGTGCAATGAACTAACACCTTACAGGAAATAATCCTCGCATCACTATTCTCTGTATTACTAGTCCCCTCATTGCTAATTCCTACATCATAATCCCTATATTATTTGTCTGCAAACCAGACAACCCTAAGTGATTGAGACAATCAAACAGTACCTACATACAAGAAATAGATGCCCCATTTTCCATTTTGAGAAAAGTTTAGGCACCTGATTTCCTGCTTTTATTCTTTCAATACCTTTATTTATCAGAGCTCCTTGCATAACTCATATGATTCTGTTTCTTTAGTATTAGTTCCTCACACTTTCCGAACATGTATCAGTACATATACTTGGGCAAAAAGACGCAGTGATAAAAGCATTATTAACCATGAAGACATCTACACAGCAGTACAATATTAAGGGAACTACAATATAGTATAAAGGTCCATACAAAGTACCTTAGACGCAGCTGATTGTGCCGCTGAGGCTGCTATCATAGATAACTTACCAAATCCCTGCACATAACAAGCAGCAACCTTATCAACTATATGTAATTGAGTTTAAATCTTAAATACTGATAATATCATTTCACGGTATCAGCTCATTTATAAACTAGTGATCAGGGGAGGATGTAGGGCTCGTGTATGGATTTGGCATAACGCAGTAGTTTTGGTCTTGACCTTGTATATGTATTAAGAAATTTACTAAATATATACTCCGGCAAAAATTAGATTCAGAACACTGTTATTAGCACTTGACATCGTTTTCTTACAATACAGAACACATTAAGTTCAAATTTTGGATACGCCTCTGCTAGTGATAAATAATTCTCTATACTAACCATGATTGATAACCAAGAAGAATATCACTATATAGAGCAGCTGAAATTGCATTGATTGTGCGAAACAATTAACTCTATCGACGTATGTACCTTAAATCATCACACAAATAAACATACTAACACACCATCAGCAAACAAAAGCATCACTAGCTCAATCAGTATATACCTGAGTAACAGCAGAAAGAACATCAGGTTGCGAATTATTACTATTATTCCTCGCCATTGGTCCAGGACTAGATCCAAATCCAACATACTTCCCTCCTTGGGAAGGCGGTAAACCTTCAGGCCGGGAATCATTCTCAGCCATTTTCCTAGCAAAAAAATTATCCTTATTAGCCGCGGACGCCTCATACTGCGCCCGTGTAACATCCTGAGTCGACCTCGACCTAACAGGCACACCACCATTTCCTCCACCACTTCTAAAATCACTCACTGTTTGATTCCTCCTCATATTACTACTACTATTACTATTATTCGCCCCGTCATCAAAACTATCCCAATTATCCCAACCAGAATTACAATTGTTGCCACCATTCAACGGCGGTTTCTTATTATTACTAACAATGTTACCTAGTGTGGGACCCTCTTTAACAACGGGTGGGTCCCGCCAGGGTTTACCTTCAGCTAAAGATTGAATTCGATCACGATAAACAGAAGCAGCTTTAGTATTATATTTAGTAACAATATCAGTAGTTTTGGAAATTCCATATTGGCCCATGAACTTATTAAAATTATCATTACCACCTAACTCCATTTTTTTTAACTGGATCTCGGACCATGAATCCATAGTAACAGATCGGACAAATGAAATGTGAACACCAAGGCCACGGTGCTTTCCAGAACATTCTAAACACATGAATACCCCGTATGAAACTGAAGCCCATTGTGGATTTTTTTGAGAACAATCTACACAGATCTTGTTACCGGGCTGGGCTTGAAGGTCACGTAGTCGACGTGATGCTGCCATTGGGCGGGCCGGATCAATCTGATCTGTTGATAGATCGGGTATGGGGTGGGGGTGCGGGGGGAGGGGAAGGAGGAAGAGAAGCTGTTATAAAAATAGAAGAAGGCTGACAGCGGCAGAAAATGAATGAGGTAGATAACGGCTGGTATGCAAATAGAATTGTCAAATTTCGTAATTCCCTGCTTTATTTGGTTGTTAGTAATAATTTCATAATGTATGCATTGTTATCATGTCGTACCCAATTATGTTGTTTAGGTCAGTTTAATATTTGGATAGATTATATTATTTATTGTCATTCCGTGATAATACTTGCTAGTAATATGAAGAAGACAAATACATAGATGAGTCTTTAAGTTGTAATCAATTCTCATGTAGACACATCAACTTACCAAATAGACATCTTTTGTTGCCATATACAAAAATTGCGGATACCTTACATTGACATGGCAAATACAGTGTGTTTCAGTTGAATTTGCAGCACGTAAAGGTCTTTAATAATGATTTTTCTTCGGATTTTTTGTTTAAGAAAATTGAAGTTATTTTAGGTGGGCCCACACTCCACTACCATACCTGTTCACCCCCTCTGTGCTGCTATCAGTGCAGCTCCACCTATAAAACATCCACCTTCACCTCCTAAATAAACCACTCGAGACCACCCAGAAGAAAGGATCTTTCTGGAAGAAGGAATGCGAAGAAGTCAACATGAGTTCCCTTGGTTTCATTTGCAACAACTTTGCTGCTGGTTGAAAATCTGAAAACACACCGTGATATTTTAAACCTTTCACAATATAAATTTAAAATTAAAAGATCAAGATTATAGAAAGCTTAACCCCTAAACTCAATTTACTACTTCCTTTCTCTCAAAAGATATTTAAATGTGTAATTTAACATAACACTTTATCGATTCTCCGTCTTTCTGTTCTACTCTTTTGTGGGCATCAAAAGTAAATGGCGTGTATTATGAGTGCGATGCGGGAAATGATGCAGAACTTTATGTGTGGTAATTCTGACAAGGGAAAGAGAAAGGGCAAGGGCAAGAGCAGGGGGAAAGGCAAGACCAAACGTCGATACAGTTCGCCATCCGAGTCTAGTTCCGAGAAAACGGAGTAGTAATGGATTGTTGATATTTTTAAACATATGTTTTTGACTTGTAGATGGTTTATGTTAAACTTCTTTGATTGTTAGACTTGTAGTTGGTTTTGTTTAACTTGTTTGATCGTTATGAAGTATTGATGTTATGTAAATTGTTAGATTTTTAGTTTAAAGGCAATAAGCCTTTTTTAGAAAAATATTAAGGCTTGTAGAAGCCTATTGTTTATTGGGTGCTGATTTTACTGCATTTACAGGTGGTGGAGCTCTAATTACAGCTTTTATTTTGCAGGTTTTACCCAAATTTTCGATCGAATCGGTCTGAAATCTGGGTGATTTTTTCCCAGAAATTCATCTGTCCGACCGACACTTCACCAAAAAAACTTCCAGAAATTCAAGTGTCCGACTGATTCGGTGGGATAGATGAACAAAAATATTTTCAGAAATTCATGTGTTCGACCGATTCGGTCGGACATTTTACCAGAAATTGTTACACCAAGAACATCTATCGGACTGTTAGCTGACCGCTTACTGGTCGATTTATCCGACCGAGTCGGTCGGATGCCTTCTTGCGACCAACATTTATCCGACCGCCATGTTTGGTCGGATATTAGTCGGTCATCTAACTGATGTCCGACCGTTTAGGCAGTCGGAAAACGTCTAATTTCTAGTAGTGTAGTGAAGGGAAGAAGAACATAAATATGTTTGATCTGAATGATTTTTAAGCTTTTGCATAACTCAAATCGTGATGAGTCTAACCCTCACAATATCAATTTCTTCAAAGATAATTGTGGAGCTTCCAACACTACTTTCTCTGTCAACACCGTCGCCGGAGATGAAAACTCCAATAACTCATCCCATCACATTTCTGAACAGAGATGTTCTCTTTCAACTCTTAATCTCTCCATATTGAAGAAGAGTGGAAGGGGAAGAAGAAAGGGTGGCAACCATGGGAACAGGGAAAAGTAGCGTGTAAGAACTTTGAAGAAGGAGAATATGGGACGAGACATGACGAGGGGGTGTTTCTCTTTTTAGATAATAGAAAATAGATTTTTTGTTTATTTTTTAAGGAGCTTTTTTTTTTTCAAATTACATGTGTTGTCATTTCATTGGGCCATTTTACACATCAGTTGCTAACACCCGATTTTGTCTCCCCCATTTTTTACAATTGGCCAGATTTAATTAAAAGGAAATATTAGTTTTTCAAACAAATTTGCATTAGATAGTATGCATTTATGTGCGTAAGCCCTATTTAATTGTGATTATATATAATTGCATAATTTAGCCTTTTTTGAAATATAGTTCCTAGTTGTGGCTATTCCGCAATTTAATGCATTACATCATTATTTAATAATTATTTGCGGCTATTTATATTTATTTAATATTATTTCTGCTCATTTATATTTATTTGTGACTAAATGAATTTATTTATATTTATCTACAATTCTCCTATTTTT
Organism: Petunia secreta; assembly: GCA_029990175.1. Classification (NCBI taxonomy): domain Eukaryota; kingdom Viridiplantae; phylum Streptophyta; class Magnoliopsida; order Solanales; family Solanaceae; genus Petunia; species Petunia secreta. The sequence continues at coordinate 17,586,714 of JARKIP010000038.1, read as the reverse complement.
ATACTAATTATTTATATTTATCCTCATTTTAATTAGATATAGCCAATTAGTGTATATTCATATCTCAATTAGAAGTTATTAGATGTAGCTCTTTAATCTATATATATATATATTAAAAGGAGTGTTGTAGCCAACCATGTTTAGCCAAGTGGCAATAAATTAAAAAGACACATGACAATTTTAAGACAAAAATTAGTTATTAGTTACTACATTTAAAATATGATTAATTTTAGTTTAACAAGCGGCATAATCCTAACTATTAATCTAAAATTTGAATTAAAATCTGTAAAATATTTTACAAAATTAACTGCTCTAGAAGTTTTCTCCACTAATCTGTAGGAAGTTATTTTTCTCTTTATTGCTAAAAATCTATCTATATTATATTAAAAGGAGGGTAGTAAGCCTATATAAAACAGTCAAGTGACATGTCAAGAAAAAGCCATATGTTAATTTTAGGACAAAGTGGTCAAATTAAATGAATTAGTTATTAACTAAATTACATGATTAACTACAACGATTTTAAAAAAAATGGAGATTTTTTTTTTAAAAAAAAAAAAAGGTATAAAAGGATAACTTCTTAGTGAATTAATGGGTAACAGATGTCCAAATTTAAATAAAAAAATTAAAAAAAATCGGAAATAAAAAGTTAAAAATGAAAAAAAGAAATGTACAAAATAACTCCTATTATATGTAGATTTGAATTTAGTTGTTAGTATTAAAGTTGGAAAAATTGTAAAAATTACAAATCGTATTATTATTTTTGACAAAAAATTGTAAAAATTACAAAGATAATGCTTTAAAGATAAAGGTTTTTAAAGTTAAAAATATTTAAAAAGTTACTGAAAATTTGTGATTTAAAACCTATTTTTTAACAAAAATCACGTTTCTTTTTTTTCTTTTTGTCTCTGGTTAAATCATGTTCCTTTAATATGGAAAGACATGGAGGAGTTTCATCCATGATGGAATCCTCCTAAAAAGTAGCTTAAAATCGTAGAGTCGTTTTTTAATTTACATTATCTGTAAGAAATTACAACTTCCATGACAGCATTAACTCCTAAAAATTCTCCTACTATTTATTGGAATGAAATTTCATAAAACTACTCCTGTTCACATTGAAATAGTCTTATCCATGGTTGAGGCCTTCTAAAATTAGTTTTTATCTCTACATGATTTTAGCCTGCGGGTGGCGGACGACTCCTTACGAGAAACACAACTTCCCTCTTTCCAGAAAGAAGAAAACAATAGAATAAAGTCTACAATAATGAGCGTCTCCTACTAACAATGATATAGGTCAGTCATCTGCTCCTGTTCACATTTAAATAGTTTCATCCTACCCCACATTTTCTTATAACACTGATATTCTACCATAACAATAGTTCAAAGAGGATGTACAAACAAACAATGCTCCTATTAAATACTGGATCAAAAGCGATCATGCATCCATGAATTTTCATGAATGATTTCTTTTGTCAAGTATTTTCTTTATTTTACTTTTGCTTATTTTTGTGCTTTATTGAGTTTTTTTATCACTATAAGTGACAATCCACTTTTGTCTTTACAGGGTTTTTGTAGTTGAAAGTATTACCTAACTGCAAGCTTCTACAACAGCACCAAAAAGTGCTCACCAAATCTTTGGTACAAATATAGGTAAGTCGATCATGATGTGCAAGTCCAAAAGGAAAAAATCAAAGTTTTACTATATTAAATTGAATGGTCCCTTTCATTTCTTCTAACTTCAAAAACATGAAAGATACTTCAATTGAAGGATAAAAATATTTGAATGAATTTGGTTATTTTTTAAATATAAATTGAAGATATTATTTTTAAATTGATTGTGGTTAGTTATGGACTTAATTTAGAAGAAAATATTATGTTCATGACAGATTAAAACTACGTCACATGTTCGGATCATTGAGTTTCTTCATATAACCTTTCTTAATTCTCTTATTCATCATCGATTCTAATAATTGGTTGTTCATTAAAAACAATCTTCTTCTCTCTATCTTTTTTTTTTTTCATTATGGAAAGATATCAAGTTAATGGACATAGAAGAAACTGAAATGAAATACAAAATTACACATTGACTAGCAGAGTGGATCTCAATTTTAACTCAGTGAAGTTGCAAAAGAAATCGATGAACATTGGAACTTCTCCTAAGTCAAAAGGAATGAAGGTAAGGAAGAGCCAAGTGAAAGAGGTTCTCAAGAATGCTGGAATCTCATATTATTTACCTAGCACATTCTATTGTGTAATTGTATTTATAATGTTGGACAGAAATAAGAAAATTAGGCATAGTCATTTATATTTTAGTTTTTTTTTGTAGTAGAAGCTCCCATTTAAACTTTTGTATAACTTGATTAATTGGTTTTCCATTTGATAGCCATGAACAATGTAATGGGAAGATTACAAAGATCTATCAATTACCAAGTTTACTGTATAATCACTTCGGGGATCTTGCCTCAATGATGTGGTATGTTAATTATAATTGTCTAGGTATAGATTTTGTGTACTTGGCTACCTTTGGAAATTTCTTTATCTGCCTTTTGAAACTCGATATTGTTTATTACTTTATATTTTTTCATAAGGTATTCCATGTGCTTTATAATGAAGATGAAAATAGTTTTCAAGAATTAAAAAATAACAATGTAGACAAGAGAACACAAGTTGCTTACAATGGTTGATGCATATGGAAAGGAGCCTATGTCAACATATATGATATGAAGCATGAAAATATATAATGTCTGCCTTAATGTTAGCAATAGCATAGTACTAAGGTTTTTCCATTTCAAGTCAGATTTTGAAAAGAAGTTCCTAATGGCTATTGTTACTTAGTTTTGATATTGTAACAAGTTATACTCTTTTTACTTGGAGGAAGATGGGTCTGCCATACATTTGAATTTTTTGTAAAAGATGGGCTTAGATAAAAAGTTGTTTTTTTAATGAGATTTTCACATTAATAGTCCTCAATATACCATACTAACAAGTCACCTAGCACTAACATAATCTAGCCACAATATTTATATTTAAAATTTGATTTATATTTAAAATGGTATATAATTAGATTGATATTCTTTGTATATAGCTAGCTTCTATACACATATACACACACATATATTTGTTTTATATTTTTAAAATATTTAAATCATCAAATTTTATCTAATAAATATACTAGGAAAAGAAAGAAACAAAATATAGTTATAAAAAGTGGATAAAGGTTAAAAATAGTTATGTGGGGTAATAGTTCCTTTTATATCAACTATTGACGAAAAGGCTTCTCATATTTTACATGTTTGGAGTGAATATTTTTCACCCCACATAGGATCATATATATTGCCAATAATTATATGGCCGTATTTGATGAATGACATATGAGAAGAAGGTTGAGTTTTGTAAAATAATAATTTTTAGATTTACTTTTCACAATTAAGTCTTTTAATTAAATTGTATGATCATCTTAGAATATTCTATAATGTTTTATTTAACTCTTTTATATTTCTTTTTTTTTTTCTCATGATTGTAATAGTGTGTTTTGAGTTGCAATGTTATTAGCACCTATGGTATCCGGACGTTTAAAATTATGTGTTTTTATATTTGACATTATTCATAGTACTATGGTATATGGACATTTAAAATTTATGCATCTCTATTTTAATGGTACAATGTAAGAATGTTTAAAAAAATATTATTCTGTTATCATATCACAATTTGATCTTTGCTACTTTGATATATAAAATTTATCATGATTAATTTCTGTTTATTTTTACCGCGCATCGCGCGGGCACTATACTAGTTTTTACCTAGAAGATATTAATTACTCTATTCTAAATCATGAGAGTAGCCATTGGAGCTATCTGAGAGGCAGAGGTTTACTATAAACTTCATCACTCTCTGGACCTCAGGAAGTTTTTCCAGAGCTGAATTTTATCACTCTATTTACACTACACCAAGGTTCATGTCATCACTCTTTGTCCATCTATACGCAACATCAGCTCCAAATAAGCCTCTACCTTACTAAAGTACACTCTCACAATTCATATACACACATTAGGTGTGCGTACAACTCATTCTAGTATGCAGTACTGCCTCCCAAAGCACATGGTCCCTCACACCTCAGCAATACATAGTCGGATACATATATATACATGTATTTGGATGCGCCTGCGTGTCCTCATCTGAGCCTCCATTTGCCTAATCTAATGGCTCAAATCAAAGCTCCCTTTTTAATATTTTCACACACACCCTCAACATCTAAACCCTAAAACATTACCCCCTCTCCCCGGAATCCCTAAACTCACCAGTCATTATCCTTCTCTCTTCTCTCCTCACTACCTCTTTCTTAATTTTCCGTCTAGATACAACCCCATATCTATCGTGGTTCCACCCTAATCCCGCCAGTCACGCGTCCCTCTCTCTCATGTATCCATTCACACAGAAAGGGAGTGAATCTCCCTCTATCCCTCCACTAATTATTTCCGGTTGAAAAGGAAGAGATTTGTTATGAATCTTCCCGAATATATCAAAGCAACGGTAAATTGAAGCATATCTGGTACGAACAAGGCAAGAAATTGAAGATTCGTCATTGAATCAAGCTAAAGTGGGTAGAAACAAAGCGGGTCAAGCGCGACCCGACCCGACCCAACCTGGCTCCAAAAATCGGTAATTTCTTTCTTTTTCTGCTTTCTTTTATTTTTGTGACTAAAATTATGAATATGCCCGTGTCTATGTTAAGTATAATAGTTTCAGTTAGTATTTGCCCCATAAAACTACTCATATTTCACCTTTATTGATTATTAGGAGATTAAACTCATGTCATTATTATTGGTAAATTCATGTTTACTATCACACGTTAATCGTTTGTTTAATTCACGTCCGAAGCGTCTGCCCATTTGGTTAGTTTGATGATAATGATTCTTGCTTTGAGCTTGATATAGTCGTTATGCACATTGATGTCATACAAATAAAAAGATATTGATTTTGCATATATACTCATCCATACCATTAGCTTGATATCAGGAAAATGCATTATTCACCTCAATATATTTTCCATATATGAACAAGTGTGAATGTGAATACAATGGCTCTTGCCATTTTATTTAGCTTTAATCTGTATAAGAAAAGTGTCACCTCAATATCAATTCTTGTAAATCCCCAAAATTGTCTGAATATGCATGATATCCAATATTCTTTGGAAAAGAAAAATAGATTCTAGAATTTGAAATTTTAAATTGATTTCGCCCTATTTAGGAAAGTATATAGATTGTGGTATCCCTCTGATTTCATGCAATTAATAGGCTGGTTCTTTCTTTCCTTAAATCAAAATTATTGATTTTTCTCTAAACTTTTTTCACACCTAAAATTCAAAACTTGAAACCTCTACACTACTACTGTATAAACCGCCCTCCACCCACACTTACAGACACCTTTTCTACTCGACTACTCTGAAAAAGACTAAGCAACTCCTTTCTCTGGAGGCATTCTTGGCTTTTCTTTTATTGATCTTTTTCTGCCTTGCTGGTTGTAAGCCAAATCAAGGTTTGATATTGCATCTTACTACAGTATTTTGGTTGATCATGCTTCCTATTCCATCATGCTTTCCATATTTTCCATTACATTAAGATATATAACTTGAACCTACATATATCGCATAACTTGGTAATCGTTCTAGAATATGAGTTTCATTCTTTGACATATACATATGTTGGTCTGCTTGATTAGGCGTTATGGTCATCACTAACTCGTAATGCAGGTTCTTTGGATAGATCGAAAATGACTATACCATTATTGACTTATATGCAGGTCTTTGATATTAAGTACATTGAGTTATGACATAGATTTTCTCTATTATTAAAAGTAGAGTTGAAAAGAACCTGGTGGTTCATATATGTGCATACATGGCACATTCTTCTCCCAATTCTAAGTATACATGCACCATCTCCTCGACCCTTTATTGTATTTATTAGGATTCACCTTTGATTGTATATTTAAGCACCATAAGGTGCATTTAGTTTCTTTGTTCAGGTGCCACAACAAGTGCTGCAATGTGTGATTAAAGCAGCAAACATAGGCCATCTCTTTGAACCCTCAATTTGCTTTTGTGTGTTGAAAATTTCAAATTCACAAGACATATTTAAAAGTGGCTTACTTTTGCAATTTTAGAGTGTCTTTACGACATGTTTATAACAGAAATCAGAAATTGAAAATAGACCATATTTGCCAAGTGCTTATTTCTGGGAAGCTATGACAGTTTACGCCTTACTTTCTTGCTGAAAACTAGATTATTTAAGCAATGTTAATAGTCTGAAATTTAACAGCCCGTTAGCAGGGCATAGAGCTTGGTTTTAAAATACAATTCGAAGGCATTCTTATAATTTTAAAAGTTGTTACATTTAACATTATCTTATGTGTGTTTTGACAACATGACTGTATTATGTGTAACACCTAGATGTCTAGTGTATGAGGTACCAAAATATATTTATGGTGTCTAGATTAAAATTATTGGTCCTAGTGGCCTCCGAGACTATATGTTGGGGACGCTAGCAAATGCCTTTAGGACGTAAATTATTAGCATGTGATTTAGTTAAACATCTTGAAGAGGATATGGTAGTTAAGGAAATTAACCTCCACGGATGTGACGAATAGTTTTGAGCTATTTGCAATAGTAAATTCTGAAACTATCATTTGTCAAATGTCGTGCCTTGATTCGAATAGGATAAATAAACCAAGGATTGACTCTTTAAATTGACTATTTTAGTTAATGGTTTTTGGTCATATGTGTAATATAACTGTTATTCAAGACTACTTTTGTAAAACTGTATTAAACCGTCTATTTTCAAAGGGGAATTTTCAAAACTAGGCAGCCCACAACACAAAATTACAAATGAGGGGCCACATTTCATCCATAGCACCCCTTTATTTATACATCACACAACATATCACCCCCTTATTTTCAAAATTACACAACATAGCACCCATTTAAACTAAAAACCCTAGGAGCCACTCCCTCACCCTCCCCCACCACTACCCCACCACCAGAAATCGAGCTGCCACCGCTGCCGCCGTCGGCCGGCGGTGGCTGGTGGCAGGAAAATGAAAATTTCATCGGATTTGCTTATTTTATTTGTGGATTTGCTTGAATAATTATTTTTTGATAAATTTATACACCTAAATCTATCAAAATAATAAATTATACATGTAAATACATAGAAAAATATGTATGCAAGAAGAGAAATACAAAAATATACACAAAAAACATAAGTTTATACAAAACACCAATAAAAAGTGCACAAATCTGAAATTAATTTTATTCGTTGTTCATACACGTATATACAACTTTATATAATTTTATAATGCATAGAATGTGTTTTATACACTATCAATACGTACATATATAGATTTATACATTTTTATACACGTTTACAAAATTGTATAAACTTGTATAAAAATGAATAAAAATGTATAAAAGTGTATAAACTCACAAAAATAACGTTAAACAGGGCCTCGGGCAGATTTTACACAAAAGCTTAACAAAATTCGAAGATCTATACAGTTTTATACAAGAAAAACACTAGATCTAAACATTAAATAAAAGTTTTAACAAAAAACTAGTAGATCTCAATATATTTTTATGAAAAAAGTGAAGAACAAGAAGAAACTTGATAAATAAACTCCTCACCGGAGTTTTAATCGGAATATACAACGAAAATCAATATTGCTATTCAAAAAGCAAAAAAAAAAAAAAATGAAAAGAAGAAGAAGAAGCAGCGGTCTTGAATTTGGTGACCACAGAATCACTGGCTTGGAGGAGTGGAGATGACGGTGGGGCAGTGGTGGATGGGTTGGGGGTGGCGGCGGCAGGATTAGGTGTAATGGGGAAGAGAAGAGAGAAAAATGGGAAGGAGAGAAGGAGAAGAGAGGAAAAATGGGAGCTAGGGTGTTTTTCCTTTAAATAGGGGTGCTATGGAGTGAAAGAAAAATTTAAAAAAAGGGAGGGGGGTGCTATGTCATGTAAGGTAGCAAAATAGGGGTCTTTTTTGGTAATTTTCATGAGTGGGGTGTCTCTCAATGTAATTGTCCCATTTTCAAACCTGACGTTGCTCAAGTCCAAATATTGTAGAAACATCCTACTTTGGAAACCTTATTTAGATTTTAGCCACTTTTAGAGGATTAGACTTTCTTTAGGCAGTTGAAAATCTGTCCGGAATTAAAATATTCCTTTAGATGTTGTCCTTATTTAGTTAGACTTTAAATTATTTGCGCACCAAGATCTCTTTTATGTTTATCCAACTTTTGGCCCTTTTAGTTAAAATTGCCCATTTAAACTCAATTATAGAAATCGGTCGGGAGCCACATTTAGTGGAACTTAGGTGGTGCCTAACCCCTTCCTTCTAGGTTATTTTGAACACTTAACCGAGTCTCTAGTTAATAGACCAACCAGGAATTATTCTTTAAATTGCATTAGATATCATATAGGTGACCTACTACGTCTAGAAAAATTTTTAGGTGGCGACTCCAACACCAACTCCAAATGAGTTACCAAGTTGAAAACAACTTCGGGCGCGCGGCTCGAAAAAGTGGGTTTTGACAATATGGCGACTCCGCAGGGGATTTCATATTCTAACCGTCACGATTTATATATTGGGTATATATGTTTCTTTGATTATTTTATATTCGGGACTAACTTTTCTCTTTTTGCGGGTCTGTAACCTTTTTTCTGATATTTTATGTTCTGTATATTTTTTATGATATAATATTTGAATGAAACGATAGATCATTGAATTAGTTGTTGCATTTCGTTCATGTTTCCTTCACTTCAAAAAACTTGAAAAGGGGACTACTTAGGCACGATGTTTCTCCGCCGAATAGATTATTGAATCATTTGTTGCATTTCGTTCATGTTTCCTTCACTTTAAAAAACTTGAAAAGGGGACTACTTAGGCGCGATGTTTCTTGGTCGTCGCTCTTTTTCTTTCTTCATTTTCATCTAGAAAGAACCCCCAGGGCCGAGTAATTTAGCGGTGCAGATGACATCCCCGGAACTTTCTCCTTTCAAGTTGTCTGCTTGAAAGAAAATGGCTAGGTTAATTCTCTCTCTTAGGCCGTTTCTGGGTCATGCATCATACTTCATGCTAAGGGTTTTTGAATCGTCTACGATTTTTTAGATCCCTTATCAACTTGATCAAGCATCAAAACGGGAGTAGCGACCCTAATGACCTTTGTTCATAAATTATTTGCAGTTTGAAGGATCAACGTGTTGTTATGTTAACTATTTGTTCTCAAATTATGGAGGGCTTAGTCTAAGTTAATTTGTCCATGTATTGAACTCAAAGTTATTTAGTAAAGTCGTTTTATTTTCTTTATTATTTTGGGGATATAAACTTATCAATTGAGAACAAATGGGATGATACATAAAGACACGATTATCCTTCAAACATCATACAAATCTTAGGAAGACTTAACATCATTGACATGTTAAAGTCCATTAGCCAACCTCGTCCAAAATATCATATTTTCGTATGATGCAAAATTGCATATTATATGTTGCATCGATTTCGGAGTTTGTTGCTTTGTGTAAATACAATCTGCAGTCATCGTTAGGCAGACCTCTGGCATAAAATAGGTCACTTGCATAATAGGACAATTTAATTCTGTATAATCTGTATATGACCATGTCTTCCTCGACACTAATTTGTTTATTGTTTTGTGTAAAGTTTTACTCCCGCTCCCAAGGTTGACTTGCACATTCTAGCCAAATATTAGTACCGGACAAGATCCAGAGGCCCAATTACAACTCCTACTTTCTCGCAAACTAGAAGAAGAAGATGAAATATCATGCTTGAGTTGAATAATGGTGCTCTTAGTGACGAAACATTCAGACTTGTGGAACACCCACAAGCATGCCACGGTTGGGTATGATGAACACATGACTGCTTTAGAGAAAAGTATTTTGGAGCTAGAAGAGAAAATAACGATGGCGAATTTACCCGTTGTTAACTCCCCCATTCAGGAGAACTAGTCGATCCAAATAGGTCAATCCGCCCTTTTAGAAAAAACCTTGTGTACCCAAAAGATCCACCTGCTACTTACCAAACAGCAGCACCCTCTACCTACTAAATAGTACCAACCGCCACCTACCAAGCATTGCATCCCTACCAAGCAATATTACTGGCCACTTATCAAGCAGTACTATCAACTTATCAAGCACCAACCCCTACACATCCTACTTACTCAAACACAAATTTATCTCGAGCCAACACCAAAATTTCGCAGTCTTACAATCCCATTCACCCCAGAAACCAAACAACTCACTTCGCTAGTCAAATATTACGAAGACTTATGCATCTATCCTACTTAAAAATTGCCTGATGGATGCAAAATACCAAAGTTTGACTTGTTCAATGGCATTGGAGACCCTATTGCACATCTTAGGACATATTGTGACAAGTTGATTGGAGCAGGGAAAGGTGAGAAAGTACGAGTGAAGATGTTTAGTCGGAGCTTGACCGGAAAGGCATTAAGTTGGTTCTCTAAGAAGAAGCCTGGGACATGGCTTAGTTGGAAAGATATGACATCTGATGTTGTAGAATGATTTGGATACAATTCTAAAATTGTACCAGATCTTCTCTATTTTGAAAAGTTGAAGAAGAAACCCACGAAAATATTTAGAGAATATGTGACTAGGTGGAGGACAGAAGACGCCAAGGTTCATCCACTATGGATGAAAAAGAAACTGTCAACATATTTATCCGCATATAGGAGGACATCTATTATGATAAGTTGCTGCATATGATGAACAAGAATTTTACTGACGTAGTCTTGATGCGATATTATGTAGAAGAAGGGCTGAAAAGTAGAAAGATTATTAGTTTAGCAGCACTACAAGCTACTAATAAAGCTATACTATCGGGAAATGTGAGCTTCTCCAAAAAAAAAAAAGAAGGGCGAAGTCTCTTTTACTGCAACTATTCAAGATTCTTCTTTTAACCACTATCACCAAACACCGCCATCGATCTACCAATGCACTCACACACCACCTGAATATCCTGTTTACAATACCTCAGCCCACTTTCCTATATTCCACACCCCAGCACCAGGCCATCCGCCATATCAACACAACCGTCAACCTAACTACTGAAATACATCAATGTTCCTGCCTAGATCTCGCCCTGATGTAAACCAGAGACCCAAAAGAAACTAAACTCCACTAGTTGAATCTCGTACCTAATGTTCGAGAATTTTAAAGTTGTCGGGCTCATTACCCATATACCTCAAAAGGTGCTAGACAATCTGCCACCTCACTTTGAGTACAACAAAAGGTGTGAACACCACTCGGGTGGACGGAGGCATGGGAGAAATGTTTGGAACTAATAGATAAGATACAGGACCTAATACATGAAAAGTTAATTCATCTGAAGATACCGAATGTGCACAATAACCTACGGCCCAATCATGGAGATGAAAAGTGAACATGATCGAGTTTGACACAGAATGCAATCTAAAAGGCATGATTTTAACGGCAAAGAAGACATAAACAATATTTGTTACTAAGATATACAATGGAAAGAAGTATGTCATAGATGCTGCAAAGGATCGGGAGGTTATCGTTCAGTAGGGCAGTTTATTCCAACTCTAAAGCAGGTATCCGTCCTTTCAAGCCACATGAAAACCCTCGAGGGAGGAGAACCTACTAAAGATGTGCATGAAGTAGAACATGAGCTGACCAGTCTAAAGGAGCTATTCATGGAAGACAATGTGTAAAAATCAATACATCAAGACACAAATTTTGAGGTGAAAAACTTCTCACCTTTTCTTATTCATCAATAGGGTTTACATATAAGTATAAAACCTAGCTTATGAGCTTTGCCAAAAACAGAATAATAAACCCTAGATAAACTAATTACAATTATATCCCTACATTATTTACATAAATATTACTACCCCCTAAAGTTAGAGCATGAGGGTTTCGAATGCCCAACTTGCACAAAAAATAATCAAAATATGCTCGGCCTAGTATTTTGGTAAAAATATCGGCCAACTGAGCAGCTGTTGGCACATGTCCGGGATGTATGGTCCCTCCGATGATCTCAGCACGGACAAAAAGACAATCTACTTCAATGTGCTTGGTCCGTTCGTGAAATACCGGATTTCGAGCAATATATATCATTGCCTGACTATCACAATACAACCGAACCGGAGACTGACGCTCTATTCAAAGACTCCACAACACTTCTTTCAACCACTTCAATTCATATACGGTAATAGCTATAGACTGATATTTTGCATCAGCCGATGACTTGGACACAATATTTTGCTTCTTCGTACGCCAAGTTATGGGTGAGACTCCGAGAGAAACATACCATCCAGTTAAATACCGGCGTGTCAAAGGGCATCCAGCCCAAATCATAATCACACCAACCGTGTAAACGAGATCACATTTTGAACTCATAACCAATACCTTGTCCGGACACCCTTTCAAATAACGGACAACCCAGAGAGCTGCATCCTAGTGCTCGACCCATGGTTGTTGCATAAAATGAGACAACACATGAACATTATACAATAAATCCGGACACGTGAAGCATAGATAAATCAAATGTCCAATCAATCTTCGATAAATCTCCGGATCTTTCATAAACTGGCCACGTGCAAGTGCCAACTGGTGATTCTATTTCATTGGTGTGCCCACCGGTCGAGCACTCAACAAGCCATCTTTCGAGATTATATCCAATGCATACTTTTGTTGATATAGGAAAATCCCTTTAGCACCCCTCGCTACTTAAACTCCCAAAAAATACTTCAATAGTCCGAGATCTTTTATGCGAAAACAAACAGAGAGATACATCCTGAAGAATCATATAGCTTTCAGATCATTCCCTGAAATAATCAAATCATCCACCTAAACCAGTACACTAAATTGCACGCTTCCTTTCTTCATTGTGAACAAAGAGTAATCGGAGTATGACCGTCTAAACCTATAGTATTTCAGAGCTGCCGATAACTTTGCGAACCAACACAAGGAAGCTTGCTTCAAACCATACTAAGATTTTTGGAGACGACACATTTTTCGGACCCATCATTTCGATACCCCGGATACAACTTCATATAAACTTCCTCATAAAGATCACCGTGAAGGAACATATTATGAACATCCATATGATGCAATTCCCTTTTATTGCAGCAACTACCGCCAAGAAGACACAGACAGTCACCATCTTAGCTACTGGTGCATAAGTATATGTGCAGTCAATTCCTTCAACTTGTTGATTACCAAAGATCAGCAATCTAGCTTTATACTTCTCAACGGTACCATCAGAGTTGTACTTAATCTTATACACCCACCGACATCAGAGCACCTTGTTTCCCAGAGCAAGCACTCGATTTCTCATGTCTTGTTTGCTTCCCAAGCTTGCAACTTTTGTTGCATAGCTGTTTGCCACTTTTCATCTTTCACAAATTTCGGAAAAAGACACCAGTTCATGTCCCTCGGTTATGGCTGCAAGGAAGCACACATGCTTCTTTAAAAATTTATCACAGTTAACATAGCGTACTGGAGGACAAGGCGCACCTGATGCTTGTTGCGACTCGGGTGAACTATCAGACTGCTGGACACAAATCGATACACGGTGGCTCTGTTTCCAAATAGTATTGGTTACATAGTCTCACAAACGAACACTCTCCATCTTCGTTCGCTTCCCTCTGCCCAACTCTTCTCCATCACTTCCGCTTCCAAGTGTACGGGAATGACATCATGATTTAATTCGTTGTGATCCGCCCCTCATTGTCCGAATTCAATTCTTCCTCTACTTGATCTGCATCGATAACATGCACTGGGGGAATCTCAATAACCCCTCACTCCGAAATTGTTCTCTTCTTCTATAACCTCATCCACTAGGATAGTTTTAATACTCGGACTCTCTTTCACACCATCCTTTGGTACATACGGAAACTCTTCTCATAGAACGTAATATTGTGACACATAAAATACTCTTTGGTATCCAAATCATACAACTTCCATGCCTTTTTTCCGTTCGGATATCCCAAAAATATACATCGATGACTTCAGCTTTCACTACAAGAAAAGAGGCCTTTAGCGTCCACCTTTTAACGAAGGGATCTACATCTGGCCGTTATAACTGTACTTTTAGTGTCAAAACTTTTTTCCGGATGTTAAAAGTCAATTTCAGTTTGATATCAACGAGAGGATATTATACAGTCTTTAAAAGACAGAAAATCCCTTCGTTAACACTAAATTATTTAATGCTAAAAAGTAAGGCGCTAGTTTTTCCCTCCTTTTTCTCAACTCTCACCCACAATCCGCCGAAAAAGCAAAAAAGAACAAAAACCCATGTCTACTGTGATAATAAAAAAACAAGCAGTTACAAAGCATAGAGGAACTTAGCGAAAAATCACTAAGAAGGTGTCCTCTCTGCTCTCCGTGAGATCTAGCTCTTTCGCTTGCCCTCTACGAATTCCCATTTAAGCAGGTACTCAATATTTCATTCAACTCTCTCCCTAGGGTTTCTGTTTTTGTTTTCTTAAATCACCTTGAAATTTCATGGTCTCTGTCAAGTTCTTTGCATCTTCAGTTTTCTCTGACTCATCGCTCTCTTGCAACTGTATATATATATTTTTTTTGGTTTTTTAAATAGTAATATTTTGACCTTCAATTTTTGTTTATTGTATTTGCTTTCATTATTAGTAAGTAATCGTGTACTTTGAATCCCTTAGAGTTAGATTTAATTTTCTCTTCTGATAAGTTGTTGCGTAGTATTCTTTAGCATAATATTAAATTGGCTCTTCTTGCTTAGAAATTTGTTAATTGTACTGGATGGACAGGATTAAATGTGAAGATTGGGTCAGTTTACTACCGAATAAAGATTTATAATTTGATGTATTACTGATTCCTTTTCAGTATGGATTCCCTAGTATTGTATTTTTCTTTCTAGAACGTGAAATCTTTGGTTAAATATGATAGAGAAAGTGCTCTTTTTTCGTTCTAAGTCACTATTCCTCAGTTCCCTTGTTGAATAAACTGATTTGGTGTTTTTTAGATATTTCCTTTTAATTTAGAACTAGTCAGATGAAACACGATCATGTACTAGAAATACCTTCTATTTATGCCATGTTGATCCAGAATTGCGCATTATTCATTGAAAATTATGCTCGTTCAGCAACCTAAAGTCGAAACGTTAATTAGGAGACTATTAGAAGCAAATCTTTTGTATTGTTTCTGTAAGTTCCAATTGTTCAAATACTCTGTCATTGGGTGTGCACAAAGGCAGGGTTAGTTCCTTACTCAGCTGAGAACCTACAGTGTTTACTTAGTTCTTGTGATTCGTCTACAAGCTTAATCTTATCATGCATTCGCTAACAGTTCAATGCCTACAATTGCCCCTATTGACAAGCTCATGAAGTGCCGGCTCCTCGTGCACAAATTGAGATGCATATTAGGCCAACTTATTTTGGTAAACCTACATATCTTAAGGCTTATGTGCGAGGAGACATATAAAGGTGTACTCTTCTTACATTGGACAACTAAAGCTGGTGATGATAGTGCTACAAAATTGAAGAAACTCTCCATTCAGTGCCAATTACGAGTAATATGTCGATAACTCAAATAAACTTCAAGAAAAATATCTCATTTCTATCCATTCTGGTAATTAATTGTGTCTTATTTCAAGTTTTGCTAACTTTTATGTGGACAAGTTTCTTCGTGCTAGTATGATCAAGCTGCTACATTTTTCCAGATGCTATTCACCATTGAATATGATTAAATGTATGGTTTTGGATGCGAACATAGATTAACTAGTATTCGGTAATGCAGTAGTAACCTGTATTTATGTCCTAATACAATATCCTTATATTTTAATGTGTGAAAATATTACTCTTTGTGAGATTATTTTTTGTAACATTAATTGTTTATTACTTTTCTTCATGGAAAACAATTTCGTTTGTAAGTATTTGGTGCGGACTGGAGGCTGACCTGATGTTGGAACTTCAAGAAAGAGGTGAAGAGCACCTTGTACAATTAAGCTTGTAAACGGGAGCTCTTTGACAACTTTGCTTTAAGCAAATAAGGGGAATCTGATGGTAAGTTTGTGTTGACGTGTTTACTTGATGATTATTCTATAATTAGTTACTTCTTTGTTTTATTGTTTATCTACTTTAAGAGGATATTGGTAGTAACTCTCACATACAGGTAGCAACAAAAAGTGCATTATATAATCTAATTTAATTTATTTTTCAGTATCAATTGATCATTCTTCTAATTGTCATTTCTGTAAAATCAATTTAGTAATATCAATTTGTGAATTTCTTATCTTTCAGAGACACGTTTGAGATATTTTGTCCATCGTATTTATCATTTACCTTGCAAATAATTCCTGTATTAGTTTGTTTATTGGTGTGTAGCTTGGGGAATGCCTTGCTTTATTTAGTTTCCAAACATATAGAGCAAAAGCAGTTGCAAGGAAAAATGTAGGGAAAATCATTTAGGTGTGACTATTTTGGGTAGCATCTTTTGTGTCAATGATGTGGAACTGACATAAATAAATTCTTACTTGTTCTGTTCCATATACAGCTTCTAACAGTTAACAGATGAATTTAACATTTTCTTGGTGTCAATAATGTGGAACACACTACATTAATAACTTCTTACGTAGTTTCCATTTCCTATACAACTTTTAACCGTTAAAGCTGAACTCTATCTAGCTTTATTTACCTTCTGTGTATGTTTTATTTTTTTCCTTGAGGTTGTATAAGCACGCCCTGTGTATGTTATTGTATCAGTTCTTACTCTAGTTAAGTTGGAGTTTGAGAACTGAATGAGACAAGGAGTAGAACAGTTTAATGTGGAGCTACATTAGATTCTCACTCCAATTCAGCGTGAAGGATGTACTTGAAGGTCAGCTAAGTCATCTCTATTAGTTTTCATTCAAATTGGATTTATTCTGCAGGTTCCAGTTGGTGGTTGTTACCGGTTAATTGATGTATCTATGAGTAACTGCATTGACAGTTGCATACAAAAAAATTTCATCATAACAAAGTTTAATTCCATTTCCATCAATCGCCACCTTGCCCACATGTATGATTTTGAAATTTGAGCAAATATTGAACATAGATTTGTGGAAATAATATCATTCTGTCTACTTGAAAGTTTTTATTGTAAGCTCTTTTAGTGCTACTTATACAGTGAAGTTTTTAATAATATGTTTTGAAGAAAAACTTCTATAAGATGCCTGATAAGTGTTTATATGGTAAAAGCTTTGCTAAATTCCCCTCCTATGAATTTGGACCACTGCATATATATTTGACTTAATTTACTGTTCCTTTTTGGGTAGGACATACTAGTGAGTTCATTGACCATCACTTTTGGTAATGCTATGCATTAAGTTCCATTTACTCATATTTTGACCGGAGGGAAAAGCATGTAAGATTTAGCTACTGGATGTAGCTTGTGCTTCTTTTTATACAATGGAGGAGATTGAAGCTAGTGGAGAAGTGCATGTCCATTATGCTCTTGTTTTTGTTAGGGGTTGTACTTCAGCATGGTAAAATTTGATCATTTTTGGACTTAACAATCTTTAAATTTTAATGTTGATCGTTTTAAATACCATAAAACTATATTCTTTTTCTTCTTGTAGGATAAAGTGATAAAGTTTGTCCAATTGATTCAAGAATTATCTATGCCAGGTGATATTGATTGAAGAATATCTACCACCCTATCCAACATTCAATAATCTTGAATGAGTGTTGCTCCAAGAACTGGACAGAGAAGACAATTTTTGTATGGGAGAGAAAGGAATTGTGAATCAAAGGAGCGTGAACAAAATGGACTGTGAAGGTTCTATGACAATGGGGTTGTCAAATGGCCAAAGCACAACAGGAATTTTATGGGATGTTTATAGATGAACATATTTGTATAAATCACATTCACTATGAAATTCTATAGAAATATTGATTTTTGTGTTCTAGTATATACGGTTGTTAAACTTTGATTATTTAATTCTCAAATTACTAAACGTACATTGGCTGGCAAATTTTTGGCTCTCAAAGTACCGTTGTAATTTAGTCCACAATTAGCAAAGGGAAATCTCAATGCTAAAAGCACTAATTAGTTGATGTGATTAAAAACTTTTAACGACCAGAATGACAATTAACGAAGGGGAAGTTTAGTCGTTAAAAGGAGGTATCTACGACTGGAAAATGTGCTGTTGTTAAAGGTTATTAACGACCGGATCCAAATCCGGTCGCTAAACTTTTAACGTGAAAGCCTATAACGACCGGTGACGACCGGATTTTATCCGGTCGTTGTAGGCCTATAATGACCGGATTTACACTTTTAACGACCAAATATCCCTTCGTTAAAGGCCTTATTTCTTGTAGTGTTTCAAACTAATCATATAATCATCCGTGATTCCGTGCAGAGCATAAGCATCCGAACACTCTCAAGTGATCATAATTCGGTGTCACATATATCGTGACATTATACGGAGTCTATTCAACACTGAAGAAGGAGTCCGATTGATTAAATAAACAACTGTCATTTGACACTCTCCCGAAAACTCAATCCGTAAGTGTGTTTGAAAATAGAGCGCCCAGGCTACATTCAAAATGTGTCGATGCTTTCCTTTGACTCGTCCATTTTTTTGTAGTGTCCCTCACACGAGGATTGAAAAAGGATTTCTTGTTCAGGAAAGTATGCTCTCATACTAGTATACTCGGTTCCATTATCACTTCGGACAATCTTGATATATTTATGGAATTGTCTTTCGACCATTGCAAAGAAGTCTTTCAAAGTCGGTCCGAACTCTTTCTTATCAATCAATAAGAACACCCATATAGCGCAGAAAAAATCATCAACAATTGTTATAAAATAAGAGGAACCACACAAAGTTTCAGTCCTATACGGACCCTATAAGTCACAATGTATTAACTCAAAACTCTCGGAGGCACTATTTTTGCTCAAATGAAACATATTCCTAGTCTGCTTTACCCCATGACATATGTCACATGCTTTTTCATTCTTACCACTACAGTTCCTAACTTCTTAAATTAGGAGAGAGTTTGTTACTTGAATTGATGGATGTCCCGACCTTTGCCATAAATCCAAAACATCCACTTTCAAACCCTTCATCAGTGACACTGTACGAAAGTAGTACAATCCATCTGTTAGTTCACCCGTGCCAATCAATGTGCCCATGATCTTATCCGTTACAATACGAGTGTCATTAGTGAATTGCACACCACAATCATACTGATCTATTAACTGAGACATTGAAACCAATTTGCATGTCATTTCGGGCACATAGAGAATATTTTGGATATTCATGTGTTCATTAAGCTGAGTTGACCCTTCTTTTATGGCCATGGTACTGCTTCCATTAGGCAAACCCACCGGACAGTGTAATATCCTGTAGATCGCTCAACATATTCAACTCTTTGATCATACGATTCGAAGCTCCAGTATCAATTATCCAGGTACCATTAGCCGTCTTATTATTATTCACTCGACAGCTGTGTTCGACTACTTTTGATTCAACAAACTCACCAGCACCTACACCTATTCACTACTCAATCTAGGGACACCGGAGCTCCCGGATCCAACTTCATTCGCCGCACGAGCCACATTTGCTCGGGTCTCTTCATGACCACTCGACGATACTATATCTCGATTACACGACCCATTCTCATTCCATGAGCCAAATTTCCACCACTTTGGATACCCGATGACCTCATAGCAATATTTTGGGTTATGCACCAAACGATCACAATTTGGATACATCACCCATCTCCACCTGCTCTTTACACTTCCTCGGGAGTATGTTGCTCTATTCATGGCATAATTAACAACTCTCTCTCCCAGTCGCTCTGTCCCTGAGCTTTACTTCCCACTCATTCATTCAGCATATTTGCAGAACCCTCTCCAAGTCACTTAATGGTTTCGTCTCCGAAACCTGTCTTCTTTAGGGCATTAAAGACTGTATGAACCAATCTCCCCCTTTCAAAATTGGACTTCATGTCACACGGCAACCTCGTCTGTTGTAGACCATTTCCTCCATCGACATAAACACTAGCGACGGTGACACCAGATCCTTCTTGTCGAACGGCCATCACTACACTCTTTTTCACACTTTTATGGAGAAGTTTTCACTATTCCGATCACTTTTTAGATCAGTAGCGCGGTAGTTCTGACACCATGTTAAAATCAATACAACAAGACACAAATTTTAATGTGAAGAACTTCTCACATTTTCTCATTCATCAATGGGGTTTATATACAAGTAATCAACATAGCTAATAGGCTTGACCCAAAACACAATTATAAACCCTAGCTAAACTATTTACTATTATGTCTCTACATTATTTACATAAATACCCTTCATTACTATGGCATAATTCCGAAAAAGCACGCTGAGGCCCTGAATATCCGTAAAGCTGAATCTGGGATTATGCCGAACAACTAAACTTGCAATACATCCCACCATGCTGCGAACCTTAGTTCAGCTGGAACATTAGTTATTTTCTTAACTAAAATACTACCCCAAGTCGTTAGCTTTTGTTTCTTTGTTTTTCAACTATATTGCGTCGTTTGTCCTCTAAAAACTATTTTCAATAATATAAGTATTTCCCATTTTTTTTTTGACAATGCATCATTTACTTTCTATGAAACTATTCCATTGAATTTTAGACTGCGATGTGTGATAAAGCAATCCCAAAAAGATGGGTAAGTACGAGCCTAGCTATGATTATTCGACAACGGACATTTAAGAAACTTCAAAGTTGATCGCAAAAATCTAATAGCACACAAATGAGGCAACTGAGACCGCAAGCAAGAATATCAAGAAAATATTGAGGAAGATAATTTCTAATTCAAGACGAAGCAATATAAATACATACAAACAATAGAATTAGACAATGTCGAATGGATAAGAAGCATGCTCGAGGAAGTGGTGCTCATTGATAACAAAAGTATGAATACAACAAGCAATAGGACGACAATGGCATTTAACAAGTCAGAGCAAGACAGTTAGCCCCAAAATGATTCTCTAAATTGAGACAAAGCTAGATCTTTATGTCATGCACACAGTATCAACAAGAGAAGCATTAATGCCAACAAAGGTGGATCGTGAAATGCAACAAAAACCGTTCACTCAGATGCAGCCAAGATATGCCACAACCGAAAGTCGGCATCAACAACCTTTCCTTTTATGCAGTCATGATGTAATTTAAACTACGTCATGACCTGATTCCCAAGTTGGGATATGTAGGCAGCGTAGTCAAGGCACAATCATATTATTAGAAAAAAATTATTTTCCCCACAGATTGGACACTGGGGCAGAATTTTTTTGAGCAACCTCAAAAAATTCAAAGAAGCATTACAACATACATGGGCAGAATCTTTAAAGGAAAATACAAGCAGCATACTGGGCAGAAATTTTGTGGTTCCCTCATAATTTCAAAAAGGATGATTTCTGAGCAACAAATGGATATAAGAGAGATTGGATCCAACAATGCGTCGTAGTCTATGATTCAATGGAATAAATTTTCTTTACTCTTTAAACATATATTTTCTAAAAACACATGCATATCCCTTTCTTTATCTCTTTTTCTCACAACTCAATCACGGTTCGATACTCGAAAAGGACGACATCACAAGGAGGCAATTATGTAAGATGCAATAGCAGAGTACAGAACAACAACTGCGCAAGTCAACCTCCCCCCCCCTAAAAATCACAAAATTTTCTTTGATTGCAGGTTCTACACAGGTACCAAGCATACCTTACAAATCTTGTAAAGCAAAAATTAGAAGACTATCAAAGCATAGGATCTGTGGGTGTGGATAAAGAAGCGTAGGGCCTGCATTTGTGGACAAGTCATAAATCAAACAAGCATAGAATTTGCACCTATGGACAAGACAATAGTGAAAGAAACATATGATCCGGATTTGTGAATACAGACGCATAGAATCCGTGACTGTGGAAATCCGTGACTGTGGATGAGAAGCATAAGGTCTGCGTTTGTGGACAATTCAATAATCGAAAAAGCATAGGATATGCGTTTGTGGATACAGTTCAACAATGAAAGCACCATAGAGTATGCATCGTGGACATGATAACCATGAATGAAGCATAGGGTCCGCATCTGTGGACATAGTCAGCACTTGAAGCAACATAAGTTTCGCATTTGTGGACATTGTCAGCGTTGAAGCAGCACAAGGTCCGCTTATGTGGACACAATTCAATAATTGAAGAAGCGTAGGTCCACGTCTATGGGTATATAGGGTCCACGTTTGTGGACAAGCCAACAATGAAAGAAGCATAAGATCAGCGGATATGGACATAATCAGCAGTGAAGTAGCACAAGGCCCGCGTCTGTGGACATAATTTAATAATTGAAGAAACATAGGATCCACGTCTGTGGATGCATAGAGTATATATTTGTGGACAATCATCAATCAAAGAAGCATAAGGTCTGTGTCTGTGGTCACAATCAGTAATTAAAGGAACATAGGATCCGCGTCTGTGGATAAAATCAACATTGAAGGAACATAGGATCCGTGCCTGTGGACATATTCAACAATTTGAAGAAACATAAGATCCACGTCTATGGATAAAGCAACATAAGGTATGCATCTGTAGATGCATTCAACAATGAAAGTATAAGGTCCACTTTTGTGGACATGCCAGCAGTTAAACAAGCATAGATTCCGCTATCATTGAATAAAACATAGGATCCGCAACAGTGGATAAACAAGCATAAGGTTCGTGCCTATGGATACAACCAACAGTTGAGCGACACAGGATCCGCGCCTGTGGATAAAGTCAGCAATTGAATAAGTATAGGATCCGCATCTGTGGATAAAGAAATATCGGGTCTGTATTTATAGGTAGATCATCAATTGAACAAGCATAAAGGTCCGCATTTGCAGACAATTCAGCTATAAGGAAGCATAGAGTCCGCGTTTGCAGGCAATTTAGCAACGTATAGTCTGCGCTTGTAGAAAATTCAGCAATGAAAGCAACATAGGGTCTGTATCTGTGGATATAGCATTGAAGAAGCACATGATCAGCGTATGTGGACAAGTCATCAATGAAAACAACATAGGGTCTGCGCTCGTGGGTATAGTATTGAAGAGGCATATGATCCGTGTCTGTGGGTGAAAAGTATGGAGTCCGTGTTTGTGGACAAGATATAAATTAAAAAAAGCATAATGTTCGCGTATGTGGGGAAGATGGTAGTGGAAGAAGCATACGACCCGCATCTGTGGATGAAAAACATGGGGTCCGTGTTTGTGGGCAAAGATAAGATTGAAAAAGCTTTCGGTCCGTACTATATGGATAAGACAACATCGAGCAAGCGATTCAGATCCTCGTCAATGAAAAGACAACTCAAGCCCGCGTTAATAGGGATACAAAAAGTGGAAAGCAAGGCAATCAAAACTCAGATTTTGACACCTATGAAACAAGTATAATAATACCTCCTAGTGAGTAAATAGCTTTGACTACAAGTACTGCTACAACTCATATGACTGATAAATAGGTATTTTCAATATGACGGTCAAAATAGGACATTTATCACGGATATGATAGGGAGATTCGCGGACAAAATATTGAGGAGAGGTCGTGTCCTTCCCATTTTTTTAATCATAATTTCCTATTCTCATTCCTAAAATCATGTCCGAAACCTTTACTCGTGCATCATAAACTCTTCACACATGTTATATGTCATTCTATCCGCCGTGACAAATTGGCTACTTCCTCAACTATCTTTGCTCGAAAACTCTTTTATCATCCACGGATAAAGAGGGGTAGGTGTGAAAATCCAATTTTGTCCCTCCATTTTTTCACAATTGACTATATTTAATTAAAAAGCAATATTAATTTTTCAAACAAACTTGCATTAGATAGCATGCATTTATGTGCATAATCCCTAATATGATTCCTCTATTTATAGGATACCTATTTAATTGTGATTATATTACATTATTGTATTGTATTATTTGAGCTATTTTTGAAATATATTTCCTAGTTGTGCATATTTGTGCAATTTAATGTATTATATCATCATTTAATAATTATATGCGACAATTTATATTTTTTAATATTATTTTGAGCTTGTTTATATATATTTATGACTAAATGCATTTATTTACATTTATATGCAATTTTCTCAATTTTTATACTAATTATTATATTTATCCTCATTTTAATTAAGTATTAGCCAATTAGTCATTTACCACTCTATTTTCACTACACAAGGTCCATGTCATCACTCTTTGTCTAGATATATGCAACATCAGCTCCGAATAAACCTCCACCTCACTAAAGCACAATCTCACAACTCATATACACACATTAGGCATGCTTACAACTCACTCGGGCACACAGTCCTCCCAAAGCACCTGATCCCTTACACCTCAACAATACACACTCAGATACATACAAGTATTTATGTGCACCTGCGTGTCCTCATCTGAGCCCTCCGTTTGTTTAATCTAATGGCTCAAATCAAAACTCCCTTTTTAATATTTACATACACAGCCCCAACTTCCAAAACCCTAAAATATTACCCCCTCTCTCCCCCCCCCTCGAAATCCCTAAACTCATTAGATGTTACCCTTCTCTCTTTTCTCCCCCTTTTCTTCATTTTCCGTCAAGATACAACCCCATATCCATCATGGTTCCACCCAATCCCGCTAGTCACGTGTCCTTTCTCTCATGTATATATTCACACGGAAAAAAGGAGTGAATCTCCTTCTATATCTCCAGTGATTGTTTCTGGTTGAAAAGGAAGCAAAGGATTAGTTATGAATCTTCCCAAATATAGCAAAGTAACGATAAATTGAAGCATATCCGGCACGAACAAGGCAAGAAATTGACGACCCGACCTGACCCGGCACCAAAAATTGGTAACTTTTTTTTGTTTTCTTTTATATTGTGACTGAAATTATGATAAGCTTGTATCCCTATTAAGTATAATAGTTTTGATTAGTATTTGCCCCCTAAAACTACTCATGTTTCAGTTTAATTGATTATTAGGAGATTACACTCATGTCATTATTATTAGTAAATTAAGGTTTATTATCACGTGTTAATCATTTGTTTAATTCATATCTGAAGCGTCTGCCCATTTGGTTAGTCTGATGATAATGATTCTTGCTTTCTGCTTGATATAGTCGTTTTTCACATTGATGTCATACAAATCAATAGCTGCTGATTTTGCGTATATACTCGTCCATATAATTAGCTTGATTTCGGCAAAATAAATCATTCATCTCAATATATTTTCAATATATGAATAAGTGTGAGTGTGAATACAATGGTTCTTGCCATTTATTTTGCTTCAATTTGTATAAGAAAAGTACCACCTCAAGATCAATTCTTGAAAACCCCAACATTGTCTAAATATACGTGATATCCTATATTCTTTGGAAAAGGAAATTAGATTCTAGAATTTGAAATTTTGAATTAATTTGACCCTATTTATGGAAGTATATAGGCTATGGTATCCGTCTTATTTCATGCAATTAATAGGCAAAATTCATAAGTACCCCATTAAACTTGTCCGCTTTTTATAGTTGAACACCTAAACATTGTGGGGATCCTATGTCCCCTCCTGAAGCTGTTTGAAGTGATATAAATACCACCTTCTAAGCTTGTGTGGCACTTGTGATATTTACACGAAAAGTACAGCACGTGAAGTTGCCTAAGTCATGATATTTTTACTCTTTTAATTTTTTGTTCATTTCTTCGTTTTCCTGCTTCATTCCGCCGCCCATCTTATCCTCTTCATACCGAAGCCCCACCAATGGAAGCCATGAATGAATAAAAACTAGGAGAATCACAACCTAGATCTAATCAGAATTGTTGTGACTCATATATCTCCTTCTCTTCATTTCTTTCTCTCTTCCGGTCGCCAATTCAAGATGCCTTTCTTCCTCAGCTTTTTTATGTCTTGAAGATGACTATTTCTTTTTCTGAACAATCAAAGAACTCAAAAGCATAGTTACACAACTATAGAAATTAAGCCACAATGGATGCAATAAAGAAAAAGGAAATTAGATAAAAGAAAATAACTTCACTTTTGTTTCTCCCTAATACAATGGATGTTTTGGGTTATTAACTTATGAAAAATGGGGTTGAAGTTGTATGAACATTCTGTTGGGTGGAGTTTTTGGTAGCTGCTAAGTTTTTGGTGCGGTTGGTGATTATGTAGGAGTTAGTCGGGGCATTTTAATGTTTTGATGGTGGTTTGACGATGGTGATTGGGTGGTTCACTGGTGGGTTTGATTTTGGGATGAGGACAATAGGAAAAAAATGCAAAGAGTATAAAAGAAAATACGTGGCATGCTATGATTGGGAGGGTTGATATTCACGACTTGTTTTAAAACTAGTCATGGTCTCATAAAGTGGTATTAATTCCATTTCATACAATCATAGGAGGGTAATAGGATCCCCTCGAAGTTTAGGTGTTCAAGTGAGAAAAGCGGACAAGTTCAATGTGGTACTTATGAATTATGCCCAATTAATACTCGAATTCTTTCTTTCCTTAAATCAAAATTACTGATTTTTTTTAAAATCTCTTTTCACATTTAAAATTTAAAACTTGAAACCTATATACTACTACTATATAAACTGCCTTCCACCCACACTCATAGACACCTTTTCTATTTGACTACATTTTTAACTAAACAACTCCTTTCTGTAGAGGCATTCTTGGCTTTTCTTTTACTGATCTTTTTCTGCCTTGCTAGCTGTAAGCCAAATCAAGGTTTGATACTGCATCTTGCTAGTATACTTTGGTTGATAATGCTTCTGTTCCATCATACTTTCCATATGTTCCAGTACATTAAGGTATATGATCAAAACCTACATATATGGCATAACTTGATTATCATTCTGGAGTATGAGTTTCATTCTTTGATATATACATGTGTTGGCCTGATTGATTGTGTCTATTATGGCCATCACTAATCGTAATGTAGGTTCTCTAGATAGTCCAAAAAGGAGTATACCATTCTTGACTTATATACATGTCTTTGATATTAAGTACATTGAGTTATGACATATATTTTCTCTATCATTAGAAGTAGAGTTGAAAAGAACGATGGTTCACATATGAGTGCGTACATGGAATATTCTTCCTCCCATTCTAAGTATACATGCACCATCCCTTATAACCTTTATTGTATTTGTTAGGATCCCCCTTTGATTTGTATGTTTAAGCACCATACAGTTCATTTAATTGCTTAGGACAAGAGCCGCAACAAGTGCTGCAATATGTGGTTAAATCACCTAACATGGGTCATCTCTCTAAACCCTCTATTTGCTTTTGTGTGTTGAAAATTCCAAATTCGTAATATAGGTTTAAAAGTGGCAAAATGCCAAATTCGTAAGACAGGTTTAAAAGTGGCTTATTTGTGCGTAAAGTGATTTTACAGCAAGTTTATAACGGAAGTCTGATACTGAAAATAGATCAGTTTTGCAAAGTGCTTATTTCTAGGAAGCTGTGGCAGTTTGCACCTTATTTTCTTAAAAGTGACCAAGCATAAAATAGTGCTAAAAGCTGGATTGTTTAAGCAAAGTTAATATTTTGAAATTTAACAGTTTGTTAGCAGGGTGTAGAGCTTGGTTCAAAATACAATTTGCAGGCTTTCATATAATCTTAAAAATTGTTTTATTAAATATTATCTTAGGTGTGTTTTGACAACTTGACCGTATTATTTGTAACGCCTAAATGTCTAGTGGGGAACCAAAATATATTTATGGAGTCTACATACTTTCAATTAGTGGTCCTAACGGCCTCCGAGACTATAGGCGGGGGACGCTAGCAAATGCCCCTGGGACGTAAATTATTAGTATGCGCTTTTGTTAAACAACTTGAAGAGGGTATGAGGTTTAAGAAAATTAAGCTTCACATATGTGATGAATAATCCCGAGCTATTTGCGATAGTGGATTATGAAATTATCATTTGTCAAATGGCGTGCCCTGATCTGAATAGTATAAATAAACCTAGGATTGATTCTTAAAATTGGCTATTTTAGTTAAATTTATGATTCATGGTCATATGTGTAATACAACTGTTATTCAAGACGTCTTTTGCAAAACTGTATTAGACTCCATTTTCCTATCTGCCGTGGGTTTGTTCAAGTCCATCAGAAACATCCTAATTTTCATACCTTATTTAAACTTTGGCCACCTTTAGAGGATTAGATTCTCTTTAGGCAGTTGCAAATCTGTCCGGAATTAAAATGTTCCATTAGATGTTGTCCCTATTTAGTTAGACTTTAAATAATTTGCATACCATGATCTCTTTTATGTTTTATTCAACTTTTGTTCCTTTAAGTTAAAATTGACCATTTAAACTCAATTATAGTAATCGGTCGCGAACCATATTTAGAGCATGTTTGGCCAAGTTTCTGGGGAGCCAGAAGTTCTTATTTTTCTCAAAAGGTGCTTATTTTAAAATTTTGGGGTGTTTGGCCAAGCTTCTAGGAAAAAATAAGTGCTTTTAAGTGGCAGTAGAAGTTGTTTTTTTTTGCGGTGGGAAAGAAGCTGAAAAAGTAGCTTCTTGAAAAAATAAGTGCTTTTGATTTTTTGGGACAAGAATACCCATTTCTAACTTCCATATTTAATCAAATTAATATTATTATATATCCATTTTAGTAATTTGATAATATTTTTAAATATTGGTCAAACACTTAATAATAAGAAAAGCACTTCTCTAAGATTTGGCCAAACACAAACTGCTTATTGTATTGGATAAAAACCATCGTCACTTAAGAGAGTGACACGTGTTTGCCACGTGGCACGGGCAGAGGTTTCCCCAGACAGACATCTAACGGACAGATGACTGGCTAGACGGTTACCACGAGCAGGCCCAAGGCAGTTACGTGACACCTCTCCACATCGATGCGATTTGAATGAACAGTTGCCTGTTCAAACGCGACTGCTCGATGAATAGTTGCAAGAATAACGGCTACCCAGCGGTTACGTACCCAGCGGTTACGTACCCAGCAGTTACGTACCCAACGGCTGCCTAGCAAATCTATGTATAGCGTTTATTTTCGAATCGTTGTAACAAACATTCTCTTCTCCATATACAATATCAATAAAATACTCTCTTCTCTCGCTCCCTATTGTTCATCATTTACATTATTGCATATCTTGTTATCAAGTCTTCAAGCGTACTTAATATCAAGGAATCCTCACCAAGATCAAGCGATCTAATACGGTTCCTTCTACTTATTTAATTCGCGCTTTAATCTCATTTATCTTCAATTATTTCGTATTGCTTTCGTATTATCATTACATCTCCATCGAGAATCGTGCATATATATATATTCATAATTTTGTAGTTAATGCAATCCCGTATTTAATCGGCTAAACTCTTAATCTAAACTATTGATTGTGACTCCACAAATACAAATTTAATTGTTAATTGGCCTAAAATCGGATCTAGGTTAAACAATTTGGCGACCGCAGTGGGAGCCGGTCAATAGCCTCTATAGGTTAATAGTTTATCTTTTTTCTGCATTGTATCCTTTTCTGTTGATCTTTTGTTTGTAACTAACATGGCAGAAAGCGATTCACAACGAACTATGGTGGGCGGAAGTCAAGTACGTACTCCTCCATCAACCCCTAATTACTCTCCAGATTACTCGTCCGACGGGCAGGAACGTTCTTCCCAAGGACCAAGTAGGCAACGGAACATGCGTGAACACTCTCAGAGCAGAACTCCGCCTAGAAGACGACGCCATCTAAGTCTCTCCCCTGATCAAAGGAATCTCCAAGAAACAATCTTTGAGTTTATGAAACAATAAGCGAAGGTCAACAGGGGAATAAACGAGGCGATCAGTTCTCTCCGAGGGCAAATCCCATCAGTTACGGGGACTGATCCTGCAGCCCGAGGTCGAGATGTTCCTTCTTCACACTCTTCAAGGCAAGATGGAGAACAAAATGCGGCCAACAACGGAGGAACCATGGATCCGGCAACCCAAGAAAATCAAAACCAAAACGGAGGATCTGTGGTATCCACGGAAATGAGCGTCGTCGTGGAGGCACTCACCAAGCAATTCAAAGAGAGCCAAGAAACACTTCAAAAGTCTCTCCACGAGAGAATTGATCAAATACCAGGCGCTCCACCCACGTTGAAGAAAATTGATGTTCAACGCTACTCGCAAAGGCCTTAGAAGAAGGAAGCAACACCGAAGGCAATACCAAAAACGTTCAAGATGCCAAACATTCCGAGATATCGTGGGACAACTGACCCCAATGATCATCTCATGATGTTTAGCAATTTTATAAAAGCAAGCGATCTCACTGATGAGGAGATTTAATCAGTGCAATTGAATAAATTCGTGGAGACCCTAGCGGATGGAGCTCTACGATGGTACTCAATGTTGCCACCAAACTCTATTGGTTCGCGGAAATGGCTGAATTATTCGTAAAAGCCCACACAGGTGCCCAGAAAATGGAGACTCGCGTGGAAGACATCTTTGAGATCAAACAAAAGCCCGGCGAGTCTCTCTGAAGATATGTGGACCGTTTCCAATGGGAGTGTATGTTGTTGCCCAAGGTACCGGACAGATGGGCGGCCATTGCGTTTACAAACAGTTTGGATGTCAAAAGCTCAGAAGCTACGCGCAGGCTGTACGAATCTCTTCGCGAATTCCCAGCAGCCAATTGGTCAGATGTCTACAATCGGTACAACTCCAAAGTACGTATTGATGAAGATAAGCTAATAGGAACTAGTGCCCGAGGAAAGAATCAATCATGAAGCAGTGGCTCTGGCGGGAAGATAGAATCAGAAAGGTCAGATGTACGTTATGAACCGTACCCTGACCGATCACGCAATAATTCAAAAGGGCGTGGTCGCAATAACAAAGAAATGGCACGAGGAGATGATCCAGAGCCAAGTGCTCATGGAGCCCCAAGTCTACCAAACTTCAACGTAAAAATGACTGAACTAATTGTAGCCCTCAAGGATATGGGCGAAAAGATCAAATGGCCAAAGGACATGAAAATCAATCCAAGTAAGAGAAATCAGGACCTTTGGTGCGAATTTCATCGTGACCACGGTCACACCACTGAAGATTGCAAGGCCTTAAGATACGAGGTCGCACATTTATTAAAGCAAGGGTTCTTGAAGGAACTCCTAACCGAAAAGGGGAAGCAAACTCATGCGAAGGCTCAACAAAACAAATCTGCCCCCCACGAGCATCTTCCCCGAAGAAGACAGTCAACGTTATTTCGGGCGGGATCGAAGTTGACTCCGTTGTTTTCACAGCAAAGAAGTACGCAAAGGTCTCTATTACAAAGACCAAGCGTCCACGGCTAGAAGAAACAATAACGTTTGAAGATTCGGATACGGATGGCTTGCAGTTCCCACATGTTGATGCGCTGGTCATAACATTACGCGTGGCAGAGTTCGATATCAAAAGAGTGCTCATTGATGCGGGCAGCTCTGCAAATATCATTTAATCACGAGTTGTCAAGGAGATGCAACTAATGGAGAAGATCGTGCAAGTGTCGCGAGTTCTATCCGGCTTTAACAACTCAAGTGAGAAGACCCTTGGCGAAGATTACTCTCACAATTCTTGTTGAGGGGGTAGCAAAGGAGACGGTGTTCCAAATTGTCAATGGAGACATGGCCTACAACATTATCCTTGGAAGACCATGGATCCATGAAATGCAGGCCGTTCCCTCCACATATCATCAGGTATTGAAATTCCCATCAGAATGGGGAATACGCGGGATACGAGGAGAGCAACGCTCTGCTCGAGACTGCTATTCGGTGGCCCTCAAGCTGCCCGAAGTAAATAAATAGCAATCACATCAATCGGGATTTGATGCAATGACTGAAGAAGCAAAGTATGAGGTCCCGGAATTTATCACAAAGCTAGAAGCACGGGAAAATTATACTCCGATCGTGGAAGCTTTGGAACCAGAAGAACTGTTCACGGACGTGCCAGAACGGAAGGTCTACTTAGGAACAGAATTAAACGAACGCCTACGAGGAGATATCCTTGAATTCCTCAAGGAGCGGCATACGACATCGCTTGGTCGCATGCAGACATGACGGGTATTTCTCCAGAAATTATCTCTCACAAGTTGAATGTTGATCCGTAGCACCGTCCGGTGAAGCAGAAGAAGCGCCCCCAGGGAGCTTTTCGGAATCAAATCATAAACGATGAGGTTGATCGACTGCTGATGATTGGATCTGTACGTGAAGTTAAATATCCAGACTGGCTAGCCAACGTGGTCGTTGTTGCTAAGAAAAATGGGAAATGGCGAGTTTGCATTGACTTCACTAATTTAAACAAAGCCTGTCCAGAGGACTCATATCACCTTCCCGGATAGATCAGTTGATCGATGCAACCGTCGGACACGAGGTGCTCACCTTCCTTGATACTTATTCAGGGTACAATTAAATATTGATGGACCCCAACGATCAGGAAAAAACGTCATTCATAACGTGCATAGGGATGTATTGCTACAAAGTCATGCCATTTGGATTGAAGAATGCGGGTGCAGCGTATCAGCGATTGGTCAATCGTATGTTCCACGATCATATCAGTAAGACCATGGAAGTATACATTGATGACATGCTGATCAAGTCCAAACGGGCAGAAGATCATCTAGCACACTTGAAAGAAGCCTTCCGGATGCTTGACCAATATAATATGAAGCTTAATCCAGAGAAGTGCGCATTTGGAGTTGGTTCAGGAAAGTTCCTAGGCTTCATTGTCTCACAGTGTGGAATTGAAGTCAATCCCACCAAAATCAAAGCAATTGAGTCAATTCCAGACGTGCTCCACAACCGGAAAGACGTCATGAAATTGACTGGGAGGGTGGCAGCCTTGCGCAGGTTTATATCCCGTTCATCCGACCACTGCAAAAGTTTCTTTGATGTTCTGAAGCTGAACAAGGAATTCATTTGGACTCCTGAATGTCAACAAGCGCTGAGAGATCTGAAAAAATATCTATCCAATCTACCACTACTCTCTACGCCTCAGCACGGGGAGCAGTTGCTGATCTATTTGGCGGTTTCAGAGTCTTCGGTAAGCGCAGTTTTGGTTTGAGAAGAAAAAGGTAAGCAACTTCCCATTTATTATATTAGTAAAGCTTTAATTGATGCGGAAACACGTTACCAACCCTTAGAAAACTAGCTTTAGCACTCGTAACTGCTGCCCGTAAATTACGTCCTTATTTTCAAGGTCATTCAATATCTGTAGTGACAACCTTTCCTTTACGCAATGTTTTGCATAAACCCGAATTTTCGGGAAGGTTGGTTAAATGGGCTGTAGAATTAAGCGAATTCGATATTACCTATCAGCCCCGGGTAGCAATTAAGTCACAAGCCCTGGCAGACTTCGTAGCAGACTTTAGTGCTAATATATATCCTGATGCGGAAAAAGATGCAATTCTCTATGCTGGGCAGGCCCCTGGTGTATGGACCCTATTCACTGATGGCTCCTCGAGCGTCAAAGGGTCCGGTCTTGGACTAGTTCTTATCACCTCGTCCGGAGAGACCGTCAGGCAGGCCATCAAGTGCCCGTTTATTACTAACAATGAGGCCGAATATGAGGCCGTAATTGCAGAATTGGAGTTAGCCCGAAGCTATGAAGCAAATATTATCAAACTCAAGAGTGACTCTCAAGTAGTAGTCAACCAAGTGACCGGAGGTTTCATCGCATGGGAATCCAGAATGCAAGTGTACCTTGCCCGTGTAAAAGAACTTTTGGCCCAGTTCGATGAGTGGGAAGCGCTCCAAATTCCACGAGAAGAAAACCATGAAGCAGAAGTGCAGGTAAATTTAAGGTCGGTAGCGGAAATTGGGGCAGCCAGCTCCTCAGTTGTCGTTCAACTCCTCTGCACGACCATAGATCGAGAAAAGTTTGAAGTTAATGCTATAAACGCAACTTGGGACTGGCGAAACGAAATCACAAATTATATTCTTCATAGAACGCTGCCCGATGACGCAAAAGCTGCTCGCAAACTCAGAATAAAAGCTGCTCGATATACAGTCGTCAACGGCGATCTTTATCGCAGGATGTTCGCAGGGCCCCTTGCTAAGGGTCTGGGACCAAACCAGATCAACTACGTGATGCGAGAGGTCCACGAAGGTTGCTGTGGTAATCATTCTGGGGGCAAAGCGCTAGCACGCAAATTGATCCGTGCAGGATATTATTGGGATAAGATGGAGAGAGATACAAATAATTTCGTCAAGAAATGTGACAAATGTCAAAGGTTTGCGCATCTTCTCCATCAACCGGCAGAACCGCTCCACTCAATAATCTCCCTGTGGCCATTCTTGAAATGGGGAATGGACATAGTTGGTCCTCTTCCTGCTGCGCCAAGAGGGGTACGTTTCTTGTTAATCGTCATCGATTACTTCACCAAATGGTTCAAAGCGGCAGCATATGCAAAGATACGACAGACTGAGGTAATTGACTTTCTTTGGCGGTATGTCGTATGTCGCTTTGGAGCAACTAAGGAAATAGTCATGGATAATGGCCCACAATTGATCGGTCAGAAAGTGACTAGGTTCCTCGATGACTTTCCTATCAAAAGGATTACCTCTTCCCCATACCATCCGGTTGCCAACAGACAGGCAGAGTCAACAAACAAAATAATCATTGAATCTCTCAAGAAGCGCCTTGAGCAGGCCAAAGGGTGTTGGGTGGAAGAACTGCCCGGTGTACTATGGGCTTATCTCACGACAATAAAAATGAGTACAGGGGAAACACCTTACTCGTTGGTATACGGCGCCGATGCTCTAATCCCAATTGAAATTAGAGAGCCGAGTCTACGGTATGCGCATGCTACCGAAGAGTCCAACTCAATCAATCTTTCCGAAGAATTAGATCTGCTCGAAGAACGAAGGGAACTAGCACTTGTACGAGTAGTCGCCCAGAAGGAACAAATCGAACAATACTATAATCGGGGACTACGCGTACGGAGTTTCCAAGTTGGAGATTTTGTATTAAGGAAAGTATCCCAAAACACACAAGAAGCAAACTCGGGAAAATTAGGCCCTAATTGGTAAGGCCCCTACAAGGTAGTCGCGTCAGTTGGCAAGGGATCTTATCGTTTGGCACGACTAGATGGCTCAATCGTCCCAAACAATTGGAATGCGATTCATCTCAAAAGGTATCACTTCTGAATGGTAATACGGTCAGTTATTCTATTCCTACCTTTTACTTTTATGGCATCCTTACTTTTATTATATTTCTCCTAAATGGTACTAACGGCCTAATCAAGGCCCAATCCGTTTAGCTCAATTGGCAGAGCTCGAAGTTCTTCAACTTCGCGGCTGTGGGTTCGAATCCCTCACCGGACACACTCCTCATTTGGTTATATGTGTTCTTTTATCTACGACCAGCCTTAGCTCTTTTTATGTTAAAAGTTCCCGTATTTCAACATAAAAACAAGGAGGGTGGTAAGAGGCCCTGTAGGCCAGATAAGACCTTCATAAAGGCAAATGACCTTGCAAAAAGGCGAGTTTTTAAAACTTTTTATGTGACAAGATTCCACGAAAATAAGAGAAGTCGTTCACAAGGCCAACGACTCGGCCAGAGTTAAATCACAAACTTTCTGCGTCGACTTTCAACTATAAAAAATGATAAGCAAAGTTGTTCGCAAGGCCAATGATTTGGCCAGAACCTATTGACCACGACTCGGTCAGAATGAAACATCTGCGCAGGCCACTCACAACTTATGACCTCTTCCTTGAGAAAGGCTAAATTAAAATATACGAACAGACTTTTGAAGACCAGAACTTAGCAAAGTTCAAACTTCTAAAAGCACTCAAACAAAAGGCATAAAGGCCATAATGCATCCAAATGTAATTACAAAGATCGAAGATTCAAGCTATACACAGCCATTGAATTAAGAAGTCTGAAAATATATACATTGTCTTGACAAAACAATAAAAAATGCTGAAACGGCTGACAGAAGTTTGTTGAGTGACAAAGGCCAATGAAACCGGCCAAACAAGGATCAGAAAGTCCCAAAAAGACCTCTATCCACAACCAATTATCCGGCTCTCACCGGATCCATAAACCTACAAACTTGATCAATTTGGGGGGGGGGGGGGGGCATTAATTTTGGGGACTACGACCAGAACCCGATGCACCAGCTCCATCGGCTCTGTCATCGTCACCCGAGCTCTCATCACCGTCTTCATCATCATCTTCATCAGACTCCTCAGGAGAAAGGTTCAACACTTACCTCACTTCGCGAATGGCACGCTTTGCTTTCAGCATTGTTTCCTCGACGTTGATTTGACCTGCATAGACCTGCTCGAGCAGTGTTCTCTTGGTTTCAAGCATAGTAATCTTAGCCTTGATCTCGAACTAATCGCGCAAGTTGGCCAAGTCTTTGGATAACGAGTCTTGAATGCTTATTGACTGGGCAACTTGGTCCCTGGCGGCTTGAAGTTCTGCTCGAGCTTTAACAGACTCTTCCTTAGCCCTCTGTAGGTCCATCTCTAAAGATCCACGTTCGTCGAGTGCCTTGTTCAGCAAAGTGTTGTTTTCTTCAAGTAGAACCTCCAAGTCTTGGGCAGATTGTGCGAACCCTTCTTTCTCTTCAGGAAGAAGGTCCTTTTCCTCGGTGAGCTTGTTAATCTGTTCAACTTGTTTATTGGTTGTCTCAACCAACCGGTTAACTTCACCCTCGAGGAAACCACTCTTCCCTTCAGAGTCTTCAGCAATTCTTTCTTCAGTTCAAGCACCTCGTCGGGATTATTGATCCTGGAACGGAACATAAACTCGGCAGCCATCAAACTTGATTGAAACAACAAAAGAAATAAGGTTAGAAGTATGAATTCAAAATCACTTCCAACTCAAAAAGTGTTAAAGAAAAAAGCACACACCCGGGCAGAGTCGGCAGCGATAGCAAAAGCCAAGTCTACATCACTCATCTCCCTCATTGTCCATTCTTCGCGGGGACCAATGAGCGATGAAACTGCCTTGCCCAAACTACCCGGCCTGGTCACGAAGTTAACATTGGGGGCTAGCTTCATGATGCATTCCCTCTTGCAGTATTTAGGCTCCCTAGGCTGCTCAGAGGGAAAGTTTGGGCCAAATTTATAGCGCACGCCTCGAATATCCTCGATCCAGTCAGACCGTTGATGGTGGTCCGCCGAGTGAGCCTTGTGCTTGACATATCAGGGTCATTCGCCACTCCAGGATCTCATGTGTCGCATTCATGCAAGCAAACAGGCACCTCCCCCTCAGCGGCCACGTTCTCCAAGTCCTCGAAGTAAAAAACACGGGGACTCTGGCCACCCTCTTGAGGGATCTCTTCTTTTTCTTCTTCTTCTTCTTCACCAACCTTTCTCTTACCCTTGTCTGCACGGGAAGAGCCCGCCTTTACCCCGTCATCAACTCGGAGACTCCCTTCCGGAGCACGGGCACTCTTCTCCTCATCCTTCTTCTTGTCGCTTCGGAGATAGGGCTTTCTCACAAGGTCTTCGATGGTTTCAGTATCTGAAACGTCGATCACTTCCTTTTCAAAGCCCTCTCCCTGTGCAGACTCAGGAACCGCAGCAGAGGTCTTAACACTCTCTTCTTCAGGCCTGGGCACACTAGCATCGGGTGGAGTCTCCCCTCCAACGGCTGAGGTCTTCTCGGCAGCCACGGAAGCCTTGCGAGCAGCCTTCTTCCGTGCTCCGCCCTCACCTTGGCTCTTCTTCTTCCTCTTCAGAGAGCTAATGACGCTAGACAATAGGTCCTCGCCACCTTCCCTCCTGCGCATTGCCTCCACTGCGACTCTTATTGCTGCGACCTCATCCTCAGAGTCAACAGCAGTTCCTGACAGCACAGCCTGAGGGGGAGGGGCAGGAAAGAAGTCTCCTTGTGTGCCTAGACCTGTAAAAAGGCGGAATGGTTAGATACAACAAAGCCATGAAGAGAAGAAATAGTTGCAACATCGGAAAGTTCTTACCGTGAGTCTTTGCGGTCAGACCCTTTTGTGCGGCAAAATACGTCCATTCGCTCTGCTCGACAGGGAACTTCTGCAGAATAGCCTCAACCCACGCTGTCAGCTCATCAACCGATATGAGCTTATCGTAGAGCAGCTTGGCAGCTGTAAGGCAGAATCAAAGAAATGAATAAACGAAAAGGGGAAATATGAAAATTACAAAGAAAAACTCGGGGAGTTACGCCTTTTATTCCAGATCTCGGAGAGAGGAGCCTTGGAGTTAAGAGACAATGCCTGGGTGCGCACAAATATGTACCGGTGCAAACAACACCAGTCATTGGTGTCCTCAGAACTGCGTATCAAGCCTTTGCTTCCACGCATTCTGGCGTTGAGGAATCCGTCCTTAAAAATTTGAAGATTGTACAAAGAAATAAAGTGTTCATACTCAAAATTTTGACCGGTTTCTTCAGCAAACCATTCCATAAGTGTTATCATCCTAAACATGCTAGGGCTCAATAGCCCCGGGCAGAGAAAATACTCCCTATAAAGCCTGTCGAGTAAATGATGGAGAGGTAATGTGCAACCAACTGTGAATGGGTAGGTGGACATGGCCGTCCACCTTGCCCTATGAGAAGTAATGTTCTCATTTTCAGATACCAGCAAAATGGGAACACTCGTGTCCCAGCCGCAGTCCGCTCTAACTCGAGGGATCATCTCCGACGTGATCCCGGATTTGAATCTGTACGCTGGCCATATGCCTACATCGCCATAATTATTGAAGGCCTTAACGCTACAGTACTTCTCCAGTTCACCCCAGTTCTTGGGGATAATTTCTGAAGCAGTGGCCTGAGCGGCCCTACATCTAGGGGTAGCCGCGGAAGAACTACCGGCAGCGGCATCCATGTTCAAATTCTTCTTAGCTTTATGAGACATAATTGGAAAGGAATCGAAAGTTAGAAGAAAGATTGAAGAAAATTCAAAGGTTTTCAAGATTCGGAAGTTGTAGAATGAAAGCAAGCAAAAGGGGTAAAATTCAACAAACCCCTATTTATAGGAGTAAGAGGGTCCGGCCCATCAAGTTTCCATAGGACACGTGGAGATCATCGAAGAGATTACGATCAGATCCAACCGTCAAAAGAAGAAGTAGGTTTCGCCGAGTTTCGAAGCAATATCATCACTCTGAAGCGCAGTGGTAACCTCGCAACTGATGATCGGACATGTGCACGTGACTGAGGTGATTAACAATCATTACTTTTGCTCTTGGGACACACAGTAGTCACTTCGAAGCTAACGGCGGACGGGTGGACGTGTCTGGCACAGTTACTTTTTACATCGCGCATTTAATGCGCACGTCACTGAGACTTATCATGCTGCTGATGAAATGCGCACGTCACTGAGACTCATCATGTTGCAGATAAAGGTTGGGCTTTCGAAATAAAATTTCCCGCCAAAAATTCACATCCACTCCTCGAGCAAAAACTCTGCTCGAAGAAGTGCGGGGACTATCTGTATTGGATAAAAACCATCGTCACTTAAGAGAGTGACACGTGTCTGCCACGTGGCACGGGCAGAGATTTCCCCGGACAGACATCTAACGGACAGATGACTGGCTAGACGGTTACCATGAGCAGGCCCAAGGCAGTTTCGTGACACCTCTCCACAACGATGCGATTTGAATAAACAGTTGCCTGTTCAAACGCGACTGCTCGATGAATAGTTGCAAGAGTAACGGGTACCCAGCGGTTACGTATCCAGCGGTTACGTACCCACCAGTTACATACCCTGCGGTTACGTACCCAACGGCTGCCTAGCAAATCTATATATAGCGTTTATTTTCGAATCGCTGTAACAAACATTCTCTTCTCTATCTACAATATCAATAAAATACTCTCTTTACTCTCGCTCCCTATTGTTCATCATTTACATTATTTCATATCTTGTTATCAAGTCTTCAAGCATACTTAATATCAAGGAATCCTCATGAAGATCAAGCGATCTAATACGGTTCCTTCTGCTTATTTAATTCGCGCTTTAATCTTATTTATCTTCAATTATTTCGTATTGCTTTCGTATTCTCATTAATTATCATTACATCTCCATCGAGAATCGTACATGTACATTCATAATCTTATAGTTAATGCAATCCCATGTTTAATCGGCTAAACTCTTAATCTAAAATATTGATCGTGACTCCGCAAATACAGATTTAATTGTTAATTGGCCTAGAATCAGATCTAGGTTAAACACTTTTCTCATAAAGCACTTATTTAAAAATCACTTTTGATAAAAAACACTTCTCAAATTAAGCTGATTTTGGCAGCTTGGCCAAACAGGCTCTTAGTGGAATTTAGGAGGTACCTAACCCCTTTCTTCTAGGCTATTTTGAATGCTTACCCGAATCTCTAGATAACATACCAACCCGGATTTATTCCTTAAATTGCATTAAATATATATAGGTGACCTAGTGGTGTCAAATGAGTGGGTTGGGTTGGATGTGGATGGGTTAAAAATGGATTAAACAAATATGGGTGGATACTCAACCCACCCATATTTCATGTGGGGTCAAATATAGATAGGGTGATAAATGAGCGGGTTAAGAATGAGTTTACCCATACTAACCCATTTAATACATCAAACTTGTCCAAGAATATTACTAAATTACTAAAATTTATACAACAAAGCATACATCCCATTGCATTGTTAAAGAAACTTATTTTAATTTACCAAAATCTCACTTCTCTTACCTTTTGAAGGAAAGAAAAAAAGTCAGATTATTTAAAATACAAAATGATAATTCAATACCATTAGTTAATGAAATAGAAAAGGTCAAATTATATAAGAGTCCAGTCTTGATGAAATTTAACTGAAAAATGATTTTATCTTTAAATTCTATAAATTGACTACATTGATGTTGAAATTCATTGTTTCAATTTTCTTAATAAATGATTATGATTATATATGAATAGGCTTCATATAAATTTTCACTTAATTTAATATTCTTTTCTTTTTAGAATGATACACTATAAAAGAAGTTTTGAGAATTCACAAGAGATACCCAGATCACTATTGAAAATCTGCAAGCACATTAATGCACAATGAGGAATAAGAAATGAAATCTAACCTCTGTTATGAAGAGAGGATAAGCTATATATGGGTTTAAATTGGGTAAAGCAGGTAGCCCATATTTTACCCATTTTACAATGAGTTTAATATGGGTTCAATCCACATTTGACCCATGGCATAATACAACCCATCCAACCCATTGAAATATGGGTAATTTGAGTGGGTTATTGAAAAGTGTGTGTAAATTGCCACCCCTAAGGTGACCTAATACGCCTAGAAAATTTATTAGGTGGCGAATCCAAAACCAACTCCGAATGAGTTACTAAGTCGAAAACCACTTCAGGCGCGTGATCGAAAAAGTAGGTTGCGACATCAGCAGCGAGTGAAGCTCACGCAAATGAGCTCATAGACGCAAGTGTTCACGAGACATAGTTCTGGCAAGGAAAGGTGTCTATCTGATCTCTAGGTAAGTTGAGGTGTTTGTATGGAAATTGGGTTCAACTTAAAGGGGTTATCTATATTCTGTCTATGAAGAATAAACTTACAATAGTGCCAAGAAAAAAGTTAGGGAATCTAGGTAGAGTTATTCTAGAAAAGGTAGGGCAAATAAAATATGAGATTATTAAGGGAAAGAAGAGGGAAAAAAATACGATAATGATACGATCACACTAAATCGGTCGTTAAAATTGAACTTTACATCGTTACATATCAACACTTTAATAATATGATACAATAAAACTTTAAAGTAATAATTAAATAAAAGTTGTATTCTTAGTAACAATACATACAATACGATGTGTAACAACCAGCCAAACTAGCGGATATATTTATAATTGTGTTTTAGATTTATAATCTAATTTAAGAAATTTATAATTGGGTTAAGTTTGAATCTTTTTATATGGTTTTGTTCTATTATTATCTTTATGATCTTATTCTCAAAAAATAAGCACTGGTTTAGATTTCTCATGAATATGAATTAGATCCCTCATGTTATATTTACCCAATCTCTTACGAATTGAAATATGATCTTTTATGATCTATGATCATGATTTAAATTTTTTATTACCATGAAACTAAATCTCTCATGTCTCCCTTATCATTGTTATTGTTTTTAAAATTAAAGTGCAATTAATACATCTAAATATCTGTATTGAACAAGAAGTCAACAACTAAGACCATATTTGTCACAGTAAAAAAATTGACAATTACGAGTATAAATTACTATGAAAACTAGAAAGATTTTCAAACATAGAAAAAGAGATTTTTTCGAATAAGACACAAGAGATGTTGACTCGACCAAGATTTTCGGCTAGGCCGTACGGTCACCCGATATTCCCCTTTAGACCCGTCGGCTGAACCCATTTTAATTGAATTCACAACTAAGAAATAAGACCTAAAGAGACACGAACATAATTATACATAAGCTGTACAGAAGAAGTTACAACTGTCTACTCAATGTACTAGGTTTAGAGCTATCCAGACAGACATCTAAGAATATAATTGAAGTATAAATATCTCTTGAAGGGAGCAAAATACGACTAAGATATTAAGGATAAAACTGGTGGCTATCCTGAACAAAGCTGGCTTATCCTGACAACTGAAGTCGTCTTCGCTCCTCAACCATGTGGCGAACTCAATCCTGGAGCGAACCTGCCGGAACAAAATAAATAGACAAAAACAAACAAAGGGTGAGTCCGTAAGTAGGGGCTGGCTAGCCACCTTGAAGAAGCAGATATGCTAGCTAGAGAGAAGAAAAGCAAATAAACCAAATTCATCTTATTTCATCTATAAAAGGGCAGAGCCAGATAATAACTGGAAACATGTAAGAAACTATAAACTCATAGACAACCAGGGACATAAAATCGACAAAAACATATAGGTAACCCGAAACATAACAACAGTCAGAAATACATGACACATACTTAATACATTGCACTACAATCACACCAATATACAGCAGTCGGTGCAATGAAATGGAATGAATGTAGTATGATGCAATGAGGTCACATATGCCTAATAAATGGAGCGGAATCCTCCTACTACGGTGTGGAATTTTCCTACCCTCAATGTGATGTAAGGAGCGGAATCGTCCTGCTCCTAGGGCAGAATCCTCCTACCCTCAGATGACATAACAACCCAACACTTATCTTCGGCGCGGGACTTTCATTGTCTGCCCGGGAGTACATATCAAACCCATCACTGGAGCACAAAACTCCTATGCTTAAAGCTCAGCAATGAAGATGTGATATGCAATGCCACATAATTCAAACAATCACACAATAAGTAAGCCTTGTGATATATAAGGATTTTCAACCTATATGATAGTTCTATCTTCTAATTTATATTCATAATAATCATACCAGTGCCTCCCTTCTCAACTCAATACTAGGCTTATAGATCAAAAATTGATATTCCTAAATATGCTGGAGCCTCTATCCTCAATGTGATATTCATGCGTCGAGGCTTAACAATTCAAGTTTATTTTCCAACAAGATACTTCTATTCGTAACTCAATGCTGAACCTAATATGATACACCTATCATATAGGTTGCATATCGCAAAACAATAAACTCTTACTCAATCAATTTCCATAGTCCAGTCTAACCATTGCGTTCTACTCATAATCTTAGGCTTATAGCTCCTCAATTAGTGTTCATAACAAACATAAATCTCTTATCCATAACTCGACAATTATTATAGTACATCTTAACACACCTACCAAGCACATAGAACATGTTACGCTTACAACTGGAGTATCATACTCCCAAATTCACAATAAACACAAAACAATACTTAATAATATAATACTCCCTCCGTTTCAAAAAGGATGAACCTATTACTATTTGAAGGGTCAAAGAAGATTATGTTTGACCACATGTCTTACAAATATTTTCTAACTATTTTGAATTATTAACTATTGTGACTTATAGTATTTTTCATGTAGTTTCTAAATATGTAAATTTTATTTCACAAAATTTAAAAATTCGATGCGCAAATTCCCGGTCAAAATTAGTCAATTTGACCCTCGTACTCCGCAAAGGTTCATCCTTTTTGAAACGGAGGGAGTAATAGTTATTCACAAAGCTCTGGCGTAATAAGTACGCTTCTTCGGCAGCTACACACCTGAAAGATACGTGCGTAGAACATTGAACAAACTTACCTTTTAATATCGGGCCAAATGGACTATTGAACAAACTTCTTTCCTCCCCGACGCCTCCTAGAACCACTTTCCTCTAAGCCAAAGAAGATATTTTGCATAAATAAGCGCTTACAAACTAAATCTCAAGCTATTAGCCGGAGATAGTAGGAAATTAAAAAGATGCCCCTGGGTCGGACTTAGCCGAATGCCATTATATTTTCGGATTTCTCATACTCTCGCGAGTTCAGATATGCTATTAGACTACATTTTTGAATTCATTTCACATAAATTCCCCAATTTCCAAAGTTAAGGTTCTAACACCCTTTCTTCCCAAGCTAAATTCATAGGTTTCTAACTCAAAATTCATGAATTAATAAAATTATGCTAGCTTGGAATCCGTACCTGATGATATC
Source organism: Petunia secreta (assembly GCA_029990175.1). Lineage (NCBI taxonomy): Eukaryota > Viridiplantae > Streptophyta > Magnoliopsida > Solanales > Solanaceae > Petunia > Petunia secreta. Next base: position 17,542,170 of record JARKIP010000038.1, on the reverse strand, counting down.
CTCTGATTTGATACATTAAATTTAAATTGAAACCACTTGAAAATACTTGGAATTGGATATGGAACAATATAAGCCGATAAGGCCATTTTATACCAAGAAACCGGCGTGTTCGCGCTGCTCTGCGCGCCCACGCGCCACCCTTTCTTCGTGGTTGCGCTCCAAGTGTGCGATCATGCTTTGGGGAAGAAAAAACCAGCACGCACGCGCCCCCAGACACGCGATCGCGCATGCTACACTAGAAGGTGCAGAATTCTTGACCAGCACTTGCTGGTGCTGTAATTTGGGTCCGAATGTGACCCTACAAGGCTCGGAATTACCTCAAATTTTGTACACAAGTCATAAAATACTTGTGTGATACACTCGCAAAGACGGATCCTAAATCAAATATCCGGAACTCAAGATGTGTATCCCATGGGGAAGAGGTCAATTTCTTGACTTTCGGGACACTAGTGAAAACTATCCGAACGACCTCAGATTTTCACTTCCGAAAGTTTTCACAGGTCATAAATGACCATACGAACCTAATGCAACCTTCAGATTTTGAATCGGAGTTCATTTACTCAGATCGAGCTCGAAAACCTCTTTAGGCTTTACCAACAATCGAAATGGAAACCTTCTCAGAAAATTTACCAAACAAGGTCCGAATCAGCTCAAATTTTGCAGACAAGTCCTAATGGACCTTATAGAGCTATTAAGACTGTCGGCACATCAATCAGAGTACTAACTCCCGAAACGACGCCAAGCCTGAAGAAAGGAGCAACTTAGATACCTCTTTGTTATCTATATTCCTGGTTTGCATTATATTTAAACACAAAAGATCTTAGAACTAAAGTAAAAGAGATTATTTAATAGATCATCATCATTTTTATGGTTCTTCTACATTTGAATTCCTCTGATATTCAACACATCCTTGATTGTTCAAAATAATCATCATGCAAAGCAGCATACTAACTGCTTCTAATGCACCCATTCCTAACCATTGACACTTACACTATTGTCGCATCATTTTGGCGTCATGCATCTTTGTCAAAGTTTATCCTCGTACTAACATCTCCACATAAATACTACTAATAAAATATAGAAGGTTTACGAAAATACCTATTAAAATTAAAATATTTACCTACCTCTACCCATAAATTTCATATTTACAAGTCCTACCCATAAACTATTTACATGCCCTACCCATCTAGACTTGTATAATATTATTTATGCAGTATATCTTAAAGTATACAGTAATAAATAGGTAGATTGGGTAAATACTTTTAATTTTACGGGTAGTGTAATTTTTAATGAGTAGGACTTATAAATATTTTGAATTTCATGGGTATATAGCGTAAAAAATATATAAAATATCTAAAAGAATGACGCCATATTTTCGTATTGTGATATGTAACCATTAAAACTTAAAAAGACATGAGAGGTAGTGGTTGCAGGTAAAAAAGAAGCTGAAGCGAGCGATGTTCATGTGACACCAACAATGGAGAGGAAGAGACGCACCACGAGCTTGATTAAAAAAAATACAAATTTAACTTTTACACGGGTACATGTGAGTATAGTGAGAGTAACCGATTTTAAATGTAGAGCTAATTTTAGAATTAATTGGAGAAACAGCTTTTGATTCAATAAGCTTTTATGCAAGAAAAATCAAAAATAAAAATTATCGCAGATGCTAAAAGAGCGTGCAGTCAGTAAGAGGATTAAGATGTAACGACCTTTTGTATATGAAGCATGGATTCATCTAATGTTAAATATTGTATTTGTATGCATCAATGTTGTTAAATTGACATTTAGAATAGTTGTCATGTCGTATTTAGTGGCGGGTCAACAAGATTGAGAGTCTAAAGCTAAACTTCAATATGAGATCTTAAATTTTTTTCTACTATATAAATGTATTGGGTAAAAATTGGCCTACTACGTGTCGCATCGGTAACATGATCTGATGGTAACCGAGCATGTGATGACAAGCTGCAAACCAGAGCAAACAAATGAGCCGCCAAAGTCAAGCACCGAGGTCATCACCGAAGGCAGGTCGCAAGCTGCGCTTCGGTAATGCTCGCCTCAACCAAACAGTAGAGTCGTACCACCAAAGTAATGCATTTGGACCTCGGTAAAACACCTCGGTTGTAACGGCTTAGCAGCCCACTAACTCCAGCAATAAATGCCCAGGACGTGGGTTTGGCCACTACCAATCGTGGGGGACGTGGATCAGTCCCTCATATCTATAAATATCACTTTATTTTACATTGTACTCATTCAGACATACTTACAGAAACTCTGGCAAAATTTGTACTCACAGTTATATATTGAAGTCACGTTATGTTTTCACATTTTCGCTCATTCTTAGCATTATCTTGATTTTGATACGAAGATTTGCTTGTATTCTTACCCAAATTCAATTTGTGATCCTAAACTGATTTAGGCCCATACAAATTGGCGCCGTCTGTGGGGATACAAGCATAACGCTTTGTTCCAAAGTTAAACGTTTTTTTTTTCGTTGAAGTTCATAATCTTTTGGTGACAACATGGCTGACAACAGCAGGAATTCCACTGATTTGCAGTTAACGATAGACAGACTAGCGATCAGTCGAATCCGAATTCTTCAGCTCCGATGACAACCGAAGCGTTCCAAGCTTACGTTTTTGCCACGCTAAGAGGTCTGCAAAAGCAACAGGCCGAATAGGCCAATATTAATGCTGAGTTTCGTGCTTCGTTAGGGGCAAGGAATAGTTCAACCCCGAATGGAGCCCAGCTTGTGGTCCCAAATAGAGGCATCCCGCTCTTCATTCCTACGGGCGCGATAACAGGGGGACCTCAAAATGGAGCCACATCTGGGGGTTCGGGAACCTTACCGGGCACAATGGCACACTTCAGGACGCTTCCCACCGTGGCAGAAACTACATCTTCAGTTGACGTTGAAAAGTTAAGTCGTGAAATTGAAGCCCGAGTTGAGGCTCATGTCGAAGCGCGTGTGGAAAAGTGCCTCGAGAGCGTCCCCGGGGTGGTTAAGGCTAAAGACGATCTTGATATCGACCAATATAGGGAGTTGCTATTCAAGCCCGAAGCCGCCCCAGCTCCAACCCCCAAAAATTTCAAGCTCCTCTTCCTGAAAAAGTATGATGGGACCACCGACCCCAAAGAGCATGTGACTAAGTTCATGGCAATGGTAAAGAGAAATGACTTAACAGCGATAGAACTCGAGTCAATGTTCTTGAAAAAATTTGGCGAGTCCTTAGAGAAAGGAGCGCTACGTTGGTACATGCGCTTACCAGCGGAGTCTATTTCCACCTTCAAAGAAATAGTTAACGCCTTCGTTAAGGCTCACACCGGAGCATAGAAAATTCTCCAAAGGAAGGAGGATATATGCGAGGTTAAGCAACGGCCTGGTGAGCTAATCAAGGACTTCCTCGAGCGCTTTCACGCTAAGTGCATGGAGTTACCTCCAATGGATGATACTCTAACCATCATGGCGTTTGAAAAGGGCATCAATGTTCGCAACTCCGAAGCCGCTGTTGAGTTGCGAAAAGAGCTCCAGCAGTATCAAACCATGAAGTAGGACGATTTGCACAAACGAGCCTACACCAAGATAAGGCTGGAGGAAGCCGAATTTAAAAATAATGGCCGAGGCCACAACTATAAGAACCGAGGCGAATCCTCGTATCGCACCGAGGCGTCGCGAGGAAACTCGAGGGGGAGATATGAACCATACACCTCACCAAGGCATCCTGTCAGCCAAAGGCTGGGAAATTCATTTGGAAACTCGTTTGTGAGCCCACAATTAAGCCAACGGCTTGGAGGAAAGGTTCTTCCCAACTCGAACCAAAAAAGTTCCTCAGGCCCAGCTTTGGTTTCAAAAAATAAAGAGTTACCTCGAATCCCTGACTACAACTTCAATATATCGACCTCGGAGCTGGTCAACGTAGTGAAGGAAACCGTCGGGGTAAGGATTCCAAAAGACATGAGAACTCCAGCAGACAAAAGGGACCAAAATTTACACTGCGAGTTTCATGCAGATTCTGGCCACCGCACCGAGGATTGCAAAGCATTGCGCCTCGAGGTGGCACAGTTGCTGAAAAATAGTGTGCTAGCTGAATTCCTCACTGACAAGGGGAAGGACAACTACACCAAAAACTGAGGTGATGGACAACCACCTCGGGCACCATCCCCTGAGAGGGCTAAATGTTATCATCGGAAGGTGAACGGGGTGAACTTTGCAGCTGCAAAGAAATTCGCAAAGCTGTCAATCACCATGGAGAAAAGGACTCGAGGTGGTGGCTCGGGTAAAGAGATTGTGTTTGATGACGACGATTGTGATGCGATGATGTTCCCCCATCATGATGCTCTGGTCATCATGCTGAGAATAAGTGACTCGGATATCAAACGAGTCCTGATTGACCCCAGTAACTCCGTCAACATAATTAGCTATGGGGCCATTAAAAAGATGTGGCTGAAGGGTGAATTTATCCCTAAGGCAACCGTGCTGACTGACTTCAACAACTCCACTGAGAAAACATTGGGTGAGATCACACTCAAGACGTTTGTTGAAGGAGTTAGCAAGGAAACACTATTTCAAGTGTTGCCCGAGGACATGGCATACAACGTGATCCTCGGTAGACCATGGATCGACTCCATGGAAGCTGTCCCATCCACTTTTCATCAAGTGATCAAGTTCCCTACCCCATGGGGAGTTCGGTCAATAAAGGAAGAGCAACGAGTGGCAAGAGAATGCTATTCGGTTGCATTGAATAGTGGAGTCGCCCCGATTGGGCCAAAACAATAGCAATCAATGCAACTGGGGTCAAGCGAGGAGGACCCCTAGGAGAAACAGAAAAGAACCCGGTATTCATTCAAGAGCCTCGGAAACAAAAGGCCGAGGACTCAACTATTGAAGAATTGGAATCTTTCACCTTATTGAAAGATTTTCCTGAAAGAAAAGTATTTGTCGGCTCGGAGTTGGACCCAGAGTCGAAGAAAGCTATCATCGATGTCTTAAAGTCCAACAATGATTGCTTTCCTTGGTCCCATTCGGATATGGTTGGTATCGATCCGAAGATCATGACCCACAAACTGAATGTAAACCCCAAATTCACCCCGGTGAAGCAGAAGAAAAGACCTCACGTCGAGGTCAAAAAGAAAGAAATCGAAGACGAAACCATGAAGCTGTAAGAGAATGGCTTCATAAGAGAGGTGAAATACCCCGAGTGGCTGGCTAATGTAGTCGTCGTGCCAAAGAAAAACAGCAAGTTGAGGATGTGCGTAGATTACACTGATCTAAACAAGGCTTGCCCCAAAGACTCCTACCCATTGCCACAAATAGACAAGTTAATAGACTCCACGGCTGGACACAAACTGTTAACCTTCTTGGATGCTTATTCAGGGTACAACCAAATCCTCATGAATCCGAAGGACGAAGAGAAAACCTCGTTCATCACTGACCGAGGGACTTTTTGCTACAAAGTGATGCCCTTCGATTTGAAAAATGCTGGAGCGACATACCAGAGACTAGTGTGTTGTATGTTCAATGAGTACATTGGAAAATATATGGAAGTCTACATAGATGATATGCTAATCAAGTCAATTCGAATGGAGGATCATCTAAATCATTTGAGGGAAGCTTTCGCTGTTCTGAGGCAATATGGAATGAAATTGAATCCTGAGAAGTGCGCCTTCGGTGTAGGGTCGGGCAAATTCTTGGGATTCATAGTCTCTGAACGAGGGATCGAAGCTAACCCAGAGCTTAACCGGGGTAAAAGAAGTTCAGCACTTAACTGGCCGAGTCGCTGCCTTGAGTCGATTGATCTCAAGGTCCTCGGAGCGATGCCAAAAATTCTTCTCTGTCTTGAGGAAGAATAATCACTTCGACTGGACACCAGAGTGTAAAGAAGCGGTAAGGGAGTTGAAGCGTTATCTGGCTAACGCGCCGCTACTCGCCAAGCCAAAAGATGGTGAAACTTTGCTAGTTTACTTAGCCGTATCCGAGGTGTCAGTCAGTGCTGTATTGGTTAGAGAAGAAGATGGCAAGCAATAACCCATCTACTATGTGAGCAAGACACTCCTCGATGCTGAGACCAGGTATCCTCATTCGGAAAAACTAGCACTTGCTTTAATTGTTATGGCTCGAAAACTACGACCTTATTTTCAATGTCATCCAATAGCAGTAGTTTCTACCTTCCCCTTGAGAAGTATATTGCATAAACCTGAGTTATCGGGGAGGTTATCAAAATGGGCAGTAGAATTGAGCGAGTATGACATCACTTATCAACCCCGAACAACCATTAAATCCCAAGTCTTGGTTGACTTCGTAGCTGATTTTAGTATTGGGATCCTACCCGAAGCCGAAAAGGAGAACTCAATGTCGAAAGGGACAACTTTGGGACTATGGATACTTCACACCGATGGGGCAACTAATTCCAAGGGTTCGGCATTAGGCGTAGTGTTGAAAGTGCTCACCGGGGAGAAAATCAAGCACTCAGTTTGGTTTAAAAAGGTGACTAACAATGAAGCCGAATACGAAGCATCTTTAGCAGGCTTGGAGTTAGCTAAAGAAATGGGGGTGGAAAGAGTTGAGTTGAGATGCGAATCACAACTGGTGGTAAACCAAGTGCTAGGTGAATACACGGCCCGGGAGCCCAGGATTGAGCTATTTTTTGACCGAGCAGAGAGGATTTTGGCCCAATTCCAAGAATAGAAAATTAAACAAGTGCCTCGAGAGGAAAATACCGAAGCTGATGCCTTGGCAAACTTGGGTTCGACAGTCGACGAAGTTCACTCGGGGACTAATTCAGTGGTTCGGTTGCTTTCTGCGCAAGATGAGAGAGATGAAATTGCAAGTCAACTTGGTGGACCACAAATGGGATTAGCGGAGTAAGTTTATCTCTTACTTCGACTCGAGGACTGTCCCCCAAGATAAGAATGAAGCCAAAAAATTAAGAACCCAAGCGGCTTCATACTCTATGTTCGAGGGAAATTTGTATTGAAGATTGTATTGTGGCTCGATGGCCAAGTTTTTGGGTCCAGACACAGCTAGATATGTGATGGCTGAAATACACGAAGGCGAGTGTGGCAATCACTTGAGGGGAAAGTCCTTGGTGCGCAAATTACTTAGAGCTGGGTACTATTGGCCCACCATCAGCGCAGATGCAAAGGCCTTCGTGCAAAAATGTGATAAGTGCCAATGCCACGCCCGAATGATTCATCAACAAGCTGAACTCTTGCATTCGGTCGAGTCACCATGGCCCTTCATGAAATAGGGAATGGATATTGTTGGCCCTTCACCGAAGGGAAAAGGTGGTGTTCGGTTCATTCTCATTTTAACCGATTACTTTAGAAAATAGGTGGAAGAAAGAGCTCTCACCGAGGTCAAACAGAAGGAAGTAATCGACTTTATCAGAAAAAACATCATCTAAAGGTTCGGCGTCCCGAGGAAAATCGCTTGTGATAATGGTAAGCAGTTCATGGGGGCAGCTATCACCGATTTCTTCAAGTAATGGGGAATAAAAAGAATAGCGTCGACCCTCTACCATCCAAGTGCAAATGGCCAAGCTGAATCTTCAAATAGGGTGATAATTGAAAATCTCAAGAAGAGGCTCGATGAGAAAAAAGGTCCTTGGCCCGAGGAGTTGTCAGGTGTATTGTGGGCCATGCGAACAATAGAGAAGAACAGCACCGGTGAAACCCCTTTTTCACTTGCTTATGGCATAGATTCACTCATCCCCGTGGAAGTGGGATAACCAAGTCTTCGGTATGCTCACACAACCGAGGATGCAAATCAGCAAGCCATGCGCATAGAGTTGGACTTGCTCGAGGAGAAAAGAGAGTTGGCTTTGGTTCGGCTAGTAGCACAAAAGAGGCAGATCGGGGCATATCTCAACAAGAAGGCCAAACTTAGAGATTTTAAAGTTGGTGACTATGTGCTGAAGGCTGCGAATCAATCAACGAAGGAGAAGAAGGGGGAAAACTCATCGCAAACTGGGAAGGACCTTACAAAGTCAGAGCAATCGTTGGGAAAGGATCTTATCAAATTGAAGATTTGCAAAGCATACCAGAACCTTTAAATTGGAACATCTCCAATTTGAAGCGATACTACTTCTGAAATCGAGGTAAGCATTCCTTGATCATTTAAAATTTTACCCTCAGCCTCGAGCCGAAAAACGCTCCTACAGCTTCGGTCGAAATGTACTAACTTGCTCCTCGTTTCATTTTGCTTGACCTTTTCAGTAAGCGGATAAATGATTTCCAGTGCTCGGATCTTCATCAAGATTCACACCCAAATACTGGGGGGAGTAAGAGGCCGGTTGCAACCGAGATCGACACTGAGCCTCTCAACCGAAGTCTATCTATTCGACAACCGGGGACTGACACCCATGGAATAGATTAGTACATTGTAATTACGCTCGATAGTGGCATGTTGTCAATTTGTTTTTACGCCTAAGGTCCACTTCGACTTGATTTTATGTAAAAAGCCGATTGTGGCTCGTTGATATTATCTATGAAATAAACTTGATTCAACATCTCTTTGTTTCTATGATCTTACTTTCCAAAGTTATATCTTAAATGCATTGACTCGAAAATGAGACGTCGTTCTAAGTTCGCATCGGTTTTATCTGATCAAGTCTTGCAACTGAATTACTTTAAGTGTCCGGTTCATATGAAAACTAACATTTAAACAAGAAAAACAAAGCATTGCATTCAAAGGCCCGAAGGCTGTAAGTTTTTACATCAAAAGGACCCGAAGGTCCGAAGCATGTACATCAAAAGAGCCCGAAGGCTTACACAAATAGAAACAAAAAGTGAAAACAGGAATCTAGGCCTCAGGATCATCATCTCCCTCTTTGGAAGCCCCTTCGGCATCCTCATCACCTTCATCTTCTTCTTTATCCTCGCTCGAAGCTTCACTTGAGGGAAGATCGTCGATAATAGCCTGAGCTTGGGCCACCTTTTCTTAAGCTTTGGCGATCTCCTCTTCCAAGTTAAGCTCACCAGCACGACATTGCTTGAGCAGCTTCAACCGAGACTTGATAACAGCCCAGCGCTTATCCAACTCCGCCCTCTTGGCCTTGACCTTGGCTCTAGCTTTGCGGTCAGTGATTTCCTCCCGAAGCGATCTAACCTCGGCCTCACGAGCTGGAAGCTTGAAGTTTTCACCCTCTAACCTCTAAATGTGAAGTACATGGTCTCTTAGCTGCTCATGGTGCTTCTTGGCCATCTCTTCAAATTTACCCCTAGCTTGGGCTAGCTCTGCATTGAGCCTTGCAACTTTGGCCTCCAGCTTCATGCGCTCAACTTGGAAGCCTTCACCGAGGGCTTGAATTTTTGCTTCGGAAGTAGCCTCAGCTTCGCACAAATCGGAGCAAGACTTGGACAATTTGGCCTTCAACTCTGCTATTTGTGCATTGAAGTTGTCCCTTTGCCTGTCCCAGGCGCGAGCAACGTGCTGAACCTCCTCGTTCCTCGTGGTCTCGAGCTCAACAGCCCTCAAGGACAAAACGAAGCTCTGAATGGAAATTATCAAATGATCAGCAGGAATGAATATCTGAAGAAAGGAATAAGACCGAGGACATCAAGACTTACTTTGAGCGCATTGGCAGCAAGGGTGTTAGCCAGCTGAGTTGGAGGAAATGGTCGAACGATGGCATCCTCCGTCAGGCCAAGCAGAGGCATAAGACTCAAGATATCATTTCGGGTGATTGCCAATAAGTTCGAGGAGGTTAATACCTCGAGCTTTCGCAAAGACCCCTCCGAGGATGAAAATCTTGCCGGTTCAGATTGCGCTCTAGTAGCGCCAACTTCTACCTCCTTCTCAATGGCAGCAGCCCCATCTTCGCCGACTTTGGCCTTGCCATTGGCCTTAGCGACTGCCTTTTCAGATTCATGTTCTTGGTCTTCGAGATCCACAACCTCGATGTCTCTTCGAGCTTCCAAATCCTTGGCAGCCTCATCACTAGGCTCATCAATTAGACCTCAGCGTGTTTCCGCCATAATTGGGCTGAGGAGAGGTTGCCACCTTGGTGCGAGGATTTACAAAGCTGGAGGGTTTCTTGGAAACCGTTCTCTTCCTTTTCACACCTACAGATGACAACGTAGCAGAACCTTAAGTGAAAGAGCAAACAAAAGTGAAGATCAGTGAGGTAGCCGAATGCAGTGTTTACCTTTTGAGGATCCTTGACCCGAGGACCCCTTGGAAACCTTTGAAGGCTTTGAAGCCTTAAGCTCTTTCTGGTCACCAGCCAGACATGCTACCGAAGCTAGATCGTCATCTGACTCGGTATCTTCATCATCCTTTGTCTTTCCCTTTCCTTTATTTTTCTTGTCTTTCATTTTGTTGATGGCACGGTTTGGAAAGCCTAAAACCGAGGAAATAGGGATCAGTGATAAAATCAAAGTGTTCGAATAACAACTTAGGTAGAAGGCTATAGACAACTTACCATGCCTTTTGCATTGCCAACCGAAGTCAGCAGCCATCTCCATGCATGACCGAATGAGACGTGCACGAGCCCGGGTTACAGCCTTAACCTACTCGGTCAAACCCTCGGGGGGACGATAGCAACCTTGTTGCCTGAGAACAAAAAATGGGTTAAAATTAACAAACACGAATGGTCATCGAAGAAGAGATTGGAAACGAAGGAACACTTACGTGTACTATTCCACCTCTCTGGGAAATCAAGTTCGGTAGATAAAATGCTGGTCTCCAAGAGAATGTAGCGATCACACCAGCCTCGGTCTTCGTGATCCTCACTCTTGTGGAGAAGCGCATATTTACCCGGTTGTTCAAAGCTACAACCCCAGCTTTGTGGAAGTATGGATAGTAGAGAGAGAAGGTGTTGCAGGGTAAAATCCACTTTGGCCTTCGTGCTTAGCCAATCCAGACACTGTACAACCCTCCAGACACCAGGGCCTAATTGGGCCAAACACAAGTTGTATGTTCGGCAGAAATCGTCAATCACCCTGTGAACGGAGAGAGTGAACCTAACAGTGAACGGGTAGGTATACACAAAAGATAGCCCCTCCACATGATGGCAAACTCTGCTAGTAGGGTCGGGGATAATTATCTTCACCTCGGGCTCGAATGCGCAGTCCTTCTGAACCCGATGTACGTGAGCTTGAGTAATTCGGGTCGGCGTCGTGTTCACTAGCACGTTTCTATTCAGCCCCTCTTGGTCGGCAGACTGCTTCTGTAGCTTCAAATCTTTACCATTGTCGAAGTGCAATGGAATGATTTGATGGGGCTCGAGCTCCTGCTCGAGGGGAATCTTTGGTAATTTCTTTTCCGGACCCAAAGGCCCAACCTCGGCATCGTGCCCACCCTCGGTAGCAGGCAGCTCGCCCCTGGTTTCAGTTTCGGCCTCGGCGTCACCCTTGCCCTCGCCCTTGGCATCATCGCCTTCACTATCATCATCCCTATGGGAGACCCCTTCAACGTCAGCGTCAACTGCCACCATGACGTCATCACCAATGACGTCACCTTCCTCCTCTATGCTGACGTCCTCGCCCATCTCAGCTCTATCGCGCCCGGCTCTCGCCTTGCGCCGCCTAGAGCCACTGGCGCTTGAGGTCACCTCTCCACCGCACTCCGCCTCTACAACCTGCAGCGCCGGCACAGTGGCGATAACGTCGCCACTAGGTATAGCAGCGGCGAAGCGTGAAATTCTCGCCCTTTCGCCTGAATCACTTGAATCCTTTCTGGAGTGTGTTTCAGACATGGCTATGACTTTAGACGCTTGAGATTTCTTGAAAATAAGAATTGATCAAAATGGAAATGGAAGTTCTTTCTTTTTTTTTTTTTTTTTTTGTTACTGTTGCTTACAGATGATGGAAACAATAAAAGAAACGTAGAGTGGAAGTATTTATAAACTTGGGAAAGCCAAGTGGCGCAGAAGCCATCATTGTAACGTTGGAGAAAGCGAGGAAAACGGCGTGACCGTTCGAACAATCAACGAGCGGTTGACACGTTTCAAGGAATAGTAATCTGAAGAGACGCACACCGTTGACAAAACTTTGAAACACTTGGATAAGATTGAGCCACGTCACTTTCCCGTGGATTCTCATTCCACTCCTCGGTAAGCTTCGGTAATTGACCGAGGAGTGGGGGGACTATCTGTATTGGGTAAAAATTGGCCTACTACGTGTCGCCTCGATAACATGATCTGATAGTAACCGAGCATGTGATGACAAGCTGCAAACCAGAGCAAACGAATGAGCTGCCGATGTCAAGCACCGAGATCATCACCGAAGGCGGGCCGCAAGCTGCGCTTCGGTAATCCTCGCCTCAACCAAATGGCAGAGTTGCACCACCGAAGTAACGCATTTGGACCTCGGTAAAACACCTCGGTTGTAACGGCTTAGCAGCCCACTACTTCAGCCCACTAACTCCAGTAATAAATGCCCAGGACGTGGGTTTGGCCACTACCAATCGTGGGGGACGTGGATCAGGCCCTCATATCTATAAATAGCACTTCATTTTACATTGTACTCATTCGGACATACTTACAGAAACTCTGGTAAAATTTGTACTCATAGTTATATATTGAAGTCACGTTATTTTTTCGCATTTTCACTCATTCTTAGCATTATTTTGATTTTGATACGAAGATTTGCTTGTATTCTTACCCAAATTTGATTTGTGATCCTAAACTGATTTAGGCCCATACATAAATCTTCTAATTTTTTTAGATGCAAAGTTATTAGTAAATCTTTTATAATCTCTTTCTTTTAATAATAAGTACAAACACAATAAATACTTATGAAGAAAAAAATATCGACAATAACAAACATCGAAAGTTAGATTAATTGAACCTGGTGTAATAAATTGATAACTTAGTATAGAAATAGTGTCTTGCTGTTTCATAGGCTTCTTACAAAGCTTGAAACACCAAAAGAAAAAGCTATAACCATAAAAAATATGCAATTTACTAACTCTTCATATTTTTTAGAGGACTAGTTTGTACAGAATGATACTCAGTTTGGGAGACTTGGAGAGACGAACATGAAGTGAATTAGAGAACTCACGTTTTTATTAAGACTAGAAGAGAGGCCCAACAGTACACGCTCTCTTTATATGAATTGTATTCAATAAATAGTTGATTGAGCAGTGCTTATTTCTAAAAAAAAGAGAGATCCTCAAATTACATACAAAAAGATATGGCTATATCATTCAAACAATTGTAAGCTCATCTCTCTTGCCAAGAGTTTATGCATTTGTAATCTCAACTCTCTTTAAGCATTGATGGAAATAACCATCAAACGGACAATCATTCATAATTTTGCTCATATGCACATTTATGAAAAGTGACAAAATTAAGATTTAAAACAACCCACATAGAAATGCATTATTCAACACCAAGGAGGAACAACCCCATGATCCACATGATCCATACAAGTAAAAGATGGTGTTCATCTAAGAATGAAGAATAAACTCATATCCATCTGACTCAAATGTAGTAACCGACAACGAAGCAGAGGAAATGACAAAGCGAAGCTTCGATGAATGGTCAACAACGTTCAGAGCTAACGTGGTTCACTCCTTCCAAATAGTCCTCTTACAGCTTCGATGAATGGTCAACAACGTTCAGAGCTAACGTGGTTCACTCCTTCCAAATAATCCTCTTGCAGCAACTTCTTCAAATTTTTCAATCTTGCTAATAGCATAACAAATTGCAGAAAGCACTCATAGTGATATACTTAGCCAGGCTGACACTATCAACAAAAATAGGATTAATATTAATAACAACTTTCGCAAGTCAAAAGATAATTACAATTGTGGAAATAAACCAATGAAGTTATTTTACCAATGGATATGCTGAGTACCACTCTATGTCCACCCAAGAAGCAAGACGTGATGCGCAGTGCTGAAAGAGAGCAATTCCACAGACCGCTCAGCTTAACAAATTAATGAGGAAATTTAGGCTAACTTCACTGATGTATTCAGTCAGAAAAGGAATTTCTGAAAATATAATATTCTCATCACGCAAAATATAGTTTATTACCAATCCAGACAATTAATTCTTAACCCTGTACTGTCTCAAATGTAATCTATTTGTTTTTTTAAGAAGGTAACATACAGGTAATCTAATTGTTCATTTAAAGCTTTTACACCCCGTCATTACGCTTCCCTTAAAAAGTTAATGATTCACACCTTAACACTCTTCCATTGTTCCTATGTCTCTGAGTCTCTCTTAAGCTTAACATCCAAAATTTAACATCTACAATTTTCTCCTTTTTTTTTCTCTTCAAAAACTTAGAGAAGAGACCATGTTTTGGCTAAATTTCAATTCCATCTTAAATATACGATATACAAAAATATTGGTTCTTTCAAAAGTTCAACGTTTTTCTTTTCAACTCACTCCAGTTTGATGCTTCAGCTTTATCATTTACCCCGACTCTAGACTTCTTGAAAATTCGAAACGACACACTCCATCAAAGGCATCTCATCGTTTGTGAGAGAATCCCTCTCGTCTACAAAGGTTCACAAGGCTCCATGTGTTTAAATCCTATTCAAAGATGCAATCTAACATCTAAGTTTTCTTACACCAGCAAACTTTTTGCTAAATACACTTTTAAGTATTTCATTTGCTACAGTAATTACCATATAAATAGGAAAGTTTCTGTAATACTCAGGAAAATACTCTTTAAAAATAAAAAACTTATAAAAGTTAATGTCTTTTCCACAATGCTTCGTGTATAAGTCAAATCTAAAGCAACACTTCATACAAATATAATATCTATCGTATACATTGAAGAAGTCAACATGAAAGTTCCCTACATTCTGTAAATGGTTGATAACATATCATTTTGACGACCAATTCTATATTGCTATCTAAACCAAATCCTGTTTTTTCTGTCTTTTGTTTACAACTTCCATGTCATTTTTCTTTGTTTACTGATTCCATACCATTTTATTGCTAATTCTGTTATCATTATCTAAACTTATTCTATATGGTTTCGTTTGTTGGCTCTATTCAGTTTGTCGTGTTATTCATCTTTTTAACCAATTACATATCATTTTAAACTAAATGATTCAACAAACTAATATCACCTAAGCAAAAGATTCTATGTCTTATCCCTCGAGCACATTTTCATCTTACATTTGTAAAGCCTATTCTAGTAAGCCAAATGTCCTCCAGTATCATTTAAGCATCAAACCCCTTTTTCCTACATCTTCAGATATACCTTATAATAGTGTTAACGAAGTTAGGGGAGCTAAAATCTATCAAAGACCTCATTTTGATGTCCCAGAATCACTTATAGAACAAGCATAATTTTTCATTCATATGAGAGTTTTATATGGAATAATAAGTTGCAACTTAACCTACTTGCATCAAGTCATCAACAACTTTCAGAGTTGGATTCGGGTGATATGACCTATACTAGAAAGGTGGATACATCAACCTGTGATTCACTCTCTAAGATAGCATCACAGTTGCATAATTGACAGGTTATCAATCTTGTCACTTGGCTCTGGAGGTTTTCACCTACCTGGATCATGGAAAAATAAATAATGTGAACAAGATAACTTGAAAGTTGAAGTCAAGTAATAACTTAGATAGAACTATCTTGAGCACCATGCAAATAATTCAAAGTCCCAGACCTCCTTTTCAAATTTTCAGGCCAACCCAGACCTCCTTTTCAAATTTTCAGGCCAACCTATAACGATACAACAAATTGAATCGACTAATTAGGACAATGCACATGGTGCACAACTATACATGACATGATGCACCTATTATAATGATTTCTAAACAATGATTCAATTTGAATAGTGGAACTATGTCCATAATGAGGGAGTAGATTTATAGTTCTCCTCATCCCGTTACATTCAGAAATATTGTGAACTGTCCGCGCAATTATATCTAGCGCTTCACAACTTAATCTCAAGATCAAATATTTAGTATTTACTTCATATATGAGATATAGGGAATTGGAGATTGTTATCTGGCCGAGTTCCATAACTCAATTTGCAGTCATCTATACTTTCTACATCCAAACTTTTGAACCATTACCCCAATAAGATATCACCATTAGCAGACTTGAGTAGAACATGTCTAGAAAATATATTTCAAGATCAATAAATAATGTCAATTAAAAACATGACAGTTCTGGAAGAAAAAGTAAATAACTTAACAAGAGCTAAGTAACCATGTGAAGAAAACTCCTCAGATATATTCAATGCACAACACACATTTGGCGTCTTATAGCTTTCTTCTACAACAATTAACAAGAGATGGACAGAATAGGGCAAAGCACTCCCATAGTAACTTTGTAAAGAACATCTTCATTATCGTCATGCATAAAAAATTAAAGAGACATCAAAGAATCGCTGAGAAAAAAATGAAATAATTAATACAAAGTTTTTCCCAAATTGTTAATACCTAAACCAAATTAACTCGTTCCAAAAATCTGAACTAAACTACAATAGACCCATTAAAAAAGGGACAAGAAATATAACCGTCACAAAAATAAATGAAAGAGAGCTTACCCGAGCAACAATGGAGAAGAGTATTGTACTAATAGAGAAGATAAGGAAGCAAGTGATAGGAATAAGAGAGAGTAGATAAGTCAGACCTGATGGAAGAAGGAAATGTTATTGGAAACCAGTTGTCCTACAATTAACAAAGGCCAAAACACGTGTTTTACCTAAGCAAGCCAACAATTTTGATCACCAATAAGAAACGACCAAGTGTACACGTACAACCTAGATTACTTTTTGTACAGCTCTCATTTGCAGTTTTTTTTTTTTTTTTTTTTTTCTAATGAATACATTAATATATATCACTGATCAAAGTTACAAAAGTGGCCCTTTCTTTCTCGAAGATGAGAAGAAGAGTCAAGATCCAGTTCATACATAACAAAACTAGGCGCTAGATTAAAATACACTATAGGGATACATGAAGCGTTACAACCATATTTAGATAGTAAATCAGCAACAACATTCGCTTCTCTGTATATATGTCTGACTTCATTGCATCCTAAGTCAGAAAGCAAGGACCTACAATCATGTAAAATATTAGAATAGATTTCATTTGTTCCTTGAAGCATGAGTAAAAGGATATTAGAATCAATTTCCACTTGGAGTGGTCGTAGATTATGAGATTTTGCTAATTGAAGTCCTTCGTATAGTGCCAGTGTTCGTACTTTATAAGTCCCGCTTATATATACTCCCTCCGTTTCATTTTATGTGTCATAGTTTGACTCGTCACAAAGTTTAAGAAATAAAGGAAGACTTTTGAAACTTGTGGTGTAAAATAAGACAAAGAAATTTGTGTGGTTGTAAATCATTTCAGTAATGGCAAAACTGTAATTTTGAAGTTAAATTTTTACCAAATTTAGAATGCTACCATTCTTTTTGGAACAGACGAATAAGGAAATGCTGCCACATAAATTGGAACGGAGGGAGTATGCAGAGAAGATAAAAACGAGCCTGAGAATGTAGCCCCCATTGCTGAAATTGGTTGTAAGGATGTAATTTAGGCAAAAATTAAGGCACACGTAAAGAAGATGCTTCCATCTACGTTATAAGGCTAGTGAGATGTTATTTTTCCTTTCTTGTTAGAAGTTATAATTTTGTATTTTAAGCCCTCAGTGTTTTTTCTTTATTTCAATGAATATTAAGGGTAAATTGCAAAAATATGCTCCCGGAAGCAATGGTTTGCCAAATTGCCCTCACTAACAGATCTGTTTAGCAAAAAGGCCCTCATTAGTTTAATGAAATTTTTTTCGGACCAAAATACTCCTACAAACCAATAAAAAGACACGCACAGTCAATCCCCTTCCTTTTCACTATTCACGCGATCACAACAACCCTAAAGACCCATTCCTTTCAGAGATTGCTCCGTTCAAGCAAAGGTTCACTGTAATATTTCTTCATATTGTTATTGAATTTTACTAACAGTTTGATTAATTTCTTTATAATTTCATTTATATTATGCTTAACTTTGGTTAAAATTCTATATAAACCAAAGAGATATGATTTTTATTCATAATAATAAAAAACACATGACATTAGATTGATTACAGTAATTGTAATATGCACTTTCATAAAAAAACAAAATCTATCAATTCTGGAAAAGTCTTGGCTTATTGACAGTAGTTTAAGCTCTGGTGCAATGGGTGGCTTGTGCAAAGTTATTGCCTATTGCCAAGACTTTCAACCCTATTGCAATGAGGGGCTATAGCCAAGACTTGCAACTCTGATGCAATGGGGGTCCTTGTAGACACTTCTTCCCTATTGCCAAGACTTACAGACCTGTTGCAATGGTGTACTTGCAGACAAATTCTCTGCAAGTCTTGGCTAATAGCCAAGACTTGTAGCTCTGCTGCAGTAAGCACAAAGCAGAGACTTCTTGGCTATTTCCAAGACTTTCAGACCTGTTGCTATGGGGACTTGCAGAGAAAGTCTCTGCAAGTCTTGGCTATTGCCAAGAGTTGCAACTCTGGTGGAATAAGTACCTAGGAGAAACTTCTTGGCTATTGCCAAGACTTTCAGACTGTTGCTATGAGGGGCATGCACACAAAATCTCTGCAAGTCTTGGCTATTGCCAAGAGTTGCAAGTCTTGGCTATTGCCAAGAGTTGCAGCTCTGGTGCAATAGGCACCTAGGAGAGACTTCTTGTCTATTGCCAACACTTAAAGACTGTTACTATGGGGGGCTTGCAGACGAAGTCTCTCCAAGTCTTGGCTATTTTCAAGAGTTGCAGCTCTGGTGCAATAGGCACCTAAGAGAGACTTCTTTGCAAGACCTTAAGCCTAGAAAAGGGCAACACTTTTACCGATGATCCTGCTTCTATTAAAGCATATTATTTGTATTGATTATGTGCAGGATTAGTACTATGGCAACGCATTGCATTTGCATAGCTTATAATGGGGAATGAGATGCAAACAACAGATACAGAAATCATGACATAAATTTGATACTTGTCGAAGACGGTATAACCTACTAGGCATTTGAAAAAGAAATTTGTAATGCTCTAAGCATCAACCCTGATGAAAGTGAAGCAAAGATAAGGTTTGATACGAATCTTGAAACGTGCAGAAGCATGATGGTAACAAATGATCAAGAACTTATGACTTGCATGTATCTGCTGAAGAATGATGACAATTTCAGAAAATCCCGCTTCATAGTAGAAGTTGTTAAAATGAATGACATGTCAAGTAACAACAACACCACCACCACCACAAGTACATGCGAATTCTTTGTGAATGAAGCTGACCATAGCATGGTGTTGCATCAAAAGGAAGGGCAGTTGTTGATTGTAAATATTTTTAAAAATCAAGCGTGATTGGAAAGTTAATATTATCAATAAACTGAACTTTTGGCTATGGCCAAGACTTTACACTCATACAGATAACCAGTTTAATTTAACTTGATGCAAAGTCTTGGCAAAGGGTAAGACTTCCTACTAAAACTTATTTATCGATTTTAATATTAGAAATAATTAAGTTGCCTTGAAGTCTTGCAATAGACAATAGTATTGACAACTAAATTTCCACCAAGTCTTGGCAAAAACATTACCAGCACAACCCTCTACGAATTATTTATCAATTTTAAATTAATTGTATAATATCAGACTTGGAATTAATTAACTAGAATTTAAGTCTTGCTTATTGGCAACACTTTCCATCTAATCCCTTCATCCCACAACAACTAAAAAGCCTTGAAGTCTTGCAATTGCTAACACTTCCATCTCATCCAATTCAAAACAACTCCAGTCTTTAAAATAATAAAAATATCAAACATCCAAGTGTACTTGTTTACATAAACATAAAAAACAGAGTAAATATGAAACACACGTAATTAAAACTACTCATCAGCTTTCTCTAACTCTTTTGTAGTACTAAAAGTCTTATTTGGACTACTACACGAATCATCTTGCGACGGAGGTAACAAACGAAAATTTGAAAATTCATCGCCCACATCACATTTTTGCCTCTTCCTGGCACCTTCATCAGAAAATCTTGGTTGACTTATAAAATCATCCACCACATCTAAATGTACATGATCATGATCATAAGATTCAATATCCATTACCTACAAAATTTAAAAAAAATAACAATGACAACACATAATAACAAAATAATGAAACAATAATGAAAAGACCATATACAAAAATACTCCATAAATTTGCCGAAAACTCCACCTTTCAACAGCGTCAATTGCCGCTCCGTCAAAAATTCATAAACCAAACTACTATACTTCACTTCACCACCCCAAGAACCTTTGGCATCAAACCAGTGCTCAAACTTAAAATTTTGATCTCCTTCCTATAGGAACAAAAGATAAAATATGCATACTCAACAAATAAAATTACAAAAATAGTATGATAACAAAACAACAAGTAAAGACAAGGAAACATACATTACGAAGTGCAATCATGAACTCATGATTAATATGCAAAAAAATTCCTATGACATTACCATAATTCAAAGTCAACAGGCCAAAAGCAAAGACAACTGAAAAACACAGCAACAACTACAAAATGCATGACTGATGAAAAGAGCAAACTACAGAAAAAAGTCTCTACAACTATTGACAATAGCCAACACTTTAAACTGTAGTGGGAGGGGCAACTTGTAGAACTAGTCTTTACAATTATTGGCTACCAACACTTTTACCTATACTGCAGTGACAAACTTGCAGAGAAAGTCTCTGCAACTCTTGACAATAGCCAAGATTTTAGGTTCTGATGCAAGGGGGACCTTACACTGAAAATCTCTAAAAGTATTGGCAATTGCCAAGACTTTTACCTTTACTGCAGTGAACAACTTACAGACAAAATCTTTGCAACTCTTGACAATAGCCAAGACTTTAAAAACTAATGCAATAACCAACTTGAAGAAAAATTCTATGCAACTCGTGGCTATGGCCAAGACTTTAAGCTCTAAACAATGAGCAACAATAAAATCTAATAGCTATACCAGTAAAAACCTTCAAATCACCGTAATCAACCAAAAACAAGCGAAGCTCAAACTTAATTCATCGATCATCCATCCAAATGCAAAAACAACTAACAGATAAATATAAACAATAAGTATAAAAATAAATTACAAGAAAAAATAAATACAGATAAATCATTAGCGAAATAAAAATTACATTTTAAAGGAAAAATAATAGAACAAACATAAGATAAACATACGAAAAAGAGAGAAAACAAACCCGTAAATCTCCAGCACACAAAGAAGAAACAAGGAAAGAAACTGGGAAAGAGAGAAAGGAATGCGTTCAATGTGAATTAGGTTTAGTGGGCAAAAGAGTCCTTTCCCATAAGGGTAGATGATGTGGAGGGCATTTAGTTAAAACATTTCTAAGTGGGGGCAATTAGGTAAGACCACCTCTTATTGAGGGTACTAGGTGAATTTTTTTGGAATATTAATATAATATATGTTTACGGCCTTTTTGCAAAAATATGACACGGGAAGCAATGGTTTGCCTTTTTGCCCGCGCTAAGAAATGGTTTGCAAAAATGCCCCTGTTAAGATTTAATGAAAAAAATCCAGGGCCAAGATTTTCCGTTATATTTTTCCGCTTTTCAACACTTATCCCTTCAAGTATTGGCAATAGGCAATACTTGCCGCACTTGGCCGTAAGTCTTGGAAATTGCCAAGACTTGCCATTGACCCCTGCTTGATTTTCCAACACTTGCTGCACTGCGTCGTAAGTCTTGGAAATTGTCAAGACTTGCCCCTTCCAGTTTTCCCTGCATTCTCGCCATATAACTTGAAGTATTAGCAAAACAGCACTTGCCCTTGAAGTATAGCCAATTGCCAAGACTTACAAATTTTTTGCCTTGAACTCTTGCCTTGCTGACTAAATAACGGCATTTTGCTAAACCATTCCTTAGCGCGTGCAATTTTGTAAAACCACTCCTTATGGAGGGCATACTGTGAAATTTTTTTGTATGTTTACTATTAAAAAGTGGGCCCCAAGATGTTGGGGCCTCAAGCAGGGTATATATAAGTATTAAAGTTGGAGATAATTACACTAAAAGACAAACAAAAGACAAAATTTATAAAAAATGGCTCATATTTCCGAATCTTACTCGACCTATCAACCATTTTCCGAGATAGCAGTTTGTTACAAGTTTATACAAATTTATACACGTGTATAAAATTGTATAAATTTTTATAAGTGTGTATATGCGAGTGAGTAAATATTTATATTACGGATTTTTATATGAATTTTTATTTTTTATGTATATTTTTGTATTTCTCTTATTGCTAC
Organism: Petunia secreta; assembly: GCA_029990175.1. Lineage (NCBI taxonomy): Eukaryota > Viridiplantae > Streptophyta > Magnoliopsida > Solanales > Solanaceae > Petunia > Petunia secreta. Next base: position 17,519,963 of record JARKIP010000038.1, on the reverse strand, counting down.
GCATTTATCTATGTATATTCATGTATAATTTATTTTTTTAGAGGGAGGCTGAGGGGAGATTTATGTGTATAAACTTGTCCAAAGCAATGATTTAGACACAATAAACAACATAAATTCAGTAAAATACAAAAAAGTAACGACACCATTGGCGGGGGAAGGTGTCTGCCGGCGGCTTAGTGGCTAGGGAGGGAAAAATTTGGTAGCTAGGGTGTTTTTTATGAAGGATTGTTAAAATTTGTAATTTTAGGAATGTGTGCTATGCATGAAAAAAATATGGCCTCCTGTTTGTAATTTTGGGTAGTGAGCTGCCTATTTTTGAAAATTTCTCTTAAAATTGCAAAATGTGATTTACACACAGATTAGTTTAAATAAGTTCATCTTTTTAACATGAACAACTTTACCCTCTAGTGCAACGTAACAACTTTAAAACATGTTTTGATTCTACAAGCTTTTATGCAAGAAATATCAAAAATAAAGAGTCCGTTTGGGTTAGCTGATTTAAAGTAATTGATAAGCATCAAGTTATAATAAGCACTTTTAGGTGCTGAAGCTGATTTTATAAATAAGCGGTTACTTGTTTGGATGGAAGTGCTGAATCTGGTAATAAGCAGTTGGTGTGTTTGGTAAAAAAAGCTGATAAGCTGTCACCAGGTACGCCTTATAATAGCATGTTAATATTGACAAATACATTAATGAAAAGAAGAGGGTTAGGGTTATTTGCCAAAAGGGTTGTCCATGGTTGCTATATGCCAGTTATGATTCTAGAACACATGATTTTGTAGTTAAGAACTAATATCCTGCCCATAATTGTGACACCACTAACGACAACACTCTCTGTAATTCTAATTTTCTAGCCAAACACTACAGAAATAGAATAGCTGAACAGCCTAACATCAGAATATTTGGGTTTCAAAGAGTTATGAGGAATGATTTTGATTTGAATGTTAGTAGGACAGTGGCTAGAAGAGATAGGAACAAGGTCTTGAAAGAAATTATGAGTGACCATATTCTTGAGTTTAGTAGGATTTTAGACTACAGGGATGAGCTATTAAGGTCAAATCCTGGTAGCACATGTGTTGTTAAGCTTAGTGATGAAACTTTTGAGGGTGGAAAAAAATAGTTTCTTGGCTTTTACATCTGTTTTGATGCCTTGAAAAAAGGCTCAAAGGTCTGGTTGTAGGCCATGCATTGGCCTAGAGGGTGTTGGTAAAGGACAGTTGGTAACTGCTGTATGTAAAGATGGGAACATCCAGATGGTACCACTAGCATGGGCTGTGGTTGAATATGAAAATCAGCATACTTGGAAGTGGTTTATTAGGATTTTGAAGCATCATTTTGACCTTGGAGATGAGACAAATTTGACATTGCTCACAGATATGCAAAAGGTGAATCAAACTATCTTGTCTTGTATTTTTATATGTACATACATCTTCAACTATTGTAATCAATTATTTCTTTGTGTTCATTTTGATTGCAGGGGCTAAAAGTAGCTATTGATGATTTGCTGCCAATGTCTGAGCACAGGATGTGTGCTAGACATATCCTTGCCAATTGGAGTAAGGATTTGAGAGGTCTTGAAAGGAGGAACTTTTTTTGGAGATGTGCTAGGAGTACATTTGAGGTTGAACGTAGAGAAAACATTAAGTATATGAAAAAGCTGGGACCAGAAAGTATGGTTGATCAACTGTTGTACTATAATGCTGAGAGGTGGAGCAAGGTGTACTTTTAGTTTACCAGCCAGTGTGATAGTGTTGATAATAACATGGCTGAAAGCTTCAACTCATGGATATTAGAAGCTAGGCATAAGACTATCATAAGTATGCTTGAGGAGATAAGGGTTAAAATGATGAATATGATTGGAAAGCTGAGGGAATTATGTGAGAAGTGGGATGAAAACATATCTCTAATGGCTAGCAAGGTATATGGGGACAATTTAAAAAGGTCAATGAAGTGTCATTTGGTGTTTAATGGTGAACATGGGTTTGAGGTTGAAGAGGATGATTATGGCCACACAGTGGATCTTAGGAACCTTACATGTTCCTGCAGGTCTTGGATGCTTAAAGGGATACCTTGTGCACATGCCATAGCAGCAATGCACAATAGAAAGATGGATCCAGCTCAATATATTTCTCATTATTACTCACAAGAGATATATAAAGGTTTACTCACACTTTATCCAGCCTGTTTTGAATATGAAAATATGGCCAGGGAAGAAGTCTAAGACAGGAGTTGAAATGACTTGCAGCAGCTGCCATTGTAAAGGCCATAATAAGAAGGGCTGCCCCAAGGGTCCTTCAAAGGGGCCTGTAGCTAGTTCTTCCATAGGGCCTTCTTCTAGTTCTTCTAAGAGATCCCAATTTGTTATATCAAGTATTGGCTCATCTCCAGTCCCATCTACCCAACCAAACAGTACACAGGTTATTGTTTTTTCTTTAAATCAAGTTACTCATGTCTTGTTACTTCTGTCTTATAATACATTTGCTAATGACTGCAATGTGCATTGTAGGAATCTGGAATAGGAAGGGGTAATGGAAGGGGGTAATAGAAGAGGTAATGGAGCCTAAAAGGCCAAGAATGGTAGGGATGGGAGTGCTTCTCACTCAAAGTGGTCACTCTATTATAAATGTAAGTATTTTGTATTATGCTTGATGGTTGTCTTTTCTGGAATTATAATTAGTTTTGCTTATATTTTTTCCAAATTACAGCCTGGTATTTCTGTGGGAAGACCAGTCATTTTGTCTTCAAATGTGACTGGAGACATTGGCCATAAAGTTGAAATTGGTGTGAAATAGAGAGGAAAATCTGCTGTGCTTGCTGGTGGCCTTCAAGAAATAAAGAGGATGAAACAGAAAGAGGTCAAGGCAACTGCAGCAAAAAGGGTTCAAATGAGCCAATCTAGCTCTGTTAATTAACCTGGAACCGCATGATATGTGGAGACTATCAAGTCCTGTTGTTAGGTGTAACTTTTATTTAACATCTAAGACATTTCTGGAATGCTTGAACAGCTGTGACTGCATGTCTGGTTTGTACTTAGCTTTGGGATTGCTTTAGCAGCTGTGACTGCATAGTTATGTCTGGTTTGTACTTATCTTTTTGGGATTGCTTTAGCAGTTGTGACTGCATAGTTATGTCTGGTTGTGTCAACTGGATTTCTTCAGCAGCTTCGACTGCCTTTTAGTGTTTTACATTGTGTCCTTAATGACACTATCTCTGGTTAAATGAAGCAGCAATGACTGCCTTTTTTGGCTTGTTTATGTCTGCATTTGAGTACATTGTCACAGGTTAATTGAAGCAGCAATAACTGCCTATTTTAGCTAGTTTATGACTGCTTTTGTGTCTTGTGTATTTGTCTTTTCATATCAACAACAGAATGCGATAAACATAGATTTCATAGAAAAATACAGTCCTTACATAATTCAAAATAGGAATACCCTACAACTTAACCACAACTTAACTACAATTTAACTACAACATAACGACAATTTTGACATAACATATGATGCCATAACATACATGCTGATACAAATGAGCGAAGTCAACAAAACTTTCTCTCTAATCTTGGACCAAAACGACTTGGACTTCAACTTCTTTTCCTTTTGCTTCATCTTCTCAATCTCATATTTTGTGTCATGATTAGGTGTTAAGGGATAACCTTCCAATTTCCTATCAAGCTCACGAATTCTTGCAACAAGTTTAGGAATAATCACCTTTGATAGTGGGTCAATTTCGTCGTCTGCCCACTTCCAAAAATTACAATATTTTGGACCCTACATTGAAGCAACGGTAAGACTAAATTAACAATATTTTAAGCAAAAAAACAGAGGTATAAAATAGTCAACTACCTTATAATAAGGACAGACCCAATATCTTCTACCAGGGTTCCTTTCAGTCCAAGCAGCCAACAATGGAAACAAATGGCCATGTTTGCACATAACTTCTTGGTTCACAACAATGTCAGCTTCTTCTCTACACAATGTGTTCAAACTACTCGACGACATTGCTTTTTTTTTTTTTTAAGGTTAATTTGATGAAAGGGGTCGGATTGATTTGGCTAGGATTTTGTTGTTGAAGAAGAAAGAAAATTGGGAAGAGGATAAAGAGTGTCGGGTTAAATGGAGGGGAAATGGGAAATGTTATCGTTTATAACAGTTTTTACATTTGTTTTAATTTTTTTTATTTTTTAAATGGTAAAAATACGTCTTACGTGCCTGAAAGTGGGTAAATGACAAAATTATGACACTTAAGGCAATGGTTTGCCTAATTGACTCCACTAAGAGTGGTTTAGCAAGAATGACCTTCTTTAAGTTAAATGAATCTTTTTGGACTAAATTACCCCTGAACAAATCATATAAACACAGGATATAAACCAGACCTTGCCTCCATTAACTCTGCAACTTATTTCTAGATCTTCCACCCCTTTACTCTTCCAACTGATTAACCTAAGAACTCAAATTTCTAGAAGAAAGAAGATTCAAAGGTAAGTTTCTTCAATATTTCATTAATTTTACGTAGTTTTTAAATTAAATTTTGCATAATTTCATCATAAATTCGTGGAATTCGTTTAGTTTTTGTATAATCACATATTAGCTAATGCGATTTGTGAATTTTGATGATAATGATTGAAAACTACTGCTAGATAACCAGCAATTAACGTCACATTGATTTTCAGTTGCTGCAAAAAAAAATTTATATTACTTTGAATCTGTATTTGCTGTAGAATTTACGAATAGAAATTGCAATTACTCTTATTCAGTCGCAACTGCATTGCTTTGCCTAAATTAACTTGAAGTAACTTGTAAATGATGTATGTTAATTGGTGCTAACAGAAAAAGCTTTTTAAAATATGTTGCAAGGGAATGTGTTTGTAATGCACTCGCTGCCTTGTGGGCAGCACTTGTAGTTGAACTGCAAACAATTGCTGCTAGATAAACTCTACATGTGTTTCCTAATATGCAGCACTTTTCATCGCATGAAGTGGTGCCTTATAAGTGTTGCCCACAGGGCCACACTACATGTAGAGCAGGTCTGGTTCAAATGTAGAGTAGCTCTACATGTGCTGCCTAATAGGCAACAGTTTTGAATGCATAGTAAGTGCCTTTTCAAGTATTGCCTTGTGGGCAACACTTGAAGGTTTGGTGCAAAACAAAATGTAGAGAGATCTGTACAGGTGATGCATAACAGGCAGCACTTTATGTGTGTACTTAAATGCCCTACAAGTTGTGGCTACTTGTTGCAGTCAACCTCCAACGCCTACACACACCACTAAAACAAAGAAAAAAATTGAATGTATGCACCTATATATCTCGTTAATCTATTCAACAAACTCTAAACTCGTGTAACCATTTCAATGTGTGCAGAATTTAGGTGGCAACAAAATGCATATACATTGCTTACAATGAACATGGAGTGCAAATAACAAGTATCTGGATCAAATGAAGAAGTTAGAAGCAGAATTTTGTAGTTTGCATCACAATGTACTTAAAGTACACAAACAAATAAGAGATATGGTGCTTTCTGGACGCATAAACGACGATGCCGGGTCAAATATCATCGACGAATCGACCCCACTGCCTTCACCAAATTAGTTATATTCTATTAGATCATTCTGCTATTTAATATTATGTATTGTTTGATATTTTAAAGCACCTTTTTAAGAAAATTCAATTTCCTTTGTACTATTTTCTTTTGATATAATATGTGTTAGATTTCTTTCCCGCTCTACTATTGTGTTTAGATACAAGTGTTGGTAAATGGGAACCATGTGACCTCAAATCCTTACCAACACCTCACACTCAATTCTATTAAGTTGCTGCCTAGACAACACTTGGTCTACATCCCTCACAAACTAAATCCCTTAACTAGATGCCAGAAAAGCGGTATTTGACCTACACCCCTCAGTTTAATAGGCAGCACCTGACATCTACCCCTACCCAAAACAACTAGGTATTCTATATATCTTAGCTTCATTTCTCCATTAATCCCCTTCTACCATTGTGTTTAAACGCAAGTGTTGGCGAATAGGCAACAACTACTAGAAAAGTCTTACCTAAACCACACAGTCAATTGCCTTAACAGATGCCTGACTAGCAGCACTTGACCTACACCCCTCAGAAATTAGATCCCTTAACAGGCAGCCTTGGCATCCACCCCTACACTTGAAATGATGCTGCCTCGGCAGCACTTCCTCCCCACCCTTTATCAAATTTCACGATCCACTGGCACTGAGTTATTGCCCTTACAACATCATAAAACTTACAAAATATAAACAAACACTGAAAGAACAAGCCACGATGCACATAAAACGCTAATAGAAAAATATATATTCAACACTAAACCCATTCAAACTCTACCAATACTAAAGCATTCACATTGCTAATGACATAAGCATTCAGTACGCGCAAATGATTTTTTCAGTTGCATCAACTAAAAGAGAAGCACTCAAGCATTCACATTAAAAATTTGATCATCCTCATTATATTTATACAACTGCTAAAGGTTTTCCAAGTACTCATTTACAAAATAGAGAATTATGCTCATGGTAATCATTGTCTATCTTCTCGGGAGGAGTATCATATCCACCATTTGACTTGGACCTTCCATGACTCCATAGATTCATAGTCCAATCAAAACGATAATCTTTGAACTATGTAAACTTTATCTTCGAAACATCCTTCCCATACGTTATTGAATCAACAAACTTAAGAACAAAAGCTCCATAATCATACCTACACAAAAAGATAATGCAAGGCTAAATAGAAAGGAAAGTCATCAAGAAACTGCTAAAAAATGCCACTGAACAATGCTTACTCATTGCTCTGCTTTGGGCATTTGACTCAATCATACTTCAGTGGTGCATACACCAAACCGTAGGATGCTCGATACCTATGGAAGTCAACAAAATCAAGCAGTGAGGCAATCATCTGAGCATAACAGTCCACATGCGCCTTGACAACTTCATCTTCTTCATCATATAATGAGTCATAGATGTCAAGTCGGTGCTCATCAATGTGGGAAACACCAAGAAAATAATGGGTGACTGCAGCACCACTTTCTTCACCTAAGCGCATGGGGAAAAAGACTCTATCAACTGTCTCCCAAGATATACCACATCTTTCCTGCCCTCCAAAAATGGTATCATAAACAGCTGATAATTTAGATCAGCCGTCCAATGATAATTACCACCTTCCTCAATCTATGATAACCAGGCAACTCTTCAGCAATCTATGAAACCAATCACATAAACAAAGATTAAAAATAAACACAAAAGCTGATATATACAACTACACAGAGAAAAACACAACCATCCTGAAAAAAATAGCCCAAGTATTGACATAGAGGAAATATTTGACATAGGTTTACCCAACTATATACAGCTTTGAGGTCTTAAACTGCTGCCAGGTAGACAACATGTTACTCTAACTTCTCTATTGTCAATACACTTCTCTATTGACAAGTATTAACAGAGAGGCAACATTTGACATAGGTTTACCCAACTATATACAGCTTTGAGGTATTAAACTGCTGCCAGGCAGACAACATGTTACTCTAACTTCTCTATTGAGAAGTATTGACAGAGAGGCAATATTTGACATATATTTACCCAACTATATACAACTTTGAGGTCTTAAACTGCTGCCAGGCAGACAACATCTTACTCTGACTTCTCTAATGAAGATTTTACTTGAAATCATAGCAAAATAATAAAACACTTTCTCTTTACCCCTTTCCATCGAATTGAAATTTTTTGCCTGAAAGTTACAGTTTATAACGCGTATGCCACGTGGAGCTTAAGGTGGGTACTAATACCACTTCGAACGTGTTAAGGGGGGTGATAGGTCGCCCGTAAAGTTTGAGTGTGTAACTGTATTTTCGGGACAAGTTTAAGTACCAAAGTATGTATTTTGCCTTTTTTTTGTATTACAAAATTATTTAGGGATAAAATAGTAAAATACTTGGTCAAACTAAAAGTGCTTATAAGTTTAAAGAAATAAGTTAGGTGTTATTAACTTATGGCTTATGGCTGATTTGTGCTTACAAGCATTTGACTTATAAGCACTTTTGGTACTTACCAAACGCGTAAATAAGCCAAAAGTACTTATAAGCTAGTTTGACCAGCTTATAAGCTTAACCAAACATCCTCAAAATTTATCGCAGATACTAAAAAAAGTGCAGTCAGTAAGAGGATTAAGATGTAACAACCTTTTGTATATGAAGCATGGATTCATCTAATGTTAAATACTGTATATTGTATTTTTATATATCAGTTATTAATTGACATTTGGAATAGTTGTCATATCGTATTAGTACCCTATAACGTGTTTATGTATCATAATATTATAAAATCTATTTTACATTAGTTGGAATATAATGTTAGTACCTTATTCCATGAGTTATGAAGCATAGTTGAGATATACTTTAGTAGATAAGAATAACTAATTTAAGAAATTGAATGTAAATATAGCACACAATGATTCTTTTTGCTTAATCCCTAGTTCTCACACACTACTAAGAGAATGAAGTTACCCTCCATGTCATTTGGCACTACATGGCCTTACAAGTGAAAAATATTATAGTTCAAGGTAACTTTAACAACTCAATTCCACAACAGCGATTATAGATATATATAACGAAACTGGAAACCGATAATGGAAGAAGGGAAATAGTGAAGAAAATTACAGGAAAGTAATAGATAACAAAGTAAACCGATAGGATAGAAGGGAGATGAAAGGAACTAAAAGAACTTGGGATGAGAAGTATAGACTGTCCATAGGCATTTTCACATTTTGCATAGTTTTGGTACTTATAATTTCAACGCGGGTCCCAATGAAAGCTCTAATTGGATTGTCTAACATTTGGGTCGAACCTCATATTAATTCCAAGCCCATGTCCGTCAATGAATGTCTTGATATTCAGCTGCTCATCCAGACCCATGATAGGGTTCATAACATTACTCCAGCCCTCAATGAGAACCTTGTCCTCAAGGTTCAAGTGAAGTAACACTGCTAACAGAGCTTTGGATTTAGAGTCTGCATACTGATTCCAGACCAATGTTCTAGCACATGTGATGAAAAGTGAGACATCCTTTGGCAACAAATAATCTTGAGAAATGATGCCAAGTTCAATACTAGAGTAATCCCACAAATATTGGTTGCCAGCAAATAACTGATTAAAAATTTCAATTGATGTCCATTTAGACCCAAAATAATGACCACTAACAGAAATATGCAATATGTAGCCAATGTTAATCACTCCACAGCTTAGACCATTATCCATCTTTGCATCAAACAAGTGAGTTACTGATATGTGACTCCATTCAAGAAGCATTTTCTTATTAAGCTCCTCAAGCTTCCATACCAGTGGATCAAACTTATCATAGTTTCTCCTTCACATTGCAACACTACAAGAAAAGCTTGAATATGGACCATAAATGTGTCGAGAACTAACCAAGCTGCTATACTGTAGTCAACACACGCATAAGTGATGACATCTGTAGTTGTATTTGTGCTGTTAAAGAACTATCTTATCGTATCCTTCATTGCAAGGGTAGCAACCCAGCCGAAGAATCTCAAATCAATGCTTGTAACATGGGGTTTTTGGGTGAGAAGGACTCACAATTGTTTAAATAGTTATATAGGACTCAAGTCTTGAAAAATGGGTGAGAGGGACAAGTGTTTAATGATTTTAATCACTTATCAAACATCACCCCAAGCTTTTGAAAAATACAAAGCAGCCCTCCAATATATATATCTTTTAGTTAGCCAAAAATGGCAAAAACCTTCCCATTCTCTCTCTTCTCTCTCTTCTCCTCTTTCCCTCGCCGACGAAAGCAAAAAATTCCTTTCCCGCCCAATTATTTTTGCTTCAATCAGCTCTAAATTTTGCCCCCATAGATTGATATTAGTTTTTCCTCATCAATTGTACTCATTTTTTAGTATGTTCCGATTGTAAAATCAATTTTTTCATTTCCCCAATTATTTCATTTCTGAATCGGATTTTGATTCTTGCTTCATAGGTTGTCGTTTATCATCTCTGGTGAGTGTAAGGTTTTATTATTGTACAATGCATGTGGTTATTATTCCTAAAATCTGGGTTTCATTTGGTATACGACGATGCATGAACAGTAGCGACGATGTATTGTAGCATCTAATATGTGTGCACATATTATATTATGTGCACACATTTATAAATATGTGTACACATATAAGATGAGGATACCAGATTTTCGTCTTACACATATTAAATTATGTGTACACATAATACACATAATTTAATATGTGTACACATATAACATATTGTTTGCAGGTTTTCTTTTTACACATACAATATTATGTGTACACATATAATATTATGTGTACGCATATAGTGGTGTTTTCATGGAGTGATGAAAAATCTCCTTTTTTTACAGGTATTTTTCCCAATAATGCTACTGTTGGCAATTGATTTTCTTGGAGAATGGGTGGAGAGTCGTGATTGTTTCAATTGGATTTCGAAGTCTAGGGAGACGGTGCCAATTGTTGTGAATAATGAGGTTACGTATTCTGAGTTAGTTGAAAAGATTATTACCAGATGTTCGGTAAATCATGATCCAAATAATCTTTGCATTACATATATGCTCAGCATCTGTTCAAAGCAAAAGAGTCATCCTTGTAGAATAAAGAATGATGACGATCTCCTTATTTACCTTGCCGATGTCGATGGAGCTTGTAATAGACCGACTTTAAGGGTATATTTGGATGATAGGTCAGTGGAAGTTTCAAACATCAATGTGATGCCAAATCATGGACGCTCTTATGAGTGTTCTAGTAACGGATGGGATGACATTGGTGATCAAGAGCCTTTCAATATGGAAATGTCAGAGAATGAAGGAGGTGAAGGAGAACATTAACGAGAAGAAGATGAGGCTGAAGATGATGTTGACAAAGAAGACAATGTGGAGTTAACTCCTAATCCTGTTATTGGGAGTAATGATGTATTTGTTGGTAGCAATGATGTAAATAATGTGGAAGCTACACCAAACAGCTTAGACGGTGAGGATGACGACATCGGGTTTTATAAGGGTTTAACTTTCAAAAACAAATGCGCCTTAGTTGTGGCTTTGAAGATTGCTGCACTGAAGAAGCATTTTTGTTTCAAGTCAGTTAAGCATACCAAAACTGTATATTGTGTCCGTTGTGTAAATGTTAATTGCAAGTGGTGGCTTTGAGCCACCAAGTATTTAAATGATGATACCTTTATGATTAAATTTTATAGGAACAAGCATACATGCGGGTTAGAGCACCTCTCAAGTCATCATCCACTCGCCTCAGCGGAAGTCGTTGGTGAGTTCATGAAGTCTTGGTATGACGAGGGAAAAGGTCCAACTACAAAGGAAATTAGGCAAGCAGTCAATAGGGATTTGGGTTCTAACATTAGTTATTGGAAGAGTCGAATGGGTGGTATTATTGCCAAGTCTTTGACAAGAAGGACTCCAGAGCACGGGTACGAGGTTTTGGATGCGTACCGTTATATCCTCAGGACTTCAAACGAAAGTACATGACAACTTTGGAGGTTGATGGCGATAGGAACTTCTTGTATTTTTTTGTATCCCTTGGGTCATGGATTAGGGGATTTGCGTATATGAGAAAAGTCATAGCTGTAGACGGAACTCATTTGTCTGAAAAGTATGGGGGAGTTTTATTGTCTGCTGTGGCACAAGACGCAGAGACACATATTTTCCATTAGCATTTTGTGTTGTAAATGTTGAATTTGATGCATCTTATGAATTCTTTTTCGAACACTTGGTCGGTATATACTCCCCAGCGACAATGAGTTGTGCATAATTTCTGATAGGCATCCAAGCATCGTAAAGGCAGTATCAAAGATCTTTCCTGAAGCTAATTATGGAGTTTGCAAGTGGCACTTATCTCAAAGCATCCGGACAAAGTTTCATTGTGGCACTTTATGGGAAATTTTCATGCAGCAGCAGATTCATATACGGAGAAGGAATTTGAGTCACATTTCGGTGAAATCCGGACCAAGTGTGACAAGGCTGCCACATATCTTGAGCGGTTTGGATTTGAGTGCTGGAGCAGAGCATACTTTACAGGAAATAGGTGCTAATAACACATCTTGTTTGGCATGTAAGCAGTGAAAATATGTGTGCACATAATATTTATATGTGTACACATCTCACAATATGTGTACACATATAAATATTATGTGCACACATATTGTAAGATGTGCAAGCTATTAAGATCTCCCTACTTGCTGAAGATGTGTACACATAAAATAATATGTGTACACATATTAAAATATGTGTACACATATTAACAAAGTTAAGTTTATATTTCTGAAGTATCTGGTTACACCTATTATAATGTTTATACATAATTGTAGGTTTGGTGTGATGACGACTAACATTGCTGAGTCGATGAACTCAATGCTAAAGGATGAAAGAGAAATGCCCATAACAGCTTTGTTCAATGCTATCATACGAAACTTTTCTGAAAAAATTTCATGAGAGGCATACGATGTTCATGAAACATACAAAGCCATGTGTCCCTTTAATTGAGGATATATTAAAGAAGAATAATGACGCGGGAGAAAGGTTGTTGGTTGTTACCAATGGCACGGATATGTATTCAATTGGTACTGGAGATGATGCTGTCAATATCAATCTAAGCGAAAGAACATGTTCGTGTTGAAAGTTTCAGATTGATATGTATCCTTGTGTACATGCTTGCACAGCCATAAGACGTCAGTATGGAGCATATGGGAGCGAATTGTACAATTTTACTTCTCCATATTATTACACCAATACGTACATTCTCGCTTATGCAGACATAATACGTCCAATCTTACCAGAGGAATTGTGGAATGCTCCACCGGAGCTTTACGAGAGAAAAATACGTCCACCTTATGTGTAGATCCCACGGGGAAGGAGGAGGACCAAGAGAATGCCATCAGTTGGGGAAGCATTTAAAAGCAGGAGGAATAGATGTGGAATATGCAAAAGATTTGGCCACAAAAAAAAAAACGACATGTCCCCATCGAGGAGTACAATCAGCAGTTTGAAATAGTAGTGGTGTTGGGTCGTAGAACATTTGAATCGAGTAACAGCTTGTATGTTGAACGATTTTCCTTACTATTGCGTATTTGATCTTTGTAACTTTTAACAATTAACCATTCATCATTTTAATTATGTTTCCAATACCCACAAGGTCTCAGACATATAGTTTTTTTTGCTCATTACGTATCGAATGTTTCCTACCATTAAGGTAAAATACATAACTAAAACATAGATGGTTCAACTTCACATATTAAATTATGCGTACACATATTATAATATGTGTAACTATTTGCACAAAGATATGCTTGGTTCATCTGCACATATACTTATATGCGTACACATATAAGAATATGTGTACACATATACTAATATGCGTACACATATTATAATATGTGGAGTGGAACCAAGCATATCTTTGTGCAAATATTTACACATATTATAATATGTGTACGCATAATTGATATGTGTACACATATTATAATATGCGTAATACGCATATAGTTGTATTTTCCAAATCTTAGAAATAAAGAATGATCCCACTATTGCTTGAACTGAATTATAGTGAATAGGGTGTAATTTTGCGGTATATATACACTTATTGTATCCATCTTGGTCTATTTGATCGTGTTTTGTTGATACTGCAAGTAAACCTTGGGTTGAATGCTGAACTCACACAAAGTGTAACATTATTAGTTTTGGATATACTTGATTATGGTGCATAAGACACTAACCAAGTGCGTTGGTGCATATTTGGATCGTTTCACATTAAAATGCACAATAATTAGATCAATTATTCCAAATTGTTGAGATTTCTCACTCATTATAAACTCTAGCCTTGATGAGCACCAAAGAAAATATAGAAATGTACTTGAATGAGCTTTGATTAAACCAAAGCAACATATTATATATGAAAATAGCACCCAAACTACATGTACCCAAACAAAAAATGGATTGTTAACGTCATGCAAAGTACAAAACTAAGATATGCTTGGTTCCACTGCACATATTATAATATGTGTACGCATATTAGTATATGTGTACACATATACTTATATGCGTACACATATTATAATATGTGTACACATATACTAATATGCGTACACATATTATAATATGTGCAGTGGAACCAAGCATATCATTGTGCTAATATTTACACATATTATTTTATGTGTACACATATTATAATATGTGTACGCATATAGTTATATTTTCCAAATCTTAGAAATAAAGAATAATCCCACTATTGCTTGAACTGAATTATAGTGAATAGGGTGTAATTTTGCGGTATATATACACTTATTGTATCCATCTTGGTCTATTTGATCGTGTTCTGTTGATACTGCAAGTAAACCTTGGGTTGAATGTTGAACTCACACAAAGTGAAACATTATTAGTTTTGGATATACTTGATTATAGTGCATAAGACACTAACCAAGTGCGTTGGTGCATATTTGGATCGTTTCACATTAAAATGCACAATAATTAGATCAATTTAACCAAATTGTTGAGATTCTCACTCATTATAAACTCTAGCCTTGATGAGCACCAAAGAAAATATAGAAATGTACTTGAATGAGCTTTGATTAGACCAAAGCAACAAATTATATATGAAAATAGCACCCAAACTACATGTACCCAAACAAAAAATGGATTGTTAACGTCATGCAAAATACAAAACTAAGATATGCTTGGTTCCACTGCACATATTATAATATGTGTACGCATATAAGCTTGGTTCCACTGCACATATTATAATATGTGTACGCATATAAGTATATGCGTACACATATTATAATATGTGCAGTGGAACCGAGCATAACCGAATGCCAATATGTGCGCCCATAATATTATATGCGTGCACATATTATTGCATGTGGGCGCATAACTTTCCAATGGAGATGATAACTTAGCATATTTTAGTACCAATAGTTACACATATTATAATATGTGCACACATATACTTATATGCGTACACATATAATAATATGTATACGCATAACTTCCTAATTGGATGATAACTTAGCATATCTGAGTACCAATAGATAACTTAGTATAGCTTTCTAATATGTGTACACATATTATACGTGCAGTGAAACCAAACAGATTGAATTCTCCACAGGAGTCATTTACTTCTTACACTTATTAATTTTACTTCAAAGGGGAGAAATGTAACCATAGAAATATAACATAAAAACATATCTACATATTATCATATATAATATTTTACCAAAAGTATTACCCATGCACAAAAAGGAAATAAAAAACAAAGCCAAACACGGCTTAAGTTATCCTTACAGACCAATAAAAAAGCCACACATGGCTTTGATTGTCCCAAAATTTCAACCAAATTGTAATAATTTAAGGATACATCTTTTCATGAAATACGTCCACTGCCCACTTGTACCTGCAGTCCTCCATGGTATTATCACTGAGTTCCGTCATTGGGGTGTTGGTGAGGAGGTGCTCGATGAACATCAATGAATACCCACCACATGCTGTCCCCGTCTCATTGTGTGGCAAACCCTTCAACCTCTCATAAGGCCACATGTCTTTCTTAAGGATGTCATCGGGCAAGTGCTTGAATTTGCCACAATCTCGTAAGAGTCTTGGGAACATTACCATAATGGGGAACATATATGTCGCAAATGTATCCTCATCGAACGTTCCAATGTTACAATCATAAACATCAATCCTTCCTTCCTCGACCATGAAAACCAGAGTCACATAATGCATTTTTATAAGGTTCATGACTGTAAATATCCTCTTGACCCCATCCCAACGGCACCCACCTGGGTAAGGAGTCTTACCAAGCGTATAATCCACGAGTCCTTCCGCAGTAGGCGTCACCTTCAAATATACATCCAAAGCAATCATATCCTTCTCTGCCTCCTTTTCAAGGTCCCTATACGATCCAGCCAACACTGAGCAGAAGTTCATATCGAGGACAACATCCTTCTCATCATAGTGACTTGTGAATTCCTTGTTTCTTAGCCTCATTAGGCCTAAGACTACATCAACGTGCTGCAGAAATAAAGAAAAAGCAGAAGCCTTATATACATAGTTTAAAACTGATGCCAATTAGTGCAAGTATAATATGTGTACACATATAAATATTATGTGCACACATATAGTTTAATGTGTACACATATTCGGATATGTGTACACATATTATACTTGTAAAGAAATAGATAAGAGGTAGGGGAAACGTGCCTGACTCTCCATCCATTCTGTCATGGTTATAAGCACACGGAATTCATTATGGTCATATTCATGGCCCAAAAACATTTTCTTTTGCTTTCTTTTTGATCGCATATATGTATCAAAAACTTTTTTCTTCTGCGGATCAGGTTTCCTATAAATATCAACAAGAAGTCGCTCCTCTTCTTCTTCCTGAACCTCTGCGCCAACTTGAACTTGAACTTGAACTTAAACTTGTTCACCAACAGCTTTGATAACTTCTTTCTCAACTTCTTCTTCACCAACCTCACTCTGCTTTTTTTTTTCTTTGTCTTGCTTTTCACCAGTCTTGCCATCGTCTTCATAGCAACATAAGGATATATCTGTGTCCTTGCAGGGTACACAGTTCTCCTGGGCTGTTGCTTTGACCAATTCAGAATGGAATCAACAGCATCCTTCATATCTTTCAACATTTTTTTCTCGGCTTCTCTTTCTACCTTGCAGTCATTGCACGATCTACACTTGAAACAATATGAACTCTCTCCTCCACATTCATCTACAGATGCAGCAGACCTTTCAAAATGTCTATGACCATCTCCACCAAATGCACTGAAACTCACACGTCTTCCACCCTCTCCACCAACCTCATGCTCTCCATCAACTTCATGCTCTCCATCTACTTCATGCTCTTCAGGAACATCACGTTCCACTCCAACATATCTCAAATCACCAGCATCTTCATCTTCTCCAATATCAGCAGCAACTCCATGATCTCCACCATCAACTTCCTGCTCATCTCTATTAGATCCCAATGTCAACCTTGTCACCCCAACCAACCTTTCGGTCAAACTTTCAATCAATTCGTCTTACTCGTCATCATAAGGAACCAACTTTCTCCAAAAATCCTGCTCCATCTCGATTGGGGTAGGCACAAGGCAAGGGGCCACCACCTGCACCACCAACCATCCCGTCCCACCCCCCCCCCCCTAAAAAAAAGAAGGAAAAAGGAAATCACATGTGAGATGAACTGATACAAGTTACAAGAAGTGTAATTTGGGAGCACATACTGATTATGTGTACACATATTAAATTATGTGTACACATATTCAGTATGTGCTCACATAATTTAATATGTGTACACATAATTTAATATGTGTACACATATTAAAAATGCGTGCACATATTAAACTATGTGCGAACATGTATAAAGGGCAAAGAACAGGACACATAAAATTACAGACTTACCGGATTTTCAGAATTTCGAAACAACTGGTCACATTCACGCTCTTGCCTGTCAGTAATCCACCTTAGCATCCTTGGCTCTGTTGGTTGTTCAGGAAAATCTCTGTGCCGAAGCGACGGAATGGCTTCATATGCCCAGGCCATGAATGCCCAGGGGAAGCCATACAAGTTCAAGGACTCCCTATCTTTGTCCAAAGGCTTGATAAGATATTTGATTGTCAGGTCAAAGCTCTCTCGACCCCATGGATAATTTGCAAAGTATGTATGAGGCCTGCTTGCTAGGTGGACAAACTTTTTTGGAATGCTTGTTCGCGTATCTTTCGCACAAAGAATTGCGTGCGCAAACCAAACAAGGCAAAGACGGAACTTCTTCCTTTTACTAATTGTTTCACTAGTTTCGATCAAAGTCAACAGTTGTTTTGCATTGATAGACTTTTGCTTGCCATCATTTGTGATCAAGTACCATAACTCTTTACCCCTCTCAGCAACCTCACCAATTATAAAATCAGTAGGGGTAAGAGTGACATGGAAGACCAGTCATCAACGCAAATTCACGGATGCCAAAACGAGCAGGCAGTCCGTTAAAGTTGACCCACAACTCCTTCTACTTTTTGGAAATGATTGTTCGTTCACGAAGGCCGTGTATCAGTCTTAGAGCGAAGATGGCGTGAGTATTCAAATAAAGAAGTTTCCCAAATATACTCTTTCTGAAATTATCCTCCAATTCAACTTTTGCCAAGACTTTTCGGAATTCTTTCAGCATACCTCCAAGAGAGGATCTCACAGAAACCTTTGGATTTTTGGTTTCACCATGCTCGTTCATATACATCCTCAAGTTTGTTTGAGGAGTGAAAGTCAAAGTAACCTCACCATGATCCTGCACATTCAGAACCTGATCATTAAACCGACTTATGTGCACATATTATAATATGTGTACACATAAAAAATATGTGTGCACATAAAAGATGTGTGCACATCTCATATTATGTGCACACATATTATGCACACATAATATGAGATGTGCACACATAATATGAGATGTGCACACGTATAACTGACATTGAAACTTATAGCAAATTTGTTAAAAGCAGTGCTGCTACCTGATCTGGGACGCCCTCACCAACTGCTTCCATTTCAACATCATCTTGTCTTCTCTCTGCTGACTCAGCAGTATACTCTGGTATTTCCCTTAAAACATCACCAATAGCAGCGTCTGTATTGAAATCTGCTGCTACACCAACCTGACCAACATCCTTTTCAACTACTCTTTCTTCCCTACTTCTATCTTGACCAGCATCATCACCTGCTACACCACTATCACGTGCTTCCTTTTCACCACCATCACCTTCTTCATTTACTATAGTTGCACCTGCTTCTCTACTCCTATCCACAGCTGAATCACCTACTTCTCTTTCTTCCACTCTACCTTCATCGGCAGCATCACCTTCTCTTTATTCCACTCTACCTTCACCAGCAGCATCAACTTCTCTTTCTTCTACTCTACCTTCACCTAAAGCATCACCTTCTCTTTCTACTTCGAATTCACTATCAGAATCATCTGCTTCTCCTTCAGCTCCTCCTTCAGTTTCTCATTCTTCTTCACCTGCATGAGTTCTTCGTGCTTCTTTACCTGCAACAAGCACTTCAGAATCAGTAGCTTCGCAATCTACATCATTTAAGTTCTGCACACGTTCATTTAAGTCTCCTGGACGATTCATATCGATGCTTTGTTGGCTTTCCCCTGCTCCTCATTATTTCGTAGCTGAGAATCCTTACTAGCAGCTCTATTTCTAGCCCTTTTAGCAGTCTCGCTTTCGTTTGCAACATCCCTCTTCCTCTTAGAACCTTGTGACTGTGTCATACGTGTATTGTTACCCCCACCACTACGAGTACTTACCATTTTATCTGCAACGTTCAACAAAAATATAAGCAACATAAAAAACATAAAAGATTAGATGTGGACAAATAATGATGCAACAGCGATTAAATGTGTACACATATTCATATATGCATATTTTAATATGTGCAGACACTACAGTGATTGTTCTCATATTAAATTATGTCTGCACATATTAAAATATGTGTACACATATTCATATATGTGTACACATATCTTTATATGTGCAGACACTACAGTCATGTTGTTCCTTGTTAAAGTATGTGTACACATATTATATTATGTGTACACATATTAGTATGTGCCTAAATTATTAACCCCAGCTGGCTAAACCAAAAATCAAGATGTTTCCCACATCTACCAATATATGTACACATCAGGCTATATGTGTACACATAAAAACTGATGTTTACACAACGACGACGGTTATTTCAACTTGTATTGTTCTTGCATGTGAGATTAAACCATAAAAAACCCAGAAAAAAAGCACAATGAAGCACAACAAATAGCAGAACAACTAAACCATGCTAAATCGACCAACTGTAAAAATTCTTCAAAAAGTTTAAAATTTTACCTTGATTTTGATGTTATGTCGACGATGATCACAATTTCTGCTAAAATTAAACCAAATGACACTGATGTAGACGAGAATTAGAAATTTTGAAGAGAGGTTTTTGGTTTGAGTTTGTATTTGGTTTGAGAGAAAATTGTTTATGCTGCAGTTGGTTTGAGAGAAAATGATCTGTGCAAGTGTAATAATGTGTGGAGTATGGGATTTGAAAGGTCTGAAGGTGATTTGATTGTTGTTGTTGTTCGAAATATGTGTACGCATCGGCAGACGTGGGAAAGTGGAAATTGAATAATGTGTGTAAAGTTTACACTTTGACCCCGTAAGTTCTCCCCCAAAATTTTCAAAACTGACGAAAGCATCCCCGGCCCCACTACTTAACCCACTAATGACAAATTAACACTTTTCGGGAATAAAAGAAAAGCAAAAAGAAAAGGTTGTCCCCAATCCTTATTTAAAGACTTGAGGGGTCTTTTTCCCTCTTTTCTCTCTTGTAACATTCCCACTTGTAAAAGTTTCTACCATCAAGTGCAAAACATCATGAAATTCTTTCAAATGGAGAAAAATTGGCTGGCACAAATTTTCACATCTATCAAGTGGTGCATCATAGTCATATGAAGTACCAGTAGATAGGCCATCAAAAGTCCTGCTAAAGTGTACCCGACCCCGATACATAAAGTAATTTCTGCAAGTTCCAGCAGCTTGAAAAGCATTTACAAGAGAAAATCCCTCTATAGCTTCCCTTGTTGTGAATAGCAGTCCAGTATCTCGTACTCTAGTCATAGAATATTAAGTCTCGAACTTCGAATGAACTGTTAAAGTCATGGTCTTGAAATTTATTCCTGGATCACATACACTAAGAACACCAGAAGGTCTACAAGAGTTGACAATGAGCAGATTTTTTCCGGAATCGAATGGAAAGTGAGTCACAAAGAGTAGATCTCTAAAGATGGTAAAACACTAACATGTTGATTCTCCAATGACTTCTTTTGAGTCTACTAAAATCATTGCCCGAAATTCCTTGCAACCAATCAAAAGAGTAAAGAAATCATCAAGTCTAGTGATAATAACTGTTCCATAAGCATTGTTGTCATTATTTATTGCAGCTTCAATGAAATCACCAGCCTTTATTAGTAACTCTAGTGATCAAACTATCATGGTAGCATGCCTTAAACCCCCATTTCCTACCTTGTCTCTGGTAGCATAACCGAACCAGGCTGCTCGGTTGACATGTACGACATCTTCATCTCTATTGGCCACCAAAAAAATTTCCGGACAGAACCATGAAACAAGGTTCTGAATACTGCTAATTCCATAGAATTTTTTATGAAATACTATATAATACTGGCCATATACACTTGCATTACCAACTGCAGCACCACCATATAGAATAGTAAAAAATGAACCTGGAGAAGAGTTCGACATCAACATGTCAGAAACGATTATTGTCTTTGCTATGTTAACTAATAGACTTGTTGGATCACATTTCCAGATAAAACAAGTACCGCAGACCATGGAATATGAGCAGTCCATCCAGGTACCACGTATGTGAAGTGAAAAATCGTGATTCTCACAAATATTAGGTCAACGATGCTAAAATCAATAAGGAAGGGCACTGATTGTGTACATTGTCCTTATCCAGACTCGCTAATAAAAATTATCAGTTGCCCAGTGTCAAGACACTTGCAAGCATGCAAGTCGAGGTCACAACATAGCGACCAGAACATTACATAAGCAGCTTTGTTATTGACATCACAGTGCGAATCTAGCAGCCTCTTAGTAATGAAGGAAAGCAATTTCTCTGGTAAATTTGCAGAAATAATAGGATACAAGGTTGAATCACTTTCTAAAAATAGTACAACATCGCATGCACTAGTTCTCCTAGGCGTATACCTGAAGAGACCGAGCTGCATCGTTACAATAGGGTAATTAATTACCCGGTGCTTATGGCTTGTGTGTCCATCCTCTAAATTAGAGCACGACTTGCGTTTCTTGCGCTTAGAAGTATCCCACAAATTCTCCACCTCCATTTTTGAAACCTTTCCACCACCAGTTCGCCAAATTAGATAGGCACACAAGCTTCATGAAAAATAGCCCGAGTTGGCATTTCTCCAAACATAACGAATGGGTTCAGTGAATGGGTTGCAATTTGATGAGAACTTTGAACAAATAGTTGGTTCGCACCAGAATCAAAGGAAAATTGAGTCAAGCTACTATGACACTTAGATGTCCTAAGGATTTTTTTTTTTTAATTTATCCAGATAATTTGTTTATTTTTTACAGCCTTGGCAGCCAATGGATATCCCAGGAAACAAATATCAAACATGTTGTCTGCAATATTGGCTAGACAATCATCTTTCTTACCAACGAACACCCATGGCTATTTAACAGTAACAACAACAAATTGAGTAGTTTATGTTAACGTATGAGGTACCCGGGGGAACAGCTTCTCTGAATTATCAGGAACCAATTCACCCGCAGTATGAAACTCATCGATAGAGTTTACAACTACTACTGCATCCGCTGCTGAGTCATCCTCTGGTTGGTCATCTTCCAAACATGAGTCGATCTCGCCAATAATACCTGAGCAACCAAGATGAACCATCAATGAATCTGTAAGTGCAATTGGACTTGGCTCGCTTGATGGTTTTTGTTGGGAACTTTCATCGAGCACCTTGATCTCGACTGACATTCCATCATCTTTTGGTGAAACTGGCACAAGCAACACAGTTTTGTTCTTATCTTCTAAACTCAAGTCTATTGTTGAAGACTCTCGCGCTGCCAATTTCATGGCGCAGATGGATAACACATCCCGCAGATCTTCCAATTGGCGAAGTATTTCAAAACCTTGCTCCTTAATATTTAACTTCAACTTTGGATGCTCCACCGAATTTGAAAATGTCCGATCCTGATAGTGAACAACCAATTTTTCTTTAAAGTGCTCCCAATTATAGAACTATTTTTTGTGATATAACCAATCAAACCAAGCTCGCGCTTCACCCTTGACGTAAACGTAGGGCATAGATAGCCAGCTTTCTTAAGAGAAGCCACATAAATTGAAATATCGCTCGGCTTAGAAAACCCAAACCTCTGGGTTGCTATTACCGTAGAAGCGACCTAATTCTGGCTTATACTGATTCATGGACTAGGACCAATAAAAGCACCAATGTAACAACTCAATTCCACAACACTGATTATAGATATATATAATGAAAATGGAAACCGATAATGGAAGAAGAGAAACAGTGAAGAAAATTACAGGAAAGTAATAGATAAGAAAGTAAACCGATAAGATAGAAGGGAGATGAGAGGAATTAGAAGAACTTGTGATGAGAAGTATAGACTGTGACATAGGCATTTTAACATTTTTATAGTTCTGGTACTTATAATTTCAACCCGGGTCTCAATGAAAGCTCTAATTGGATTGTCTAGCATTTGGGTCGGACCTCATATTAATTCCAAGCCATGTCCATCAATAAATGTCTTTATATTCAGCTGCTCATCCAGGCCCATGACAGGGTTCATAACAGTAACAACACTCAATAGTTTAAATATTAAAGTTGCAAAATGTGAAAGACATAGATTAGTATAGATAAGTTCATATTTGTCTAATTTATTTTCATTTTAATCTTTATCCAGTCTTCCGGAAAAAGTTTCAATTATTCAAATAATCATACTAATGATGGGGATTTAATAGGTTGAGTGGATCCGGCTCTCCTCCATTACACTTTCTCTCCATTTTCTCAAGTGCACACTTGGATGAGTGCCACTTGTCTAGTTTAATTTTTAATGGTATAGATCAAATTTATTTAATGAGCATCTTAACCATAGTTAACTTAGAATGACAGATTATAGGTATTCACTAATTTTGGTAAAAAAAAGAATCTCCCCACAAATTTTGGTACCCATTAATATCATTAATTTATTAAATTAATTTACATCAAAATTTTAAAAAATTTCGAACATGAACCTAACATCAGTTATCGAAGCTCATTCATAATAAACAAATATTAGTTAAACTTTTGTTTGAGCGATTACCTATGTATTAAATTAAATATTTGTTTCACATTGTGCAATACTACAATATCTTGCTCAAAAATTTGTATCATCACTTCGTTCTGTTTCAGCAATTTCAAATATTCATGTTTTACTTTTTTTGAAACTTCTTGAGCTTATATTCTTTCTTTTTGGTTCGTACCTCAGAGTTCGAATCCCCAATTTGGTTAAAACTAGTGTTCTTAGAGTATTAATTAATTACTATGGTTAATCTCGTTTACTGGAAGGAATAATCTTTAATTTAGAGTTAAGAATATATATGAAACAACTTGGATATAGGAGGGGGAGGGGGAGGGGGAGGGGGAGGGGGAGGGGGAGGTTACCGATAATAGGTTCATCTTAAACAGTTTATTATTCGGATGTAAATTTTATAAAATAAAAGATATTAGTGGATATCAAATCTGTGGAGATATTGTTTTACGAAATTAGAGAATGTCTTTTTCTAAATCTATCATTTTAAGTTAACTATGGTTAATATGCTTATTAAATGGATCTATTCTAGACCATTAAAATATAAATTGAACAAGTGGCACTCATTTAAGCGTGCCCTTGAAAAAATAGAGAGAAAGTATAATGAAGAGGAGCTGAATCTGATTGGGTATAATTGAAGTGGCTCATCTCCATTACACACTCTTTCCATTTTATCTACTACATATCTAGATGAGTGACACTTATCTTAATTAATATTTAAAGGTCTAGATTAGATTCTTTTAAAGAAGTATCTTAACTATAGTTAATTATTATACTAGTATAGTAATACTCTATAGTATTGGAAAGAATTTAAAAAGCTACATACAGATTATGGTATCCATTAATATCATCTATTCATTTATTATTTTTATATCCAAATACTAAAAATAAAATGTTAAAGATTATACCGTATTTCATGAAAATTACATTTGTAAAACCTAATGAGGCAAACGCTACTGTGCAACTACGATGAAATGAACGTTGTAGTTTTGTACTTTTAAACATCCTAAATTGCTATAATAAATATTTGACATTATAAATATTGACGAAATGAGTTTTATTTGATTGGAGAAAAAGAATATACAAATGAATTATAACTATTTTTTGAACTTTAAAATTTATCTTTCGAATGACTTAAAATTGCACCATACCTTTATTCACTTGTAGTTTTTGAATCTAGAGCATATTTTTCTTTTTTAATATTTGCATGTAAAAATATCAAATGGATTTAATGAATCCAATAATTTATGGAGATATATGTAGTTTTTTTTTTTGGTAATTATAAAATTTTATTAATCACCATTTTGAAATTACATTACCTAGCCTGCTTAATCTCAGCATAGCTACCCTACATGAAACTCATGAATAACTGAAAAACTGCCTAGAAGCACTGACTAACTAGAATTGAAACAGATTTAGCATTTGAGCTTGTCTTCCTTTAGCTCGAGCACAACACATTACAACAATATTTTTTGCTACACTTGCCACCTCTCTTTCCTTCTTCTCAAAGATCCTCGTGTTCCTCTCATTCCAGATTGCATAAATTCCTTCTGCATAAGCCATTCTGACGGTAAGTGCTCTTGGAGTTTTGCCTCTTGCGTGCCTTAACACCCAGGTACTCAGTTGATCCCAGCTATGGTCTTGCCATCTTTGCCATTGCATCCAGGTAGCTATTCTTCTCTATATCTCCCTAGCATATCTACATTCAGCAGACAAGTGATTCCTTGTCTCTTCTGTGCTCTTACATAGACAACATTGCTTCTCTATATTCATGCCCCATTTACATAATCTATTTGTGGTCAGTAATTTATCTTAGAGGCATAGCCACATAGTGAACTTAGCTTTTGGCCTTGCTTCATTCTTGGACATAAGACACTTCCAGTCTACCTTCACCTGATCTCCTAGTATCTGATAATATAGCTGCCTTATGATACTTCTGTTTGGCTTAATTCTTGTGTTTCAAACATTGTACTCATTCCCAGCTCCCAATATCTTTCTCACCATCCATGCTGCTTGACTTGGCACTTTGATGTTTTCCAGAGGTTGATTCTTGATGTAGAACTCGTGAATCCACTTAATCCACATCTTGTCTTGCTTGAGGCTTAGATCCCAGAATTGCTTGACTATTGCAGCTCTATTCCATAGCCTTATATGTAGTTTTTCTGTTCATACCAATATTAGAGAGTGCTATTCTAAATATAAATTTAACTATAGTTAAGATACTTGTTTAAAAGAATCTAATATGGACTTTTAAATATTAATTAGAACAAGTGTCACTCATCTAGATTTGTACTTGGTGAAATAGAGAGAATGTGCAATGGAAAGGAGCCGGATCCCGGTATAATGGAGCGTATATTTTGTGAATAGCTGTCATGATAGATGTAAAATTTAATGGTTGTAATCTACTGTAGAGTAATAAGGTAATCACTAACTACATAGTAGTAATTAAGGAAAACATATTGAAGTTTAGAAATGGGAAATTATTATATTAAAGAGGAATGACCATCAATTCACTCAAAACAAAATTCATTGCCTTTCTTTTCCCCTTCATTGTTCAGCATTTCTTTTGATATCTCTTTGTTTCTATTCTATAATGGCCAGCAGTGCTAATGATGGTCAATCTTTCCCTAAAGATTTAACGGAGGAAATTCTACTCACGCTGCCAGTGAAGTCTTTGTTGCGGTTCAAATGTGCTTGCAAGAACTGGTACAAAGTTATCAAGAATCCTGGCTTCATCAAACAACACTTGAACAAGAACTATGACAAGCCTCCTCAAATTTTGGTTTATGATCATTGTGCCGCAGATGTTGATTTCCCTCCCATCACTTTGATTTCAGATGGTGTACTTGAAACTTGTTTCCAGGGGCTCAGAGGTATTACATACCTTTTAGGTTCTGTGGACGGCTTGTTTTTGCTGGAGAGAGTAATTGATGACAACGTATACAACATCTCCTTGTCCTTGTGGAATCCTGCTACCAGGGAGGTAAGGCTCCTTCCTGAACCCAATTTTGACCTTCAACTGTGTCTCAAGCAATTTACATGTCAGTTTGGGTTTGGATCAGACCTCGTGACTAGTGACTATAAGGTTATTTGGTTCCGGTCCTTTTGGGATAACACCAAAAGTCCAAGTGTCTATCTAGCATATGCAGCGGTCTATTCCTGTTCCAAGGACTCGTGGAGAATCCTTCAACTTGAAGAAAATTACAGAACACTTATATGTAACCCATACTTTAGAGAACCTCTTGGTACTTCTTATTTAAATGGAGCTCATTACTGGGTGATAATGGGGGCGGGTATTGGTGGTAAGTGTAGCATTTTTTTATTTGACTTTAGCAATGAGGTATTTGGAGTAATTGAAGGGCCAGATGCTGAGCGCCCTTTCAAACATTACGATCTCTATCTAATATTGCTTGATGACTCCCTTGGTCTCATGAGCGCGGTTAGCATGTTTGCTTATGAGATATGGATACTAATCAAACTAGGACTCTGGAACAAACTTTATACCTTTCAATGCTTTACAGATTCTCCATATATCAAGTCTTGGTTTAATCGTAGCACGGTCATTTTCGTGACTAGACGTTCTCGCCTGGTCTCCTATAATGTTAGGACGGGGGAGACATGCCGTCTTGGGTTTCGTCATCCAGGCCTGAAGAAAGCCAGCTACAGAATTGCCATATATGGCTGTTCGGGCTTAGTAACAATTAAACGAGGGAACGAAGCTCTGGACCTTTGAAGCTTACCTGACATATTGGATCCTTGATTGTGCTTTCACAAGACTCGACCTCAACTACGTAATTAGCTGGTTTAACCAGTTGTACTACCATCTGGTTTGGAGTTCACAATTGTATTATTATTGTTATTCTGTTTTTCCTCAGTTACATCTTGAGTATTACTACATCTACTTTATATAAAAGTAAATTCTTGGTTGTATGCACAAATGGATCTTATTTGCTTTAAATCAATCTCTCGTTAGTATTTTGTTCGACTGTAGCGCTCACTTGTAATTAAGTTGCTTCTCTGGGAGTATATAGTAGGCTCTCCTTCTGCTTTCTAGGGGTGGTATTCAACTTTGATGCTATATTTTTGAAATAATTTAAAATCAATTTTATTCAGTTCTAGTTGGAGTCTTCTCTTATATATTTGGAAATTATGTTGCAATTTTCTTTTAGCTAAATGTTTCTACCCAACATTATCTTCATGCAGTCATGAGATGGATGCAATATTTTCTAAGTTGGATTATTCGAGTCCCTCCTTTTTGTTTTTCAATATGTACTATCTTCTTTTGTAAAGAAGGAGGTAATTAAGATGACTCTTTTTGTTTTTTTTTTTCTATAACCAGCCAAATAACTTACTAAGGCCAGGGCAACAGTCAAGCCGGCTCCATAAATTGGAGCTCAGCTTACGAACTCGCTTGTATTTTAACTCGATCGGATCAACTCGGCTCAGTTATAGTCTGAGTTCAAGTTGGCTTGGCTCCATATTTGACTTGAGTTAAATAAAATTCGGTCAGAGTTGGGTTTGGTTTAACTTATTTGGTTTGCTTTAGTCATCAATGCTTACTTTAAAACTGTGTAATCACCACCCATTAGACTCCAATTTTAATGTTAACTTGTCATATCATTTATTTTTACTTTTTTGCATTAAAGATAAAATTGTTAAATGAATTGTTACAAATATATTAAAGCAAGGGTGTATTTGTAATTTTTCAACCACAACGAAGAAGTAATATACATTGTCGCTTGAGACTACTTTATGGGTGGATTAATTAATAAAGTATGAATCTAGTTTTTCCATTACTTCTATTTTTAATTTTATATCTGCCTAAAAGGTTCTAATCTATGTTCAAAATCAGTATTAAGTAGCCTCAGTTGGTTTATGTTCTAATTCAAGCTAATAATGTATAAAGTTCAATTACGCTTGAATGCAATTATATTTTCTAAATCAACAGTTTTGTTATGATTTTCCTTTTACAGATGGTGCGGCATTACGTTGAACTGAAGATTAAAGAGCTGCTTCGGCACGATCAGGTTCGCCGATTATACTTCAACAAAATTTGCTTGTGCTCAGCTCGATATATATAATTTGGTTAAGTTTGGCTTAGCTCGATATTGTAGTAAGCTGGATTCGACGTCCAGGCTTAACTATATTCATAGAATTAAGGCGGGTGATGAACATATATGAGAGTTTAAAGTGGGTCTCTTTCATATCATCTCTCAGAGAATAATCGTTACTCAACTAGCTAGCTGCGTATTGTTTGAACAACTCATCCAAATTCCAAGATAGATGAAAGAGATTCTACAAGAGCCTTTTCAAATTTTCCAATTTCAGTTATACTGGTATTGTGGTTTTCTTGAACAATAGAATGATCTGGAACATAAAAGTACGTCCATGCAAATTCATTCATATTTCACATGTTATTGTCAATTAGTAGGACGATTAGTATGGTATTAGAACTAAATATTACAAATTTATTCAATGAGATTATTTTTCATTAGAAATAATTCACTTAATAATTAAATGGTATCAAAGTGATCAGGTTAACTTTTGGGGTTATCAATCAGCATTCGACTTTTTCGCTTTGTTTTTGTTTCTTTTATATTTTTATTGTAATAATATAATGTAGATAAATATTAACATATCCATACATCTATTTATCTCTATATATAGATAATAATTGAGGGCTATAAAGAAGTTATGTGACACACACCTTTCATGTGCCCTTTAGAAGCTGCCCTCTTTCCTATACATATGTGCTTCAATTTGTTTGCATCATGATCTCCTTTATATATTTTATTTACATTTTGTACCTTTTAGTTAAAATTTCATGTCTAACTCAATTATAAAAATCGGTCGGGAATCATATTTTGTGGAACTTAGGAGGTGCCTAATCCCTTCCTTCTTGATTAATTTGAACACTTACCTGAATCTCTGATTAATAGACCAACCAGATTTAACTTTTAAATTTGCTAGAAATGCTTTTAGGTGACCTAACACGCCGAGATAAATTTATTAGGTGGCGACTAAATATTCAACTTCTAACGAGTTACCCAAGTCGAAAACAACTTTTTCGTCGAAGAGGTAAAAAGTGGGTTGCGACAGGGAGTAGATGTAGGTGCCAGAAAATGAATTCAAGGACACCCTTTGTGGCCAAGTGTTCCAAGACAGCATTCAATCACCAAACGAAAGGTCCGACTTGACACAAGCAGATGTTGTATCGACAATACATTTCCTCCATAATCAAGTGGATTGGATGCCCGAAAGCAAGGGTGAAAAGGATGTATGGACAAATGAATAACCAGCAAGGTGGATACATATTCTCTCTCCTACCGTCGGAATGGCGATCTCTATGTCCGAACTCCAACCGCAGTAGATTTAATGCGCTGAAGATCCCTAGCTTGGAGCATAAGGATAATCCTCGATAGACTTCCCATCGTGCTTGTAACTCAGGTTCAGGGGGATATAATTATTTGCCTTGATATCCTCAAGAAAGAGGTTTGCATCATCAGTCATTGAGAATATGAAGAGTTATAAAAAAGGATGAAATTATATCTTGAAGAAAATCTTCAAATGAAAGGAATAATGATGAGAAACTCGGAGTTGCAAAGCATATATATAGCGTTGGGAAGCCTCGAAAGGCAAGTGAATCAGCTAAGAGATGTGAGATCATATTGATTATGACAGACATGGTAAATCTCGATAATTAAGGGATATAGCAGAGAAGCTAAAACATTGGTGATGTTTGGCATTTTATGCCTATATTTCCTCAATATTTCCTCACGTTTGAATACTTTATTCGCCCATTTTTTAGTTAATGAATGTGATTTTGCACTGATTTTATGTCGTATGTGTGTAGGTCGTTATGAAGTGCAATTGGAGCTTTAAAGAGCATGATCGAGCAAGAAAAGATTGGATTTTGATTGAGGATTGGATCGAACATACGAAGGCACAACGCGACGCGAGCTGCGGAGCTAGAGTAGCAGGATTTGGCCTAGCGTGGTGAGCCACGCGGTGCGCCTTCCAAGGCGCTTGGCTTCTGGCATTTTTCCCAGCGCGGGGCGCTCTAAAGGCGCCCGGATTTCGACGGGTTCTGCTTGTCTTGGCACGTTCGGGGGCGCGGGGCACCAGCTACAGCGCCCCTGGAGCGGGTTTTGGAGTCCTATTTCGTCTAGGCTTAGGTGTAACTTATTACTAGGCTTTTGTAAACCCTATAAATACTCTTTTACTTAGTTGTTGATGGAGGTTCAGACTTTGGAGCAAATTGGAGAGCTCATAACATCTTGAACAAGGATTTTTCTTCCTTCCATTAATCTATTACATCATTATTTCATTATTTCATCAAATTTTTGTGTTGTTATTATGAGTATGCATAGCTAAATATATCGTTCTAGGGTTAGAGTATTTCATGAAAGTTGATGTTTGAAGATTGATTTCCATTAATTGAATCCCATAACGGATTGCTTATTCTTTCTTGATTTCACTTGTGAAATTGTCAGGGCCCGATAATTATGTATTATCTATGGTTTTTAGATTGAACTCGAAAGAGAAAATTTATTAACGCAATAAGAAAGAGTAGGGCTAGATTGTGAATTCGGGCATCGGGGAACCAATTTGTGAGCAAGATAGACATATACTTGCTCACCTAGCTTAACTAATTACAGAGTTCGTTAATGCGTGCACGTGATTCAACCCATAGACATATAGGGATTGGAGTAGCCTGCATAGACCGTGAAGAATTGAAAGGTTTTCATGGGTACATTTACTCTGTGAGTTAGTAATCTGGGATTTAAGAAGTGGAATCAATTGGAAAACTCAACTGGATTGTTCGTAACTCTGACCCTGGAACGTCTCCTTATTACTGATAACAACCAAGTTTTGCTCCATTGTTTGAATTCACTTCTACCATTTAAATCATTATTCTTTAGTTAATAAAATCCTCACTATTGGAAAAAGATCCCTGAGTAGTTGTTAAGAAATTGTTTGTTAAGTGTCATTCTGAATAGTCCTTGTGGGAACGATACTCATCTTATCACTTTATTACTTGTCGATCACGTATACTTGCGTGTGCGTTGGGAGCAACAAGTTTTTGGTGCCGTTGTCGGGGACTAAACAATTGACTGATTTCTTTTTGAACAGTTTATTACTTTCTATTCAGGTTTAATTTTTGTTTTGAGTTTTGTGCTGTTTCAGATATTAGGTCCTGCTTGATCTTTACCTACAGGAATGGCAACAAAACTAGCTTTAGCTGTGCGAGATGTTGCTCTCCCCAGCCTGGAGGGGGTAGCGTCTAGCATAGTTAACTCCACTATCACCGGGCACTTTGAGATTAAGTCCGGCATGATTCAGTTGTTGCATGTGACTGGGCAATATGCTGGATTACTTCATGAAGATCCGCAGCAACATATCCAGAATTTCTTGGAGATCAGTGATACTTATACACCAACGGGAGTTCTTACTAATTATGTTCGCCTGACATTGTTCCCGTTTTCACTGATCGGGGCAGCAATGAAGTGGTTAAAGGCTGAAAAGCCTGGGTCTATCACTAATTGGGAGGATTTGGCTAAGAAGTTCTTGGCTAAATTTTATCCATCTGCCAAGACAGTCCGACTGAGGAGTGAAATTATGTCCTTCAGACAGATAGAAGGAGAGTCTTTGTATTCAGCCAGCGATTTAAATTTTTATTGAGAGATTGTCCACACCATAACCAATCCAATGAGGTTATTGCACATACTTTTGTTGAGGGGTTGAATGCGCATACTAAGATCGTGGTAGATGCTGCTGCTGGAGGCCAAGTATTGGCCTTAAGTTTTGACCAGATCTATGATTTACTAGATAAGTTTTCGCAGAGCAATCCTGATTGGCAGGGAGATGGTAGAGCTATTACGCAGAAATCTGCTGGGGGTACTTCAGTTAGATGCAGTATCAGAGCTAAGGGCGAGGATGGATGCTATTAACTCAGTTATTCATAAAAAGAGAGTTGAGGGCATACACAGGTAATCCAGCAACTTTCAAAGTTGCTTAACTGAAGAAGACAACTGTTGATGTCAAGTTAGTTAAACCTAGATATTCTATCTAGGTTCTTGATTTGTAAGTTGTCTTTATTTGATACTATCATTGTTGTTACATATCTGCTTACATTAGAAGCAATTGTAGTAGGTGAACCTTTGAGAGATTACTTTGTAAAGCTAGAGTTTAGCTTTGTTGAGTGATTAGGGTCTAGAGTGTAGCCCCTTGGTTACAGAGTTTTATAATCTAAAACTTGCTCTTTGTGTTAGTGGATTGGTTCGCAAATCCTAGAGTTTAGGTCGTGGTTTTTCTCCCTTGAGTAAGGAGTTTTCCACGTAAAAACACCGTATTCCTTGAGTTTGCTATTTGTGTGTGTTGTGGTGTTTACAGAGGAAAACTGTTGACTCAAGAACAAGGTTCTTGCCGGTATGAATATGGATCTAGGGAAAAATTGGTAGACACTATTCAACTCCCCCCTCCCCCCTCCCCGGTTCTAGTGTCAATAGGAGGTGCTTAGATCATAACAGTTCCTCTCCTTCACTCTAGCCTGCAAAAGAAAACTAAGGGTTAATTTCCTTGAGAAAAAGGACGAATCAGATTTCTCTTAGCCCAGAGTGGTAATGCTTTCTTTGTGTGAACAATTTTCCTTGCCATAATTTTGAACAGGTTTGTAGGACCTATTCCTTTGTACAGCTTTTTCCAGAGATTGACAATTCCTTTACAAGTGACCAGTGTTCCCACAGTGTGTGCATAACCAATTTTCAGGAAGAGTCAGATTACTCTGATTATCCTGTAATCATTCTAATGCCTCATAGGACTTGTTTCATTTAACAGTTTTATTCCTCTTCCAAAGATCTTATCTTTTCATTTTTTTTCAAGGAGTTCATCAACTACAAATTTTAGTTTTTCTTCAGTAATAAGCTAATGAGAGTTACCAATGCCTTTACCTTTTTCGACTATTCTAGCTTCTAGATTTACACTCTGTAATTCTTGAGTAGTTGATTCAAGTGTAAGGACCTGTTCCTTTAGCATGTTGTTTTTCCTTTTCAAAGTTTCTTTTTTAATTACAACCTTTTTGTATTCAGTTTCTAAACTCTCAATTTTATCATGCAGTTAATCTTTATCCTTCCTTAGAGATTTAAATTCATTTAGCACAGTGTGAAACACTTTAACTAATTTCTCTCTAGACATGTTTTTCACATCTTTTTTGAGTTTAGAAACAAATACCTCTACATCTTCTTCATCATATGAATCTTCAAGAGCCATTAGAACCAGCTCATCATCCAGATCTTCATCAGACTACTCATCTTCACTATCTTGCCAGCCAGCAACCATTACTTTGGGAGTTCCATTTTTCTTACGGACCTGTTCCTTAGCCTTTCTTCTTTTCTCAACATATCTCTTTCTCTATTCTTCTTCCATAACTGGACATTTGCTGATGTAGTGTTCCATACTTCCATATTTGAAGCATTCTCCAGCCTGATTCATATCAGAAGTCCTACCCTGTCCACTAGCCTCCTTTTTCTTATTCAGGTATTATTGAACACTTTTAGCTATAAGGACCAGTTCCTTATCATCAACAGGCTTATCAGCAACAGTTAAGGCTAGGTTGGGTTCAGTTTTAACTTGTTCACCTACTTTCTCAACCTTTTTCCTTAGTTCAAAAGGTTTTAGATTATCTATATGGTCATCTAAGAAGAGTGTGGTGAGATCCTTACTTTCAATTATAGCACACGCCTTAATCTCCCAAGAATCTGGGAGAACTCTAGTTTGAATCTTTTCAACGCTATTCTCAACAGTTAAAACCCT
This sequence comes from Petunia secreta, assembly GCA_029990175.1. Lineage (NCBI taxonomy): Eukaryota > Viridiplantae > Streptophyta > Magnoliopsida > Solanales > Solanaceae > Petunia > Petunia secreta. The sequence goes on along the minus strand of JARKIP010000038.1, from coordinate 17,485,193 downwards.
TCCCAAGGATATAAGTTCAGATGAAATAACATTAAACCTAGTGTACATTTCAGAAATAGACTTCCTTCTTTCATTTTAAAGCTTTTATATTCAGCAAAAAGTAAGTGTACCTTTAGATCTTTTCACCTGACTTGTTCTTTCATGAGCAACCTACAAAGCATCCCAAATTTCTTTGGCAGTGGTTCATCCTCGAATCCTAGAGCACTCATCAGGACTGAGTCACCAGAGAAGCCACTTTCTAGCTTTAGCATTCTTTTTCCAATTCCTCAAATCTTCACCAGTGCATTTAGGAACCTCTTTTCCTTCAGCATCCTTTATCATGGGAATCGTGGGACCTTCAGTGACTATATCCCATAGCTCATAATCTTCAGCTTAAAATATGATCTCTCATTCTTTCCTTCCACCATGAGTAGTACTATTGAACAAAGGTGTCCTCACAATAGACTGACCCTCACTGCTTTCTTGTGATGTACTCATGCTAATAATAGGTGTTAGCCTTTTTAAAGATAACCTGCTCTGATACCAATTGTTATTTCCCAAGAGACACCACTTAAGGACTAGTTTCTTCTATGTTTTCTTTTACTTGTTAAGTGTGGAATTAAATTAAACAAGAGTAAATGAACACTGATTTAGCGTGGAAAAACCCTGTTAACTAGGGATCACAAAACCACGACCTACTCTTTCAAGTAGCATTTCAACTTCACTATTTGAAAGGCTCATTTGGTTACAAGACTACCTTCTTGCTAACCTAGGACTAACTATAATCCTATAGTGATCCCTTTCACAACCAGGGAAGTTCCTCCAAATACAAAACATGAATCAAATGATACAACTTGATAGTACCTACTACAGATGAACTAAGACTGAACTTTAACAAGACTCAATCTAAGAAACAGGTTCTTTACTTAGTTCCGTGTAGCTTAATGATTACAAAATATAATGAAGACTCTATCAATGCTATAGCTCGACTCTCTCTGCATTTGTGCACACCTTCAACAACTAAAACGCTTCTCCATTTATAGCTTTTGAAATTTGAGAAGCATTGAACAATTAGAACTCCAAAGCCTCCAAGAGTTTAAGTCCTAATTGAACTCTTTGCTTATCTTCAAGTCTTATCCTAATCTTATGCAATCTTTTCTTATCTCGTGCATCCCTGTAGAATTATCAAGATATATATTAGATTTTAGGATAGCAATTAATTGATTTTGCAATATTATTCATTCAGATGCCGTGATCCAAAGGAATATGTCCTTGGATCCGTTCAGTCTTCATCAGTCAAAACCTCAAACTTATTAAATCTAACATATGTGTTTAACCCTAACTCATGAATCTATTCCTAGTAATCACAAGAATAAAGTGCACAATTAATTGGGGATCCTACCAATTAATAGCAAACAATTCATAAACAACATATGTAGGAAGAATTAACAAAGTCCAAAGACTCAGCAACCAGTGGCTCCAGTGCAACAACTCCAGAGTTTTTGTGAGGTTTGTGGTCAAGATCATGCCACAGAGGTTTGCTCCTCTAATCCAGAGTCAGTTTATTACGTGGGTAATCAAAACAGGCAGAAAGGTCAAAATCAGTTTGGTAATGCTTATTATCAATGCAACATGAGAGCCCCAAATAATTACCAACCACTTCCAGCTCCACCACAGCAGGTTAGCAATTCAGTTGAAGATATGCTAAAGAAGATAATAGCGGGCCAGCAGAGAATGATAGCTGACACTGGAGTCCATGCACAGGCCATACAAGATCTTGCCAATGCTCAAAAGAACCTGGAGCACCAGTTGGGGCAGTTGGTGGGAGAAATAAGCACTTTTAAAAAAGAGCCTGAACAATGTCTTGCAGTGACTTTAATTGAAGGTGGAGAGCTGATGGCCAAGTCTGAGGAGAGAGCTGAAATAGAAAAAGTTGAAAAAGTGGAAAAGGTAAAGAGGAAAGAAGAGAAAAAGGAGGCACCTCTGCCGCCTCCACCATTCCCGCAGAGACTTATACCATCGAAGGATCTGGCCCAGTATCAAAAATTTGTGAGTATGTTGAAAGAACTTCAAGTTAATATTCCTTTGACTGATGTGTTTGAATTGATGCCATCCTTTGTGAAGTTCTTAAAAAGATTTTAGTCAAGAAGAAAAAGCCTCAAGAGATAGATACAGTTGAGTTAATTGAGGAGTGTAGCACAATCTTGAGCAAGCTACCTCCAAAACTTCAAGATCCTGGGAGGTTTACTATTCCTTATACCATTGGAGGGCATAATATCATTGGTGCATTGTGTGATCTGGGTGCGAGCATAAATCTCATGCCTCTCTCTGTTTGCAAAAGGTTGGGGCTAGGAGCAATCAAGCCCCTTCAGTTACTCTTAAGATGGCAGATGGATCACTCACTCACCCCGATGGTAAATTGGAGGATGTGCTGCTTAAATTTGGTAAGTTTACATTCTCTGCTGATTTTGTAGTCCTAGATTATGAAGAGGACCGAGAAGCTCCAATCATTTTGGGGAGACCATTCTTAGTCACCTCGAAGGCAATTATTGACATGAGGCTGGGTGAGATGACTGTTAGAGCGCATGGAGAAAAAGTTACTTTCAAGGTGTATACTGAGAAGGAGCACATAGCTAAGGTTGAAGAGTGCTCTATGATCGAATGTGTCAGACAAGAACATGGAAGTAAACCACATGTGAAGTTGAAGATGGGTTCTCTCATAGAAAAGAAGAAAGAAAAAGTTCGTCGTAAGAAGAGAAGACGTAAATGCTGGAAGTGAGCTAAAAGTGTCATCGTGCCACGACGTTAACTAAGGCGCTTCTCGGTAACCCGAGTTTGTACTTGTATTATTTTATTTATAGTGTCACGTAGTTTTTATTTTTCTTTGGATTTCAGGTTCATGTAATGTCGAGTCTAAGTGTGGGGTGTCCTCACCCTTGCCTAATATTGATGACCTGTTGGGGGAAGTCTGAGTACCTCATACTATATGAAAACTTGCAGGATGCTAGCACCGAGGACTAAAGTCTTCAGGGAAGTTTTCTTTACCCTTGCACTTTCTTATTTTTAGCACTGAGGAAACTGCTTGATTTAAGTGTGGGGTGGGGGAACTCTCCTTTATTTTTGAGGTTAGGGATGCATGTACTGTAGGATTTTCTTTTGTCACTTGACTTTATTTTGATTTGTTTCTTGCTTTAATATATGAAAAATTTGAAAAAAAAATTAGAAAACCAATGAAAAATTGAAAAAATATTTTTCTTTTAGTCTTTATTAGTGGTACATGTCATCCACCCCGTGGTTTTTCTTATGGCCTCGGTTCTTTTCCACGGGGAGACCTTTGAACCGGGTAGTTTTTATTTTTAGGATTAGAGTAGTTAGTTATAGGTGGCCCTAGACTAAAGAAATAGGTAGAATGCTAGGTACCTTTGATTTGTTTGATACCGGTGGACTTGAACTTATTGCATATGCTACTTGTGGTGTCTTTTGGTTTTAAATTGTGATGCATGCCTAGAAAAATGGGAACGACCCCCTTGAGATGCTTGAGTCCACTTGCTTGGCTTTGTTGTGAACCTTTGTACATTAGTGCTTAATTTTCCACAAGTTGTACTCTAATTGCTTGATTGAGAGTTGTGATGGAGCCTTTTTTTCTGTTGATTGTGTGCAATGTGTGTTGTGAGACATATTCTTATTATACTCCATGTTTGCATATTGGTGTCTAGAACTTGCCTCGTGTGTGTGCAAAGCGAAATTCTAGGTTTGCTCTAGTCGGGAGATCATACAGGCTTTCTTGATTCGCCTTTTACCTTGATTTGCCTACCCTTATATATACACCTTCGACTTGATTGTTGTGATCTCTTTGACCTTTTTGTTGGCACCCACACCCGGAGCCTACCCACTTGTTCTAAATTATTCTCTTTTGGCCCTTTACTCCTTAAGCACTTTAATTGATAATGTTGTATTATTGCGGAGTTGCGGTTGAATATAGGGAGGTTTTTGAGTGGAACCAATGAGGGGAATATGTAATGAATTGTGTAGTAGTTGATTATGAGCATTTGGCAAGGTTGGAAAGGAGTGAATAGAAAAAGAAAACAAATGGAAAAAAAAGAGCAAAGTTGAAAAGAAAAAAATTGTGGAAAAAAAAATAAAGAGAGAAGAATATCCATTCCTTGCTAGTGTGTGCTTAAAATGAAAAAAATTGCTACTTGTTGAGAAGGTGTGCGTGAAAGTTGTTGATTGGGTGGCTTTGATGAGATATGTGCTTAACTTAATTGTGATGTATTAAAGTGCTTAGGGAGGTAGTCACTATTACCCATATGTATCTTACCAGCCCCTTAGCCTACATTACAACCTTTTAAAGTCCTAGTTAATCCCGATTGGAGTGAGCTTACATTAGTGGAGTCCTACACTACGAGCAAGCCTATGGTACATCGTGTGTGACATGTGAGCTTTTCATGATAGTGAGTGAATCCTTTCTATGCTATTGTCCCCGTTCTATTCTTGATATTCATTGTTGTCTGTGATATTTGAGGGACACTCTCTTGCTTAATTTTATTGAGGGCACATGGTTTGCATGAAATAGGTGAAGTTGTGGCTTCTTGGTTGAGTATATAGGTGTGATTTTGTGGGAGCATGGTTGCAATGGATTGAGTTTGTGCATTTGAGCTATCTTGGGGTGGTTGTTCTCATGTTTTTGAGTTTGTGAAATTATTGGCATGTTTGTTAGACCCATAGTAGTCTTGTATGCATTTGTTCAATGGTCGGTATCAACCATAGTCATAGGCAGACCTGTTCTACCTAGGATGGGAAGTTATTTGTGATTGCTCGAGGGCGAGCAAAGGTTCAAGTGTGGGGTGGTGATGTTTGGCATTTTATGCCTATATTTCCTCACGTTTGGATACTTTATTCGCCCTTTTTCTAGTTAATGAATGTGATTTTGCACTGATTTTATGTCGTATGTGTGTAGGTCGTTATGAAGTGCAATTGGAGCTTTAAAGAGCATGATCGAGCAAGAAAAGATTGGATTTTGATTGAGGATTGGATCGAACATACGAAGGCACAATGCGACGCGAGCTGCGGAGCTAGAGGAGCAGGATTTGGCCTGGCGCGGTGAGCCACGCGGCGCGCCTTCCAAGGCACTTGGCTTCTGGCATTTTTCCCAGCGCGGGGCGCTCTAAAGGCGCCCGAATTTCGACGGGTTCTGCTTGTCTTGGCGCGTTCGGGGGCGGGGGGCGCCAGCTACAGCGCCCCTGGAGCGGGTTTTGGAGTCCTATTTCGTCTAGGCTTAGGTGTAACTTATTACTAGGCCTTTGTAAACCCTATAAATAATCTTTTACTTAGTTTTTGATGGAAGTTCAGACTTTGGAGCAAATTGGAGAGCTCATAGCATCTTGAACAAGGGTTTTTCTTCCTTCCATTAATCTATTACATCATTATTTCATTATTTCATCAAATTTTTGTGTTGTTATTATGAGTATGCGTAGCTAAATATATTGTTCTAGGGTTAGAGTATTTCATGAAAGTTGATGTTTGAAGATTGATTTCCATTAATTGAATCCCATAACAGATTGCTTATTCTTTCTTGATTTCACTTGTGTAATTGTCAGGGCCCGATAATTATGCATTATCTATGATTTTTAGATTGAACTCGAAAGAGGGAATTTATTAACGTAATAAGAAAGAGTAGGGCTATATTGTGAACCCGGGCATCGGGGAACCAATTTGTGAGTAGGATAGACATATACTTGCTCGCCTAGCTTAACTAATTACAGAGTTCGTTAGTGCGTGCACGTAATTCAACCCATAGATATATAGGGATTGGAGTAGCCTGCATAGACCGTGAAGAATCGAAAGATTTTCATGGGTACATTAACTCTGTTAGTTAGTAATCCGGGATTTAAGAAGTGGAATCAATTGGAAAACTCAACTGGATTGTTCGTAACTCTGATCCTGGACCGTCTCCTTATTACTGATAACAACCAAGTTTTGCTCCATTGTTTGAATTCACTTCTACCATTTAAATTACTGCTCTTTAGTTAATAAAATCCTCACTATTGGAAAAAGATCCTTGAGTAGTTGTTAAGAAATTGTTTGTTAAGCGTCAGTCTGAATAGTCCTCGTGGGAACGATACTCATCTTATCACTTTATTACTTGTCGACCACGTATACTTGCGAGTGCGTTGGGAGCAACAATTGAATAGACGTCGGTGTGGCCAACCAGTCGAAAGACTAATGTCAAGTGCATTGCAAGTGAAAAGACAGGGGGCATGAATCAAGCTTGATCAGGCTTTTACGTCGTCTTTCACACTTCTTTCATTTCCTGATTGCTTACGTCTCACTTACCAAGCGGTGAGATTGACCTTGTGGGTAAAAATATACCACCTAATGTTGCAGAGATCTTTGAGTCCAGCTGGCAGAGGCTAAACTTACTCTACAAATTATCGGACGCTGAGGATATATGTCTGCTTTATAGCCATGGCCGCTCATCAGGAACCGATCCAGTGCCGAAGTGCACATACCCAGCCGCCGCAAGAATAATTGTCTCCTAGCTAAATTTTAACATAGTATCACTGCCTCATATAAACATACTCAAGGCCTATAAACTTAATATTTTATCATAATTAGGATTAGGATAAACCTAGAGCAATATATACTCATCTCCCTCATTGTGTTCGACACAAGATATTCAACCACGAATCTTCTCTATTCTCCGGGAATACTACAACTATTTTTCTATTTTAATATTATTTTTTGGTATTTACTTTATTGCTCGTGACCATCTTCTAAATTTATCTGTATAATCTATTCGGCAAGATTTAGGCATAAAGACCCCTATAAAACCTTTGCTATTTATCTTTTACCTCCTTTACCCACGCACTTTGTTGGGAAACTTCCTATTTTCCATTTTTTCCTTCTACTCAAATGTATTTGTTCTTCTGAGTAATTTATCATATGAATCAATGAATGAGTGATTTCTGTTACTAAAATCTCTAGTAAAAGATTTAATACATTCATTATGTATAGTGACATTAATATTTAGAAGAAAAGTTCTAAGAATAGTTGTTAATTTTCCATCCTTTCATATGCCTTTGGGAGGAAGAATAATTCCTTCTGCCACCAGCATCTTATAGATGTACCATAAGCAAATATATCCGATAACAATGCAAAACGTGAATCAACAATTTCAACCATTTCTAGGAACCTTCATTCTTATGGTATTTCTTTCATCTCCATTCCTCTCCATCTAGCATTCTACATAGCCTTTGATGTATTTTTTATTTTTTAAAGCTAGATACATGCTTTGCTCTCCATAATTGTACCGAAATTCCTTTGATGTACATATCTATGCCTTATATCTACAACACACCTATTTTGCGCTTGACCACTCGTATTATTTGTGTATTTTACACACCAATCAAATTTTGACACGCCTCATGGTATAGAAGAGAAAAAGAAAAGCATTACAAATGTTGCCAAAATACCTAAAAAAGTTCATATTATCTTCTTCTCCATTAATTTTCTTCCCCACCTTTTTCCTCCACTGTAAAATCTGGTCTCAGACAAAATAAATATCAGATGGATAGATTTTGTGGGAAAAATTGGACCGGAGAAAGAATTTTTTTTTTTATATATATACATATATAAACTCCTTCCATTTCAATTTATCTGAACATGTTTGATTTGGTACAAAATTTAATAAGGTAAGTAAGATTTTTGAAGCTTGTGCATGGTATAAAATAAGTCATTGACATTTGTGTGACTATAAATTATTTCTTTAAGGGTACAGTAATAATTTGAAATTAAATTATTTTTAAATTTATAAAGGGCCATTCTTCTTTTTATAACGAATTAAAAGGAAACAACATAAACTGAAATAAAGGAAATACTGCAGTTGCAAATTCTATCATTACTAGGTTTATCAAGTTAAACCCTTACCTGCACACTGTATTGTCCATTTACCTCCAACAAGCCAACGCGTAAAAATTTAGAATGTTTACACCACAATCCACATAGACACTCAACACCCATTTAAACTTAAAATAAATTTATTTTACTTTTATTTTATAGAAAGTGAGTAAAATTTTCTAGCCGTCTTTAGCAGCTTTAGGATCAGCGATCCTTGAACTAACCCTTAAATTTTGCTAAGCAGTTATTGAAATGAAAAAAGAGTAATGACTTATGACCACATTTGATCTACTAAAATAGAAGTGGTCCATTAATCAAGGCAATTAATTAGTGACATATGGGGATTTGGTTACACAATTTAAACCAAAAGTGTACCATAAATAAAATTCAACAAAGAAAGTAATTGATCAAATTTAAGAGCGAAAACAAAAGAAAAGATTAGGTTATCCCGTTGATGACTTCACTTTTTTAGAATTATGCATCCAAATATCCAAATGATATTTATACATCATTAATATTTATCAACACAAATGTTTCACGGCTAAAGGTGATCATTAAAGTTAGTGATAAGTTAGATATATATGAAATACAGCAAACTTATAACTAATGTTAAACACATTAATATCACATGATATTTTACAGTATACAATATATTTAAAAAATAGCACATGATTATACATATAATATTTGTTGTATACAACAAATATATCATGAGTGATGTGCTAAAATCAATGATAAATTAAAAATATGCAGAAGTAAAACATGCGTTATATATTATATTAATATTAAAGATACTAGTATAGTACCCGCGCGATGCGCGGTTGATATCAACAGAAATAAATCATCACAAATTTTATTTATTGAAGCAACATTTACAAAATTTTGATATGAATTTGGTATTTCTCATTGTATTTCTCTAATATTTCCTCTCTTAAGTTCATATTTGGTTATATCCGAATTCGCAATTCTACTTTCATTCTAAAACTGTTCCGTTTATTGATTGCGGATTTTGAAAAATTATATTGTTGATGACGGACACAAAATTTGGTACAATTATATTGTTGAAAATGGACACAACTCAAAAGATAGTAAACTAACAAATCTTTAGTTTTTAGTTTTAAAGTTAGGAGGATTTTTTGAGAAATGCCTTCTAATATATACACACATGCTATATTTATTCGGATTTATAGTATTGCACAAAGCCTTCCTTTTTTTACTATATTTTTTTAGTCATATTTGAAACAACTTTGCACACAAAGGGATTAGATTAACATGTTCGTATCTTTTGTATTGTTACATCATTATTTGTAAGTTCATGTTTCACGTGCATGTATAAAGAACGTAAATGCCCTATAAGTATTGCACCAAAAGAAACTAAAACGTACTAACCTAGATTAAAATTGTGACGTTACCTACTAATAATTTTCAAAGATTGCAATTTGGATTTTAGGAACTTGTCACTTGCAAAACTATATTGCACTTGTAAAATAACCCCTTGAAAGGTGGCTAGTCTCCAAAATCTTCAAGGTTATTGTCAGTAAATATTTAGCCTGTGCATTGGTATTTGATTTGAAGCCATTTTTTTTATTAGTTTTACATGAAAGACCACTTTTTAGAATTTTAATCTTTATGGGCTGAAGTTCAAACTTTGTGGGTTGGAACGTCATGCCTAAGTTATGAAGTTCAATTTCAATCCGTAATGGCTGAACTTTTAGGCATAAATGCGTAAACTTCAATTCTTGTGGTGGGATGAAATTGAAATTCAACCCTTGTGGTGGGCTGAACTTGTGTGAAGTTCAACCCACAAGAATTGAATTTCCAAAAAGTGGCATCTCATGCAAAATTAATAAAAAAAATGGTATCAAACCAAAGATTACTGGCAAAGTGACTATTCGTGCACTTTGCCCTTATTGTCATCTTCACTTTCATCTATACAATCGCAAGATATGTCTATACTCAAAGTTGTCATGGTGCTAGTAAAGCTTTCGAAAGTCCTGCATACAACTTTTCCAATATTTTTTTTTTCTTGTTTAAAAGGTCAATTTTAATATACATGAGCCGTTACAAAATCAATGCTAAAGTATTCATAGCACTATCAAGATCATTCATGCAAACATAATCCAATCAAGTTCTTCATATCAATGTGGTATTCTACACTGCTTCAATGACTACGTATAGGACAATTGACAACTGTATAAAGTTTGTCCATTCGCTTCTTTGGTGTAGGCTTTTTTCATTGACTTCCTCTTTCCCCATTACCAAACAAATGTCTCATATCAATATATATATTGATTGATCTTTGCATAAGAGATAGTTATTCTTCATTCCACACGCTTTTGCAGTTCATTTCTCGATATAAAGCCACATATCCCAACAAATAAACTCTTTAATCTAATTAAACAAAAACATCAATCATAATTTTAAACAATAAAAGATATAGCGTTATTTTGTACAATAATTAATAACGAAAAAGAAAGATGAGAAATGAACATCTAACCATGCAATCTCCTTAATTAGTATTCAGCTATATGGATTCCAATATGCCCTTTTTTTTGTTATGACGGTAAGAAGGGTAAAAAGGAAAGAACAAACATCAAATAAAGGACTTATTTATCATACCAGTACAACAAAAGATAGCGTACATTATCATATAACAGAGATAACATACTTAGAGTCTATTTAGGTAAGCATAAAAGTGGCTTAAAAGCACATATATGCTTATAAGTTCATTAATGGATGTTTGTAATTCAAAAGGTCACGAGCTTATAAGCTTTCATGTGCTTAAAATAAGCCAAAAGTGAGAAGTTAGAAAATTCAGTTTTGACTTATAAGCAACTTTTGGCTTATAAGTCATTTAAAATAAGCCCACCCAAACAGGCTCTTAGTGATATGGTCAAATAATAGTTAGCTTCTGAGTTTTTGGTTGAATTTTTTGGTCCTTTATCAGACTCAAATCTAGAGAATGATAAAAAAAGTACTTCAGTTACCATCATTTGGTTCGACCTCCTTAAAATAAATAATTTCTTATACTAATATAGTGACACCAACGGAAAGAACAATTCAAGATTAGTGACTAACAATCAATCTTTTCTATTAATTCAGTTCATAACTTCTCCTATGTTACATGAAACACCCTAACCAATGGATTCAATAAAGATAATTGATGGTTGTGTAGGTTCAAGTATATAGTGCTTGCAATAATTATTGTCACAAATCAATCTGCAATAGAGAAAACAAAACATCATCGTATTAGCTAAATCATCAAAATAGAGAAATCCAATATGCAGGAGTATAAATCATTTAACGTGAAAATCCCAATTAACTTAAGATTGGCTACATGAATCTTACCTATTTTTCTTGATCTATTCATGTCTAAAAGGTTTCCACATGATTCATAATTAGACTAATTCTACAAAATCTGAAAATGACTTGAGACATACTTGTCACTGTAGCTTTATACTCCTCTTTCATTTCAGTTTTCTCGTTGCGTATTGGTACCTTTTCATTATGAAAAAAAAATAGAAAAAACAGGAGATAACAAAGAAGAGAAGAAAGCTCATATGAAGATAAGCAAAACGCAAATAGAGAAGTTTACATAAAATGGAGTGTTCTAATTCAATTATATGGTTCTAGATAGTATTAAAAGAAAATAACATATGTGTAGTCGAAGTAAGAGTCGTTCATTGAGTTCACATCAAATTTATGAGATATATTTGATGTCCTACACAAAGAAAGACACAGAAAAAGTAAGTTAGTGACTTATTGAAAGTAAAATAGACACAGGAAAAGTAAGTTAGTGACTTATTGAAAGTAAAACAATCTAATAAAAAAAAAACATCAACCATCTAGAAAATCTAGCGAGACTACATGTCTAAGAGACAAAAGAAAATCTGGAAAACCACAAACAAAAGATACATATTATGAGCCAAAATCCTGCCTAAAGATAAATTTTAGGCTCTTGATAACTTTCATATCCTTCATGTAGGAGAATTTAAGGAAGAGACTATCATGGATGAAACTGCTGCATAGGGGCTGTTTATAAACTATTAACTCTCAAATTCTTTAGGATGAGATATGCAGCATTTGGAAAAAACACAGTTTCTTTCTGGTCACACATGATGGCAATGCAAATAAAAATTTCCATTCGCCACATTCAAGAATTGATCAGCACTAAGACTTCTACTCTTGGAGGAATGCCTTGAAGAAATGACATGAATATAATCAGCAATTCTTGTACCAATGGCTTGCATGTTAAGAGCACCTTAGACATATAAGTATCGAACCATTACAACCACACCAAATAGGAGGAAATATACCAAGGCCTCCTCTAGTTTTTTTGTTATGTACATATTTCTCTTTTCCATTTCACAAAATAAACCTTTCCTCTACATCGTTCACCATCTGTGATAAGTACAAAGAGTTTGGAATTCAGCCTCTAAACCATAACGTAAGCGCATATGTAAATTAATTTATTTCACTCATAATAGAGGTGCTCCGTGCTCATATAGTATCTCTTTATATGCATACTAACACTAATATCCTTGCGTATAGAGTGCTCTCTCTGCAGTAACCTAGTAACTTACAAAGTACTCATGATTTATTCTAGTTAGTTCTGCTACCTGAAATTGTAAAACTATAAGGTTTATAGAGTTTCATCAAAGATGAAAACTTTTGGTACTTCTATTGGACATGAGAGCTCACCCATCATGCAGGTGTTATGAGAAATTTGTAAGTGTCACCTCCTTTTGAAAATAAAGCTCTAGATAAGTTGTCCAGAACTCTTCTTTGGCAAAAAGTGAAATTACAAAAATTTCAAGTCCACGTTTCATGGTTCATTCTTATATCAAATTGTATGGGTATCCAATAATGTTGTTGAAATCTTCACAAGCTACGTCAAGTTAATGTATGTTATATGTTGTTCAAGTTCATGTCTGCTATATTAGGATGAATGATACCTCATTTAGAATATGTTAAAGCTCGAGGAGTCTTCTTTCTAGCAACTCCAAATACTTCACGACTTCTTCAACACTGGTAGTTTGATCCATTTCTTGGTTGTATAGCAAGAGTCCCTGACTACTGCTCCAACACCACACTGAGATCATTTGCAAATTGCAGCTACCATCATTAAATTTTGACAAAATATTTTCCTGTAAATTTAAAAATACAGAAATAAACATGTAAACAAAATAAAACACTATAAAGTTTTATTCTAGTGGCAATAAATTGAATGCAGAATATTTCAAGTTCAAGAACATAGGTAAAACATTATTGAATAGCTTGTTCTACAAATGGCAAGAGTCCAATTTTCTACTGCAACTTCACAGAGATCTTTATATCTCATAGCAACAAAATTAGATAGATATTCCTCATAAGCGATCTTAACAAATGTAAGTACACTGGATGAAATATTTACCAAAAAATTCATTGTTGTCGGCATCCGCTTCATTGATCAAATGCTCATAAGGACGGAATCGGAAGATGGTAAGGTCGAATTGTGGATCATTAGTCTCCTCCACACTTGTTCTTTGAGTAAATGTTAGCTTAAATATGTGATCAGTCATCCTCAATTTGTCTTTATTTGGTCCAACCAAAATATTCTTCGTATGGTAAAATCCAAGTTCACTTATTTTGCTCTTAAACATACAGATGACTCACTTTTCGACGGATGCATTAATATGATCTCCCTGAAAAAAAATTATTCATTTGTAAATGTGATTTAGTAGCATGAAATATACAGTATGCATAGATTACTTTTCACCATCGAAACTACAAAAATTGTTTAACTATTGTAACGATTAGACAATGACCCCTTATTATACTATTGTAACGATTAATTGAAAACACTAAAAATATTGCCAGTGACCATGAGTAGATGAAGAGGCACGACTTGTCAAAATAATTTATCAAAAGATTAAAATGTAGAATGATCATATGAACTCCTTAACAGAGCAATCACGAATTTGTAATTTGTTATCAGAAAGTTGTAAGAACAATTAACACGAACTAAGGAGATTAAGACGAAAGAAAAATGTTGTACCAAATCTTTATAACCATGGTCCATATGTCTGACAAAACTCTTCCTAAACCGAAACTATGTACCCATATGTCGACGTCTGACTAATTTAATTTTGAGTATATTTACCTTTTCATCTTGTAGAACCATGTCTATCAAAAATGGATTGAAGTGATCAGGAACAGACCACAGTTGAACAACGTGACCCTTCAGGTTCCATAGAGTAGTTGTATTGTTTATTTTGTTGATGAGATTCATCTTCGGGGTCATAGTTTGGTAGTGAGGGTGTGGCGAATGTTTTCTGTAAATTTGATGATGATTCTGTTGTAAGTTGAGAATTTGCAGAGGGAATCTCGCATGGTAAAATAAGGAATTTTTACAATTTGAAGTAGTTTGAAAACTGCTTCTGAAAACTGTCTGTCTGGGCAAAGTAGTCGAAAGAACGTGTTTAGGCTAGGGTAAATGTGGATTAACTTCTGTCTTACGGTTAATGTATTTTAAATTAAAATTTTAAACAACCATTTTCAAAATAATGACCCAGTTAATTTTACTGTGCAAAAAGTTAGTTTCTTTTGTCTTAAAATAATACATGTGGCTTAATCCATGCATTACACTTGACATAATCTTAGGGCTGACTTCCTTGCTTTTAATAATAGATAGATAGATAGAAGATTAGCTATTTTTTAGGAGAATTACATCATAGAGAACGTGATTTGTTTAAAGTTAGTTTGATTTTTAGGAGTTATTTATTTATTTTTCAATTGAAGACAACTACCCACGTTCTTATCCATACCAAGTTTTTTTTTTCCTTCTAACACCCAATCTGTAAACTTTCTTTTTCAAAATTCAAATTTTAACTATTTAACTAATTAGTTAGTTGTTTGTCCTAACAAATAATATGTGGTGCTTTCATGCTTTGACACTTGGAAGATTATTATTGGCTACAACACTCCTTTTAATATATATATATATATATATATATATATATATATATATATATATATATATATATATATATAGATATTACAATACACTTTATATATGTCGTATGTTCATGATATTTGTACCCAAAGCAGTGTTCAATGATAAAATCCATTTTTATTTAATATATATCCAATGTAATTAATTAAATAATTGTAAAATGAAAACTAAATGATATGCATACTTTATACATATTCTAGGCATAACATATATATGTGTGACTAATCTCTAAAAGTAGTTTTAAATGATGAATGTAATTTACTTCTAATTAATACCCAATGTATAAATGCATATTGGTACAATAGGCACCAACCAATTCGAATACATTGTACATATTCTATACAACATTCGAATACATTAGGAATATCTATTGGTGGAAGGGTGGTTGGACGAACACCCTTTGATTGCTGGAAATTAATATATACAGACTAAATTTAATTATTCTGACTAAATATTTTATTTTAACACCATTGACACAACAGATGACGCTAGCTAGTGGCGCAGGTGTTCAAAATTAGCAGAACAACCCAGGATCCTCATTTATTCATCTTGTCGTGCCCTATATAATTTGAAAAATAAATTTTTGCTTCAAATGAACACCATTGAAAAAAATTCCTTGTTATGCTACTATGCATATCCTATACATTATGTGTGTTCGCCTAAATCTGATTAGAAAATAAATCAAATTTGTATAGGGTTATCTAGCAATTATTCGTATCAAAGCCATGAAAAGATAAGAATAGAAAAAACGAGACATGGATTTTAGTAAAAAAGCGAGGCAAAATATTGAGAACAAAGTATAAGTGCATTTGACGTGTTACTGGATGCATTACTTAATAGTTACAAGGTTATTTATATCTTTCAAAAATGAGGGCAACGTTTACTGCGATTAATAACATTTACTCCACATTTAATCGTAGTTTGCCCATGATCTCCTTATTTAAGTCGTGGGCAACGGTCGACAGTTACTAAAGTGAGAGCTCGTGGACAACGATCAACAGTTACAGAAGTGAGAGCTCGTGGTGCGAAATCTTCTATGAGGGATGAACCTTTTGCCTCGTGATGGACTTCTTCCAATCGCCTCGTGTGGCCAGCTCGTGGACATCATCCATCCTACGCTCGGGACAACTGACCTTGGGAGCTGGGTGAGCCTTGGAGAACTCGTGAATAGCAGCTTTCAACCTCATCCAGTTCCGAGCCTTGTCAATTTAAACCTCGTTGATTTTTAACCCAATACAGACAGTCCCCCCACCCCTCAGATAATAGTCAGAATTTTTTTAGGGGTGGAACTAAATCGGCGGGAATCGACGTGGCTAGTTCTCCACCATGGAATTTGAAAAGTTAACCGTCCTTTCGACGTCCAATCTTCTCCACGCGGCATTTTCTGAGCGGTTGTCACCTTTCGTTTTACCTTCCTAATGTAAAAGGTAATTATGACGAAAAGCACTTGAGTACTTCCCCTCTTATAAAACTTCTAACTTGTCCATTACTTGCATTGTTTCCCAAATCTTCTGATCAATTGTAACCAAATTTTCTGCAAATCTCCTCCTTATTTAAATCTTATCGCCATGTCTTCTTCTAAGAAATCTTCAAAATCCTCAGAAGCAAGAATAATAGTTGAAACCCCTGCAACTACAAGCAGGGTTTTAACTTGTACGCCTGCAACGTTGAGGGCAACTTCCCCAGAAGAAAGTGATCAAAGAATAGTCTCCGACCACCATGACGCTGCCGCTCAAGAAGAGGTGTCAACTGGGGGCGGCAGAGTTGTGCTTGAAGAAGCCACCACTACTGGTAACAATGTTGAAGCCATCGAAGCTTCTCAGCCCACAAAGAAATCCTTCGTCCGAGAGTTAAAACCCCATCATGTGATCCCTTCAAAATTTGATCATAGTAAAGACTTCAAGATGCAGAAGCAATCGGCTTCTGATCTTGAGAAAAATAGAAAAGTTCCTATCCAACATGTTACACCCCGTACGTCTAAATTGACGTGTATCATTATAATATCATGTTAAGAATAATTTAAGTGAGTTTAAAGTAATAATATGACCATATATGATGTTTATATGTTGAATATAAAGTTTGGGAAAAATCAGATTTAAGTTGCGGAAAAACCGACTAAGGAATTGCCTTGTAACGGAGCTTTTTCAGCAATTAATTTCATGTGTTATATGAAGTCTTTTGGGGACATATCATATACCAAATTAAAGGTCTTGGAGTGTAGTTTCCAACACTTTTAACGGTTTGCTCATATAACTTATAGATAAAAAGATATGAGCGTCAGAAGTCAGACCAGAAAAAGGGACATAAGCGCAAAAGAGGGCTAGAAATGAAATGTTTTTATTATAAAAGAGAAATTTCTCTCTCTCTCTCGACATTTCCAGTAAAACCACGACTGAAACAGACCTTACTTCAGTTTTAATCCATATTTTTTGATTTTGAAGAAACAACATCAATTTTGACACGAAACGGAAGATGGATTGCGTCAAAACGCTCTACGCGATTAGGGTAACATTATGCTACCTTCAATTTCGTCTATAGCTTGAGTTTTAGAATTACTTCATAGCTAAGTAAAGTATCTAAATTCTATTTTATAGCTTGTTTAAGCTTTAGAAGGTGTGGAATTCAAAGGAAACGAAGTTTAGAAGCTAGAAACATCAAAGGTATGTAAGGCTAAACCTTTTTTTGGCAAGGCATGTATCTTTTAGATTTTGAAGCTTTTATTAGTTTTAAACTTAGTTTTTCTTGTGAGAAACTTGCATGGTACCAAGGAAACCTTGTATATACTTAATTTGGTACTAAAATCCAAGGTGAAAGACGTCCAAATCAGAAAGACAAAACGTTTCAAAATCTGGAAAATTGTTTTTATTTTTGGACAGTTGTTAGTATATTGATCATAACTCCTTGTACAAAATTGATATTTAGATTCTTTAAGAATTTCCAGAACCCTAAGACATATATCTACAACTTTCATGAAGACCATGAGGTCTATAACTTTTATCTGCACCCTCAAAACTATGATGCAATACAGGACGCTGGTACTGTCTAGAAATTCTGTACATCCGTGGAATTGTTACGCCACTCTCATCTTGTTATCCAGTTAATTTGTTTATGTTATCAGTTTATCTGGGTATCCATTCCCGTGTATAGTATAGTGTTGGTTCTGTTTTGCGGATCATCCAGTTTTAGAGGAAACTCTGCCGAAATTTCTATAAAAAATCAAAGAGTTAGACAGATTCTAAGTTTCAGGTTGTGTCTACAATTCCATCCAGAGTTTTCTTATCATTCCTTTGAGTCCATATATATTGTCGCCACATGTGTTATGCCTCATACATGCTTATGCTTATATTGTGATCATGTTATGTGTGATTTGGAGTCCCCCATAGAGGCTGGACATTGGACACACAGTCCGGTCGCGTGTGATACTACCCGTCTGGGGGATACAGCCCCTCTGGTTCAGGCGGGAGTTGAAACACCTAGTGTGACCGGGTGTCATTCACACACTCTGACCAGAGAGACTAGATATTACTGGCTGGGGGGGGGGATATAGCCCATAACACCCACCAGGTTTGTTATATATGCGTATATAGCCACAGTATGCACTGCATGATTATACATGAGGCTAGTTCCGGTTTTCAGTACCTGATTTGGGGGGATACAGCCCATAACGCCAGACAGGTACTAGTTCAGATGTTCAGTTACCTGATTTGGGGGGATATAGCCCATAACACCAGACAGGTACCAGTTCAGATAACAGCTCAGCTTTAGCTCAGTTGACAGTTATCAGTTCTCAGTTATCAGCCACCAATTCTTAGCGTCAGTATCAGTTGACAGTTATCAGTTCTCAGTTATCAGCCACCAGTTCTTAGCGTCAGTATCAGTTGACAGTTATCAGTTCTCAGTTATCAGCCACCAGTTCTTAGCGTCAGTATCAGTTGACAGTTATCAGTTCTCAGTTATCAGCCACCAGTTCTTAGCGTCAGTATCAGTTGACAGTTATCAGTTCTCAGTTATCAGCCACCAGTTCTTAGCGTCAGTATCAGTTGACAGTTATCAGTTCCAGTTTCTAGTAACCAGCTATCAGTCATATTACAGTTATTTATCAGTATAGTTCAGCTCAGTCTTCAGGTTCAGATTCAGCTAGACTTCAGCTTATATTCATATCATGTTTAGTACGTTCTTCAGATTTCCAGCTATATTGCTATGCTCCAGCTCATGTTTACATATTTATATTCCAGCCTACAGTTTCATTCAGCTATGACATATTATATGCTCATGCCTTACATACTTGGTACATATCGTACTCACGCCCTTTTCTGGGGCGCTGCGTTTCATGCCGCGCAGGTGCAGATAGATCAATGCTTGGACCATGTTAGTAGGCCATCTATCAGCTACTGGAGTCACTCCGCTTACTCCCGGAGTTACCTATCTTTTGGTATGTGTACAGTCAACCAGCTTGGGTATGGCGGGGCCTTATCTCGTCCTTTGTATATTCAGTTCATCACTCTTAGAGGCCTGTAGATATGTCCCTGTGTGGTGCAGTCAGTATGTTATGTATGTCAGCTTATGTTAGCCTTGTCAGCTATTTGCATTGCATACTCCTTATCAGCTAGGTTTATGCTTATTCTGTTTATTAGTTATAATGGTTAGCATATTATCAGTAGGATTAGTGATGATCGACACTTAGTGTTGGTCATCCGTCGCGGCCCTAAGTTGGGTCGTGACAAAAGTGGTATCAGAGCAGTTCAGTCCTAGGGTGTCTACAGGCCGTGTCTAGTAGTGTCTTGTTTAGGAGTATGTTGCGCGCCATACTTTTGAACATGAGGCTACAAGGCACTTCAGGGCAGTTGTCTTTCTTTCTTCTCTAGATCGTGCGATAGAACCATGATTATAGAATTCAGCCCTCTAACAATAGTAATTTCAGCAAAGCGATGCCGCCAAAGAAACTAACAGCTGCCCAGATGGGCAAGGCTAATGCCGGCCAGGGTACTAGTAGAGTGCCACCTGAGGTGGATGAGAGTGAGAAGTCCAGACCTGAGACTCCATCTGAGGCCTCACAGATCCCTTCAGGTCAGGGCGATATTAGAGGTACCGCAGCTACTGTACGTCCAGCTCCTCTACCCAACAGTTAGGGGCAGAAAATGAGGGATGCCATCAGATTATTGACCAGTGTTATAGTTTCTCAGACTAGGAAACACAGTCCAGATGCCCAGGGAGATGTTGGATCCAGGATCAATGATTTTATCAGGCTAGAGCCTACAGTCTTCACCGGATCCCGTACAGGAGAAGACTCTCAGGATTTTCTATTGAGGATAGCCAGAGTGTTGAGGGTTATGCACGTGTCAGACACAGAGTTAGTAGAGTTGGCTGCATTCAGATTGCATAACCTAGCAGCAGGGTGATATCAGACATGGGAGCTATCTAGACGGCCTGATGCTACTCCCACGACTTGGAAGGAATTCTCAGATGCCTTCCTTTATCAGTATATGCCTATAGAGACATCGGGAGCCCATGCTAATCAGTTCCTGACCTTGAGACAGGGAAGTTTGAGTGTAGAAGAGTATAATTATTGCTTTAATTCTTTAGCATGGTTTGCCCCTACGGTTGTAGTGAGTATGGAGGATAGAATTCACAGGTATATAGTGGGACTAGCTCCACACCTAGTGAACGAGCGTATGACAGTTGTTATGCAGTCATGTATGAACATAAGATTCAGGCATTTGCTTTGTTACATGAGGAGAGGAAGCAAAAACAGAGAGCCGACAGGGATAGAGTGTTACACAAGAGGGGCAGATTGTCTTGTTCATTTAGAGAGACATCTGGAGCGAGTAGATAGCAGAGTGTTAGACAACCACCAGCTAGTATACCTCCATAGTCTCATGGCCTGAGATTTGATAGACCTCCTCAGTCTAGATCTAGTCACACATCACTGACTTCCAGATTAAAGTGTCGTGGTACTTCTATACCGGCCAGTCAGACATATCCCAGATGTTCGGATTGTGGTAGACGCCACTTGGGTCCATGTCAGTTAGGAGTTGATACTTGTTATATTTGTCGCGAGGCAGCTATTTCATGAAAGGTTGCCCGCCTAGGGGTGGCAGTTGTACAGCCTAGCCAGCTAGATCACCAGTTGCTTGCTCAGCATCAGCACGCCATCAGGGGCATGTTCTTCAGGATGGCACCTGTATAACATAAAGAATTTAAGGAGCAATTGAAGGATTTGTTAGATAAAGGCCTCATCAGACCCAGCAATTCCCCGTGGGGAGCCTCGATACTATTTGTAAAAAAAGAAAGATGGCTCTCTACGCATGTGCATAGATTACAGACAGCTGAATAAAGTCATTATTAAGAATAAATACTCTCTGCCCAGGATTGATGTCTAGTTTGACAAGCTCCAGGGTGCCAAGTGCTTCTCGAAGATAGATTTGCGATCAGGCTACCATTAGGGTAGAGTCAGAGAATCTGATATACCTAAGACTGCATTCAGGATTAGGTATGGCCATTATGAGTTTTTAGTGATGTCGTTTGGACTCACTAACGCCTCAATAGTATTTATGGATCTGATGAACAGCGTATTCAGGCTTTATCTAGATTTATTTGTGATTATATTTATTGATGATATTCTCATCTATTCAAAGTCTGAATCAGAGCATGCAGAGCACCTACGCACAATATTGGGTACTCATCGGGACCAACAATTATATGCTAAGTTCTCAAAGTGTAAATTCTAGATAGATTCAGTGGCATTTCTTGGCCACATAGTTTCAGCAGAAAGAATTAAAATAGATGACCAGAAGATCTAGGCTGTGAAGAATTGGCCCATGCCTATGACGCCAACTGAAGTACGTAGTTTTCTGGGTTTGGCAGGTTATTACAGAAAGTTTATAGAGGGTTTTTGCTCCATTGCAGCTCCACTGAACAAATTGACAAAGAAATCAGCTAAATTTGAGTGGTCTGATTCTTGCGAGCACAGCTTCCAAGAACTAAAGAACAGGTTGATAACAGCTCCAGTACTTACACTTCCAGAGGGATCTGAGGGCTATGTCATTTACTGTGATGCTTCTCGAATTGGTCTTCGTTGTGTTTGATGCAGCATGGAAGAGTAATTGCTTATGCTTCTAGGCAGCTGAAAAAGCACGATCAGAACTACCTCATCCATGATCTTGAGCTTTCAGCAGTCATTTATGCATTAAAGATTTGGAGACATTATTTTTACGGTGTTCATGTTGATATTTATACGGATCACAAGAGCCTCCAGTACATATTTAAGCAAAAGGAGCTTAGCTAACCCTATGATAGAGGCGGTGGCTAGAGTTGCTGAAGGACTATGACATGGACATTCTTTATCATCCGGGTAAAGCGAACGTTGTTGCTGATTCCCTTAGTCGCAAGCCTATGGGTAGTCTATCTTATTTACAATCAGGGAAAATAAAGTTAGCTCATACACTCTACCAGTTGGCCAGCATGGATGTCAGACTAATAGATTCAGAGGACGCAAGAGTTACAGTTCAGAACGCAACCACTACTTGCCTAGTGACATAAGTAAAGCAGCGCCAGTATGAGGATCCAGTTCTAGTTTAATACAGACAAATAGCCAGAAGAAAACCGGAGTCACTATACAGGGTTATTAGCGATGGGGTTCTCATGTATAAAGATAGACTTTGTGCTCCTGATGTTGCAGATTTACGTGGACAGATTATGACTGAGGCACACTATTCCAGGTACACTGTTTATCCAGGTTCGACTAAGATGTATCATGACCTTAGCAGATTTGCTGGTGGGACGGAATGAAGCGTGACATAGCAGAATTTGTGGCTCAATGTCCTAACTGCCAACAGGTTAAGGTCGAGCATCAAAAACCTAGTGGCTTGTTACAGGAAGTCGAGATTCCATCATAGAAATGGGAAGCAGTGAATATGGACTTCATTACAGGCTTTCCCCGTATGCGGAGCAGATATGACTCTATTTGGGTTATAGTTGACAGGCTTACTAAATGAGCTCATTTCTTTCCTGTTAGAACTACATATACAGCAGAGGATTATGCCAGACTTTATATCAGAGAGATAGTGCGCCTACATGGTATTCCAGTATTTATTATTTCAGACGGGGGCGCACCAGTTTACAGCTAATTTCTATAGATCGTTCCAGACAGGTTTAGGGACACAGGTGTATTTGAGTACAGTATTTCATCCATAGACAGACAGACAGGCTGAGCGGACCATTCAGACATTAGAAAATATGCTTAGAGCTTACGTGTTAGATTTTAGAAGCAGCTGGAATAGTCACCTACTGTTGATAGAGTTTGCATATAATAATAGCTATCATTCTAGCATACAGATGGTGCCATATAAAGCTTTGTATGGGCACAAATACAGGTTTTCTATATGATGGTTAAAGGTTGGCGAGTCTCAATTGATAGGTCCAGACTTAATCCAACAAGTAATTGATAAAGTCAAGTTGATCAGGGAAATATTATTAGCAGTGCAGAGCAGACAGAAGTCCTATGCAGATAATCGACATTGAGATTTAGAATTTCATATTGGCGATTAGGTATTCCTGAAAGTATCACCTATGAAAGGGGTTATGAGATTTGGAAAGAAAGGAAAGCTTAGCCCTATATTTATTAGTCCATATCAGATTATCAGGCGAGTTGGGCGTGTAGCCTACGAGTTAGACCTTCAAGCAGACCTTCAGGAGGTACATCCAGTATTCCATGTTTCCATGCTCAGAAAATGTGTCAGAGATCCTTCTAGTGCTGTACCAGTAAAGGATGTACAGATTACAGAACAGTTGACTAATAAGGAGGTGCCAGTTGCAATTTGAAGAGGCAGATTCTTCGAGTATGTAACAGATCGTTGCTTAATGCTTCTACATACTTCATTTAACATTCGAGGACGAATGTTCCTAACGGAGGAATATTGTTACACCCCGTACGTCTAAATTGACGTGTATCATTATAATATCATGTTAAGAATAATTTAAGTGAGTTTAAAGTAATAATATGACCATATATGATGTTTATATGTTGAATATAAAGTTTGGGAAAAATCAGATTTAAGTTTCGGAAAAACCGACTAAGGAATTGCCTTGTAACGGAGCTTTTTCAGCAATTAATTTCATGTGTTATATGAAGTCTTTTGGGGACATATCATATACCAAATTGAAGGTCTTGGAGTGTAGTTTCCAACACTTTTAACGGTTTGCTCATATAACTTATAGATAAAAAGATATGAGCGTCAGAAGTCAGACCAGAAAAAGGGACATAAGCGCAAAAGAGGGCTAGAAATGAAATGTTTTTATTATAAAAGAGAAATTTCTCTCTCTCTCTCGACATTTCCAGTAAAACCACGACTGAAACAGACCTTACTTCAGTTTTAATCCATATTTTTTGATTTTGAAGAAACAACATCAATTTTGACACGAAACGGAAGATGGATTGCGTCAAAACGCTCTACGCGATTAGGGTAACATTATGCTACCTTCAATTTCGTCTATAGCTTGAGTTTTAGAATTACTTCATAGCTAAGTAAAGTATCTAAATTCTATTTTATAGCTTGTTTAAGCTTTAGAAGGTGTGGAATTCAAAGGAAACGAAGTTTAGAAGCTAGAAACATCAAAGGTATGTAAGGCTAAACCTTTTTTTGGCAAGGCATGTATCTTTTAGATTTTGAAGCTTTTATTAGTTTTAAACTTAGTTTTTCTTGTGAGAAACTTGCATGGTACCAAGGAAACCTTGTATATACTTAATTTGGTACTAAAATCCAAGGTGAAAGACGTCCAAATCAGAAAGACAAAACGTTTCAAAATCTGGAAAATTGTTTTTATTTTTGGACAGTTGTTAGTATATTGATCATAACTCCTTGTACAAAATTGATATTTAGATTCTTTAAGAATTTCCAGAACCCTAAGACATATATCTACAACTTTCATGAAGACCATGAGGTCTATAACTTTTATCTGCACCCTCAAAACTATGATGCAATACAGGACGCTGGTACTGTCTAGAAATTCTGTACATCCGTGGAATTGTTACGCCACTCTCATCTTGTTATCCAGTTAATTTGTTTATGTTATCAGTTTATCTGGGTATCCATTCCCGTGTATAGTATAGTGTTGGTTCTGTTTTGCGGATCATCCAGTTTTAGAGGAAACTCTGCCGAAATTTCTATAAAAAATCAAAGAGTTAGACAGATTCTAAGTTTCAGGTTGTGTCTACAATTCCATCCAGAGTTTTCTTATCATTCCTTTGAGTCCATATATATTGTCGCCACATGTGTTATGCCTCATACATGCTTATGCTTATATTGTGATCATGTTATGTGTGATTTGGAGTCCCCCATAGAGGCTGGACATTGGACACACAGTCCGGTCGCGTGTGATACTACCCGTCTGGGGGATACAGCCCCTCTGGTTCAGGCGGGAGTTGAAACACCTAGTGTGACCGGGTGTCATTCACACACTCTGACCAGAGAGACTAGATATTACTGGCTGGGGGGGGGATATAGCCCATAACACCCACCAGGTTTGTTATATATGCGTATATAGCCACAGTATGCACTGCATGATTATACATGAGGCTAGTTCCGGTTTTCAGTACCTGATTTGGGGGGATACAGCCCATAACGCCAGACAGGTACTAGTTCAGATGTTCAGTTACCTGATTTGGGGGGATATAGCCCATAACACCAGACAGGTACCAGTTCAGATAACAGCTCAGCTTTAGCTCAGTTGACAGTTATCAGTTCTCAGTTATCAGCCACCAATTCTTAGCGTCAGTATCAGTTGACAGTTATCAGTTCTCAGTTATCAGCCACCAGTTCTTAGCGTCAGTATCAGTTGACAGTTATCAGTTCTCAGTTATCAGCCACCAGTTCTTAGCGTCAGTATCAGTTGACAGTTATCAGTTCTCAGTTATCAGCCACCAGTTCTTAGCGTCAGTATCAGTTGACAGTTATCAGTTCTCAGTTATCAGCCACCAGTTCTTAGCGTCAGTATCAGTTGACAGTTATCAGTTCCAGTTTCTAGTAACCAGCTATCAGTCATATTACAGTTATTTATCAGTATAGTTCAGCTCAGTCTTCAGGTTCAGATTCAGCTAGACTTCAGCTTATATTCATATCATGTTTAGTACGTTCTTCAGATTTCCAGCTATATTGCTATGCTCCAGCTCATGTTTACATATTTATATTCCAGCCTACAGTTTCATTCAGCTATGACATATTATATGCTCATGCCTTACATACTTGGTACATATCGTACTCACGCCCTTTTCTGGGGCGCTGCGTTTCATGCCGCGCAGGTGCAGATAGATCAATGCTTGGACCATGTTAGTAGGCCATCTATCAGCTACTGGAGTCACTCCGCTTACTCCCGGAGTTACCTATCTTTTGGTATGTGTACAGTCAACCAGCTTGGGTATGGCGGGGCCTTATCTCGTCCTTTGTATATTCAGTTCATCACTCTTAGAGGCCTGTAGATATGTCCCTGTGTGGTGCAGTCAGTATGTTATGTATGTCAGCTTATGTTAGCCTTGTCAGCTATTTGCATTGCATACTCCTTATCAGCTAGGTTTATGCTTATTCTGTTTATTAGTTATAATGGTTAGCATATTATCAGTAGGATTAGTGATGATCGACACTTAGTGTTGGTCATCCGTCGCGGCCCTAAGTTGGGTCGTGACACAACAGTCCCCGAGCCTCATCACACAAGACCTCGTAGATCAAGTTCGAGAAGATTGCGGCTGATTGTAGTCCGGAGCCCAGAGCACCTCACTGGTGACAGAGTCCCTGGCTATTCATTCGTCTACACCTATCCATTTACGATTGGTTTCTCTCTTCCAACCCATCGTATAACTGATACTTTTTGCCGAACGTACAGTATTTGTTTGGCTTAGCTCGATCCTGGCGTTTGGAGGATCATTCAATGCCTCAACTTTTGAGCTAACGAGCCAAAGTCGATTTTAAATTTGACCATATCATCTCTCTCTTTTGCCCCACGATGCACAAAGATGAGATTGTTCAGCTAAGTGAACGGGGCAAATTCTCCATAATAACGAAGGGTGATGACTCTAAGGATCGTGGTTGGTGTGATCGGTTTGTCCTTATTCCTACTGCTCTTTCTCCTCCGAGGCGGGTTTCCCCGATGAGTGGAACAGAACTCGTAAGTTGCCAACCCTTGACTTCTTCTTTATTTTTACAACTCCTCATTTTTTAACAAACTCATTGTTTTCTTTTTCCAGCGGAGAAGCTTCCTATCAATCCTCCGGAGGGTTTGACTGAATGGGTTCAAGAACTTATCAATTCCAAGTCGAGGCCTGTGAGATCATGGATGATCCTGGCGGTGTTGAAAGAGAACCACTTGTCGTGAAAATGGCACGGTAAGTGTGAATTAAACCTTCTCCTTTCTTCCATAATTTACCCTCATTCTTGCTTTCCTCCTTTGTAGATTTCCCCAACAAGGCGGTCACCGAGTTGGAGGAAGAAGAAGAGAAAGAGAAGAAAAAGGAAAAGAAGAAAAAGAATAAGGGAATGAAACTAGAGATTGGGGTCCCCGAAGTGGGGGACTGTCTAAAAGAGTTAGAGGACTCAGTGGGAGTACTTACAGCCAAAGCTTCAAAAAAAAAAAAAAAAAAGGAAGGGCACGACAGCCGACCCTTCTCAAGCTAAACGCCCTCGGGCAAAGTCACCTGAAGTTTCTCAACATGACCAAGTCGACGAGCTTTCAGGTGGCGAGGCTCATGTTGAAATCAAGGCAGCTAATTCTGTGCAGAATCAAGCCATAGAGAAAGCTAAAGGCAAGGCCAAGGTGGCAGAAAACCTTCCTGCCGAGGAGAGGTCGACTGATGACCCTACTCATGATGAAGAGAGGATGGAAGAAGGTCGTGTTCGGGGACCATACCTCGTCTTCTGCTGTGAGTCCTAGGCTGATAAGCATTCCCACTGATCTGTGCAAGCTGGATGACTCAACGGCTATTCCTACCAACCTCAAGGATTTGCTCGGCCCAGCAGAGGGGAAGCGCATCAAGGGCTTGCCAATTGATGACCTGATAGCTTACGCGTCTCAGTATGCGATTCATGTAACTTCTTACCCTCTTACCTTATTTTTCTATTGTTCTTTTGACTTTATTAGCTCCCCTTTGAACTCTTTACTCTTGCAAAGTTTTGTCTACAATATGAAGGCAGCCGAAATAGAGGCTGGCCGAGCAGAAGGGTTGAGAAGGATTGAGGGTCACTGGGACTATTTGAAGGAGAAGCTTCAGGACAAGATTGCTGATCTTGAGAAGCATTTACTCGATTCTGAGGTGGACTTGGACCGAGCTCGTAAAGCGGTCGAAGAGTCTAACTTTGAGCTTGAGAAGTTTCGAGAAGCCGTTGCCAAGCTTGAAGCTGAAAAGAAAGCTCAAGAGGAGATTCCCCGAGGTGAGATCGAAGCAGCAAATGCAACGATTGACAGCCTGAACGATCAACTCCATAGCCAATGGAAATCGCTTTCGTCGAAGGTGAACGAGCTTGAAGTCCAAGCCCAAACCCTCGAGGCCCAAGTTGAGAATCTTCAAGATGAAGGGGCCATGTCCTCATCCAAGCTCAAGTCCAAAATCGAGGCTAAATTGAAGTCTCGCGATACTAGGGCTCGAGTTGAGGAAAAATGTGCTATCATCCACACTAAGCTGAGGACTCTTGAGCTGTTCAAAGCCGGGACGAACTTAGACGAGGAAATAGCTGAGGCGTAAGAGGATATTGCCAAGGCTCAATGGTTGATGAATAATTTTCCCTCGAGCAGCGAAAGTGGAGATGAGGAGGATGCGGATTCTGAAGCATCGTCTTACTGAGCTTTCCTCTTTTTTATTTTTTGTTTGGGCTTCGAGCCTTGAGCCTTCGGGCCAACA
The DNA here is from genome assembly GCA_029990175.1 of Petunia secreta. Taxonomy (NCBI): domain Eukaryota; kingdom Viridiplantae; phylum Streptophyta; class Magnoliopsida; order Solanales; family Solanaceae; genus Petunia; species Petunia secreta. Next base: position 17,456,439 of record JARKIP010000038.1, on the reverse strand, counting down.
CTTTGTAAATCTTGGCCTTTGAGGCGCTAATGAATATTAGGATGTCTCAAAATATCACATCTTGACGCCCCTAGTGTTCAGGTGCAAAGAATGCGGACCCCGAGAACTTATTTTCATTTTCCCAGTTTCCTATGAAAGATAGGCGAAGAGAACGAGGGGTGACAAACCTCGATGTCGGGGCCCATTCCTGGTAATTGCTATTTAGGTGGCCTAGCCAAAGCCATTACACTCTTTATCGCAACCGTGTAGCACTCACGAGCTATACGCTGCTCTCCTCGTATATCACGGACTCCCCATGGCGTTGGGAACTTGATTACCTGTTGCAATGATGCAGCCCGAAGTGCTGATCAAGTGCTCGACAATCCACCGAAGTCAATGAATGATTCACTGAGGCCAATGACACAAAGCCAAGCCAAATTGCTACATGATATGCACATTCAGTTGGCTTGGTTAGGAGGAAGCATGTGTTCGGAGGAAGAATGGCAAAGTGCTAGAGCCGAAGGTTGCATCTTCACATTTGAGCCCGAGGACAAAGTGACCGAACACCAACCCTTGGCGCTGAGCAGCAAAGAGCCGAACACAACAAATTGTGTTCGAAGTCAAGTATGCGCCCGATGATAAATGAGTTCGAGAAAGCAACCAAGTATCGAAGTCAAGGCTGCCGAACACTCACTAAATATGTTCGAGAAAGCAACCAGCACCGAAGTCAAGGCTGCTGAACACTCATTACTTCATCCCTGCGTGGCTTGCTCTTATTGGTCACCTGTGACCATTTTACTAGTTTACCCTTAGTATTTTCTATATAAACCGTGTTCCATTTCATTGTAAGTTAGTTGCTGTTGAATGATCAAACATAGCTGTAGCTATTTTGAGTCTCCGATAGAGCCAAACCCCGACGTGGGATTTTAAGAACTTGTGTCATTCGGTGTTGAACAATCTTCTTCCTTGGTCATTCAATTTGAAAGAAGCTTGTTCTTCTTGAGGATTGTTGCTTAGTATAGGTGATTCTTGGCCTCCGATTCGATCGAGCTTGAGACTAGTTCCTCAATGTTCTTTTGAATCAAATCTTGCTTCTATCTTTATTTCATTATTATTTTCCGCGTTTTCCATCGTGTTAGCTCAACCTCGGTTTTGCTTGCACCATGCAAGGTGGATGGAACAACTTCTATTTCATAGATCCAAGGCCTCTCGTGGATAACATTATAAGCCATATCCTCTACCATTATTTGGAAAACAATCTTCTTATCTACTCCCTCGACAGTCGTAGTAAGAGTAATTTTTCCAAGTGTTTTTTCAGTTGAATTGTTGAACGTTGTCAATATAGTTGCTTTTGGGACGACGAGGTCCTTTAACCATATTTTCTTCACTGCTCCATAATTTTTTATGTTCACCGAGCTACCAGGGTCGACCAAAACCCTTTTAACATCGCAGTCATTGATCCTCAACATGATTACCAAGGCATCGTGATGAGGAAACATCATCCCATCACAATCTTTAGTATCGAACACAATTTCATTCTTTGACCCACTAGCTCGGGTGCTCTTCTCCACAGTAATCAAAAATTTTGATAATATCTTCACAACTACGAAGTTCACACCATTCACTTCTGACCTCCCTCCCCCCAGTTATAACGTTCACCACTCTTTTTGGAGACTCAACCTTCGGCGGCTGTCCTCCTCATATATTTTTGGAGAAATTTTGCTTCCCCTTGTCGGTAAGAAACTCAGCCAGAACACCTTTCTTGAGTATATGAGCCACATCAAGTCGCAGTGCCTTGTAATCCTCGGTGGCGTGCCCATAATCCATGTGAAACTCACAGTGCTGAGTTTGATCTCTTTTCCCCGGAGGGCGTTCTCATATCCCTAGGCAACCTCATACCCTGATCTGTCATTCCTTTTATGGCGTTCACCAGCTCGGAGGTGGAGATATTAAAGTTATAATCAGAGATTCGAGGCAATTCTTTGTCCTTGGATACCAAGGATGGCCCTGAGGAATTCTTCTGATTAGCATTGGTGCTAACCTTCCCTCCTAACCTCTAATCACATGGTGTTGTCCCCCGAGGCGCTGGCTTACATGTTGCCTTTCCGAATTATAAGGCTCGTATCTCCATTTTGAGTTCCCTCATGGAACATCAGTGCGTCGAGACGACTCTGATTTGCCTCGGTATGAACTATACCGACCTGCCATCCTCCACTTAGCCTCCTCGAGCCTCATTTTTGCCGAGGATCTGTCATGCAATTTACCCCAAGTCTGAGGTTGGTACTGTTGGAGCTCCTTCTTCAATTCGGCAGCTGCTTCTGAGTTACTCACATTCAGATTTCTTTCGAAAGTTATGACTGCCAAAGCATCATCCATTTTCGGCAAGTCCATTCTTTCAGCCTGAAAACGCTCGAGAAAGTCATTGATCGGTTCGAGATATTTTTGTTTGACATCGAAGATATCCTCTTTTAACTTAAGGATCTTCTGCGCCCCAGTATGAGCTTTGATGAATATGCCAGCCAACTCATCGAAACTTGATACCGATCCCGATGGGAGGAGCATATAGCAGCACAACACTCCCTTCTTAAGCGTGTCAACAAACTTCTTAAGGAACATTGACTCCTTCTCCACCGGGGTTAAATCATTGTTCTTCATCATAGCCATGTATTCAGTTATGTGGTCAACTGGATCAGTCATTTCATCATATTTCATCAAGATTTTCAACTTGAAGTGCTTGGGGATGAGAGCAGGAGTGACCTCGGGTTTAAAAGGTTGTTGCCTGCATTTCTCAATATCTATTGCTCATTGAGGCTTCTTGACCCTAGGGACATTTTTGAGCCATTTTTTCATGGTGGCCTCGTATTCTTTTTTCCATTTTTCAAAGTCCAACAGGATGCTAGTTTCAGCCACCGTTGGAGCTGCCCCGAAGGGTTGATTCCCCAATGGCGCAGAGCCCGACCTCCAGATGTAGCGCCGGTGGAAGTCCCCCAGTTGTTGTGCCCGTGGTTACAACATGCGGGATGCTTCCATTGAGCGTGGGCTCGTGAGGGTTTGTTGTATTCCTCCCATTTCTAGAAAAAGCGGTGAACTGCTCTTGAAGTCATTGTAAAGTTGCCATCACATATAATTGAAATGGGTTATTTGAACTTGATGACGAGGGGTCATTTGGTGGAATTTCACCAATTGGGAGATTTAAACCAGTTGAAGGGGTCAAAGCAGCGGGTGTCAAGCTGGAGGCATTAAGTTAGGTGGTGTTAAGTCAGGTGGCGTTATAGGCGTTCCATCCCCTGACAAGGTGATGTTAGCTGTTGGGTCAGGGATTTGGATTGTTATGTTATCAATAGTGTTGGTGTTATCCGCCATTGGATGATATTGACCAGATCAATTTATAAAGCTGAGAGTATGATTTTGGAACGAACTTTATTGCTAGATCCCCAGAGAACAACAAATTGAATTTGTATAGGGTTATCTAGCAATTATTCGTATCACAGCCACTAAAAAGATAAGAATAGAGAAAACGAGACAAGGATTTTAGTAAAGAAGCGAGGCAAAATATTGAGAACAAAGTAAAAGTGTATTTGACGTGTTACTGGATGCATTACATAATAGTTACAAGGCTTATTATAGCTTTCAAAGGCGAGGAAACATTTATTGCGATTAATGACATTTACTCCATGTTTAATCGTGGTTTGCCTATGATATCCTCATTTAAGTCGTGGGCAACAGTCGACAGTTATAGAAGTGATAGCTCGTGGTGCGAAATCTTCTACGAGGGATGAACCTTTCGCTTCATGATGGACTTCTTACAATCGCCTCGTGTGGCCAGCTCGTGGCCATCATCTATCCTGTGCTCGGGACAATTGACATCGGGAGCTGGATGAGCCTTGGAGAACTCATGAATAGCATCTTTCAACCTCATCCAGTTCCGAGCCTTGTCAATTTAAACCTCGTTAATTTTTCACCCAATACATTATGCATCATTTATATTTAATATAAATAGTATCATTCAATGTTGTATAGTAGATAAATACTACATGTATACTTGATGTTATCTAATTAATGAATACAAATCGAATGCTGTTGTTTTGGTGAACATTACAAATCTGGTGTAGTAAATTTCCACCAAAAATATTCTTAAATAATGAAAACTACTTATATTGGAGGGTCGCATCCTGATATGAAAGTCCTCATTTTTTGGGGTGGTTTTCCTGATTTTAAGGAAAGGAATCAAATTATATTCATAAATATCTTTACAAATGGATATTATTAATGGCTAGCCATTGTTGAGTTTTTACCACTGCTGTAAGAAAGCGTTACTTTGTGGCCATTTATATTTTCTTCTCTACATTTGTTACTAGTGGAAGAAAGTGTTAATTATGCCGTTCACACTAAGGGGTTTAATAGATCAAATTTAATGGACGCACTACTAAAAGCCAGGCGTTTTCCCACCGTAAAATTCAGACCAAATTTCGGTCTAGCAATCTGTGTGACCGATGCGGTCGAGTAAATCAATATATTTTTTAATTATAAATTTAAACTATAAAGTGTTCGACTGCGGCGGTCGAACAGTATTAAAATTAAATTTTATTTTTTGTTATCCCACCGCCGCGGTCGAAACATATTAAAATAATTTTTTTTTACTTTATCCGACCGCGTCGGTCGAACAAAAGTAAGCAAAAATCGGAACAGACTCCATTTTTCCCCATTCTCTTCCTTCTCCTTTCTTTCACTCTCCCTAAACCCATCTCCCCCAACCCGTCCCCTACACCTAAATCTCACCAAAATACTTATTTTTTTCCAATTAATCACTAAATCTTCACCCACTAATCCTTTTAGGGTAAATTTTTGTTAAAATTTTTATATTTTTCATTTATTTCATCCTAAACTTTACAAACCCTAACCCCCTTTTTTATTTTTGCAGATTCGGCGAGCTAACACTGGACCCTGGAGCAGTGACTATTTCGCAGGTTTTTTATTTTATTTTTGTATTTATGTTTTTATGAAAGTTTTAATTTTTAAGTTTTAAGTTGGTATATATAAAATGAACATTGATATATGAGTAATGAAAGTTGTAAGTTGGTATATAGTAGTTGTAAATTTCCATAGGAACTTGTTAGATTAGTTGTAAATTGTTGTTTTGGACTTTGATAGAAATTGGAGAAAATGGAGTTATTAGCGTCTTTGGATTAGTTGTAAAATGTTGTTTTTGGTTTTGGTTAGCCTTTGGAGTTGTTATGGAAAGTTGAATTGTTAACTTTGTAGGCGAAAATTGATAACGAGAAAGAGAAGAAATGATGGGGATATTGTTGGAGTTAATATTATTGTTTAATTGAAATAAAAAATTAGATAAATTGAAAAGTGTAAGAATATGGATCACGGGTCATGGGTCGCTCCAATTGGGCTGATCCGACCCGGTTAGGAGAAATCATCAATGTGGTTAAAGGAAGTTACCACATATTCCACCACATCTCCTATACTTCCTCCACTAAAGGAATATGCAAAGGTGGGGGAGTGGGGAAGTGGGGGAGTGGGGAAGATAGTGGGAAGTTACTTTTTTGTTTCTTCCAACTTCTTTATATTATATATAAGAAGAAGAAACAAAAAGAAGAGGTAGTAACTTTTTCACTCTTCTTATTATTCCACCAAAAAGACACAAAACAAAAGGAAGGCATTTAGTTGGTGACAATTAAACTTTGTTTCCTAGTGATTCAAAGTAGACTTGGGCAATTGCAAGGTGGTAAATACAATCTTCCGCTGTGGTGTTAACAGGTACACAATTCATGTTCCTGTTACCGTTATTAATTTCTTACAATTGGTATCAAGAGCCTGGATTAATTGTTCTAACTTAATGCCGATGTTTTATTTTTTTTTTTTTGTATGTGTACAAAACATGAAAAGAAAATAATAGACAAAAGTTTCATAGTGGTTGATGAAAATATTGAATGTTAACAGCATAATATAATGTCTGAAAATTAAAATTAGTCTAGCCCATAAAAAATTTTCGACATGATACATATTTTTTTTAGATTGTACTCGTTTGGGGCTTTCCGTTGATATATTATACATCAAAAACGGATTTAAAACGAGTAAGATATGAATTTTTGAAGTTATGCTGAAAATTGGACAGTTTTATAAAAAACTGCGTTCTGTAATTTGATTTTTGCAAATTACTGGTTTAGAATTAAAATATGGGTTATATATTTTCATAATCTAATCGTCACAAGCTTTCCGTTGATATATTATATGATGATAAACGGATTTAAAATGAGTGAGATATGAAGTGTTGAAGTTCTGCCAATAAATGTGTTTCTCTTCGAATGACTTCGTAATAGCCAAACTATTATGATGGTATACAACCCTTACATGCATTCTTCTACAAGTTGTGACATATGTTGTCATATTGAATGGTATGTCCATTCTTATTGTTTCATTGTTCCTATTTCAGAAATGGCTGAACAGGGACAAGCTCGACTTGCTCCAAGTGGGAGTGGTATTGGAAATCGAGCAAGAGGACAACGTAGAAGAGTACGTCGTCGTATGACATATTCCCGAGGACGTGAAGTCATAAGGAATGATGTTTCCAGGACGATGCAAAATGTGCTAAGGGATGCAAGGGCTATACGAAGAGAAAGAGAAAAGAAATTTAGAGAGCTTAGGGCTTCACTAGCTGATCAAATTGAACATTATCAGTTTACCCGAAATGCACTAATTGATGCTATTGGCGAAATTGAACTTTATGATTGGGAAGCCTTAGCAATTTTAGTAGATTCACTTGGAGAACCTTTAGGTAGCATTTTAACTGATATTTATCACGAGATTTGGCCAAGTGAATCTTTTTGGGTTTATATTCTTAAATTTGAAGCCGAGTGGGAGAATCGTCTCTACAACTACTTGTAATTTATTTATTTTTATTAATGAAACTTTGTTATTTGTTTGTAAGATTACATGTCATTTTATTTGTTTAATTTTTATGTGTGGCAATTAAAAAAAAATAAGAATGACATGATATTGAAAATCTTAACGAGATACACACTATGAGAAATGATTTTATAAAATATTAGTTGAACATTTAGTTGTAGATGATGAATGGAAACTTAGTAACCTTTCGATTCTATACTAAGTGTAAAATTAATATTTTATTTAATTGATTCGCCTAAGTGTGCATATCACATGCAAGAATGATGAGTAATAAATACACTTGCATTATTGTTTCATTTAACAGACTATGGCATCAAAAACTATCATTGCTGACTTAAACAAGGGTGACAAAGTAAACGGCGAAAATTATGATATTTGGAGCCGTAAGATGTGGTATGTGCTGGAAGAGCAAGATGCTTTAGAAGCTATTAACCATGTCATGGTTTGCCCAGAGGAGGGTAACACTGCCCAACATAGGAGGGATCTTGAGGCTTACAATTCTTGGAAAAAGAAAGATGCCACTGCACGTGGAATCATTGTAAGCTCGGTTGTGGATGATTTCATTCACGAGTGTGAACAATTCCCTACTACTCATGCCATGTGGGCACATTTGAGAGAAACATATGGGGGTACTACAGTGACCCGCCTTAGACAGCTGACTATCAAATTTGAGACTTACAAGAAGCGTCATGACCATAATGTCAAACAACACCTTAGGGTGATGTCAAACATGATAGCTCAACTCAAAAGTGCTGGTCATATTCTCTCTGATGAGCAGCAGGTTCAGGCAGTGATCCGGTCTCTTCCAAGTAATTGGGAACATCTGAAAGTAAACTTGACCCACAATGAAAGCATCAAAACTTTTGGTGATGTTGCTCGCCATGTTGAGCTTGAAGATGAGCGGCTTGGTGCTGCAAAAGCTATACCCACTGCCTATGTGGCAGAATCAAGTGGTAAAAAGGCTTCAGGATTCAAGCGTAAAAATGATTGGAAGAAAGGCGGAAAGGGCAAGGAGACTGGTGAGGGACCCTCAAAGAAGAGAAACAAACCAAACCCTAAGAAGGGAATACGGTTCTTTAAGAAGAAAGACAAGAGCAAGATGAAATGCTACAACTGCCAAGTGCCGGGACACTTTGCTCGTGAATGCACTGAGCCGAAAAAGGTAGCATTTCAAAACGCATCTCTAAGTGCTACATTTGTTTCTAGCACTGTTTTATTAACTGAATCTTATCCTGTGTGGATTGTAGACTCAGGGGCCACCGACCATGTGACCCGTGATCGAGAAGCGTTTGTGGAGTACCGTCGAGTTCCATCTGGATCAAGATGGATATATGTAGGAAACAATGCGAAGGTTGAAGTCAAAGGTCTTGGCACTTGCAGGATTGACTTGCGTGGTGGCCGTACTTTGATGTTGCATGACGTCCTATATGCTCCAGAAATTCGACGGAACTTAATATCTGTGTCTGTCCTTCTTAATTTAGGTTTCTGTTTAAACTTTAGTCGCAATGTTGTGAGAATTACTCAAGACAATGTTTTTTATGGTTCTGGACATCTTTACGATGGTTTCTTTGTATTAAGTTGTAATCCTTCTACTTATGACTATTATGTGGACCGTTGTGTTATGGCATGTACTTCTAGTAATAGAGATGTTGACATTATTACATGGCATGCTAGATTAGGTCACATTGGGCAAGATCGAATGAATAGATTGGCAAAGGAAGGACACTTGAGTTCTTTCTCGAAAATTGAAATGCCAACTTGTGAATAATGTCTTGCCGGAAAGATTACACGTAAACCTTTTGGGAAGGCTAAGAGAGCTGACTTTCCATTGCAATTAATCCATTCAGATATCTGTGGTCCAATGAACGTGAAGGCAAGATCTGGTGCCTTATACTTCATTACGTTTATTGATGATTTCACGCGTTTTGGTTATGTTTATTTGATTTCTCATAAATCCGAAGCACTTGAGTGCTTCAAACGATACATGAATGAGGTTGAGAATCAATTAGACAAGAGTATAAAAACTCTAAGAACTGATAGAGGGCGTGAATATCTTTCAAGACAATTTATTGACTTGTGTAGTGAAAAAGGAATCACCAGACAATTAACTATTCCTTATACACCTCAGCAAAATGGTGTAGCAGAAAGGAGGAATAGAACTCTATTGGATATGACAAGATCAATGATGGCGCAAGCTAATTTACCTATCTCTTTTTGGGGAGATGCGTTATTAACTGCAGCCTATATATTGAATAGAGTGCCTTCTAAGTCAGTTCCTTCCACTCCTTATGAGCTATGGACCGGCCAGAAACCAAACTTGGATTATTTACGACCTTGGGGTTGTGCTGCATTCATAAAAGATTCTTTTAACAAGTTTGGTAAACTGGGTCCAAAAGGCAAGAAATGTATCTTTATAAGATACTCAGAACACTCCAAAGGGTATGTGTTTATTGGTGAATTGGAGGATGGAAGTGTTACTGAAATTGAATCACGAGATGTCACATTTTTTTAGAAAATGATTTTCCTAAGAAGGGTGAAGTAAAGGATGGAGAGCCTCTTTATGAAATGTTGAACTCAAATGGTCAGCAAGTGTCTTCTGACACATTTGATGATCTAATTGATCAAGAGTATGGTGCTGATCCGAGTGGGAGCTTTTCAATACAAGATCCTTCTTGTGAATCTGAGTTTCAATTAAGAAAGAGTACCAGGAAAGGTGTACCTAAACGTACTTATGATATAGAGGATTATGTTTTCCTGGTATCGGCATCGGAAGTGAATGAACCAAATTCCATTGCCGAGGCTTTATCGAGCCCTGAAAAGGATGAGTGGATGAAAGCAATGAAAGAAGAGTTAGAGTCCATGAGAACCAACAAAGTCTGGGACTTAGTTGATCTTCCGCCTGAGCGTAAAGCAATTAAGAACAAATGGGTTCTGAAAATTAAACGTAAAGCGGATGGATCGATAGAAAGATACAAGGCACGACTGGTAGCAAAAGGCTTTACTCAGCAAGCAAGAATTGATTATGAGGATACTTTTTCGCCAGTTGTGAAGTTTACCTCAATTCGCTTACTTTTAGCTATTGTTGCGCGTTTGGATCTAGAATTACACCAAATGGACGTAAAGACAGCTTTTCTCAATGGAGAATTGAACGAGGAGATCTACATGGAACAACCTGTAGGTTTCATCGTTAAGGGCCAAGAAAATAAGGTCTGTAAATTGAAAAGATCTATTTATGGTCTAAAGCAGTCTTCAAGGCAATGGTACTTGAGATTTCATAAAGAAATGATCTCATATGATTTTACTATGTTTGATGAAGACCATTGCATTTATGTTAAAAGGTCCAATGATATGTTTGTAATTCTTTCTCTTTACGTGGATGATATATTGATGGCTGGAAATAATTTGGAGTATCTAAAGATTATCAAGTCATGGCTTTCAAAGTCATTTGACATGAAAGATATGGGTGAAGCAGACTATATCCTAGGAGTTAAGATCCAAAGAAACCGTTCTAAGAAATTATTGAGTCTGTCTCAAGAAACATATATAAAGAAAATTCTGGAACGCTTTCGGATGAGTGAGTGCAAACCCATGGATACTCCTGTAGCGAAAGGTGAAGCTTTATGTCTTGAAATGTGTCCACAGACGCAAAGAGAGAAGGATGAAATGTCTCGAGTTCCATACTCAAGTGCTATCGGGAGCTTGATGTACGCTATGTTGTGTACTCGCCCTGATATCTGTTATGCCGTAGGTCTAGTTAGCAGGTATCAATCCAATCCTGGAAGAGATCATTGGAAAGCAGTGAAGAGGATATTTCGATACCTGAAAGGAACTGCAGATTATTCACTGTGCTATGGTGGATCTGATTTGATGTTGAGAGGTTATACAGATGCTGATTGGGCTGGTGACTTGGATGAACGAAAGTCAACATCTGGATATGCTTTCTCACTAAATGGTGGGGCCATTTCATGGAAAAGTAAGAAACAAACTTGTATTGCTCTTTCAACTATGGAAGCTGAGTTTGTAGCTTATACATATGCAGTACAAGAAGCTGTTTGGTTGAAGAGATTCTTTGAGCATCTAGATATTGCAAAGAATCCTCAAGGATCGATAATTTTATATTGTGATAGTCAGGCGGCTATTGATTTTATAAAAGATCCTAAGCATTATGAAAAGACCAAACACATTGATACCAAGTATAAGTACTTGAGAAACATAGTTGCAAGTGGTGAAGTTCCAATACAATACATGCCTACACTGAAAATGGTAGCTGATCCTTTTACAAAGGCAATATCTAGAGACCAGTTTGAGAAACATGTAATGGCTCTAGGTTTGCGTAGGATATGACTAAATTTATGTATTGTAGAACAGTTTGAATGTTATACTCATCTATATATATATATTTTTGAGTGTGTATTAAATCTCATGTGCATGTGATGGAATTTATTTGTGATAAGTGTGTCGAACAAGTCGCGAGATCGGCTCTCTCACACGGGCGATCGCCTCTGATGTCGAGTAACGTGCAGAGATGAGACCAATTGGAACCTTGAATTGTACAAGGTCATAAATAGTTTAAATAGTCGGTCTTGATTAGATTTCAGACTTATGGATTTGTATATCCTATATGACTTGTTTCGTAAGCCAGATGTGAGTTTTTCATAAATTAATGGATCTGAGGATTGTTTGAAGAAAAACTCAGGTTAGACATTCAGAAGTGTCTAGATCAAGATCTGTACGGTGTTTATATATTTAGAAATGAGACACACGCGCCAAAATTAGGCAAGAACACCGTAGCACGTGTTTCATACCATGTGCGCTGATCGACCAATAGGGTAATAGAAGAATGGATCCCTGCTTCTTCATTGTGTGAGACCCTAAGAAAAATCAATTTGATTTTCATTAGAATACCCTTTGACCTTTTACTGTCTCTTGAAGTACAAATCTGTGTTGCTACTTTAGCATGTTACTAATAGCCACGAGTGATTCGGCAATGCGGTGCATGTCTAGGAAAGCAGCTGATTTGGGATGAATAGATTCGAGTAGAAAGGGAAGACAATTAGAATGATTTATAAATTAACTTATATTCACAGGTCGACCATTACATTTGCCATGAGAGTTTCAAGTGTAATTGTGATACTAAGTTAAATAGGAACTCGAGTTCGCCTCAATCGAGGTTGAGGGATCAGATAAGTAGCTACCAGAGTAGCGAATGATGTCTGGGGTATTGCGAGTAATAAGATCCTCATGTTAGTAGTGAATCCTTTTCCGCATGTGATTGGATTTCTTTATGGAGCTATTGTACAACCTTAACATGTTTAGCTCTTATTAATGCTCGCAGGTCGTACAAACTATTTGCGTGTATGATTTTTGTTTTTGTGTTGTGGATCCAGCCCACTATGAGCGAAGTGGGAGATGTAAGAATATGGATCACGGGTCATGGGTCGCTCCAATTGGGCTGATCCGACCCGGTTAGGAGAAATCATCAATGTAGTTAAAGGAAGTTACCACATATTCCACCACATCTCCTATACTTCCTCCACTAAAGGAATATGCAAAGGTGGGGGAGTGGGGAAGTGGGGGAGTGGGGAAGATAGTGGGAAGTTACTTTTTTGTTTCTTCCAACTTCTTTATATTATATATAAGAAGAAGAAACAAAAAGAAGAGGTAGTAACTTTTTCACTCTTCTTATTATTCCACCAAAAAGACACAAAACAAAAGGAAGACATTTAGTTGGTGACAATTAAACTTTGTTTCCTAGTGATTCAAAGTAGACTTGGGCAATTGCAAGGTGGTAAATACAATCTTCCGCTGTGGTGTTAACAGGTACACAATTCATGTTCCTGTTACCGTTATTAATTTCTTACAAAAAGTATAGCATATATATAGTCTTGGTGTTGGGGTTGATATTGTTAGATAATTTGAACTTTGTTGTTGTATCAAAGAGAAGTATAATGTAGATATTAAAATAGGATTAATAGTTGTTATGATGTGCTTTATTGAACTAGCTAATAGTTAGAGCTAGAGTTAGGTACATAGGGAGAAAGTTAGGTTCTTATTTTCTACTAAATTGCTTAAGTTTGAATCTTTCTAATCATTAGCTATAAGTAATATAGTGAACATTAGTGAACGAGAAGTGCTATCAATTACTAAACGATAATCCTAGAGTTTTTAGAATAAATTATTTTTTAGTAATTAGTAAAGAAGAAGAGAATAGAAAAAAATTGATGAAATATTTTTAACCATTAGTTTAGAATGAAATATTTATTTTACAAAGAGACAAATATAGAACTTTCTCGTGGCATAAATTGTAAGTAAATGAACTATTATCACACTTAACAATAACTTACGAGACATTAGCTTTAAGTAATATAGTAGTTACACAACTTCAAATATCTTAATTATTTTCATAAATTTATTTAAATGAAATAAATTATTTTTAAATATTCATTACTTAATCTTTTATTCTAGTTCATTTGATTCTTGAGAAGTGTTACTAATTACTAAATGATAATCTTAGAAAATAGATTAGTTAGTAATATAAAAGTAATTGACTTAGAAAATTATATAATTACTTAATCTTATGAAAATTGGTAGAGTATCAAAGTAATTTTCTTTTAATCTTTTCAATTGAATATGTTTCTCAAACTTGCAATGTTTGTGTAGATATGGATTATGGAAGCCGTAGTTGGATGTATAACAGAAATAATCCCGGTCGGCGGGGGATGAGGGAAGAATTTGCTATAGTTGTTGCAGAATTTATTACTAAGGCAAAAACACATGATGATTTTATAAGGAATGGTCAGATTAAGTATCCTTGTGTGAAATGCAAGTGCACAAAAGTAAAGAATTTGGATGAAGTAGAAATGCATCTTTATGAGAAGGGTTTTATGCCAAATTATTTTTTTTGGGTTTATCACGGAGAGTCTCATGAGATGCGCAGTAATGTTAATTTTCAAAATGTTTGTGGCGGTGGGAGTGGTCAATCTGTGGATACCGATCTTGATAATTATCGAATGAACGATATGGTTAATGATGCCTTTGGGATGTACCCGGATGAGCCATCGCAACCGGATATATCGCAGCCAAATGTTGAGCACGTTCCCAATGATGAGGCAAAGCTCTTCTATAAACGGTTGGAGGAAGCTAGTCATCCATTGTATGAAGGCTCGGTGCATTCCAAGTTGTCAGTTGCTGTTAGTCATCCATTGTTTGTGGGTAAGTTATTAAATTCAAACTTCTTTGTATAATCCTTCAATACTTATACATCTAATTTTTATTATTCATTTTTTTTTCAGGAAAAGGCTTCAACGGCTTATGAAGCAAGGTTGGCAAGTCAAGCATCCGAGTGTGGAAGTAGTACCCCAGCTCCAATGACCCTTGAAGAGGAAACCGCACTATGGTTGGAGGTGAATGGAGGAGTAAAGAAGGGATGTGCTTACGGTCTTGGTTCCCAGTATGCCTCGGATCGTCTGAATCCAGGTTTGTTTGGCTCTTACACTCCTACTAGCTCAGCTAATCCATCCGTGGAAGCTCGACTGCAAAATGAAATTGAAGAGCTTAAGAGAAAGAGCGAAGAAGAACGTTTGCGCAATGAGGCAAATATGAATTCCATGCGGGAAATGATGCAAAACCGGATGGCTAGTCATTCTGAGAAGGGAAAGAAAAATACAAGGGCAAGAGCAAGAGCAAGAGGAGTAGCAGGAGCGGGGGGAAAGGCAAGACCAAACGTCGATACAGATCGTCGTCTGAGTCTGGATCCGAGTCTAGTTCTGAGGCAACCGAGTAGTATAATGGATTGTTCATGATGTTAGACATGTGTTAGACTTATGGATAGTTTTTGTTAAGCTTCTTTGATGATTGTGAGACTTATAGTTGATTTGTTTGAGTTGTTTAATCGTTGTGAAGTCTTGAAATTATGTATTTTGTTAGACTTTTAATTTAAAGTCAAGTTTAGACTAGTATTAAGGCTTGGTGAAGCCTATTATTTATATGGTGCTGGTTCTTTTGCGTTTACAGGTGGTGTAGCTCTAATTACAGCTTTTATATTGCAGGTTTTTCCAGAATTTAGACCAAAATTTCGACCGATTCGGTCGAAAATTTGAAATATTTTTTTCCAGAAATTCATCTGTTCAACCGAATCGGTCGAACAGTTGAATAGAAAAATTTCCAGAAATTCAACTGTTCAACTGACTCGGTCGAACAGCTGAATAAAAAAATTTCCAAAAATTCAACTGTTCGACCGAATCGGTCGAACAATGAAAATATTTATTTTTCCAAATGTTAAACTTATCGACCGTCCTCCCACCGATTTTCGGTCGAACGTTCGACCGCTTCGGTCAAACAGTCTTTTCCCACCTCTTTGTCTTCGACCACCCATTTTGGTCGATCATCGATCGGTTGTCCGACCGATATCCGACCGTTTGGGCGGTCGAAAAACCCCTGATTTTTAGTAGTGACGGTGATCAGTATATTTACAAGTGTATATCTAATAAATAATCGAAAACAATTTAGAATGAAAAGCGTAATAAAAATAGAACTGGAAAGTAATAATACAATCCTAAACCCCTAGAGTAAGTGCAAAATTTAATGGTAGTACAACAATAATAAGATTAATAAGGTAACTAGATGGGGTCGTAGTAATTAAAGGAAAAATTAAAGTCTTAAAAATGAGGAAGTGCATCAAAGAAAAGTGCCCGTAGTTCTCTCAAGCAATTCATTCTCACGATTCGCCTTTAATATTCAATGTGTTCTTTTCACGATTAGAAACGAAAAATAGATAAGTATTATGAGTGACCGTCTCATCTTTAATATTCAATGTGAAAACTTCTTTTTACTCTGGAAAATAAGTTCTCTAAGACCCTAACCATTACAAAATTATTACTACTACAGCTGCTTTATCATTTATAAATACGTAGAATTTTATAGGCATGAAATCTCTTTTAATTATACTACAGTAGTTTTGGCAACTTCACATTGTCACAATTCGGAAGAATTACTTTTAATTTGAATGTGTTACGTAATAAATTTATTAAAACTAGTTAAAAAAAATATACGACATCATTAATTGTATAGACAATCTGTATTAACAAATGAATAGTGAGAGCACTGAGAGGAATAGAAAAAAGATTGAGATAGTGAGTGATTAGTTGGGAGTTTAATAAGAGATTCACACAAAAGAGAATTTTACTAGCTGTAGTAAATTTATTCATTCATTCCTTGGCCTACGCTTAATACAAACCATATCGTTAAAAGATCAAAATATTCATTAGAAGCGGTAATATTTGGCCTCAACAGAAGGTTTTTTCTTTCACGTGATGTCCAGTAGTCATCATAAACCCGATAAATTATGCAGGGAAGTGCCATTAGTAATTAAAATGCTTCTTACTGATGGTGACTCACCACACCTGGTTAATGCAACGTAGATATTAGCAAAACCAACACCTATGATGCATAGCTGCATTCGATAATAATTTTGTTATAAAAAAAATACAAAAAAAGGTACTGAATATGACCAAAACCTAACTTTTACTTAATTTAACCTCATAGTATATCAAGTAGCAACTTTTACTTAAATCGGCAGAGAGAAAAGAATAAGTTAATGTCATGTAGCAATTTTTACCAATATTACTGCATTACTGCTAGAGTAAGACGAACAATTTGCACCTAAATGCAGCACACTCGAAAAACCAAACCTTAGTGATTCACGAAACTTCCGTTTAGCAAATTCTCTCCAATAATGAAGCTAAGATTTCAAGAAAATAAGTGTACCATCACCTGTAAAGCCACAACGGCCAGAATCGAATGTAACAACCAGGGACGGATTTATTCAAAACGTAACAGTGTCATCCGACGCTATTGGATCGTTAAATATATTTATATAATATTAAGAAAAACAGAAAATTGGCTATAAAATTAAAGAATGACAACACCAGAAATGATGGGTGAATTGATATAAGTACATATAGTTCAATTGCAGAGTATTGAGTTTAAATCCGACCAGTAGCATCCTATTTCAAGATTTCTTTTAAAGGTGAATTCCACCAAGACACTTTTATTTTGATTGTGCCCAAGTAATCATTGAGTAAAATTTTGAGCATAGAAACAACATAATCCATAGTTGGGGGAGGAAGCATGGGTCCTGTGACCCCACATTCATAGCCTTAAATCCGCTACTTCTCCAGTATAAATATGTTGCATGTGTTACTTCATACCACATGCAAAACTTCTTATTTCTCACATAAAATAATTGTTATGAATCTTTTTCTTTTTATTTTAAAAAAAAAAATCCTTCGTCAAATAGTTTGATTAGCTACTACAACCGTTACAATGGAGTACCAACGCTTAATGTACATTTTAATGTTAACTGCCTTTTACCCTAGAGTTATCGGTCAAATTGGACAATATTCTGTTATGCAATATGTGTTGCACTGGCCTCCGACGTATTGTCAGACTTCAGGATATACCTGCAAACCTAGTTCTCCAGAACACTTCCTCATCCATGGCCTCTAGCCAGCGGATGCTAATATAATGGACAAAGCATACCATGTAGCTGTAAAAATCGTGGATCTGAAAGGGCAAAAGTCGACCGTCTGGTAAGTGTCTAACAGAGGCCTTCATGTGCGGGTCATGTTGATATCTTATTTTTCTCTTACGTATTCTAACAATATAATTTTACCTTTTTTTTTCTTTTCTTTTTTTTAAAAAAAAAAAAAATCCCAAGTTGTTTAAGAATGTTAAATAGCTGTTGGTTCCAAAAAAACTTCATAAGTCTTAATTTCCAACAAGGTAGAGAATGTTGTATTTACCTAAATTAAGTCATGAGTCGTGTTAACTGCTAGTATGTATATATATATATATATATATATATATATATATATATATATATATATATATATGGTTTTGCTAACCTACTACATGACACGAATGTAGTAGGTTAGCAATGTACCCATTTTTTAATTCATTAAAATACTCTTATTATTTTTGCCAAATCATTAAATTTAAGGGTCTTTTCGTCATTTTAATATAAATTGCCTAAAAGAGACGAAACTCCAGATATGGCGTGAAAGGAACTTTTTGTTAGTACTTTTTTCTCTTGCTCAAGACATGGCGTGAAAAGGATATTTTTTTGCCAAATAATTGTGGTGCATTAATAAAGGAGAATTAACATTTCTAGCCACTGCTAGTGTCTCCAATACCTTGTGGCAGGATAAAAAGTAAAAAATTATAGTATTTATTTTGCAAAAATTCTTCTATCTGTAAACACTCTCCAATCTACATATACCAATACACAAATGGAGTAAATTGGTTAAGTACTTTAATTTTTGTTGGCAGTGCATATCAACTAACTATATTGCCAAAGAAGAAACTAACAAGTCCAAATTCCTTGAATGTGGAAGTGATATAATAAAAAAAAAACAATCCTTTATGATGGGAAAAAGTTTTGGTTTCTGTGCTTTGTTAATCTAATCATAATTTATTTTTGCTGTTGCGATTTCACCATTGACGGCGAGAGAGGAGAAAATAAAGCAGGTAATGAGATTAGGTTTAAAATTTCAGTAAAAAACATTAACACCCCCTTCTATTAATATGTTGCTTGTGTGGTGATAAAGGCATTATAGTCAACTAAAAAATGGGTACATTGCTAACATACTACATTCATGTAGTAGGTTAGCAAAACTCTCACACACACACACACACACACATATATATATATATATATATATATATATATATATATATATATAAGTATATATATACACGTATAGATTGAATATTTCTATATAGAGTTTAAAAGTTTAAAGTAATAGTAATATTTACTATGTTTTGCATAGATGAGAAGTGACCGAAGTTTAAAGAACATACTCAGCGCTATTTGGCCAAACTTGAGAGACAGGGTTCCGGATAGAAGCACGAATGGGTAGACCATGTGTGTTGTAATACGAACTCTCTCAGCACTGCTCAATACTTCTGCGCAGCAGAAAGGGTACAAAATACACAGTTTAAGTCGAACGGGGTGTAAAAGAATCTGGTTGACTACTTGATAGACGGAGGAATACGGCCATCAAATCATATTCCATATTCTAAGACAACTATAATTGGTGCTATCTCTTCTTTGGTGGGAAATAACAATTTGATATACATCTCATGTAAAACAAATAACACGGGGTAACCAAATTCGAGACCTGCCCACAACAAGGTAAAAAATTTGCAAGAGGCTGTGGCGGTAACCCGAATGACAACAATATCTATCTACCCAGTTTCTAGTCTTGATCAGCTTTCTAACTAGCTTTTTAGAAGTCCAGTGATTTTTTTAATCAATAGTAGGTGCATGAATATTAATGGTTCTCTTTTGAATTTGATCTTATTTTGTAGGTGGTCTTTGGTTCTCAGCTATGTACGTACAATGAAATCATCTATAAATGTATTGGAGGAGATATATGTAAGTGTGTTGACTAGCTTATCATGCCAAGCTGTATGTAGCTGGGTTCCATTTATTAATGAAATAAGCATACGAATATATACTTGGCCGACTTTCTGCCTTCATTATTTTTCTTTTTATGATTACCTTAAAGTTAGTTAAGAGTACTGTTATCAAAGGATCTTTCTTTCTAACTAGCTTTTTAAAAGCTGTATGTAGCTGGGTTCCATATATTAATAGTTTTCCAGAAATTGGGAGGAAAGATGGAATTTTAAAGGTTTTCTAAACCCTTAACCGTATGCAGAGTTAAAACTAGTGGTACAATTGTTGATAAGTTTAATATTCAATGTCCAGCACAGTGAAGAATATGACACACAAACAAAAAACTCTTGCATGTGACTAATTAATTATTCCAATGTTTCACGTGGACATAATTAAATATCTAGATTTATAGCAAATCGAGCTGCAAAAAATTGGACAACATATACAAAATTTGATCGCGGCAAAGGATCACACAGGGGTTATTAATTCTTTCAAGCTTTCAGATAAAAGAAATGGATCTTTCAAAAATTAAGCCATGGTCAATCATATAGAAACTGGGTTCAAACATTTCTCCACGAATTGCTTTACATGGGGGATCAGTCAGCTTTGCTAAGCTGCTGGCTTTATGCCCTGAAATAAATATTTTACTGAGCATTATAATCTTTTTCAAGTAAAATAAATAAGGTAGTAGTAGTAATAGTTAAGCTTAGGACTACTGAGCTCACCAAAGTTACCTTTTTTATAAAATTTTGTGCTTGATAAACTCAAATGGTCTGAGAGTTGCCTTTGGCTTCTGAACCTCTGAAACTGGACTGGAGCAAGCTACCAAGCTCCTCTTCCCCCTTCATCACTCTCTATCTCCGGCCCTTGCCATTAGTTAGCTTGCACTTCCCTTACTTGCCCTTTGAGTTTTCAAAGTCAAGGTGCCTTTCCCTTTTCTGCCTTACCGCTTACTGAAATGAAAGAACTGACAGACCCTTTTTTTTTTTTTTTTTTTTTTTTTTTGATTCAATACAATAGGGGAAAAGATCGTACAGTTCTCTACCGAGACAAACGGGTCAGGGAGGTATCTCCTTGATTAATAGTTGAACATGCTTGATGAACTTAGGGACATGTATATACAATACCTCGAGGTACAAGCACTAAAATGATAATTTTTTGTTGTGCTGTTCTATGATAGTGGTTTCATCTTCTAAATTAGGCATTGAAACTGATCATTTTTTTATTCCTTCAAATCTTTTATTCAGGGGCCTGCTCGCCCGCCCAGTCTAGTACCAAAGCATCCCGGTTCAATACCCGAGACTAAATAATGAATCCGGCTTTATTAACCCAAAATGTTGGCTTGCATCAATATGTCTTGAATTTAGAACTTAGTCCAAATTTTGAAAGAATGAAGTGGCGCAATGCAGGAGGAGATAGGGGGCGAAGGATATTACTTGACTGAAAGAGTGCTTATATTATGGGGGCTTCCCTTTCCAACATCTGACTTATTACTTGCTCCAAGATGCACATACCAAAAGCTTAAATGTCAATTAATTCATTATATTCATCGTATAAATTCAGAAACCATCTCATATCAGTTCATCAATCTTTAATTTTATGAATATAATAAGGCCTAGACGTGGAAACAAAACCAACGGACAATGGACCTTACAATAATATCGAGCCAAGCTAAGCTTAACCATTATATCAGCCGAGTCCAAACAAACTTTGTAAAAGTATAAACGAGGGGAATTTTGATCAGTAGCCATTTTTGGACGCGCTCATTGGGGACTATCCATTATTTCAAAATTCATTGAAGAATAGCAAAAAATTCGCGCGCATACTTAAGCTCCATTAGCATTGGAAAAATACCCCAGGTTAGTCCCATAACAAAATACTGGGGCTTTGAAGCCCAAGTATTTTGTTATGGGACTGAAGAAGTCCCCTAACAAAATAATCCCGTAACAAAATAATGGGACCTTGAACTAACATGTTCAAAGGTCCCATCATTTTGTTATGGGACTTTATCCCATCACAAAATAATAGGATTTATTCCCATAACAAAAGTCCCGTCAAAGGGATAAATCCTATTATTTTATTATGAGACTTCATACATAAAGCTTCAGTCCCCATAACAAAATGATGGGGCTTTGAACAAGTTTTGTTCACAGCCCCAGCATTTTGTTATGTGACTGAAGCTTTATACCAAATCCCATAACAAAATAATGGGGCTTTGAACAGAATTTTTTCAAAGCCCCAGTATTTTATACTGGGGTTAGTTTACTTAAGCTTCCCAGTATAACTGGGGTTTTGAGCAAAACTTGTTCAAAGTCCCAGTATTTATATTGTGATTTGTCAGGAGGTGGCTAGTCTTCAAACAGTTTTGCATCGCTGGCTAGTATTCATTTAACTCGGTCAAAACAGACGACGTGACTAAATTTTTACTATAAACGAGCTTTTAGAGCCCAACAGAGCTTGGTAAAGCCCAAAACGGCTCTTTAATGTTTAGTGCCACGTAATGCTACACCATTAGTTCAAATTGGTAAATGCATTGCAACGTGAGTGAATAATACGCATTACTAGATTGAATTAAAACTCAACGTTAAATGAGGTTAACTTAACATTGATTTTGAACATCAAATAGAACCTTTTAGGCCCAAAAATAAAATAAAAACTAAATTCAAACAGGTTGAACAATATTAAATTTCTTTAATATTTTAATTCTAAAATATTAGCTCAACATTGTTATTAGAGCTCAAACTCAAATGAGGTTAACTTAACATTGAGTTTGAACATCGAATAGAATATTTTAGTAAAAATAAAAATAAACGCAAAAATAAATTAACAGAATTTGAACAATATTAAGTTTCTTTAATATTTTAATTCTGAAATTTAAAAAATTTGATTATTTTTGTACCACCCATAGTCTCAAGTAAGATGTCTATGAGAAAATTCAGTATGTGAAATTTCGAATATCTCTCTTTCCTTTAATATCTTTGTAACAATTTTTATATTCGTCCTTGATGCAAAAAGAGAAAATCATATGACAGATCAACCCTTTTGTACCATTAAAATTGGAGTCTAATCGATGATGACACACCCAGTATATTTTCATTTTAAAATAAATCAATAAATTATTAAAGCGAACCAACCGTGTTGAATCGAACCCGACCGAGCTTTAAACTGTTGAATCAAACTTTTACGGAAATTGAGCTGAGCCCACTGCCCAGGCTCAAACGAGCTTCAACAGATCAAGCGGAATTCTGTTGCAGCAGCATGAACCAGTTCCATCAGGTTTTCAATCGTGTAAAAATGGAGAACAAATGCAATGCATACACTGTTTAGTGTTCCTCTGTTTAGATATCACCTTGGACTATCCTTTTAGTTTCTTTTATTTTTACTAGTTCATATATTTTTCATCTTGTAAAGAAGGCGCTTTTAATAATTATAATTAGTAAAATTACTCGCTAGCATGATGCCTAGAAAGGATTCATTTTTTTTAAAAAAAATTATGACGATATCACCTCCTTCCTAACAAAAGAAGGTAATTAATAGTTACATTTTGATATAAAAACTGTTAAGACATATTGAAAAAGGAAAAAGATGGACTCAAATAAAATAATCCTACTGTATAGTTACAAAATATTGTATGTATCTCGTGACTGAATAAAGAGAATGTTGGTTAGAAACATTCGGCGAAAAGAGAATTGCAACATAAATTCCAAAGGCATCGTATAAAGAGAAGACTCCAACTGGAACATAATAAAATTGAATTGAAAATATTTCAGAAAAGTAGTATCAAAACTGAACTCCCCTTAGAAAAGCAGAACAAGAGCTTACTATACTCCCAGAGAAGCAACTTACAAGTGAGCGCTACAGTCAAAACCAAATACCAACTACAGATGTGATACAAGAAAATAAGACTCATTTGTGCATACAACCACAAAATTTGCTTTTAAATAAATTAGATAAAGTAGGACGCTAGATGTAAATAAGGAAAAACAAAAATAACAATAATACGATCGTGATCTCCAAACCAGAAGGTAGTACTACTAGTTACACCAGCTATTACATAGTTAAGGCCGAGTCTTTGCTAAAGCACAATCAAGGAGTCAACATGTTAGGTAAGCTTCAAAGGTCCAGCACTTCGTTTCCTCGTTTAATTGTTACTAAGCTCTTCTTATAAATATGAACCGAACAACAATATATGGCTATTCTCCAGAAGGCTCTCCTCAGGCCTCGATGACGAAATCCAAGACGTTGCGTGTCCCCGGTCCTAACATCATAGGAGACCAGGCGAGAACGGTTAGTTACGAAAATGACAGTGCTAGGATTAATCCAAGACTTGATATGTGATGGAAATGTAAAGCATTGAAAGGTATAAAGTTTGTTTCAGAGTCCTGGTTGGATTAGTATCCATATCTCATAACCAAACATTCTTACTGCACTCATGAGGCCAAGGGAGTCATCAAGCAATATCAGGAACAGATGGTAATGATTGAAAGGGCGCTCTACATCTGCGCCCTTCAATTACTCCAAACACCTCATTGCTAAAGTCAAATTTAAAAATGCTACACTTAACACCAATACCCGCCCCCACTATCAGCCAGTAATAAGCTCCATTTAAATAAGCAGCACCAAGAGGTTCTCTAAAGTATGGGTTGCATATAAGTGTTTCGTCATTTTCATCAAGTTGAAGGATTCTCCACGAGTCCTTGGAACAGGAATAGACCGCTGCATATGCTCGTTCAACCGATGGACTTATGGTGTCATCCTCGAAGGACCGGAACCAAACAACCTTATAGTCATTAGTCACGAGGTCTGATCCAAACCCAAACTTACACGTAAATTATCTGAGACACGGTTGAAGGTCGAAATTGGGTTCAGGAAGGAGCCTTAACTCCCTGGTGGTAGGATTCTACAAGGACAAGGAGATGTTGTATACGTTGCCATCAATTACTCTCTCCAGCAAAAACAAGCCGTCCACAGAACCTAAAAGGTATGTAATACCTCTGATCCCCTGGAAACAAGTTTCAAGTATACCACCATCTGAAATCAAAGTGATGGGAGGGGAATCATCATCTGCGGCACAATGATCATAAACCAAGATTTGAGGAGGCTTGTCACAGTTCTTGTTCAAGTGTTGTTTGATGAAGCCAGGATTCTTGATAACTTTGTACCATTTCTTGCAAGCACATTCATATCGCAACAAAGACTTCACTAGCAGCATGAGTAGAATTTCCTCTATTAAATCTTCAGGGAAAGGCCGACCACTATTAGCACTGCTGGCCATTCTAGAATAGAAATAGAGATCAAAAGAAATGCTGAACAATTCTCAAATGTGAAGGAAACAAGAAAGAATGAAGAAAAAGGCAAAGTCAGTACAAAGAAGTTTTTGTTTGAGTGAATTAATGGTCATTCCTGTTTAATATAATTTTCTTATTTCTAAACTTTAATAATTTTTCCTTAATTACTACTCCCTCCGCTCCATTTTATTTGATCTGTTTCACTTTTCGAGAGTCAAGTTGACCAATTTTTGGATTTAAATTGAACTGGATTTAGTCAATATTTTAAAATTATAATTTAGATATTAGAAAACTACACAAAAAGTACTACAAGTTGCAAGTCTTGTTATATTAATATGGTAAAGAAATATATCTCAAAATATTAATCAAAGTTTATTTTGTTTGACTTTTAAAAAATGAAAGTGATCAAATAAAATGGATCGGAGGGAGTACTACTGTATTTGGTTAGTGATTACCTTATTAGTCTATAATAAATTACGACCATTAAATTCTACATCTGTCATGACAGCTAATCCCAATGTAAACGCTCCATTATAGTTTCAACCTATTAAAACCCATCTTTAGTGTGATCATTTGCATAATTGAAACTTTTTCCAATACGGGCTAGAAAATATTAAAGCATGATTTTGATGCTTTTCGCATCCATCTGTTCATTATACTAATATATGTCTCTATTTTTTAACATCTAGTATATTACTAGACATGCATAGCCCCTGCACGGGCCCAACATTTAGTAACTAATTATTAGAAAATTTATGAAGGAGATAAAATCGTAAAGATTTTTGGTAAGTTGAGAACCAAAAGTTTGCCAAATGTAAGTTGCAAAAACTAAATTTTACCTTCTCTAACTAGCTCGGCGTTACAAATTTCCATATCCAATGAATTTCTTAAGAAGCAGAACCCGTTATACCAACAAAATGTAACACCAAATTGACCCTTCTTATATGCTGGCTTCTCCCGTCTTGGTATCAGCAATTCAATATACATCTCATTAGCTGCTTAAAGATGTATCGACCTGTAATTGGGAAGAGGGTGTAATGGGGAAGAGTATAAAAGATAGCAATAACGAAGACGTGAAATCAATGCAAAGACAAAATCACTGATATTTAGATGGAGAACATAGAAAGAAGGAAATATTATAAAGCACTTGCAATTCAGGAGAAAAAGCTGAAATATTTGACAAAAGTATTTTTTTTGGTTAAAATGATTTTTTTTTTATTTCAACCAAATATGTCAATGTACACAGCAGGCTATAAACAAAAATAACCTAACCATGGTATTGGCAATACAGTTACCCACAACTATTAATACTCAAGACAAAATAGGAAAGTTGTTTAATCTATGAAGTTGCTTTAGCATGCCTTTGACCAAATGCATGGATCCGTAAAATAATTTCTCTGACAATGTGCAGTGCATAAGAAACCAAAAGAAGTTCAATCTCGTAGAAATCCACTACTAACTTTGTAATCCAAAGTGATGTAGTTTGCACAATCATACTTAATCTTGTAGTTAGAAATAAAGCGCCAAACTATCTAACGCCGAGTTGATATATCAAATTTATGTAAAAAGAATAAACAAATAATCATGTGAAAATCACCTTTTTCACAAGAATATTTGTTACCACATAGTTGTTTATCAAATTTACTTAACAAAATGGGACATATACACAACACAATACAGAAAATAAAACATATTGTTCAACACTATCATGCCTCCTAAGGTTCCGATCCTTCAAAATCTTCCCTGTAATTTAAAAATAAAAAAGGTTTGTTAGCAGAAGTACTGTTTAACCTATGATTTTAGGCCAATTAACAATTAAATTTATATTTGTGGAATCACGATCAATAGTTTAGATTAAGAGTTTAAATGAGGAACTGCGTTAATTGTTAAACTATCAGTATGTTCGCGATTTCCAATGAGGATAATTAGTAATGTGGGACAGGATATAATCAAAAATGAATAACGTTAAAGCGTTAATAAGAATAGATAGAGGTAACCGTATTGGATCGTTTGATCTCGGTGAGAGTTCTTCGTTACTGATTGCACTTGAAGACTAGAGAGCGAAGTATCCAGCGGATGTAAGTAAAGAAACAGTACTTGAGCAATAGTGAGAGAGAGAATATTCTTATTGATATTGTAGATAGAGAATAAAAAAGGTGTCCCACAATGATTTAGGACGAGTGCTATTTATAGGTCAGATAGGCGTCCGTTGAGTTCGTAACCGCTGGGTACGTATCCGTTGGATATGTAACCGCTGGGTTGTGTAATTACTGCCTTTATGACCATTTATTAAGTAATCGCATATGATCAGGTTAATAATTGCTCATTCAGATCGTGTTGACCCGGGAAGCGTTACATTGCTACTCCGGGTCTGCTCGTGGTAACCGCCTGGCTAGCTATTTGTCCGCTAGATGTCTGTCCGGTGAAATCTCTGCCCGTGCCACGTGGCGGACACATGTAATCTTTTTAGATAACGTCAGTTTTTATCCAATACAGATAGTCCCCGCACTTCTCGGGCAGAGTTTCTGCTCGAGGAGTGGATGTGAATTTTGGCGGGAAGTTTCATCTTGTGAAATCCAATACTTATATGACGAAACTGGGTGACGTACGCACTTCATCAGCTTCATGACAAATCCTGTGACGTGCGCATTAAATGCACACTGCAAAAAGTAACTGCAGCTGTCACACCTGCACGTCCGCCGTCAGTTTCGAAGTGACTACTGCGCGTCCCAAGGGTGAAAATAATGATTTTAACCGCCTCAATCACGTGCACACGTCGGCTGTTGATCGCGAGGTGACCGCTGCACTTCAGAGTAATGATGACACTTTCGAAAGTTGATGAAACCTACTTCTGCTTTTTGATGGTTGGATCTGATCATGGCCTCTCTGATAGTCTCCACGTGTCTTGTGGGAACTTGATGGGCCAGATTTTTACTTTTATAAATAGGGGTTTGTTGAATCAAAACCTTTTTACTTGCTTTCATCTTCCATCTGCTAAATCTTGAGAATTCTTTGAATACCCTTCAACTTTCCTTCTAAATTTCTCAATTGTTTTTGAATCATGTCTTCAAAAGCTAGGAGAAGCCAGAATATAGATGTCGAAACTGGTAGTTCTTCCACAGCCACTCCAAGGCCTAAGGCTGCTCAGGCCACGGCTGCAGAGATCATCCCTAAGAAATGGGGTGAGCTGGAAAAGGATTGCAACATCAAAGCTTTCAACAATCACGGAGATATACGCATTTGGCCGGCGTATAGATTCAAGTCTGGGATCACATCGGAGTTGATCCCACGGGTTAGACTGGACTGTAATTGGGATGCACGTGTTCCCCTCTTCCCGGTATCTGAGGCGGAGAATATTACTTCGCATAAGGCTGGGTGGACGGCCATGTGCACGTACCCATTTACAGTTGGATGTAAACTACCTCTGCATCCTGTGCTTGAGAGGCTCTGCAGGGAGTATTTACTCTGCCCGGGGCAGCTGTGACCCAGCGTGTATAAATAGTTACACTCATGGATTGGTTTGCGGCAGAAACCGACCAAGTTTTTGAATATGAATATTTTGTTTCTCTGTGTAGTATACTAATTTTAAAGGATGGCTTCGTAAATGCCAGGATGCGCGGGAGCAAGGGCTTGGTGGGCAGCTCCGAGGACACGAGCGATCGGGGTTGGTTACACCTGTATGTGTTCGTGCGCACCCAGGCTCTGACCTTCAACTCTAAGACTTTTCTTCCCGAGGTCTGGAACAAGAAGCGTAAGTCCCCGAGTTTTCTTTTAAGTTTTCCATGTTTCCTCTTTTCTTCTCGTATGCTTATACCTTTGGTTCTTATTTATAGCTGCCAAGCGACCCTACGACGAGCTCATATCAGTCAATGAGCTGACGGCGTGGGTTGAGGCGATCTTGAGGGAGTTCTCCCCTGAGAAGAGAGAATGGGCGTACTTTGCTACGCAGAAGGGCCGTGAAGACTCACAATGAGAATTTTCTGTTGTTATCGCCATTTCTTTCCTTTGTAGTTTCGCTGTGTTTGACCGTTCTGCCTTTTGCAGGTCTGGGTACTCAGGGGGACTTTTTCCCTGCCCCTCCTCCTCAGGCCGTGCCTTCTGGGTCCGCTGTTGATCCTGATGCTGAAGTCGCATCTATACTGGCTTCGGCGGAGGCACTGCACGGCAGGAAAGATGGTGAGGAGCTTCTATCCAGTAGCCTTGGTTCCTTGAAGAGGAAGAAGAAGGGCCAAGGTGAGGGTGGAGCATGGAAGAAGTCTACTCGTAAGACTTCCGTTGCTGCCGGGCAAACCTCAGCTGCTGGAGGTTAGTCCTCGCCCAAAGCCAATGTACCAGAGTCTGCAGGAGAGAGTTCCAAGACTAGTGCCGAAGTCCCCGAGTCTGCACGGGGAGAGGGTTTAGACAAGGTGGTGATTGATGTTTCAGATACTGAGACTGAAACTAATGAACCCCTTATGCGAAAACCTTATCTTCAGAGCGATAAGAGGAAAGTTGAGGAAGAGGCTGCCCGTACTCCGGAGAGGAGTCCCCGAGTTGATGACGGGGTGTAGGGGGCTCCTTCCCGTGCGGACAAAGGGAAAAGAAAAGTGGGTGAAGAAGAAGAAAAAGAAGAAGAAGAGGAGAAGATAAGAGAAGAGGTTCCCCAAGAAGGTGGCCGAGGTCCTCGTGTTTTTCGTTTCGAGGACCAGGAAAACGTGGCCACTGAGGGGGCGACGCATGTTGGCCTGCACGAGTGTGACACGAGAGACCCTGGAGTGGAGGGTGATTCTGACATGTCGACAACAAGGCTTATCTAGCGGTCAGTCATCAATGGTCAGACTGGATTAAAGGACATTCGGGGTGTGCGCTACAAGTTTGGTCCGAACTACCCCTCTGAACAGGCTTGAGAACCCAAGTACTACGAGAAGAAGTGCACCATAAAGCTAGCCCTGACGTCAACTTTATATCCAGGCCGGGCAGTTTGGCCAAGGCGGTTTCATGGCTCATTGGTCCCCGAGAGGAGTGGACAATGAGGGAAATGAGTTATGAGGAATTGGCTTTTGCAATTACTGCTGATTCTGCTCGGGTAAGTGTTTTCCTTAATACCGCTCGTGTCGGAAGTAATTTGACTTCAGACTTCTAACTTTGCTTCTTTTGTTTCTCCAGTCAAGTATGATGTCTGCTGAGCTAATGTTCCTGATGCGGGGCAAATTGGAGCCAAAGCGCCAACCATCAAGAGCCAAGCTTCAGAGCAGAAGGAGTACCGTCAAGGCCTTCGGATGACGGTTCGAGAGTGATTTGAAGCCATGGACTTGAGCACGCTTGAGGGAGGACCGACTACGGACCAAGGAGGATCACTTAGAGTCCATTTTGAGCCGTATCCATACCTCCCAGGAAGAGGGGGAGCGCCTACAGATGAGGCAGAACGCCTACAAAAGTCCAGAGAGCTGATCAGCATGAGGCGGAGCGCCTCCCCACTGAGGCGGACCGCCCCTCACTGAAGAACCCTGAGGTGGAGCTCCTCCCCACTTGAGGCGGGTGCCTCCCCCTGTTATGTTTTGACGGGATTTTGCGTAAACTTCCTATTTTGACCCTACGTGGTCTTTTATTTCTTACCCCACTTTGGGGGCCTTTTAATCATTTCGTAAGGGGTTAGGAAACACTATAAATACACCCCTTAGCCATTTCATTAGCGAGCTAGTTTTGAAGATAGAATTGAGAAGATAGAATAGGCTTGGCCATTCTTGTTGAAGCGTTGACTTCATGTATCTCTTACGTTGAATCCATGGTGGATCACCGCTAGTGTGACTCCCATTTAATGGTTCAAGTCTCTCCTCCCTTTTGAATCAATCTAATTGTTTAGTTTGATTCGTTCTTTCTTCTATTTCTATTCTCCCCCATCCCTATTTTCCTTCTATCGTGTTTACTTTGTTGCTTCCGTTACTTGTTATTCGCTTTCGTGGGTTTACCCCGTATCATTTTGGTATCAGAGAAAGGCTCGGAATTTGTTCTTTCAAACCCTCGATCCTTGTTCATCCTATCTTTACTTTATTGTTATTGTTGTTTATGTTCTTGAGAAAAGAAGGAAAAAAAAACAAAAAAATTGAAAAATTTCACAAAATTGGTGGAACTTGTTGGATTGGAACACCCATGCGTCAAAAATCATTGGGGTTTGTTCCTTATGTGATTCCCGTTGATTTGGTACCCTTGTTACGTGATTTGGTGTTGAGAATCAAAAGTTAGAAAAATCAAAAATCCCAAAATTGAAAAACCCTAGAACATGATTGAAATTTCTTGATTTGGATTTGTTATGGATTGGGTGATGTTATAAATCATTGGGGATTGATTGTGGTATTTGAAAACACCATTGGGTACCTTCGGATTGGAAAAACACCTTGAAAACGTTGGATTTTGGGTGCAAAACGAGCCAAAACGCGTTTTGCAAAGTTGCAGGAAAATACACTAGGCGGACCGCCTCCCTCTGGGCTGCTCTCTGGACTTTGCCAGGCGGAGCGCCTCTTTCCTGAGGCGGAGCGCCTCTTTGCTGAGGGGTTCCCGGGTAGTTTTTTGCCTAGGTTTCCATTGTTATTCGCCCACGGGCCTCTTGGTTAGTGTTCCTAAGGTATTAGTCCTACTTTATTAACACTAATCTTTGATCCTTTAGTGGTGTTGTGTGTCTTGGAGTCTTTACTTAAAGTCGTAGAATTTGCTTGCTTCAAGTGCACATTAAATTAGCTTCCGTACATCGAGTCACATAAACTCCATTGCGAACCATTACTTGGGTGCATTAGTAGATTGATCTTGCCATTGTGATTACTAAGAGACAAGAAGGTCTTGAGTGGAAAAAGGCTAGAGTGGTGAGAAAAATAGAGTGAGGTCACAAAAGCCAACGACCTTGAGTATATACATGAGTGGAAAGAAACTTGGGTGACATCTTTTGAGTGATACACGTGAGGGAGTGAATTTGTGAGGTCCTTTACTCTTTCGTTACAACTATGGCATCGGATGACGATTGTAGAGGGTATGACTCATGCGGAGATGATGAAGACTACGGTTCCTATGATGGTGATGATGGGTATTGCTATGACGATTCGGGGAACCAAGGCTCATATGATGATGAAGCGGGTTACTATGTTGATTATGAAGATGAAGAAGACTATGGGGCTTGCAAAAACGAATGTAAAAAATCTTATGCTCCAAGTCAAGAATATGAAGATAGTGACGCTTCAAGATATGATGATCCTACTTACTCTTCTTGTGATGAATTTGAATATGATGATAGTGACGTAGAGAGAATAAATAATGAGTTTGATTATGAGAATTGTTCATTTTCTTCTCTTGGTGTTGCTAATGGTGAGCAAAGGGGTAGTAAAGGTCCTTCCATTAGTATGGGAGGAGGTGGTGGTTGTTCCATGGGAAGGGAGAAGCTTGCCTATTCTACTTATGCTAAACGGCTTGATGCTTCTAACTCCCATGTGAAGGGTGGAATGAGAAGTGTTGCTCTTACCGTTACGGGGGTGCATTGCTCTAGTAGTGGTGGTAGGAGTGGTGCTATGGTCTATGGAACCAAGGCGAAAGGCAATCATGGGTTCCATAGTGGTACTCCTTCCCCGACTTACAACAACACTTCTAATGTTGGAAGAGTGACGGGAAGTGGAAGTTATCCTAGTGGTGTTGCTAGGGGAGGAGAATTGAGGAAGCTCCGAGTTGATAGTGATGGCTATCTTGAAGTTCCAAGATCTTACTTGGATGCTCCTATACTACACTTGGGTCTAAGGAGGTTCCTTGTTGAGGTGGAAGGTAATGGAGGGTACTATCTCAAGATTGGTAACACCGATACCAATTACATTAGTACCTCGGTGGTTGATGAGCTAAGGCTACCTTGCTATGCCCTAGAGTACCCTTATGACTACTACGGAGTGTGGGTTTCCAAGCAAGCTCGGGTGTGTATATCTCATAGGGGTTATTGGGACTATATGTGGTGTCATGTGTACCCCATGCAACATTGTCATGTATGGTTAGGTGAGTCATGGTTGCAAGGCAAGAAGGTGCGATATAGTAATGTAAATGATAGGTATTATTTCGGCCAAGGCCCAAAGATTTATGACTTTGAGCCTCTTGGGGTAAAGATCAAGTCACCTCCTAGTATACCTTCTAGGCCTATGCAAAGGGGAAAGGAGCAAGAACCTCATCCTATGGTTGAAAGAGTGCCAACAAGAAGTCCTACAATCACAAGCAATGGTGGGACTAGTGCAAGAAAAGAGTTGACAATTGTCAACAATGTGAACCCCAAACCACAAGCTCCAAAGCCAAGTGGTTCACCAACAAAGATGAAAGAGACCTCAAGCGATGAGTCTCTTAGTCCTAAATTCTGGGTTGATGTTAAAAGTCCACCTACTCCGGCTATGGGTATTCTTGGGCCTCGTCCCAACTCACCCGACTTTGAGAGACAAAAGATTGAGAGGAGTAAGGGAGTGACCGGTGACATTCCTCGAGTGGAAAAATGAGAGGATGTGTTGAGTGATGTGAGTGGGATGTCACCACCCGAATCTAAACCTAACCTTGAAAAGAAAATGAGGGAAAAGAAAGAGGAAAAAAAGAGTGAGGACACCCCTTATTCTAACCTTAACCCTTTATCTTTTTCTTCTACTTGTGTTAGCTCTTGTGTAGGTACTCTTGGAGGCAAACCAATGGAGCCTCAATCATGTCCCAAGAAGGATGGACAAGGTGAAAAAAATCTTCAATATGAGCTTCAAGGTGAAGAAACGATTCAAGACACTTCAAGTGCATTGAGTGAGCAAGATGGCCACTTAAAGGTATGTGAAAGTTCTTCCCTTGAGCATGTTACTTCCTTGTCATGTGTTAGTATTTGTGAAGGTTCTATACTAGTTGATGAGTTATGTGACTATAATGTTTTTGCAACTAGTGTAGAGTCGGTTGGTCAACTTGTGAGTGATTGTGAACCACTAGTTGAGAGGGATGATAAGCCACATCATGATGTGAGCTTGGTTTTCATTGAACCTCTCATCAGTGAAGAATGTGTAGTTGACCCTATTTGTGATCCTTGTTATGACACTCCACCTATATTTGATAAAGGGGAAGATGAGTTGAATGAATACCCTATCCTCTCCCTTGATGAATTGCTTGATAATAGTGGGCCTATGTGTTGTAGTGAGGTTGGTAGTGACCTTGAGGAGTCCCTAGTGAATGAGATGGATCGAATTGTTTTCAATGACTCCTCGGATAAGAGTGAAGAACATAGTCTTGATACCATGTTTTTGGGTGACCATGAATTTGAGGTGCATGCTTTTACATTTCCATTGTATGAAAATGATCGCATTTGTGGTAGCGAATTGTATCGGACTAGGATTGCTAATAGAATAGAACCTCCATGGTTTGAAAGGTTAGACTCTATGGACGATCCATTGTTTAGAACTCCAAGTAGAATGAGTGGTCTTGATATTGGTTGTGTTGAACCATCTTCTAGTAGTCCTAACCTTCATTGTGTGGACTATGATGATGAAGGACCTAGTTTGGAGACCTTCCTTTGGAGTTTGCGTAGTGAGGGAGATTGTCTTGGAGTTGGATTTGGAGGCGAGGAAGTCACTCTTGGTGTGTGTAAGAGTGCTTCCAAGAAGGGGAGTGGAGTATTTGATGTTAGTTGCCAATTGAGCTATTTTGTTTACTCCACTCCACATGTTGATCACACCTTGGGTGTTGAGCATGCCAAAGACGATGTGTTACATTGTGATAATATTGATTTGAAGGCTTGGTGTGTTGCTCAAAAGCTTAGGGGTCACATGGATTGCTATATCTTGCATGTTCCATGTCCTATTGATCTCTTTGCTTGTTCTTGTGTTGGGTGCACTTTCTTTGTGAGTCAAGTACTTGTCGTTTCCTTGGGAGACATGAGCTTTTTCATTGGTATTGATGCTTGGCTCTATCACAAGAGTGTGTTTTCCCACACTTTTGGCACTAACCTACTCTTGTAGTGGGAAGCTTTGTTTGTGCTTGTTTTGAATGTAGGCTTGATGTTTTGATTTCGAGGACGAAATCCTTTCAAGAAGGGGAGGATGATGCGGGGCAAATTGGAGCAAAAGCGCCAACCATCAAGAATCAAGCTTGAGAGCACAAGGAGTACCGTCAAGGCCTTCGGATGAGGGTTCGAGACTGATTTGAAGCCATGGACTTGAGCACGCTTGAGGGAGGACCGACTACGGACCAAGGAGGAACACTTAGAGTCCATTTTGAGCCGTATCCATACCTCCCAGGAAGAGGCGAAGCGCCTACAGATGAGGCGGAGCGCCTACAGATGAGGCGGAGCGCCTACAGATGAGGCGGACCGCCTACAAAAGTCCAGAGAGCTGATCAGCATGAGGCGGAGCGCCTCTCCACTGAGGCGGACTGCCCCTCACTGAAGAACCCTGAGGCAGAGCGCTTCCCCACTTGAGGCGGGCACCTCCCCCTGTTATGTTTTAACGGGATTTTGCGTAAACTTCCTATTTTGACCCTACGTGGTCTTTTATTTCTTAGCCTACTTTGGGGGCCTTTTAGTCATTTCGCAAGCGGTTAGGAAACACTATAAATACACCCCTTAGCCATTTCATTAGCGAGCTAGTTTTGAAGATAGAATTGAGAAGATAGAATAGGCTTGGCCATTCTTGTTGAAGCGTTGACTTAATGTATCTCTTACGTTGAATCCATGGTGGATCACCGCTAGTGTGACTCCCGTTTAATGGTTCAAGTCTCTCCTCCCTTTTGAATCAATCTAATTGTTTAGTTTGATTCGTTCTTTCTTCTATTTTTATTCTCCCCCATCCCTATTTTCCTTCTATCGTGTTTACTTTGTTGCTTCCGTTACTTGTTATTCGCTTCCGTGGGTTTACCCCGTATCAGTTCCGCTCCAGGATCAACAACTTCGATTAAGTACTCGAGGTGAAGAAAAAGCTGTTGGATGCTCTGAAAGAGAATAAGATCCTGGCAGAGCAGTGTGGTCTCCTTGGGGGTGAAGTTAACCAATTAACTGACGTTAACAACGAGCGAATTGCACGGATAAACGAGCTCACAAAGAAGAAGGACCTTCTTTCTGAAGAGAAAGAAGGGTTCGCACAATCTGTCCAGGGTCTGGAGATTCTTCTTGAAGAATGCAAGGCTTCGCTGAACAGAACTCTCGATGAGCGTGGATCCCTTGAGATGGACATGCAAAGGGCTAATGAAGAGTCCGCTAGGGCCAGAGCTGAGCTTCAACCTGCTAAGGACCAGGTTTCCCAGTCGATGAGTGCTCAAAGCGCGTTATCTAAGGACTTGGCAAACCTGCGTAACCAATCTGAAATCAAGGCGAAGCTTGCTGTGCTCGAGGCTAAGCGTACACTGCTCGGGCAGGTCCAGACTGGCTAGATCAATGTTGAGAAAGTGCTGCTGAAAACGAAGGGCGCTGTTCGCAAAGTAAAACAAGTGCTGAATCTTTCTCCCGAAGAGTCTGAGGCAGATGAAGACGAAGATGAGGATGACAGTAAAAGTTCGGGTGACGATGACAGAATCGACGGAGCTGGTGCGTCGAGTTCTGGTCGTAGCCCCAAAAACTGATGCCCCCAAAATTTGATTAGGTTGTAAGTTTGTATATCTGGCGAGAGGCGGATTAGTTGGTTGTGGATAGAGGTCTCTTAGGACTCTCTGATCCTTGTTCGGCCGGTTCCATTTGGCCTTTGATCACTCTGCAAAATTTCTGTCAGCCATTTTCGGCACTTTATCATTTTGTCAGGATTATGTATATAACTTTAGATCTTTTTTAATTCAATGACTATATTTAGTCTGAATTTTTGGTCTTTCGTTTGAATGTATTGTGGCCTTCGTGCCTTATGTTTAGGAGCTTTTTGAAGTTTGAACTTTGTTAAGTTCTGGTCTCCAAAAGTCTGTCCGAATGTTTTAACTTAGCCTTTCCCAAGGAAGAGGTCATAAGTTGTGAGTAATCTGCGCAGATGTTTTATTCTGACCGAGTCGTGGTCGGTGGATTTTGGCCGAATCGTTGGCCTTTGCGAACAACTTCGCTTATCGCCTTGATAGTTGAAAGTTGTCGCAAGAAATTTATAGTTTAATTCTGGCCGAGTCGTTGGCCTTGTGAACGACTTCTCTTATTTTCGTAGAAGTTTGCACATAAAAAGTTTTTTTGAAAAAAACTCGCCTTTTTACAAGGTCTTTTGCCTTTATGAAGGTCTTACCTAGCCTACAAGGGCCTGGCCTACAGTGGCCTCTCACCACCCTCCCTGTTTTTATGTTGGAACACGGGAAGTGATAACATAAAAAGAATTAAGGCTGGTCGTAAATAAAAGAACACATATAACCAAACGAGGAGTGTGTCCGTTGTTAGATTCGAACCCACAGCCACGAAGTTGAAGAACATCGAGCTCTACCAATTGAGCTAAACGGATCTGACCTTGTTCAGGCCGTTAGTACCATTTAGAAGAAGTAAAATAAAAGTAAGAATTGCCACAAAAATAAAAGGTAGGAAGAAGATAACTGACTGTTTTACCACTCAGAAGTGATATCTTTTGAGGTGAATCACGTTCCAGTTGTTTGGGACAATTGAACCATCTGGTCGTGCTAAGCGATAAGATCCCTTGCCGACTGAAGCGATTACCTTGTAGGGGCCTTCCCAATTAGGGCGTAGCTTCCCTGAATTTGCTTCCTGCGTGTTCTGTGACACTTTTCTCAGTACAAAATCTCCAACCTGGAAACTTCGTACGCGTAGTCCCTGATTGTAATACTGTTCAATTCGTTCTTTCTGGGCGACTATTCGTACGAGGGCTAATTCCCTTCGCTCTTCGAGGAAATCCAGCTCTTCAGATAGATTGATCGAGTTGGACTCTTCGGTGGCATGTGCATACCGTAGGCTGGGTTCTCCAATTTCGACTGGGATTTGGGCATCTGCTCCGTTCACTAATGAGTAATGTGTCTCCCCAGTACTCATCTTTATCATCATGCGATAAGCCCATAGTACACCAGGTAGCTTCTCTACCCAACATCCCTTAGCCTGCTCGAGGCGCTTCTTGAGGGATTGAACGATTATTTTGTTGGTAGATTCTGCTTGTCCATTGGCAATCGGATGATATGGAGAAGAAGTGACCCTCTTGATGTGCAGGTCGTTGAGGAACCTAGTCACTTTCCAGCTGATGAATTGCGGGCAGTTATCCATGACTATTTCTTTAGGTGCTGCAAAGCAACACACGACAAAACGCCAAAGGAAGTCAATAACTTCCGTTTGTCGTATCTTTGCGTATGCTGCCGCTTCGACCCATTTGGTGAAGTAATCGGTGATGATCAACAAGAAGCACATTCCTCTTGGTGCCGCGGGAAGGGAGCCAACTATGTCCATTCCCCATTTCATGAATGGCCACAGGGAGATTATTGAGTGGAGCAGTTCTGCCGGTTGATGAAGAAGATGTGCAAACCTCTGACACTTGTCGTATTTTTTGACAAACTCATTCGTATCCTTCTCCATCTTATCCCAATAGTATCCTGCACGAATCAATTTGCGGGCTAGTGCCTTGCCCCGAAATGATTTCCACAACAGCCTTCGTGGACCTCCCGCATCATATAGCTGATTTGGTTGGGACCGAGGCATTTTGCGAAAGGCCCTGCAAACATCTTGCGGTAGAGATCGCCGTTGATGATTGTATACCGAGCAGCTTTTATTCTGAGCTTGTGAGCGGCTTTCGTGTCAACGGGCAGAGTCCCATGAAGAATATAGTTCGTGATTTCATTCCGGCAGTCCCAAGTTGCGTTGATGGTGTTGACTTCGAACTTTTTCCAATCTATGGTCGTGTAGAGGAGTTGAACGACAGCTGAAGAGCTGGCCGCCCCCATTTCTGCCACCAACCCTAGATTCGCGAGAGCATCGGCTTCATGGTTCTCTTCCCGTGCAATTTGAAGTGCCTCTCATTCGTCAAACTGGGCCAGGAGTTCTTTCACACGGGCAAGATATACTTGCATTCTGGACTCTCGTGCAATGAAGCCTCCGGTCACCTGGTTGACCACCAGTTGAGAATCACTCTTAAGTTTTATGATGTTTGCTCCATAGCTTCGGGCTAACTCTAATCCTGCAATAACGGCCTCATATTCGGCCTCATTATTAGTAATAAACGGATATTTGATCGCCTGCCTGACGGCCTCTTCGGATGGGGCGATGAGAACCAGTCCAAGACCGGAACCTTTGACGCTCGAGGAGCCATCAGTGTATAGGATCCATGCGCCAGGAGCCTGCCCAGCATACAGAACAGCATCCTTTTCTGCCTCAGTATATATATTAGTGCTAAAATCTGCCGCGAAGTCTGCTAGGGCTTGTGATTTTATTGCTACCCTAGGTTGATAGGTGATGTCAAATTCACTTAATTCTATAGCCCATTTTACTAACCTTCCTGAAAAGTCGGGTTTGTGCAAAACATTTCGCAAAGGAAAGGTTGTTACTGCAGATATTGAATGACTTTGAAAATAAGGGCGTAGCTTACGGGCAGCAGTTACCAGTGCTAGAGCTAATTTCTCCAAAGGTTAGTAGTGTGTTTCCGCATCAATTAGAGCTTTGCTAATATAATAAATGGGAAGTTGTTTACCTTTTTCTTCTCAAACCAGAACTGCGCTTACCGAGGATTCTGAAACTGCCAGATAAATCAGCAGATGCTCCCCGTGTTGAGGTGTAGAGAGCAGTGGTGGGTTGGACATGTATTTTTTGAGATCCTTCAGCGCTTGTTGGCATTCGGGAGTCCAATAAAACTCCTTGTTCTGCTTCAAGACATCAAAGAAACTTTTGCATCGGTCTGACGATTAGGATATGAACCTTCGCAGGGCTGCCACTCTTCCGGTCAATTTCATGACGTCTTTCCGATTGTGGAGTACATCTGGAATTGACTTGATAGCTTTGATCTGTGCGGGATTGACTTCAATTCCACGCTGAGAAATGATGAAGCCCAGGAATTTTCCCGACCCGACTCCAGATGCACATTTCTCCGGGTTCAGCATCATGTTGTACTGATCGAGTATTCAGAAAACTTCTTTTAAGTGCGCTAGGTGATCCTCTGCTCGTTTGGATTTGACTAGCATGTCATCGATGTACACTTCCATAGTCTTACCGATATGGTCGTGGAACATACGATTGACTAGGCGCTGGTACGATGCATCTGCATTTTTCAATCCAAATGGCATAACTTTATAACAATACGTACCTCTATAGGTTATGGACGCTGTTTTCTCCTGGTCTCGGGGTCCATCAATATCTGGTTGTACCCAGAGTATGCGTCGAGGAAAGTGAGCACCTCGTGCCCGGCTGTTGCGTCAATTAGCTGATCTATCCTGGGAAGAGGATATGAATCCTTTGGACAGGCTTCGTTCAGATCTGTGAAGTCAATGCAGACTCGCCATTTGCCATTTTTCTTGGGCACAACGACCACGTTGGTTAGCCAGTCAGGGTATTTGACTTCACGTATAGATCCGATCTTCAACAGCCGATCGACCTCATCGTTGATGACCTGATTCCGAAAAGCTCCTTGCTGGCGCTTCTTCTATTTTACCGGGCGGTGGTACGGGTCGACGTTCAACCTGTGAGAGATAATATTTGGAGAAATACCTGTCATATCTGCATGAGACCAGGCGAACGTTGTGTACCGCTCCTTGAGGAACTGGAGGATATCTCGTCGTAAGCGTTCGCTCAACTCGGTCCCTAAGTAGACCTTCCGCTCTGTCTTGTCTATGAACAATTCTTCGGGCTCCAAAGCTTCCACAATCGGCATGTGACTTTCCCGTGCGTCCAGCTTTGTGATGAATTCCGGGACCTCGTACTTTGCTTCTTCGTGTGGCGTGTCTGATCTCGGTTGCTGTAATTGCTATTTGCT
Source organism: Petunia secreta (assembly GCA_029990175.1). NCBI lineage: Eukaryota > Viridiplantae > Streptophyta > Magnoliopsida > Solanales > Solanaceae > Petunia > Petunia secreta. Next base: position 17,415,937 of record JARKIP010000038.1, on the reverse strand, counting down.
TTCTTCGGGCAGCTTGAGGGCCACCGAATAGCAATCTCAAGCAGAGCGTTGTTCTCCTCGAACCTCACGTACTCCCCATTCAGATGGGAAATTCAACACCTGATGATAAGTCGAAGGACAACTTGCATATCATGGATCCAGGTTCTTGCCAGGATGATGTTGTAAGCTAGGTCCGCATCGACAACATGAAATGACGTCTCCTTCGCTACCCCTTCAGCAAGAGTCATGGGAGTAATCTCGCTAAGGGTCTTCTCACTCGAGTTGTTGAAACCGGAGAGAACTCGAGATATCGGCACGATCTTATCCGACAGCTGCATCTCCCTTATAAATCGTGATTGAATAATGTTCGTAGAGCTTCCCGCATCGATGAGCACTATCTTGACGTCGAATTCCACCACGCGCAACGTTATCACTAACGCATCAGCATGTGGGAACTGCAAACCATCTGTGTCTGCATCTTCAAATGTTATCGTCTCTTCTGGCCGTGGATGCTTGGTCTTGTGATGGAGACCTTTGCGTACTTCTTCGCCGTGAAGACGACGGAATCCACTTCGATCCCACCCGAGATAACATTTACTGTCCTCTTCGGAGAGGATGCTCGTGGAGGGCCAGATTTGTTTTGCTGGGCCTTCGCGTGAGTTTGCTTTCCCTTCTCGGTCAGGAACTCCTTCAAGATTCCCTGTTTCAATAAATGTGCAAATTCATACCTTAGGGCCTTGCAGTCCTCGGTGGTGTGACCGTGGTCGCAATGAAATTCGCACCATAAGTCCTGGTTTCGCTTGCTTGGGTCGGTTTTCATGTCCTTCGGCCATTTAACCTTCTCTCCCATATCTTTGAGTGCTGCCACTACTTCAGACATTTCCACGTTGAAGCTTGGCAGGCTTGGGGCTCCACAGAGGCTTGATTCTGAATCATCTCTTCAGGATAGCCCTATGTTGTTGCGGCTGTGTCCTTTGAGTTGTAGCGGTTGTAGACGTCCGACCAGTTGGCTGCGGGGAACTCGCGAAGGGATTCGTATAGCTTGCGCGTAGACTCTGAGCTCCTGATATCCAAACTGTTGGTGAATGCGATCGCTGCCCATCTGTCCGGTACTTTGGGTAATATCATACGTTCCCGTTGGAAGCGATCCACATATTTACGGAGGGACTCATTGGGCCTCTGCTTGATCTCGAAGATATCTTCTACGTGAGTCTCCTTCTTCTGAGCGCTTGTGTGTGCCTTCACGAACAGCTGCCATCTCTGCGAAGGACCCAATGGAGTTTGGTGGCAACATTGAGTACAATCGTAGAGCTCCATCCGCTAGGGTCTCTACAGACTTCTTCTATTGGACAGATTCGATCTCCTCATCGGTGAGATCGCTAGCTTTTATAAAGTTGTTGAACATCATGAGATGATCATTAGGATCAGATGTCCTACGATAACTCGGAATGTTTGGCATCTTGAATGTCTTGGGAATTGCCTTTGGGGCTGCTTCTTTCTTTCAAGGCCGTTGGGAGTATCGTTGGACATCAACTTTCTTTAGTGTGGGTGGGGCGCCCGGTATCTGATCGATCCTCTCGTGGAGAGACTTCTGAAGCGCTTCCTAGCTTTCCTTGAACTGCTTGGTAAGAGCCTCCACGACGATGCTCATTTCAGTGGATGCCATAGACCCTCCATTTCGATTCTGGTTGACTTGGGTCGTTGGATCTACGGTTCCTCCGTTGTTTCGCTCCCCACCTTGCATCGAGGTATGCGAAGAAGGGGCATCCCGGCCTGGCGCTGCAGCGTCAGCTCTTGCAACTGGAGGGTTTGTCCCTCGGAGAGAGTTGATCGCCTCGTTTATCCTTCTGTTGACCTCCACCTGTTCCTGCATAAATGCATAGTGCATCTTCTTGAGGTTTCCTTGGCCAGGGGAGAGACTCCTATGGCGTCTTCTCCTAGGCGGAGTGGCGCTCTGAGATTGCCTACGCCTATTTCGCTGCCTGACCGGTCCTAGGGAAGATTGCTGCTGCCCGTCGGACGAGTAATCGGGAGAATAATTGGGACTTGATGAAGAGGTACGTACCTGACTTCTGCCGATAATAGTTCGTTGTGAACCATTTTCTGCCATGTTAGTTGTGAAACAAAAAGATCGACAAAAAGGAATGTAATGTCGGAAAAGATAAACTATTAACCTATAAAGGCTATTGACCGGCTCCCACTGTGGTCGCCAAATTGTTTAACCTAGATCCAATTTTAGGCCAATTAACAATTAAATTTGTATTTGCGGAGTCACGATCAATAGTTTAGATTAAGAGTTTAAATGAGGAATGCGTTAATTGTTAAACTATTAGTATGTTCGCGATTTTCAATGAGGATAATTAGTAATGTGGGACAGGATATAATCGAAAATGAATAACGTTAAAGAGTTAATAAGAATAGATAGAGGTAACCGTATTGGATCGTTTGATCCCGGTGAGAGTTCTTCGTTACTGATTGCACTTGAAGACTAGAGAGCGAAGTATCCAGCGGATGTAAGTAAAGAAACAGTACTTGAGCAATAGAGAGAGAGAGAGAGATAGAGTATTCTTATTAATATTGTAGATAGAGAATAAAAAAGGTGTTCCAAAATGATTTAGGACGAATGCTATTTATAGGTCTGATAGGCGTCCGTTGAGTTTGTAACCGCTGGGTAAGTATCCGTTGGATATGTAACCGCTGGGTTGTGTAATTACTGCCTTTATGACCATTTATTAAGTAATCGCACATGATCAGGTTAATAATTGCTCATTCAGATCGTGTTGACCTGGGAAGCGTTACATTGCTGCTCTGGGTCTGCTCGTGGTAACCGCCTGGCTAGCTATTTGTCCGCTAGATGTCTGTCTGGTGAAATCTCTGCCCGTGCCACGTGGCGGAGACGTGTCGCCTTTTTAGATAGCGTCAATTTTTATCCAATACAAGTACAATTTAGGCGGATAAACGCATTATTCGAATAGAACCCACAAAGACACCAGACCAAAACATGTAAATTTAGATTCAACAGATATATAAAAATCATACCCATAAATTTAAAAGCATAGATAATCAAAACGTTGGAATTGCATGTTTAGTTGTCAATGTTAGTTAATAGCGCACATATGAGAAGAAACATAGAAATTTAATGCCAATATATAGTGGAGAAGGAACAAATGAGAAAACAGAAAATATATATGAAATACACGGAACAAAAGAAAAAGAAAAGAGAGAGAGAGTATGATGGAAGAGATAATACTCATCTGATCAAACATTGTAATGATCAAAATGTTGTGGGGTCCAGCCCCATGTGAACTTATGCAAAAAAAGGAAGAAAAAAATTTATTTGTGCTCTTTGACATTTGATAGTCTGCACGGCTATTAAATGTTTTCACAAAGCTGTCTTTGAAATTTGACAGCAAGGGTGATGTCATTAATGACCTCAAGAGCACTCTGGTTCTTCTATAAATAGGAGACGGTTTTTTTTTTCATTTGAAACATCTAGTTTCAGAGAGTATTAAAGAGAGACACAATGTAAGAGAGAATACACAGTGTAGGAAAATACTTCGTGAGGAAAAATAGAGAGCGTGAGCGGTTTTATAGTAAGGTGAAAAATCAAAAGAGAGTTATTTCTTTTGTGAGTGTGTAGTGATATTTACTACACGATGTAAAAGTCCTTGGTATAGTGGAATTATTGCTCCTCTCGGGCCATGGTTTTTCCTTAAGTTCAGAAGAGTTTTCCACGTAAAAATCTTGGTGTCCTTGTTATTATTTTTATTCTCATTGATTTTCGCATTTTCAGCACTCCGTTAGTATTGTTGCTATTATACCGTGAATAATATTTCTTTGTGGGGATTAATTTTCCCAACAAGTGCTATCAGAGCACAGGTGTTGTTCATTTACAGAAATACCGTTCACGGTAGGCGGTACTATACTCAGTGAAAAAATGTCAGGAGTAAAGTACGAGTTAGCAAAATTTAACTGGAGAGGGCGGTTTCTCAATGTGGCAAAGAGGGATGAAGGATATGCTCATCCAACAAGGATTACAGATGGCAGTGGATGCAGAGAAGCCTGGACCCATGAAGTCCGAGATTTGGGCGGAGATGGATGAAAAGGCGGCTAGTGCAATTAGGTTGCACTTATCGGATGATGTAGTCAATAACATCACTGATGAAGACACTGCGTGTGGAATATGGACAAGGTTGGAGAGTCTATATATGTCGAAGACGCTGACAAATAAATTATACCTGAAGAAGCAGCTATATGCCCTACAGAAGGGTGAAGGTATGAATTTTTTATCACATCTTAATGAGTTCAATGGACTAATCACGGAGCTGGCCAACCTCGGAGTACGGATCGAGGAAGAAGATAAAGCCATCTTGCTCCTAAACTCGTTGCCATCCTCGTATGATAATTTGGCAACGACCATCCTGCACGGTAAAACTTCTATTGAGTTGAATGATGTCACATCAGCTATTCTACTCAATGAGAACATGAGAAAGAAGCCTGAAGGTCATGGACAGGCTCTCATCACAGAAGGTAAAGGCAGGGGTTCGAGCAACTATGGTAGATCTGGAGGTTGGGGAAAGTCCAGGAACCGGTCTACAACATCAGGTGGAAATTTCTATAATTGCGATCAACCGGGTCACTTTAAAAGGAACTGCCCAAATCCTAAAAGGGGTAAAGGCGGATATGGTGGCCAAAATAATGAAGCTAGCACAACCGCCATGAAGCAATATGATGACACAGATGCGCTTCTCATCGTAAATGAGGATGAGGAATGTATGCATTGGCAGGTCAAGAGTCAGAATGGGTGGTTGACGCATCAACATCTTACCACATTACACCGGTAAGAAATTTATTTTACAGATATGTAGCATGTGATTTCGGCGTAGCGAGGATGGGTAATACAAGTTACTCAAAGGTTGTGGGGATCGGTGATGTGTTCATCAAGACAAATGTAGGATGCACCTTACTTTTAAAGGACGTGCGGCATGTACTTGATTTGCGGAAGAACTTGATCTCGGGGATTGCTTTGGACCAAGATGGGTACGACAATCACTTTGCAAATCAAAGGTGGAGACTCACCAAGGGATCATTGGTGATTGCAGAAGGAGCTGCTCGTGACATGTTGTACAAGACAAATGCAGAAATTTGTCGAGGTACAGAAAGCACGACAGCTGATGTTGCCGAGCAGCGGGAGCAACCTAATGAGATTGTCAATCAGGGGGAGCAAGACGCTCTTAAGGTGGTTCAAAGAGACAAGTTCGAGTTATGCAAAGAACTTGTTGGCATGAGCTTTATCTAAGAGACAGGAGAACCCTCCTTCAGGTGCATAGGACTGGAGGGGGAGACTGTTGTGGGGTCCAGCCCCATGTGAACTTATGCAAAAAAGGAAGAAAGAAATTTACATGTGCTCTTTGACATTTGATAGTCTGCACAGCTATTAAATGTTTTCACAAAGCTGTCTTTGAAATTTGACAGCAAGGGTGATGTTATCAATGACCTCAAGAGCACTCTGTTTCTTCTATAAATAGGAGACGGTTTTTTCTTCATTTGAAGCATCTAGTTTCAGAGAGTATTAAAGAGAGACACAATGTAAGAGAGAATACATAGTGTAGGAAAATACTCTGTGAGGAAAAATAGAGGGCGTGAGCGGTTTTATAGTAAGGTGAAAAATCAAAAGAGGGTTATTTCTTTTTGTGAGTGTGTAATGGTATTTACTACACGGTGTAAAAGTCCTTGCTATAGTGGAATTATTGCTCCTCTCGGGCCGTGGTTTTTCCCTAAGTTCAGAAGGGTTTTCCACGTAAAAATTTTGGTGTCTTTGTTATTATTTTTATTCTCGTTGATTGTCGCATTTTCAGCACTCCGTTAATATTGTTGCTATTATACCGTGAATAATATTTCTGTGTGGGGATTAATTTTCCCAACACAAAAGACCAGGATGCAAAATTCTGGATCAACAAAGAAACAGGAAAGCCAATACACGTGGACACGCAAGATTACTAAGAAGATTTAACTAAAAGACCCTCCAAAAACTTCTTAACTAAATGACCACTTTTTTTCTTTTTGATTTATTTTTATTGGGGAAAAAATCTTAAGTGTTGTTAAGTGGAGGTTGAGGGCCTAACTAAAAATAAAAAAACTTGTGGGTGGTTTTGAAACTTGTGGGAAAGTATATAAATCACCCAAAAAATGGGTTATTTTTTCCGTGTAAAAAAAAAAACGGTTCTTGCACCATTTTTAAATCGTTTCTTCATCCTCTCTTCCAATTTTTTCGAAACTTTTTCATCTTCTTCCATAATTTTTTGCCTCCCCCTCCCCCCCTCCCCCCCCCCCCCCCCACATCCAACACTTCATTCTGGTTCAAAAGCTTTCCAATTTGTTTTTTTCGGAGCAAAAGCTTTAATTTTTTGATTTTGAAAGGTGTTTTGTCACTACATTGGTTTGAGTTTAGCTTTTTCAAGGTATACGTTGTGTCATCAGATAAGCTAAAGGCTATGATTTTGTTGCATTGATGCTGCTCCATTAAAGATCTGGTTTTCAGATCTGTGGTTTTCAAATCTGCTGTAACAATTTATTATCAACAATCCTAGTCGATTGTAGACATTATCGCAATTAATAGATCATTGATGGGAGCTAAGCAGTGGTGGATACTAATTTCTTGGATCAATGGGTGGAGATGGCAACATGTTGGTTTGACGTTCCAAGACAAATGAAATTATTACTTATCTTCGCAGCACGTCTAAGAAAATAATATAGAAAGCGAGATGGACGTTGATAATGCTATTTATTTTGTATTTTATTTTCTTCTTATTTCTAATTTATTTTTTTCGAAGCAAAATCTTCAATTTTTCGATTTTGCAGGGTGTTTTGTCACTACATTGGCTTGGATATAGATCCTTCGAGATATGCATTGTGTTTTCTTCATCTAATAAGTTTCAAAAGATCTATTTTGTTGCTCTAACGTTGCTCCATTAGAGGTTTGGTTTTTCAGATCTGTTGTAACAGTTCTCAACCAATCCAATAAATGATTGACTTTACTTATGACAATTAATAGACCATTGATGGGTAATTATACAGTAGCGAATAGTGATTTGTTGGATCAATTGGTGGAAGTGGCAACATATTGGCTAGACATTCCAAGACAAGTGAAATTATCACTTACCATCACATTAGAAAAATAATCTTGAAAGCAAGATGGATGTTGATATGTCTATTTAGTTGTGCTTGAGTTGTTGCTTTAGGTTATAAAATGCAAGTTGATTGATCGAAGACTAATGTATTGAATAATCGACCAAGAAGAAAACTACATCATCCTTCCAACTTTTTCAAGAGTCCCTATATAATCTTGTATCTTTTATGTATCAAAAAGAATTTTTAGTAATGAAAGCTTTAAAATTATTGTTATTATTGTTAGTTAAATAAGACTTTTGGTTATACAAATTTTGTATGTTTTCATTTATTTGGTTTGCGCCAATATTTAATCCAATTTACAAAATAATACCTTCCATTAAAATTTCTAAATCGAACTTGAACGACACTCAACCAAAAAATTCTTATACTTAATCAATTATCCAGTACTCAATTTATTATTTACATGACCATCACGAAGATAGTTGATTATGGAACAATTGTTGGTAGTATTTCGCGAGTGGTTTGCACTCAAGCAGTAGATAGTCGATTATCAACTATTAGAAAAATGTATTTGATTTAAAATATTTAGCATTAAATTAATAAATAAGAAACATCTTAACTACTCAATTATGGTCCATTATAATATCTCATCAACTTAACTTTGGTCTATTTACAAACTAAGTCAAATATTAATTCAATAAAAAGTCTATGCACAAACTGGTTGTAGTTTATTGTACACCTATCGCTCCGGTGATGTGTTTATTATTATTATTATTATTATTATTATTATTATTATTATTATTATTATTATTATTATTATTATTATTATTATTATTATTATTATTGCGTTTGGCGGCATTTAAACTTATAACCCACGTCAAGTATATAAACAACTAAAATAAATATTCAATGTGCCATAACATAGTACGGTACACTTTCTAAAATTATTGCGATTTCTATAAAACTTGATAATCAAGTATTTATGATGACAATCATCACTGGTAAACTTGATTTAATATGACTAAGACAACACATTTTTTAATGAAATAATTATAACATCAGATTCATCTCCATATTCATCCGGATTATAGTTTGGGCTCTACGGTTAAGGTAGATTATTTAGGCTTTTACAGACTAAACTAATTGGAAGATACGAATCAACCTCTATTTGGTCTATTGTACACTTATTGAAAAGTTGTGCGTTGAAGTTTTACTGTTCAGGATATTATCACGCGCGCGTTTGGCATTTAGGATTTGTGATGTTTGGGGTTTAGGGTCTAGGGTCCACGCGCTTGGGGTTTGGGCTCTAGGGTTAAGGTAGATCATTTTGGCTTGTGGATATATTATCAACGACCCGAAATTACACTGTTTTTTACTGTCAACATTGCTCAGGTTGATGATATGCGCTCATGGTTTTGCTTTAAATAATATAAAAATCCTATATTAAACACTAGTAAGGGGTAATTTAGTAATCTACGAACTAGGAAACTACTCACATGACAATTTTGTTGCATAATATACCTAAATGATTGTCAATAGAATTGATAAGGAGTGACATTGGATAACATATATAACATAATGTATACTAATGTTAATGTTCTGAGAAAACAAGACATCTTTCTCTAAGCATGGAAGAAGATCACATTGCTTGCTTCTCACATTGGGAAGAAGATCATAATGTGAGAAGCAAGCAATGTGAGTGGTACATGACCATAATATGAAAAGCAAACAATGTGATCTTCTTCCATGCTTAGAGAAAGATGTCTTGCTTTCTCAGAACCTTAACATTAGTATGCATTATGTTATATATGTCACTCCTTAGCAATGTTATTGACCATCATTAAGGTAAATTATGCAACAAAATTGTCATTTGAGTGGTTTTCTAGTTTGTAGATTACTAAATTATCCCTTACTAGTGTTTAATATAGGATTTTTATATTATTTTAAGCAAAATCATGAGCGTATATTATCAACCTAAGCAATGTTGACAGTAAAAAACAGTGTAATTTCGGATCGTTGATAATATACCTACAAGCCAAAATGATCTACCTTAACCCTAGAGCCCAAACCCCAAACGCGTCGACCCTAGACCCTAAACCCCAAACATCACAAATCCTAAACGCCAAACGCGCGCGTGATAATATCCTGAACGGTAAAACTTCAATGCACAACTTTTCAATAAGTGTACAATAGACCAAATAGAGGTTGATTCGTATCTTCCAATTAGTTTAGTCTGTAAATGCCTCAATTGGGATGGTCGGTCTAGTTAATTTTGTTAATGTGAAAGTAATTTTCTCAAGTAATTTAGTTATTTTATTGGTTTGATAACTGTTAACTCTGAGCGCTTTTCCTATGTCTCCACAATTTATCTAATAGACTATACTTGGTAGACAATCAAAATTACAACAGAATCAAACTTAAAACAGGGAGATGAATAACATCAATAGACCACAATTGTGGATACTTAAAAAAGCGGAAACTAATATTACCAACTGAAGCAACATTACATAATTAAAAGGTCTAGACCATTAAAACATAAACAACAAAAAACAGACTAATGACAAACGACTAGTTCGGTTGATTGGGTGAATTTGGTGGAGATTCTTCAATCATATCCAGTAGTCCATTTGGTAACATGTGTATTTGGTGAACCAGGTGCATTTGTTGAATTTGGTGGAGATTCTTTAATCATTTCCAGTGGTGCATTTGGTAAACCTGGTGGACTTGCATCTTAATGTATGCAAATGTTAATATACCTAAAACGGTTGATTATCAAGTTCACAAACTTGGTATTTTTTTGAAATGATTCTTTACGTTTATTTATATCAATTTTTATGGGACATGTGTAATATACTTAGGACGGTTGATTATTAATTTAGCAAAGTGTTAATTTTTTTCTCTGAATGTATATCTTTTATTAATCAAACGATATTATATTATTGATTGATGAAAAAGATTATTATGTCGATGCAGAGATATCCCTTCTGATATTTGAATGTATGCTTATTTTTGTTTTGTATCAAATTTGAAATGGACACACGTCGACATCCTTCTTAATATTAACTAATTTTATTCTATAATTATCCATGAATAAATCGTAGGTAGTTGATTATGTATTTAGTAGAGTGTTAGTATTTTTATGAGATATATTTATTTTTATGGTATCAAATTTGAGGTGTTCACATGTAGTCCTTCTTTATATTTTCTTTACAATAATCTATTAAACCCTCCGTTTCAAAAAGGATGAACCTTTTTACTTTTTGAAAGTCAATTTGACTAATCTTTGAACCTAAATTATACTATGTTAAATTAATATTTTCAAATAAAAATTTGCATATTCAAAAACTATATGAAAAGTACTATAACATGCAACTCTTTGCATATCAATATGATGAAAAAAATCATCTTAAATTGTTGGTCAAAGTTCATCCAGTTTGACTCTCGAAAAGCGAAAAAGTTCATCCATTCTGAAATAGAGGGAGTAATAAACTTTCAATAATTAATTATTAATTTAGTAAGGTTCTATTATTCTTTTAAATATATATTTATTTTAATTATTTCATATTAAAAATTTGAACCTTTCTGTAATAAATATGTTTAATCACGTTCAATGACGTTGTTAACTAATTTGTCATACATACCGCCTAATTTTAAGAGAATAGGTACTGTTGCACTTGTCATAGAATGTCTAGCAAATTAAACATGCTGCCATCTCCATCCATTGATCCTAGAAATCAACATCCACTATTGCATAGCGACCCATGAATGGTCTAATTATTGTGATAAAGTCTACAATCAACTATGATTGATTGATGATAAACTATTATAGCAGATCTCAAAACTACAGACCTGAAAACCAGACATTTAATGGAGCAGCGTCAAAGCAACAAAACAGAGCTTTTGAAGCTTATTAGATGAAGAAAATACAATGTATATCTAGAAAGAAGTAAACCCAGCCAAATGTAGTGATAAATATCTTGAAAAATCGAAAATTTGAAGCTTTTGCTCCGAAATAAATAAAAAAATTATCGAGCTTTCTTACAAACAAAAATTATAAAATAGATAATGAAATAAAGAATATGGGTCTAAGATTTGTAAGAGTTTGAAATAAATTGTGAGTTCAAACACTGAATTTAGTATGTTTCTGAGCTAAACTAAGGTGGAGAAATTTTAGGGGTGGGTGGATTTTTGAGGAAGAAATTTTTTATTTTTGGTAAAATTATTTTTTATGAAGATGACCATTTTGTCATATTCAGAACTTGGGGAGTTGGGGTATTTCTATTTTCTAAAGGATGATTAAGTCCTAATTATGATTAAAAAAGATGAGGTCATTTATCCAATTTTTAAAACTTGGAGGTTATTTTTTTAGTTGAAAACTTGGGGGATGTCAAACATGTAAAAATTTCATGCAGGGGCCTATTTTACGCACGTTAATTGATTTGTAGCCGTCAAAAACAAATTCGCTGAGAAATAGCAACGTCCGGAAAAATCCCAGTATAAATACTGGGGCTTTCAACTTGTTTCAAAGCCCCGTATTTATACTGGGAATCTTCAGTAAACTAACCCCAGTATAAAATACTGGGTCTTTGAACAAGTTTTGTTCAAGGCCCCAGCATTTTGTTATGGGACTTTGTATAAAACTTTAGTCCCATAACAAAATGCTGGGGCTGTGAACAAAACTTGTTCAAAGCCCCAGCATTTTGTTATGTGACTGAAGCTTTATATATAAAGTCCCATAACCCATAACAAAATGCTGGGGCTGTGAACAAAACTTGTTCGCAGCCCCAGCATTTTGTTATGGGATTGAAGCTTTATATATAAAGTCTCAAAGCAAAATACTTGGGCTTTGAACAAGTTTTGTTCAATGCCCCAGTATTTTGTTATGGGACTAGTCTGGGGTGTTTTTCCAACGCTAATGGAGCTTAAGTGTGCGCGCGAATTTTTAGCTATTCTTCAATGAATTTTGAAACGGCGGATAGTCCCAATGAGCGCATCCAAAAATGGCTAGTGATCAAAATTTCCCGTCAAACATCAAAATGCACCAAGTTTACATAGATAGCACAAATGGCAAAGTTGCCTCAGTTTGACTTGTAAAACTATATTTTTATACCCCTGGTCGAAACACTTCAAAATTATAATATATACATAGTTAGGGTAGTTGTAGGTTGTGTAATTATTTTTCAATTTGGATGGGAATTTATTTTCTGTAATTTAAATACAAAGATAAAAAAATTGATCAGTTATTTTGAGGACTTTAATTCGATTTGTGCTTCCATTTTTTCAGTAGTGTTATCTAAAAAAAAACTGTCCTATTTATTAAAATATATAAGCCTACATCAGTTAATTTGGACGATGGAGCATTTTTATTCATGTTATGCGTCCAATTTTTAGGGGACTTCAAACTATTTAAAGTGCATGATGGAGGGTTTTCTTTATCCACGTTGGAGTCATAAAAAAACTCCTTAAAGCGTATCTTCAATTAAAAACTGCTTATGCCCAACTTCTTTCACAACAATCATTCATAAAAACTGCTTTCTTTGTACAATTCTCCTTACAAGAATTTTTCATCCGAGTCCTTAGTTTGATATGATGGTGTTTCCTTTATTGAGAATATATGTATCCACTTTTTGATATGAAAGGAGGAGAACATTTTCCACACTGAAGTTACAAAATTGTACATCAATAATGAGTTTTACAAAAGTTTAAATTTGGTTGATTTATAAAAAGTTCATTTATTTAATAATTGCATTGCCTGATGGTAGCGTCGTGAAGCAGCAAATTATTCACAAAGCCATGATTAGCAGGTATTCATCATGATATCTTTATTTTCCAAAATTGTGTAATAAAAGTATTTTTTCTGTATCTTAAGCAACTAAAAATATCTAAACTGATCTTGTGAGCAATTTAGGGTTCTCCATTTGTCTGGATTCTCATTGACCTTACCGCCAATCAGTTTTCAAACGTGATTTCAGGCTTCTTTGGAATTTTCATGTTCAAACGTGATTTCAGTCTATAATTCATCTGATTCTTTTTTTTTTCAAATATAAAGTCAAGCACCGTTGAGCTTGATCTTCAATATTCATCTGATTCCGTAGTGCGAGAAGGCCAACAATCCATTTCCCGTAGAGATGCATCTGCAAGATAAAAAGGTATGATGCAATCCACCATTTTACAAATAAGTATTTATTCGTTAACAATTGTGAAAGTTGAAATTTCTGATAAATGTCATACTATTATTCAGTTGATATGCTTAGAATAAAAGTGGAAATTTTTATGAGTTTATACTTTCATTCTTATTGTTGTTTGCAACTAATCTAAAATTTGATGTTTTGTGGGGGTAACACAAATACGTTTTCATTCTGCACTGCATCCCAAAATTGTGGCTAACTCATTGTTTTTAATTAATTATTTGTTCTATGGAGATCCTATACATGATGAGAAAGAGTATGCATGATGGTGCATGAATATTCTCCTTTATTATGTCTATTATGTATCTAAAGGAGTTTAGCAGTAAGAGCGAAATTGCTCCATTTCAAACCAATGTTGAAGAAATCGGGTAGGAGCTTTCTCTTTTTGTTGTATTTTCATATTATCTTTTAATTGGAGGTTGTCTACTGATTAGTTCAATCTGTGAGTAAATACATAACATATAGAGTGAGGTAATTAACTACTCACAGAAATAAATTGAAGTTAAGATGTGAACCTTGAAACATCTTGTGAATTCACTCTATATGAGCTACGTGATGAAAACAAAATCAACAATATTTTTCATGATTTTCTTTTTCTTTCGACTTTCTCAACTTTGGAAGGAACTTAACACTTATCTTTTCCTTATTTGTTAAGATCCTACATTTGTGTTGAATATTTGATGAATATGAATATCTAACTGAAATCTTCTGTTACTGCATTTCTAAAAGCACACAGAGAGCCAGAGCAATTTCCAGTGCTTTTTGGTGTTGGCCATATATAATTATGTGACATGAGAATTAAATGTTGAAGTTAGATAGTAAACAAATAAAGTTTAGTATTTGAATTGTCAAGGTTAGATAGTCTAACAGTTTTCTAGGAGAACAATCTATACTGATCTATAGTACAAAATTGCCAGTCCATCAGCAATATGACAGTTTATGTATTTGGTAGACTGTGTATTGGGGTTTTCTTTATTTTATCTCTTTTAATTGTTTCTTTCTTTAACTTCTTTTTAATCATTTCTTCTATAGAGCATGTTGCGCTCCCACAAATGGCACACAGAGTAGTATATCGAAAATGGAGAGAAAGCAAAATGAGGTGGATTGAATAGAAGAGAAACCTATGTTATGCATATGACGAGCCAGTTGTTTATGATTTCCATTAATTAGATTACAGGATTTGTAACAACTTAATTTCCCGTTCTTAAAATATTTTTATTCTTTTGGATATTTAGAATAATTCTCCAATACCTTTATCTCCTTCATGTACATAGTTTCATCAATATTTTTGATATAGACCTAATTTGTATAGTGTCATCAGTGTCTTACTTCATGATTCTGTACACAATTAGACTTAAAGCGAATGACAATTGATTTCAAGATTTTTTTTGTTTCTATGCAGAGGTACATTAATAGGACAACTAAGAATTAGTGCATTACTTCATTAAGTCGAAGGAATGAAGACGATATGGATGTATATGCTTGAGATATTGAAGAAATAAGGAAAAATATGGAGATTATGTTGTTACTGTTTTAGTGTATGACATGTTTTTATTTTAATTATAAATATGTAATTCATCTTTTGAAATGGTGATAAGTTTTTTGAATTTATTGGGCAGGATGCATATATATTTTTGTGAAAATTGAATATTTCTGATGTTTTTAATCATATTTCAAAGTTATATATGAAACTGTTACACAATTGGTCGTGCAAACTAGCTAGGAAAATATTTCAAGCTAAATGAAGAAATAAATTAATTTTTTAATCATATGACGGGATGCCCATATGAGCTGATCTAGGTCCAACAATGCATCGCATAAAAATTTAGAGTATTTACACCATATAGACACTCAACCCCCATCATGTTGGGTTTATCTGTTTAGGAGTCCACCCATAAAGGGGTGCTCTTAAAGTCTATCTAGGTAGAAAGAAAAATTACCTGGTAGAGACCTATAAGAGGACAACTACTGTATATATTAATATATATACACAGTGAAACACTCAGACAAAAGATACATACGTTTTCTCTACTGCTCTTCTTACTTCTCTCTAACAAATAACAATGTTTAGACTATGGAAAAAGGGATTGATCTGTCAAGCACGTTACAACTACCGACGGCCATTAATTCCAACCGTGGTCATGATCCTACCACTTCCGCTTATAAATAGAACAAGTAAGTTCTCGAATCTATGTGTTTGTGATTAATCTATTTAGTATAGATTTTGTGTATATGCATATGAATCATTCATTGGTATCAGATGTCATAAGCTGGCTTTCTGGTCTTGACACGACCCGGAATCCGGTTAGGCCGTGCGGGCACACGACATCCTTCCCTAGACCCGTCGGGTGAACCTTTATCAATTAAATTAGGAAAATAAATATAATTTAATTTATAAATAATAATAAGACTTAGAAAAAGTACAAACATTATGATACCTCTAAGCTGTAAAATAAAAAAAAAAAGAAATTACAGCTGACTACCAGCAAACTAGGTTTAGGGCTATCCAGACTAGACATCTAAGAGTACAAAAGAAGACAGATACCTCCTGAAGGGAGCAAAATGCAGCTGAAATAATAAACAATAAACTGGTGGCCATCAGGAATAAAAGCTGGCTCACCTTGACAGCTGAAGTCATCTTCGCTCCTTCACAACGTGGCGAACTCAATCCTGGAGCGAACCTGCCGAAACGAAATAGATAGACAAAAAACAAACAACAAACAAGGGTGAGTCAAAAGGACTCAATAAGTGGGGCAGACTCGCCACCTCAAAGAATAGGATAGCTAGCCAGGGAGAAAAGAAATAAATAGACCAAATTCCTCTTATTTAAATTATAAAAAGGCAGGGCCAGATAATAACCGGAAACACGTATGAAACCATAAACTCAACAAGGAATACGAGCCAGAAACATGTTAACAAATAAGCAATGCACATATAAGCAAAACAGTAGTCATGCACCGCAAGTCTACACAATGGTATGTGTTGAGATGCAAGAAAATGAAGTGAGATGAAATGAAATGAAATATGATGCAAAGGGTCACATGTGCCCGCCATCCCATCTCGAATCGAAATACTCCTGCATTCGAGAAGAATCCAATATGATAACCAACTGGAGCGGAATATTCATGCACCGGATATAATATAAACAATAGGCGGAATACTCCTGCACTCTCTTGGGGCGGAATACTCCTGCACCCGATATAATGTAAAGCTGAGGCAGAATACTCATGCACTCTCCTAGGGCGGAATACTCCTGACCTCAATATGATACAATGGAGCGGAATACTCCTGCTCCTGGGGCGGAATACTCCTACCCTCAATATGATACATTGGAGCGGAATACTCCTGCTCCTGGGGCGGAATACTCCTGCACCCAATATGATATGCAATGTAATGCATATGAATGACATATAATGCATATGAATGCAATGTGATGCAATAATAACCCTTCACCGGCGCGGGACTCTCATTGACAGCCGGGAAGTAGATGCCAACTCACAGCCAGAGTACAATGCTCAGATCCTCAATGCAATACCAACAACAGGACATAATATATAATATACAAGGTAAATCCAAAGCTAAGGCGTAAGGAGTACGCCTATCGGCAGCTACACACGTAAGGAACACGTGGTAGAAAATCCACGAGGCCAGGTGCCTCCAAAGAAATGGATATAAATTCTTACCTCTTCCAAAAGTTAGCTCTGCTAATCAACAACCACTTTATCTTTTGGTTTCATTGCCAAACGATCCCACTCTATTCAATAAGCAGAAAAACATATCAAATTAGCCTAAAGGCTTCATTCCTCACATCTTAGGGGAATCCGGTTAGTAACCTGATACCTTATTTGCATACGCAATACGCAGGCTAGGCCTATGTACAGGATTTATGGTCACATAACCAAACCCCAAATAAATTACATTTATATGTCGCCCATAACTCACTGAGTACAAATATATAATCAATTCCATTATCGGGGTCCATTTGACCCTTTGAACTATTAATTGAACTTATTAAAACGATATCTAATATTCCAAGTTTTACCGTTAAAATATATTCAAACACACGTAATAAACTCAAATAATATATTAGGATCATTATCTGAATGTTTCAGGGTGAAAATTCTACTTTTCTCCGACCCCTTTTCTTATTTTCTGGCATTTTTCTCCCGTTGCATCTCAGCTTTCCCACTACTGTTTTGTTTCTATTTTTTTCCTACATCCGTTTAAAACGTTAGCTAAGGGATAATATATCCCTTAGCCCACCGCCTTCATTATTTTATTTTGTCCTTTTCCTTTTTTTTTCCTTTTCGCGATAAAAATTAAAACGAAACTCTACGATATTCGAAATAATTCCAACTTTTGCATACCAGTTATAAAAAATATAAATAGCATACTCTCGAAGGCGGATCTCAAATCGGGTTCCCGAAACTCAAGATGCGAATTAAATGGAAAAGAAGTAGAATTATTTAACTTTCGGCGTTTTAGCGGAAACTAGCCGAACAATCTCAAAATTCACTTTCGATAGTTCACAAAAATCACAAATAATCATACGACCCTAACGGCGCTTTTAGATTTCGAATCAGAGCTCATTCGCAAAAACCGAGCTCGAAAATCTCTTTTTAATATTTATCGACAATAAAAACGGAAACCTTCTTCCGATGCCTACCAAACGAGGTCTGATTTAGCTCAAATTTTACAGAAGGGTCCTAATGGATATTACTAATATTTTAAAATTATCGGTACGCCAATCGGAGTCCTAACTTCCGAAACGACTAACTGAGGTCGTTTTATTGTCCTCCACTTATACTCTCGTTCGTCCTCGAACGAGCCTAAGTTTACAGAAAAATTCACACAGATAACAAGAGAACTTGCACGACCTTCATGAGCTACTCCACGGGCATTATTTTCTGATTACAGAATCAGAATTATAACACACATATCGAACTTTTGGAATAAAATAAATCTGGATGATATGATAATGCCATTACACAGCTTATTCTGACTAAGCTGATTCCTTCCTCGATCACGAGAAGAGAGTTCTACATTTTCGAAGCAAAGATACACGGAACTTTGGATGGATTAACATGATTCAGCCGATAATCACCTCTTCGATATACCTTTTCATATAGAACAGGTCGATGGAACTAAGAATTAGCTCACGCTTGATGCAATAGAGGAAGCTTTTGAAGTACCTTGTCACTACACACTATAGAAGATTCGATACAAGCTATATTATTTTTACGAACGTACTATGCAACATCCCAGGTGATGTTAGTGTTGTTCTGCAAGCTCCTTGTGGGAATGTAGTTACTCATATCCTAATGTATGTCAAAGGTTCATCTGAACAGGGTCTATCATATAAGGATAAGGATCATGCAAATAATACTTGATAGTATGATACATACCAGGAATGATCTTCAGACTGAACATCTACTTTAGGGTATTGTCTTTGAATTGGAAATATTATGACTTGAAAAAGTGAAAATAAAAGAGGCATGTAGTTGAACCATGTACTGAAGCAGAATACCAGCAACAAAGTTGATTACACGTGCACTTATAACGCTAAAGTAACTTCCCAAAAAGTTGAGGTGTGAAGGAGATATGCCAATGATGGATGGATGATAAGCTGCCCTAGACCTTTAACTCTAAATTTTCATGAAGTAAACCATCGTCAGTATGAGAATCCAGTTCTAGTTGAATACAGACATATAGCCAGAAGAAAACCGGAGTCGCCATACATAGTTACTACTGACAGTGTTCTCATGTATAAAGATAGACTTTATGTTCCTGATGTTGCAGATTTACGTGGACATATTATGATGGAGGCTCATTATTCCAAATACATTGTTCATCCAGGTTCGACTAAGATGTACCATGATCTTAAGCAGATTTATTGGTGGGACAGAATGAAGTGTGACATAGTAGAATTTGTGGCTCAGTGTTCTAATTGCCAGCAACTTAAAGTCATGTCATCTTTCCAGACTTTATGCTTTCAGCAGATAGGTACGTATATATGATCAGGTTGCCATCTTATCTCTGGCATTAATAGATTAATAGTGGGTTTAGCAGTGATCGACACTCATTGTAAGTTTCTGTCGTGCCCTAGGTTGGGTCGTGACAAAAGTGGCATTAACGCCTTAGAGATTTAGTATTACAATTCAATATTTGGAGGAAGACTCCTCCACTTAAAGCTCAAAACTCATGCAGCTATTTGAATAGGAATAACCATCCCCGCACAGTCTGCTGGACTAAAGAAGATTTAGCTAAAAGCTGAACGTAGGCAGACCTAAGCAACCAACTACCTTTTCGAGTTGCCAAACAGCTGCAATTCTCGAGTCATACCTCCATACATTTTCTATAAGCACCACCACCTGATGGATTAAATCAAAGGTCAAATGACACCTCTCATTACCCTTAGTAGCCTTGAAAAACAACAATGTGCTTATCCGGCTACCTTGGCACGCACTCTGGCCTAACACAGGGAACATCACGATAGGCTACTGACCGCCTAAGCTCACCAGTGCCTAACAAAGAAGAGATGGCAATGGAATGATGATAGAAATAATTAGAGCTTCAGGAAGCTCATCTTTTTATTTGCTTGGCTCCCAGAGCTACACTACTTCCGAGTCAGGCTAACCAAAGAATCTCAATTGAAGAGATAGACATTAAATGAGTTGTATGGAACATCTATGCCAACTCATCCTTCCAATAAGAAGGAAACTCTGACAATTTACTAAACCCCTTTTTATAACCCAGATAATCTCATGGGATAACATGACTATACTAGCGTTTTGAACCAAGAAGAGATACATAGATCAAATATTACTTACTAATCAATTTGCACCGGAAGAAATAATGACACTTTCTGATGGTGACGAATAAGAATCTCATCATCCTATCGACACTGAGTTCTAAAGATAGGTAGACTGACTTGACATTATAATAGAATGAGGCACAACAAGATGCTGAGCAAACAATACCTATACTCACTCACAAATCTCTCACATTTAAACCAGGTAAACTAGTAGGGTCTGTTGACACCCAATTTTGTCCCTTTATTTTTTGCAATTTGGCTATATTTAATTAAAATAGATAATCGTAATTTTCTAAACAAAACTGCATTAGACAACATGCATTTACATGTGTGAAATTATTATTAATCCCCTATTTACATAATATTCATTTAATTGTGACAATATTACGTAATTACATTTATTTAGGCTATTTTTCAAACTATGTATGCTATTTCATGCAATTTAACGCACTACGACATTATTTAATAATTATTGGCAGCTATTTATATCTAATTAGTATTATTTGTGGTCATCTATATTTATAATTAAATGCATTTATTTTTAATTATTTACAAAATTTCCTATTTTATACTAACTATTTATATTTATAAGTATTTTAATTAAATACTAGTCATTTTGCTATTTTACAATCCCATTCCTATTACATTCAGTCCACGTCATTGTCTTTTGTCCACGTGTACCCCACCTAAGCTCCACCTAAGCTTACACCTCACTAAATACACTCCTAGTACAATGTATACACATGTTTAGCATGAAGTACTACTCTCCAAAGCACGCGTACAACTCATTCTAGCACGCAGTACAACCACTCAAAGCCCCATTCTCCATATACTCACATATACACACTCACTCACACGTGCCTACATGGCACGATCCGAGCCCTCCACTCGTTTAATCCAACGGCTCACATTAAATCTCCCACTTACAACTATACACATCATACCCCACACAAAACCCTAAAATCATTTTACCCTTCTCCTCCCTTAACATAATCAGCCGTCGCCTTTCATCTCCCTCTCTCCCCCTTTGCCCGTAACCCGTCCAGGTTCCACCAAATCGACACCTCCATCCGCCATTAACGCCACCATCTCCGCCTTGCTCACGCATCCCTCTCTCTCCCTTATCGTTTTTACACGGAAAAAGGGGAAACAAATCCCTCTCATCCCTCTTTCTATGGAAACCGAAAAGGAAGTAGGGGGATCGTATTAATCTCATCAAAATCATGGAGATTATCCACTGATAAGGCAAGAAAGTCGAGGATTCGGGCTTGAGTTCCACAAATCGAGTAGAAACAAACGGGTCACACGAACCCGACCCGAATTGACGCTAAAATGGGTAAAAACTGCCTATTTTTATGTCTTTGATTTAATTGATTTGATCTCCTACCTTCTAGGAGTTTTATTTTTAAATTGATATGTGAAGTATCCACTTACACGATTCCCTGATTTCTTGACCTTGCTTTAAATTTTCAGAATCCGAACATGTCTATTTTTGTCATTGATTTTTGCCTTGATTTTAGTCTACAATTGGTATGCTTGAATCTCTGAATGTGCATCTAAATTCTGCCTAATTTTGGGATGTTAAAGCTTGCCTATAATCTCTGCATAATTGATTGACGGATTAATTTATTCTGTCACTGTTTGCATGTCATATTCGTTAAGAATCTGGATTCTGGATAGATAATCCATTCATGGGTCCTTCCCTGATTTTTGGGGATTGAAGTTGGGAATCAACTCTATAAATACCGCTCCTCTTAGAACTTAGACACCACGGGGTATCTCTAACAACCTCACACACATACCATCTTCTACACTGAGACAAATATGATACACACCCATAGCTAGAATTAGCTTCACTGATACACACACTGATTCAGACACACTGAACCAGAGCAGCCCTCTACACCTCTTACACAGCTCTGAAAAAATGCATCACTTACACTTAGACTACACACACTAGCATGTCCTTGAATACACATTAACAGAAGAAAGTGTGAAAGGGTTGCCTGTTCTCATTTATTATTCAGATCTCGCTGGCTACAAACAAAGTTTTGGTCCTTGCTTGTTCGAGTTTTATTGCTGTGATAGTGATTCTCTCACTCTTCCTTTTCTCTGCTTGTTTCCCTCATCCTAAGGTATCTCACTAACTGAATAATAATGTTCAAGACATGTCAAATTAGAATTGATATTGTACTGCCTTGTATGCCATATCCTGGATGTCTGTATGTATTTGTTTAGGCCTCTTTTGGCCATTCTCTAACCTTTTGTTGCAGATCTGGGTATGATGGCTAGTAAGCCATACCAATCTTTCATAAGTTGTTGCAGGGATTCACAAATGGTGGGCAGTCTAAAAGGGCTGTATTAGTGATTGCTTGTGCGAGTTTTTTTTAGCTACAGGGCTTAATACAGACAGGTGTATTGAAGTGATGAACTGGGAGTTCATTTAAAAGTGTATACAGGGCACATCTCTTCTTCTCTCTGTGAATACATACTTATCCCCCTCTAGACCCCCCTACTTTTGTATTTGCTAGGTTCCCTTGCTTGTACTAAAACACCATAAGGTGCTAATTAGTATGTAGGACATGTATTGAAAATGTCTCCATGTGTTAACGGCATTGGAAATTGGCTGACAGGGGCCTTCTCTATCCCTCATCTTTTAGTTTTACTTAAATTATGTGGAAACTGAACTGTTAGTTTATGTGCATAATTCAAAAGTTAGACAGGTCTAAAATCAGGTTACATAGGGGCTGTTTTGCTAAAAATTAGATAAAATAGGCTAAAATCGCAACATCATCTGAAACGTGACTGTTTCTGCAAATCGTCTGTTCTGAAATTAGTGTTCCAGCAGGTTTTAAACTAAAATGTAAGTGTCTAAATGGGTTAATTATGCAATTGGAGAATATTTTAAATTAGATTACTTTCTTTAAGGGCTGAGAATGCAAACTGCTTTAAAACTGGCTATTTCCACACTTCGTATATGCTGTGACGAAGCAGTATATTTTTTTTTGAGTGGCTAAAACTGAAGACTGGTTTATCTATGCAAATATTACATATTTTGAATTGTTTACACTTTTCAAAGGTTTCACAATCCATGTTAGGAGTTGGTTTATTTATGCAATTTGGGCCTAACTGTAGCATGTGAACCTTTACTACTTGCTTAAACTTGGAGGCCCACCTTTTCTTTTAAGTTTATAACATGTTCTTATTTGTTTATGTGTTAACATGAATGTTCATTATTTGACGCCTAGATGTCTAGTTATGGGGCACTTAATATACTTAGGGGTCTAGATACTTAAATTAGTAGTCTCAAATGGCGTCCGAGACATTAAGTGGGACACTAGTGAACCTTTAGGACGTTTTAAAATGCTAGTAAGCGCTTTATTTAAATACTTAAAGAGGGTATGGGGGTTAAGGAAATTAAGCCCTTCGGAAGTGATGAAATTACCCGAGCTATATATTGATAGTAGATTTTGAAATTATCGTCCCTTATGAAAGCCGGGTCTGATCCGAATAGGCTAACAAAACCTAGGGTCGTTTATTCAAATGTCTAATTGGTTATTTATTATTTTATGGCTATTCGTGCAACATTATTACTATTTCAATTATTTATGCAAATATGTTAAATTGTTAAAATGCCTATTTTGCTTACTTTGCATCTCATATCTCTTTTGTCTATTTTATTAGATTTTATCCTTTTAAAGCAATATGTTAAACCCAATATAGGAATCGGCCGGGAACCACGCTTAGTGGAACCTAGAAGGTGCCTAACCCCTTCCTTCTAGGTTATTTTGAACACTGACCCAAATCTCTGACTCGTAGACCAACCCGTAGTTAATTCTTTAAATTAAACTAGAAATTAATAGGTGACCTAATACACCTTAGAACTATATTAGGTGGCGACTCCAAAACTTCTAACTCCAAACGAGTTACCCCAAGGTGTAAACCACTTTACTTGACATTAAAGTGGGGTGCGACAGAATGGCGACTCCGCTGGGGATTAAATGTTCTAACCATTACGATTTTTATATTGGGTTTATTATTGCTTTTGTTATTTTATATTCAATACTAACTTTTTCTCTTTGCATGTGGATAGCCTTGTTTGCAATTTTTGATTATATAATATTTAGTATATTATTGTACTATTTGTTGCATTTCGTTCATACTCCTCCACTCCTGAAAAATTGACACTTACACACATACAAACGATTACGTGGATCTCACGGTCGTTTCACTCTCAAAAAAACCTTTTAGGAGGACATTTTGGAATATAGTTGGTCCGTGGTACAACCAACGATTTCAAATGGTCCCACTCCTTGGCCGTCCGCCTTGGGGAACCATGTCTAGAATTACCCAACTCTTAGCGGATACTCTTGTCTAGGAACCATGCATCATGTTATGATTAGGAGATTTTAACTTCGGCTCATGTCTAAGTCTAATGGTTCACCATATTTGAACGAACCAAACGGGTCTCCGACCCTAAGGGACGTTTAAATATGTTATGTGTACATTTATTTAAGGTTGAACGTGTCTAATGTAGACCATTTGTTCTCAAAAGTGTGGATCATTCAATTATTTATTTTTGTTGGAAGATGCCACAAGTCAAAAATTTGGAAGATCATATAAAACAGATTTTAAATTGATTTTTCTACTTTTGTGTAACAAAATCAATTATTTATTTCTATAAATAGAAATCGTTATAGAAATCAGTTATTTATTTCTATATGAATTTCTTTTTTTTTCTACATTCATATAACAAAACCAATTATTTTATAAAATTATTTTTTGGGTTATGAAAGAAATTAATTTTTCTACTTTTATGAAAAAAAATCATAGACTTTAAATTAATTTCTTCTATCATTCTTATTTACCTAAAAATATTATTCCACATTTATACAATAAAATTATTTTTTTCATTAACTTTGGGTTATGAGAACAAATGGGATGACGCATGATACACGTTCAATTTTAAATATCCTACTCAAACTTAGGAAGACTTAACATCCTTGGCATGTTACATTAGCCAACTTCGTCCAAATGACGCCTATCATGCATCTTATATGTATTGGTCTTGTTAGGCCTACCTCTGGCACAAGAGAGGTCCCTTGCATTATAAGGAGTGATATATTTTGCATTTGATAATTATTACCTCGAGACTAACTTATTGCTTTTGTGTTTAAGTTTTACTCCCACTCCTGAGGTTGACCTGTGCATTCTGGTCGAGCATCAGTACCGGACGAGAACTAAGGGACCAGTTACAACTCCTCCCCCTTCACAAACTAGAAGAAGAGGAAAGCGAAACATCATGTCTGAATTGAACAATGCTGCTCTTGGTGATGATAACATTGGGAATAATGGGACACCCCGCAAACTTGCTTTGGTTGGGTATGATGAACATGTTGCTACTTTAGAGCAAAAAATTAAAGAACTTGAAGAGAAACTGACAATGGTCAGTTTACCCGTTGGAAACTCCGCCCATTCAAGGGAATCAGTCGATCCAAGTGGGTCAGCCCGCCCTAATGGAAAGGACCCTACAAACCCAATGGATCCCCCTGTTGTTTACCAAACAACACAGCCAGCTCCTTACCAAACAGCACCACCTGCTACCTACCAAAGTGCACCAACCGCAACATATCAAGCACCGCCTCCCTATCCAGCACCACCATCTACTTATCAAGCACCACCTCCTACATACCCTACTTACCCAAACACAAGCCTACCTCACACCAACACTGCCTATCCACAGCCTCACAATCCCACGTTCACTGCCGAGACCAAACAACTCACTTCACCCATCAAAGACCATGACAACTATGAATGGGCGGAGGATGAGACCAATGATGATGGGACGAAAGAGAAAGTTCGTAAGCTAGAGGTAGCCTTTAAGAAGTTTGAGTTAGGCAAAACTACTAAAGGTTTAGCTTATGAAGACTTGTGTATCTATCCTACTTTGAAATTGCCAGACGGATACAAGATACCAAAGTTTGACCTGTTCAATGGAACTGGAGACCCTATGGCACATCTGAGAACATATTGTGACAAGTTGATTGGAGCAGGGGAAGATGAGAAAGTACGAGTGAAGCTGTTCAGTCGAAGCTTGACCGGAGAGGCTTTGAGTTGGTTCTCTAAGCAGAAGCCTGGCACATGGCTCGGCTGGGAAGACATGGCAGCAGATTTCGTAGAACGATTTGGGTACAACACTGAAATGGTACCGGATCGTTTCTAGCTGGAAAAGTTGAAAAAGAAATCCACAGAGACGTTTAGAGAATATGCTACGAGGTGGAGAGCAGAAGCTGCCAAGGTGCAACCCGCTATGGATGAAAGGGAAATAGTGAATATATTCATCCGCATTCAAGAGGATGTCTATTACGATAAGCTGCTGCATATGAAAAATTAAAAGTTTGCTGATGTAGTGTTGATGGGAGATGACGTAGAAGAAGGGCTGAAAAGTGGAAAGATTATTAGCCTAGCTGCGCTACAAGCTACTAATAAGGCTATCCACTCTGGAAATGTGAGCCTTTCCAAAAAGAAGAAAGATGAAGTCTCTTTTGCTGCAACCGTTCAAGACCCTGCTTTCAACCACTATTATCAAACACCGCCACCATTCTATTCATACCCTCACATAACACCTGAATATCCCGTTTACAACGCTCAGCCTACTCGGCCTATATTCCACACTCCAGCACCAAACCGTCCACCATACCAGCAAAATACTCAACCAACTACCGAAATGCATCACCATACCCTCCTAGGCCTCGCCCTGATGCAAACCAAAGACCCAAAAGAAACTACACTGCATTAGCTGAATCTCGCACCCAATTGTTCGAGAGATTGAGAGCTGCTGGGCTTATTGTCCCAATCCCTCAAAAGGTGCCAGACAATCCTTCAGCACACTTTGATTACAGCAAGAGGTGCACATACCACTCAGGTGGACCGGGGCATGAGATGGAGAGATGTTTTGCATTGAAAGATAAGATTCAAGACCTAATAGATGAAAAGGTCATTCACTTGAAGACACCAAATGTGAACAATAATCTACTACCAAATCATGGAGATGAGAAGGTGAATATGATCGACTTCGGCGAAGAGTGCAATCTGTAAGGCACGATTATAAGAGCAAAAACAGTGTTTGATAAACACAAGTTTGGCATGGGGTACGTCTTGGTTTGCAAAGGAAAGAGTATTACAAAAGATACAAGAAGTTATCATTCACTAGAGCAGTTTGTTCCAACTGTGAAACAAGCATCCATCTTTTCAAGCTACATGAAAACTCTCAAGGGAGAAGGACTTGCCGAAGGTGTTCACGGTATAAAAGATGAGCTGACCGGTCTAAAGGAGCTATTCATGGAAGAATATGATGCAACTCTTGAAAAGCATACTGAAGCCCTGAACATCTAGAAAGCTGAAGCTGAACAACTGAATCTACAGCACATTCCGAGCATGCCGAGAACCTTAGTGAAGCTGGGGCATTAGTTGTTTTCTTAAATAAAACACAACTCCGAGTCGTTAGCTTTTACTTTCTTTGTTTTTCAACTTTGTTGCATCGCTGTTTCCTTTCGAAGACTTTTTCTCAAGTCCAATAATAAAAGCATTTCCTGTTTTTCATTTTTCGAGTATGCATCATTCACTGTCTGCAAAATTATTTTAATTCCATTGAATCTGCGACTGCGATGTGAAGAAGCAGTCCAAAATGACGAGTACAAACCAGGCTATGGTGATTCGACCAAGGACATCCAAGGACACTTCATGGTTTATCGTGGAGACCTTACAGCAGACAACTGAGACAAGAGCATATTGAGGGAGATGACTTACAATTCAACGCAAAACAGTAGAAATACATATAAGGAGCAGAATTAGACAATCCCAAACGGACTAAAAGCATACTCAAGCAATTGACACTCACAGATAGCGAAGTATGAATACAACGAGCAATAGAATGACAAAGGCATTTACCAAAAAGTTGGAGCAAGAGAGTTTATGCTAAGGTGGAATTCTCTAAATCGAGAAAAATGAACAAGATCCTTTGAGACACAATCAAGAGATACTACAAATCGAGCAACATTCATCTTTATTGGATTTGAACTACGTAGCGACCTGATTCCCAAAAGGGGATACGTAGGCAGCCTACTCAAGGCACGGTCACATCATAAGAAAATTTTATTAGACACTGGGGTAGAATTTTTTGAGTCTCCCTCAAAAAATTCAAAGAGTACATTACAACATACTGGGGCAGAATTTTTGAGGGACCTCAAAAATTCAAGGAAAATACAAGCAGCACACTGGGGCAGAAATTTTGAGCTTCCCTCAAAATTTCAAGATGAAAGATCTTTGAACAGCAAATGGATATAGAGGAGATTATGTCCAAACAACACGTCGCAATCTATGATTCAATGAAATAAATTCGTATCACTCTTTAAACATTATCTTTCTCAAAACACATGCATATCCCTTTTTGTTCTCCTTTTTTGCCCACAGCTCGACTAAGGTTTGACACTCGAAAAGAGAGATATTACAAAGGAAACAATTATACAAGATGCAGCAGCAGAGTGCAGTACCACGAATGCGCAAGTCAACCTCCCCCAAAAAACTCACAATTTTTCTTTGATTGCAGATTTACACAGGTACCAAGTATACCTAACAACTCTTGCAAAGAAAAATCTATCTGATTATCAAAGCATAGAATCTGCGTTGGTGGATATATAGGGTCCGCGTCTGTGGACACAACATCAATTTGACAAGCGTAGGATCCGCATGGATGGATATATAAGGTCCGCGTCTGTGGGCACAACATCATTTTGACAAGCATAGATCCATGTCGGTGGATATATAGGGTCCGCGTCTGTGGACACGGCATAAATTTGAGAAGCATAGGATCCATGTCGGTGGATATATAGAGTCCGCATCTGTGGACATGACATTAATTTGAGGAAGCATATTTGGTCTGCATCGGTGGACACATTCAACAATGAAAATGATCTAGGGCTCGCGTTTGTGTACATGACAACAATGACAACATGGTAGGGTCCGCGATTGTGGACATAATTCAACGGTTTGAAAGCAAAACAAAATTCGTGTTTGTGAACATGAAGACAATGACAAGCATAGAATCCATGTCGGTGGATATACAGGGTCCGCAGCGGTGGACATGACATCAATTTGAAAAGTGTAGAATCCATGTCGGTGGATATATAGGGTCTGCATCGGTGGACATAACAAGCATAAGATCCATGTCGGTGGATATATAGGGTCCGCAGCGGTGGACACGATATAAATCTGAGAAGTATAGAATCCATGTCGGTGGATATACAGGGTCCGCAGCGGTGGACATGACATCAATTTGAGGAGCATAGGATCCATGTCGGTGGATATATAGGGTCCGCGTCTGTGGACATGGCATCATTTGACAAGCATAGACTCCAAGTCGGTGGATATATAGGGTCCGCAGCGGTGGACATGATATCAATTTGAGAGGCATAGAATCCATGTCAGTGGATACATAGGGTCTGCATCGGTGGACATGACATCCATAGAATCTGCGTCGGTGGATATATATAAGGTCCGTGTTTGTGGACAATTCAGCAATTGAAGGTATAGGGTCCGCGTTTGTGGGCATAGTTCAGCAATCTGAAGCAGAGTAAGAATCTACGATTGTGGATGATGGGGTCCGCGTTTGTGGGCAGTTCAACACAGGATCCGTGCCTGTGGATACAGTTCAACATTGAAAGCACCTTAAGTATCGAAGAGACATATGATCTGTGTCACTGGATGGAAAAGTTTGAAGTCCATGTTTATGGACGATATATCAATCAAACAAGCGTAGGGTCCGCGTTTCTGGGCATACTTCAACAATTTACAGCAGAGCAAGGTCCGCATCGGTGGGCATAGCATTGGAAAGGCATTTGGATTAGACATCAATCAAACAAGCATGAGACAAAACAACCACCCGGCTCAACAGGGAAGTTTACTTTATCTTTATCTTTATATCTATTGCATTTATCGTGATTTTGTTGCAGGGTACTCCCTGATTTCTCGACAAGCCCCTGTGCCATACTCTCACGCCTGCTCCCAAACATCACAGCCAACCATGCAACCTCAAAATCTCTAACACATACAATGCGAAGCCTGACCCTACAGACAATGCCTTTTGCAACACCCGCAAGCCATCTATCTTGCCGAGTTTCGAGCTACTATTCCATACTCGCACCAGGGGCCTGCCTAATCCTTCCTTGTCGATTGGGTGTCAGTTTCATATTCCTTCCTATTCGTGCCCATCTACGTCAATTGTGCGTATTTTTGTTATTAATCGTGCCCGTCTGCTTGAATCGTGCGCATTCATAAAACTCGCTCCCCAAATGTTCCCAGCTTTGGTCAAGGCAATATTGAAGGCGAGATTGCTCATTTATCGAGATGAAGTGGAAAATATGTCCTTGTAAACTCCTCTTTATGGGTGTGTCGTGCACCACATCTTCATAACTAGGATGATTATAAGCCACTTTTCCCACGCTCGATCTATCGATGTTATTTCATCTCCGACAATACCTTTGCTTCATTCTTCATTCATCTTGCCAAAGGCAAAGCATACACGAATCTAAACTTTACATACTTGGATAAGTTTAGGCTTTACCTCCAAATCATGCGTCATAAATATCTCAGACAGGCAATACGCCATTCTAGAACTACACACGGCCTGATTCTTGTGAAACCCGAGATATGTAGGCAACTCAGAGACCGGGGTTCGGCCAAAAACACCCCCAAAACTCCCATTTTTCCACTTCCATTACTTTTGCCTACCAATCGTGACAAAATTGGTTATTCCGTCAACTATCTTTGCCCGAAGACTCTTTCATCATCCCCGGACAAAGAGGGGCAGCTGTTGACACCCAATTTTGTCCCTCTATTTTTTGCAATTTGGCTATATTTAATTAAAATAGATAATCGTAATTTTCTAAACAAAACTGCATTAGACAACATGCATTTACATGTGTGAAATTATTATTAATCCCCTATTTACATAATATTCATTTAATTGTGACAATATTACGTAATTACATTTATTTAGGCTATTTTTCAAACTATGTATGATATTCATGCAACTTAACGTACTACGACATTATTTAATAATTATTGGCAGCTATTTATATCTAATTAGTATTATTTGTGGTCATCTATATTTATAATTAAATGCATTTATTTATAATTATTTACAAAATTTCCTATTTTATACTAACTATTTATATTTATAAGTATTTTAATTAAATACTAGTCATTTTGCTATTTTACAATCCCATTCCTATTACATTCAGTCCACGTCATTGTCTTTTGTCCACGTGTACGCCACCTAAGCTTACACCTCACTAAATACACTCCTAGTACAATGTATACACATGTTTAGCATGAAGTACTACTCTCCAAAGCACGCGTACAACTCATTCTAGCACGCAGTACAACCCCTCAAAGCCCCATTCTCCATATACTCACATATACACACTCACTCACACGCGCCTACATGGCACGATCCGAGCCCTCCACTCGTTTAATCCAACGACTCACATTAAATCTCCCACTTACAACTATACACATCACACCCCACACAAAACCCTAAAATCATTTTACCCTTCTCCTCCCTTAACATAATCGGCCGTCGCCTTTCATCTCCCTCTCTCCCCCTTTGCCCGTAACCCGTCCAGGTTCCACCAAATCGACACCTCCATCCGCCATTAACGCCACCATCTCCGCCTTGCTCACGCATCCCTCTCTCTCCCTTATCGTTTTTACACGGAAAAGGGGAAACAAATCCCTCTCATCCCTCTTTCTATGGAAACCGAAAAGGAAGTAGGGGGATCGTATGAATCTCATCAAAATCATGGAGATTATCCACTGATAAGGCAAGAAATTCGAGGATTCGGGCTTGAGTTCCACAAATCGAGTAGAAACAAACGGGTCACGCGAACCCGACCCGAATTGACGCTAAAACGGGTAAAAACTGCCTATTTTTATGTCTTTGATTTAATTGATTTGATCTCCTACCTTCTAGGATTTTTATTTTTAAATTGATATGTGAAGTATCCACTTACACGATTCCCTGATTTCTTGACCTTGCTTTAAATTTTCAGAATCCGAACATGTCTATTTTTGTCATTGATTTTTGCCTTGATTTTAGTCTACAATTGGTATGCTTGAATCTCTGAATGTGCATCTAAATTCTGCCTAATTTTGGGATGTTAAAGCTTGCCTATAATCTCTGCATAATTGATTGACGGATTAATTTATTCTGTCACTGTTTGCATGTCATATTCGTTAAGAATCTGGATTCTGGATAGATAATCCATTCATGGGTCCTTCCCTGATTTTTGGGGATTGAAGTTGGGAATCAACTCTATAAATACCGCTCCTCTTAGAACTTAGACACCATGGGGTATCTCTAACAACCTCACACACATACCATCTTCTACACTGAGACAAATCTGATACATACCCATAGCTAGAATTAGCTTCACTGATACACACACTGATTCAGACACACTGAACCAGAGCAGCCCTCTACACCTCTTACACAGCTCTGAAAAAATGCATCACTTACACAGACTACACACACTAGCATGTCCTTGAATACACATTAACAGAAGAAAGTGTGAAAGGGTTGCCTGTTCTCATTTATTATTCAGATCTCGCTGGCTACAAACAAAGTTTTGGTCCTTGCTTGTTCGAGTTTTATTGCTGTGATAGTGATTCTCTCACTCTTCCTTTTCTCTGCTTGTTTCCCTCATCCTAAGGTATCTCACTAACTGAATAAATAATGTTCAAGACATGTCAAATTAGAATTGATATTGTACTGCCTTGTATGCCATATCCTGGATGTCTGTATGTATTTGTTTAGGCCTCTTTTGGCCATTCTCTAACCTTTTGTTGCAGATCTGGGTAGGATGGCTAGTAAGCCATACCAATCTTTCATAAGTTGTTGCAGGGATTCACAAATCGTGGGCAGTCTAAAAGGGCTGTATTAGTGATTGCTTGTGCGAGTTTTTTTTAGCTACAGGGCTTAATACAGACAGGTGTATTGAAGTGATGAACTGGGAGTTCATTTAAAAGTGTATACAGGGCACATCTCTTCTTCTCTCTGTGAATACATACTTATCCCCCCTCTAGACCCCCCTACTTTTGTATTTGCTAGGTTCCCTTGCTTGTACTAAAACACCATAAGGTGCTAATTAGTATGTAGGACAGGTATTGAAAATGTCTCCATATGTTAACGGCATTGGAAATTGGCTGACAGGGGCCTTCTCTATCCCTCATCTTTTAGTTTTACTTAAGTTACGTGGAAACTGAACTGTTAGTTTATGTGCATAATTCAAAAGTTAGACAGGTCTAAAATCAGGTTACATAGGGGCTGTTTTGCTGAAAATTAGATAAAACAGGCTAAAATCGCAACATCATCTGAAACGTGACTGTTTCTGCAAATCGTCTGTTCTGAAATTAGTGTTCCAGCAGGTTTTAAACTAAAATCTAAGTGTCTAAATGGGTTAATTATGCAATTGGAGAATATTTTAAATTAGATTACTTTCTTTAAGGGCTGAGAATGCAAACTGCTTTAAAACTGGCTATTTCCACACTTCGTATATGCTGTGACGAAGCAGTATATTTTTTTTTGAGTGGCTAAAACTGAAGACTGGTTTATCTATGCAAATATTACATATTTTGAATTGTTTACACTTTTCAAAGGTTTCACAATCCATGTTAGGAGTTGGTTTATTTATGCAATTTGGGCCTAACTGTAGCATGTGAACCTTTACTACTTGCTTAAACTTGGAGGCCCACCTTTTCTTTTAAGTTTATAACATGTTCTTATTTGTTTATGTGTTAACATGAATGTTCATTATTTGACGCCTAGATGTCTAGTTATCGGGCACTTAATATACTTAGGGGTCTAGATACTTAAATTAGTAGTCTCAAATGGCGTCCGAGACATTAAGTGGGACGCTAGTGAACCTTTAGGACGTTTTAAAATGCTAGTAAGCGCTTTATTTAAATACTTAAAGAGGGTATGGGGGTTAAGGAAATTAAGCCCTTCGGAAGTGATGAAATTACCCGAGCTATATATTGATAGTAGATTTTGAAATTATCGTCCCTTATGAAAGCCGGGTCTGATCCGAATAGGCTAACAAAACCTAGGGTCGTTTATTCAAATGTCTAATTGGTTATTTATTATTTTATGGCTATTCGTGCAACATTATTATTATTTCAATTATTTATGCAAATATGTTAAATTGTTAAAATGCCTATTTTGCTTACTTTGCATCTCATATCTCTTTTGTCTATTTTATTAGATTTTATCCTTTTAAAGCAATATGTTAAACCCAATATAGAAATCGGCCGGGAACCACGTTTAGTGGAACCTAGAAGGTGCCTAACCCCTTCCTTCTAGGTTATTTTGAACACTGACCCAAATCTCTGACTCGTAGACCAACCCGTAGTTAATTGTTTAAATTAAATTAGAAATTAATAGGTGACCTAATACACCTTAGAACTATATTAGGTGGCGACTCCAAAACTTCTAACTCCAAACGAGTTACCCCAAGGTGTAAACCACTTTACTTGACATTAAAGTGGGGTGCGACAGGGTCATCATAAATGCCAGAAATAAATCAGATCAGAAGCTCACCCCTCTACCGCAACCGATTCTTAATAGAAACGACATCCAAGGAAACCATCGAAACATGATAAGACACACCATTTCCAGATCGATCGAAAGAATCAAATCTTACTCATATTTAAGAGAAGAAGAAATCTAAGGATCTACTATATCGGATACCTCAGCATCCCGCCAGACTGACAGTTCATCAAACTGCCTCTACAGCTGAGCTGAGCCACTACCCTGGTAATCACCTTCCGAAGAACCACTGCCACCACTGATGTTTGGCATTTTATGCCTATATTTCCTTAATATTTCCTCACGTTTTAGTACCTTATTCGCTCGTTTTATAGCTTGTGACTGTGGTTTTACACTGATTTTATGTCGTGTGTATGTAGGTTGTTATGAAGTGTAATTGGAGCTTTTAAGAGCATGATTGAGCAAGAAAAGATTGGATTTTGATTGAGGATTGGATCGAGCACACGAAGGCACGACACGAGCGAGCAAAAGAGCAAGCGGAACAGAAAAATGCACTGGCGCCACAGGTGGCGCGCCGCGCCAGGCAAAGCGGCCAGCCTGTGGCGCGTTTCCTTGCGCGTCGCATGGCCAAAGCACGAAGGCTGGGAGCGGGTTCTGGTTGTCCTCACGCGATTGGGGGCGCGGGGCGCCCGTTATGGCGCCCCGGGAGCGAATTTTGACTTCCTATTTCGTCTAGGCTTGGGTCTAACTTATTACTATGTGTTTGTAAACTCTATAAATACTCTTTTACTTAGTTTTTCATGGGAGTTCAGACTTTGGAGCAAATTTGAGAGCTCATAACATCAAGACAAGGGTTTTTCTTCCTTCCATTAATTTATTTCATCATTATTTCATTATTACATCAATTCCTTGTGTTGTTATTATGAGTATGCGTAGCTAAATCTCTCGTTCTAGGGTTAGAGTATTACATGAAGGTTGATTGTTTGAAGATTGATTTCCATTAATTGAATCCCATAACGGGTTGCTTATTCTTTCTTGATTTCACTTGTGTAATTGTCAGGGCCCGATTATTACGCATTATCTATGGTTTTTAGATTGAACTCGAAAGAGGGAATTTAATTACGTAATAAGAAAGAATAGAACTAATTTGTGAACCCGGGCATCGGGGAACCAATTTGTGAGTAGGATAGACATATACTTGCTCGCCTAGTTTAAGTAATTACAGAATTCGTTAATGCGTGCACGTGATTCAACCCATAGACATATAGGGATTGGAGTAGCCTGCATAGACCGTGAAGAACTGAAAGGTTTT
Source organism: Petunia secreta (assembly GCA_029990175.1). Classification (NCBI taxonomy): domain Eukaryota; kingdom Viridiplantae; phylum Streptophyta; class Magnoliopsida; order Solanales; family Solanaceae; genus Petunia; species Petunia secreta. Next base: position 17,379,908 of record JARKIP010000038.1, on the reverse strand, counting down.
CACGGGTACATTTAATCTGTTAGTTAGTAACCCGGGATTTAAGAAGTGGAATCAATTGGATAACTCAACTGGATTGTTCGTAACTCTGACCCTGGACCGTCTCCTTATTACTGATAACAACCAAGTTTTGCTCCATTGTTTGAATTCACTTTTACCATTTAATTACTGTTCTTTAGTTAATAAACTCATCACTATTGGAACAAGATCCCTGAATAGTTTAAATAAATTGTTTGCTAGAACTCAGTCTGCATAGTCCTCGAGGGAACGATACTCATCTTATCACTTTATTACTTGTCGACCACGTATACTTGCGTGTGCGTTTGGGAGCAACAAGTTTTTGGCGCCGTTGCCGGGGACTAATTTTTGACTGATTTCTTTTTGAACAGTTTATTACTTACTATTCAGGTTTAATTTTTGTTTTGAGTTTTGTGCTGTTTCAGGTATTAGGTCCTGCTCGATCTTTACCTACAGGAATGGCAGAAGACCAAGCTTTAGCTGTGCGAGATGTTGCTCTCCCCAGCCTGGAGGGAGTAGCATCGAGCATAGTTAAGCCCGCTATCACCGGGGGATTTGAGATTAAGTCCGGCATGATTCAGTTGCTGCATGTGACTGGACAATATGGTGGATTACTTCATGAGGATCCGCAGCAACACATTCAGAACTTTCTGGAGATCAGTGATACTTATACACCAGCGGGTGTTCCTACTGATTATGTTCGCTTGACGTTGTTCCCGTTTTCACTGATTGGGGCAGCAAAGAAGTGGTTAAAGGCTGAAAAGTCTGGATCTATCACTACTTGGGAGGATTTGGCTAAGAAGTTCTTGGCTAAATTTTATCCGTCTGCCAAGACAGCCCGGCTGAGGAGCGAAATTATGTCCTTCAGACAGTTAGAAGGAGAATCCTTGTATTCAGCCTGGGAGCGATTCAAAGCTCTATTGAGAGATTGTCCACACCACAACCAATCCAATGAGGTTGTTGCACACACTTTTGTTGAGGGGTTGAACCAACACACTAAGATCGTGGTTGATGCTGCTGCTGGAGGCTTAGTACTGGCCTTAAATTTTGATCAGATTTATGATTTACTTGATAAGTTTTCCCAGAGCAATCCTGATTGGCAGGGAGATGGTAGAGCTATTACGCAGAAACCTGCAGGGGTACTTCAGTTAGATGCAGTTTCAGAGCTAAGGGCGAGGATGGATGCTATTTCCAATCAAATTAGCAAGTTAGCTCTGCAAAAGGCTCAGCAACCAGTGGCTCCAGTGCAACAACTCCAGAGCTTTTATGAGGTTTGTGGTCAAGACCATGCTACAGAGGTTTGCTCTTCTAATCCAGAGTCAGTTTATTACGTGGGTAATCAAAACAGGCTGCAGAGTCAAAACCAGTTTGGTAATGGGTATTATCAAAGCAATACGAGAGCCCCGAATAATTACCACCCACTTCCAGCTCCACCACAGCAGGGTAGCAGTTCAGTTGAAGATATGCTAAAGCAAATAATAGCAGGCCAGCAGAGAATGATAGCTGACACTGCAGCCCATGCACAAGCCATACATGATCTTGCCAATGCTCAAAAGAACTTGGAGCACCAGTTGGGACAGTTGGTGGGAGAAAGAAGCACTGTTAAAAAAGAGCCTGAACAATGTCTTGCAGTGACCTTAATTGAAGGTGGAGAGCTGATGGCCAAGTCTGAAGAGAGAGCTGAAATAGAAAAAGTTGAAAAAGTGGAGAAGGTGAAGAAGAAAGAAGAAATAAAGGAGGCACCTAGGCCACCTCCACCATTCCCGCAGAGGCTTATACCACCGAAGGATTTGGCTCAGTATCAAAAATTTGTGAGTATGCTGAAAGAACTTCATGTTAATATTCCTTTGACTGATGTGTTTGAATTGATGCCATCCTTTGTGAAGTTTTTAAAAGAGATTTTAGTCAAGAGGAAAAAGCCTCAAGAGATAGATTCAGTTGAGTTAGTTGAGGAGTGTAGCACAATCTTGAGCAAGCTACCTCCAAAACTTCAAGATCCTGGGAAGTTTACTATTCCTTGTACCATTGGAGGACATAGTATCACTGGTGCCTTGTGTGATCTGGGTGCGAGCATAAATTTGATGCCTCTGTCTGTTTGCAAAAGGTTAGGGCTAGGAGAAATCAAGCCCTCTTCAGTTACTCTCAAGATGGCGGATGGATCACTCACTCACCCTGAGGGTAAGTTGGAGGATGTGTTGATAAAAGTTGGTAAATTTACATTCTCTGCTGATTTTGTAGTCCTAGATTATGAAGAGGACCTAGAAGCTCCAATTATTTTGGGGAGACCATTCTTGGTCACCTCGAAGGCAATTATTGACATGGAGCTGGGTGAGATGACTGTTAGAGCGCATGGTGAAAAGGTTACCTTCAAGGTGTATAATGAGAAGGAGCACATAGCTAAAATTGAAGAGTGCTCTATGATTGAATGTGTCAGTCAAGAACATGGAAGTGAACCACATGTGAAGTTAAAGTTGGGGTCTCTCAAAGAAAGGAAAAAGGCAAAGGTTCGGCGTAAGAAGAGAAGACGTAAATACTGGAAGTGAGCTAAAAGTGTCGTCGTGCCACGACGTTAACTAAGGCGCTTCTCGGGAGGCAACCCGAGTTTGTACTTGTAATAGTTTAGTATTTTTGGTTTTGTATTTTATTTTATAGTGTCACGTAGTTGTTGTTTTTGTGTGTCGTTTTTGCAGGAATTGGGTGAGCTAAACAAGGTGTAATGAATGCATTGAGGGGTATGGGACGTCTCGAGACATGTCCCACGCTTGAGTTTGTACTTAGAATTGAAAATCGGTGCGAAAAAACGTGCCCGGGCGCGTTCGGGAGTGCCCCGCGCCTCCCAAAGCGCAAGGAAAAAGCTGAAACAAAAAGGCTAGGCACGGTTGGGAGCGCCCCGCGCCTCCCACCGCGCCATGCTTGGCAGAAGTTCACAAATCTGGCGCGCCACAGGCCTGCGCCGCGGGCCCTATAGCGGAGGGCAAAGTTTGTAAGTTTTCCGGGTCAAACGGGTTTTGACCCGCGACCCGGTCTTCCCCATGCCCTATACCCCCGATTTTAACACCTTTGTCTTCACTATTTTCACTAACAACACTCTCTAATCGAGTGATTGACACATAGAGCGTGTGCTAAGTGTGGGGTGTCCTCACCCTTGCATAATATTGATGACGTGATGGGGGAAGTCTGAGTACCTCATGAAGCTTGGAGGATGCTAGCGCCAAGGACTACAATCTTCAGGGAAGTTTTCTTTACCTTGCACTTGCTTATTTTTCGCACTGAGGACATTGCTTAGTTTAAGTGTGGGGTGGGGAACTCTCCCTTATTTTTGAGGTTATGGATGCATGTACCGTTAGGATTTTTCTTTTGTCACTTGACTTTGTTTTGATTTGTTTCTTGCTTTAATATTTGAAAAAAATTGAAAAAATTAGAAAACCAATGAAAAATTCCAAAAAGATTTTCCTTTTAGTTTTATTAGTGGTACATGTCATCCACCCCGTGGTTTTTCTTATGACCGCGGTTCTTTTCCACGGGTAGACCTTTGAACCGGGTAGTTTTTATTTTTTTTTAGGATTAGGATAGTTAGTTATAGGTTGCCCTAGACGAAAGGAAATAGGTAGAATGCTAGGTGCCTTTGATTTGTTTGATACCGGTGGACTTGAACTTGATTGCATGTGCTATTTGTGGTGTCCTTGGGTTTTAATTGTGATGCATGCCTAGAAAAAATGAAACGACCCCCTTGAAATGATTGAGTCCGCTTGCTTGACTTGATTGTTGACCTTTGTGCATTAGTGCTTAATTTTCCACAAGTTGCATTCTAGATGCTTGATTGAGAGTTGTTGATGGAATCTTTTTGTGTGGATCATGTGCAATGTGTGTTGTGAGGCATGTTCTTATTTACTCCATGTTGCATGTTAATGTCTAGAACTTGCCCCGTGTGTGTGCAAAGCGAAATCCTAGGTTTGCTCTAGTTGGGAAATGATACTAGGCCTTCTTTTGATTTGTCTACCCTTACATATATACCTTGGGAAAATTGTTGTTGTGATTTCTTTGACCCTTTTTGTTGGTACCCACACCCCGAGCCTACCCATTTGTTCTTAATTGACTCTTTTGGCCCTTTACTCCTTAAGCACTTTATTGATATTGTGTTGTTATGTGGGAGTTGTGGTTGGATATTGGGAGGTTTTTGAGTAGAACTAATGAAGGGGAATAATTGTAAAAATTGTGAAGTAGTGAAAAGCATTGGCAAGGTTGGATGAATTTGAAAAAGAAAAAAAAATATAGCAAAGTTGAAAGAAAAGAAAAAAATTTGTGGAAAAAGAAAAAAAAAAGAGAAAAGATATCCATTTCTTGCTAGTGTGTGCTTAAATAAAAAAATGCTACTTGTTGAGAAGGTGTATGTGTAGAAGTTGTTGATTTGGGTGGTTTGATGAGATTTGTGTTTGAAATAATTGTGATGTATTAAAGTGCTTAGGGAGGTAGTCACTATTACCATATGTATCCTACCAGCCCCTTAGCCTACATTACAACCCTTTAAAGTCCTAGTTAATCCCGATTGGAGTGAGCTTACATTAGTGGAGTCCTACACTACGGGCAAGCCTATGGTACATTGTGTGTGACGTGTGAGATTTTCATGAGAGTGAGCGAATTCATTTGTTATTGCCCCCGTTCTATTCATGATGTTTGATGTTGTGTGTGATCTTTGGGGGACACTCTTTTGCTTCATATTGGTGAGGGCATATGGTTTGCATGAAATAGGTGAAGTTGATGGCTTCTTGGTTGAGTAGATAGGTGTGATTTTGTGGGAGCATGGTTGCGTTAAGTTGAGTTTGTGCATTTGAGCTATTTTGGGGTGGTTGTTCTCATATTTTTGGTTGTGGTAAATTGTTGGCATGTTGTGGATCCATGGTAGTCATGTGTGCATTGGTTCAATGATCGGTATCAACCATAGTCATAGGCAGACCTGTTTTACCTAGGTTGGGAAGTTAGTTGTGACTTGCTCGAGGGCGAGCAAAAGGTTCAAGTGTGGGGTGGTGATGTTTGGCATTTTATGCCTATATTTCCTTAATATTTCCTCACGTTTTAGTACCTTATTCGCTCGTTTTATAGCTTGTGACTGTGGTTTTACACTGATTTTATGTCGTGTGTATGTAGGTTGTTATGAAGTGTAATTGGAGCTTTTAAGAGCATGATTGAGCAAGAAAAGATTGGATTTTGATTGAGGATTGGATCGAGCACACGAAGGCACGACACGAGCGAGCAAAAGAGCAAGCGGAACAGAAAAATGCACTGGCGCCACAGGTGGCGCGCCGCGCCAGGCAAAGCAGCCAGCCTGTGGCGCGTTTCCTTGCGCGTCGCATGGCCAAAGCACGAAGGCTGGGAGCGGGTTCTGGTTGTCCTCACGCGATTGGGGGCGTGGGGCGCCCGTTATGGCGCCCCGGGAGCGAATTTTGACTTCCTATTTCGTCTAGGCTTGGGTCTAACTTATTACTATGTGTTTGTAAACTCTATAAATACTCTTTTACTTAGTTTTTCATGGGAGTTCAGACTTTGGAGCAAATTTGAGAGCTCATAACATCAAGACAAGGGTTTTTCTTCCTTCCATTAATTTATTTCATCATTATTTCATTATTACATCAATTCCTTGTGTTGTTATTATGAGTATGCGTAGCTAAATCTCTCGTTCTAGGGTTAGAGTATTACATGAAGGTTGATTGTTTGAAGATTGATTTCCATTAATTGAATCCCATAACGGGTTGCTTATTCTTTCTTGATTTCACTTGTGTAATTGTCAGGGGCCGATTATTACGCATTATCTATGGTTTTTAGATTGAACTCGAAAGAGGGAATTTAATTACGTAATAAGAAAGAATAGAACTAGTTTGTGAACCCGGGCATCGGGGAACCAATTTGTGAGTAGGATAGACATATACTTGCTCGCCTAGTTTAAGTAATTACAGAATTCGTTAATGCGTGCACGTGATTCAACCCATAGACATATAGGGATTGGAGTAGCCTGCATAGACCGTGAAGAACTGAAAGGTTTTCACGGGTACATTTAATCTGTTAGTTAGTAACCCGGGATTTAAGAAGTGGAATCAATTGGATAACTCAACTGGATTGTTCGTAACTCTGACCCTGGACCGTCTCCTTATTACTGATAACAACCAAGTTTTGCTCCATTGTTTGAATTCACTTTTACCATTTAATTACTGTTCTTTAGTTAATAAACTCATCACTATTGGAACAAGATCCCTGAATAGTTTAAATAAATTGTTTGCTAGAACTCAGTCTGCATAGTCCTCGAGGGAACGATACTCATCTTATCACTTTATTACTTGTCGACCACGTATACTTGCGTGTGCGTTTGGGAGCAACAACCACGCTCTCAACCTCTACTGGATGGTGGCATTTCTCTGGCTGATTGAGATCTAAATGAAATCCCCTGCGACTGTGCAGATGCCTAATAACGAGAGAAAAGACGACTGCCTACTTGTCGATGTAAGGAAAAATCCTCAAAGAATATCCAGACTCACGACAATAATACCACTTTTTCGCTGAAAAGTGGAAGCCGGAAAGATTGTTGAAAGCTACAAAAAGAGAGCTGAGTCTAATCTTGATGAACTACCCGAGCACTCTGAGAATCACGCTCTACAAGCTGAGATAACTTGGCAAGTAACCTCCTAAAATAATCAGAACTCTTACCTCCAAAGGAGGTACCATGGTTCCCCACTAGGGCCACGGGATCTCTTGCTCCCCCACTCTAATTTATGGTATGCCTCATAAACCTCTGAGCAATATCAACAACAACATCAAATGAAGTCTCAATCTCAATTTCTCCAGCCATCTGGGATCTCAAGGAAAAAGAAAGGTCATCAATAAATCTTTGAATCTCTCAAAAGGCTCATGGACTAGTTCAAATGCATATTCAGCCATTTTATAGGATTCAGTCTTATACTCTGAAACACCAACAGGCTATCCGACAGGCTACCCTGTCCAATCTACTCAAACTGGCAACACTTTTCATCTCGCTCGCTACTCGAAAGGAACTTTTCCACGAATCTAGAGGAAAAACCGAACCAAGTTAGCTAATAATAGAGCGGTCCACCAATCCCGGGCTGGACCTTGAAACTGGAAAGCAGAATAATCAACACCATACCGCTCGATATAATCAAGAGCCTGAAAGATATGCTGACATCATTGTATTTTTAAAAAGAATCACGAGGTTTATCTGATGCATTGCTTAAGAATATTGGAAGGTTCAACCGCGTAAAATAATGCAATCTCTTCGGACACTCGGACTGAGCCATTACTCAGACTAACTAACTAGCCAGAACAATTGGAGGCAAAACACATGTTGCCTCCGGAACATATTTTACTGCGGCAATATTAAGAACTGGAATAGGAGCTCCCTGAGACTGAATGTCTGCATCTGCAGCAACCTGATAGACCGTCCAGTGAAGAATAGGTTCTTACGGTATCTGCATCGCCAAGATTCTCATAAAAGCATCGTAGAGAGCCAAGGGAACTACAAGGCCCTGCTCCCTTCCCCATCGCGAGCTCGTACAGCTGGGACCTCCGTAACTAGATCGTCAGCACGATCAAAATTCTCGGGGCTTCGTCAGTGCTAACCCCAGGCCAGACTGCTTCGTCCTGAACTCCTTCCGTTTGCTGATTTGTCGTACGAGGGTTCACAATTACCACGAACGAATTAACGAAAATATTTTTGCATCCTAGACCGACCACGATCAGAAATGAAGGAAGTGAAACTTCCTAAATGCCATCATAGCCTCTCGTAGATAAGTACGGACGTCTACGTAACCATCAGCGAGACTCTACTGGACACTGTCTTAGTCTGGATAGATTCTAAACCGGGCTCTGATACCAACTAACACGACCCGAAATCCGGTTAGGCCGTGCGGACACCCGACATCCTTCCCTAGACCCGTCGGGTGAACCCTTATCAATTAAATTAGGAAAATAAATATAATTCAATTTATAAATAATAATAAGACTTAGAAAAAGTACAAACATTATGATACCTCTAAGCTGTAAAAAAAAAAAAGAAATTACAGCTGACTACCCCCAAACTAGGTTTAGGGCTATCCAGACTAGACATCTAAGAGTACAAAAGAAGACAGATACCTCCTGAAGGGAGCAAAATGCAGCTGAAATAATAAACAATAAACTGGTGGCCATCCGGAATAAAAGCTGGCTCACCCTGACAGCTGAAGTCGTCTTCGCTCCTTCACAACGTGGCGAACTCAATCCTGGAGCGAACCTGCCGAAACGAAATAGATAGACAAGAAACAATCAACAAACAAGGGTGAGTCAAAAAGACTCAATGAGTGGGGCAGACTCGCCAACTCAAAGAATAGGATAGCTAGCCAGGGAGAAAAGAAACAAATAGACCAAATTCCTCTTATTTAAATTATAAAAAGGCAGGGCCAGATAATAACTGAAAACACGTATGAAACCATAAACTGAACAAGGAATACGAGCCAGAAACATGTTAACAAATAAGCAATGCACATATAAGCAAAACAGTAGTCATGTACCGCAAGTCTACACAATGGTATGAATTTAGATGCAATAAAATGAAGTGAGAATAAATGAAATGAAATGAAATATGATGCAAAGGGTCACATGTGCCCGCCATCCCATCTCGAAGCGGAATACTCCTACATTCGAGGGGAATCCAATCTGATAACCAACTGGGGCAGAATACTCCTGCTCCGGGGGCGGAATACTCCTGCTCCCGATATAATATAAACCAGAGGTGGAATACTCCTGCACTCTCTTGGGGCGGAATCCTCCTGCCCTCAATACGATACAATGGAGCGGAATACTCCTGCTCCTGCGGCGGAATACTCCTACCCTCAATATGATACATTGGAGCGGAATACTCGTGCTCCTGGGGCGGAATACTTCTGCACCCAATGTGATATGCAATGTAATGCATATGAATGACATATAATGCATATAAATGCAATGTGATGCAATAATAACCCTTCACCGGCGCGGGACTCTCATCGACAGCCGGGAAGTAGATGCCAACTCAAAGCCAGAGTACAATGCGCAGATCCTCAATGCAATACCAACAAAAGGACATAATATATAATATACAAGGTAAATCCAAAGCTAAGGCGTAAGGAGTACGCCTATCGGCAGCTACACACGTAAGGAACACGTGGTAGAAAATCCACGAGGCCAGGTGCCTCCAAAGATATGGATATAAACACTTTCCTCTTCCAAAAGTTAGCTCTGCTAATCAACAACCGCTTTATCTTTTGGTTTCATTGCCAAACGATCCCACTCTATTCAATAAGCATATATCAAATTAGGCTAAAGGCTTCATTCCTCACATCTTAGGGCAATCCGGTTAGGAACCTGATACCTTATTTGCATACGCAATACGCAGGCCAGGCCTAGGTACAGGGTTTATGGTCACATAACCAAACCCCAAATAAATTACATTTATATGTTGCCCACAACTCACTGAGTACGAATATATAATCAATTCCATTATCGGGGTCCATTTGACCTATTGAACTATTAATTGAACTTATTAAAACGATGCCTAATATTCCAAGTTTTACCGTTAAAATATATTCAAACAGACGTAATAGACTCAAATAATATATTAGGATCATTACCTGAATGCTTCAGGGTGAAAATTCTACTTTTCTCCGACCCCTTTTCTCATTTTCTGGCATTTTTCTCCCGTTGCATCTCAGCTTTCTCCACTACTGTTTTGTTTCTGTTGTTTTTCTACACCCGTTGAAAACGTTAGCTAAGGGATGATATATCCCTTAGCCCACCGCCTTCATTATCTTATTTTGTCCTTTTCCCTTTTTTTTTCTTTTCGCGATGAAAATTAAAACGGAACCCTACGATATTCGAAATAATTCCAACTTTTGCATACCAGTTATACAAAATATATACAACATACTCGCGTAGGCGGATCTCAAATCGGGTTCCCAAAACTCAAGATGCGAATTACATGGAAAAGAAGTCAAATTATTTAACTTTCGGCATTTTAGCGGAAACTAGCCGAACAATCTCAAAATTCACTTTCGATAGTTTACAAAAATCACAAATAATCATACGAACCTAACGGCGCTTTCGGATTTCGAATCAGAGCTTATTCGCCAAAACTGAGCTCGAACATCTCTTTTTAATATTTATCGACAATAAAAACTGAAACCTTCTTCCGATGCCTACCAAAGGAGGTCTGATTTAGCTCAAATTTTACAGAAGGGTCCTAATGGATATTACGAATATTTTAAAATTATCGGCATGCTAATCGAAGTCCTAACTTCCAAAACGATTAGCCGAGGTCGTTTCAGGTCGGTAGTTATAAAATTGTTGTTCTGTGTGTAAACAAAAAATATAGATATAACTATGTTGAGTTTCTGTTCTGTAATGCCAGAATGTTAAAAATATAATATCTTTTTTTGTAACAATCTATGTCTATGTTGCCATGGCAAGCACCACCAATGGTGACCGGACAATGATCGTTCAGCAAAGAACCCAACGAGTGTTGCCGTGAACCACCATCTGCACGCCGACGAAGAGCGGCGGTGAGCCGCTAAAACAGCAGTATATTAAAAAAAAAGTTTTTTTTGGAGCTTTTTTCTCCTAAAATGGTGGTAGTAGCAGTGAAGAGTAGAGAGAAGTAGACATCAAAATATTTTCAAAAAGCTGAAAATATAAAGCTCCATAGCTATAGTGTGATAAGGTAAGAAGAAGAAACTAAGTTTTTTTATGCCGTCGCTAGGTCAAAAGCAATATCGAAAGTTTTTTTTTTTTTTTGGTCAAAATTGATTTGCAGACCTAAAACCAATATTCTAAGGGATTGCATGTTGACACCCAATTTTGTCCCTCCTATTTATAATTTTATCATACAAAACTTTGAAAAATGCAATATTAATTTTTCATACAAAATTGCGCAAATTATCATGCATTTATCCATATTATTCCTATCACCAATGCCTTATCTATATACATACGTATCTCAATGTGATTATATTACATAACTACATCATTTAGGTTATTTTCAAAATACTTGCACAATTTTGTAACTATTTACGCGATTTATGCACTTGGATATCCATTTTACAATTATTTATACTCAGTTAATACTACCTAAATTCATTTATAATTATTTTGAATTAATTATTATTTTTTTCTAAGTCTATAATATTACTCCTTATATTTTATTAATTATTCTTTCATTTATTGGCATTTTTAAGCTAATTATTGGCTAATTATACCTACATATACTCTAGATATACATTAATATACACCCTATAACACATGCTACATATACACATCATATTATTTGGGACCCACACGAACACACATCAGCCACACAGGCCCGCGTGGCACCTTCCCAACCAATCACCCGCCCACGTCAGCCCCCACTACCATTTTTCTCATTTTTTCCTTTAACCCAAACACACCCCTTACCTAATTGAACCCCAAATTCATTTCCCCTATCCCTCTCTCCCCTAATTCAGCTGCCACCCCCTTTCCCTCTAAACGCGACCCAATACACTCCATCATCCAAATCTACCCCAAAAATCTGAGACCCCCACAACCAGTCACGCCATATCCTCCGTCCTTCCTTTCCCATTTCTCTCTCCTCGTCGCTGGCATGAATCCGAAAAGGAAAGCAAATCATTTCATCATCATCTTGGGAATCCAAAAATTAAGCATATATTTGGACTCAAATTCTTCGAATCAAAGGCATACAAGGCAAGAGATGAAGATTTCAAACCAAAATGAGGCATGAAACGAACCGGTTCAGGATCACCCGACCCGAGTTGATCTCGTAGATTAGGATTCAGACCCCTAATCCTCAACTATAAAAAGGGCAGTCCCCTCTCCTTTTTTGGACACGCTAAAAACTCAGAAAAAGACACATTCTCTCTTCTCTCAGAAAGAAAAGTCCTCTGTTACTTCTTGGCTATTCTTCCTGGATTTGACATCATTCAATTTACATCATTTCTTCACTTTATTGCTAAGGTATAGGTTCTGGAGTTGAAACAATGCGACTTCTGGCTTGATAACTTGTTTACTCCTGCTTCTTAATTTGTTTTTGGGCTTGAAATTAAGTATGTTTGTTTGGCCAAGTCTGGTCCTCTACTAACCCTTTTTGCAGGATGTTTGTTGTTGGTTGGATAGCCCATAAGGGTTATACCATGTTCATTCTTTACAGGAAGAAACAAAGTTAGTCTGTCGGAAGGATGAAAGGCTTTTCCTTCGGTTAATTGGTCTGTGCAGGGCAAGAAGATCTTTCTTTATAATTATTGCTGTTGTATAAGTGTATTCAGGACACTATACCTTTTCTTTAGCTTGTATGCATTTCAGATTCTTCCCCATGTATATAATGGGGTTTTCTTCTGCTTGTATGCATTTACTATTAAGACAAGAAAGAGAATGGTAAGTATTGAAGCTTGATAAGGCTCTATGAGGCGTAAGAAAGTGTCGCAATGAAATAATTCTGTTTGGTTTACTCAGGGACCCTATTTTTCCCTTTTTCTCACTCGTTTAGGGCTGAAATTACAGGTTTATTTGTGCAATTCATAAGTCCGAAATTAGTATAGTTAAGTTGCATAACGGATAATGATTGTAAGTGTTTAAACCTAGGATTTGGTATCAGGGGCTGTCTCGTGCAAAAGGGGGAGAGTTTTGAATTTTTTTCGAAAATAGAGGCTATTTTCATAAAAATTCCTCAATGCGGGCTTATTTCTGCAAAATATTGGTCTGGCCAGTTTTAAAATCTGCAGTCAAATTTTTTAGAAATAAAACAAATTCTTTGAAAGCTAAAGCATCCTCTTTGCACTAACTATTAGTGTACGAAGGGGAAGTATAGGCTTTGGGGGTCAAGCCATGCAACAAATACCTATAAAAGGTCATTTTTATTAAAAGAAATATAGCAGGAATCTCATTTGAATGCATGAAAATCAGCACTATTCAATAGTTATACAATTATGTATGGTTTTACTTGTTTGCATAAAGCTAAATCTTAAAGATAGGAATTCTTGCCTTTTACTTCATTTAAAACCTTTCTTTTAAAACAATGTTTCTTTACTTATAAAGCTAAATCTTAAAGATAGGAATTCTTGCCTTTTACTTCATTTAAAACCTTTCTTTTAAAATAATGTTTCTTTACTTATAATGTACACATATATATTATGCTTTTAATGCGACACTAAATCAAAAGCCATTTGGAATATACGTTTGTCAATTAATGTCAATACGTCCCTTCCGAAGTGGCTACATTCTCTAAATGTGATAAATCTCATTTGTCCCTACGTTTGGTTATCACATTGTGAGGATAAATAGGTAAAATAGATGTTTCATGCTATTTTAAATGATTTTAAGAAAATCAATTCCTTTCAGATTTGCAGAAAGCGCTCAATTGTGGGTCATGTTTATGTTTTCAGCTTTTTTTTGGAATTAAAGATTAAAGTCGAAGGCTAAAATTGCAACCAGGCATTGGGTCTAGTTTGTAAATGAAAATTTAGAAACCTTTAAAAAGGATTTGGCTGCGGCAGTAAACTCCAGTGTAATTGTTTTGCAGTAATATCCTTTTGATATGTAGTATTAATTTTTTGACCTTATTTTTGGAGGTTGAATATTTTAAGTTTAATTTTTTGTGCTATTAGCTCATGATCTTAGCACCTTAAAATTACTTGGCATATTTAAGTTTTGAATATTTAGTTCATCCATCCCAAAATTTAAATTCAGTCGGGAACCACCTTTCTTGGGACTCGGGAAATGCCTAATACCTTCTTCCCGAGTCACAAGGACTTCTTACCCACAGAATCTCTAGGAAAAGACTTACCCGGAGTTAGTTTAGAAACTTAGACGCTTTAGATGACCTAATACGCTTTTTCATACAAATTTATTCGGTGGCGATTCCAAAACCGACTCAACCGAGTCACCTAGTCAAACCCGATCTTTGAACTCGATACGAGCTTGGAAAAGGAATGCGACAGAATAGCGACTTCGCTGGGGAATATTTATTGTCCTAACTATAACGGGTTTTATTTTTGGGATTTCGATTGGTACTATTTATTTATATCATTGAATTAATTGCTTTATTTTATTATTTTGCTTATTATTATTATTTTACTAAATTATTTTGTTTTTGTTTTTCTTTGTTTATTTTATTATTATATTTGTATGAATTATCCTTGTAATATTTATGGCATTTTCACTCATACTCTTCCTATCCTGGAAACGACACTTTGCACACACACGAGCGATTACATGGATCTCACGGTCGTTTCACCTCAAAAAACCCTTTACGGGGACGGTTGGGATATAGTTGGTCCATGGTACAACCAACATTTTCAAACGGTTATATATATTTTTGGCTATTTTTTTTTAAGGTTACTTTGTTCCCAATCCCCGAGGGTTGGTTTGTGCATTCTGGCCGAGCAGCATTATCGTCTGAGATCCAGAGGATCGATTTCAACACCTCCCCCTTTACCTACAAAAACAAGGACGAGACGAAATATCATGGCCGAGTTTGACAAATTTGACGGAACTGCTGCCAATTCCATCATTGGAGGGACTCCTGGAAAGAAGGGTGTGGTTGCATACGAGGAGTATGCGAAGCTGGAGCAAAGGTTATTTGAACTAGAGAACAGAATTCCTCTAGTCTATGCTGATGGAACTACTGATCCAAACAAACCTGCACGCCTTCATGCCAAAGACCCTGTGTTTCTTGGAAAAGATCACCAATACCCTGCTTACGTGGCACCACTAAAAGCACCCCAAAACAACCCCACCGCTCAATTCCACACCTTCACTGCTGAAACCAAATCCGTTTCATCACCTACCAAAGAGCAAGACATGTGTGCATGGATAGGAGAAGAGACAGACAACACCAAAGAGCAAGTTAAGTGGTTGGTGGAAAAAGTTAAGCAATTTTAGGTGGCTAAGGAGACAAGGGGATTAGCTTATGAAAACCTCTGCTTTTAGCCCAATTTGAAGTTGCCTGATGGTTACAAGCCACCTAAGTTTAATCTGTTCGATGACAGTGGTGACCCGATGGCTCACTTGAGGTCTTACTGTGACAAGCTGAGTGGAATAGGACATGATGAAAAGATCAAGATGCAGTTGTTTAACCGCAGTCTGACAGAGGATGCACTGACTTGGTACTCCAAGCTGCAGCTGAAGATGGACTAGTTGGGAAGCAATGGCTGGAGATTTCGTCGATAGTTTTGGGCACAACACTGATGCCATGCCTGATCGCTTTTATCTTGAGAAGTTAAAGAAAAAGCCCAATGAAACTTTCAGGGAATATGCCACAAGGTGAAGAGCTGAAGCTGCAAAAGTCCAACCACCCATGGATGACACAAAAATAGTGGCAACCTTCATCCGCATACAAGAAGACGTGTACTTTGATAAGATGCTGAACATGCAGGATAAGAAATTTGGAGAACTGATCAAGATTGGGGATATTGTTGAAGATGGCCTGAAATCTGGAAGAATCATTAGCTTGGCTGCACTACAAGCCAGCAACAAGCCGTGCAGTCTGGTAGCGCTGGTATCACCAAGAAGAAGAAAGACGAAGTCTCTTTTGTCACTACTTCTCTTAACCACCATCCCCACCAACAATCACTACTACCAAACACCACTCCCACCATACCCATATGCTCCGTCACCACATGCCTATCCCGTATATAACACACAACCCACTCGCCAAGGCCCCATCCACCACGACCAACATACCCACAAAATCCAAACTACAGAAACACTAATACACACCCCCCTAGACCCCGTCCGGAAAATAACCAAAGACCCCGAAGAAACTACACCCCACTTGCTGAATCCCGAACCCAGCTGTTTGAAAGACTCAAGGAAGCAGGACATATCCAACCTATCCCATTCAAAATGCCTGAAACGATTTCACAATTCTTCGACCATTCCAAGATTTATGCTTACCATTCTGGAGGGCCTGGCCATGACACTGCAAAATGCTTTGCTTTGAGGGATAAGATACAAGACTTGATTGATCAGAAAGTGATATATTTGAAGGCACCTAATGTGCACAACAACCCTTTGCCCGATCATGGAGAGAACAGGGTGAATTTGATTGAGTTAGAGGCTGACTGCAATCTAGAAGGAACCATCGTCATAGCAAAGGAAGCTACACCAGTGCTCGCTTCTGTTGCACAGGCTGCTAAAGCACCAATTCTATTGAGGTAGAAGTGGCCCTAAATTCTATGTGGACGTGATCCCACCTTATGATGACAAGGCGGTAGCATGGGATTACGAATCAAAAAAGAGAAGAAAAGGGAAGATAGCGATTGAGACAGTTGCAACACAAGGGATGACTAGAACTCCCGAGAATCTTGCTCACGGCAAAGAACAAAATAGAAAAGGAATCAACGAAGAATAGTCTGAGGAGTTATGGAAGAAAGTGCAAGCAAAAATATACTCTGTGGTCAACCACTTGGGCAAAACCCCAACCCAAATCTCTATTTTATCCCTACTAGTGAATTCAAAAAGGCATAGAAATGCATTGATGAAGGTGTAGATGAAGCACGCGTACCGGCGGACACCACTGTTGAGAATCTGGCTAGCATGGTCGGACAAGTCATGGAATCAAATCGAATTACTTTCCATGAAGATGAATTACCACCAGAGAGCTCGGGCATAACAAGGTTTTGCACGTCACTGTAAAATGCAAAGAGTGGTTCGTGGGAAGAGTCCTGATCGATGGAGGTTCTGGTTTGAACATATGCCCATTCATTACTTTAAAAAGAATAGGAATTGACCAAAGTGAGATTAGGGAGAGTGACATGAAGGTGAAAGCATTTGATGGGTCACAAAGGAGTACCATTGGATAGATCAACCTAACCATCATGGTCGGTCCGGTCGAGTTCATTGCCGAGTTTCACGTCATGGATATTTCGGCATCATATAATCTACTGTTGGGAAGACCCTGGATACACATGGCTGGGGAAGTTCCATCTACTCTACATCAGACAGTGAAATTCGAGTGGGATAATAAAGAAGTTGTGGCATTTGATGAGGGGAGTAACTCCATCTATAGTGAGGAGACCATACCAGCGATTGAAGGAAATTTTCTAGATGGACAAACCTTCTATACTGTAGAGCTCTTGGGAGCAGTGCATGGTAGTCAAAATGGGTACCGCAAAAGCTACAATGAGAAACGCGGAGGTTGGAACCACAATAGTCACAGAGGAAGCACCAGTACAACACAAGGAGGATATTCTGCATACTTTGCTCCCAAACTTGTCAATGCAGCACAAGTAACCGAGAGGAAAAGGAACTTCTACAGTGCTTATTGGGATGGCTGAGGTAAAGGTTATGAAGGAAGAAATCTAGTCTGGGAACCCGTAATGTCTGATTGGGGGGTGCCTGCACGTGAGTTCCGTAGAACAATAACTGCCAAGACAGAGAAGCAGCCTGTATACCTGCCCAATGCCCGTCCTGACTGGAAGCGCATCTCTAAAAAGACAAGAGGAAGGCAACTGTGGATACCTAGAGTACTTGAACCCGAGCCTGAAGAAGTGCAAATTGAAGAACCATGCATACCTCTACCACCTGCAAGATGGCCCGGAGACTGGGTGATGGGTATTATGTTGAGGCAAGGCTATGAGCCCGGAAAGGGTTTGGGCAGAAATCTGGATGATTTGTTGGAACCTATTCATATTGTGGTGAGAGGCGAGAAGGATAAGTCTGGCATAGGTTATTTTGTGGGTTACAAAGAGAATTTGGAAGAAGCATCTTTGGATTTCAAGTACTATAAAAGATCTGTCAAACCTCTGCTACATATTTTTGTCTCGTCTGGTCTCCTGGATTGCCACAAAGGGGAGGCACCTACAGTGCAAGAAGACAAATCAGAGGCTGTTGATGCTGAGGAAGGCCTGCTGGCAGGCATGCAGAAGTTGTTTTTATCTGATGAAGATTGATGTGTAATCCTGGAGGAGCACATTGAACCTCCTAATCTTGCAAAAGTTGAATCTGGAGCTGCACTGGACATATGGTCCAGCAACTTGACCCGAGCATACAGTGGACCTTGGTAGAGCTAGGGGGTTTTGCTTTCCTTTCATGCTTTCAAAATAAAACACGACTCCGAGTCGTTAGAATTGCATTTCTTTCCCATTTTCAGTTGTCATGTTCAAATGTTTTCCTACAAACATTGTTTTGCAAGGATTCATAAATAAAAGCATTGATCTTTTTCCTTCATTTTTGTTAACCGTTTTAATTATGCATTACTTTATTTTTTCAGCACTCAAACTAATAATTCCATCGAATCGCCTACTGTAATGTGTAATGAAATGACTGTATTTGAGGAATCTGATCCCGATTATGAAGAGTTTGATGAGGCAACACAAGAGGAAATTGAGAAATTCAAAAATAAGTCTAAACCAAACTTGGATGAAACAAAGGTGATTAATTTAGGAGATAATGAAACGGTGAAAATAACAAGAATTAGTGCGCACTTAACTCCAAAAATGAGAAAACAATACATCGAATTTCCAAAAAAGTATGAAGATGTATTTGCATGGTCGTATGATGATATGACAAGCATAAGCACAGATGTTGTGGCGCACAAGTTACCTATTAATCCAGGTTTCCCACCGGTTAAGCAAAAAGCCCAGACCTTCAAATCATCAACCTTAGTGCAAATTGGAGAGGAGGCAATCAAACAGCTCAATGCGGGAATCCTGAAAACAGTCGAATATCCGACATGGTTGGCCAATATCGTACTAGTGCCGAAGAAAGATGGGAAGATTCGAGTTTGTGTGGATTATAGAGAATTGAACAAAGCAAGCCCGAAAGATGACTTTCCTCTACCAAATATACACATCTTAATCGATAATTACGCAAAGCATGAACTACAATCCTTTATAGATTGCTTCGCCGGTTATCATCAAGTGATTATGGATGAAGAAGATGCAGAAAAGACGGACTTCACTACTTCTTGGGGAACATACTGTTACAAAGTGATGCCTTTTGGTTTGAAAAATGATAGAGCTACCTACATGAGAGCAATGACTACAATGTTTCATGACCTAATGCATAAGGAGATCGAGGTGTGTAGATGATGAGATCATCAAATCAAGGAAAATCTCCGAACATTTAGACAATTTGCACACGTTCTTCAACCGCTTGCGCAGGTACAACTTGAATTTGAACCCAGCAAAGTGTGCTTTCGGTGCTCCAGCCGGAAAGTTATTGAGTTTTATTGTCAGTAGAAGAGGTATTGAGTTGGATCCAGCCAAAATCAAAGCCATCAAAGAATTGCCGCCACCGAAAAGCAAGAAAGAAGTCATGAGTTTCTTGGGACAACTCAATTACATTAGTTGTTTCATAGCCCAATCTACTGTCATATGTGAACCTATTATCAAGTTGTTGAGGAAAGATGTCGTTATCAAGTGGGTAGAGGATTGCGAAAAGGCATTTGATCGGATAAAAAAGTATTTGTCTAGCCTGCCCATGTTGGTTCTACCCGAACCAGGGCGACCTTTGATACTGTACTTGTCTGTGGTAAATTCAACATTCGGATGTGTATTGGGACAGCACGATTCGACAGGAAGAAAGGAGCAGGCAATATATTACCTAAGTAAGAAGTTCACTCCTTACGAAGCCAAGTACACGTTGTTGGAACGCACCTGTTGCGTATTGACTTGGGTGGCACAGAAGTTGAGGCATTAGCTGACATCATATGCAACCCACTAATCTTAAGAGTAGATCCTCTCAAATACATCTATCAGAAGCCGATGCCTACCAGAAAGTTAACCAAATGGAAAATGTTACTCAGTGAGTTTGACATCACCTTTAGCACTCAGAAAGCAATGAAAGCTCAAGCTTTAGCAGATCACATGGCCGAGAATCCTATGGATGATGACTACGAGCCTCTGCATACTTACTTCCCAGATGAGGAGGTCATGTTCGTAGGAGAAGACATTGCCGAAGAGTATGATGGCTGGATTGACGGAGCTGTAAACTTCAAAGGAGTTGGCATTTGAGCGGTATTGATTTCTGAAATTGGCCAGCATTACCCGGCCACTGCTAAGCTCAGATTTGCCTTGCACCAACAACATGGCCGAATATGAGGCTTGCATCTTAGGGCTCAGGATGGCCATACATATGAATGTGCAAGAACTATTGGCAATTAGAGATTCAGATTTGTTGAGACATCAAGTACGAAGCAAGTAGGCGGTAAAGAATTCTAAAATATTACCATATTTGGAATGCATAAAAGAATTGAACAAGAGGTTCACCAAGATAGAATTTCAGCATGTTCCTAGACTGCAGAATGATTTCGTTGATGCCCTGGCTACGATATCTTCCATGATTCAGCACCCCGATAAGAACTACATTCACGCAATACCCATAACAGTGAAAGAGCAACCAGCATATTGTTTTAAAGTGGAAGAAGAATTGGATGGGGAGCCTTGGTTCAATGACATCAAGAAATTCCTCAAAGAAAGCATTTATCCCAAGAATGCTACAAACCTTCAGAAGAAGACACTGCGAAGAATGGAAAATGGTGAAATCTTATACCGGAGGACTCCTGATTTAGGTTTGCTGAGGTATGTGGATGGTAAAGACGCTTCTAGGTTGCTAGAGGAAGTGCATGCTGGGACTTGTGGTCCGCACATGAATGGTTTTGTGCTCGCAAAGAAGATACTAAGGGCAGGATACTTTTGGATGACTATGGAGCATGATTGTATAATATACGTGAAGAAATGCCATCAATGCCAAGTGCACGGAGATATGATTCGAGTACCCCCCGAATGAGCTTAATATTAAGGGATCACCATGGCCATTCACCGCTTGGGGAATGGACATCATAGGGCCAATTGAACCTGCTGCGTCAAATGGACATAGGTTCATATTGGTAGCTATTTACTACTTCACCAAATGGGTGGAAGCTGCATCATACAAGTCGGTGACGAAGAAAGTAGTGGCTGATTTTGTCTGAGACAAGATGATATGCTGATTCGGCATCCCCGAGTCTATCATCACCGATAATGGGTACAATCTCAACAGTGACTTGATGAGAACAACTTGTGACACTTTTAAGATCAAGCACCGCAATTCCACTGCATATAGTCCTTCAGATGAATGGAGCAGTTGAGGCAGCCAACAAGAACATCAAGAAAAATACTGTGCAAGATGACTGACAATTCAAGACAGTGGCACGAGAATCTTCCTTACGCTTTATTGGGATACCGCACTACTGTGAGAACATCGATGGGGGCTACCCCTTATCTTCTGGTTTATGGCACTGAAGCAGTGATACCAGCAGAGGTAGAGATTCCCTCTCTAAGGGTCATCCAAGAAGCAGAATTGAAAGACGCCGAATGGATTAAGAAAAGAATGGAACAATTGGCACTCATTGACGGCAAGAGAATGAACGCAATATGCCATGGACAGTTGTATCAGCAAAGAATGGCAAAGGCATTCAACAAGAAGGTCCGTGTAAGGTCATTTGAACCTGGACAGTTGGTTCTGAAGAAGATTCCCTAATCGGGAAGAAGCAAAGGGCAAGTTTGCACCAAATTGGCAAGGACCTTACATGGTTCATCGAGTTTTGACTGGAGGAGCACTGATACTGGCAAAAATGGATGGTGAAGTCAGGCCGAAACTGATCAATGGAGACGTTGTCAAAGATATTACATCTGAGAACCCGCACTAGCTAATAGCTTTATTCTTTATGCAATATCTCATGTAATCTGGAACTACGTTACGACCTGATTCCCCAAGTGGGATACGTAGGCAACCTACCCAAGGTTCGGTCGCATTAATACAAAAATTTATTTCCCCACGAAGTAGACACCAGGGCAGAATTTTTGAGGATTTCTCAAAAATTCAAAAGGACAAGCTAAGATCAATATTGGGGCAGAAATTTTTGAGATTTCCTCAAAAATTTCAGGAGAAGGAAAAGTATAGAAACTGGGGCAGAATTTTGAGACCCTAACCTCAAAATTCCCTAAGGATGTTTTAGTACGGTCTGAAAAACAACAATAGCAGTATTGTGCTTGTATTATACAATGCGGTCTACGATTCAATGGAATAAAATGCATTTTTCACAAACATCTTTTGAATACATGCATACTTTCTCCCTGCTTTTTTTTCTTTTATTCCCCGTAGTTTGACCAAGGTCCGGTATTCACAAAAGAAGACACCACAAAAAGAAGGCGTGAGACAGGCGAAGAATGCACAAATCAAACCTTCCTCCCCCACAAATTACAAATTTTTCTTTGAGTTCAGGCACCAAAAGGCGAACAATGTGACAATCAGCATGACAACATTTCAGGCAATCCTAATATCTCTATATTTATCACTTCACATTACTCGTTGTATGTAGGATATACAGCCCAGTGCAACAAGCAAATATCTCCCGATGAGAAGCATTTAGTAGCTCCTGACGAGCAGAAAAATATCTCATGACGAGAGACACTTAGTACCTCCTGACGAGCAGGCAAATAGCTCCTGACGAGTAGACAAATATCTCCTGGCGAGAGGCACTTAGTAGCTCCCGACGAGCAGGGAAATAGCTCCCGACGAGCAGACAAATATCTCCTGACGAGAGGCACTTAGTAGCTCCTGACGAGCAGGCAAATAGCTCCCGACGAGCAGGAAAATATCTCCTGACGAGAGGCACTTAGTAGCTCCTGACGAGCAGACAAATAGCCCCCGACGAGGAGATAAATATCTCCTGACGAGAGGCACTTAGCAGTTCCTGACGAGCAGGCAAATAGCTCCCGACGAGTAGACAAATATCTCCTGACGTGAGGCACTTATGATTCTTGACAAATAGGCAAACATCTCATAACGAGAGACCATTACACAATAATGGTTGACACTCAAAATGACAGGAAAGTCTATTTATGCATTTACATATATATATATATATATATATATATATATATATATATATATATATATATATATATATATATTGTATTGGATGAAAACTGACGATATCTAAAAAAGTGACACGTGTCTGCCACGTGGCCCGGGCAGAGGTTCCACCGGATAGACATCTAGCGGACAGATAACTAGCCAGGCGGTTACCACGAGCAGACCCAGAGCAGCAATGTAACGCTTCCTAGGTCAGCACGATCTGAATGAGCAATTATTAACGCGATCATGTGCGATCACTCAATGAATGGTCATAAAGGCAATAATTACGACCCAGCGATTACGTATCCAACGGATACGTGCCCAGCAGTTACAGAGCTCAACGAACGCCTATTAGACCTATAAATAGCATTCGTCCTAAAACATTGTAACACAACTTTACTTCCTGTCTACAACATCAATAAGAATATTCTCTCTTACTCTTGCTCAATACTCTGTTCTTTGCTTACATACGTTGAATGCTTTGCTCTCTAGTCTTCTAGTGCGATCAGTGATGAAGAACTCTCACCGGGGTCAAGCGATCCAACACGGTTACCTCCATCTATTTTATTAACGCTCTAGCTTTACTCACTTTGAGTTATATCTTGTTTCCATATTATTATTTATCATCGTTGGAAATTACAAATATATTGCTTCTCTAATTATTAACGCCATTCATCATTTAAACTCTTAATCTAAACTATTTATCGTGACTCCGCGAGTACAAATTTAATTGTTAATTGGCCTAAAATCGGATCTAGGTTAATTAATTTAGCGACCACAGTGGGAGTCGGTATAGCTTTCATAGGTTAATAGTTTATCTTTCCAGTATTACATTTCTTTTTGTCGATCTTTTTGCTTCACAACTAACATGGCAGAAAGTGGTTCACAACGAACAATCGCAGGCGGAAGTCAGGTACGTACCTCTTCATCAAGTCCCAATTATTCTCCCGATTATTCGTCCGATGGGCAGCAACAGTCTTCCCAAGGACAGGTCAGGCAACGACATAGGCGAAGGCACTCTCAGAGCGCCACTCCGCCTAGGAGAAGACGCCATAGGAGTCTCTCCCCTGGCCAAGGGAATCTCCAGGAGACGCTCTATGCATTTATGCAGGAACAGGCGGAGGTCAACAGAGGGATAAATGAGGCACTCAACTCTCTCCAAGGGCAATACCCCCCGGTTGCAAGAGCTGACACTGCGGCGCCAGTTCATGATGTCCCTTCTTCGCACACTTCAAGGCAAGGTGGGGAGCTAAACAATGGAGGATCTATGGCGTCCGCCGAAATGAGCATCGTCGTGGAGGCTCTTACCAAGCAATTCAAGGAGAGCCACGAAGCACTTCAGAAGTCTCTCCACAAGAGAATCGATCAGATACCAGGTGCTCCACCCACGCTAAAGAAAGTGATGTCCAACGGTATTCCCAACGGCCCTTGAAGAAAGAAGCAGCCCCAAAGGCGATGCCCAAGACATTCAAGATGCCTAACATTCCGAGATATCGTGGGACATCTGATCCCAATGATCATCTCATGATGTTTAGCAACTTTATAAAAGCTAGCGATCTCACCGATGAGGAGATCGAATCTGTCCAATTGAAGAAGTTCGTGGACACCCTAGCAGATGAAGTTCTACGATGGTACTCAATGTTGCCACCAAACTCCATTGGGTCCTTCGCAGAGATGGCTGAGCTATTCGTGAAGGCACACACAGGCGCTTAGAAGACGGAGACTCGCGTAGAGGATATCTTCGAGATCAAGCGGAGGCCCGACGAGTCTCTCCGTAAATATGTGGATCGCTTCCAACGAGAACGTATGATGCTACCCAAAGTACCAGACCAATGGGCATCGATCGCATTCACCAATAGTTTGGATATCAGGAGCTCAGAGGCTACGTGCAGGCTCTATGAATCCCTTCGCAAGTTCCCAGCAGCCAGCTGGTCGGACGTCTACAACCGCTACAATTCAAAGGTACCTATTGATAAAGATAAATTAATTGGAACATGTACCCGAGGAAGGACTCAGACGCGCAGCGGTGGTTCCGGTGGAAAGGCGGAGACGGAGAGGTCAGACGTACGTTACGAGCCGTACCCTGACCAGTCACGCAACAATTCCAAAGGACGCAGCCGCAACAACAAAGGGCTGTCCCGAAGAGATGATTCAGAATCCAGCCTCCGCGGAGCCCCAAGCCTGCCGAGCTTCAACGTGGAAATGTCTGAAGTAGTGGCGGCGCTCAAAGATATGGGAGAGAAGGTCAAATGGCCGAAGGACATGAAGACCGACCCAAGCAAGCGAAACCAGGACCTGTGGTGCGAGTTTCATCACGACCACGGTCACACCACCGAGGACTGCAAAGCCCTAAGGTATGAAGTTGCACATTTATTAAAACAGGGATTCTTGAAGGAGTTCCTGACTGAGAAGGGGAAGCAAACTCACGCGAAGGCGCAGCAGAACAAACCTGGCCCTCCACGAGCAACTTCCCCAAGGAGGACAGTCAATGTTATCTCGGGTGGGATCGAAGTGGATTCCGTCACCTTCACAGCGAAGAAGTATGCAAAGGTCTCCATCACAAACACCAAGCGCGCACGACCAGAAGGGACGATAACATTTGAAGACTCCGACACAGATGGTTCGCATTTCCCACACGCTGATGCGTTAGTAATAACGTTACGCGTGGCGGAATTCGACGTCAAGAGAGTGCTCATCGATGCGGGCAGCTCTGCAAACATTATTCAATCACGAGTTGTAAGGGAGATGCAGCTGTCGGATAAGATCGTGCCGATATCTCGAGTTTTCTCTGGTTTCAACACGAGTTGTAAGGAGACGACATTTCATGTTGTCGATGTGGACCTAGCTTACAACATCATCCTGGGAAGACCCTGGATCTATGATATGCAAGTTGTTCCTCCACTGACCATCAGGTGTTGAAGTTTCCATCTGAATAGGGCGTACGTGAGGTTCGAGCAGAACAACGCTCTGCTCGAGATTGCTATTCGATGGCCCTCAAGCTGCCCGAAGAAAGCAAATAGCAATTACAGCAACCGGGATCAGACATGCCACACGAAGAAACAAAGTACGAGGTCCCGGAATTCATCACAAAGCTGGACGAACGGAAAAGTCACATGCCGACCGTGGAAGCCTTGGAACCCGAAGAATTGTTTGCAGACAAACCAGAGCGGAAGGTCAACTTAGGGACCGAGTTGAGCGAACGCTTACGAGAAGAGATCCTCCAGTTCCTCAAAAAGCGGCATACAACGTTCGCCTGGTCTCATGCAGATATGACAATATCTCCAGATATTATCTCACAGGTTGAACGTCAACCCATACCACCGCCCGATAAAATAGAAAAAGAGCCAGCAAGGAGCTTTTCGGAATCAGGTCATCAACGATGAGGTCGATCGGTTGTTGACAATTGGATCTGTACGTGAAGTCAAATACCAAGACTGGCTAGCCAACATGGTCGTTGTGCCCAAGAAAAATGGCAAATGGCGAGTCTGCATTGACTTCACAGATCTAAACAAAGCCTGTCCAAAGGATTCATATCATCTTCCTAGGATATATCAACTGATTGACGCAACAGTCGGGCACGAGGTGCTCACTTTCCTCGACGCGTACTCTGGGTACAACCAGATATTGATGGACCCCGATGACCAAGAAAAGACAGCGTTCATAACCTGCAGAGGTACGTATTATTATAAAGTTATGCCATTAGGATTGAAAAATGCAGGTGCAATGTACCAGCGCCTAGTCAATCGCATGTTCCACGACCATATCGGTAAGACTATGGAATTGTACATCGATGACATGCTAGTCAAATCCAAACGAGCAGAAGACCATCTAGAGCATCTAAAAGAAGCTTTTTGAATACTCGATCAGTACAAAATGAAGCCAAACCCGGAGAAGTGTGCATTCGGAGTCGGGTCGGGAAAATTCCTGGGCTTCATCATTTCTCAGCGTGGGATTGAGGTCAATCCCGCCCAGATCAAAGCTATCGAGTCAATTCCAGACGTACTCCACAACCGGAAAGACGTCATGAAATTGACCGGGAGAGTGGCAGCCCTGTGAAGGTTCATATCCCGATCGTCAGACCGATGCAAAAGCTTCTTCGATATTTTAAAGCAAAACAAGGAGTTCGAGTGGACTCTCGAATGCCAACAAGCGTTGAAGGATCTCAAAAAGTATCTGTCCAATCCACCACTGCTCTCTATACCTCAACACGGGGAGCAGTTGCTGATTTATCTTCTTTTTTTTTCTTTTTCAATTTCATTACTTTTCAACCTTGCCAATGCTTTTCACTACTTCACAATTTTAAAAATTATTCCCCTTCATTAGTTCCACTCAAAAACCTCCCAAAATCCAACCACAACTCCAAAATAACAACATAATATCAACTAAAGTGCTTAAGGAGTAAAGGGCCAAAAGAGACAATTTAGAATAAATGGGTAAGCTCGGGGTGTGGGTGCCAAAAAAAAGGGTCAAAGAAATCACCACAACAATTTTTTTTCCAAGGTGCATATGTAAGGGTAGACAAATCAAAAGAAGGCCTTGTATCATTTCCCGACAAGACCAAACCTAGGATTTTGCTTTGCACACACACGGGGCAAGTTCTAGACCTTGATATGCAACATAGAGTAAACAAGAACATGCCTCACACACACATTGCACATGATCCACACCAAAAGGTTCCATCAACAACTCTCCATCAAGCATCTAGAGTGCAACTTGTGGAAAATTAAGCATTAATGCACAAAGGTTCACAATAAGTCAAGCAAGTGGACTCAAGCATCTCAAGGGGGTCGTTCTATTTTTTCCTAGGCATGCATCCCAATTAAAACCCAAGACACCACACATAGCACATGCAACAAGTTCAAGTCCACCGGTATCAAACAAATCAAAGGCACCTAGCATTCCACCTATTCCTTTCGTCCAGGGCCACCTATAACTAACTACTCTAATCCTAATAATAATAAAAATAAAAAACTACCCGGTTCAAAGGCCTCCCCGTGGAAAAGAACCGAGGCCATAAGAAAAACCACGGGGTGGATGACATGTACCACTAATAAAGACTAAAAAAGAAAATCTTTTTGAAATTTTTCATTGGTTTTCTAATTTTTTTTTCATATAGTAAAGCAAGAAACAAATCAAAATAAAGTCAAATGACAAAAGAAAATCCTACGGTACATGCATCCTTAACCTCAAAAATAAATAAAAGGGTAGTTCCCCCACCCCACACTTAAACTAAGCACTGTCCTCAGTGCTAAAAATAAGAAAGTGCAAGGTAAAGAAAACTTCCCTGAAGAATCTAGTCCTTGGTGCTAGCATCCTCCAAGCTTCCATATAGTATGAGGTACTCAGACTTCCCTCATCAGGTCATCAATATTAGGCAAGGGTGAGGACACCCCACACTTAGCCTCGACATTACATGAACCTGCACTCCAAGGAAAAATAAAAACTACGTGACACTATAAATAAAATAATACAAGTACAAACTCGGGTTGCCTCCCGAGAAGCGCCTTAGTTAACGTCGTGGCACGACGACACTTTTATCTCACTTCCAGCATTTACGTCTTCTCTTCTTACGACGAACTTTTTCTTTCTTCCCTTCTTTTAGAGAACCCCTCTTCAACTTCACATATGGTGTACTTCCATGTTCTTGTCTGACACATTCGATCATAGAGCACTCTTCAACCTTAGCTATGTGCTCCTTCTCATTATAAACCTTGAAAGTAACCTTTTCTCCATGCGCTCTAACAGTCATCTCACCCAGCTCCATGTCAATAATTGCCTTCGAGGTGACTAAGAATGGTCTCCCCAAAATGATTGGAGCTTCTCGGTCCTCTTCATAATCTAGGACTACAAAATCAGCAGAGAATGTAAACTTACCAACTTTTAGCAACACATCCTCCAACTTACCATCAGGGTGAGTGAGTGATCCATCCGCAATCTTAAGAGTAACTGAAGAGGGCTTGATTGCTCCTAGCCCTAACCTTTTGCAAACAGACAGAGGCATGAGATTTATGCTCGCACCCAAATCACACAAGGCATCAGTGATATTATGCCCTCCAATGGTACAAGGAATAGTAAACCTCCCAGGATCTTGAAGTTTTGGAGGTAGCTTGCTCAAGATTGTGCTACCCTCCTCAACTAACTCAACTATATCTATTTCTTGAGGCTTTTTCTTCTTGACTAAAATCTCTTTTAAGAACTTCACAAAGGATGGCATCAATTCAAACACATCAGTCAAATGAATATTAACTTGCAGTTCTTTCAACATACTCACAAATTTTTGATACTGGGCCAGATCCTTCGATGGTATAAGTTTCTGTGGGAATGGTGGAGGCGGCAGAGGTGCCTCCTTTTTCTCTTCTTTCTTCTTTACCTTCTCCACTTTTGCAACTTTTTCTATTTCAGCTCTCTCCTCAGACTTGGCCATCAGCTCTCCACCTTCAATTAAAGTCACTGCAAGACATTGTTCAGGCTCTTTTTTTTTTACAGTGCTTATTTCTCCCACCAACTGCCCCAACTGGTGCTCCAGGTTCTTATGAGCATTGGCAATATCTTGTATGGCCACTGCATGGGCTGCAGTGTCAGCTATCATTCTCTGCTGGCCCGCCATTATCTGCTTTAACATATCTTCAACTGAATAGCTAACCTGCTGTGGTGGAGCTGGAAGTGGGTAGTAATTATTCGGGGCTCTCGTATTGCCTTGATAATAAGCATTACCAAACTGATTTTGACCCTGCAGCCTGTTTTGATTACCCACGTAATAAACTGACTCTGGATTAGATGAGCAAACCTCTGTAGCATGGTCTTGACCACAAACCTCACAAAAACTTTGGAGTTGTTGCACTGGAGCCACTAGTTGCTGAGTCTTTGGCAGAGCTAACTTGCTAATTTGATTAGAAATAGCATCCATCCTCGCCCTTAGCTCTGAAACTTCATCTAACTGAAGTACCCCCTGCAGATTTCTGCGTAATAGCTCTACCATCTCCCTGCCAATCAGGATTGCTCTGCGAAAACTTATCTAGCAAATCATAAATTTGATCAAAATTTAAGGCCAGTACTTGGCCTCCAGCAGCAGCATCAACCACGATCTTAGTGTGTTGGTTCAACCCCTCAACAAAAGTGTGTGCAACAACCTCATTGGATTGGTTGTGGTGTGGACAATCTCGCAATAAAGCTTTGAATCGCTCCCAGGCTGAATACAAAGACTCTCCTCCTAATTGTCTGAAGGACATAATTTCATACCTCAGCCGGGCTGTCTTGGCTGGAAAAAATTTAGCCAAGAACTTCTTAGCCAAATCCTCCCAAGTAGTGATAGACCCAGACTTTTCAGCCTTTAACCACTTCCTTGCTGCCCCAATCAGTGAAAACGGAAACAACGTCAAGCGAACATAATCAGTAGGAACTCCCGCTGGTGTATAAGTATCACTGATCTCCAGGAAATTCTGAATGTGTTGCTGCGGATCTTCATGAAGTAATCCACCATATTGCCCAGTCACATGCAGCAACTGAATCATGCCGGACTTAATCTCAAAGTGCCCGGTGATAGCGGGCTTAACTATGCTAGACGCTACCCCCTCCAGGCTAGGGAGAGCAACATCTCGCACAGCTAAAGCTAGTTCTGCTGCCATTCCTGTAGGTAAAGATCGAGCAGGACCTAGTACCTGAAACAGCACAAAACTCAAAACAAAAATTAAACCTGAATAGAAAGTAATAAACTGTTCGAAAAGAAATCAGTCAATTGTTTAGTCCCCGGCAACGGCGCCAAAAACTTGTTGCTCCCAAACGCACACGCAAGTATACGTGGTCGACAAGTAATAAAGTGATAAATCGAGTATCGTTCCCACGGGGACTATTCAGACTGAATTCTAGCAAACAATTTATATAAACTATTCAGGGATCTTTTTCCAATAGTGAGGATTTTATTAACTAAAGAACAGTAATTAAATGGTAGAACTTGATTCAAACAATGGAGCAAAAATTGGTTGTTATCAGTAATAAGGAGACGGTCCAGGGTCAGTGTTACGAACAATCCAGTCGAGTTTTCCAATTGATTCCACTTCTCAAATCCCGGGTTACTAACTAACAGAGTAAATGTACCTGTGAAAACCTTTTGATTCTTCACAGTCTATGCAGGCTACTTCAATCCCTATATGTCTATGGGTTGAATCACGTGCACGCATTAACGAATTCTGTAATTAGTTAAACTAGGTGAGCAAGTATATGTCTATCCTACTCAGAAATTGGTTCCCCGATGCCCGGGTTCACAAACTAGTCCTACTCTTTCTTATTACGTAATTCAATTCCCTCTTTCGAGTTCAATCTAAAAACCATAGATAATGCGTAATAATCGGGCCCTGACAATTACACAAGTGAAATCAAGAAAGAATAAGCAATCCATTATGGGATTCAATTAATGGAAATCAATCTTCAAACATCAACTTTCATGAAATACTCTAACCCTAGAACGATAGGATTAGCTACGCATACTCATAATAACAACACAAGGAATTGATGTAATAATGAAATAATGATGTAATAAATTAATGGAAGGAAGAAAAACCCTTGTTCAAGATGTTATGAGCTCTCTAATTTGCTCCAAATTCTGAACCCCTCTCAAAAACTAAGTAAAAGAGTATTTATAAGGTTTACAAACACCTAGTAATAAGTTAGACCCAAGCCTAGACGAAATAGGAAGTAAAAATCCGCTCCAGGGCGCTATAACGGGCGCCCCGCGCCTCGTAACGCGCGACCTTAGGCAGACTACGTCGAAATATGCACGCTTTTGCCACGCGCCGCGCAGCCAAACGCGCCAGAAGCTGGGCGCTTTGGCTGGCGCGGCGCGCCTCCTGTGGCGCCCAGCCAAACTGCTCCTTTCCTTGCTCCTTTGCTCGCTCGTGTCGTGCCTTCGTATGCTCAATCCAATCCTCAATCAAAATCCAATCTTTTCTTGCTCGATCATGCTCTTTAAAGCTCCAAATGCACTTCATAACAACCTACATACACACGACATAAAATCAGTGCAAAACCACATTCATAAACTCTAAAACGAGCGAATAACAAGCTCAAACATGCGGAAATATTAAGGAAACATTGGCATAAAATGCCAAACATCACCTATCAATGATAAGCCCCAAATCGAGACAAGACACCTTCCAACACTTTCCAACATGTGCCAAGCTTGGAAGATACAATGGACTTGAGGTCACGGGCTTTGGAAGTGTTCCGGATGGTTTCAACATTAGACTCCACGCCTAAGGAGGAGGAAGAAGGCCCAGCACAGCCAGGCGCCCCGCCTAGCCCAGGCGCCCCGCCTAGGAAGCTCACTGCCTAAGTGTGCAAAATGGTGCCAGGCGCCCCGCCTGCCTAGGCGCCCCAGCCCAGGCGCCCGCCTAGCCCAGGCGCCCCGCCTAGCCCCCAGGCGCCCCTCCTAGCTTCAGCATGATCCAGGCGCCCCTCCCAGCCCTAGGCGCCCCTCCTAGCTACTGAATTTATGTTTCTTTTACTGTTTTGCCCTACGTGGCTTATTTGGTGAACCTTATTAGTAAGGGTATTTAAGTCATTGTGTAAGCTTGGGAAACACTATAAATAACCAAGCCTAGCTAGTTTTTGAAGTTAGTTAATGTTGAATTGAGAGAATAGAAGATAGAATAGGCTTGGCCATTCTTGTTGAAGCTCGGCTTCATGTATCTCTTACGTTGAATCCATGGTGGATCACCGCTAGTGTGAGTCCCGTTTAATGGTTCAAGTCTCTTCTCCCTATTGAATCAATCTAAGTGTTTTAGTTTGATTCATTCTTTTCTTCTATTTTCTGTCCTTCCCCATCTCTATTTCTTGGTTATCGTGTCTTAATTGCTTCCGCCTCTACGTTACTTGCTTCCGCGATTTTGAGTCTTATCAATCAACCTAGGGTAGCAATAAAATCACAAGCTCTAGCAGACTTCGTGGCAGATTTGATCGCTAATATATATCCTGAGGCAGCAAAGCATGTCGTTCTATATGCTGGGCAGGCTCTTGGCGCATGGACCCTATACACTGATGGCTCCTCGAGTGTCAAAGGGTCCGGTCTTGGACTGGTTCTCATCGCCCCATCCGGAGAGACCGTCAGGCAGGCCATCAAGTGCCCATTTATTACTAACAATGAGGCCGAATATGAGGCCGTTATTGCAGGATTGGAATTAGCCCGAAGCTATGGAGCAAACATCATCAAGCTTAAGAGTGATTCTCAACTGGTGATCAACCAGGTGACCGGAGGCTTCATTGCACGAGAGTCAACCAGGTGACACGAAAGCCGCTCGCAAGCTCAGAATAAAAGCTGCTCGGTATACAATCGTCAACGGTGACCTCTATCGAAAAATATTTGCAGGACCCTTCGCAAAGTGCCTCGGACCGAATCAAATCAACTACGTGATGAGAGAGGTCCATGAAGGCTGCTGTGGCAGTCATTCGGGAGGCAAGGCATTAGCCCGTTAATTGATTCGTGCAGGATACTATTGGGATAAGATGGAAAAGGATACGAATAAGTTTGTCAAAAAATGCGACAAGTGTTAAAGGTTCGCACATCTTCTTCATCAACCGGCCGAACCGCTCCACTCAATAATCTCCCCGTGGCCCTTCATGAAATGGGGAATGGACACAGTTGGTCCCCTTCCCACGGCGTCGAGAGGAATGCGCTTCTTGTTGATCATCACCGACTACTTCACCAAATGGGTCGAAGCAGCAGCATACGCGCGGATACGACAAACAGAAGTTGTTGACTTCCTTTGGCGTTTTGTCGTATGTCGCTTTGGAGCACCTAAGGAAATAGTCATGGACAACGGCCCACGATTCATCGGCCAGAAAGTGACTAGGTTCCTCGACGACCTGCACATCAAGAGGATCACTTCCTCTCCATATGATCCGGTTGCCAATGGACAAGCAGAATCTACCAACAAAATAATCGTTGAATCCCTCATGAAGCGCCTCGAACAGGCTAAGGGATGCTAGGTAAAGGAGCTGCCTGGTGTACTATGGGCTTATCGCACGACAATAAAAATGAGTACTGGAGAGACACCTTACTCATTGGTGTACGGTGCAGACGCCTTAATCCCAGTCGAAATCGGAGAACCAAGCTTACGGTATGCACATGCTACTGAAGAGTCCAACTCGGTCAACCTCTCCGAAGAGCTGGACTTCCTCGAAGAACGAAGGGAATTAGCCCTCGTATGAGTAGTCGCCCAGAAAGAACGAATTGAACAATATTACAATTGGGGACTGCGTGTACGAAACTTCCAGGTTGGGGATTTTGTACTAAGGAAAGTGTCCGAGAACACACAGGAAGCTAGGCCCTGATTGGGAAGGCCCCTACAAGCTAATCGCCTCAGTCGGAAAGGGATCTAATCGCTTAGCACGACCAGACGGCTCAATTGTCCCGAACAGTTGGAACGTGATTCACCTCAAAAGGTATCACTTCTGAGTGGTAAAACGGTCAGTTATTTTCTTCCTGCCTTTTACTTTTGTGACAATTCTTACTTTTATTATATACTTCTTCTAAATGGTACTAACGGCCTGAACAAGGTCAGATCCGTTTAGCTCAACTGGTAGAGCTCAAAGTTCTTCAACTTCGCGGCTGTGGGTTCGAATCCCACAACGGACGCACTCCTCGATTGGTTATATATGTTATTTAATCTAGAACTTGCCTTAAATCTTTTTATGTTATCACTTACCGTGTTCCAATATAAAAACAAGGAGGGTGGTGAGAGGCCCCTGTAGGCCAGATAAGACCTTCATAAAGGCAAAAGACCTTGAGAAAAGGCGAGTTTTCAAAAACTTTTTATGTGACAAGCTTCCACGAAAATAAGAGAAGTCGTTCACAAGGCCAGTGACTCGGCCAGAATTAAGCTACAAATTCCTACGACAGCTTTCGACTATCAAGGCGATAAGCAAAGTTGTTCGCAAAGGCCAACGATTCGGCCAGAAATCTATCGACCACGACTCGGTCAAAATAAAAACATATGCGCAGATTATTTACAACTTATGACCTCTTCCTTGGGAAAGGCTAAGTTAAAACATTTGGATAGACTTTTGGAGATCAGAAGTTAATAAAGTTCAAACTTCAAAAAGTTCCTAAACATAATGCATAAAGGCCACAATATATACAAACGAAAGATCAAAAATTCAAGCTAAATATAGTCATTGAATTAATAAAGATCTAAGGCCAAATGGAACCGGCCAAACAAGGATCAGAGAGTCCCTAAGAGACCTCTATCAACAACCAACTAATCCAGCTCTCGCCAGATATATAAACATGCAACCTAATCAAATTTTGGGGGCATCAGTTCTAGGGGCTACGATCAGAACCCGACGCACCAACTCCGTCGATTCTGTCATCGTCCCCCGAATTCTTGCAGTCATCTTCATCTCCATCCTCATCTGCACCTTCAGACTCCTCAGGAGAAAGATTAAGTATTTGTCATACTATGCGAACATCGCTCTTTGTCTTCTGCAACATCTCCTCGACGTTGATCTGCTTAGCCTGGACCTGCCAGAGCAGTGAACGCTTAGCCTCGAGCACAGCAAGCTTTGCTTTGATTTCAGATTGATCACGAAGGTTTGCCAAGTCCTTAGATAATGCGATTTGAGCACTCATCGACGGGGCAACCTGATCCTTAGCAGCTTGAAGCTCAGCTCTGGCCCTGGCGGACTCTTCATTAGCTCTTTGCAGATCCATCTGAAGAGATCCATGATCATCGAGAGCTTTGTTCAGCAAAACCTTGCATTCTTCGAGTAGAATCTCCAGACCCTGGGCAGATCATGCGAACCTTTCTTTCTCTTCAGAAAGAAGGTCCTTCTCCTTGATGAGTGCGTTAGTCCGCTCAATTCGCTCATTATTAACTTCAGCCAATCGATTAACTTCACCCTTAAGGAGACCACAGTGCTCTGCCAGGATCTTTTTCTCCTTCAGAGCATCCAGCAACTCTTTCTTTACCTCAAGTACTTGATCGACGTTGTTGATCCTGGATTGGAACATCAGCTCGGCGGACATCATACCCGACTGAAGAAAAAAAAGAAGCAAAAGTTAGAAGTCTGAAGCTCATCACTCATTTCCCTCATTGTCCACTCCTCTCGGGGACCAATGAGTGACGAAACCGCCTTGGCTAAACTGCCCGGCCTGGATATAAAGTTGACTTCAGGAGCTAGCTTCATGGTATGCTTCCTCTCGCAGTACTTGGATTCCCAAGCCTGTTCAGAGGGGTAGTTTGGACCAAACTTGTAGCGCACATCCCTAATGTCCTTTAATGACTGACCGCCAAATAAGCCTTGTTGTTGATAAGTTGGAGTCACCCTCCACTCCAGGATCTATCGTGTCACACTCGTGAAGACCAACAGCCATCGCCCCCTCAATGGCCACATTTTCCAGGTCCTCGAAACGAAAAACACAAGGACCTCGGCCACCCTCTTGGGGAACCTCTTCCTTTATCTCTTATTCTTCTTCTTCTTCTTTTTCTTCATCTTCACCCACTTTTCTTTTCCCTTTGTCCACACGGGAAGGAGCCGCCTTCACCACGTCATCAACTCGGGGACTCCTCTCCGGAGTACGGGCAGCCTCCTCCTCAACTTTCCTCTTATCGCTCCGGAGATAGGGCTTTCGCACAAGGGGTTCATTAGTTTCAGTCTCAGTATCTGAAACGTCAATCACCATCCTGTCCAAACACTCTCCCCGTGCAGACTCGGGGACTTCGGTAGCGATCTTGATATTCTCTTCTGCAGACTCTGGTACATTGGCTTTGGGTGAGGGCTCACCTCCAGCAGTTGAGGTTTGCCCGGCAGCAGTGGAAGTCTTACGTGTAGACTTCTTCCGTGCTCCGCCCTCACCTTGGCCCTTCTTCTTCTTTAAGGAACCAAGGCCACTGGATAAGAGCTCCTCACCACCTTCACTGCCGCGCAGTGCCTCCACTGAAGCCAGTATAGATGCGGCTTCAGCATCGGGATCAGCAGCAGACCCAGAAGGCACGGCCTGAGAAGGAGGAGTAGGGAAAAAGTCCCCCTGAGTACCCAGACCTGCAAAAGGCAGAAAGGTCAGACACAACGAAATTACAAAGAGAAGAAATGGCTACAACAACAGAAAATTCTCACTGTGAGTCTTCACGGTCAAATTCTTCCGTGCAGCAAAGTACGCCCATTCTCTCTTTTCAGGAGAAAACTCCTGCAAAATCGCCTCAACCCACGCCGTCAGCTCATCGACTGATATAAGCCCGTCGTAGGGTCGCTTAGCAGCTAAAAAGAAGAATCAAAGGAGTACGCAAACAAAAAGAGAAGAAGAAGCACGAAAAAATTCAAAAGAATACTCAGGGACTTACGCTTCTTGTTCCAAACCTCGGGAAGAAAAGTCTTGGAATTGAAGGTCAGGGCCTGAGTGCGCACGAACACATACCGGTGCAACCAACCCCGGTCACTCGTGTCCTAAGAGCTGCGCACCAAGCCCTTTCTCCCGCGCATCCTGGCGTTTACAAAACCGTCTTTGAAAATTTGTATAGTATATACAAAGAAATAAAATGTTCGTGTCCGAAAACTTGGTCGGTTTCTGCCGCAAACCAATCCAAGAGTGTAACTATCCTATACTCACTGGAGCACAGCTGCCCCAGGCAGAGTAAATATTCCCTGCAGAGCCTCTCAAGCACAGGATGCAGGGGTAGTTTACATCCAACTGTAAAAAGGTAGGTGCACATAGTTGTCCACCCAGCCCTATGAGAAGTAATGTTCTCCTCTTCTGAGACCGGCTAGAGGGGAATACTTGCATCCCAATTGCAGTCTGCTCTAACCCGAAGGATCACCTCCGATGTGATCCCGGATTTGAACCTATACGCCGGCCAAATGCGTATATCTCCATGATTGTTGGAAGCCTTAATGTTGCAATCCTTTTCCAGTTCACCCCACTTTTTAGGGATGATCTCCGCAGCAGTGGCCTGAGTAGCCCTAGGCCTGGGGGTGGCTGCCGAAGATCTACCAGCTGCGTCCATATTTTGGTTTCTCCTAGCTTTTGAAGACATAATTCCGGAAGAGTTGAAAAATTCGGAAGAAAAGTTGAAAGATATTCAAATAATTCTCAAGATTTAGCAAGAAGAAAATGAAAGCAAGTAAAAAGGTTTCTTACTCAACAAACCTCTATTTATAGGAGCAAAAATCCGGCCCATCAAGTTCCCGCGAGACACGTGGAGACTATCGGAGAGGCCACGATCAGATCCAACCGTCAAAAGAAGAAGTAGGTTTCACCAACTTTCGAAGTGCCATCATTACCCTGAAGTGCAGCGGTCGCATCGCGATCAGTAGTCGACGTGTTATTTTTACCCTTGGGATGCAGTAGTCACTTCGAAGCAGGCTGCAGACGCGCAGGTGTGCCAGTTGCAGTTACTTTTTTTTTATTGCGCATTTAATGCGCACGTTATGACGATTTGTCACGTAGCTGATAAGATACGTACGTCACCTAGCTTCGTCATACAAAGATTGGATTTTGCAAAATGAAAATTCCAGCCAAAATTCACATCCACTCCTCGAGCAGATACTCTGCTCCAGAAGTGCGGGGACTATCCGTATTGGATGAAAACTGGCGACATCTAAAAAAGTGACACGTGTCTGCCACATGGCCCCGGCAGAGGTTGCACTGGACAGACATCTAGCGGACAGATAACTAGCCAGGCGGTTACCACGAGCAGACCTAGAGCAGCAATGTAACGCTTCCCAGGTCAGCACGATCTGAATGAGCAATTATTAACCCAATCATGTGCGATCACTTAATGAATGGTCATAAAGGCAGTAATTACAACCCAGCGGTTACGTATCCAATGGATACGTGCCCAGCGGTTACAGAGCTCAACGGACGCCTATTAGACCTATAAATAGCATTCGCCCTAAACTATTGTAATACAACTTTACTTCCTGTCTACAACATCAATAAGAATATTCTCTCTTACTCTTGCTCAAAACTTTGTTCTTTGCTTACATACGTTGAATGCTTTGCTCTCTAGTCTTCTAGTGCGATTAGTGACGAAGAACTCTCACCGGGGTCAAGCGATCCAACACGGTTACCTCCATCTATTTTATTAACGCTCTAACTTTACTCAATTTGAGTTATATCTTGTTTCCATATTATTATTTATGATCTAACACCATTCATCATTTAAACTCTTAATCTAAACTATTGATCGTGACTCCACAAATACAAATTTAATTGTTAATTGGCCTAAAATTAGATCTAGGTTAAACATATATTATTCGCCAAAACTCACTCTTATCGCAGGACATACAATCATGCATCGCAACAACACTACAATCTGGCACCCCGCACGATCACCTATAATTTCTGAATACATCTTCCTAAAGTTATGACAAAATTGGCCTCCCGGTCAACGTCTTTACCCGAAGACTCTTTCATCATCCCCGGGTAAAGAGGGGCAGCTGTTGACACCCAATTTTGTCCCTCATATTTACAATTTTATCATACAAAACTTTACAAAATGCAATATTAATTTTTCAGACAAAATTGCGCCAATTATCATGCATTTATCCATATTATTCTTATCACCAATGCCCTATCTACATACATACGTATCTCAATATGATTATATTACATAACTACGTCATTTAGGTAATTTTCAAAATACTTTCACAATTTTGTAACTATTTACGCGATTTATACACTTGAATATCCATTTTACAATTATTTACACTCAATTAATACTACCTAAATTTATTTATAATTATTTTGAATTAATTATCATTTTTTCCTAAGTCTATAATATTACTCCTTATATTTTATTAATTATCTTTTATTTATTGGCAATTTTAAGCTAATTATTGGCCAATTATACCTACATATACACAAGATATACATTAATATACAGCCTATAACTCATGCTACATATACACATCATATTATTTGGGACCCACACAAATACACATCAGACACGCAGGCCCGCGTGGCACCTTCCCAACCAATCACCCGCCCATGTCAGCCCCCATTACCATTTTTCTCATTTTTTCCTTTAACCCAAACACACCCCTTACCTAATTGAACCCTAAATTCATTTTCCCTATCCCTCTCTCTCCTAATTCAGCCGCCACTCCCTTCCCACTTTCCTTCTAAACGCGACCCAATACACTCCCTGACCCAAATCCACCCTAAAATCCGACACCCCACCATCAGTCACGCCATATCCTCCGTCCTTTCTTTCCTGTTTCTCTCTCCTCGTTGCTGGCATGAATCCGAAAAGGAAAGCAAATTATTTCATCATCATCTTGGGAATCCGAAAATGAAGCATGTATTTGGACTCAAATTCTTCGAATCAAAGGAATACAAGGCAAGAGATGAAGATTTCAAACCAAAATCAGGCATGAAACAAAACGGGTCAGGATCACCGGACCCGAGTTGATCTCGGAGATTAGGATTCAGACCCCTAATCCACAACTATAAAAAGGGCAGTCCCCTCTCCTTATTTGGACACGTTAAAAAACTTAGAAAAAGACACATTCTCTCTTCTCTCAGAAAGAAAAGTCCTCTGTTACTTCTTGGCTATTATTCCTGGATTTGACATCATTCAATTTACATCCTTTCTTCACTTCATTGCTAAGGTATAGGCTCTGGAGTTGAAACAATGTGACTTCTGGCTTGATAACTTGTTTACTCCTGCTTCTTAATTTGTTTTTGGGCTTGCAATTAAGTATGTTTGTTTGGCCAAGTCTGGCCCTCTACTAACCCTTTTTGCAGGATGTTTATTGTTGGTTGGATAGCCCATAAGGGTTATACCATGTTCATTCTTTACAGGAAGATAAACAAAGTTAGTATGTCGGAAGGATGAAAGGCTTGTCCTTCGGTTAATTGGTCTGTACAGGGCAAGAAGATCTTTTTTTATAATTGTTGCTGTTGTATAAGTGTATTCAGGACACTATACCGTTTCTTTAGCTTGTATGTATTTCAGATTCTTCCCCATATATGTAATGGGGTTTTTCTTCTGCTTGTATGCATTTACTATTAAGACATGGAAGAGAATGGTAAGTATTGAAGTCTGATAAGGCTCTATGAGGCGTAAGAAAGTATTGCAATGAAATAATTCTGTTTGGGTTACTCAGGGACCCTATTTTTCCCCTTTTCTCACTCGTTTAGGGCTGAAATTACAAGTTTATTTGTGCAATCCATAAGTCCGAAATTAGTATAGTTAAGTTGCATAACGGATGATGATTGTAAGTGTTTAAACCTTGGATTTGGTAGCAGGGACTGTCTTGTGCAAAGGGAAGAGGGTTTTGAATTTTTTTCGAAAATAGAGACAATTTTTGCAAAACTGCCTCAATGCGGGCTTATTTCTGCAAAACCTGGGTCTTGCCAGTTTTAAAATCTGCAGCCCAATTTTTTAGAAAAAAAAAATTCTTTGAAAGCTAAAGCATCCTCTTTACACTAACTAATAGTGTACAAAGGGGAAGTATAGGCTTTGAGGGTCAAACCATGCAACAAATATCTATAAAAGGTCATTTTTTTAAAAGAAATATAATAGGAATCTCATTTGAATGCATGAAAATCAGCATTATTCAATAGTTATACAATTATGTGTGGTTTTACTTGTTTGCATAAAGCTAAATATTAAAGATAGGAATTCTTGCCTTTTACTTCATTTAAAATCTTTCTTTTAAAATAATGTTTCTTTACTTATAATGTTTACATAAATATATTATGCTTTTAACGCGACCCTAAATCAAAAGTCATTTGGAATATACGTTTGTCAATTAATGTCAATACGTCCCTTCCGAAATGGCTACATTCTCTAAATGTGATAAATCTCATTTGTCCCTACGTTTGGTTATCACATTGTGAGGATAAATAGGTAAAATAGATGTTTTATGCTATTTTAAATGATTTTCAGAAAATCAATTCCTTCCAGATTTGCAGAAAGAGTTCAATTGTGGGTCATGTTTACGTTTTCAGCTTTTTTTTGAATTAAAGATTAAAGTTGAAGGCTAAAATTGCAACCAGGCATTGGGCCTAGTTTGTAAATGCAAATTTAGAAACCTTTAAAAAGGATTTGGGCGAAGTGCACCAAAGGCCACTTTTGGCAGTGGTCTTTAGTTTGAGGTAATTTTTTTTACTGGTTTTACATGAGGGGCCACTTTTGGAACTTCAATTCTTTTGGGTTGAACTTCACACAAGTTTAGCCCACAAGGATTGAAGTTCAACTTCAGCCCACCACAAGGATTGAAGTTCAACTTCAGTCCACGAGGGTTAAAGTTTACGCATCTATACATAAAAGTTCAGCCCTTACAGATTGAATTTGAAACTTCATAATTTAGGCATGAAGTTCAACCCACAAGGTTTGAACTTCAGCCCACAAAGATTGAAGTTATAAAATATGGCCTCTCATGTAAGACTATTAAAAAAAGTGGCTTCAAACTAAATACCAGTGATAAAAGTGGCCTGTCGATAAAATTTTACAAAGGATTTAGTTGCGGCAGTAAACTCCAATGCAATTGTTTTGCAGGGATATCCTTTTGATACGTAGTATTAATTTT
Source organism: Petunia secreta (assembly GCA_029990175.1). Lineage (NCBI taxonomy): Eukaryota > Viridiplantae > Streptophyta > Magnoliopsida > Solanales > Solanaceae > Petunia > Petunia secreta. Next base: position 17,337,461 of record JARKIP010000038.1, on the reverse strand, counting down.
TCAGCTTTATTTTTGGAGGTTGAATATTTTAAGTTTAATTTTTTGTGCTATTAGATCATGATCTTAGCACCTTAAAATTACTTGGCATATTTAATTTTTGCATATTTAGTTCATCAATCTCAAATTTTAAATCCGGTCGGGAACCACCTTTCGTGGAACTCGGAAAATGCCTAATACCTTCTTCCCGAGTCACAAGGACTTCTTACCCACAGATTCTCTCGAAAAAGACTTACCCGGAGTTAGTTTAAAAACTTAGACGCTTTAGGTGACCTAATATGCCTTTTATACAAATTTATGAGGTGACCACTCCAAAATCGACTCAACCACCTAGTCAAACCCCACCTTTGAACTCGATCCGAGCTTGAAAAAGGGGTGCGACATTGCATACGTAGTATTTTTCTAAATTGTTAGCCACAATTCTTTCTTAAATAATTGTTGGGAGTGGCATAAAGCAAAGTTGGGCTAAAGGCCCACCTAACACTAGTAATTGAGCAGTGATATCAGAAATGGGCAATGGCCAGTTTTTATTTTTTTATATTTTTATAAATGATTTTTTATTTTGAATGGCTAATGGCCTATTAGAATAAATAAAAGATTCTGAATTTTATTAATAATTTCAAACTACAAAATTTAGTCAAGTGGAATTAATTTTCTGAATATAAAATTTAGTATTATATTTTCATTTTTAACTGTTGATTAGTTTAGTAATTGTATGAAATGTTAGTTAGTTTAACATTAAGTATATTTGTTGATTAGTTTAGCAAAGTGCATGAAATGTTAATTAGTTTAACATTAGGTGTACTTGTTAAGATGTTATACCAATTTCCTAAACAGTTAATTAGTTTAACATTAAATTAGTATGGTTAATTTGTTTAACATGTTAGAAATATTAATTAGTTTAATATTACTGTATTTGTTAATTAGTTTAACGAATACATAAATGTTAATTAATTTAACATTTGACTTATTTTATTTAATATGTTAAAATAAATTTAAGTTAATTTGTTTAACTTTGATCCATAGGGGATTATAAGATCATGAAAATAAAATATTATTTTAAAAATATGATTACGATATTAAGCTAGATAATTGGCTAGGTTAATATTCATGTTTAATATTTGGACGAAAACTGTGAGCATAGTGAATTTTCGGCTCCATTATTAATATATGTGTTTATTAACTTAATCAACTTAGTGTTTATTTTTCGAATATGTGTGTATTTTGAACATAGAAATTGCGTCTAGAAATTCCTTCTTTAGATCATCACTATATTTTTTTATTTGTTAAAAGAATGTCTAGTGCTGCTAAAAATATTATTGCTGAGCTCAACAAAGGGTTGAAACTCAATGGTGACAACTATGAGACTTGGAGCTTAAAAGTTCAATATGTGCTTGAAGAGCAAAAGGCTCTGGAGTTGTCATGGATGAGCCTGAGGAAGACACCACGATTCAGCATAGACGTGACCGTGCGGCTTATGACGCTTGGAAAAAGAAAGACTATTTGGATTGCATTACGTAAATGAGCACCTTCGATGATGATATCTTAAGGGAATTTAATAATCACCAAAGAGCTATGAGTCTTTGGGTTGTTTTGAAGAATAGCTTACCTGTTCTGTTGCAAGACTTCGATCCTTAACAATCAAGTTTGATTCATACAAGAAGCGCCCAGAACATTCAGTGAGAACGCATCTGCGGCATATGAAAAACATGATTGGGAAGTTAAAAGATGTTGGTCATGTGTTGACCGATAAGCAAAAAATTCAAGCTGTCATAAGGTACTTACCCGATTCTTTGGATCATATGAAGATGCATTTGACCCACAACTAGCTAATCACGTCTCTGGAAGATGTCCGGAGATCTCTTGAGGCTGCTAAGCCAACAGCTGAGTTGCACACGGAAACATCCTCTAAGACCAAGGGTGGCTCAAAGAGAAAGAATTGGGGTAAGAAAAGAAGGCCAACTCAGTCTCAACCTACTAAAAGAGTAAGGGCAGAACAAAAAGGCAATAACAAACGTCCCAAACGTGTCAATGTTGCGAAGGTGAAATGCTTTAATTGTGACAAAAAAGGATCACTATGCTAAGGATTGCTCTGAACCTTCAAGAAAGGTATTTCACATAACTCAAACTAGTAAAATTTGTATTTCTAGTTCAGTATTTCTGACTGAATTTAATCCTTTGTGGGTTGTCGACATGGAAGTAACGGACCACATAATGAGGGAACACATTTCTTTTGGGGAATTTCGGCATATTTCACGTGGAACAAAGTGGATTTACGTAGGCAACAACAATAAGGTTGTTGTTGAAGGGATCGATACATGCAATTTAGTCTTGCATGGTGGTCGACACCTACTACTACATGATGTCCTTTATGCTTTAGGAATTCGTCAGAATATTATTTCGATTAGTGTTTTGCTTAGGCTTGGATTTAGCTTGTTTTTCCATGACAATTCTGGGAAACTGACTTTAGGTTCAACTTTATTTGGTTTTGGTCATGTGACCGGAGATTTTATTATTATGGATTTCGATTATGATTCATTTAATAATAATACTATTTTTTCTATGTTTATTTCCTCACATAAATATGATACTGATGTAAACATATGGCATGCGAGACTTGGTCATATTGGACAATAAGGAAAACAAAAGTTAGCAAAACAAGGTTTGCTTGTTGGCATTGAACATATAGAATTGTCCACTTGTGAAAGTTGTCTAGCAGGAAAATCTGCAAGAAAACCCTTCGATAAAGCGACTAGAGCTGAATATCCCTTGCAATTAGTCCATTCGGACATCTGTGGGCCTGTAAATGTTAGGGCTAGGCATGGAGCATACTATTTCATCATGTTTATAGATGACAACACTCGTTTCGATTATATCTATCTAATTTCCCATAAATCAGAAGCAATAAGTTATTTCAAACGCTATATGAGCTTAGTGGGAAATCAATTAAGATAAAAAGATAAAATTTCTTCAAACTGACCGAGGTCGAGGGTACTTGTTAACTCAATTTAACGGGTTATGTGATGAAAATGGATTTGTTCATCAGTTGATTATCCCAAATACTCCACAACAAAATGGTGTTGCGGAAAGAAAAAATATGACACTTCTAGAAATGGTTAGGACAATGATGACACAAGCTAACCTCCCAATTAGTTATTGGTGTGATGTTGTTTATGCTACTTATGTACTTAACCGAGTGCCTACAAAATCAGTTGCAACCACTCCATATGAGTTGTGGACTGGAAGAGCACCCAACCTAAGTGTACTAAGACCTTGGGGTTGTGCTGCCTATACACATGATTATTCTCACAAACATGGAAAATTATACCCGAGAAGAAAGAAAAGTATCTTTATAAGATATCCAGAAGCCTCAAGGGGTTATGTGTTTATAGGTTAGCAAGACAGTAGGAGTGTAACTGAATTTGAATCACGAGATGTCACATTCCAAGATGATGAGTTTCCTAAAAAAAGAGAGAGGTAGGTCAAGACCTAACCTTGTTTGAGATAGAGGATTAAGATATACAAAGATCACTTCATTCGAGTGGGAGAAATTTAACAGATGATGAATTAGTTTCATGACAGAAACCTTCTTTATCATCATATGCGAATGTAAGTAATTATTTGACATCAAATAGTGACCAAATGGATCTTGTTCTAAGTGGAAGCGAGATGGTCACTGATCTTGTTCCAAGTAGGAGCAGGATAGATGTTCTTGATCCAAGTGGGAGCAACGTTGATCCAAATGGGAACAACGAGAATCACAAAAAGGACGTGGTTTATGTAAAAAGATTCCCCATCGACGATTTGATGTTGAAGGTGCTGGATATTTTATGTTGCTCTTACAAGTAGAAAACGAGCCTAAAAATACAAAATAGGCTTTCTCATGTACTTCTAAGGAAAGATGAATAGAAGCAATGAAAGATAAAATAGAGTCAATGAGAGTCAACAAAGTCTGGGAACTAGTTCATCTCCCGAAAGAATGCAGAGCTAATGGGAGCAACTGGATTTTCAAGATTAAGCTCAAGGCTGATGGCACAGTTGAGAGATATAAGGCTCGATTGGTGGCGAAAGGTTATACACAACAAGAAGGAATAGACTACGAAAAGACTTTTTCACATGTTGTGTGATTTAACTCAATTCGCCTAATTCTAGCTATAGTAACAAGTTTAGATCTTGAATTACATCAGATGGATGTAAAGACTGCATTTCTCAATGGAGAATTAAATGAAGAAATTTATATGGAACAACCCGAATGTTTCATTGAAAAAGGTCACGAACAAAAGGTTTGTAGACTTTTTGAAGTCTATTTATGGCCTCAAACAATCTTCAAGACGGTGGTATATACACTTTTCAAAATGGGATCATATCTAATGGTTTTACTATGGTTGATGAAGACGATTGTGTTTATACCAAGAGATCAAGAAATAAGCTTGTAATTTTGATATTGTATGTCGATGATATACTTATAGCTGGAAATGATAAGGAGTTATTAAATGAGGTAAAGACCTGGTTGTCATCTCAGTTTGAGATGAAAGAGATGGGTGAGGCTGCATGTATTCTTAGAATCAAGATTTCAAGAGATCGTCCTAAGAAACTATTGTATCTCTCTCAAGAGAATTATATTAAAAAGAAAAACTTTGAACGATTAAATATGAAAAATAGCAACCTAATTGACACTCCTATAAGCAAAGGCCATATAGAAGCAGAGTCAGATGTCTAATGTATGTTATGGTGTGTATTAGACCTGATATTTGTCAAGCAGTTGGGTTGGTAAGTAGATATCAATCCGATCCAGGTCCAGCATATTGGCAAGCAGCAAAGAGGATCATAAGAAATCTAAGAGGCACAAAACTATGTTCTTTGATAATCATTAAAGTTGATTTACTTACATACATATTCATGATTTATTGAGTGTTTAGTACATTCTTCAATTTTATTTTAGTCAGTCGGGTAGACAAGAGGTTGGCCTTCTCACACAGGCAACCACCTCTTTATCTTAGTGATAAGTGGAGATGAGACTTGATTTTAAGAAAAAATTATCAAATGAATAATTTGAGAGCTATATGCTTAAAATCACTAGAGTCGCTTAAACAATGACATAAGGTTATTAAGGTGAAAGGATGTTCACCTAGTCTACTTTGTGAGCTAGATGTGAGTTTAAGAAACTCAAATTTAGATACTTATAGTGTCTGAATTTCATCTATACAACATTCATTATAAAGACATACGCTCCTTAAGGAAAGGAGAAAAATATTGTAGCACGTGTTTCATACCATGTGTGCTAATATCGACCTTAGGTTAATATATTTTAATCTCAACTTAATATTGTGTGAGACTCAGATGTTTTTTGTGGCTCAATATTTGTACCTTTAGTGACTCCGAACAGATACTTGAGACTTAGTCTAATGTTAGCTATCTTAGTGTATTTCCAAAAGACCATGAAAATGGATGCGGTCCGGCGGGGCATATCTAGAAAAGCAGTTAAGCTAATGTTAAAAGAATTGTGAGAAGAGGAAGATCATTAATGGAATCTCATTAATTTGTATTCACAGGTACAGCAGTTGTGAGTTATAATTGTGAATACAAAGAATAATGATATTTGAGATTTTGAGAGAGTATCAAAATGTGATTCATATGATCTAAGGTATTGCATACTTTATAATCTACTTTCAGGTTTGTACTCGACGAAAGGCTATATACTCATAACAGATTTATAGCACGTAGCTCTCACAGTATGCTGCTCGCACAGTCTATTTCACTATATGAATATTTGTAAAGATGAGATGAGAATATGTTTCTTATATTATAAGAGCACTCCCATTATCTGTGAGTGGGAGATGTTGAGTTTATCTGTTTAGGAGTCCACCCATAAAGGGGTGCTCTTAAATTCTATCCAGGTAAAAAAAAATTACCTGGTAGAGTCCTATAAGAGGACAACTACTGTGTGCGTGTGTATATATATATATATATACTGTGAAACACTCAGATAAAAGATACATACTTTTTCTCTACTGCTCTTCCTACTTCTCTCTAACAAATAACAATGTTTAGACTGTGAAAAAAGGGATTGATGCGTCAAGCACATGACAATCACCGACAGCCAGTAATTCTAACCGTCCTAGCGCTTCCACTTATAAATAGAACAAGTAAGTTCTCGGATTTATGTGTTTGTGATTAATCTATTTAGTATAGATTTTGTGTATATGTATGAATCCTTCACATCTAAACTTAAAATAAATTCGTTTTACTTTTATTGTTCTGTTTAAACATTGATAGTGAGTATCTAGCCATTTTTAGCAGCTTTAGGGTCAGGGATCCTTGAACTGACCCTTAAAATTTTTAAGCAGTTATTCAAATGAAAAAAGAGTAATGACTTATGACACATTGATCTAAATTAGAAGTGGTCCATTAATTAAGGCAATTGATTAGTGACATATGGGGAGTCGGTTACCCAATTTAAACCAAAAGTGTACCATAAATAAAATTCAACAAAGAAATTAAAGTAATTGATCCACTTTAAGACCAAAAACAAAAGAAAAGATAGGCTATCCAGTTGACGACTTCACTTTTTTTTTTTTTTTTTGGATTTATGCATCCAAATGATATTTTATACTCCTTCCTGTCCTTTTTTACTGTCACAATTACTAAAAATAATTGGACCAAAATATTTGTTACTTTAAAAGATCAAAATAGAATTTACCGTGTTTTTCCTATTATATCCTTTTTTTTTATTTGAAGATTACAAACACCTTAAATATGAGATTGTCCCAATACCAATACTGTTAAATTAGTAAAAATGCTCCACTCATTTATAATTTCTTAAAGAACGTGTAAATGTGAAACATGACAACTAAAAAAGAGTTAAACATGACAACTAAAAAAGAGCGGAGGGAATACATCATTAATATTTATCTATACGAATGTATTACGTCTAAATGTGATAAAACTCAGTGATAAGTCAGATATATATGAAATACAACAAACTTATAACCAATGTAAAATACATTACTATCACATGTGCGCCAAGTCAAGATTTACAAAAACCATACTTCAAAAGCGGAACAACCTAGTTTGTTGTGCCCCATATAGTTTGGAAAATAAATTTTTACTTCTTTGAAGCTTGAACATTCTTGGAAATTTTTTTGATTACGCTACTATGCATATCATATACATTATGCATATCCTATATTTAATATAAATAGTATCTTCGAATGTTGTATAGTAGATAAATTTACATGCATACTTGACGTTATCAAATTAATGAATACAAATAGAATGATGTTGTTTTTGTGAACATTACAAATCTGGTGTAGTAAATTTCCACCAAAAAATTTCTTAAATTGTGAAGACCACTCATATTAGACGGTTCGTATCCTGATATGAAATTCTTCACTTTTCGGGGAGGTTTTCCTTTTTTTTCTAAGGAAAGGAATCAAATTATATTCATAAATATCTTTAATTTGAATCATTAATGGCTAGCCATTGTTGAGTTTTTACTACTGCTGCAAGGAAGGGTTACTTTATGGCCATTCATATTTTTTTCCCTACATTTGTTATCTAACGGAAGAAACCGTTAATTATGCCATTCACCCTGACAGTTGGGGGTTTAATAGATCAAAAATATAGTGGACGGTGTATTTGATCATTATCTATTGGAAGAAATTGTTAATTATGCCATTCACACTAGGGTCATTTGGTTTGAGGGACTATAAAAAGTTGGATATCTCATAAATTTGTGATAAATTTTATTTTGAGATTGAAAGTGGGACTAAATCTTGGGATTATTTATTTCACCTTCTATTTGAGATAAAATAATTCCATAAATGAGATAAGTTTTATCCCAATTTATTAAATATCTCCTAACAAACATGAAATAAATTAATTTTGAAACAGATCACGGGATTATAATCCCCTTACCCCTCCAACCAAAGACCGCTAAGGGATTTAATAGATCAAATTTAATGGACGGTAATTTGATCAATATTTCTACGAATGTACATTTCATTCAATATCTTATAAATAAACGGAAATAATTTAGAATGAAATAAGTGCAGACGAGGAGTGCATCAAAGGAAAGTGCCAGTAATCCACTCAAGCAATTCATTCTCAGGATTTTCCTTTAATATTCAATGTGTTCTTTTCAAGATTAGAAACGTATTATGATTGACCATCACATCTTTAATTGGGATAGAGAACAGCATTGTAATGGTCTAATGGACGAAGTGAAAACTTTACTCGGAAAATAAGTACTCCCTAACCATTACAAAATATTACTACTACAAGTTACTAGCTACTTTATCATCTAGACATTGATCATTAGTATTCACATTGAATCTTATAGGCATGAAATCTCTTTTATTTATACTACACTAGTTTTGGCAACTTCACATCGTTACAATTCGGAATAATAACTTTTAATTTGCATATTACATAATAAATTATTATCCTTAAAACTAGTTAAAAAATTAACAACAACATTAATTGTATTGACAATCTATATTAACAAATGATCAATAATGAGAGAACTGAGAGGAATAGAAAATATTGAGATAGTGAGTGATCGGTTGGGAGTTTACTAAGAGATTCACACAAACAAACCGCCACTACTGATCATTTGACTGGAAGAGAACTTCACTAGCTGGAATTAAATTTATTCATTCCTCATGGCCTGCGCTTGATATAAATCATAGCGTTAAAATATCAAAATGTTCATTAGAAGCGGTAATAGTTGGCCACAACACAATAGGTTTTTTTCTCACGCGATGTCCAGTAGCCATCTTGAACCTGATAAATTACGCAGGGAAGTGCCACTGGTAAAATGCTTCTTACTGATGGTGACTCACCACACCTGGTTAATACAACGTAGATATTAGCAAAACCAACACCAATGATGCATATATTGTTGCATTCGATAATAACTTTGTTATAAAAATAAAAAAATACAATAAAAGGTATGGAATATGTCCAAAACCTAACATTTGCTTATTTTAACCTCATAGTATATCAAGTAGCAACTTTACTTAAATCGGTCTAGAGAAAAGAATAAGTAAATGTCAAGTAGCAACTTTTACCTATGTTACTGCATTCTTGCAAATATAGAAGAGTAAGACGAACCATTTGCACCTAAATGCAGCATGCTCAAAAAAGCAAACCTGAGTGATTTACGAAACTTCCTTTTAGCCAATTCTATAGTTTACCTCTCCAATCAATGGCGAATTTAGGATTTCAAAAAAATGAGTGCATCAGTACAGTAAACCCACAATGGCCAGAACAGAATGTAACAGCTATCTCGTTTTTTAACCAACGTGCACCGAAACACTTTTATTTCTATGGGTGCCCAAGTAAACATTAAGTAAAATTTTGAGCATTTAAACAATATAATTCATAGTTGGGGGAGGGAGCATGGGTCCTGTGACCCCACGTTCATAGCCTTAAATCCGCTGCTATCTCCAGTATAAATATGTTGCATGTCTTACTTCATACCACATGCAAAACTTCTTATTACTCACAAAATTGTTCTGAATCTTTTTTTTTTTTAATTTGAAAAAAAAAAAAAGAATCCTTTGCAAATCCAATAGCTATAGGAATAGTCAAATAGTTTGATTAGCTAGTACAAATGGAGTACCAACGCTTAATGTTCTTATTAATGTTAAATGTGTTTTATTCGAGAGTTATCGGTCAATTCATGTTATGCAGTTTGTGTTGCAGTGGCCTCCGACGTATTGTCAGATTCCAGGAAATCGTTGCAATACTGGTCTTCTAGAACACTTCTTCATCCATGGCCTTTGGCCAGCGGATGCTAATGGACAAAGCATACCATGTCGTACATGCAAAGACCCTGGAGCTTAAATGGCACAAATAGACCATGTGGTAAGTGTCTCACAAAGCTACCATGTACATGTGCGGGTCGTGTTGATGTCTGTTTTTCTCACGGTGCACTTATTCTAACAATAACAAAAAAAATTTAAAAAAAAAACCCCTCTCAAGTAGGTTAAGAATGTTAAATAGCTGTTGTTAATTTCCAACAAGGTAGAGAATGTTGTATTTGTCTAAATTAAGTCGAGAGTCGTGTTAATTTCTGCTTTTTTATTATATATGTATAGAATTGTATTCTATATAGAGTTAAAAAGCTTAAAGTCATAGTAACTTTTTACTATATGTTTTGCATAGATGAAAAAGAACCCAAGTTTAAAGAACATATTCCACGCTATTTGGCCAAACTTGGAAGCCAGGGGTCAGGATGATGCGTTCTAGAAACACGAATGGATAACCCATGGGTGTTGTTTTAAGAATTCTCTCGGCATTGCTCAATACTTCGGTGCAGCAAAAGGGGTATACAATACACAGTTTAAAAAGAACGGGGAGCAAAAGAATCTGGTTGACTACTTGATAGAAGGAGGAATACGGCCATCAAATCATACTCCATACTCTAAGACAAATATAATTGGTTCTATCTCTCCTTTGGTGGGAGATGACAATTTGGTATAAATCTCATGTGAACAAAATAAGACCGGTATGACAATTTGGTATAAATCTCATGTGAACAAAATAAGACCGGTAAGTTTCTTCTTAAGGAGGTCTATCTTTGTTTTAACCCGTGAGTAACTAAAATCGAGATCTGCCCAGAACAAGGTGGAAAGTATGCAAGAGGTTGTGGGCGTAACCCGAATGACAACAATATCTATCTGCCCACTTTCTAGTCTTGGTCAGCTTTCTAACTAGCTTTTTCGAAGCCCAGTGATTTTTTGAATTACTAGTAGGTGCATGAATATTAATGGTTCTCTTTTGCATTTGATTTTGTAGGTGCATGGTCTTTGGTTCTCAGCTACGTACGTACAAGGAAATCATCTATAATAGGATTGGAGGGGATATATGTAAGTGTATTAATTAGCTTATTATGCAATGCTGTATGTAGCTGGGTTCCATAAATTCGCCCCCCTCCCCCCATATGATTAAAGAAGGAAAAAAGTTTATTAATGAGATTACCTTAAAGTTAGTTGAGTACTGTTATCAAAGAATCTGTCTTTCATTTAATTAAAAGTAAACGGTCTGTAATAGTTTTCCAGGAATTGGGAGGAAAGATGAAATTATAAAGGTTTTCTAAAGTCTAAACAGAGTGCAGAGTGGTTAAAACTGGTGGTACAATTATTGATAAGTTTGACATTCAACATCCAGCACGGTAAAGAATATGATGACACACAAACAAAAACTCTTGCATTTGACTAATTAATTATTCCAATGTTTCACGTGGGCAAAATTAAATATCTAGATTTATACTAGCAAATTAAGATGCAAAAATTTGGATACCACAAAATTTGAGTGCGTCGAAGGATCACAAAGGGGTTATTAGGTAACCGAAATTTAAAGTTACCGCGATAATTTTTTCGTAATTAATTCCAATGGATTTAATTAAGTGAAAAGACATCAGGTGTCTTCTTCAGAAAAGAGACCATGGCACCTCTTCAACACCTAAATGTTGTGGCTATAAATACAGAGGTATTCTGCCTAATTTCTTCATCCAAAATTTTTCTGACTCTCTCTCTTTACTCTCTGCATTTGTTTTCAAAACAAAAAGTAAGTTCTGATTCAGTGTGATTTACTACCGCTCTTTGAGTTCGTTATTCACTGCGATTTGAATTGCTGCAATCACATTGAGGTTAATACATTCTATCCTAGAAGAAATTAATCCATGAACCTTGGGAAACTGTAATGGGATTAGATTTCTTAAGGACAACCGGTGTATACTGTTGGTTTGGAATTCATTCTACTTCATCTATTTTCTGTTTATTATCGAAAGTGCAGACATCTAACAAGCTTACGAAATCAAATATGTATTATGGTCTGCTAATCGATAATAGACTGTTTGTGGAGATTAAAATCTAAAAAGATTTTCTACTCCAAAATTAAAAACTTCTGTTAAAGATTATTTGTGTTTACTCCATTTAGAAGATTAAAAACTTCCGGATTTTTAAAAATATTTTATGTTGTTACATACAGTTTGAAGATTAAAAACTTCACTGTATATTAAATCAGATTGTCTGAATCTTACGGTGTCTTTTTGTTTTACAGAATAATGACGAACACAGAAAAAAATAACGGTGTTTCTGGTACACCAAATATTTCAAATGTTGCAAGTTCCAGCCGCACTGCTTCGGCACCGGCACCTACACCAGCACCGGCTGAAAAGCCGGAAAAGTTTGGTGGGATTGATTTCAAAAGGTGGCAGCAAAAGATGTTCTTTTATCTGACCTCAGTGAGTTTGCACAGGTTCATTAAGGAGGACGTTCCGTCCCGGAAGACGATACTCCTGAAAATGAACATTTTATTGTTGTTGTGACACGACCCGGATTTTCGGCTAGGCCGTGCAGGCACCCGACATCCTCCCGTAGACCTGTCGGGCGAACCCTTACAACTGAATGAGGAAAAATAAATATAAATCCAACTCATATATAAGAACAAGACTTAAAAAAATACAGACATACTGATACCTCTGAGCTGTACAAAAGAAATTACAGCTGGGGGAAATGTGAGTTCATCGCCGGATTCGGAGTAGATTCTGTCTGTCGGAGGTTCGAGAATCTATGAAAGGACATCTAAGGCTAAGGTTACGAAGTAAAGGAAGTCCATTACTGAGAGAAGTGGTGATCTCGTCTTGCTTGCTGACCCCAGTCGTGCTTCTGCTTTCCATTCCCATCATCATATTGATGATAAATCTCCTCGCATGTTATAAGCCAAATAAAGATGGACGAGGCCAAGGTGTCTGCCATAAGGGAGCGGGAGGTGCCCCACTTTAAGCGTATGTGATATAATCATTCTTATCTCAGAAGAGATGTATGCATTGTCCCCACTTAAATTATTAAGTGCATCCTCGCTTCAGAGGGCTTGTGGCGGAGAATTTCACCATTACTCACTTCGCGCCTGGCTAACACAGAAAAACGCACCAGCCGGGCCTCTCTCTTTATTTCGATGAAAGCCTCAACGCTCGCGTTCTACGGGGAACTTTTTTGACTATTTACCTTCATTAAAGCCGGCCTCTTTCTGGGACTGATAGGGAGGGGTCTAAAACTTGAATTTCTTCTATATCAACCTTCCAAACACATACTAGGTTAGGGCTATCCAGACAAGATATCTAAGAGTACAAAAGAACACATACGTCTCCTGAAGGGAGCAAATACAACTGAAATAATAAACATAAAACTGGTGGTCATCCTGAATAAAAGTTGGCTCACCCTGACAGCTGAAGTCGTCTTCGCTCCTTAACAACGTGGCGAACTCAATCCTGGAGCGAACCTGCCGAAACGAAATAAATAGACAAGAAATAAACAACAAACAAGGGTGAGTCAAAAGGACTCAATAAGTGGGGGCTGGCTAGCTATCTCAAAGAAGGAGATATGCTAGCCAGGGAGAATAAAAGCAAATAAACCAAATTCATCTTATTTAAACTATATAAAGGCAGGGCCAGATAATAACTGCAAACACGTATGGAACCATAAACTCTTAAACAACTAGGGATACAAGCAAGAAATATATCAACAACCAGAAATACATGATATATATACAAAACATCGCACTAAGTGACACAATACATAACAGCTGGTGCAATGAAAGGGGTCATATGTGCCCATAATCCCGTCCCGAAGCGGTACTCCTGCATTCGAGGGGAATACAATCTAATAACCAACTTGAGCGAAATGCTCCTGCTCTTGGGGCGGAATACTCTTGCACCCGAGATAATATAAAGCTGAGGCAAAATATTCCTGCTCCTGGGGCGAAATACTCCTGCACCCGATATAATATAAAGTTGGGGCGGAATACTCCTGCACTTAATATGAAATAAGAGCGGAATACTCCTGCTCTTGAGGCGGAATACTCCTACACCCGATATAATATAAAGCTGAGGCGGAATACTCCTGCACTCAGTATTTGACATAAGAATGGAATACTCCTGCTCCTGGGGCGGAATACTCGTGCACCCGATATAATATAAAGTTGAGGCAGAATACTCCTGCACTCAATATGACATAGCAACCCATAACCGGAAAACATACTACATATGAATGCGGTATGATGCAATAATAAACCTTCGCCGGTGCGGGACTCTCATAGACTGCCGGGAAGAATATGCAATAATAACCCTTCACCGGCGTGGTACTCTTATCGACTACCAGGAAGTATATGTCAAACTCACAACCAGAATCAATGCTTCTATGCTCAATGCAATACCAACAACAAGATATAATATATAATATATAATATAAATCCAAAGCTAAGGCGTAATAAGTACGTCTATCGGCAGCTACACACATAAGGAACACGTGGTAGAAAATCCACAAGGCAAAATGCCTCCAAAGAAATGGATATAATCACTTACCTTGTTCCAAAGTTAGCACTGCTATTCAACAACCGCTTTGTCCTTTGGATTCCATGCCAAACGATCCCATTCTGGATGTTTTGGGGTGAAACCTCTATTTTTTTCCTGCTCCTTTTCCTTTCCTTTCTCTATTTCTCTCTTGGGGCATAATACTCTTGCACCACAGATAGTATAAAGCTGAGGCGGAATATTCCTGCTCCTGGGGCGGAATACTCCTACACCCGATATAATATAAAGCTGAGGCGGAATACTCCTGCACTCAGTATTTGACATAAGAATGGAATACTCCTGCTCCTGGGGCGGAATACTCCTGCACCCGATATAATATAAAGTTGAGGCAGAATACTCCTGCACTCAATATGACATAGCAACCCATAACCGGAAAACATACTACATATGAATGCGGTATGATGCAATAATAAACCTTCACCGGTGCGGGACTCTCATAGACTGCCGGGAAGAATATGCAATAATAACCCTTCACCGGCGTGGTACTCTTATCGACTACCAGGAAGTATATGTCAAACTCACAACCAGAATCAATGCTTCTATGCTCAATGCAATACCAACAACAAGATATAATATATAATATATAATATAAATCCAAAGCTAAGGCATAATAAGTACGTCTATCGGCAGCTACACACATAAGGAACACGTGGTAGAAAATCCACAAGGCAAAATGCCTCCAAAGAAATGGATATAATCACTTACCTTGTTCCAAAGTTAGCACTGCTATTCAACAACCGCTTTGTCCTTTGGATTCCATGCCAAACGATCCCATTCTGGATGTTTTGGGGTGAAACCTCTATTTTTTTCCTGCTCCTTTTCCTTTCCTTTCTCTATTTCTCTCTTGGGGCATAATACTCTTGCACCAAAGATAGTATAAAGCTGAGGCGGAATATTCCTGCTCCTGGGGCGAAATACTCCTGCACCCGATATAATATAAAGTTGGGGCGGAATACTCCTGCTCTTGAGGCGGAATACTCATACACCCGATATAATATAAAGCTGAGGCGGAATACTCCTGCACTCAGTATTTGACATAAGAATGGAATACTCCTGCTCCTGGGGCGGAATACTCCTGCACCCGATATAATATAAAGTTGAGGCAGAATACTCCTGCACTCAATATGACATAGCAACCCATTACCGGAAAACATACTACATATGAATGCGGTATGATGCAATAATAAACCTTCACCGGTACGGGACTCTCATAGACTGCCGGGAAGAATATGCAATAATAACCCTTCACCGGCGTGGGACTCTTATCGACTACCAGGAAGTATATGTCAAACTCACAACCAGAATCAATGCTTCTATGCTCAATGCAATACCAACAACAAGATATAATATATAATATATAATATAAATCCAAAGCTAAGGCGTAATAAGTACGTCTATCGGCAGCTACACACATAAGGAACACGTGGTAGAAAATCCACAAGGCAAAATGCCTCCAAAGAAATGGATATAATCACTTACCTTGTTCCAAAGTTAGCACTGCTATTCAACAACCGCTTTGTCCTTTGGATTCCATGCCAAACGATCCCATTCTGGATGTTTTGGGGTGAAACCTCTATTTTTTTCCTGCTCCTTTTCCTTTCCTTTCTCTATTTTCTGGCTTTTTTCCCTATGCGTTCTCTTTTGATTTGTTCTCCTTTCATTTCCTGTTTCTGTTCGCATTTTCCTATTTATATTTTGCTGGAAATGTTAGGCCACCGCCTCTCATTTCATTTCTTTTCCTTTTTCTTTTCTTTTTTTTCTTTTTCTTTGAAAACTTGCTGCTGCGACTGAAATTAAAATGGAACTCTACGAAATTCAAAATAATTCTAAATTTTACATACAAGTTATACAAAATTTATGTGACTTACTCGTTAAAGCAGATCTCAAATTTGATTCCTGAAACTCAAGATGCGAATTAACAGGAAACGATCAAATTATAAATTTTTTGAATTTTAGCGGAAACTATTCGAACGACCTCGAAATTCACTTCCTAAAGTTCACACAAGTCACAAATAATCATACGATCATAACGATTCTTTCGGATTTTGAATCGGAGCTCATTCACTAAAAACGAGCTCGAAAACCTCTTTTTAAGATTTATCGACAACGGATACTGAAACCTTCTTCCGATACCTACCAAACAAGGTCCGATTTAGCTCAAATTTTACAGACATGTCCTAATTGACCTTATAAAGATTTTAAAACTGTCGGCACGCTAATCCGAGTCCTAACTCCCGAAACGACTACCTAGGGTCGTTTCATTCTCCTCCACTTAAACTCTCGTTCGCCCTCGAACAATCTTAAGTCTAAAGCAAAATCCACACAGATAACAAGAGAACTTGCACGACCTTCATAAACTATTCCACAGACATTGTCTTATGATTAGAGAATCAGAATTATAATACGCACATCGAACTCTTAGAATAAAATATATCTGGATAATATTAAAATATTGTTGCCCAGCTTATATTGACTAAGCTGACCCTTTCTCGAACATACGAGGAGAGTTCTATATTGTCGGAACAAATATACACAGGACTCTGGATGGATTAACATAATTCCAATGATGAATCACCTCGTCGATATACTTTTTGATATAGAACAGGTCGATGAAACTAAGAATTAGCGTACGCTTCAACAACGCCTTAGAGATTAAATAGTAGCATTCATTATTGGAGGAAGACTCTCCACTTAGAGAATAAAATCATACAGCTAATTTGTAGCCATCCTCGGACAGTCTACTGGATTAAAGAAGACTTAGCTAAAAAAATAGAACGCGGCTCAGACCTGAGCTACCGAATTATCCTCTCGAGTTGCCAAACAGTTGCAACTCTCGATTTCACAGCTCCATACCCTTGCCATAAGCACCATCGCCTGATGAATCAACTCAGAGGTCAAATGACGCCTCTTATTACCCTTAGTAGTCTAAAAAAATAATAATATGCTTACTCGACTATCATGACACGCACTCTGGCCCAAGCTCACCAGTACAGAAGAAGAAGAAGAAGAAGAAGAAGAAGAAGAAGAAGAAGAAGAAGAGATGACAATGGACTGAGGATAGAAATAATTAGAGCTTTAGGAAGCCCATCTTCTTATTTGCTTGGCTACCAGAGCAAACTACTTCCGAGTCAGGCTAGGTAAAGAATCACAATTGAAGAAATAGATATTAAATGAGCTTTATGGAACAACATCCATGCCAATTCAACCTCCCAATAAGAAGGAAACTCTGATAGTTTACCAGAAAACCCTTTTATAATAAGACAAGCTCATAAAATAACATGACTCTACTAGCGTCTCGAACCAAGAGGAGATACGTAGATCAAATATTACTTACTAATCACTTTACACCGGAAGAAACAATGACACTTTCTGATGGTGATGAATTAGAATCTTATCATCCAACCAACACAGAATTTCGAGAAGAGAGGTAAACTATTTTGACATAATAATAGAAGGTGGCACAATACGATGTCAGGCAGACAATACCGACACTCACTATAAAATCTCTCATATTTAGACCAGATAAACTAGTAAGGGTCTCACAAATGCCAGAAATAAACCCTACCAGAAGCTCATCCCCCTACTTTACCTGATTCTTAATAGACTACATCTAACGAAACCATGGAAACATGATAAGGCAATCATTTCTAGATCGATCGGAAAAATCAAATATTACTCACATATAAGGGAAGAAGAAATACTAAGGCCTACTACCTCGAACGTCTCAGCATCCTGCCAGAGCAGTTCACAGAACTGCCTCTGCTGCTGAGCTGGGCTGCCACCCTAATAATTACTTATAGAAAAACCACTGCCACCATGCTCTCAACCTCTACCGAATGGTGGCATATCTCTAGCTTAAGATCTAAAGGAAATCCCTCGCAACTAGGCAGGTGTCTGGGGCATAAAGAAGGACGATTGCCCTCCTTTCAAAGTAAGGGACACTTCCTCCTAAGATGACAAGGCTCACGATAATGATAATACCTTTTGGTTAAAAATAGATGTTGGACAGACTGTTAATAACTATTAAGAGAAGACTGACTACTGGCGCACTCTGAGAATCACGCACGACAAGCTGAGAAAACCTGGCAGGTGACCTCCCAAGATAACCAGAACTCTTACCTTGCCAGAAGAGGTACCATAGTTACCACCAGGGCCATGGGATTTCTTACTCTCCCGCTCTGACTCTTCATGCTCTAACTTATGGTATGCCTCCTACCTCGGAGCAATATCAACAACAACATTAAATGAAGTCCTGACCTCAATATCTCGAGCCATCTTGGAGCTCAAGGAAAGAGAAAAGTTATCAATAAATCTTTGAACCTTCTCGGAAGGCTCATAGACTAGTTCTAATGCATATCCAGTCATCTTAAAAAATTTAATCTCATATTCTAAAATGACAGGCTACCATATCTAATCCACTCAAATTGGCGACTCTTTTCATCTCGCTCGCTGTGCGAAAGGAACTTTTTCACGAATCTAGAAGAGAAATCGAACCAAGTTAGATAATAAGAGAGCGGTCCACCAATCCAAGCTGGACCCTAAAACTGGAAAGCAGAATAATCAACACCATGCCGCTCGATATAACCAAAAGCCTGAAGGATATGCTGACATCATTTTATTTTATAAAAATTACACAGAGATCACTTGATGCATGGCCTAAGAACATCAGAAGGTTAAATTGGTTAAAATAATATTGCTGCCTCTTCGGACACTCGGACCGAGCTATTACCTGGGCTAGCTAACTATCCAGAATAGCTAGAGGCACAACACATGCTGCCTCTGGAATATAATTTACTGCGGTAATTAAGAACTAGAATAGGAGCTCCCTGAGACCGAACGTCTGCATCAACGGCAACCTCATAGGAGGCTCTTACGGTATCTGCGCCGCCAATATTCTCATAAAAGCACCGCAGAGAAATAGGGGAACCACAAAGCCTTGCTCCCACTACCCAGCGCGAGCTGGAACAGCTGAGGCCTTTGTAACTGGATCGTCAGCACGATCCACAACTCTTGGGGCTTGAGTAGCTTTAGCCCCATGCTAGACTGGTTCGTCCTGAACTCCTACCCTTTGCTGATTTTTCGCACAAGGGTTCAAAATTACTATGAGGGGATTAACAAAAAAAATTTTACATCCCAAACCGACGCACAATTAGAAAAAAGCAAGTGAAACTTCCTAAATGTCATCATAGCCCCTCGTAGATAAGTACGGACGTCTACATACCTAACTAGATAGACTCTAAACCGGGCTCTGATACCAACTGACACGACCCAAATTTTTGGCTGGGCCGTGCGGGCACCCGACATCCTCCCCTAGACCTGTCGGGATCCTTACCAACTGAATGAGGAAAAATAAATATAAATCCAACTCATATATAAGAACAAGACTTTAAAAAAATACAGACATACTGATACCTTTGAGCTGTACAAAAGAAATTTAAGCTGACTACCCAACATACTAGGTTTAGGGCTATCCAAACTAGACATCTAAGAGTACAAAAGAATACATACGCCTCTTTAAGGGAGCAAAATACAACTGAAATAATAAACATAAAATTTGTGGCCATCCTGAATAAAATTTGGCTCACCCTGACAGCTGAAGTCGTCTTCGCTACTTAACAACGTTGCGAACTCAATCCTGGAGCGAACCTGCCGAAACGAAATAAATAGACAAGAAATAAACAACAAACAAGGGTGAGTCAAAATGACTCAATAAGTAGGGGTTGACTAGCCACCTCAAAGAAGGAGATATGCTAGCCAGGGACAATAAAAGCAGATAAACCAAATTCGTCTTATTTAAATTATGAAAAGGCAGGGCCAGATAATAACTAGAAACACGTATGGAACCATAAAATCTTAAACAACCAGGGATACGAGCCAAAAACATATCGACAACCAGAAATACATGATACATACACAAAATATTGCACTAAGTCACATTGTGCACAACAGCCGGTGCAATAAAATAAAATGAATGCAGTATAATTCAATGGGGTCACAAGTGCCCGTAATCCTGTCCCAAAGCGGAACACTCCTGTATTCGAGAGGAATACAATCTAATAACCAACTGGAGCGGAATACTCCTGCTTATGGGGCAGAATACTCTTGCACTCGAGATAATATAAAGCTGAGGTGGAATACTCCTGCACTCAGTATCTGACATAAGAGCGGAATACTCCTGCTCCTGGGGCAGAATACTCCTACACCCGATATAATATAAAGTTGGGACGGAATACTCTTGCACTCAATATGGCATAAGAGCGGAATACTCCTGCTCCTAGGGGAGAATACTCTTGCACCCGATATAATATAAAGCTGAGGTGGAATACTCCTGCACTCAGTATCTGTCATAAGAGCGGAATACTCCTGCTCCGGGGACGGAATACTCCTGCACTCAGTATCTGACATAAGAGCGGAATACTCCTGCTCCTGGGGCGGAATACTCCTGCATCCGATCTAATATAAAGTTGAGGCAGAATACTCCTTAACTCAATATGACATAGCAGCCTATAACCAGAAAACATACTACATATGAATGCGGTATGATGCAATAATAACCCTTCACCGGTGTGGGACACTCATCGACTGCCGGGAAGTATAAGCAATAATAACTCTTCACCGGCGCGGGACTCTTATCGACAACCAGGAAGTATATGTCAAGCTCACAACCAGAATAAAATGCTTCTATGCTCAATGCAATACCAATAACAAGACATAATATATAATATATAATATAAATTCAAAGCTAAGGCGTAATAAGCACGTTTATCGGCAGCTACACACGTAAGGAACACGTGGTAGAAAATCCACAAGGCCAAATGCCTCCAAAGGAATGGATATAATCACTTACATTGTTCTCAAGTTAGCACTGCTATTCAACAACCGCTTTGTCTTTTGGATTCACTGCCAAACGATCCCACTCTGGATGTTTCGGGGTGAAACCTCTATTTTTTCCCCTGCTCCTTTTCCTTTCCTTTCTCTATTTTCTGGCTTTTTTTTTCTCTGCGTTCTCTTTTGATTTGTTCTCCTTTCGTTTCTTGTTTCATTTTCATATTTATCTGTTTATATTTTGCTGGAAATGTTAGGCCACCACATCTCATTTCATTTCTTTTCCTTTTTCTTTTTTTTTATTTTCTCTTTTTTTTTTTGAAAACTTGCTGCTGCGACTGAAATTAAAACGGAACCTTACGAAATTCGAAATAATTCTAAATTTGCATACAAATTTACAAAATTTATGTGACGTACTCATTAAGGCGGATCTCAAATTGGATTCCGGAAACTCAAGATGCGAATTAAACAGAAAAGATCAAATTATAAATTTTTGAAATTTTAGCGGAAACTATCCGAACGACCTCAAAATTTACTTTTCAAATTTCATACAAGTCACAAATAATCATACAAACCTAATGACGATTTTCAGATTTTAAATCGGAGCTCATTCGCCAAAATCGAGATCGAAAACCTCTTTTAAAGATTTATCGACAACGGATACTGAAACCTTCTTACAATACCTACCAAACGAGTTCCCATTTAGCTCAAATTTTACGGACATGTCCTAATGGACCTTAAGAATATTTTAAAACTGTTGGCACGCTAATCAGAGTCCTAACTCCCAAAACGACTACCTAGGAAAGTTTCATGTTGAGGCTTGGAAACATTCTGATTTTTTATGTAACAACTATATTCTGAATGGATTGGAGGACGACTTGTACAACGTCTACAGTAGTATTGCTACTTCAAAAGAGCTTTGGTTGGCTCTTGAAAAGAAGTACAAAACCTAAGATGCCGGAATGAAGAAATTTGTGGCCGCAAATTTTTGGACTTTAAGATGATGGAGCGTAAAACTGTCATTAGTCAAGTCGAAGAGTTGCAAGTGATAATTCATGATCTCCTTGCGGAAGGTATGATCTGAATTGATACTTATGTTAGAAGTATTAATTATATTGTTATTAATTAATTTTTCATTGAAGGTTTGCATATCAATGAGGCATTTCAAGTTGCTGCAGTAATTGAAAAGTTGACACCTTTGTGGAAAGACTTTAAGAATTACTTGAAACACAAGCGAAAGAAGATGTCGCTAACGAAGATCTCATTGTTCGTTTGAGGATAGAGGAAGACAATAATTACAACTAGTGCATATGACTAATTTTACAAAGTTTAAGAAAATTTGAACTTTTTCCTTTTCTTTCTTCCATGCACAGGTGACAATTTAAAACGGGTAGTATAGATATAGTAAGTCAGCTAAGGTTCGTTAGAAATGTATAACATATCGAAGTAAGCAAACTTTCAATTTAGAGTATTGATAAAAGATAACTAGTAAGTCAGCCAAATTTTTGGACTTTAAGATGATGGAGCGTAAAACTGTCATTAGTCAAGTCGAAGAGTTGCAAGTGATAATTCACGATCTCCTTGCGGAAGGTATGATCTGAATTGATACTTATGTTAGAAGTATTAATTATATTGTTATTAATGAATTTTTCATTGAAGGTTTGCATATCAATGAGGCATTTCAAGTTGCTGCAGTAATTGAAAAGTTGACACCTTTGTGGAAAGAATTTAAGAATTACTTGAAACACAAGCGAAAGAAGATGTCGCTAACGAAGATCTCATTGTTCGTTTGAGGATAGAGGAAGAAAACAAGACTGCGGAGAAGGAAGTTGCTCGTGGGAATTCAACAATAATGGGAGCAAATATTATTAAGACAAACAACCCACCAAAAAAATAGAAGAAAAAAACCTTCTGGACCAAACAATAACCCGAAGAAGAAGAAATTCAAGGGTAGTTTCCACAACCGTGGCAAATATGGACACAAAGCTGTAGATTGTCGTGCTCCAAAGAATGCCAAAAATAAGGGTCAAACCAACATGGTAAAAGAAAATATTTTTCAAAGGAGTGCAAGAAACGGATCTTTGTGCAATGATTTCTGAATATAACTTAGTTGGAAATCCCAAAGAATGGTGGATTGATTCTGGAGCCACCCGCCATATTTGTGCAAACAAAGACATGTTTACTGGATATGCTCCCGTTGGACCTGATGAAACACTCTTCATGGGAAATTCTGCAACAACAAAAATTGAAGGCTATGGCAAGATAGACCTAAAGATGACCTCGGGCAAGGTGGTGACTCTCAACAATATTTTCACGTTCAGATATACGTAAGAACTTGGTATCAGTCACACTTCTCGTCAAAAACGGGTTCAAGTGCATTTTTATTTCTGATAAAGTTGTATTAAGTAAGAATGATACTTTTATAGGAAAAGGTTACCTAAGTAAGGGCCTTTTAAACTTAATGTAATGACTATTGCTATTATAATAAAGTTCAAGCTTCTTCTTAATTACTTGAGTCAAGTGAATTATGGCAATGCCCATTTGGGACATATTAATTATAAAACCTTGCGAAAAAATGATCAATTTGAAAGTATTGCCTAAATTTGAATTTAAGAATTCAAAATGTCAAATATGTGTTGACTCTAAATTTAAGAAACATCCTTAAAAATCTATTGAAAGAAATTTCGAACCATTAGACTTAATTCATACGGATATTTGTGATATGAAGTCAACACCATCTCGCGGTGGAAAAAAATATTTCATAACTTTTATTGATGATAACACTCGTTACTGCTATGTGGGGGGAAGCTATCCTTACAGCTAGTCGAATACTTAATCGTGTGCCCCATAGCAAAACACAATCTATTCCTTATGAAAATGGAAAGGAAGAAAGCCAAGCTTGAAATACCTCAAAGTGTGGGGGTGTTTTGCAAAGATACAATTTCCTAAACCTAAAAATGAAAAGATAGGACCAAACACTGTTGATTGTGTTTTCATAGGATATGCAAATAATAGTAAGGCATATCGAATTCTGGTTTATAAATCAGAGAATCCTGACATTCATGTTAATACAATTATTGAATCATAAAATGATGTATTCATTGAAAATATATATCCGCATAAAAAGAAATGTGAGTCGTTAAGTGTAAGTACAAAACGGCCTCGGGAAGAAACCAAAGGAAGTATGTCAAACAGTGATAATCAAAGACGTAGTAAACGTCAAAGGACATCTACTTCCTTCGGACCATACTTTATGACATTTCTAATGAAAAATGAGCCTCAAACTTATAAAGAAGCAATGGCTTCTTCTGAGTCTCCGTATTGGAAAGAGGCAGTCAATAGTGAAATAGAATCCATATTAAGCAACTATATGTGGGAGTTGGCTGATCATACTCCTAATAACAAACCTTTAGGTTACAAATGGATTTTCAAAAGGAAAATGATAGATGATGGTACTATTGACAAATACAAGGTAGACTAATCGTTAAAGGTTTTAGACAAAAAGAAGGCCTTGATTATTTTGACACATACTCACCGGTAAGCAGAATTAAATCCATAAAAAAAAAAGGCAGCCCGGTGTGCAAAGCATCCTGCATTCACGCAGGATCTGGGGAAGAGCCCCACCCTAAGGGGTGTGATGTACGCAGCCTAACCTGATACAAGTATCAGTGTCTGTTCTCATGGCTTGAACCTATGACCTATAAGTCACACAAACACAACTTTACCAGAGTTTCCAAGGCTCCCCTTCAAGAATTACTTCCATACAGATGCTAATATATTTGGTCGTTGTGTATGGTCTTCAAATCCACCAAATGGATGTTAAGACAAGCTTCTTAAATAGAAATTTGGAGGAAGAAATCGACATGGAACAACCCAAAGGGTTTGTGGTTCTTGGGAAAGAAAAGAAGGTATGTCGACTTGTTAAGTCACTTTATGGACTAAAACAACCACCCAAATAATGGCATGCAAAATTTGACAGTCTTATCTTGTCAAATGACTTTCAGATTAATGAGTGTGATAAATATGCTTATATTAAGAACATTCTGAATCACGTAGTCATTGTTTGTCTATATGTGGACGACATGATAATAATGAGTAAAGATATTGCCGACATAAATGCTACTAAGTGTATGCTAACTAGCAAGTTTGACATGAAAGACTTAGGACTTGCTGATTTAATCTTGGGGATTAAAATCCATAGAACTCCTCAAGGTCTGGCATTATCTCAAACTCATTACATCAAAAAGGTCCTTGAAAAATTCAAGTATTTATACTTCAAAAATTTAACTCCAGTTGATGTGAACATCCTTTACAAAAAACAAAGGACATAGTACGTGTCAACGGGACTATGCTAGAGTGTTTGGAAGTCTAATGTACATCATGAATTGTACGCGACCAGATATTACTTGTGCTATAAGTAAACTAAGTCGGTATACATGTAATCCTAGACAAAATCATTGGATGGAAATGAAATGAGTTTTGGGTTACTTGGAGTATACCCAAGACCATGCTTTGCATTATGATAAATATACCGATGTCATGGAAGGATATTGTGATGAAAATTGGATCACCGGTTCAAAGGAATCAAAATGTACAAGTGGATATATTTTCACCACATATGGAGAAGAGGTAGCTTGGAAATCGTTCAAACAAATACTTCTTGCTCGCTCTACAATGGAGGTTGAATTCATAGCCTTAGACAAGGCCGGTGAAGAAGTTTAATGGCTCCGAAACTTCTTGAAAGATATTCTATTTTGACCTAGGCCGTTGACACCTATATGTATATATTTTGATAGTCAATCGGAAATATCGAGGGCTGGGAGCCTTATGTATAATGGTAAAAATCATCATATACGACGAAGCCATAAAACCATTAGACAACTTCTCTCTAGATAAATTATCTTAATTGACTATGTAAAGTGAAAGGATGATGTATCGGATCCGCTTACAAAAGGCCTAACAAGAGATGATGTTGAGAGATCATCAAGGGGTCGAGGACAAGTTATCATGGCGATAACTCTACCTAGAAGACAGGAGATCCCGAGAACTAGGTTCAAGGAGCTCAAACAAAGTTATGTACGACCGCTCCAACATTGTCAAACAACTCAACCCATTCTCGTAAAAGTACAATGTTTAGTACCAAGGATAAAGCGTTAAAGGCATTTTTTTAATGATTATCTAAGTTTAATATAGGAGTTATCAAATAGTGTACATCTACGAGATTACACATTTAGAAATTACCTATGTGAGTGTGAAGCGGAAGCCTCTTCAAGGAGAATTCTGTAAGGCCAATTCTCTACACACTCATGAACCAGACGATGTTCATGACTGAAATGAACACAAAAATGAGAACCAAAGATGGTCAAGGATTAATTGTGTGACATATATTGTCTAGGTATACGCCAAAACTTGATGGTTCAAAGATATGAAATCTACCGATTGACCGAGTATATCCGATATATGTTCACTACGAAAAGTTCAAAGAGAAACCTACTAATCCAGATGCAACTAGTTCTTACTTTCGAATCACACAGTTTTTTGCATGTTTCATTCATATAGCCATTCCTCATTCATGTGTGAAACGACCTTGGTCAGTCGTTTTGGAAGTTAGGACTCCGATTGGCGTGCCGATAACTTTAAAATATTCGTTAGGTCCATTGGGATTTATCTGTAAAATTTGAGCTAAATTAGACCTCGTTTGGTACGTATCAGAATATGATTTCAGTTTTTATTGTCGATAAATATTAAAAAGAGATTTTCGAGCTCGGTTTTGCCGAACGAGCTCCGATTCGAAATCTAAAAGCGCCGTTAGGTTCGTATGATTATTTGTGACTTTTATAATTTTTCGAAAGTGAATTTCGAGGTCGTTCGGCTAGTTTCCGCTAAAATGCCGAAACTTAAATAATTTGACTTTTTTCAATTTAATTTGCATATTGAGTTTTGGGAGTCCGATTTGAGATCCGTCTTAGCAAGTGTGTTACATATATTTTGTATAACTTGCTTGAAAAATTTGAAATTATTTCGAATATCGTAGAGTACCATTTTAATTTTCGAAAACAAAGAAAAGAAAATTAAAAAAAAAGAAAATGAAAGAAAAAGAAAGAGGACTAAAGTCGGTGCTAAGGGATATATATCCCTTAGCTTGCTTATAACTGAAGGGAAACAAAAAGGAAACAGGAAATGAAAAAGAGGAAAATGCAACAAGTTAAAAAAAATGCCAGAAAATGAAAAAAGGGCCGGAGAAGAGTAGAATTTTCACCCCGAAACATTCAGTGGGATCGTTTGGCAATTGATCCAAAGGACAAAATGGTTGTTGAGTAACTGTGCTAACTTTGTATCAAGGTAAGTGTTTATATCCATTTCTTTGGAGGCACCTGGCCTCGTGAATTTTCTACCACGTGTTCCTTACGTGTGTAGCTGCCGATAGGCGTACTCATTACGCCTTAGCTTTGAATTTACATTGTATATTATATGTTATGTCCTATTGTTGGTATTGCATTGAGGATCTGAGCATTGTACTCTGGATGTGAGTTAGCATCCACTTCCTGGCTGTCGATGAGACTCCCGCGCCAGTGAAGGGTTATTATTACATCATATTACATTCATATACATTAAATTGCATATCATATCGAGTGCGGGAGTATTCCGCCCCAGGAGCAGGAGTATTCTGCTCTTATGTCAGATACTGAGTGCAGGAGTATTCCGCCTCAGCTTTACATTATCTCGGGTGTAAGAGTATTCCGCCCCAGGAGAGTGCATGAGTATTCCGCCTCTGGTTTACATTATATTGGGTGCAGGAGTATTCCGCCTCAGGAGCAGGAATATTCCGCTCCAGTTGGTTATCAGATTGGATTCCCCTCGAATGCAGGAGTATTCCGCTCCGGGATAGGATTACGGGCACATGTGACCCTTTGCATCATATTTCATTTCATCTCATTTCAATTCATACCATTGTGTAGACTTGTGGTACATAACTATTGTTCTGCTTCTACGTGCATTGCTTATTGGTTGATATGTTTCTGGCTCGTTGTCCTGGTTGAGTTTATAGTTTCATACATATTTCCGGTTATTATCTGGCTCTGCCTTTTTACAATTTAAATAAGAGGAATTTGGTTTATCTTTTCTTCTCCCTGGTATTCTTTGAGGTGGCTAGTCTGCCCCACTTATTGAGTCCTTTTGACTCGCCCTTGTTTGTTATTGTTCCTTCTCTATCTAGTTCATTTCGGTAGGTTCGCTCCAGTATTGAGTTCGCCACGTGGTGAAGGAGTGAAGACGACTTCAGCTGTCAGGGTGAGCCAGCTTTTATTCCGGATGGCCACCAGTTTATTGGTTATTATTTCAATGTCATTTTGCTCCATTCAGGAGGTATCTGTCTTCTTTTGTACTCTTAGATGTCTAGTCTGGATAGCCCTAAACCTAGTATGTTGGGTAGTCAGCTGTAATTTATGTTGTACAGCTTAGAGGTATCAGTATGTCTGTGTTTTTTAAAGTCTTGTTCTTATTTATGAATTGAATTATATTTATTTTCCTAAATTAAATGGTAAGGGTTCGCACGACGGGTCTAGGGGAGGATATTGGGTGCCCGCACGGCCTAGCCGTATTTCGGGTCGTGTCAGTTGGTATCAGAGCCCGGTTTAGAGTCTATCCAGACTGAGACAGTGTCTAGTAGAGTCTCGCTGATGGGTACGTAGACGTCCATACTTATCTACGATGGGCTATGATGACATTTAGGAAGTTTCACTTCCTTTTTTTCTGATCGTGCGTCGGTTTTGGATGAAAAATTATTTTTGTTAATTCCTTCGTGGTAATTGTGAACCCTCGTGCGACAAATCAGCAAACGGCATGAGTTCAAGATGAAGCAGTCTAGCGTGGGGCTAGCACTGACGAAGCTCCGAGAGTATTTTATCGTGCTGACGATCTAGTTACGGATGTGCGAGCTTGCAATGGGCAAGGGAGTAGGGCCTTGTGGTTCCCTTGGCTCTCTATGATGCTTTTACGAGAATCTTGGCGACGCAGATACCGCAAGAACCTTTTATTCACTAGGCAGCTTACCAGGTTGCCGCAGATGCAGATGTTCGGTCTGAGGGAGCTCCTATTCCAGTTCTTAATATTGTCGCAATAAAGTATGTTCCAGAGGCAGCATGTGTTGTGCCTCTAATTATTCTGGCTGATTAGTTAGCCTGAGTAATGGCTCGGTCCGAGGGTCCAAAGAGGCTGCATTATTTTACCCAATTGAACCTTCCGATATTCTTAAGCAGTGCATCAGATAAACCTCGTGATTTTTTTAAAAATAAAATGATGCCAGCATATCCTTCAGGCTTTTGATTATATCAAGCGGTATGGTGTTGATTATTCTTCTTTTCAGTTTCAGGGTCCAGCCTTGAATTGGTGGGCCGCTCTCTTATTAGCTAATTGGTTCGATTTTTCTTCTAGATTCGTGGAAAAGTTTCTTTTGAGTAGCGAGCAAGATGAAAAGTGTTGCCAGTTTGAGTGGATTAGATAGGGTAGCCTTTCGGTTAGCCTGTTGGTTTCAGAATATGAGATTGAATTCTATAGAATGGCTGTATACGCATTAGAACTAGTCCATGAGCCTTTCGAGAGATTCAAAGATTTATTAGTGACATTTCTCCTTCCTTGAGATCCTAGATGACTCGAGAATTGGGGTTGATACTTCATTTGATGCCATTGTTGATATTGCTCAGAGGTATTAGGCGTACCATAAGTTAGAGCGGGAGAGCAAGAGATCATGCGGCCATGGTGGGCATCATGGTACCACATTTAGAGGTAAGAGTCCTGATTATTTTGGGAGGTCACCTGCCACATTATCTCAACTTGTAGAGTGTAATTCTCAAAGTGCGCTAGTATTTCATCAAGATAGACTAAGTTTTCTCTTTGTAGCTATCAATAATCCCTATAGTTTCCATTTTCAGCGAAAAGGTGTTATCACTGTTGTGAGTCTGGTTATCCTTTGAGGAATTTTTCCTTACTTCGGCAAGTAGGCAGCCGTCATTTCTCTCGTCATCAGGCACCTGCACAGTCGCAGGGGATTTCATTTAGATCTCAATCAGCCAGAGAAATGCCACGATCCAGTAAAGGTTACGAGCGTGGTAGCAGTTATTCTTCAGAAGGTAATTATCAGTGTAGCGGCTTAGTTCAGACGTAGAGGCAGTTTTATGAACTACCAGTCTGGCAGGATGCTGAGGTATCCGATGTATTACACCCATGTATTTCTTTTTCTATTATAGGTGAGTAAGATTTGATTCTTCTGATCGGTCAGGACTTCGTTTATCTTATCATGTTTCCATGGTTTCCTTGGATATTGTTTCTATTAAGAATCGTTTGTGGTGGAGGGGCGAGCTTCTGGTATGATTTATTCCTGGCATTTGTGAGACCCTACTAATTTATTTGGTCTAAATCAGAGATATTTGAGAGCGAGTGTCGATATTGTCTACTTGGCATCCTATTGTACCACTTTCTCTTATTATGTCAAGTCAGTCTATCTCTCTTTGGAATTCAGTGTTGATAAGATGGTGAAATTCTTATTCGTCACCATCAGAAAGTATCATTATTTCTTCCGGTGTAAAGTGGTTAGTAAGTAATACTCGATCTATGTATCTCCTCTTGGTTCAAGATGCTAGTAGATTCATGTTATTCTACAATTTTGTCTCGGTATAAAAGAGTTTTTCAGTAAATTGTTGGAGTTTCCTTTTTATAGGAAGGTTAAATTGACATAGATTTTGTTCCATAAAGCTCATTTAATGTCTATTTCCTCAATTGTGATTCTTCGGTTAGCCTGACTCGTAAGTAGTCTAGCTCTGGTAGCCAAGAAAATAAGAAGATGAGCTTCCTAATGCTCTAATTATTTCTATCCTCAGTTCGTTGACATCTCTTCTTTATTCGGCACTGGTGAACTTAGGCAGTCAGTAACCTATTGTGATGTTCCCTGCGTTGAGCCAGAGTGCGTGCCAAGGTAGCTGGGTAAGCACATTGTCGTTTTTCAAGGCTACTAAGCGTAATGAGAGGCGTCATTTGACCTTTGATTTGATCCATCAGGCGGTGGTGCTAATAGAAAATGTATGGAGTTGTGACTCGAGAGTTGCAGCTGTTTGGCAACTCGAAAAGGTAGTTCGTAGCTTAGGTCTGCCTACGTTCAGCTTTTAGCTAAATCTTCTTTAGTCCAGCAGACTGTGCGGGAATGGTTATTCCTATTCAAATAGTTGCCTTTGTTTGTGCTTTAAGTGGAGGAGTTTTCCTCCAAATACTGAATGGTAATACTAAATCTCTTAGGCGTTGATACCACTTTTGTCATGACCCAACCTAGGGCCATGGCAGAAACCTACAATAAGTATCGATCATTGCCAAACCCACTAATAATCTATTAATGATAGAGATAAGCTGGAAACCTGATCATATATACGTACCTATCTGTTGAAAGCATAAAGTCTGGAAAGATGACACAACTTTAACTTGCTGGCAATTAGAACACTGAGCCAATAATTCTGCTATGTCACACTTCATTCCGCCCCACCAATAAATCTGCTTAAGATCATGATACATCTTAGTCGAACCTGGATGAACAGTGTATTTGGAGTAATGTGCCTCTATCATAATCTGTCCACGTAAATCTACAACATCAGGAACGCAAAGTCTATCTTTATACATGAGAACACCGTCAGTAGTAACCCTGTATGGTGACTCCGATTTTCTTCTGGCTATCTATTTGTATTCAACTAGAACTGGATCTTAATAGTAACGTTGTTTTACTTCATGAAAATTTAGAGTTAAAGGTCTCGTACAACTTATCGTCCATCCATTATCGGCATAACTCCTTCACACCTCAACTCTTTGAGAAGTTACTTTAGCGTTATAAGTGCTCATGTAATAAACGTTGTTGCTGGTATTCTGCCTCAGCTCATAGTCCAACTACATGTCTCTTTTATTTTCACTTTTTCAAGTCATGATATTTCCAATTCAAAGACAATACCCTGAAGTAGATGTTCAGTCTGAAGATCATTCCTGGTCTGCATCAGACTATCCAGTAGTATTTGCATGATCCTTATCTGTATATGATAGACCATGTTCAGATGAACCTTTGACATACATTAGGATATGAGTAACTACATTCCCACAAGGAGCTTGCGGAACAACACTAACATTAACTGAGGTGTTGCATAGTGCGTTCGTAAAAATAATATAGCTTGCATCAAATCTTCTATAGTGTAGTGACAAGGTAATTCAAAAGCTTCCCCTATTGCATCAAGCGTAAGCTAATTCCTAGTTCCGTCGACCTGTTCTATATCGAAAGATATATCGAAGAGGTGATTATCGGTTGAATCATGTTAATCCATCCAGAGTTCCGTATATCTTTGTTTCGAAAAAGTAAAACTCTCATCTCGTGACCGAGGAAGGTTCAGTTTAGTTAAAATAAGCTGAGCAATGATGTTATCATATTATCCAGATATATTTTATTCCAAGAGTTCGGTGTTCATATCATAATTCTGATTCTACAATCATGAGATAATGTCCGTGTAGTAGTTTATGAAGGTCGTGCAAGTTCTTTTATTATCTGTGCGAATTTTTCTTTAGACTCAGGCTCGTTCGAGGACGAACGAGGGCTTAAGTGGAGGAGAATGAAACGACCTTGGTCAGTCATTTCGGAAATTATGACTCCAATTGGCGTGCCGATAATTTTAAATATTTGTTAGGTCCATTGGGATTTATCTGTAAAATTTGAGCTAAATCAGACCTCGTTTGGTACATATCGGAAGAAGATTTCAGTTTTTATTGTCGATAAATATTAAAAAGAGATTTTCGAGCACGGTTTTGGCGAACGACCTCCGTTTCGAAATCCGAAAGCGCCGTTAGGTTCGTATGATTATTTATGACTTTTGTGATTTTTCGAAAGTGAATTTCGAGGTCGTTCGGCTAGTTTCCGCTAAAATGCCGAAACTTAAATAATTGGACCTTTTTCCATTTAATTTGCATATTGAGTTTCGGGAGTCCGATTTGAGATCCGACTTAGCAAGTGTGTTACATATATTTTGTATAACTTTCTTGAGAAATTTGAAATTATTTCGAATATCGTAGGGTACCATTTTAATTATCGAAAACGAAAAGAAAAGAACAAAAAAAAAAGGAAATGAAAGAAAAAGAAAGAGGACTAAGGTCGGTGCTAAGGGATATATATCCCTTAGCTTGCTTATAACTGAAGGGAAACAAAAAGGAACAGGAAATGAAAAAGAGGAAAACTCAGCAAGTTAAAAAAATGCCAGAAAATGAAAAAATGGCCGGAGAAGAGTAGAATTTTCACCCCGAAACATTCAGTGGGATCGTTTGGCAATTGATCCAAAGGACTTCACTTTACTATCCCTATTTTTTTAAGGGTGGAATCGTGTCTTTGAATAGCCGAGGAAAATGCTCGCCGATAAGCAAGAGCGAGGACACAACGGATCGAGGATGGGTCAATTGTTATGTTGTGATTCCTACTGCACAAATCTCGGAAGAGCCAGGATTTCTCGAGGTGTGGAACCTCGAGCGTAAGTCGACTTTTCCCTCGGCTTTTATTCTGATTTTCTTATCCTCGATCAATTTTCCTTACTCATTGTCTCCAATGACAGCCAACAAGGTAGAAATCGTCCCCACGTCTGACTTAACGTGCTAGGTCCAAGACATAATTCAAGCTCAGACACGATACAACAGGACCTGGGAGAGAATTGCCTCCGAGAATTAGTGAGTGACTAAAAGACGCGGTGAGTCTTCTTCACATTTTAATCCCTTCGATGATTCTCTCCCATTTTCTCTTAAGCAATTTTCCCTTTGATTATAGGCCTCCCCACCAAGGCGCAGAGGCGGATCCCGAATTTTAAATTACTGGGTTCTGGATAATATTACTTTGTACTTACTGGGTTCTTAATAAGTTTAGAATGGATTAGTTATACATTTTTAAGTGAATTTTTAATACAAATATGGGATCTTGGCAAAAGCTACTGGGTTTTGATGAACCCGTAGCTATGCCTCTAGATCCACCACTGCAAAGGCGTCTAGTGCCAAGAGCAAAGAGCTCAAAGATTCCAAAGAGATAAAGGCTGGAAAGGGGAAGAAGAAGGAAGACCCCAAGCCTGATGTAAGTCTGGCCAAGATGACAAACTTGGTGATCTTCTCCAAAAAGATCAGGATATCGACCAGTTCTTCTGGCCAAGGGCCTTCCTCTCGAGGTGGTGACACTGAGGGACAAGCCAAATAATGAGGATCCAAAGGCCCCGAACAAGTTGAGGTAGTAGATCTTGAGGGATCTGACTACACTTCTGAGAAGTCCAAGGGCAAGGCCAAAGTTGGTGAATCTAGACCTGATCTGCCTTCAGCTGAGAAGTGAGCGATCTTGAATGAGGCACGGGTTACTTCTGAGCCTCCTAGCGGCTCGACTTTTTAAAGAGCAATGAAGAGAATTGAAATCCCCTCGGACCTAAGCCTAATTGCCAATTCCATCGAGGTTCCCATCTACCTTTCTCAACTACTTGGCCCGCTCGAGGACAAACATCTCAATTTAGTCTCCACGGGAATAGTAATGGCTCAATCCGTCGTTTCTACCCTCAGGGTAAGTAGCTGCCTTGTCATTTATTCTAAAGTTTCATCCCATATTCTAACTTTGATTAATTCTTCGTTGTAGAGCTTTATCTATTCCCTCGAGTCTTCGAGATGTGAAACCTTTAGAATGTCTGATATCAAGAGGTTGTAGAATCGAATTCTCAACATTGAGACGAAGCTTAAAGCTTGCTTAGTAGAGAAAGAGGTCGAGCTCTAGAGGATGATGCAAGCCTCCGCCACTTTTGAAGAGAAAATGCAGGCCCTAAGGGATGCCCATATTGCAGAAAACTCGAGGTTGACAAGCAAGGCCCAGGAGCTGCAAGATGAGCTTAATCGAGCTAACACGAGGCTGGTCAACAACAATCGGCACTATAATCAGAAGTTGACCAGGCATGTGCTCAAAATAAAAGACTTGGAAGGACAAACTAACTGACTTCCAATGCTTGAATCCGAGCTAGCTCATCTTCGAGATGAAAATGTTGTGTTGGTGGCCAGGGCCAAAAGAGCTAAAATAGATCAAGATTGGGCCATTATCCAGACTCGGCTGAAATCTCTCAAGCAGTGCAAAGCCGAAATTCTCAACTTGGATAATGAAATTGCTAAGGCCAGGCAGCATGTGGCTCAAGCTCAAAAGATCATAGATGAACTATCCTCGAGTGGAGGTTCACACGAGGGAGGAGATGAGTCCGAAGAGGCTGATGAAGGAGAAAGTGATGGTGTTTAGGACGAGGCCTCTGACGATGGAGAGGGTTCCCCTTGGGGAGATGATGTTGATCCCAGCTCGTAGACTTTCCTTCTTTCTTCTTTTTTTTGTTCTGCCCACGGGCTAAATTTGTAAATGACTTTTGGGGTCTTCGAGCCCGTTTTAACGAAATTTTAATTTTGTTCAAGTGTCTACTTTATTTCGTCGGGATGCACATTTCACCACTTAGAATTTTTTTCTTGCAAGAGTTAAGAAAATTTTACAAAGAGTTGATGCGGACTGGAAGGAAATCTCGTTCCTGTTCCGAGGCATAAAAATCGTAATTGCACAATATAACTTTGGGAGTTAGATATTGAAACAAAGAGATGCAGAGTCAAGCTCATTTTATTGATAATAGGCCGTATCCGGCATTACATTGAACCTAGTCGTGATGAGATTTAGGAAAAAATTCAAAGATTGCCGCTATCAGACACTATATACATAACCTAACACAAAGCTAATCTTAGTGTGATAGTCCTCAGTATAAAGATTGCCAGTCTTCGGGCCTGCTGGCAGACCCCGGTATGAGAGGCTTCGAGTCATGTATCAGACTGCACACTGATGCGTTAGCATTTTGTGTATATTTGTGACTCATTTAGACTAGTTTTCACATTCTAAAAGCTTTATTATTTGAGTAAATATTATGTTTATCTCCATGTTTTAGGGTTACAAAGATTATCAATGCACAAAGCTTAAAAGGAATGAAGAAAAGAACAAAAACAAGTGAACTTTGGCTACATTTTGAAGAACAAGGAGAACAAGCAGCAACTTTATCGGCTACCCGCCGAATCGCCTGCCAAAGGAGGATCGAGTACAAGAGCTCATCAAGGCCCTCTGAAGCTAAGAGGCGAACAGCCGAAACATATACTGAAAACACTCTGCGACCCGGAGAAGCATGTGTGATTCCGCTGACCATACCAGTGTGCTTATAAGACATCTGTGAGTGTTGGAGCTATCCACCGCTGATGCTGCACCCCGCCGGATCTGCACCGTAGAACAAGAAAATATAGGAGTTAGACTAGCCTTCGGCGGCCGCGCAACTCAATATGCGGCCCACCAAATGATCGGCGGTCTAGCGTAAAACAGGGCAAAATGGTAATTTTATAAATATTAGCCTAGTTTCAAACTCATGCCTATAAATAGGTTGTTATGCCTCCGAGAAAAAGGATTATTTTTCAGCTTAGAATATACTTTATTAAACTTTTGAATATTCTTGGAGGGAAAGGAAGGGCTATAACATGAATCTTTTGTAAGAATTTCTTTTATTAATCTAATTCTTCATATGATTCTTGGCATATCATCTATTACTATGTGTGTGTTAGACCCTAGTATGAGTAGATAAACTCATACTAGGGGTTTATTCATGATGATTTGATGATTTTAACTTAAAACTTGTTTTTAATCTTGTGTGATCTATGGGTAAAGATGAATCTAGTTCTCTTTTGTATTTTTATTGACTAGGGTTTGAGGCACGTCCGTACTTGAACCAAACCCTACGTTGCTTTCATCACCCTAATGGGGTTGAAGGTGGAGGTTAATGGAAACTATGTGAGAATTTGGGTTACATTGGCTACGCCCTACCCCATTTAAAGGAAAGACCCAAAGAGGTCATTCCCACTCGGGTCCTTGGACTAGGGTTTTTCGCGCCCCATTAGTGACCCTAACGGCCTTGATGTGGTAAATCCTTTCTATCCCTAACGGATTTTGAGGAATACATTTGAGGTTCAACCATTTATACTACCCATTTGATTTGCAAGGTTAAGGCAAGGGTTTGAGTGAAAAGAATCTTGTCGGAATGAGTAAACCCCTAGCACATTCTCCATATTTACATCCATTTTAAGGTGTTAAGATTATTGCATACATTTAATGTTAACTATTAGTAGTAGTTGTTGTTATTTCAATTCTTATCAATCTATACTTAGGAATCAACAAACAATTTATAGAACCCGTTACTATTCAATCTAAGACTAATAGATTGCAAGCTAGCTCCCTGAGGAAATCGACTCCGACTCTAGTTGGGTACTACTATCTTTGACGATCGCCCCACACCTTTATAGCTGAGTGGATTGAGCGTGGATCACACACCATCTCTTCCATCCGCCCAGTGTTCGGGTGTAAGTACCTGAGAACTGTACTCCGCTCCCTCCGCTTCCTGAAAAGGTCAAGCAAAATAAATGAGGGTTTAGTTAATTATTCGACCTAACCGTCGAAGCGTTTGAAGGCTCGGTGTTATAGGTGAAATTTTGTTAAAAAAATCTATAAGGTAAAGTACCTTAAAGTTAAAAATAATACCGCTTCTATCTCCAATTTGAGGGTTCCAAATTGCCATTCATATCTTCTAATCGATAAGACCCTGTGTCGACAATAGCTTTGACCCTGTAATGGCCTTCACAATTAGCTGCCAATTTTCCAACATTGCGCTCCTTAGTTGTCTGGTTCGAGGCCTTTAACACATAATCTCCAACTTTGAAAGCCCTAAACTTAGCTTTCTTGTTGTGATAGCTTTCGATCTGCCTCTTTTGAGCTGCTACTCGAACCAAAGCTAATTTCCTCCGGCCATTAAGCAAATCCAATTTTATCCGTATTGCTTGTTGAGTAGCTTCTTCGATAGCATCAGCATACTGGAGACTTGGTTCGCCAACTTCTATGGGGATCAAAGTATCCATCCCGTAGACAAGAGAAAATGGGGGGTATCCCCTGTGCTACTTTTCTCCGTAGTGCAATGTGCCCACAACACTCTGGGCAACTCATCGGGTTAAAGCGATATGTTGTATCAAGATTGCAATAAGTGAATGAATAATACAAAATAAAAATAAACAATAACACAAGAACAAGAAGTTTAATATTGAATACTTTGACACTATATTTGACAGAGTTTTGGCTATCGTTATGAATGTCTTTACATTGGTACATAAGTGCTATTTATAGCAAAGTAAATTGAGACAGTTGTAGGCATTATCCTCATTGAATGCTGAGATCGTGGGGCTTCAATTATGCTGGGCTCGAGCCGTTTGTCTCGAGCACTCTACATTTCTATGACTCGAGCGATCGTGGCTTGTGGCACGGGCAATCATGATCTTGGGGCTTGTTGATATAATTCCCGTAGTTGTCACCCCGAGCTCCATGCTTCGGTTGCCATGTGTCCGAGCTAGAATTTCACCAATACAAATACAATTAGTTCAGATTGGTAAATGCATTCAAGCATGAGTGGATAATATACATTATTAGCTTGAATTAATATTCAAAGTTAAATGAGGATAACTTAACATTGATTTTGAGCATCAAATAGAACCTTTCCGGCAAAATAATAACAACAACAACAACAACAACAACAACAACAATAACAATAATAATAATAATAATAATAATAATAATAATAATAATAATAATAATAATAATAATAATAATAATAATAATAATAAATGCAAAAATAAATTCAAACAAGTTGAACAATATTAAATTTATTTAATATTTTAATTCTAAAATGTTAGCTTAATATTATATTAGAACTCAAACTCAAATGAGTAACTTAACATTAGTTTGAACATCGAATAAAACCTTTAGGAAAAATAAAAATAAACAAAAAATAATTTCACACGATTTGAACAATATTAATTTTCTTTAGTAATTTAATTCTAAAAGTTAAAAAATTTGATTACATTTTGTATCACCCATAGTCTCAAGTAAGATGAGTGTGAAAAACTTTGATATGTAAAATTTTAAATATCTTTCTTGCTTTAATATCTTTGTAAAGATAATTTAAATATATTCATCCTTAATGCAAAAATAAAAAATAATATGACCAATTAACCCTCTTGTAACATTAAAATTGGAGTCTAACCGAGGATGACACATCCAGTAAATTTTACTTTTAAAGTAAATCAATACGTCATTAAAGCGAATCTGTGTTGGGCCGAACCAGACTGAGCTTTAAACTAGTTGAATTAAAGGTTTATCGAAATTGAGCTGAACCCATTGCTCAGACTATAACTAAGTCAAGTCAATTCGATTCGAGTTAAAATATAGGCGAGCTCATCAATAGAGCCCAGTAGGCTTGGCTCGTTGCACATGCCTAAATATAGCTTTCTGTCTCTCCCATATAAAGTCCTCTATCAACTTGTTTGTTATATATGGACTTATATTCCCCTAGATAGTCCGAGTTTAGTAGTTGGACGGAAAAATCTGCAGACAATTATATCAACTGTTTTGAAAAGAAAATTGGGTTTACCATTGACAATTACATTACGGTGCATATGGTTGCTTACGCGGCCCATCAAGATTCAAGAACCAGCCAATGATACCAATTTTACTGAATGTACTATAAACATGGACTATATGTAATTATTAGTAATTGGTATCCAATTAAAAACCTCATAAATCATAATTTAATTCATGTGATTGTCACTCTAATCATTGCTCAAGTAGTAACTCGGGTAATTAAAATGTGCACTGTGAAAATTAGAGTTATTGTTACAGAACCATGGCATAATATACACAGCCATAATATGTTTGACAAGAGCATGAAAAGGAAGGGTTATTTACAAAACTATGACACCAAGGCAACAGGTTTGCCTTTTTTAATAAATAAATACCGCTTGGTTTAAATCGATAAATTAATAAATTTTGAGTGGAAATCCTCTATAAATCTTATAAGCATGCATGTATCCCCGTCCGCTCTTTCTCGTAAGTGTTGCCTAATAGGTAGCATTTCCCGTCACCTCTTGATGCAGGGCAAATCGAGCCTAAGCGCCAACCATCAAGAGCCGGGAATGAAGGATGCAAAGGATGAGAAGTCAAGAGCTTTGGAA
Source organism: Petunia secreta (assembly GCA_029990175.1). NCBI lineage: Eukaryota > Viridiplantae > Streptophyta > Magnoliopsida > Solanales > Solanaceae > Petunia > Petunia secreta. Next base: position 17,297,125 of record JARKIP010000038.1, on the reverse strand, counting down.
GATGCTTTGGATGGTTTCAGCATTAGACCCACGCCTAAGGAGGAGGAGGGACGCCCAGCACAGTCAGGCGCCCCGCCTAGCTCCAGGCGCCCAGCACAGACCAGGCCCTCCGCCTAGATCCAGGCCCTCCGCCTAGCCAGATTTTTCCCTGCTCACTGCCCGACTTCCAGGTGCCCCGCCTGACCCTAGGCGCCCCGCCTGGAATGCTAATGATTTTCCAACTTATGTCGTTATTTACTATTTTGCCCTACGTAGTCTATTATGTGTAATCAACTTGTAGGGGCTTTTATGTCATTTCATTAGGAGTTTGGAACATCTATAAATACCACACTTAGTAATTTTGTTTCATTAGCTAGATTTTGAGATTGAAGAATAGAATTTAGAAGAGACTAGGTCCTTCCTGTTGAAGCTTGGCTTCATGTATCTCTTACTTGGAATCCATGGCGGATCAACCTAGTGTGATCTCATGATTGGTTAAAGTTTCTTTCTCTCTCATGGATATTCAAATCATGGTTTGATTCGACTATCCTTTCTTTCTTCTATTTCTGTTCTTCTTCGTCCCTTATTTCTTAGTTATCGTGTTTACCTTTTTGCTTCTGCTACTTTTATTGCTTCTGTCTGTTTTATCCTGCATCACCTCTCTTGCTTAGGCCATATTTCCATTTGAATCTCTTTCTCACATTCTCCCAGATAACTTAAAGTATTTCCTAGGCAGCACTTGCCGTTAAAATTCTTGCCTAGGCAACACTTGTCGTTGCAAAATTCTTGCCTAGGCAATACTTGCCCTTTGACCACTTCCCACGTTCTTTCAGATAACTTCAAATGTTGTGTACAGATGAAATGGAGGTCATTTTGCTAAATTCGCCTTAAACAAGATAAACTCTCAGAACCAGCCAATTTTCAAAACGTTGGGTGAAATTTTTGGAAAAGAAAATTAGAACCCCTTAACCTACGCACACTACCTTTTTACAAATAGCGTTGTTCCTTTTAGGGTTTCAAATAGCCACACAATAAATTAGTGTTAAATTTTAGAAAAGATGTTAAAGAAATTTGAAACGAAGATTAATCTGCGTGAAAAGAACTAAGTATTCATAGTAAAAGGCCATGAATCATAGCTAGTCTTTATAGAGTTCTAATGTTGGAGAAGAAGACATTATCATATTATACTAAAAGTGGAGATCTCCCGAGTTGAAAGTGAACGACTATTTTACCCTTTAATCATGCAATATCCTTTTAATGTTAATGTACAAAATTGTAAAAATACTCCACAATAAATAACCACCACTAATATAAAAATATATATCTAAATATATTTAAATAATATTTATTATTAAGTATCTTATTCATTCATTAATTTCCACCAATGTGAAACATCTCATTTAATTTGAACTTTTGGTTAGCCCAATATGAACGAAATCACATTATAGGAGTATAAAGTATTAGTTCTTTTCAGAAATTTATGATTCTTAATTAAGAGTTAATACACAATGTATCAGTTACTCATCTGGAATATTACATAGTCTTGAAAAGTCATTTGGAACGTTACTTAGTCCTTGGGAATGCAGGTAGCTATTTGTGTACTTGATCAATTAATTGTGAAGAAAATCGAAACATATATCATATTATTCTAAAAGAGCCAATCCGTATAGCAAAAAGTAAACGACCTTTTTGCCCCTATAGTAAAGCTTTTTTTAAATATTTCTTTGTACAAGGAAGTCAATACACAATTAAATTTCTACTCCTATATTTTATACAAATTATAAAAAATACTTAATATAGATAATAAAAATATCATCTTTTAATTAGACTGTGATGTCTTTTCACATCTTCAGGTTCACTTTGTACATGTATTTAGGTCTGGAGAGATATAATGGATGACTATGCCATTCATTACTAAAATTTTATTACTATCCAAGGATCAAGGATGAATTTTTACATCTCCAACTTAATGAAGCGAATGAACATTCATCCATTGGAGAAAGTGAACAAACACTCAATATATTAGTTACTAAATTGCTTAATTACGGTAGGAACTCACCAAATAGCTAATCAAATTCTGCGTTTAAGCATTACAAGTGAAAAGTTTATTTTCTTCCAGTTTCACTTTATCTCTGACAGTAGCTGAGAGAAAGTACTAAACTTGTATTTGATAAGTAAGTTTATTTTCTTCTTTGTTAATTCCTATGATTATTCAGCACACTTTGTTTCACGCATTGTTTATGCAAGTTCGGTTAAGAACCACCGCCTTTTTTTTTAAGCTAAAATATTTATCTTTGATGGTATTTGATCTTTCATAAAATACAACATCAAACTGTCAACATCTCACCCGCAGTTATCCTACTTTATTTCGTAATCGGCTTAGAATTTGCACAAATACAAATGAGGTAAGCGGTATGTCTTTCGAATAGAATTTTGTCTGGCTATAATTTTGCTATTGTGAATTTTGAAACTTCTTATCGTGTTCTTTTGGTCTACTTTATATATATGTACTTGTGTTTTAGAGTAAGTTTATTAATATTTAGGACTACTGCAAGCAAGAATAGTTGCAATATTTAACAGATCTTAATACATTTATCATTGTATTTTCTTAAAATAATTTATAACTGTGACGAAACTCTAATCCTGGGTCTATTATAGCCGTTCAAAAATTACTGTGACACCATTATTTTCATTTCCCCAAAGAACGAAATGTAAGATTATTATTACGACGAAATAGAATAGTGACCTCCTCACGTTTCTTTGACAATTTCATGAAATTTAAGATATCAATTGTGCAACTCAAGCACAATTTTTTTAAAACAACAATTATATAATTTTTTAAATATATTACATTCATTATTAAGGATACACGCGCACGCGTCTCCAAAAACTAGTAATTTTAAAGGAACGGGTGGCTTATGTGTTATATCTATGTGGTAAACCATGTCATTAGATGAATAAGAAAAGAATGAGGTATAAACTGCTGTGGAAGTCCATTAGATAGTAAGTAATATATGGCCCAAATTCTTAATGGCATGGGCAAATTTGAAACATTCAAGCAAAGCATATATTCGAGCCATTTTTAATAGTTTAGGTGTAATTTTTCTTTTCCATAAGTAATGATTATATTTTAATATAAACACTATTAAGTGAAGGAGAAAAAGGGACTCAAATAATTCTATGGTCTAGTAACAAATATTGCATTATCTCATGACTGAATAAAAAGAATGTTGGGTAGAAACATTAATTAAGCGAAAAGAGATTGCAACATAAATTCCAAAGGTACCATATAAAGAGAAGTACTCCAACTAGAACAGAAATAAATTAAATTAAAAATATTTCAGAAAATTTGTATCAAAGCTGAATACACCCCAGACAAAAGCTGAACCACATCCTACTAAATACTCCCAGAGATGCAACTTACAAGTGAGATCTAAACCAAATACTAACCTAGAGATTGATTCAAAGCAAATAATACCCTTTTATGCATACAACCAAGAAATTTACTTATATATAAATTATATGTGTAGTAATACTCTAGATGTAAATGAGGAAAAACAGAAATAACAATAATACAATATTGAACTCCAAACCAGATTGTAGTACAACTGGTCAAACCAGCCAATTACATAGTTGAGGCCGAGTCTTGTCAAATCACAATCAGGTAAGCTTCAAAGTTCTAGCACTTCGTTCCCTCGTTTAATTGTTACTAAGCTAAGATTAATCCAAGACTTGACATATGGAGAATCTGTAAAGCATTGAAAGGTATAAAGTTTGTTCCAGAGTCCTGGTTGGATTAATACCCATATCTCATAACCAAACATGCTAACCGCGCTCATGAGGCCAAAGGAGTCATCAAGCAATATCAGGAACAGATGGTAATGATTGAAAGGACGCTCAGCATCTGGCCCTTCAATTACTCCAAACACCTCATTGCTAAAGTCAAATTTAAAAATGCTACACTTAACACCAATAGCCGCCCCCACTATAAGCCAATAATAAGCTCCATTTAAATAAGCAGCGCCAAGGGGTTCTCTAAAGTATGGGTTGCATATAAGTGTTTCGTCATTTTCATCAAGTTGAAGGATTCTCCACGAGTCCTTGGAATAGGAATAGACCACTGCATATGCTCGTTCGACAGATGGACTTATGGTGTCATCCTCGAAGGACTGGAACCAAACAACCTTATAGTCATTAGTCACGAGGTCTGATCCAAACCCAAACTTACACGTAAATTGTCTGAGACACGGTTGAAGATCGAAATTGGATTCTGGAAGGAGCCTTAACTCCCTGGTGGCAGGATTCCACAACGACAAGGAGATGTTGTATACATTGCCATCAATTACTCTCTCCAGCAAAAACAAGCCGTCCACAGAACCTAAAAGGTATGTAATACCTCTGAGCCCCTGGAAACAATTTTCAAGTACACCACCATCTGAAATCAAAGTGATGGGAGGGGAATCATCATCTGCGGCACAATGATCATAAACCAAGATTTGAGGAGGCTTGGTACAGTTCTTGTTCAAGTGTTGTTTGATGGAGCCAGGATTCTTGATAAAGTTGTACCAGTTCTTGCAAGCACATTTGAACCACAACAAAGACTTCACTGGCAGCGTGAGTAGAATTTCCTCCGTTAAATCTTCAGGGAAAGATCGACCACCATTAGCGCTACTGGCCATTGTAGTATAGAAACAGAGAGAGATTAAAAGAAAGGGAAAATTTCATAACTAACCAAGTATCTTACATAGCCCTACTAGATAATAGACATAATAACATACATCAATGGCTAACCAAATTTAATGCTAAATAATAGGTACATGGATATCCTAACTTCTGCTAAAGGTGCGTGAATATCTCCCTAACATCTACTAAATCTGCGTGAATATCTCCCCAAATTTGATGTCTCCTAAAAACTAGCAGCATGAATAACTGAAACACTGCTTCCCTTAACTGATATTATTTGCGTGAATATCTCCTCAAATTTGATGTCTCCTAAAAATTAGCAGCGTGAATAACTGTAACAGGAAAAAGTAACGCACAAATATTCCTAATATTTGTGAACAAAGGTATCTTTATAAACAGAGTCAATAGGAATCATATCCATATTGATTTTTTTTTTTTTTTTGCGTGAAAGGATTTGATAACAAAGATATTACCACATATGATTATTAACTTTGCAAATATACCATGAATATATCTTGAATACCTACACTGTTAGTTCTCAGATGTGGTTGCATATTCCATTTATACCATGAATATCTCTTGTATATACCATGGATATATCTCGAATATACCAGATATAGATTAAATTCAAGATAAATATACCATGAATATATCTTGAATATACTCAGATATAGTTGCATATTCCAGTTATATTGTCATCTATGTACAATAAATTCATAATACTTGAGAAGCGGGAAAAATTAATAAATGTTAAGCGTGGTTAATACTTGAGAAGCGGGAAAAATTAATAAATGCTCACTTAATGAATATCCCCATTTCCATAATTATAGGCACAGTAAAAGGAAGATAAAAAGTTTTTAAAAGTGTCTATTAAATGTTAAGTAAATAGGTCTAAATGTCTATTTGGAATAATTTAGATAAAATGTATCTATTTTCTGATAAACACCCTCCCAAATATCTATATTGTGTAAAAATTCCTAAAAGAAATGCTGAACAATTCTTAATCGTGAAGGGGAAAAGAAAGGCAATGAAGAAAGCCAAAGTCAGTACAATGAATTTAGTTTGAGTGAATTAATGGTCATTCCTCTTTAATATAAGGGAGATTTACAAATATATACAATCCTAACACCAAAATTACAAAAAATACCAACATTATTCCATTTTACAAAAAATACGAATATTTTTTTACACATTATTTACAAAAATCAACAAAACTAATAAATTAGAATTTCTCATTCTTCCTACTGTCCCCCCCCCCCCCCCCCACCCTACTGCTACCATCCCAGGCGGCGGCGCCGCCTAGTCACCGCCGGCCGCCGCCATCCACCACTGGTTTTTTTTTTTTTTGTTTTTGAATCTAAAAAATGAAATACACATAAATACACATATAAACATTGATTTTTTTTTAAATTAAAGTTGGAAAATACATATAAACAAAAATACATGTAAATACACAAAAAGAAATTGTGTTATACATACACTAAACACACACATACATACACGAATCTACAGATCTACAAACGAAACATACAAATTTATGTGTATGACATTTATTACTTGACATACACACAAAAATACATATAAAAAATACAAATAGATGCTCGGATATACACGTTCATACAGTGATATACACGTACATACACTTGTGTGCTGAAAATTATTACATGTATATACACGAACATACAGATACTTACACTTGCAGATCTGAATTTGAATGTGTATATTCAAATGCAAAAAAGAAGAAGGAGAAGCAGTTTTGAACTTGTATTAACAAAATACATATGTATATATAAAAATACACATATATACACGTACAAAATGAAAAAAAAAAAAAAAAAAGAGGAGAAGATCGGAAAAGAGGTGAGCAGATCTGCTCCAATTCGCCGCGGTGGAACACGCAGCGGCGGCGGCCGACAATGGGGGTGGGGAACGGCGGGAGGGTGGGGTGGGTGGAGGAGAAGAGAGAAAAAGAGAGGGTGAAGTTAGCATTTTGGGTAGAGGGAAGAAAGGAAATGAAAAAATGTATATTTTGTAAAATGTGAAAAAGTATTGGTATGTATGGTAATTATTTAAAAGTATCGGTATTTTTTGTAATTAAGTGGTTTAATATGTCAATTAGCGTAAAAATGTCTTAATATAATTTCCCACTTATGGACTTTACTTTTTTTCCCTTAATTACTACTATCTGGTTAGAGATTACCTTATTAATCTACAATTACACTACTACCATTAAATTCTACATCTGTCATGACAGCTAATCCCAATGTATACGCTCCTTCATAGTTTCTACTTATTAAATCCATCTTTAGTGTGATTATTTGCATAATTGGAACTTTTTTCAATACAGGGTCGAAAATGTTAAAGGATGAATCTGACGCTTTTCGCATCCTTCTATCTATTCATCTATACTAATGTGTGTCTATATCATTACAACAAAAACTATGCTAGTAGTATTAAATTTGCTAGTTCGCTGTTTTATTGAGCGAACCATTGTTTTAAATTTTGGTATCACTAATCACTGAACAATGGGACATCCAGACGAGTAGCCAACTTTTGGGCACTGATCAAGGTACAGTTAGGTTTGCAAAGTTTAGAAACATAGCAACATTCGTGCAAACTTCAAGTTTTGAGCTGAAATCCATGACTTTTTCTTGAAGGTTGTGCGGTTATTAGTAGTATGCTTTTAAACTTTTCACATTTTGACTATTCTTCAATAATGCTCTAAAGAGTGACTATTTCTCCAATTTCTTAAAATTCCCCTTTGCAGTTCTAGTTAATGAGCGACCCATTGTTAGAAAGAAAGAAAGAAAGAAAGAAAGAAAGAAAGAAAAATTTTTAAATAATACGGTGATAAATCATCTTAATTATTGGGTGTAAATTGTAAAATTTAAATTATTTTAAATATAAAAATATAATTTTTTTGACAGACGAAAAATTAAGGGTTGTTACACTAATATACAAATTTGACCACTTAATTACAAAAAATTAGTAATACTTTTCAAATTACAAGGTATAGCAATATTTTTTTAGCACATTTTACACCAAATCAACAAATTTCAATTTTATTTTGCCCAAATTACTACATCTCACTCTCTTCCTCCATCACTCCAACCCCACCGCTTACCCCACCACCCCCAACGCCATTCACCCCACCCCCATTACGGAACTGATAGAAAGCCACATTTTCTCCATCACCCCACCCCCACCGCTACCCCCACCACCCTAGTGCCATTCACCCCCACCCTTATTACGAAACTGATACAAAGCCATATTTTCTGTACATACTCTATAAATTGGGCTCTGTAAATTAACAAAAAACATAAAAAAATTCAAAAAATATAAGAGAAATCGAAGAATACAACTATTGAATCTAGGAAATTGAACCGGTTGCCGGCTTCACCACTAGCTCCCATAAGCTTGTGAGAATCGAGAATCGTGATTTTTTTCTTCGTTAAATTGGTAAACTAGTACGCTTTTCATAGCCGATGAATCTACCACCATTATTGCGGGCTATATGTTGAAGAAAAGGTGAAGCATCTGTTCAGTAGCTACAGTAGCTTTGCTTTAGCAGCATAGAGTTTAGATGAGTGAGATGAGTTATGGCAACTAACAAGTAAGCCAACTAATAAAAAGGTCATCTTTTTGGAAAATTGAGTAGAAATAAATGTCAGCAATTGAAAGCAACGAAGATCTCCTTCAATTTGCTTCTCAAAGTTTTAGTGCCGGCTCAATCCTAAATTAATCTTCATTTACATTGTCACGTCAATTAATATAACAAGTTGTACGAGTGTAATTAGGTATAGATGATTTGAGAGTGTAATTACATGTTTAGATAACTTAAAGCGGTACAGAAATAGTTTGATACACTGCTGAACACAACTTGAAACGGTGCAGAAACAGTTTGATACGGCGCTGAAACAACTTGAAACGGTGTTGAAACAGTTAGATACGGTGCTGCAGAAACAGTCTGAAACGGTGTTGAAACAATTAGATACGGTGCTGCAGAAACAGTTGAAACGGTGCAGAAACAGTTAGATACGGTGCTGCAGAAACAGTTAGATACGGTGCAGAAATAGTTAGATACGATGCTGCAGAAACAGTTGAAACGGTGCGGAAACAGGTAGATACGGTGATGCAGAAACAGTTGAAACGGTGCAGAAACAATTAGATATGGTGCTGTAGAAACAGTTAGATACGGTTCTGCAGAAACAGTTGAGATACGGTGCTGCAGAAACAGTTGAAACGGTGCAGAAACAGTTGAGATACAGTGCTGAAATAGTTGATACGGTGCTGAAATAGTGAGATTCAACGAGATACATTGAGGATGGATGAGGAAAAGTGAAATTGGGGAAAATGAGAGGAGTAAAAGTGAAATTGGAGGGGGAGGGAATGGTGGGAGGAAATGTGAAATAGGGAGAAGTAGGAGGAGCAAAAGTGATAGTTGGGGAAATATACGAAAGAATCTAAGGGTTTGGTATGTTATGGGAAAATATTGCTATGTTTGTAATTATCTTGTGTTTTCCTATATATAGGGTAATTTTATTAAAATGTTGCTATGTTTGGTAATTAAGCTCTCAAACTTGTGCTTTTATGTAAAAAATCCTAAAATCAATGGAGTGTCAGATTAATTTGGAACGGACAGACTCTTATTTGTGTTCATGGAGTGGGTCTCTTCTCTTAAATATAACTACTCCACTTTGGACGCATTATACTAGACTATATTGTAAAATTAAAATTAGTGTTTTAAAACTAATAGTAATGTAGTGCAAGAACAAGACAAAATATATGAGAGGAGAAGGAAGAACTTGTATTATTCTCAAAGTATTTCAAGTGTGTCTTCCATAGAGCCAAATGTGCTCTATTTATAGGATACAAATACATAGGTTACAACAACCCAAAGATTTACAAGAATTAAGTAGTGACTTAATAAGGAATTAGTGGTCACTTAGTGGGGAGGAATTAAGTAGGAGAAAGTGGTGTAGTAAATCATAGGTTATAATTGAGTAAATAGTGAGTAGTGGTCATCCACACAAATAAATGAATTTATAACACTCCCCCTTGGATGACCATTTGGAAAGTAATCTGCCTCGTTAAAACCTTACTAGGAAAAACCCGGTGGGAAAAAGCCGAGTGAAGGAAAAATAGTACACACATCCTATAATACGCCTTTAGAGCTGCCCCATTAAAAATCTTACAAGTAAAACTCAAGTGGGATAAAACCTTGTTAAGGGAAAAAAAGTGCAGCGCGTACTTTACTCCCCCTGATGAAAACATCACTCAATATCTTGAAGACAACACATTCCAATCTTGTAAATCAGCTTCTCAAATGTTGAGATAGGCAATAACTTAGTGGACAGATCCGCCAAATTATCACTTGAGTGAATTCTTCAGCATTAATTCATCATTCTTTTGAAGATCACGACTGAAAAGGAATCTTGTTGAATATTTGTCTCTTTTAGTTGTATCTTCCTTTAGTTGAACTATCCATGCAATATTTCATATAATATTACTGAGATCCTCGTCTTCAAAGAAATACCACATTGTTGCTAAATATGTTGAGTCCTTGATCTCAGTCACCAATATTGTCGCATAGCTTCAAGCATGGCTATTATCTCTTCATAAATTGAAGATGTAGCAGCAACAATAAATTTTATAAAATGCCACAATATAGGTATTCTACCACAATAAATAAATATCAAGTTGATATCAGGCTCTGTGGATCAAGTAGATCCCTTATATTTTTCTGATGTCTTCGCATTGAGGAAGAACTAAATCTTACCAATAAGCTTATAACAAAAGCTATAACCAGTGGAGTATATCTGTACGATACTTCAACGCACCAATTGCATTAAAATATAATATTTCAATATCAAGAAGCTCGCAAACGCAATTTTACCACATGTGGCTGGATCGTTTTAATCCGTATATATATTTATGAAGCTTCATTGAATAGGTTTTCGGGACCTTTACATGCTTCCAAGATTTTGAATCCTTCAAGGATAAATATATTGTTGCTTAATGAGCCATATAAAAGGCTGTTGCAACATTCATACGCATATCAAGCCTTTCATGCACTGCCATACATATAACATACCTGAAGGTGATTGCATCAACCAAAAGGAGAATATAGCTCCATATAATCAATGTCATATCTTTGAGCCTCAAGTCGTACTTTATATTTAACGACTTATTATTATCAATATTTTTGCACAAAAATATCTTTGTACACCACTAGCTTTGCACCTTCAGGTGTTTGGACTACATGTCCAAAAACTTTACGTCACTCGAGTGAAGCCAATTTTTGCTTGAATGCGTTTTGCTTTTTTTTTTTTTCCAATAATTTCATGTCTGTATTCCTAACAGACTTAAATTCAAGATCCTCATAATCATATAAATATTGAGCTTTATAATATATGTAAGATATCGTCGACGATAATTTCATATCTCGGTTCCCAATCCGACATAACATATTGAGATCTCTTCACATTCATAAATTTTCAAGTACCTGAACCTCTGCTGATGAGATTTTATGAAGTGTTATGTCGTGGGATATTTTAGAGCCCTGCCTCCTTATTTGACCATCATAATCATTTGCTCCTTTCCTTTTTCAAGGATTTATCTTTTGGAACCGAGTGGTATATCATGCTTCAGGCGTGCCTTAGACTCATTGACATAAATAGATTGTCTCACCAGGACATCAGGAGCATTAGCAGCTGGAATATAATATTTTTCTTTGGGTCAGTAATGCGTCTGGCAGTGACTTGCATTATCTTTATATGAGGATCATAATCAAATGATAATTTAATTTATTTATTCTTCAGCTGCTTTAATTTCTCCCCCTAATGTTAGCCAAACTAACATTCGTTCCTAACCATATATGGGATCCATCTTTGTGTGTTGCGGTAGAGCAATTGATAATATACCGCACATTAAAATTATTAGATGGAAAATATTTGGTTCCTGACCCTGAACCAATTATGAGGGGGGAATTCATTTTGTGCCATGTCGTGCACAAGTGCTGCTTTATGGATATAACATACCTCATACCTGATTTAGGTAGTATTGTTCTTATATGCATGGTTTAGCAATTGGAGGCTTTCAATATATGAATCTGCTAAACTTGTTTGCCAACATTATCAAGATAACTTGTCTTGATTGCATAATCTGGAAATATGTTCATAATAAGATTTATTTGAGCAAATACTTAACAACGCAAGTATCATTGCGGGTTTGTAATAAAATGCACATGTGACCTTATCATAGATGCATCTATGTATAATAATTATATGGTCCACATAGCAGATGAACGGTCCCATATTCACTTTTTATACATTTCAGAAGTGTCGGGATCTTGATCCCAAATTTAGTTGGTCGAATAATTTATTCATCTTGAGAACAAGCAGCACAAAGAGAATTCTTGAAGAATCCTGATTCTTCAATATATACCCATGAAAATTCTCATTTATATATTTTGTGCATCATATTTGAACCGGGATGGTCAAACCGGTCATGCCAACTCATAAAGTTATTCATCTAGTAAACTTCTTGTTTACTATAGCATGGGCTTTGTAACAATAAACTAAAAGTTTATTGTGGCATGCACACACTTATATTTTGTGTAGTACAAACTCGAGGAAGAGGCGGGGAGCTTTTCAAGCACATATATCTCACCCGACATTCTTGTAGTAATATAAATATATTCATATTTTCCATCAAATTTAATCTCTTAGCTATTTTGGCAAATGTATTTGAAACTTAACAAGTTTCTTTCGAGACATACTACAATAAATATTTCATCAATCTCATTCCTCCAGGTAGTAATATTTTGGCTCTTCCGGAGCACTCAAATAGCATATATTTTATTACACCAACCATATGGTGAATATCTCCTTTCAAGGAGAAAATCATATTATTTTCTCATGGTCAAATCATTATAGGCAAGATCAATTTCTTGCTTCACTTGCTCTTACGTAATTATAATAATACATAATTATGGCATACGTTCTGTACGAGAGCAATGACAATTTATACCACAATAAATAATAGAATTATTATAGTCGAATATTTTCTAGAGGTGAGTTGTGGTACTTTATCAACCACGCATGGGCACGTCCATATTCACCTTTCTCGAACCTCTTCTGGAGACGAGTTTTGATATTTTATCACATATTGCCACATTGACTTCGGTGAATGGGTCTATATTCATAATATTTTTTTTATAAATTGTCTCATTCACTGCAAGGAATGGACCATAATCATCTGGACTTGCATCGTGCTCATATGATACATTGAAGGCATTATTATATTTACCGTTTGAACGGTTACTTCTTGAGATCTCTTATTTTTCTCTTATTTATTTCACAATGATAACTATTTTTCATCCCTTGCCACGTCCACGTCCATGGTCTCTATCATGGTAATTATTTTATCGTCTTTTAGACATAAAATTATTTGCCTTCTTTCAGACATAAAATATTGTGTCTTCTTTCAGACATAAAGACATTTTGCCTTCTTTCAAGCATATTATGTTGTGTCTTCTTTCAGACATAATGATAATTTGCCTTCTTTTAGGCATATTATGTATTTCTACTACATTCACATCTGAGAATGGAGCATTATGTTGTGCTTCCATATTCTTCTTATGGAATGGAGCTTGTCTTGCTCCCACATTCATCTTAGGGAATGGAGCATATATTGCTCCTACATTCACCTCTATGAATGGAGCCTATTTAGTGGATGGGCTTCATGATTTTTATCAAAAATACTTTATCTTTTTTATAATACTTTAGTTTGCATCAATCATCATTATGCCATCAATATCTTATTATCGCAAAAGTGTGTTACGCCATAATGCATTAGGAGTTGAATATGATGTCTTACCCTTAACTAATAGCATAATAGGCCAAAGTGTGTACATATGATGCGATTTGAAGTACAATGCTCAAAGGTACTCATGCTTCGTGTAATTGAAACATAGTACTGTAATCATGTATCAATGATATAATACTAATATATCGGGTAAAGATCATAAAAAAATAAGCATTATTTCTCCGGTCTCTACTTACCAAGAGTATAAAAATTTATACCCAACTATAAATCAAAGAAGCATTCTTTGTTTCATTCCATATATCTATGTGAGAGTAAACTATTAACCATACTACATAATCCATGTTTGCTCTCACAAGCAGTTTACCTTGAAACATGAGTAGAACTGATCTACAATATCATGTTGCTAGGCCATGCACCCTTAAATTGTTGTCAAAGTATAGCTATAAAATCAGCCAAACAATGAAAGAATAGACAAAAATTGTCGTCAGTGAAAGGTTTCCACAATTTAAAGTGGTATAAAACAAAATGAAAATATGGTACTATTAATTTTAAGATTAACAAAAACCATAATATGAAGGAATTTAGAAACAAAAAAAACTTATCTTGTGTTAGCAACCAGAACGTTGGCTTCTATCAATTGCATCATAATTTGCTTTTCATTTCTTCTAAATCGTGTAATAAAATAGAGACTCGTGCTGATAACGTGTTGTAAAACTAATAGTAATGTAGTGCAAGAACAAGACAAAATATATGAGAGGAAAAGGAAGAACTTGTATTATTCTCAAAGCATTTCAAGTGTGTCTTCCATAGAGCCAAATATTCTCTATTTATAGGATACAAATACATAAGTTACAAATCAACCCAAAGGTTTACAAGAATTAAGTAGTGACTTAATAAGGAATTAGTGGTCACTTAGTGGGGAGGAATTAAGTAGAAGAAAGTGGGGTAGTAAATCATAGGTTACAATTGAATAAATATTGAGTAGTGGACATCCACACAAATAAATGAATTTATAACAATTAGTATATTCATTTTGTATTTTTTGCCTAATTATTGTAACTCATAGATATTATTGCATTTATTATGCACTATTCGATTTTGTAATGGATCCTAATGAAGGACATGGGCCACATGGCAAAGTCATTTTCACTTTTAATTGATGTGGCATGCAATGAGGATTTCCTATGTGGTCTGCTGGGTTTTTCACCGAATTAATTTTTTAGCAACGTGAGAAATTTTTGACAAAATTAGTTCAGTGACTTTATTGCTGAATATTATATTTGTTGACTATAACATTTTCCCTTTTGAATGTTTTGTAAACTACTACGAAATTATAATATTATAATAAAAAAATTGATAAAATTTGTAGTAGGATGGATATGATTCTTCTCGCTCTTAATCTAAAATATCAAACTTAAGTTTTAAAAATAAAAAATATTATGATAAGGAGGGGCACTACGCATGCACGAACATGAATTAGGAGGGTCACTGGATACTCAACCACATGGTTACACAAAAAAATGAGATGTGCTCAATGGCAGATAGGAGTGTAAACTCTTTAATTCTGCCCTCTATAAATTGTTAAAGGATCTCTTTTATTGAGTTGAGAGACAATTTGTTCTGTAATAGTATCGGCTCTCTCCTTCGTATGAATTTCGGATATTTAACAACATTAAAATATGTACAAATAACAAAATGCAAAAAGTAGTTGCTCCTTATTTGTGATGGTAAAAAATTCAATTTGAGACGATGGTTTCACTCTCAAGCCAAGCATACACATTTAGTTAGTTACAAGAGGATGGCCAATGTCCAACAAAAACTTGCAAATTTTTATGGGTTTCTACGAAACCAAACCATAGAACAAGAGTCATGACCATCACCCATATTCCTCATCTTAAGAACCAAATGAACCACAATCCCACACAAGAAACCCAATGCTGCACTTGATCCAACTAGTGAAACTGTTGTGCAAACAAGCACCACAAAAGACTCTTCTTTAGAATTCATGTCTCTTGAACACATATCTTCCCGAGAGTCAACTGATGACCTCACCCGAATCTCTGATGCAGACCATTTAACGAGTCAAAGGTATTTAGGTACACCCCTTTGGTGACTTGGCACACCTTTAACTTATCAAGTGGCGACTCCGATTTTTATTAATTTTGTGTACCTTGAAATACCGGTCACAGCCTTTTAAATTGAGAAACCTCTTTAACTTAAGAGTATTTTCTTCTATTCGTAAAAAAAAAAGGTCGTGACACACCTCATGATTGTCAACAAAAATTTCTCTGTTATCTTCAAGTTCCATATGCATTTTAGATTTAAACTTGTCAATATGCTTGCACAGCTTATTTTTCTGAAACTTTGGCGTTGGAAGGTTGACAACTTCTTCATACTTAGCAAGTTGACATATGTCATTAGTTGGAGGATCATTGTTCAACATTTCATGTGTTGGTTCTTTTGGTTGTTCAACCTGGAAATCTTTTAGAACTTGTAAAGACCCATCTTCACTTTGAAGATTCTTGTAGCTCCGTTGCTAATCTTTTGTTGGATTAAATGAGAAGTTTTTACCTCTCATTTTAATTCTTAAAAACTTGTTTCCAGTAGCATCATAAATGAAGCAATGTCTATCTTCAAATGATACTTTGAACCCCTTTTCTATTAGTTGTCCAACACTTAAAAAAATTTGATCAATATCAGGAACATAAAGAACATCTAGGATTTTTTAGCACATGATTTTGTCTCAATTGCAATGGTACATTTTCTTGTTGCAAGAATATAGTCACCATTTCTGATTTCGATCTTCTTGTTTCTCGACTTGAATTCTTTGAAAAGAGTTCTATCATATGTCATGTGATTTGTATAACCATTGTCAATCATCCAAGAATCTGAAAATTTCTTTGTTGAAAAAGACGTTGCCACAAACAAGTGGTCTTCTTCATCCTCATTGGCGATTTGAGCATCTACTTCATGCTTCTGAGGTTTGTTTTTGTAAATCACAGTTTCATGACCAAATTGGTTGCAGATCTTGCACTTTACATCTGGCCTCTTCCAACATTTGAATGGAGGTTGACCTTTTTTACCACAGTGATGATAAGGTGTGGGTAATTTTTTTTTGAATTATTACCCTTGCTTTGAGTCTTGTGGTTGGCTGCTAAGGCTCCTTCAACCATACCATCTTGCCTCATAAGTCTCATTTGCTTTTGTGACTGCAAAGTATTTAACAGTTCTGCCAAAGTAATTTGGACAGATCTTTTGTGTTTTCCAATGCAGTTATACATGCTTCATATCTTCCTAGCACTGTTACAAGAATTTTTCCAATAATTCTTGAATCTTTAAATTTGGTGCCTAGCAATCTTACCTTGTTAACAATACCAAAATAATCTGTCCGAACACTCTTTAACTGTTTTCAGACTCTTTTATTTTCTGCAACTCAAATTCTTTTATTAAATTTAATACTTGCTTACCTCTTATTCTTTCATTTCCAACATATTCTTCCTTCAGATAATTTCAGATTTCTTTTGCTAACGTGAGAAACATAATTCTTGTAAAAATAGTTGTTGAAACGGCAGCAAACAAAGTTGCTTTTGTTTTAGATTTCCTGGTTTTCTTTTCCTTGTGACTCTTCATTTGGGCTACCGTGGGATTGCTTGGCAGCGGAGTAATTTCATAATCCTCTTCTACTGCTTCCAAAAGATCTAAAGCCTTCAAGTAAGTTTACATTCTCACCGCCCATAGTTGATAGTTTTCACCATCGAAAACAGAAGGAGAATTTATCTTAATTATTGGGTGTAAATTGTAAAAATTAAATTTAAATTATTTTTAAATATAAAAAATATACTAATTTTTTTGACGGACGAAAAATCAATCTGAGTGTCAGATTAATTTGGAACGGATAGTCTTATTTGTGTTCATGGAGTGGGTCTCTTCTCTTAATATAATAACTACTCCACTTTGGGCGTATTATACTAGACTATATTGTAAAATTAAAATTAGTAAATTCATTTTGCATTTTTTGCCTAATTGTTGTAACTCATAAATATTATTGCATTTATTATGCACTATTCGATTTTGTAATAGATCCTAATGAAGGACATGGGCCACATGGCAAAGCCATTTTTCACTTTTAATGATGTGGCATGCAATGAGGATTTCCTATGTGGTGTGCTGGATTTTTCACCGAATTCATTTTTGAGCAACGCGAGAAATTTTTGACAAAATTAGTTCAGTGACTTTATTGCTGAATATTATATTGGTTGCCTATAACATTTGCCCTTTTGAATTTTTGTAAACTACTACGAAATTATAAATATTATAATAAAAAGTTGATAAAATTTGTAGTAGGATAAACATAATTCTTCCACTCTTAATCTTAATCTGAAATATCAAATTTAAGTCTTAAAAATAAAAAAATATTCTATAAAGAGGGGCAGAGGAGTGAAAGTTCCCAACAAATAAGTACTTTTTCATATTCTTCTATGAACCGCACTACGCGGGTACGAACATGAATTAGGAGGGTCACTGGATACTCAACTACATGGTTACACAAAAAAATTAGATGTGCTCAATGGCAGATAGGAGTGTAAACTCTTCTTCCCTCTATAAATTATTAAGGATCTCTTTTATTGAGTTGAGAGACAATATGTTTCGTAATAGTATCAGCTCTCTCCTTCGTATGAATTTCGGATAGTTAACAACATTAAAATATGTACAAATAACAAAATGCAAAAAGTAGTTGCTCCTTATTTGTGATGGTAAAAAATTCAATTTGAGACGATGGTCTCACTCTCAAGCCAAGTATACACATTTAGTTAGTTACAAGAGGATGGCCAATGTCCAACAAAAACTTGCAAGTTTTTATGGGTTTCTACGAAACCAAACCATAGAACAGGAGTCATGACCATCACCCATATTCCTCATCTTAAGAACCAAATGAACTACAATCCCACACAAGAAACCCAATGCTGCACTTGATCCAACTAGTGAAACTGCTGTGCAAACAAGCACCACAAAAGACTCTTCTTTAGAATTCATGTCTCTTGAACACATAGCTAGTTCAATTCCTGCAAACAACAAAAGAACTCCTAATACCCCAACAGGAAATTGCGTCAAAACCTTCACCATTGAACTCCCTAAAACCAATCCCAATACCAATTTGGCTACACCAAGAAGTGCCACACACCCTCCACTTCTACCACCAAACTTGTATTGTCCTGCTAGTCCACCAGCACCATGGCAACAAGGCATGGCACCAAACCAACATCCTACTAGGTTCATTAACCCAACCGTCACCGATACTGAGGTAGCTGTGATTTCTCTTTGTGGAAAAAGATCTGTTGATAATTTACACACTGCAATGACAGAATTTAATATGGATAAAGGGAGTTGAGGAATCGTACCCTTTATAAAACCTTGTTTCCAAGCATGCCTAGATATTTTCACAATTTCAATAGATGATGGTCCGAATTTGAACCCCTTCACTGCTTTAGGCCCTCTTATAATAGCCAAAATAACACCTAACAAAAATATGAGAAATGCTGAAGGAAGAGAAAAGATTATTTTCTTTAGCACCCTTTTCCTTCTACCCCACCCTTCTTCAGTTTCAAAATTGCCTTCTTGATTCTCATTCTGATTTTCACCAGCACCATTCACAATTATAATAAATATAGCACAAATTAAAGCCAATAACAATCCATCCAATCCTAACCAATCCCTCTCCCCTTTAGACTTTGACTTTGCAAAATCTTGAACATTTTTTATGTATTTTACAGCAGTCATAGCAAATGATAGTCCTTGTGCTAATTGAATTCCTCTAACAACAGAAATAGGAATTAACCTGTACACAAGTTGCATTAATCCAGTAACACCTAAAACAAATAAAATACCAGCTGTACAAATTCCTGCAGCCATAACTTCTGGAATACCAAATTCAGGATTACTAATAGCAACAGCTGCAATAGATTTCATAGGCTGAACTGGCATTGGTACACCATATATAGCACCAGTGACAAAATTGTAAACACCAGTAAATATCAATGTTGTACCAAGATTTAAGTCACTGGCTAGTGTTAAAGCCAAGACTATAGGTATATACGTGCCTAAATCCCCCATTGCACCATTTAGTTCAGCCCATTTTGATTTGAATATCAAATTCTCCTTCAACTTTCCCATGAAATTTGATGGAGGGTTGGTTGCTGAATGCCTATCGGTTGACATTTCAGGGGCTTGGGAATGAGGAGTTTCTTGAAGTGTGGACTCCATAATGAGTTAATGAATATGTTGAAATATGTAACAAATGTACATATATATACACATAAAAAGAGGGTAACAGTTGACTTGTAGGTTAGACGCTAGCTGATTAATGTCAACTTACTAATGTACCACAATCTTCTTTTTGCCTGTAATGAATAATTATACATATTTATATAAATAAATAAATAAAAAATACTTACTAGTGTACTACCACAATATTGTACAAATCTCTAATCGTTATTCTCAAAGTGGAGATCGGACACCAAGGGGAGAAAAGAGGGGAAAAAAAACTAAAAACTTATTAGAGTATCATCAAACGTCCTTTCAAATCGATGAGAGGCCATCATAAGATCCCAGACGAATAAGGAGAATTTAATGACAGGTCGTTATTGAATGAAAGATAGTTGCCGCTGAATGTGGAGAAGGCATTATTCTTGCTTGTAAGTATCTACGCTTATTTTTAGGAATTTGATAGCGAAGGAGAAATGCAGCAATAAAGAACAATAATTTTGGTGGACAACACTTACGTTGCATTGTATATATTCATATTATAGCTCATAAATTTTGGACGAATGCAATTCTTGCATGCAGTGTTACATATCTTTTAGATGTTCGTCTTTTTTCTTTCCTTGCATTTTGAGAATAATAAAATTACGATGAATCAAGAGACCAGCATATCCCAATAGTATACCTATGTTACCCTCCTTGCAAACGGGAACATTGATAATATTGTCGACAACACATTATTTCCATGTAGTTAATTTGATATGATAGCTAAAATCACAATCAAACAGTAATCAACCAACAACAATGTGAAGAAAGAAAAGTCTTATTTATCCTCATATTCGCCCACCAATAGTTCTTTTGGTTCAAAACCCATCAAAATTTTAACGCACTATACAAAGTCCAGAAAGTATCCTGCTCAAGATAATCTTTTCTTGAGCTTGCTATACCAGAAAATTCCAGATACACAACAAAGAAAATGCCACAAGAAATTTTTAAAAGAAGTTGAAATTGAATTTATGCAAATAAATTCCCGACAGCGCATCGTCTTGATTGAGGCCACAATGTGATTCTCTACAACTCAGCGCCTAGAGGGATAAGTGGTCCTTGAGCCACCACCAAATGGGGGTTTTCGTTCATCACGCCATCTATCATCTGACCTGCCACTGCCCCGCCTATCAGTTTCAGGAGGTGGGGCCTGGCCAGCCCCATCAATTCTCTCTCGTTTGTGCCTTGGGACATACTTCCCAGGAGTAGGACCCGCTGCTGTTGCTGCAGGAGCAGTTCCACTAGCTTCAGCTGGACGACCGATGGTTGGAGGCTCAGCTTGTCTCTGTTTTTCAGCAATCTCATCTAACTGGGCCTTCCGCTCAGCTTCCTCTCTCTTTCGCTTCTCCACTTCTGCAAAATTCTCAAAGCATTGTCGCAAATTGATCACGAATAACTCAAAACCACAATCACAAAGAGAAAAGGAGAAAAGGTAAAGGGGAGGATTAAAAAAATTGAGAGCGATCAGTGTATCTCCTGGACAGTTGACAATTATAAACCAGACAATTACACCCATGAATGAAAGGGCTAGGGAAGATAAGAGCATATATTGCAAGCAGCAAGCATAAGCCCAGAAAAGGCCTGCAACAGCTCACTCCATAAATAAGCAATGACAACTAGATGCTGCTCATATAAAAAAATGAGCAGAAGCATAAACTTTTTGGTGAAACACACTTCAATGAAGAGCTAATCAATGCATTAGATGCAACTTTACTAGAAGTATACCTTCAAGTTTCTGGGCTTCCTCCTTTTCCTGCGACCTCTTTTGTTGCTCTTCCACAGATTGCAAAAAGAAGATCAACTTCCTCCTAGTTTCCCTATCATGTTTCCTTGTTTGAATTATCTGATTAATCCGTTCCTGCCTCTCCAATTTCAATCTATTGAATTCAGCTTCCCTGCGGCTAGCAACTCTCTCTTGGAAAACTCTCTGCATAATCAGGGCTATATCAGCTGATGTGCAAGGCTAGCATGAATCAAGTGCAAACTGTCATAAAACCTTATTGACTGAAACCATGACCAATTTTTATCCCAAATGACCAGTGGCTTGACAGACTTCAGTTAGTTGAACACAGACTATTAGCACCTATGTTACCTCTAGGCTAATCTTTCGCAAAAGCAAATATAGCAATGGCCATGTACCACAATTTATTATCCCAACTCATACTACAGGGATCCGGGTACAATGTGTGTGTATGTATTCACTACAAACCCTTGCAAATTTCAGCTATTTGTTAATGTAGTTTGAAGAATCTGCACAAAGTACCCACACCCATGTCACACTCTTTTTGGACAACATTGACTACAACCCACTATCACAATCCATAATTCTGACCAGTAAAGCAACCTTGTAGAGGATTTGAGCTTCATAGAGAAAAAGAACAAACTTCACTGTGATTTCCATAACTAGTTTCATTCAACTTTCTAGCCTTTCCGTTGTAATTTAAGAAGGCCATCATATAGAAAAATGTATTAAAAGGAAAGAACAGCTAATTACTACTTCTCACAAAGATTTTAGAGGTTAACATATCTGTCCTATGTTTAGATGTTCTGTAATCAGTTCTGCACCAGTTCTGGTTAGACCTAACCATTGTAACAAACTATCAAACGCAGTGGCCCTTCATGCCACACCCTCAAAATGCTTTGTCCAAAGATTTTTCTTTGGGATAGGTTGTTCAAAGATATTATCACATAACGCAACCAATTCATAAGATTGAGGTAAAGAGACCTTGTTCTCCAACATGCGACCGAGCCTCCTCTTCTCTTCGAGGTCCCCAGCATGTCGTTGTCTGCTCAATTCAGTCTCTTGCTGCAAGTAATATAAACCAGATCTTTTAAACAAAAGCAGTTGACCAAAAAAACAGACAGACAACAAAAAGAAAGACATTCTTGATTTTTTCAAGGGAAATGTAAAAAAACAAGGTCGTCATGGAAGTTGGTCAAAACACATACTATACACTTTTGCTTTTTATGCATACCTGCTGCTCACGTTCATGAAGAGCCGCCTCTTCAGCTAAACGCCGTTGAAATAAAGATTCAATAAGAGGTGCTGCTTCTTCTCTTTTCGCTCTCTCCAAATAGTCCATTGTTTTGGCAAACTTCTGCAATTTTTTCTCCATTTCTTGCCTCTCTCTGAGTTGCTCGCTCAAGGCCAACTCCATAATAACCTGTTTAGTCATCTTTTCCTGCATTTAGATAACCACTGGTAAGATTATCCATTTAGAGGTCTGTAAAACAACCAACAAAGATCCAAACTTTATACACACTCCATCTAAGACTGGTTTCTTCTTCCTCTTGCTGCGCTTTTCAGCTTCTTGCAGCAACGCTTGGGCCTCTTCAAGTTCTCGGTCCTCTATTTCCTTAAGAATCCTTTGGCTCCTTCTTTGCTCTAACTCAGCAGCAATCCTTTTTTGTTCAGCCTCTTCAGTCATCTTTTGAAGTTCTCGCCTTTTTGACTCTTCCACTCGTTCCTTCAAGGAGATGTCAAGTGTAAGTTCATCAAACAAGAAAACAAAGATAACAATGATAGCAAGAAAATCCAACACCATCTAGAAGGGAATACCATCTCCAAGAGTAAACGCTCTTGCTCTTCTTTGCGTTTCTCAATTATGGACTTCCGTGCCAGGAGTCTCTTGTGCTCCTTCTCCACTATCTCTGCCAAATTAGTGAGGGTGTCCCCAAGCTTAGTAGCTTTCTTTACAGAAGGATAAATCATTAACCTTGCCTTGCTAAGGGATTCAGCAAAACGTGACAAGTGATCCTGGAGTCCTTCAGCCTCAATACTCTGGAAACAAAATATAGAAGGATGTCAACAGATTTGTTCTACTATTGCTATCTCTACACAAGGCAAAAGAGATGATAAAACGAATCAACCCCAAAACTAAATAATATAAAAAGTTCAAATCAGGTCTGGCACCCCACACCCACCCTTCCATACCAAGCCACTAAGCATGAAAGCGCATGCCAACAAGATGCATCAAGATTAGTATACACAACTTCATTAGGACGAGAGAAGTCCTTGTCCATAAGTATTTGGGAGAAACACCTCTAAATGTTCGCCTTCAGTTTTTCAATGTATTATACCACAGAGGTATGAGGCCACACTTGACAGACGAAGAAATTTCTCACTTCACAGTTCACACCATCCCCATTTCGAAAATTGGGAACCAGCTCAGAGCCGCTAAGCTGCTAAAACTCTAGTCAGAAGTCAAATTGACTTTCAGAACTCTCCAAAATCCCACAATTGGTCTAGCAAGCAAGACGTGTACTTTGCTGGCTTGACTGTTTGACAGACACTCAGAGGGGCCACTTACATACTGAGAAACAACTTATGATGAAGTCCCATAATTGGATCCCCAGCTGTATGGTTACTTTCCCCTCTGGGAAAGCAAGGACTTGTCGTTCAAACATAGCAAAACTAAGATGATGTAAATTGCCTAAGAAATTAGATAATAAAGGAAAAGCTTCAAAGATGTCATCACTGAGCTAAGTCAATGATGTTATTTAATAGGGAGAAGAAATCATTTAGCTCAGCCCAGATAGTTGATAAAGCGGACAATAAATCTCACAACCAACACAGGAGCACAGGGAAGAGGAAATCCAATAACCCTCCCAACACCTAGGAAAACGAAGGGCAGGAAAGAGGTTTCATTCCAGTGGACATAATTGTACCTGTTTACCGAAGAAGAAAGCGCCTTTCGTGTGATCAACTTTAATCGCTACAAAATTATGTTTAACAGCATCCACAGAAATCTTCCCGATAGCAGTGAAGTCAAAGAAGGGGATCATCTTAGATAGGTTATCAATCTGGATTGTCTGATAGACCTGAGATACCTGTAAAAATAAAAAAATAAAAAAGCACTTCGAGTTAATTAAAATGTAAGGATGTTGAATAACAAATGACTGTAAAGACAATGTGTGGGAACCTGCTGGAGCAACCTCAGCGCAGCAAGCTTTTCCAAGGCAGGAACATACTGGGACAGTTGCACTTCAGGAACCGAAGAGGCTGAAGATAGCTTACCCCCAAGTTTCGAGATTTTGTTTAATAAGGGCTGCACTTTCAGTGCCAGATCCAAAGGAAGAAACTCGTGTTCTAACAGATGATAAAGATCTTTTACTTCTTGGGTGACACAAGACATCACACCTTTGGACACCTATAGAAGTGAAAAGAAATTAAGAAAAATCAACCAGAAGTGCAAGACAATTAAGGGCAAAAAAATGAGATAGAGAGAGAGAAGCATATCCTTGTTTTTATTAACATTCAAAACGACACTAATTTGCAAACATCTAAAAGAATTTAGTTTTAGCCTAACTTACCAGTTCTGAGAGAATTGATGACCTGGAAAGCTGAAAGGAGGAAGACAGAAAGGAAAAGAAGGTGAGACAATCAATAGTTAAGACAATTGTTACAGAAGAAATCAACATCAGTTTACCACCTCATAATTTTTTATTGTAAAAGAAAAGATCAATTTACCGATTCTCTATTTTCTACTTTGGGTTCAACATCAAACCCAATGAGATTGGCCACCCTCAAACCCCTCTCCTTCTCATTTTCAAGCTCCAGATGGGATGCACCATATAACTGATCATAAGGAGAAACAGACAGTGCAGCTAGAACAACAGATGATGCTATTAACTGCAAATCCTTCTGGCTTAAGTTCTTATTGAAGCTCTTTTGAAGAGAAAAAAGCTTGAGCCATGCATAAGCATGATAAAGATGATTCGATGACATCCAGAATATTTCTGTAAGCTTTCCGTAGTAAACAACCATCAATGATGCTTTAGGGGTTTTCTTGACCAGACACATTAGTCCATATATGTCTTCAATAGAACGGAAGGCTTCCTGTATAAAAGGCAATATAAAGTGGTGACAAACAAATCCATGCACCACAAAGCAAGCGCAAAAGGCCATTGCAGTATGTGAAAGTTCCAGTACTCTCCAATAAAAATATATACATGATATTAGAGAAACCGATACATACCTGCCAAAGTCCAAGTTCTGTTGCAACTTTCAGTTGCTCAATTCTCGTGTCCAGATACAACTGAAGGCTTTCTGGAGCAGACAGATCAGGACGGTCCCTCTGGTCTCTATACTTGTTAAGATTTGCCAGATGATTCCGGATGATTTCACAAAGTCGACGAAACTCTGTTGTACGCTTGTACGACTTACAGAACTGAAAGGCACGGTGCGCCGTCATCTGCGCATATCAAGAGAACATAATTCAACTTCATTTGTTGAACCAACAAATATATGCTTAATTCCAATTGAAATATAGAAAGTTTAGTAAAAAATTGTGCACAAAGCTCAAATTGGACGCAGGACAAACAGGCATTAAGTGTGAATTTAAATTGCAATAGATGATCCCATCATATAATTTCAAACAAAAAAAACACATTATGCCAACAAAAGAAGAGTAAAACCATAATAAAGGCAGAATATTGACTCAAAAGTAGACAAGAAAGAAAAATGATTTTAAAAAACCAATGTCCTTAAAAGCGAAAAGTCCAAAAAGCAGCAAGGTCCATGGGGTTTGAAGTGAAAAAACAAGCAGAGAAGAAGTGAGGTGCACAAGTTAGAGAAAACTAAAAAATGCAAAACATTTATAAATTTAGTACTAAACAATCTAATTGGAATATAATATAACTAATTCCAACATCCTATATACAATAGTGCAGTGTTGATCCAACACAAGTGTTGATCCAATACAGAAGTTGAGATTCAAAGAACCAATCTTTCGAGTTTGGATCATTTTGCGCGTTATTGGTTGAAGCATACACTTCTCTGAAGAGCCTAGCTTTGCATCAATTTATCACTTTAAGCAGTGGCTTTTAACAACATTGAAACAACCTTTAGTGTGTCAGCCTCATTTCTTAACATATATACAATATCATCAAGTACAAAGTGTGTGAGACTCTAGGCCTAGGTTGACTCAATATACTAGAAGAAAAAGGAGAAAGACAAAGAGTAAGAGAGAAAAACGGAGAGGGGAACTTACAGCATATAAAGCCTCCAACCTCGAGTTGTTACGCAAGATCTCTAGCACAGTTCTATATGTCTCCCACAAGAACTTAAACCAGGGCGTGACCAGTTCACGATCAGATCTATCTTTTCCTTTCTCCCCACTAACATAACTCAACATAAGATCTTCAGGTCTTTTATCAGCTTCTAGGTCTTCCACATCCAGAGCTTCCTCTAGGGCCTGTGCTTGATTGCGGGCCAATTCAGCTCGCTCAGTGGCTAAATGCATGAAATGCTTTATCACCTCCTCCAATGAATTAATGTTCACTTGTTGACAGACAATACGATATTGAATTAGGCCATCCTTGGCAAACCTCCCTCTTCTCATGTCAACACATAATTCTACATACTTGAACATTATTCGCTCATGTGTCTTTTGCCATGCTCTATACCTCCTTGATGTAATAAGATCGTGAAGCGCTTGAAGGGCCTCTTGTTTTTGTCCAACATTAATCAATTCTGCAGCAGAACATTAAAGCTCAGCAATGTCAAAATCCAAAACGAGTGTAACTTCTAAATTTACTTTTGAGATACCTCAATTTACTAAATCCTCTGCCCCTTTCCCCTCCCAAATATTTTGGAAAACAAGCCCCATTTATAGCCTACAGCAGCACCCATTCACAAATCCCAGCCCAGACATCTATATCTATATTATATTAAAAGGAGGGCAGTAAGCCTATAGAAAGAAGCCAAGTGTCAAACAACTATATAGCCACTTAGCAATTTTAGGACAATAATTAGTTAATGTTGGTTAGTTTAGTTAAATTTCAAATTTAAATTTGAAAATGAGATGAATAGTTAGTTATTTTTGAATTGGTGTGGAAAAAAATGGAAACTGAGAAACTGCTCTTCAAACTGATACGACATTCCTGTCAATTTGCCATAATAATGAATAATGATGAATAATATTTGAATTAGTTTTAAATAAAAAATAAGTACTACCAGAAAAAAAAAAAAAAAAAAAAAAACATAACTAAATAGGCAATATGAAAGATTTATAACTTGAATTTAATGCATGCGGGTTCTGGAGATGAAGAAGTTACCATTTCTCAATTTTATCCGTAGCATTATTTTATTGGAATATATTAAATTAAAAAATGTGAGAACTATCGTGTGGATATTTTCAAGGTGTGGTTAAGTTGCATTTCAGATAACTGCTTTTCTATTTGGTGTTTTATCATTATCATTAATTAGTTAAAAAAAGAATAAAAAATAAGAAGTTACTGAATACAACCACTATACACGGTTAAATAGTAGTGGGATGAATCAGTTTTTGTGTGTACAATAACTTCTATTTACTCTCTACAACTTGAATAATTTTTCTCCGTACACAGAACAAAAACTGAAACTTACCCCCTTCCTCTCCCATTTACTTCATACCCAATAAAATACACTACTTCGTCCATAGATAATGTTTGCAAGAGAGACAACGTTTATTGGTAAAGTTTATGATTATGGAATTGTGAATTTTTTTTTTTGGGTGTCAAAGCAAAAGGCGGTGAGGAAGTATTCAACTAGGTTGTTCTTGGTAAATATGTTTGTTTTCTTTCTTTTGTACGTGTAGATATATCTATGTTCTTATGTGAATTGATATTCTTTTTGTTATTGGATATGTTTTTAAATTGGATATATGAAACACTTTGATATTATTTTTTTATCAGAAGGGTCCAAATTTATTATAGAGTTTTAAATTTTATTGATGGTTCATTTAACTGCAAATTGCATCAATGGTAGTGTTAAAACTACTTTTAGAAACGAGTATATATTGGATTACAAATAATATCACTTAGGTGTTACCTTTTATCAAAAGGGTCCAAATTGATTTATTTTTTACTAATTGCATGCAGTTAATTATTGGGTTCATAAGTTCCACGAGCACAACGATGTGAAGGTATGTTAATTGTTTATTTTCATCCTGAGATTTTAACAAGAATATCTATATTTTTTTTCAGATTCAAGTCTCTTTATAGCGAACACACGTTAATGTTCTTTCTGCCGAGATCCAAGCGACCACGCCTTGCAAATTTATGAATGTTTGGATGTAAGCAATAGAAAATTCATCATATACCTTCACAAGTTTATTTGAATATTAAGAAGACTTAATAACTACTACTATTATTTTTCAGTTTGTTGTTTTTTGTCGCAGGACCAAAGGAAGAACATTGTAAACAATGCTGAACAAGTAGTTGACCTCGGTCATGTAGCGTGAAAAATATTATCACTACGAAGAATAATTTGTAACACGCTTCTTTGCAAAATTAGTCTATTTTTATTGCTTATTATAGTTATTTTTATTTGTTACCACATGCGGTAAATTTTGCATAGAGCATGCAATTTGCTGAAACTACTATGAGTTTTAGAAGCACTAAATCTTGCACCATCTGTAGGAGGTACTAATCTTTTAAGTTAGCTATAAATTGGCTATGTTTTCTTTCACTGTATGCATATTAACTCCAACTACTATAATAAGATTATAGAAGTGGTTCCTTTCTATTTCCCTTTTGTTATGTATTTTCTGTCCATGATTTGGAAATTACTGTATAGAGTTTTAAATTTCATTGATGGTTCTTTTAACTGCAGATTGCATCAATGGTAGTGTTAAAACTACTTTAGTTATAACTTATAATTATATATATTGGATTAGATTAGTGAGCGAGTACTGAGTCATTGAAAGCATAGCAATTTATATATTATAAGTTGCTAGAAGTGAGCAATATATGTATTCAGAATTTTCATTTGTAAAGTGATTTTTTTTTTTTTTGAAAAAATATTTGTTTAATATGTTATTTATTCTTATGCTGGATCATGCTTAGTGTGAAGTTTTTGATTTAAAAATTACATGTATATATTGTTGTTGTAAGTTGTGTGATACTAGAAGAATGCTCTTCCAGAAATTTAAAGTATGAGTTTATTGTACACTGAATTTGAATAGAAGGAACAATTTTATTATTCTAAAACCATACCATAATATTTAATCATTCTTTGCATCATCTCTGATTCTATCTCTCCATGCCATGGGTATAAATAATCAAACTTATGGTACCAGACACACTTTGACTCTTCTCAAGTTACTTAATACCTAAAGGAATCAAGAAGAAGAAATGAATGTACTATATGTTAGCATTATAATGATGGCACCAAGATAGAGGGTTTAGCTAAAAACTTGTAAAATGATGAAAAAGCAAGCAACTGAAAGTACTTGACGTCATATAAATTTCATTATAAGAATGGGAAGAAGAAGAGTAGTATGAGAAAAAGCTAAGGCTTACAAAATAACGTGAATACACCCTGCTTGAAGAGAGTTTCAAGCGGTGCAGTAGACTTGATATAGCAATATCATTAAAAAATTTATGTTCATAACCCTTTTCTTATGTGCCTTCCTACAAAATTGTGCAGGGTTTAGAAATATTAAATGGAGAAACTGATCATTGATAATGTCTTTAACTAATATACATGGTCAGAAACATTAACTTGCATCATTGCAGTTCAAGCCACAACAAGTGCAAGTTTAGTTTTAGAACAGAATTGCAAGGTAATCTCATATATATAACTTGGCAGAATAGTTTAAAACTATCTAAGCTTGGTGCATTTCATTAGGTGCACACTCGAGCTATATCTACTTCTAATATCCATCTGAACTGGATTTTTTTTTTTTTGGTGATTTAGGTGTGGATCATGATCGACTTTTTAGTCCTAATAATATGTTATTGGTGTAGATGGAATGAAATAGGATTGAACACATATAGTGAAGATATAGAAGAATATTAACGTGACTAATCCTAAAGTATTTGGGAATGCATCCAAATATATTTTTTTCTTTTTTAGTACATGTTTAATATATACAGTAGTACGGATGTAAGTTTTGATTACGTAGCAGATATTTTCTGCAAAATATAAATAAAATAAAGAGGAGTATAAAAAACTGAAGGTAAAATACATTAAAAATATCATTTTTCTACAAATTCTTCTCTTCTTAGACTTATGTTGGGCGAAATGCTTATGACTCTTACAGAAGCTGGGCAATTGTTGTTTGTGAGACTAAATTGGTAAAACTATCCTAGAAATATTGGTTTATGCTTATAAAGGTTTTTTGACGTATTTTTTTAAAAAATATACAGATCTATATATTTTTGTGAGGACTTTAGTTAGTAGTACCCCATATATAGACGTTAGAGAAAAATTTTATAATTCATAGTCGACCTGCTTCGTTTGGACATACTTTTTCTAATTTTATTATTTTTTTGTTTTAGTTGCAGCCCATTATAATTAACAAGTGGGCCAGGTCGTCAAAGGCAGGGAGAAGAGCTTTGAGAGACGTTAATTTATTTCATGGTGAAAAAAGATTTCATGTTCGTCCTATCAACACCAACAGATGCAACGATTGAGTACCATTATGATTTTGGTAGAATACTACATAGACAGAAGAATTTTATTTTTTACTTTTTTTCTTAGGAAAGAAAAAAAAGGGTAAAGTTAAACCTCAATTGGTTGTAAATAAATGATGTTAAATGTAGCAGATATTTGATAGGACAAAGCCTAATCTGCGGTGACTTAACTACTTGTGTTGTTTCACTGAAATTGGTAGTGGAATAATTATTGGATCATGTTCATTTTTTGGTCAATGTTTCTGTTTGATTTATCTGTTGTGTCTTTCATGATTATTTTATGGTTATTAGTTCTTTTTGGTCATTTCGTTTTGGATTATGCATGAAAATTTAAGTTTTCATATCAGATATAGTAGTGGAGTAATTGATTTCATTTTACAGTTTTCTGTTGTCGTCGTTCCGAATGAGGAGATGGAAAGAAGTATAAATTTTTAGTAGAAAGAAGTATTAATTATTATGTTAAAAATATGCAGTTTGTTTAAAATACACACGAAGGTAAGAGTTAGTAAAAATTACAAGAGAGTAAAGTAAAGATAAAGTAGGAGTTACATTGTGTTACATATGCACAATGCATAAATAAACCAATTAAATGAGAAAAACAATATTGGAGGATGAGATATCAAAATTATTCTTTTATATATTTGAAAGAAAAAAATAATAGTTTAACAATTTTTGAATTTTCAAGATTTAATGTACTTAAATATAAAAATAATAGTATTTTTTGGTGATTAATTTTCTTATATTTTTAACCGCGCATCGCGCGGGCACTATACTAGTTTGAGATAATGTCATATATCGCCCTCCATGTGAGTAATTACGTGCAATGTCATATCTTCAACTGACTAATTACAGTTAGAAGTTATCAATAGCAGTTCTGTTAAACTGAACTACTAAACCAGATGATGACAGAAACAACTAACCTTCAGCTCGCTTCAAAGCATTCTCAGGTTTAGCAAAAGTCGCCATTGTGAGAATCTAGAAAATATACCTTACACCTGAAGATGAGTAGTTAGAGACAAAGTTACAGGACAAGTTCTTCCAAGAACAACAATACGACATTTAAATGAATGAATCGCATATCAAGGAATTGCTATGACAAAAATCCTATCAACGTGCCGACGGAAAAGCAAAACTTTAGCATCCTTGCTGCTAAAAACAAATAGCATTTATTGTTTTGAAATATAAATGATTTCTTAGAATCTTCCCCTGGATAAAAATCCAGGAGGCGCCATAGCTTTTGCAAAATTACAAATAACTAAGTTTGAAAAAAAGTTTCGTCTTGCAAACTTAGCAGCTATTTTATTGCAATTTCAGATTTTAAAACCGGAAAAGAAAATCAAGAACAAACACAAAACTTTCTTCTTTACAATATGATCTCAACTTTATGCAAATCCTAACAGAACAATCCAGATGGGAAATATTCAATAACCAAGTGTGCCTCGACCCGAGCTAGTAGTTGCCGGCCATATGAACAGTTTATATAGAATCCTACTCTATCTGAACGTAAATAATGTATTTTTATCCCTGCACTAAACAAGATAGACAACATTATTCCCCTGAAAGAATGACATAACCCAAAGCCACCACCCTGGCTTAGGGGCCAATGAAGTGGGATGAGAACCTATGAGGTATCTGGTTCAAATCCAAGGTGAGCCTAGAAACACTAGGTGATTTCTTTCCATCTGCCTAAACATCTATGGGCAGAGTTACCATTGCAAGATGGCAGGTACTCGGTTAAATAGTCGAGGTGCAAGTAAACTTGCCCATCTGCCTAAGCCTTGGTGGGCAGAATTACCTAGTACATGTGCTAGTGGGAGGTAGCAGATACCTAATGGAATAATTGAGGTGCGCACAAGTTGGCTCAGACGCTACCGGTATACAATAAAAATACATCACTAAATCCTAATGCCATAAGCCGACACCTTAATTACATAGAAAAATTATGCCAGACTCATAAATCTACCACACAACCTCAAGGCAAAATATTCATCAATACAACAACAACATACTCATTGCTATCTGACAAGTGAGGTCTAGGGAGGATGAGATGTATGCAGACCTTGAGCCCCACCAAAGTGGAGAGGCTATTTACGATAGACCCTCAGCTAAAAGCTTTTTTCCGCTGCCGGGGTTCGAACCCGGAATCCTATTCAATATCATCGGGATTTAACCAGTGCAACAGCGGAATTAAAATATTCATCAATAGACGCCGATAATTACTAATCGAATAAATTAAAACTAAATGCATTACATACACGTTGATACAAATACTCGTATCGAGAGTTCAGTAAGCTAAAAACTGAAAATTGATTAACAAATACGATTAAAAGAAGGCAAAATATCTAGAGAAATAAGTTTACAAGAAGTAATATTACGAAACAATTATGAAAAAATTAGGGGAAAGTAATAGTAAATAATTACCTAGATTTCAATTTAATTAGCCGCCGTGCTATTGCTTTTGCCCTTAAACCTGCGAAGAAGAAGCTAGTAGCTAATGGATGAAATATTGGGGTTTATAGTGTTATTAACAGGTTTATATTTGAACCGGGCGTAGTGTGTATTTTATGCTGGCTAGGCGGTTCAATTAGACCGGTTCGAATCCTTTGAGGAAGTGGAGAAAACAGTAAAAAGCCAAATTTAATACAAACCGACAAACCAAACCTATTCCAAAACCAAGTTAAATCGAAAAACAAATTATTAATGATTTAATTTGGTGTTGGATAAAAATAAACTGATATATTAGGTTTTGTTTGGTGTCAACAAAGAAAAATTGATCCGACATCAAATTAAACCAACATTATAAATATAATTTTTTAAAATTTTTATACAAGAAAACTAGAGAAACTAACGTAAAAAGCCATCTTCAAATATTCTTTTTACGATGTACCCAACAATTTAAAAGATTTCAGCTAATACCATATTTGAGAATTTAATATCATATTTCTATATTTTATTGTCAGCCACTTTCGAAATCCAAAAAATCTCTTAAATCAATGTGTATTATATAGACCTATCACCTAAAATTTTATTATTCTATTACATTAAAATAGAAATTCTACTCAATAACCCATCAATCATCCTCAAAAATCTTTCAAATACCATAAAGGACCAAAATTAATTTTATATACATATTGTATAATCAATATATATATATCTGTGTGTGTGTGTGCGCGCGCGCGCGCGGGGGGGGGGGGGTGGGCGGTAGAATATGTCGCATATACTATATTTATTTATTATGTTAATATTATTTATAACTAAATATTTTTTGTTGTGTTACTCTCTCGAGAAAGAACCATGCAATTGTACCTTACCAAGAAAAAATTGAAAAAAAAAAGGATCGAATTACTCAAGAAATAGAGAAATTCAAATAAAAAAAATCGACTTTATTTGATTTGATTTTGTTTATAGATTTTAAAAAACTTGCATAATTGGTTTGATTTGGTTTGGTACATAGAAAAATCGAACCAAACCGACTTATATTCTATACTTTTTGAAAAGGTCCATTTGTTGTTCGTTAATAGTTTGGCTCAGCACTGATTTTGCCATTATAATTTTGGCTCGAAATCGCCCTTGATCACAACTTGGTATGAAAAAAATCTTTGGTCACTAACGGCAAAGACGTGGTTGAACCAAACTTTTAACCAAGGAAAAGGGGTTAAGTTTGCCCTTGTACTTTTCGAAAAGGTTTATATTTGCCCTCCATCCAAAGTTTGGCTCAATAGTGAGTTACCTTTATAATGATTGGCTCAAAATTGTCCTTGGTCATTAATGGCAGGGATATGGTTGAACCAAATCTTTAACCTAGGTCAAATTTGAATTTTCTTGCAAAGTACAAGGACAAATTTGAACATTTTTCCAATCTATACATATATTAAAAGGCATGTAGTAGCCTATAATAATTAGCCAAGTGTCACATCAAGATTGCAACACATGTTGTAAGTTAGGACAAACTAACTAATTCAGGTAAATCGGTTGTTAGGTTTTCAAATTTAAAATGTTTGTTGGTTTTAGATTTTAAATAAAAAGTGAGAATTTATGTTAAAGACGGATCAGTTTGGATCCGAATTTCAAGTGAGTAGTTTACTATATTTATTAAGAAATGTTAGGTTTATCAAACAGTTATTTCTCTTAATTCAAATTCAAACAACTACTATTACCCACGTTTTTATCAATTATGCAACTACATCAGTTATAATATATATATATATATATATATATATATATATATATATATATATATATATATATATATATATATATATATATATATATATATATATATATATATATATATATATATATATAAAAGGCATGTAGTAACCACTAAAAATTAGCCAAGCGGCATATCAAGAAAAAAAGCCATATGTAATTGTTTAGGACAAAATAGTTATTATTTGAATTTTAGTTAGAACATAACCATTTTTTAAACTATTTTTAATTGTTAGTTTTTCAAATTTAAAATGTTAGTTACTTTTCAAATTGAAAATAAAAAATGGAAAAAATGATAACTAATAAAAAGCTAGACGGATCGATGGTTAACTTGACAACGTAGATAACTATCAAAAAATCTAAATTTATCTATATATCTATACTATATTGAAAGGAGGGTAGTAAGCCTATAAAAAGTAGCCAAATGTCAAAGTAGTAGGAAGCCACTTGAAAATATTAGGTAAATAAGTTATTTTTAGTTGGGTGTAGTTATTTTAATTATTTTTAAAATTTGAATTTAAAAATAGTTACTAGACAGATTAAATCGGTGGTTAAGTTTTCAATCATATTGTGATAACTATCAAAAAAATAAATTTAAAATAAAAAATGTGATAACTACCGTGGTTAATTTGGCAATTGAATTGGGATAACTGCGACAATTTAAAAACATTAAAACTGATGTGGGAGTGGGAGACGTGGAAGTTGCATGCAAATTTAGAGACTAAAATTTCTGCATTGTGGTTTACTGAACATATATGTATTCCGATTTGGAAACGGTTTTAGTAGTGCCGATGCTTAGGCTTTGCCTATTTTAACGATCCAAGTATATGGTGTTTTTTTTTATTTTGGTGTGCAATTGCTTTGTTGGTGGTTGATTATGAAAGTTGTATCTTGCCTTCTTATTTTACTATATTTATTGATACAGCTTGAACAATAGATATCCTTCTTTAGAATCGTTGTTATGAGGCTACAGTTTCTCCGTTGTTCATCCTATATGCATTACAATTCTAAGAAGAAAATATACTTTTTGTGATGGATGTTTTTTTACATCTATGTGAATTGGCTTGCAGCTTCGCACAAACATTTTCTCCTAGGTTCATGATTTTGTTTCCTTTTTTTATTTTATTTTTTGTAAGACTTGGTTTTTCATTCCCTAATTATAATTTTCTTACTATATTTTGGTTTTTACTAGCCATGTACCAGTTAGTTTTTTAATATATTTTTTAACTTGAGGTATCATTGTTATCTTGTGGGAAGGACATTGTATGTATCTTTTACCTTCTTTCCATCAAATTTACAAAATCAGAGTGTATAATCATATTTGTTGTGTTGACAATACTTTTTAATTTGGTGTGTGCTTAAATTCAGGATGTAAAAGTGTTTTATCATCAAGTTAACTTTTAATACAAATTATGAACGAAAATTCGGGCAAAGCCTTTGGAAACATTGAAGCTTCGTTGCCAGGTACTTCTTCGTTGCATTTAATCATTTTCATTAAAATATTAATTATATTTGACGAACCAACTCACATGGATTTGGCTCATAATAAGATCTCACTTTTTAAAGTGTCTTCTCTATGATTTTTGCTCAAAATATCTAGGAGTCCATTATATGTGTTCTCGGAGCAATCCTCCAAAGAACAAGTCTTTAATATTCAGGCATTTCTTTTGAATTCAACTAGAGTATTCACAATTGCTTCATGTTATCTACAACTTCAAATACTGCTTTAATTTTTGCATAAGGTTGTATTTACATTGAAAGGAGTGGTGTTTGGCAATGTGGAAAGTAATGCAATAATAGGGATAGCAAAATGGTTCACAGAATGTTTTATCAGTTTATTTAGCATTACTTGGAATAGGATGTAATTTGATAATGAGATTATAGTGTTTATAACATACTCTCTACAATTTTAGAACAACTGATGAAAGTGTCGCCATTGTATTTTCTTGCTTATCGATTATTTTCAGACTTGAATGTATAGATATAACGACTACTAGGTGATGTAAGATTGAGTTATTATTTAATCATATCAAGGAATATTCGAGTTGAATACTTCTTATTAATGAGCAAGGATTATCTACTCATTACCCTACATTAAGCGGCCTTTTGTTGTTTATTTGAAGCCACATATTTGTTTAAGTGATGATGAATTTAGAGAAAAAGTAGTAAAATTGGTTATGAGTTAATTAACCCCATTACCAGGATTGGTAAGAGGAGAGAAACACTCAGTATCTACTAACATTGAAATGTAAGTTGGATTTGTGGCAATTCAAGTAGATCAAGAGAACATGAACACGAGACTGCAAGCTAGAAGAGATTATTGCTGATCAACACAAAATATATGGCTCTATTTGTGTGCTTTTATCTTCACTCTAGGATGACTATTACAATTGTTATTATTATTTTCTTTTGATCATAAAAATACATGTCAGTTGTCATACCCGATTTTGGACTCAACTCGAGGCGAGTCTGGTTTCGAATTCGACTGGGCGAACTCGTTTGGAGTTGGGGTTTTTGAGTAGCCACCTAATAAAAATCCTAGGCGTATTAGGCCACCTATTAATTTCTAATTTAATTTAAAGACATAACTACAGGTTGGTCTACGAGTCAGAGATTCGGGTAAGTGTTCGAAATAACCCAGAAGGAAGGGGTTAGGCACCTTCTAGGTTCCACTAAATGTGGTTCCCGACCGATTTCTATATTGGGTTTAAATATATTGCTTTAGAAAAGGACAATAGCTATGTAAGGTTAATAAATGAGATATGGGCTGCAAAACAAGTAAAGCAAACAATTTAATGTATTTGCATAAACAATTAAACAAATAGTCATGTTGCACAAATAGACACAAAATAATAAATAACTAATTAAACATTTGAATATCCCTAGGTTTTATTATCCTATTCGGATCAGAACCCAGCTTTCGTAAGGGACGATAGTTTCGAAATCCACTATCAATATATAGCTCGGATAATTTCATCACTTCCGAGGGGCTTAAATTACCCTTAACCCCCATACCCTCTTTAAGTATTCAACTAAATCGCATACTAACGTTTCAAAACGTCCTAAAGAGTTTACTATCGTCCCAACTTAAAGTCCCGGACGCCATTGGGATAATTAATTAAAAATATAAAATATCTAGACATTCCTAAATGTGTTAAGTGCCCCAATCTAGACTCTTCTAGTCGTCAAATAGATACGGTCATGCTAATTGAAACGCGTACAAAACAAGAATAAGTAAAACAACTTTAAACTTAAAACAGGCCTCCAAATTAACAAAATTAATAATTCCTCCTAACGTCTGCTGCAATTGTAGCGTTACAAAAATGTAACATTTGCACATATAGTCCAGTTTTAAAGCACTGCCCTGCACTTTCAGCTTCTTCATAAAATAATTAATTTCAGCATTTAAATTTTGCGAGAACAGTCCACTTTTCAACACCAGTTTCAGTTTCGGACATTTTCAAGAAAATGAAGGGTAGACTGTGATATTTTCCAGAAATCAGCTTTGCATAAATAACCTATTTTCAGTTTCGAATTTTGAATAAAAACCTGCTGTAAAATCATCTCAAAAATTGCATAAATGAGCCATTTTACATCTGCATTTTCAGCAAAATAACCCCCTGTTATAAATCTAATTTTAAAAGCCTGTCATGTTTTCAGTTTCAACACTCAGTTTCCACAATTTACACAAATAAACATGTTTTATACTTTTGTTTTCAGCCACAGTTTAGCCACAGAACATACGAAATAAAGAGTACGGATTAGAAACGGCCCCTGCTTAGCCACTTTGCTGCATATAGCAGCGCATAACACCTGTCCTAAACGACTAATATGCACCTTATGGTGCTTAGTACAGGAAAAATCCTAACAAATACATTTCAACAATTGTTCGCTTTCTAAATACGAAATAGAAAAAGTAGGGGAAGAAAAAGAAAAGAGGCCTTTGCCCTCATTGATTCATAAGCAGTTTTCCATGTCCTTTAGACGGACTATCACAGCCTTTTCATAATAGCTAAAGAACCTGCACATATACTATCAAAAGGTATGACTTTTAGCCATCCTATTTCTATTAACAACCTGCATGAAAGGTTAGAAATGGTCTAAAGCAGACCCAGGCAGCTGTTCATTCTAACCAAAGATATAAAACAATCATGGACTGGGTATACATATGGAGCAGTCAACAAAATTGATTAGCAAGGATCAACCATTTGGTTTCGATATACCTAGGAGAAGTCGAGAGCAACATAGTAGTACATAAAACAGCGAATGCAGAGTCAATAGCAACAAGAGCCTTGCTTTGGCTTACTAACCGGCAGAGAATCAAAACATACAGAGAGTTTAAAGAGAGCAGGGAAATAACTGCTTCCCTACTTTCAAAATATGAACTAGAGCAATACTCAGTGTGCAAGAGAAGTATGTATCTTCAGTTAGCTAGAGAGTAGTAGAAAGAGGTAAAGATAAGAAAGCCAAAGGTTTCTTCAGTAAACAAGTTGTAGAGATAAGAGATGTATGAAGGTCGGTGTATATCAGTGAGAGGTATAGAGAGTCTGTATTCAGTGTGTGTGAAAGGTGTAGACAAGGGTCTGATCAGTGTATTCCAAGCTGTATCAGTGCCTGTTCATTTTTTTCAGCTTGTGAAAGGTGCAGAGAGTGTCCCCCTCAGTATGTAGAAATGCTCTCCTTTTATAGTAGTCGGATAGGCTACTCTGAGTTTCAAATTCTCAATAGCAAAGGAAAGAAAATCAACATCCTGGTTTTAGGACAGCAAGAATCAAGCAAGCAATCATATGAAATCAAAAAGATATTACAACCTATACACTTCCATAAATGGGGCTGATTACTTCTATTTCGCAATTAAAGAAACTAATGTCCTTCTTTCAAGATTCTATCAGTCCATATGTATGTACAGAACCATTATCACTTCAAATATATATAATGTCATATGGATTTCAACAGCAAACTACCAAAACAGGCAGACGCTTCTCGACTCAAATCAACAATGTCAAGTACTATAATTTGATTTCAACTGATTCCAAAAATAGTTTGTCGTTATATCATGACTTTAAATTAAATCAGTTTCAACTTAATCAAAAATATAAATTAGAAACTGCTTCTATACTTAGCATCAATGATAGGAGCCTAGGTATATCATGATAATAAAGATAAGCATGTTGTTCACAATTTAAAATAAAAACAGAAAATGGAAAGAGTTTACCGGATCAACGTGTCGGGTCGGGTCAAGATTGACCCGATTCGTTTATGTTTAATTCTCAACAGATCAGGTTCGAATCAATGATAACTTGCCTTATTCGTCGAAGATTTCTCAGATTTTGACGAGATTCCTTCAATCTCTTCTCTTCCTTTCCGGTTTCCATAGAAGGAGGGATTCATTCCCCGTTTCTGTGTGAAAACGGCAAGGGAGAGAGAGGGATGAGCGGATGGCGCGAATGGGGGAGAGAATGACGGAGCCACGGTGGAGATTTGGTTGTATCCGGTCGGATTTTGGGGAAAGGGGGAGAGAGTTTGAGAGGTCGACGGCTGGTTTGTTTTAAGGAAAGAGGGTGAAGTGATTTTAGGGTTTTAGTGGTAAGGGGTGTGTGTATATATCTAAATGGGAGATTTATTTTGGGCCGTCGGATTTAAGGGATGGAGGGTCACGATAGTGCCACGTAGGCACGTGTGAGTGAGTGTATATATGTGAGTATATGGAGAATGGGGCTTTGAGGGGTTGTACTACGTGCTAGAATGAGTTGTACGCGTGCTTTGGAGAGTAGTACTTCATGCTAAACGTGTGTATACTTGTACTAGGAGTGTATTTAGTGAGGTGTAAGCTTAGGTGGAGCTTAGGTGGCGTACACGTGGACAAAAGGCAATGATGTGGATTGAATATAATAGAAATGGGATCGTAAAATAGCAAAATGGCTAGTATTTAATTAAAATACTTATAAGTATACACAATTAGTATAAAAATAGGAAATTTTGTAAATACTTATAAATAAATATATTTAATTATAAATAAATATAGCTGACCACAAATAATACTTAATTAGATATAGATAGCCACAAATAATTATTAAATGATATCGTAATGCGTTAAAATACACAAATAGTACACGTATTTTAGAAAATAGCCTAAATGAATGCAATTATGTAATTATAATCACAATTAAATAAATACTATATAAATAGGGGATTAACAGTAATATTACACACGTAAATGCATGTTGTCTAATGCAGTTTTGTTTAGAAAATTACAGTTATCGATTTTAATTAATATAGCCAAATTGCGAAAAACAGAGGGACAAAATTGGGTGTCAACAGCTGCCCCTCTTTGCCCGGGGATGATGAAAGAGTCTTCGGGCAAAGATAGTTGACGGAATAGCCAATTTTGTCACGACAGGTAGGCAAAATGATTTGGAAAAAGGAAATGGGAATTTTTGGGTGTTTTTGGCCGAACCCCGGTATCTGAGTTGCCTACATATCTCGGGTTTCACGAGAATCAGGCCGTGTGTATTTCTAGAATGGCATGTTGCCTGTGCGAGTTATTTATGTCGCACGATTTTGGATGTAAAGACTAAACTTATCCAAGTATGTAAAGTTTAGATTCGTGTATGCTTTGCCTTTTGATAAAAATAAAGCAAAGGTATTGTCGGAGATGAAATGACGCCGATAGATCGAGCGTGGGAAAAGAGGCTTATAATCATCCTAGTTATGAAGATGTGGTGCACGACACACCCATAAAGAGGAGTTTACACAGACATAGTTTCCACTTCATCTCGATAAATGGGTCATCTTGCCTTCGATATTGCCTTGAATGAGCTTGGAAATATTTGGGGAGAGAGTTTTATGAATGCGCACGATTCGTGCACGATTAAGCACAAAAATACGCACGATTGACGCAGATGGATAGGGATAGAAAGGAGTACGAAACTGACACCCAATCGACAAGGAAGGATTAGGTAGACCTCTAGTACGAGTATGGAATTGTATCTTGGAACTCGACAAGATAGGTAGCTTGCGGGTGTAGCAAAAGGCATTGTCTGTAAGGTTAGGCTTTACTTTGTATGTGTTTTAGGTTTTTGCGGTTGCATGGTTGGCCGTGATGTTTGGGAGCAGGCGTGAGAGTATGGCACAGGGATTTGTCGAGAAATCGGGACGTACCCTGCAGCAAAATCATTAAATGCCATAGATGTAAAGATAAAGTAAATTAAACTTCCATGGTGGCGTACACGTGGACAAAAGGCAATGATGTGGACTGAATATAATAGAAATGAGATTGTAAAATAGCAAAATGGCTAGTATTTAATTAAAATACTTATAAGTATACACAATTAGTATAAAAATAGGAAATTTTGTAAATACTTATAAATAAATATATTTAATTATAAATAAATATAGCTGACCACAAATAATACTTAATTAGATATAGATAGCCACAAATAATTATTAAATGATATCGTAATGCGTTAAAATACACAAATAGTACACGTATTTTAGAAAATAGCCTAAATGAATGCAATTATGTAATTATAATCACAATTAAATAAATACTATATAAATAGGGGATTAACAGTAATATTACACACGTAAATGCATGTTGTCTAATGCAGTTTTGTTTAGAAAATTACAATTATCGATTTTAATTAAATATAGCCAAATTGCGAAAAACGGAGGGACATAATTGGGTGTCAACATCAGTGAAGTAAAATGTATCTTGAAAGTGAAATGCAGCTGTCCAAAGATCATTAATGCTTGAGTTCACTATGGAAGCCTTCAGTAGATGAAATGTACTTGGAAGAGGTGACAGAATGGGTTAACTTCTATCTCCACTCTATTCCTTATCATTTCAAATGGATTT
The DNA here is from genome assembly GCA_029990175.1 of Petunia secreta. NCBI lineage: Eukaryota > Viridiplantae > Streptophyta > Magnoliopsida > Solanales > Solanaceae > Petunia > Petunia secreta. Next base: position 17,253,864 of record JARKIP010000038.1, on the reverse strand, counting down.
GAAAGTTAAAAACGAATGTCAAAATTGTCTCACATTTTTTTATCCTAATATTTATAAGGTGAAGAAAGGACTGCATTTTTTTTTTCCTCTTTTGATTCACAAAGAAAATTTGTCACAATTATTTTTTAAATTTTCTCCAAGTTGAACTTGCGTATAAAGTTTGACTCAACTTCAACAGAACAAGTTCAATACTAAAATACTATTGTATGACATTTTGTTAAATAATAGAGTTTCATCATGTGTGCTACAAATTTTCAGTTAGGTAAGTATTTTCTTTTAACTGAATAGAAAAATTTTAGAATCTTTGATTGAAACAGATATAGTTTTCTCTAAACATGAAAATTATCTTTTACAATTTTATAAAAATATAATACTAAATAGCTTGATACATATATAAGATTCCACACACTTCCTTTCTTGATCCATTTACCCACAATATTTTCATATGTGGCTTTTGAATTTTAGCAGGATTTTGCTCTCAATATGAGACCAATTTTAAAGTCTCATTATTTCGACTCATAATTGGAGATTTTTTTGGTTATTTATGTTGTTTTGTTGCATAATATGAGTCTTTTGTAGGCAGATTTTCTTTGGCCTCTTAGACATGTAAGTTTTTTAGATTTTCTTGATGGTTGATTTTTTTTTTTGATTTATCACTGTGCTGGTGAGATTACTTTAGTTTCAATGGATTCACTTACTTTTCCCGGCTCTTCCTTTGTATATGATATAGCAAACACATCTCATGAATCTGGTGAGAGTTTTCAGTCAATTGTATTGAATCTCCTTGCTTATTGTTGATAGTTATGCTATTAAAATTACTGACGATCATTAGGTTTTGTTTAGTTTAATGGCTTCCTTATAAAGTTTTTTTCATTGTTACACTTCTTTAAGGTACCTTTAAAAGGGACTAATCGTATTACACCATTGTAAAATTTCTTATCTTTAAAGGCAAAAGACAATCAAGAGAGCAACTTCTGGAAAACCCTTGTCCTGGAAATATGCAATCATGGATTGACCAAAGAACTCAAGAGTTCCTTATCATACGCATATTTTTACCATATCTCTTTTAAAGCAGAACGTAACTTGAAAATATATATTCAATTGAAAATAATAGGATGATTTCTCAAATGAGATTGGATTCTTGCAATTTACATTCGAGATTTCGCCTTTTAATTTAACAGTATAATGATTACCATTTCAGTAGTATTTCCTTTATGTTAAGAACTAATAATGTTTAACAATTCCTAAAAGAATTGACTTCTAATTCTCCATGTTCATTAAATGCTACACAAAAATAGTTCATCCTTTACATTTGCATACTAACTTTTGGTTGTTTTTATTGATTTTCTTCTTTCATAGGTTTGCATATATGGAAGTTTGATAGCTAGAATGGATGAGACATGTAGCTCTTAATAAATACTCTATGGATTTTTCTGATCAAAGCTTCTGATCAAAGCCATAAGTCTGTCCCAAATATTGAGTACAGAGTTACTATTTTTCATAGTTTTGTCTTATATTTTTCTTAAAATTTGGTGACATTTAATATAATGTTCCTTATTTGATATATATATCTTTAAATTTGGTGACATTTAATATAATGTTCCTTATTTGAAATATATCTTTAATTAATGACCGTGGTTGTTTTTCAAATTTAGAGTTACTTACAATGCTTTTCTTAGTCAATTGTATGGGATTTAATTTCCTATTATTGTTGATGGCTCTGCTGTTGCAATTACCGCCCATCATTAGGTTACTATAGTTTTATGACTCTTTATAAAGTTTTTGACACTGTTACACGATATCGGTATACTTAATAACGGTTGGAATTTTATTGAAATAATATGATCTAAAAACCTTAAACAAGGCACTTCACAATTTGCTTAGTGAAATCTATATGTGCATAATTTTATTTTATGATTATTTATTATAGGTGATTGTAACTAAAATAATAGGAATGTTTTCAATTTTAGAACAAAGTAGATTGTATACTGTGTATTTGAGAACAATTAAAGAAAGACCGCAACGAGCAAGATAATTAAAAGTGAAGAGAAAAGCCGATAAAACTCATATATCATGTAACAATACTAGGTAATGCATTATGCAATAACGATAGACAAAGAACAGATTAGCAATTTTTGTTCGACTTTTTTATCTAATGTCATCTCATTTTTCTTTATATAATTCAGTTTATTTACTTTTTCTTCTTTTATTTTCTTTTTTTTTTAAGTCTTTTGTTTAGTCTTTTATTCTTTATTATGTAGACGCTCGGCTTAAGAAGGAGAGCTTGCTTTTTTCGTGCAATTAATTAATCAATTAATGTTGAAAGTCGACATAAAGTTATGATTCTGGCGCCAACATTACAATAATTTTATTTAGTTTCAAAAATCATTCTTTTACTATTTTCAATGGACAACTTTATGTTGTTCATTCGAAAATTACATGTATAGAGGAGCTGAAGAGTTCAGTTTATGTTTATAATGGACAAAGAAATAATGAAGCTGTAAAAATAATGTATAAAGAAGTTTTTCGAGTATAATTTGAGGTGTCATTAAATATATTTTTCATTTATGTGGTATGTGTCATGATATGCTTTTAATTGGTCAATTCATATTGTTTGTATAACAAATTATAGGGTCATTAAATTTATAGAATCGCAAACTATATAATTATTTTGTATTTTCGTATTTTTCATCTTTTGAATGAATGCATCGTTAATTGATTCTAAAGTTTCTTATTGTGGCATCATTTATGGAGGGTTTCAACTAAGATAAAAAAATTAGTGAACCTCCCTTCCCTAGGGCATACTTCTCTAATAGATGAAAGCACGACATAGAAATAAAATACAACCAAGAAACCGCTACAGTATCAGAAAAAAACTACAGGCCAGCAGAGGAAAGAACGAAAATACCAAAAATCAAAATTTGGCATTTGCTATTGGATATGTAAAAATACCAGAAATCAAAATTTGGCATTTTTTATTGAGTATGTAAAATTTTCTATGATCAATTTTTATTGATATAGACCGCGCATCGCGCGGGTACTATACTAGTAAAAGTAAAGGTCAAATACATAGATAGCCCTTTATACTCCAAAAATTTTATTTAAATATTTAAACTAAGCCTATAACCACTTGAACACTTAAACTCTACTCAAAATATTTCACTTAGACACCACTCCTTCAAACAAGCAGCAAAGTAAGGTGCGTGTAGTTCACACATGGTGATGTGACGAAGAAGCCAATGACAAGTTGATATGTGTCCTATAAGAACAAATAATTATAATAAAATATTTAAAAAGCTTTTGATCATTAAAAACCTCTATAAAAGTATCGGTCGTCTTCCAAACAAATTCCTCTGAATTGCAACAATTGCATAAACCATCAGTCCATTTTTATTAGCTAAATCGCAGCCTCATTCATAACTACACAAAAAGGAGTTCCATTACTCAAAATACCACCACGGTCAGCTTCTCCTTTTCCTGATACCACCGATATTTTTCCACCATCAACTGCATATCTCATCCACGCCATAATATTTTACTTCACACATCCAAGCTCTTTTGAAACAATTAAAACTGGTTCAAGAATTAGATTTTGGTTTTGTCATGACACTCAATATGTTTTTTTTTTTTTTGGCAGAATACATGTCCGGCCCTTTAATTTGACACTTTTTTTCATTTAGACACCACAACCTAGCGTCTTCCCATTTGAACTCCTGAACTATACGTCTCCTCTTCATTAACTTAGCACGTCCCCCACCTGCATTATTAAGGTCATTGTGCGTGACTACAAATGGCAGTGACGTAGTATTTTACGTCCAATAGAAAAATACCATGTCATTTTTCTTTGCCACGTGTAAAACTAAGCACCATAGTCCATACAATATTACTCATCACACTATATTTTTATCTCTCCTTCCCCATAATACAAAGCCACTGTCACTACACATACCCAGTAGCTTTTCATTATCTATGGAGAAAGACCAAATCAAAAATTCTTCGATATCTTTCATCTCAATCTCAAGAGTCATTTTCAAAGAAATTCATAAGGGATATAAAAAAATTTAGAGACCATCGAATAAATAGAACGAGTTGATCGAAGTCGAGGTGGTAGTAGGCTATTTCGGTAGTTTGTTTTAGTTCTCTGATCCGCAGCCTCTAATACGAGTTTGTTCTCTGACCCGCAACTGAAATTTACAGGGAAGGAATTATTCCGATCATTGGCGACTTATTGTTGATCTGAGAACAACAGTGACATTAAACGACACTTTTCCTCTGTCAATCGCCATTTTTTCTTCATTTCCGATAGTGTAGAAGAATTTTTCTTGTGAACGATCCAACTTTTACTTTTTGTCGTCGTTGATATGGTTTTGTATGGAGGAGATTTGTTTGGGCGGTCTGTATAGGTGTTGAGAAGGCATAGTGGTGACGGTATGGCTACTTGATAGAGGTGGTGGTGGTAAGGTTGAGATGATGAATAAAAAATAATTAAATAAAAAATTAATTAAATAAAATGAAAAAAACTTGGCTTATTCACGCTCTTTGAAGGAGTGTATTACACACACTATGCCAGGTCAGTTGTGTGTGTTAAATAGATCATACTATACTAAATGAGCCTATCACCTAAGCAAAATGTAAAAGACCTAAATGCCCCTGCAGCCTTAACAAATTACTAATACTAATACTGTTATTATTTTAATAAAACAGAAAAAAAATTTACGCGCCTTTCCCTGTATAATATTCCTGCTTCTCACCTGCCTAACTTTGGCCAACTCTTGAGCTGCCCATCTCTTCAGTATCCAGAATTCATTCACCCTCATCATGTGTAGGCGATTCGTTGAATGTAGATGCCGATTCTCTGCGCCTTTTGGCCTTACATCTACTTTAATGATTCACCCTCATCAACAGCAAGGTCTGGACGATTTCAATTTGATAGTCACTCTATATAAGTTGGATGGAACTGTTTTGGTTTATTCTCTGTATACTTACCAACAACTGCAGCAGCTAGGTACTATTGTTAGCATTGCACAATTTAACTGTCGATCGATTCTGTTGACATTTTGAGCAGTCATTGTGTATTCTAATTTGTTCCATATTATTTTTTCCTACAGCCTTATTGTCGTTGTTCATAAGAAATTGGGTACGAATCCGAAACTTTCGCTTTTGCTTTAGTACAATTGTTGCTTATATGTTAGCATTCCAGAATTTAACCGTCGATAGATTCTCTCCAGAGTGCTAACCCTGTTTGCTTCACTCAAATAGACGACGTCGCATACTTACCATCGTCGAACTACCATCCTAGGCTGTCGCAACCGCAAATTATGCTCACTGTACCCTGTTGATTTAGTGTGCCCCAATGCTGAGTTTATGTCCCCTTGTAACTTAGTTCCCTAAATTCCTTACCTTACAGCCTTTTTTCAGTTCTTCATAAGTAATTGTAGGTGAATTGGACACCTTCGCCTTTGCTTCAAGTCGCATGAACTAGGTACCTTAGGCCGCTAATTCGCCCTAATTTGATCGCTGCCCTCTGTAGGCACAGTAGGGCTGTGAATCCTGAAAACGTTTTGCGACGCCACTGTAGCATCGACTATTGATTTGCTTATGCCCCCTATCCTGTTTGCTTTCATAGATTAGATGGCGTCGCAGCCTTACTATCAGTCAATTAACATCCTTGGATACCCAAGCCACAAATTATGTTCATTGAATACAGTCTTTTCCTAATGTGCCACGATGCTGTATTTATGTCCCCTTACCATGTGAAATCTGCATATATAGAGCTTCCACTTGGTTCACAGACAGCGTGTATCTCAATGGCACCCGAGATAGATGAAGGAAAACAATGCATACCTATTAGTGAATTGAAACCATTGTAAACTGAATGGCTTATTAAAGTCTTGGTGCTGCGGCGAGGCCCAAAAAGGGACTATAAGACCTCCAATGGCGAGGGTGTTATCAGATCCGTCATATTTGTCGATGAAGAGGTAATAGTCATTATTTCCTTTCAACCGCTTACGAATCATTTATCGCCCTCCTGCTATAAGTAACAGTGCTTCATGATTAACATGCGCCAGGGGACGAAAATTCAGGGAACCCTTTTCAACGAACAAATTGAAACATGGGAGGACGACTTTAAACCGCTCCAGGCATATTACATTGAGGATGGGAAGATTTTCACCCCAAAAGCCAACTACCTATCCGTGAATCCTGACGTTGAGATTTCGTTCCGCCAGCATACAAAGGTCACTGAATGTGACACTGATTTTAATACTCAAAACTTCGCTGCCGGTTTCATCCCCTTTGTCGAGGCTGCCAGGATGCCCCTCGGTACCCTGTTTGGTAACGTGCAACAACCCTTGATACCTAGCTTTGCCAGCGTTTATTGCTACTTCTCGCCTGCACTAACTAGCTATTTTTTTCAGATGTCGCCGGCATTTTACTAGATGTGAAGGTACTCATTGGAGAAGGCCGCAAGACACGGCACGAAGCAGTAATCACTGACGATAGGTTGGTCCTTTCATCCTGGTTTGCACAATTAAATCCTCTAACTGGGACACTGTAGCTTAGACTATATCTCAAAACGGTAATTCTCAAATCCCAGTTATAAAGTTGAAGTTGTACTTCTGTGGCAGTACATTAGATTTTAGGAGAGGAATTTACCTCTTCTTTAAAGTATTTGAGTGTTATATGTCCTCTTAATGAGTTTCTTTCATTTTGCTTATGTAGATGATAGTTCCTCATGGGAAATAATCCCTATATACACACACTTCACAAGCACACATCATTGGAAAAACAACTTCTTATAGGCAATACCAAACCAATACACCCCTCTCAAACTTCAGGGCCCCTATACCCCCTAATCATTTCACAAACCTGAACAAGGACGAAGAAATACCCTTGCAAACAATGAACAAAGCAGACCCCCCTAAAACGTCTATACTCTCCCTGCTTAGCTTTTCTATGGCATCCAAACACTCACCATACAGTCACCTCTTCTTTTTTACAAACCAGAAACAAAAGAAACCACACCTGCTGCATTCATACTCCTCCTGGATCCCTCCATTTTCCTAGAACACCCTAATTAAACTCCCTAATTTGTCTTTTGAACATAACACTTTATTGTTCAGATTCGACAAATAACACATATAAAATGGTAAAACTTATGCAAGTACCCTTTATTGGCATGTACAAAGATTAGTGCCCTTACTTCTCCGTACATTTTTTGATTTTTTTTGCTTTTCACTTAAGGTTAAAGTCTTGGTAGAACTTAGTATCCACTATGGCTCAGACTTAATGATCAAAGGTAACAGACCACTCGACTTGAAAACCAAAAACCATAATTATTTGTTAGTGTCGGTTCAACAGAAAAATTAAAGGAAACCCCCCCTACTGTCAGTACACCTTTAACCTTTTTCCACATATATGCGCACCACTGACAGAATAACTTAGCTCATAAGGTTCTCTCTGTATTTTGTAATTTTATGTTGCATTTTTTCTGAAATCTGAATGCATCGACACGGATTTGCACTGGTATTATGTATACTTGGTTGCTTGCTCGTGTTACTCTCCCAACTGAGTAGGACTCATACGCCACTTTACTCATGCTTCAGTTTTAGCAATATACCATTTGCCCACTTCTTACCTCCTTCGTAGGTACGACCGGAAAACAGTAACCTTGTGGGGAGACCTGGCTGAGATCGAGGGTGCTCTGATGGCTAGCTCTAAACATGACAATCCCGTTGTTGCCTTTTGCAATATTAAAGGCTCCATTTACCAAGGTATATCGCTATGTTGCATTTTTTATATCTATGACCACGTTCCCTTTATGTTTAATCAGCAGGAGTTGTTGTTTCTGGATTTTCAAGTAAAGACTTCTCACTATTCCCTCCGCTCTGCAGGTGAATTCGGACTTTCAACTACTCCAGTTAGCTGTGTGCTCATTGAACCAGATTTTGAAATAGTCGATCATCTACACAAGTGGTATGCCCCTGTAATCGCAACCATATGCTTTGAAAAAACTTAAATCTACAATATGCCCCGCGTTGGTACTAACAAATTTCACCTCTCAGGCATACTGCCATGAAGGCCTGCAGCGTGGACATACGATTCATGCCAAGTAGACTAATGCAAGAAACAACTAGGGTCGCTCTAACTGATATAGTTAAGCCAGCATCTTCTAGCTTCAAGGTATGTCGCCCCAACTAACAGCGTTCGCATAGTGTTTTCAGTGCTTTTGCTGCGTAATTACTACAACATTTTACTGCTGCATATACACTAAAGTCCTCCATTCTTTATCCATAGGCTCAGTACTATAGGTTCGTTGCGAAGTTAATAAATATCAACAACCTGGATGACCTGTGGTATGCTGCGTGCAAAAAATGCTACAAGAAAGTAATTGTAAAGAAAAGCACTGCAAGTTGCGAGTACTGCAGGAAAAAGGATACCGATTACGAGAACATGTCGGGTACATTCCCTTCTTTACATATCCTGTAATCAGATTGTATTTATTCAGTTCACATAATCTCATTGACTTATAGTATTACTGGTCTTTTACAATAACTTAGATGGTCCAGTTCCTGATGTCGACAGGCAATATGAGTGACCCTGCATATTTATCAAAAACCAATAGCCTAGATAGTTACACCTCTGCGGATTAGTAATATTGATAGGATCCTCATAACTGCTTGCAAATTTCATGTACCAGATATAGGATGAAGATTGTCGTTTCGGCTAAGGAGGTTGAAGATACTGTTCTTACACTGTTTGGGGGTGCACGATTCTTTGTTGGATGCGACGTAAATGACTACATTCAGTCAACATCAGAAAAGGTAAATCCTCGCTTCAGCTTATCAAAAGCTTCACTTGCAGCCTTGCTGCCTTCGGATTCCCTTGTCTTGGCATTTGACACGCTTTTTGGTTCCTCATCAACTGTACAGAAAGGGAAATCACCGTACTACCGCAGGCTGGAGCAGAGCAAGGGTAAAATGTTCAGTTTCCTCATAAAGAATCCGCAAAGTCTGCCTGTTGAGGATAAGAACCGAGACTTGATAGTTGAGGAGATGCACGAAGCTGAAAAGCTCGGTCCTGCAGAAGTGGAAGCTGAACCTTCGGCAGCAACACAAGCACCCAAGCGAGCTATTATAACTGGGGATACCAAGGCAGAAGAAACTTTAACTGTTGATAAGAAGCTTAAAGGGGAAAAAATGTAGTCTACTGCAGCTGTAGCAAGCTGAACCAATATTAGTTATTAGTAAACGGGTCTAGAGAGTCTCCTCCCTTTGTTTTCTTAGGAGCAACTTTAGCTGGCCCCGCTGCTACTTTGTCATTTGCATTTCAATATTAATAAATATTTGTTTCCCTAAATTGTGTTTGCTCTGTATGCTGTTACAGTGTGCATACAGTTATTTCTGGAAACTACTCTGCTTGATTCGCTCCAAATCACCAATACCTCCTACTGTATAGGTAAAATACAAATTTACGCCACTAACATCAGTACCAATACCACTATCTAACAACGTATCGCAATACTAAGTGCTAATTTGTCGCAAAAAATAAAATTACAGTATTACTCCCTAACGCTGCATTACTTGATACAGGCCGTAACACATGATAAAGAAATGGCAAAACAAGGTGCGTAATCCTTTAAAAAATTGAAGTTACATCATCTTCAACCCCCCGCCTAATTAACTTTATTCCCTTTAGATCAAACCACTACTCGACAACCTGAAGGAAAAAGCAAATCTTCTAACACCTCAACTGCCTCCATATCAAGTGGGGGAAAAAACGCTGCAAAAGAAGTCAACGTACATGGTAAGCCTTACGTAACCACATAATTCTAGCCATGACAAATATAATCAATTATGAATACCTGCGATTGAACATAGTTATACATGTAGGGAGTGAAGGACAACCTATTAGTGTTACCGAAAAACAAATTGAACAGACACCGGATCAGCCGAGTAGGACACTCTCAGCAGGTTAACTTTCCGAATCCTGATGCTACGTATTTGAACTTATACATTCGTGATGTGTGCGACTATAGAAAAAATTTCTCTATCCATTTGTTTATCTTTTTTTTGAAAACTTAAGATGAAGTGATCCCGGCTAATTTTGGCATATATTCATAAAAGCCTAACAAGTTTTCTATGTTGAAGTCTGGAAATTAACAGAACCTATTTAAACTTGCTCTCTAATGGAGCATATCACAGCAGTCGGACAATTTAGTTTTGTGAACAAGATACTTAGTTTAATATCAGCAAGAGTATATTCATGGCAGGCCATTTATACCAGTCGACACGACAAACATGCTGAAGCTTAGGAGGCTTTAAGATTAAGTTTTAATACCCAACAGAGCAATTTTACCATGGGACTGCTATGTTACATGCTACTGGATGAGCTTACTTAACAAATTGAATACAAAAGACAAGAGGATTGAAACAGGAACTAGATAGGAATTGAGTCTGAGCTAATAACAAGAGTAGCAAACACACGAGATTAGAACTTATGCTTGAAATTGGAAGCCTGGACTCAAGCTAATAGCTCAATCTGAAACAATAAGCTAACAGTTTAGTCTCAGAGGCTTCATACATAGAAACCAAGGTATTAGTTGCTGCTTATGAGAAGCCTAACTACTTCCCCATTGACAAATAGGCAGATCAACCAGACTTAAATTTAGTACAATAAATAGCAAGGTTCAAGCAACCTTATACATCTCAAACAAGGAAACCAACTCCAATCTTTAACTACAAACATGAAACCTATGAGAAAAGCTAACAGACTCAAATATAGCTCTCTCACATACGCTAAACTGACTCACGTATACACACAGAACAGCCCTAAATCAACTCCTACATCCAACACCTACTTGCAGAATACCTGAACAACCCTAAAGCCTCACTACAACACCTGCAACCAACCTTGATACCTCCTAGACTAGGCTGAAGCAACATCACCCCTGAAAACAACTTCAAAACTCCAGCTTCAGACTTCTTTCACACACTGAACTCCCTCCTTAACAAAACCTGCACACCCCTAAGCAACCTCAATAAATTATCAGGATAGGCTCTGACAACTTGCACACACACCAGACCTCCTGCTGAACTCCTCCACTCTCAGCACAACCCCAAAGACAGCCTCTCTATACTCCTTAAGCAAACAGCACTCACCAAAAGCCTAAGCTGGCACCTGACCTCTTCTAACATCCACTTTGAACTACTTACAACCTCCCTAGCACCTCCCCTGAACACTCTACATAACCTGCAACTACCAAAACCAACTCCTGGACCCCTGCAATGCCCTAACTCATCTGACCCATAGAAATCAAGAACCAAAAACAACCAGACCAATCTGCAGCCCCCTGAAACAGTCCCACTGCTTCCTAACTACTCCCTGCATATTATTTGAACTCATCAAACACCTTGAACAGCCTCCAAAACCCCTCACAGACATCTAGACACACATATCACGCCCACACACAGATCTGCCTCTCACAAATTCCCTCAATTCCACTCCTAAACAACCCCTGGACCCTGACCCCTTAACAGCTACCTAAAACCTTTCTATCCCCTGCAAGCACCCCAAGAGAACCTCCTTTATACACACTAATTTAACATACCAGACCAGCTGCACACTCTAATCAGAAAACAGAACCAGAACAGGGCTAAAGCTAAAGAAATTTCAGAATGCTAACAGATCTTAAGGAAAAGCTTGAAAGGCATCAGGATAAAGAACACATTGCAGGGAACTGGACTTTTCACATACAGATCTTGCTTTTTTTTCAAAACGACCGTGATAACATAATTGTACTCTACTATATCTTGTGCTTTCAGTCCAACAAACCTATTAGCTTTACACGACAGCAGTCCAAGTCTTCCTTCATATTAAGATTTCCCCCTTATTTTGTTAAAAAACATTGCCAGGACGAGCGATGAAAAGGTTAAACAGATACCTATCGCTCAAACAGTTTGTACCCAATGCACAGAATGAGGAAACACCTGCCACCAAGAAACGTCGAATAAACTGGCTGTCTCGGGCTTTATCGGCAGAAATTCAAATCCCAGGTAACATTACACTGATCGCTTCAGAAAACTTTATCCCTGTACTCACACTTCTAGATTACTTAGTTGCTTTAGGCATTAATTTTTTACCTATACTCTTAATCTATCTGTCTATCAATAACCAGGTACCAGTACATACACCCTTGCACAATCAGACCCCCACAAACTGAAAGCGGTGCCACAATGTGTCTACTGTAGTGCTAAAAGGTTCGAACATGAACCTCCAACCTTCTGTTGTGAAAGCGGCTGTATCAAATTGGCAAGGACTCCTGCTCCACCTGAACTATATGAATTGCTCACGGCTCAAACGGATGACGCAAAACAATTCCACAAATACCTTCGGGCATATAATAGTATCTTTGCTTTTACATCTTTTGGTGTTAAGCTTGATAAGGAACTAGCTTCATCAAGGAAAGGGGTGTATACCTTTAGAGCACAAGGCCAAATTTATCACGATCTACCATCTCTTAGGCCGCATAATAATAAGCCGTGTTACTTTCAGCTATACTTTTTTGACACAGAAAATGAGTTGACCAACAGGTTGTCTATACTGGATGACGGGGTCCTGTCAGCTGATATTGTTACGAAAATAAAGCAGGTAATGTCCGAAAATCCATATGCCCAAATATTCCGGCAATTGAAAGACCATTCCAGTTTTGAAAATCTACAGCTCCGGATTGCTGCAAATGCAAATCTTGATCAACGAGTGTATAACAAACCCTCGACCGAGCAAGTTGCAGCTATTTGGATAGATGGAAACAATGCAGATATTCCATTTGAGCGACAGATTGTTGTCCACGAACACTCGGGTAACAGACATAGAGTGAAGCACTACTTTGGTTGTTATGATCCATTGCAATATCTACTACTTCTGCCCAAAGGAGAGTCAGGTTGGCATCAAGGAATAAAGAAAGATAAAAAGCCACGCCAAAGCTGCACTATTGTCGAAACTGATGTCCCTAACTTTGACTCAGCAGATGCTGTGTTTGCCAATGAGGCCCAAGGTAATCTACGTTTTCAATATTCACATATCTGTACTATTCAAAACTTTTATTTACTAATAACTGTACTGTGATTTCCTAACCATATTTCACTAAACGTCAACAGATGTACATCGCGAATCAAAATCCGCAGTATCTTGCCGAGAATATTATTGTTATAAATTGCAAGTGCGGCCCGAGGACAAGTCTGTACTACTGCTGTGTGGGAGATTATTACAACAATTTGTTGTGAACATGTACATCAAACTTGAAACAACAAGGCTTGAGTTCTACAGAAATGAACAATCGAATTTCAGAAGAGAGGTTTTACAAGGCATAGTTGATAGTATCATGGCAGGTGAATACAGAGGAGATAAAATTGGCCATAGAATTTACCTTCCTGCATCTTTCATCGGTGGACCAAGGGATATGCGCAAGAGATACATGGATGCAATGACTTTAGTACAACACTATGGGAAGCCCGATCTATTCATAACTATTACATGCAATCCTGAATGGCCAGAAATCACAGAAGCATTAGCTGCAGGTCAAACACCTCAAGATCGTCCTGATTTAGTAACACGAGTTTTTAGAGCAAAGTTGCAAGACCTTAAGGACCAAATATTCAACAAACATATCTTTGGGATTGTTGCAGCTCATGTATTTGTCGTTGAGTTCCAGAAACGAGGACTTCCACACATACACCTCTTGCTCATCCTTAGGGAAAGCCACAAGATTAAAACAGCTGATCAATATGACAAGTTCATCTCTGCAGAGATACCAAACAAAGATGAATACCCGTTATTATATGATATAGTTGTCAGACACATGATGCATGGTCCTTGCGGTCCAAAACATCCTTCAAATACATGTATGAAAGACGGTCAATGCAAGTACCACTATCCCCGACCGTTCAGCAATAAATCAGCTCAAGCAAAGGACGGGTATCCTATTTATAAAAGAAGGAATGATAATCGGTTTGAAAATGTCCGGGGAACCAGAATGAATAACCAGTGGGTTGTACCATATAACCCATACTTGCTAACAAGGTACAATTGCCATATTAATGTGGAAGTCTGCTCGGGAGTTAAGGCGATAAAATACCTCTACAAATACATCTACAAAGGCCATGATAGATGTGCGGTGTACATTGAATCAGAAGACGGGGAAAAAATCATTGATGAGATACAAAATTACCAAGATGCGCGCTGGGTTGCAGCTCCTGAAGCACTATGGAGAATTTACCAATTCAGCCTTAGTGACATCCAACCGCCTGTTATTAACCTACAATTACATCTGCCGAACAAACAAACAGGTATAATATTATATACCATACCTATGTACAGCTCCTTAGTACTAATTATTTATTAACTAACCATATGTCACCAATAGTCTACTATTGGAGCAAGCGCAATTTGCAAAATGTCATTGCAGGAGAAAATGTCGGTCGCACAATGCTTACCGAATATTTCAGCATGTGCCGCACCCATCCCGAGGCACGAAAGTACCTATACAAGGAATTTCCAGAGCACTATGTTTGGAAAGCACAATCCAAGACGTGGACTCCACGGAAAAAAAAACAGTTGTTGGTCGAATTGCAACAGGTATGCGCTGCACTAAATTCTAAAATCATTTACACTTCTACGCGTGCATTCAGTTATAATTATTAGCTGCATAACTTTGTTCAAGTATGCTAGATACGGTTTTCTAAACAGAACTAAACCACTGATGAGAAGATTCAGTACATAAGAACCTTTTTTGATTCATAAAAAATAGATAGATGCAGAGGATAAACTTCCTCTGGACAAACAATATGATATATATAACAGTTAAACACTTTTCAGATGAATAACCGGGAAAACACTTCTTGCTCTCCCATCGAAAGCCTTGATACAACTTATCAACAAGCCATATGCTGATCTACAAGTAAATGGCCTGTGGACACCTAAGTCTGAGCAAAGCAAAAGCTGTTTCATATCAACCTTATTGCTCGAGGTCAATCCTAAAGTTAACCAGAAGCCAACTGTTGACTCGATATTTCCAATTCAATATAAGGATCTTCACATGAACAAAGGAAAATATATTTACCATTAGGGGACCTGGGCGAATTATGGTGTATCCAAGGCCGGACCTTCGTAATGAATCTTCAGCAGCCTAGAAAAAAAATTAAGAACCAGGGAGTCAATTTTAATCCTAGAAACCACATAGAGGAAGAGTTTGAAGAACAAATCACCCTCTTGGCTTTCAAAACTTGCTCCCGTCTTCGAAGCAATATACTGCCCGAGGTTCAGATGTTTGGGTGTCTGGTCTGTGCAAATACAAGAAAATTAAAAGTGATACAAAATAAATAGATAGAACGAGCATCTGGCACCTAAATGAGTGAATGAAGGAAATATAATGAAAATTCAGAGGAAAAAGTAAAAGGTAACTGCAACTTACATCCAGATAATTTTTCTATTACTTTGCTCACTACATACACTGTCTTCTGCTTTGGTACCTTACAGAGCTGAAACAGATCATCAGCTATAACAAAGAATCTTTTCCTCTTAGGTTCAACTGATGGTAACTGAAGTAGAACATGTCCAACTCGATGCAGCACAGATGGATCCCGAGCTAACCATCCTGCAAAAGGCATTGCCACCATAAAGAATTGATAACTGATATAGTGCCTGGCACTACTACCTAAAACCCAAAAGATATTCTGCATATTTTCAAATAGTGACCATCTTAAATTTTCAATTAATCAAAATTTAGAAGCTGAAAGTTCACCCTACCATCACTAGATTTATATAACATCACCGATAGTCCTCATTCACGGGAATTTGAGCAATTCCTCCCGTTGCTTTTACACAAATTCCTTCTTGCATCGACAAGTCATCAAACATATCTTGGTTCTTATTTTGGAATTTGTATTAATGTGGACAGTTGAGAGGACAGGTCTACTACACAAAATATTGCCTTTACAGGTGAATAGACTTGGTTTCTCGATTGTATATGTCATTTGACCTAGACAGCTAACAAGATCACTTAGCTGAAGTAGCTTGTTGACTTGAGTGTTTAATCAACATGGCTGCTTATGTGGCAGCTAATGTGAACTGATGACGTGGTTGTATGTCGGTACAGAACAAAACCTGGCAATGCGATCAGGTGCCGAGGAGGGTTCTGGAAAATAGGAACCTTCTGGTGAGGCCGATTGACAAATTTGACAAAATTATTGGAGGCGTTTATGCAGAGTGCAGACAAATAAGTATCAAGTACTAACTGAATAAGTGAAAGATAAAATTATAGGAACACGAATATCGCAGAATAACAGGAGATGACTCCTGCAAGACTTCATTGAACAAATTATTTTGGTTACTGCTATATTCTTTATTTGATGTCTATATCAACTCTTTATAACTGAAAATTGACTGAATCTTTTTGTATATATGAATGACTCAATTCTGATTACAAATATACTGCAGCTTTAAGTTAAAAGAAATGAACTTTATTCCCCTGTCTGCATTTGCACAGCTAATCCAAGAGAAGGAGAAAGATACTATGAGCGCCTCTTGCTAAATCATGTCCGAGGACCTACTTCTTTTGAAGACTTGCTCACCGTTAATGGAAGACAGTGTGAGACCTTTAAAGAGGCAGCCAAAGAACGAGGCCTCCTAGAGTCCGATAATAGCATTTCTGAATGCTTGGGTGAGGCAGTCCTTTTCAAAATGCCATCTGCGCTGCGAAGCTTATTTGCAACAATATTGGTTCACTGTAATCCAACTGATGTAAGACGACTCTGGGAAACATACTACTTTGATTTGTCTGAAGACTACAGAAGAAATCAGGATTCCACATCCAACGTCCGCTACAGCGTACATTGAACAGTATTAGCACGTACCTGCATAGCATGGGCAAAACTATAGACAAATATGACCTGCCCAAAATCCCAGAACAAGCCGAACATGGTAGTCCGTTGGAATGCAGAGAAATTCTTGAAGAGCAGGCTGTTCAGATAACTACTGAAGACATTGAAGCACAGACCAAGCTTAACCCAGAACAGGAACATGCATACAAAACAATTCTAGAACGCGTCACCTCTGCTACGCCTGGATTGTTCTTTGTCGATGGACCCGGTGGAACTGGTAAAACATTCTTATATAGAGCGCTGCTCGCAAATGTGCGTTCCAACGGAATGATTGCGTTAGCAACTGCAACCAGTGGAGTAGCTGCTTCTATTTTGCCAGGAGGCCGTACTGCGCACTCTAGATTTGACATTCCTCTTCAAACAGATGAAACAACCATCACAAATATGTCAAAACAAGGTGGCGCAGCTAAGTTAATAAGAAAAGCTCGCTTGGTCATATGGGATGAAGCACCTATGGCAAAGCGACAAACCATTGAAACAGTGGACAGAAGCTTTAGGGATATAATGGAAATTGACGCTCCCTTTGGTGGAAAAGTGATGGTTTTTGGAGGGGATTTCCGGCAGGTATTACCAGTAGTTCCCAAAGCGACAAGAGCTGAAACAGTAAATGCATGTTTGGTGAAATCATACCTTTGGCCTTTGATGGAAAAGCTTCAATTCAAGACAAATATGCACGCAATATCAGATCCAACATTCAGTGATTTCTTGCTGCGGGTCGGAAATGGAGACGAATCAACAATTGGAGATAATTTAATTCGTCTTCCAGATGAGGTGGCTGTCAAATACGACAGTGAAGAAACTGCCACTGATTCCTTGATAGAACAAATATTCCCAGCGCTTCATGAAAATGATGGTTCAGCTCAATATGTAACAGAGCGTGCTATTTTAGCAAGCCGTAACGAACATGTTGATTACCTCAACGAAATGTTGGTGGAAAGGTTTCTAGGAGAAAGCAAAGCCTATGTCAGTTTTGACTCGGCTGAAGATGACACCAACAACTACTATCAGGAAGAATATCTGAACACTTTGACTCCGAACGGACTGCCGCCCCACAGGTTCGTGAATATACACAATTCTTTAATTAATGTTCCTAAGTTCTCGAATGCTAGCGACAAAACAACTTTGCTGTTTCCCTACTTTAACCCCTGCTAAGTCCAAAAATCAGTTTCGCTTGCTTATAAATAATCCACGTTATCAAACCTCTAACATAACTGTATTACAACTGTAAATGATCCTGTTCTTAGAACTGCAGGGACAAGATCCTTTACCCTCCGAGCAGCCATATGTTTCGGGTATACTTTTTGGTTCGTTAATCTATATTTTCCTTAAATGTACGCAACTATTTCTTCCCTATATAGGTTAGTTCTCAAAAAGAATGCACCTATAATGCTGCTAAGGAATCTAGACGCGTCCAATGGCTTATGCAATGGCACGAGACTGATATGCAGAGGCTTTGACAAAAACGTCATACATGCAGAAATCATGCTAGGTCATTATGCTGGTAAAAATGTCTTCCTCCCAAGGATTCAACTGTCACCTCCGGATAACGAGGGATATCCTTTCAAATTTGTCCGAAAGCAATTTCCAGTTCGCCTAAGCTTTGCAATGACAATAAACAAAGCACAAGGCCAGACAATTTCAAATTGCGGATTGTATTTACCCCAACATGTATTCTCCCATGGACAACTATACGTCGCACTGTCACGTGGTACGTCCATGTCCACTACAAGAGTCTTGGTCATGACAGAACAACCCATACGTCGCATTGGAACATATACAAAAAACGTTGTCTACAAGGAAGTTCTAGGTAAGATAGACTAATGGTAATTAACTATTTTGGTATAATTGTTTAAAAAGTTTTAATTTCCTGGTTTTATTCAACAACTTCTTCTGAATTTATATGAAGTTGAGTAATACTTGCTTGGCAGCTGCCTGAAGAACCAGTGACATAGGACTACATCATCATGAGAAGTCGTCAGCTCGAAATTTGTATCATCTTCTATTTAACGGCTACTGCGGTAAAATTCAGTATTTGTACTGGACTTCTCTCAACTCCTTCCCCACAAGCTCTGGATCCTGCAGCATTTTTCCTTATTGAGGATTGCATTTGTAGTCGATAATAGTTCACCATACATAAAGGCTTCTGACTCCTGCTGCGACTACCTCTCTATTTACTTCCTCTTTCGCTGTTGCACTATACAGCAGTGTTTGTTATCTCCAGACCATTATGTATTGTTGTTATGTTAACATGGTGAGCGTGATAGGATACCTAGATTATAATATTTCTGGACCTTGGCCTTTTAAAAATCTTTTGCGGGTTGGAAAGATGGGTCATAGAGTCGGGCATTTGTAGTTTGTGGCCTGTATCTTGGCAGGGCGACCTGGATTATAGGGTTTGCAGCATGCCTGGCTCGAAGAACGAAATGCTTGAGATGTAACCTAGATGTATCGAGGCTGCTTTATAGTGGTCCTTAATATATTATTCTTACAGCTTGTTTGGATGGTTGTTACCTATCGTTTCACAATGCATCGTTTGTACAATATTGTATTATTTGGCATTGTTCCTGTTATTGACAGATATAGTCCTTGTGAAGAATGAGGCCAACAGGGAGGAAAAGGGATTTCTCAGAGCGTGGTTGCCCCCTCTGTTTGGCCTATGATTTCTCGATCGAACAAACCAACAACCCTCTTCAGAACTGGAAATGAGTAATACTATATGTTGTTAATGCCTCCAATGGTGGTGATGTAATGCTGATAGCAGTTGTACTGTTCAATAGTCTGTTTTGCGAAGCTTCTACGGCAAGTTTTTGGTTAAAACATCCTTAGGTCTCATCTGTTTCATGAATTTTTTGTTGAAATTGTCCAAACGCCTACTGGAAAGTATGTAACAATTTCCATTATTTCGAAAGAGGCAGTGATGATATTGTTAATCTGGGTCTTAGTACTTTCTGTTGATCACAGACACATGTTGGAAGAATATATCCATCTTTTCTTTTTAGTGATCTTTTTGGTAAACATGCTGAATTGTAGGAAGGTGCATTAACAGATTTGGATCAATTTCTCTGTTGCATTAACTTTTGTTGCAGAACAACAGCACAAGCATACACTTTCTCAAATTTGTTGCGCGAGATGAGTGTCCGTTACTCTATATTACATAGCACTTAAGCTAATATCATCATCCAGAACACATTTACATAGCGCCTGACTGTGTGTAATACATGTAAACAATATGCGTTATGCTTTACCTAAAAGCCAAAGGGCGGTAGTTCTGTTCAAGATCTATGAATTACATAATAGTGCAGGTGGAAGCAGACCTTCTGTACATGGAAGAGAAGTTAGAATTTGTTCGTCTAGAAAATGCTTGATTTTTTGAAACACTATTCGTTTAAAGTAAACTATTTGTTTTTTCTTTTCAAAATTTGTCTTTAGAATGACTTCAGGTAGATTTACCTGGACAATCTCATACAGTTGAAGACTTAGCGCAATCCTCTAACATTACTGTAGCAGCCTAGCCGACACTATTGTTTACCACTGATACAAAAAACTTCTTTTCACTATAAATGATTTTTGCAAACAACTGTAGTATATATATATATTTCTGAAGCGCGGTACAAGTTGGCACACGTCCCTGCTTTGGGTAACAATTGCAATATGAATCATCGCTGACACTTTCAACATAATAATGTTAAATTGCTTCCCAGTTTTCATTTGCCTACAAAAACAAACAGACATCCAATTAGACTGCAAAAATATTATTCATATCAATAGAACGCGAGAATTTTTCTCCCTACATGACGGAAAAAATAACCAAGTAAACGTTGTTTAAAATAGACAAATGTTTACGCAATTACATAAATAATCAGATTACTTGAACAAATAATTTCTGAAACAAAAAACTTAGTTAAAAAAGAAGTCAAGCGGATACTCCAGTATCTTAAAAGTTGTAGCTGGAAGTTGCAAGGGCTCTCAAAACATTGAATACCTACAAGTAAATGCAATGGATTTATAACAAGTTGCATTAATCCAAATAGAAACCTCAGATTCATTTATTGAAATGCCGAGCATATTCAATAGTCCTTCATATTGGTTTCCTTAATTTCTGATGCATGCATTAAGAGTTTATAAGTTTTCCATAGTAACCATTTCATACTTGGCTTTTCATATGATACACAAATCAATACAATTTAGGAGCTGAACTCAAACGATCGTACAACGAATCATATCCATAAAAAGATACTATATTCATTTACTTTTCCTCTTCTATAACTTCTTCATAATAGCTGAATAAATTACTATTCATCTCTTGATGAGTCACTGTGTGAGGTGTCAACTTCTTCAATTTAACCATTAATGACTGCATCTTTTCGTACTGCAATACCCATTATATAAGCTAGGTACGCTTTCAAATTTCTTCAGTAGTTACGAACAGCTGCAGCAGCCAGGTACCATCCTTCGCTAGGTTTCAAACTATCGTTTTAATGAACATTAACTTAATTCTAATTTGATCCTTTAATTCCTTTCCTACAGCCTTCGTACCGTTGTTCATAAGGAATTGGGTATGAATTCGACACCTTCGCTTTTACTTTATTACAATTCCTGCTTATGGTCCCATGAACATTGTCATTTTCTCCTGTATTGGCAGCGAAAGTTGCATCGTCGGTTGCTTTGCTTAGGTCCCATGTTCTGTATTGTATCGTCGTTTCGACGATGTCGCAGCCTTTGTGCTGCTGAAGTAGCATCATAGGTTACTAAAGCCGCTAATTTACACCAATTTGTTCGCAGCCGTCTATAGGCACAACAGAACTGTGAATCCTGTTAACATTTTACGAAGGCACTGTGATTTTCAATTTGTTCTTCAGTTTTACTCCCGCATCCTTCCTTGCGTTGTTCCTTAGGATTTGGCTATGAAATCAACACGTTTACTTTTAATTTAGTATAATTAATACTTATGTTCGCATCAAGTTTGTCAAGTTGACCTCGAGAATACTAGGAAAGGTAACATCGACAATTGATTTGCTTAGGTCCCTATCCTGTTTGCGTCCGTCAATTGCACAACGTCACAGCATTGTTACCACTGAATTTGTATCCTTCGTTACCCAAGCCACTACATATGTTCAAATTCGCTAGGACCAGTATTTCCTTGAAATTCATGGGTACCCAAAATTCTATCATCTTGTCATATATATCTGCTGCATATTAGGTTGAAACAGTATGTGTTTAAACTAACGCGAATTGTTGTTATATAATTAAATTACACCTCACTTGCAGATATAACGATGGCTGAACATTTGGGCAACAACATGTACATCCAAGTTGAAGAGGCGAGACTTAATTTTTTAAGAAAGAACCAATCAACACTGCGCAGCGAATTGCACCAAGGGCCGGCTGATATTCTTATATCTGAAGCGTGTGGAGAAGAAAAAGCTTATAAAAAAATTACGCTTCCAAGAATGATTATTGGACCAAACAAATCTCAAAAGCGAAATGTAATGAAGTCTGATTAAGTAAATCTCACTATCTTATAATTATTATTCTATTAATTCAAATACAGTTTATCGAATAGATCAATGTGTTGACGAACCTTGAAGAAGAAGGAAAGAGCTAAGAGAGGGTAGGGAGAAGATAAGTGAAATATTTTTTTTCATAAAATGAACCATTACACTGCATTGGGTATATAACCCGGATATTCTCATGGACAACTGTCCATTTTCCTAACTAACTACATAGACTTAATTAAAATTACCATAACTAGTGGACCCAATTGCTAATATAAAAACTAGTACTTAAAACCTTAGGAACTAACAACAACAATAATAAGACTAACGACTAGGTACTACATAAAAAACGCCAAGTACTACTTCAAAGCTTCATTCTTGACAATCCATCCCTCTTAAGAACCTTGTCCTCAAGGTTCAAAATTGGGAAAATGAGACTTGATGAACTGGTAGTCATCCCATGTAGCTTCTTCAGGCAATAGATTGACTCATTGCACTAAGATCTGAGTTGCAGCCTTGTTCCCTTTCTTGACCATCCTTCTTCTTAACACTGCAATAGGCTCCACAAGAGGCTGACCATCATTAGTACAATCTGGTGGATCAATTGAAGGGATCACAGTACTTTCCACTTTCTTCTTCAGCTGTGAAATATGAAACACTGGATGAATCTTAGTTTCACTAGGCAAGATCAGCTCATAAGCAACTGGACCTACTTTCTTCTTAATCTGGTAGGGACCATAAAACTTAGCAGCTAATTTCAAACTCTTCCTTATAGCCACAGACGTTTTCCTGTAAGGTTGAAGTTTAAGAAACACCCCGTCCCCTACCTCAAATTCTCTTTCAGTCCTGTGTTTATCTACATAATGCTTCATTCTACTCTAAGCTTTCTTCAAATTTTCTTGAAGTAGTTTATCTACAATCTGCCTCTCTCTTAAATATTGATCAGCAGGTACCACGTTAGACTGAGCAATAAGCTTAAATGATAGCTGAGGTGGTTCATAACCATAGATAACTTTAAATGGAGGAATTTTTAATGAGATATGGAAGTTATTGTTGTGCCAAAACTCAGCAAGAGAGAGCCATTTGCTCCACTCTTTTAGCCTATGACTGGTCATACATCTCAAGTAATTTTCAATATAATGATTCACTCTCTCAGTTTGACCATCAGTTTGGGGGTGGTAGGCAGAGCTATAAAGCAGTTGAACCTGTAAACCCTTGAACAACTCCTTCCAGAACAAACTCACAAAAACTTTATCTCTATCAGATACAATGCTTCTTAGTAACCCATGCAACTTGTACACTTTATCCAGGAACACCCTAGACACTTTTGATGCAATAAAGGGGTGAGACAAGGGTAAAAAGTGAGAGTACTTACTACACATGTCTACTACTACCATGATAGTGTCAATACCCTTCAGACTTGGGTAAACCTTCTATAAAGTCCATGGAGATTTGTTCCTATGCCTTGTCAGGTATTGTTAAGGGTTGTGACAAACCAGGATATGCCACTTGTTTATTGTTGCACCTCTGACAAGTTTCACACTCTTGCACTGCTCTCTTGATATCTTCCAACATCACAGGCCAATAGAATATAGACTTAACTCTTTGATAGATTGCCATCACACCATAATGACCTCTTAAAACCAGAGGAGTGAATAATATTGATAAACTGGTGCCTCATATTACCATTTTTGCCAATTCAAACCTTCCCTTTGAATCTAAGCAAGCCTTGCTCCCATTTAGTAACAGGTAGTACTGCAGAATTAGCACTGAGAGTAGCAATAATCTGAGCTACTTCATCATCACCCTCATAGTTTTCCAGAACTTCTTCCACCCATTTAGGTTGTACTTGAGTGAGTATATGTCGCTCACCATCTGCAGCAGGTTCTTGCCTTCTTGAAATGGCATCAGCAACCATATTCTCTATTCCCTTCTTATACTGAATTTCATAACTTAACCCTATGAGTTTAGTTAAGCCTTTATGCTGCAGTGAAGTACTGATTTTTTTCTCTTGTAGGAACTTAAGACTAAAGTGGTCAGTCTTAATGATAAAATAATTTGGGTGAAGGTAGTGCCTCCACCTATCTACAACCATGAGTAAAGCTACCAATTCTTTCTCATAAGTAGAAAGAGCTTGGTGTTTAAGACTCGGTGTTTGGCTCATGTAAGCTATAGATCTATTTTCTTGTATAAGTACACAACCAACACCAAAATTGCATGTATCCACCTCTAAAACAAAATGCTTGTTGAAATCTGGCAAGGCTAAAACAGGGGCAGTCACCATTGCTTTCTTTAACTCTTCAAATGCTATTGTGGCCTTAGAAGTCCAATTAAAACCACCTTTCTTAAGGAGAGCAGTGCATGGTTTACTCAATAGAGCATAATTTCTAATGAACTTTCTGAAGTACATGCCAAACCAAGTGAAACGACCTTAGGTAGTCGTTTCGGGAGTTAGGACTCTGATTGGCATGCCGATAATTTTAAAAGCTCCATAAGATCCATTAGGACATGTCTATAAAATTTGAGCTAAATCGGACTTCGTTTGGTAGGTATCAGAATAAGTTTTCAGTTTCTGTTGTCGGTAAACTTTAAAAGAGGTTTTCGAGCTCGATTTTGATGAATGAGCTCCGATTCAAAATCTGAAAGTGTCGTTAGTGTCTTATGGTCATTTGTGACCTGTGTGAACTTTCGGAAGTGAATTCCGATGTCGTTCAGATAGTTTCTGCTAAATTGTCGAAAGTTAATAATTTGATCTCTTTCCGTTTAATTCGCATCTTGAGTCTTGAAAACCCAATTTGAGATCCGTTTTAGCGAGTACGTCACATAAATTTTATATAACTTGCTCGAGAAATTTGGGATCATTCCAAATTTCGTAGTGTTTTGTTTTAATTTTAGTTGCATCAGTAAATTTTGAAAAGAAAAAAATAAGGAAAAAGAAAAGATTAAAGAAAGAAAAGAAAAGGAAAACAAAAAGGGAGGCAGTGCTAAGGATATTCCTTAGCTTTCATGAGAACAGAAACATAATGAACGAAACAAGAGAACGCGAAGGTGAAAAAAATATGAGAAAAAGAGAGAAAGGAAAGAAAAAGGAGAAGGAAAAAAAATAGAATTTTCACCCCGAAACATCCAGGTAATGATGTTAATTTATTATTTCAGTTTATTATGTGTGTTTGAATATATTTTAACGGTAAAAATTGAGGGGTAAATAGACCCCGATAATCGAATTGAATATATATATATTCGAACTCAGGGAGTTATGGGCAATCCATAAATATTATTTATTTATAGTTTGGTTATGTGATTTTGAACCATGTACGTAGGTCTGGACTTTATATCGCGTATGCAAATCGGGTATCGGGTTCTTGACCAGATTGTTCTAAGACGTAGGAATGAAGTCTTTAGTCTTATTTGATATATTTTTCTGCTTATTGAATAGAGCGGGATCATTTGACAATGAATCTAAACGACAAAGCGGTTTTTGAGTAGCAGTGCTAACTTGGAACAAGGTAAATGATTATACCCATTTCTTTGGTGGCTTTTGGCCTTGTGGATATTCTACCACGTGTTCCGTACGTGTGTAGCCGCCGATAGGCGTACTTATTACGCCTTAACTTTGAATTTACATTGTATATTATATGTTACGCCCTGTTGTTGGTATTTCATTGAGCATATAAGCATTGTACTCTGGTTGTGAGCTGGACATATACTTCCCGGTAGTCGATGAGAGTCCCGCACCGGTGAAGGTTTATTATTGCATATACTTCCTGATAGTCGATGAGAGTCCCGCGCAGGTGAAGGTTTATTATTGCATATACTTCCCAGTAGTCGATGAGAGTCCCGCGCCAGTGAAGGGTTATACATGCATCATATTGATGGTAGCAGTATTCCGCCCCAGGAGCGGGAGTATTCCGCTCCTTGTTTCATATTGGGGGTAGGAGGATTCCACCCCAGGAGCCGGAGTATTCCGCTCCTTGCATCATATTGAGGGTAGGAGGATTCCGCCCATGGAGCAGGAAGATTCCGCTCCTTGCATTATATTGAGGGTAGGAGGATTCCGCCCTTAGAGCAGGAGGATTCTGCTCCTTGCATCATATTGAGGGTAGGAGGATTCTGCCCTAGGAGCAGGAGGAATGCGGTCCTTGCATCATATTGAGGGTAGGAGGATTCCGCCCTGGAGTAGGAGGATTCCGCTCCATTCATTTTGCACATGTGACCCCATTGCATCATACTGCATTCATTTCATTTCATTGCACCGGCTGTTGTGTATTGTGTGACTTAGTACAACGTTTTGTGTATGTGTCATGTATTTTTGTTGTTGATATGTTTCTGACTCGTATCCCGGGTGGTGTATGAGTTTATGGTTTATTACGTGTTTCCAGCTATTATGTGGCTCTGCCTTTTTATAGTTGAAACAAGGTGAATTTAGTTTATCTGCATTTCTTCTCCCTGGCTAGCATATCTGCTTCTTCGAGGTGGCTAGCCAGCCCCCACTTACTGAGTCCTTTTGACTCACCCATTTTTGTTTCTTGTCTATTAATTTCGTTTCGGCAGGTTCGCTCCAGGATTGAGTTCGCCACGTTGAGGAGCGAAGACGACTTCAGCTGTCAGGGTGAGCCAGCTTTTGTTCAGGATGGCCCCCAGTTTTATATTTATTATCTCAGTTGGGTTTTTCTCCCTTCAGGAGATGTTTATACTTCATTTGTATTCTTAGATGTATGTCTGGATAGCCCTAAACCTAGTACATTGGGTAGTCAGCTGTAACTTCTTCTGTACAGCTTATGTATAATTATGTTCGTGTTTCTTTAGATTTTATTTTTATATATAAGTTGATTTTATATATATTTTTGTGAATTCAATTCAAAAAGGTTCGCCTGACGGGTCTATGGGAGGATGTCGGGTGCCCGCACGGCCTAGCCGAAAATTCGGGTCATGTTACCAAGGAACCCCTCTCAACTCCTTCAATGTCACTAGTAGAGGTCAATCAGTCATTGCTGAAACTTTTTTAGGGTCAGTGCTGACACCTACTCCAGAAATTATGTGCCCGATGTATTCCACCTGAGGTTGAGCAAAATCACACTTGCTAAACATAGCAAACAACTTGTTCTTCCTTAGAAGGAAAAGTATTGATTCTAAATGCTTGAGGTGTTCCTCCAGATTTTTGCTATATACCAGTATATCATAAAAAATATACCAGTATATACTTTCATAGCTGAGCTCCAAACACTTGAGTCATCAAAGATTGGAATGTAAATGGTGCATTGGTAAGCCCAAAGGGCATTAACCTGAACTGCCACAACCCATGGTGTGTTCTGAATACAGTTTTGTGTTCATCCTGCACCTTCATCCTCACTTGATGGTACCCTGCCCTGAGGTCAATTTTGAAAACACTATAGCCCTATGTAGTTCATCCAGCAAATCCTAAACCATAGGAATAGGGTACTTATTTTTAATAGTCAAGGAATTGAGCTTTCTATAGTCTACACACAGTCTCCAAGTAGCATCCTTCTTTTTACTAGCAGGGCAGGTGAGGCAAAAGTAGAGTAAACCACAATATTGGTTTGCAATATGTCACTGATGATAGATTCTATGGCATTCTTTTGATCAAAGGAATACCTATAGGTTCTGAGATTGAATAGTTGGGCACCTGGTATGAGGTTAATGGAATGATCACACTCTCTCTGAGGAGGCAATTCAGTTGGCTCATCAAAAATATCTGAATACTGGTGGAGTAGTGCAGTAACTCTAGCATCCTGAGTCACATTTCCGCTAGCTATAGGGGTGCTATTAATCAAGCAAACTTCAGCAACCACTTCACAAGTTCCTGTAGTTAATAGCTTACCCAGTTCCTCCTCTTGTAACAATTCCTCCTCAGTGAATTTCTGTTGGCTTAGTAAGGTAATCATCTTGCCCTCTTTTCTGAAGAAGATGCTACAGAGCTTAATATTAATCAAGACTCGTGCCACCTGATCAATCTAGTCCATTCCTGACACTAAATCACAGCCACCAACTTTTAACAACCTCATGGGAAAGAAGACAGCTCACCTTGCATACTCCACTGAAAGTTAGGACATAGGTGACACAATTCATGACTTGACCATTAGCTACCACTACCTTCATAGGTACAGAATTAGGAAGTACTTGAAGTCTCATTTTCTTGACAATAAAAGGATCAACAAAGTTGTGTGTTGATCCACTATCTATAGAATGACAATAGGGTTCTTCTTGACATACCCAATTATCTTAACAGTGGATGGTGGTTGTTTAGAACCTGGTAATCCCAAGATCACATTTAAGGACACCTCAGCTTGTTCCTTACCTCTGTTAGATTCTAACTCTAACTCTTCTAATTTATCCCCCACATCATGAAAATTTTCCTCTTCATCTTCCTGGCCTGCCATTGCATTCAAAGTTCTCTATTTATATTGGTGTCCAGGATAGTACCTCTCTTGACATCTAACACATAATCCCTTTTTTCTAGCCTCTTTAAAAGCTTCAGGATTGTTTGATTTGAAGGGAGCAAGAGCTGGTTGTCTTTGGTTAGGGTAAGTGAGTATATAAGGAGTAGTGGTGGAGGATAATCGTAGTGGTGGTGGAGTAGGTGGTCTTGTGGCAGGGTTTCTGTTGTAAGTAAGTTGGTTAGGGTTATAAGGTCTAGTATACTGGGTAGGGTATCTAGGTGAGGCAAGTCTGTTTATTCCTTATACAGCTTAGCAGTTTCATAAACATCCATGAGAGTGGTGGGATTAGCTAATCGAAAAAGGGATTTCAAATCAAGTCTTAAACCACTAACAAAACTGGACACAAAATGGGTTTCATTCAGTAGAGGATTAAGAATTATCATATAATTAGTAAGCTCTTCAAACTTTTCTTGATAGTTTTCCATAGATCCAAGCTGACGAAGCTTATTAAATTCATCAATAACATCATTGGTCTAGTATTTCCAAACCAACGACATATTTCAAAATAAAACACAGGTCAAGTGATGTTACCTCGATTGTAAGATAGATAGCTATCGAACCAAGTATCAACGCGACCCTTAAGATGAACAGAAGCATACTCCAGTTCACTTTCTTCAGGAATAGAATAAATCTCAAATAATTTTTCACATTTCCTTAACCACCCATGGGGGTTATATCCATCAAATTCTGGGAAAGTGATTTTAGCTTTGGGCATTCGCTGGATGTTAGCAGAAAGATCAGTAGTAAGGGCTAATTGATTTTCAGGTTGTTGTGGTGATGGTAAGGCTAAAAGAGGGGGTTTTGGTGTGGTGATAGAGGGGTTGGTAGAAGAGCAAGGGTTTGGTGTGAAGAAAATGTTGGGGTTGATAACAGTGATACACTTGTGTTTGGATTCGTCGGCAGAAAAGTGAATCCACGCCCCACAGAATAAGATGAGGGGGTTTGGGGTTAGAGGGAGTATTTTTAGTACCTGAAGCACTGCTAAATTCCAGTGGCGCCGGAGAACTTTGAGCAACTGAAGACAGCAATTTCGCCGGTGGTGGAGGTTGAACTTCGGATATCTTACTAGAAACCATTTGTTCGATTATCAGCTGGAGCTTTCGATTAGCCTCCTAGGATTCTTGAAGCTGAGACCCAAAAGTGGTTTGAGTACGCTCAAGCTTCCCAAATCGTTTAAAACGTTGAGTTTCCGACGTGGTGATAGCGGAAATAGCCCAACGGGGCTCTGATACTAGTTGTCACAATACTAGTGACTGAGCTAGAACATTGAAGAAGAAGGAAAGAGCTAAGAGAGGGAAGGGAGAAGATAAGGAAAGTATTCTTTTTTTATAAAATGAACTATTACACTGCATTGTGTATATAACCCAGATATTCTCATGGACAACTGTCCATTTCCCTAACTAACTACATAGACTTAATTGAAATTACCATAATTAGTGGACTCAATTGCTAATACAAAAATTAGTACTTAAAACCTTACGAGTTAACAGCAACAATAATAAGACTAACGACTAGTTACTACATAAAAAACGCCAAGTACTACTTCAAAGCTTCATTCCTGACAAATTCATTAAACTATTCCGAAGTTTCAACTTTCGATGATATGTTAATTTCCCTATTAAAAACTTATCTATAATTACATTAAATGTTGTTTTACTATACTTATAATTTAGTCAATCACACCTTAAACTTAGAGTTAATAACTTAAATGGTCATTCAATTTATAATAATTAATGATTAAAGTTACTTATGTATTTTTATTATTAAGAAAGTCACTCATTTTTGCCTATTTATTTCAAAAGGTCATTATAGTCTATATATTACTCGATAAATAATTTCTTTCACCAAATAAAAGTTATGAAGCAAATTTTATGAAGGATTGAATTTTTTTTTTTTTAAAAAAAGCTAAGTGGACGGACAAAAAACAAACTTAAGTTAAATAATGCAATATCTACGAAAGAGAGAAATTAATCATAGGTTACGAAAAAATTGAAAATAGTAAACAATAGCACCATAATTCCCATAAAAAATTTGATCAACTTTTATTTGAGGAAAATTTTATCGAGTTAAACATTACTTTTATTTACACATCTTCTTTTATGCCTTTGTTCCTTAAATCAAATATCTTTTACTCGATTAAAACTTTAATTTATCGAATAAATACTATTCCATTGACTATTTTTTCGATTAAACGAAAGAATATTTTTATCTGGTGAGAAAAAGAAAATGAAAAAAGTATTAATTTGTGAAAAAATATTTATCAAGTAAATATCACTGATCTGGCACGAAGTCTCCTTAAAAAATAATGAAAGACTTTGTAAAAATTTGTAAGTTGGATGACCATTTGATAAATTCAAAAGTTTGATGGAGTTACCACGTCATCTTTCCGGTGAGAGAAATATGAACTTTCAGGCTATAGTGACCTTTTGAGATAAATAGACAAATTTGAATGACTTTCTTGATACTAAAAATACATAAATGACTTTACTCATTAATTAACATGAGTTGAATGACCATTTAAGTTATTAACTCCTTAAACATTCACAAACTGAAATATATTAGTAACTACAGTATAAATTAGTGGGATAATTTAATATTGTTATATTAGGAAAATTTCACGCATGTAAGTTGTGATGTGAAATGTGAAGGAATATAAATACAACGGAAGCAATTTCATGATCATGGCTCACATGTAATGTAGACAAACTAGCATCCTATTAAGTTTTAAACATAAAATGGAATACTTCTTGAAGCGTGACTTCAACCGCAAAACAAATCTTCAATCACAAGCAAGGTCATCCACATGATCGTTCTCCAATTTCATGATCTTTTGTCGTGTGCCCCAACAATACCCGGAACAAAACCAATAGGTTTTTCGTGTATCTTTTCCCTTGGACAAAAATCTCCTTTATATAGTTTTAAGGGTAAAACCCTTTTTCCAAATGTGTCTAGGATTTCTTTTCCATCAAGAAACTTCTCTCTTAGTCCTAATTGGATTCGGTCACAACAGGGACCACAAAATCAATTAATAAGGCTTCCAATTATGGAATTAATTCTTTTTTTTTTCTAGAATTAACCTTTCCATAATAAATTAAAAATTATTTCAACTAGAAATTCGTAATTGCACTTGTTAGTTGAATTTCGAATTCTTCCACAAATATTATTTAACTCCTCACATTAAGATTACAGACACCAATCGATATTATTAAATTACTGACAATTTAATATATTGACTAAATGAATATCCTTTAGAATTGTTTGGGATTCAGAAGTGGAAGAAATCATTTTATCTACTAATAGTGGTCAAATTGGCATATTACCCAATCACGCCCCTATTGCCACCGCTGTAGATATAGGGATTTTGAGAATACGCCTTAACGATCAATGGTTAACCATGGCTCTGATGGGTGGTTTTGCTTTCTGCTTAACTTATTCCATGTGCCGGATATAAAATCCACTGGCCAGATTTACACATAGAAACTTATAAGCTTTCATAAAGGGGTGTCATCAATCTCTATACTGAGATATGGATTCTATAAACTAGCTATGACTTTGCAAATGCATATTATCATTATCCAACTTATCAGGAATTATTTGACCCAAATATCCTGGACCTCACCTATTGATAAATCAAGACAATGAATAATATACACCACTAATAATAGTTATATCAAGATTAAGAGTATAAGTACATTTGATGAGCTAGAGAGTTTGTTTTATACAGTCAGTATAAAAATACATATCTCTACTTGGTCCGTTCAATGCACACAAAGCGCACTAGCACAAGAAGTTGGAACTATACCATTCTCATAATCAAGATAAATTATATAAAATCTTGTACTACAATCATACTAATGGCTTTGTCCAATTTTCATATTAGATTGCGAACATTACTTTATTATTTATAAGAACCGATGATTTAATCTTCCGTGTATAAGTTTGGCTCCACACACTAAATCAACTACTATATCTATACTATATTATCTGGGGGGATTTATAAAAATATACATACATCCTATTTTATTTACATGGCTCTACCCATTATATTTATACCCATAACTTATTTACACTCTATACCCATTAGCTAATTACCTTCTTATTTTGAGACATAAAACAAGGAACTCAAGTTCCTCTCTCTCCTCATATCTTGTATTATTTTTATCTCTTTTTTTTTTGTCATTCTTTTATTATTATTTTCTTCTTCCCGCTTTCACTATTCTTGTTTTTTTTCTTTTTCCATTTTCTATTCTTTTTTCTTTCTATTTTCTTTCTTTTTTTCTTTCTCCTGTTTCTAGCACTATTCATGTATGTCTCCCCATTTTATATTTTTATTTATTTTCATTCTCCGTAATCTTATTATACTCATTTTTTAAATTTTTTTCTTTCTCCAAAAAGGCATATTTTGTTTACAAATACAAAAACTGAAATATTTTATTTGCTCGATAGTATCTCACACTTTTATCCAAACATAAAACGGTATACAAAAAGAGTATATGATATACAAAAAAGGTATACTTCTTTAAAAATAATAAAAATTAAAATATTTAAGTTCTCTGAAACATCATGCACTTCGATCCGAACATAACAAGGTATACTGAAAGAGTATACAGTATACCAAAAAGATATACTTTGTTCAAAACAACAAAAACTGAAATATTTATTCGTTCGGTAGCATTGCACACTTGGATCCAAACACAAAAGGTATACCAGAAGATGTATACACTATGTTCAAAACAACAAAAACTGAAATATTTATTCGCTCGATAGCATCGCACACTTGGATCCAAACACAAAAGGGTATACCAGAAGATGTATACAGTATACCAAAAGGGTATACTTTGTTCAAAATAATAAAAATTAAAATATTTATTCGCTCGGTAGCATCGCACACTTGGATCCAAACACAAAAGGGTATACCAGAAGATGTATACAGTATACCAAAAGGGTATACTATGTTCAAAACAACAAAAACTGAAATATTTATTCACTCGGTAGCATCGCACACTTGGATCCAAATACAAAAGGATACACCAGAAGAGTATGCAGTATACCAAAAGGGTATACTATGTTCAAAACAACAAAAACTGAAATATTTATTCGCTCGGTAGCATCGCACACTTGGATCCAAATACAAAAGGTTATACCAGAAGAGTATACAATATACCAACAGGGTATACTTTGTTCAAAATAATAAAAATTGAAGTATTTATTCGCTCAGTAGCATCGCACACTTGGATCCAAACACAAAAGGGTATACCAGAAGATGTATACAGTATACCAAAAGGGTATACTATGTTCAAAACAATAAAAACTGAAATATTTATTCGCTTGGTAGCATCGCACACTTGGATCCAAACACAAAAGGGTATACCAGAAGAGTATACAGTATACCAAAAGGGTATACTATGTTCAAAGCAACAAAAACTGAAATATTTATTCGCTCGGTAGCATCGCACACTTGGATCCAAACACAAAAGAGTATACAAGAAGAGTATGTAGTATACCAAAAAGGTATACTTTATTCAAAACAATAAAAACTGAAATATTTATTCGCTCGGTAGCACCACACACTTGGATGGAAACAAAATAAACTTGTTCAAAAAATAAAATAACAATTTATTATATAGCATCTCATATTTCGATGCAAACACAAAAAAGGTATACAAAAAGAGTATACGATTTATAAAAAAGGTATACCGTGTTTAAAATAAAATAAAATTTAAAATATCCATTTGTGTGTATACCGAAAAGGTATATAGTAGTATTGAGACTTAGTGTAATAGTATACCAGTAAGGTATACTATGTACTACAAAAGTATACATTAAAAATAGGCAGCTCATTTGGAAGCTAAATAGAATGTAATAAGCTCTTTAAGTGTGATTAAATCTTATTTAATATGTACAAATAGCTTATAGTTGCATCTTTAAAAGACATTGATTATTAATAGCATATACTTTGATATGTTTGGGTCTCATTATTTTATAGAATTTAGTAAATATCTCCCATTTAAATGTTAATTTTTTTTAAAAAAATGGAATTACTTAGCCGCGGTTGAACACTGATTGATATAGAAGTAGTAAAATATAAAAATCAAATTAGCCACGGGTCTTACGTGGCGAATATTTATTGGATCTTTAAATCTACAACTTGTTAGCACGGTTTCAGTAGCCACGGTTCAACCATTAGCTACGGTAAAGCCGACCGTGGCTAAAATAAGTCGTTAGCTACGGTAAAGCCGTGGCTAAATGCTGTAGATAGCCTCGGTTTATTAGCTACGGTTTGATCGTGGCTAAAAGCCAAACTTTTGTAGTGTGGGTAATCCATGTAAATATTTATGCTAAAATGGGTATAGAGTGAAATGAAGTTAAAAATGGGTAAAAATATGTAATATTTTATAAAATGTGGGCATGTAGTGTAAAAAGCGCTATTATCTATCTATATCTATCTATACTATTATAAAAGCACGAAGGCCTTAATAAAATGTCACTCGACTTTTTTATCCTCCGTAAGTGGTTTTAAGTTGGATAAAATAGTAATTGTATTTTTAATTATACACAAATATTAAATTTCTCACGGTCTGAGTATGTGTCTTCTTTTTTGTTCTTTTTTTTGGTCAATAAACCAAATTTCACTAGGTTTCAATCTCTCTTTCAATTGCCTGGCCAAATAAAAGTTTTATACCGGATAGAATTGTGCAGATTTGAATTAATACCTTGGACTTTGAGATCTATAAAACTTCTACTTCTACGCAAACACACATATATAATTTGATCACAATTTGTACTTGAGATCAACTCCTTGTGACTTAATATCGTTTCTTTCCTATATACTACAATTTTTGTCTTTTTTGTTTTGTTTTGTTTTGTTCAGATTCTAAGCCCATAGTCACTCTTATCGTTCTTTCTTCTCGTGTTCTTTACTTTTTTTTGTTAATCTCATTAGACATGTAAGCCATAAAATGATTGATGTAAAATATTTATTTTGATAAATTAGTATTTTACTGGCTATATTTTTTCGAAATATCTTCTATTTCTTTTTAGTTATGTTTTTATGAGTTGTTGAAAGTTGTTGATGGTAAGAGTTTTAAGAACTCATTTTCTCGTGAATGAAATCTGACTAGACCTGACACTAAACATTATCGTTTAATTTTCGATTTGGTTGATTTATATGTAATATCCTTTAATTTTTTTTATTTTGTTGATTTATGTGTAAATTCTCCTTAAATTTTAGGGGTCCAAAGGAAAAAGGATGCAATGTGAAACCTGGAAAGAATGCTTTATATTTGTTTAATATTTTTATCGAAGAAACTCGAGTAAGTACTATTATTTTTTGTATTTCTTCTTATTGTTTATCTATTCACTCAATGTTTTTATAGCATAATAAATTAGTGTTTCTTTAGGCTTGGGCTTCTTTTTTATATTTGACAGATTATATTTGTGATTCCTAAAAACCACTACTCACTTGTGAATTGGTTTCTACGTTTAGGTTTAGGTTTGATTGGTTTTTATGTTTGGCTTTTATTTTGAAGGAGTCAAAACATTGAAAACAGCGAAACAAAGGTGACAAATTAGAAAACTTTGCCAAAGGGATTACCAATTCTCTATTTTTTTTGTTTATGATTGAAATCAATTATTAGTTATTTCTTTGAGCCTTTTGTTTTTTTTTTTTAAATTGAACTTGTACTTTATATTTGTGATTCCTAGAAACCACTACACATTTGTGAATTGGTTTCGATTACGTTTAGGTTTAAGTTTAATTGGTTTTTCCTTATAATGTTTGTTTATGTTTGGCTTTTGTTTTGAAGGAGCAAAAATATTTAGAAGACTGCACAACAAAGGTAACATATTTAAAAACTTCATTCTCCTTAACTCAATTTTGACGTGCTATGATTCAAAAACTTCTATACTCCTATATTTTTGTGCGTCATTATGTTGTTAACTCTGTAGTTGGTCTATTTTAATTGCTTCTTTTGCCAATTCTCTTGATTGTTTTATTTTGTTTGTCAAAGGGTGCAGAGGCGGATTCAGGATTTGAATCTTATGGGTTCTAAATTTTAGGATAATTATCTTAAGAGCAAGTTACTGGGTTCTCGACTTGATTTTTGTACATATTTAATAAATTTTTTAATACAAATACACTGTCTCCGCAAAACCTACTGGGTTCCGCCGAACCTGTTCCTTCCTCTCTACATCCGCCACTGAAAGGGTGATTTTTCCCCAGATAGTTTATTTTCTTATTGAGAGCTCTCTCTCTATATATATACACACTCCGTACATATTCTTCCACGAGATTCTAATGTTCTTGAGGATTTTCAATATGCTAAGATTTTATCTTTTTAGGACTCCCAAATGACAAGATCAAAAGTTAAATCTTGCCAAACCAAAAAGGAATACGCTATTCTTGCAGCATAACCATTGGATGATGCCAGTAAGCATTACTAATTCTTCATGGTTTTGTTATATATAATATACTTTTTTATTCTTGACTTTAGCCTTAAAATTATGAACTACTATAATTAGAACTATAGTTGGACTGTTTTAGTTTTATTTTTTTGATAATTTTTAAAACATCGTTCCTACAAAGTGCAATTTCAAAAAAATTATTAGTTTCATCTAACGAGGACTAACTTCTATAATGGAAAGAATGAAATCAATTTAAGAAAAATCGACAAAATTAGTATGTTAAATTTTTAATATCATTCTTACTATATACATTTGAGGGTTTTTCAAAAAATTTCTTTTTGTATAGGTTCCAGACGTTAATGGTTAAATTATATTTATTTAATTTTATAATGTCTAAGACATAGAGTAACTTATGATTGTATACATGAATTAAGTGTGTTAATAGTCCAGTTAGTAAAGAAAATATATTGTTTGATTTCATTATATGGATGCATGAGAATAGAACTCTCTATTCATTATCCCCGGTATAATTTAATATTAGACAAATGAAACACATTCTAACGAAAATAATCTCCACAATATTAGTGTACCAGCTGCGGCTATTAGTTTTTTATTTTGATGCTTTAAATCTTCTTAGTGTAAAGTAATTCGATAATTCAAATATATATTTCTTTTAGGCATATTACTTTGCTGAAAGTTTGTAGATTCTAAATACTACAAGTGGGATTTCTAAATTCTCTATATATAATTTTTTGTTATATTTAATGTGGAATGCCGCTTTTTAATTTTTCTATCTTTTCCACGTTTATAGGTTAGATGAGAGTGTTGAGCGTATTGAATCACTAAAAAATGACACTGCAAGTATGGTAATATATGTTTGGTCAACTATTGCATAGTATTGAATTTAGCTCTTGATAGTCATGCTTTTAATGATATTTCTTCTTTCGACATATTTCTTCTCATCGCCATATTTTGTTATCTTTTTGTCATTTAATGTGTTTGTAATTGTTAGGTTCCATCTATAATGCAATTTCTTTTTTTATCGTTGTTTATTTTTTGTTTTGTTGCTTTTAGGCTGATGAACAATATTTCATGGGAATCGGAAGCAAGCAGGATTAATAAAAAAACGCAGTTGATAACTTTGGAGAAGACAGAGTTGATATGATCTTTTATTGTGTAATCTACTCCTAACTCTCTTCCCTTAAGTTTATTTTAGCTCACATCTTGTTCATTACTTATATATCATAGATCCCATTAATAGTTTATATATATGTATTATGTAGGAAAAAGTAATAGAAGTAACTACTCTGGTAATTGCTATGTCTGGAGGAATCAGTGACGTGGTATGAGCGGACTTACAAGAATAAAGATAACTATTATTCCTTCCAAGATATAGTCCCAATAGATTAAAGTAGAAGTATAAGTTTGCGCTTATGTTTCACTTACTTATTCTTTACTCAAAAACCCAATATTGGTTGGAAATAATATAATCTCCTTTCTGTCTATAATATGTTTTTGTCTATAATTTGTTTTTTATTCAAGAATCAAGATGATGGGATGATGGGACGTGGTGGTATTGTTAGATACTATTGTAGTAT
Source organism: Petunia secreta (assembly GCA_029990175.1). Classification (NCBI taxonomy): domain Eukaryota; kingdom Viridiplantae; phylum Streptophyta; class Magnoliopsida; order Solanales; family Solanaceae; genus Petunia; species Petunia secreta. The sequence goes on along the minus strand of JARKIP010000038.1, from coordinate 17,214,973 downwards.
TTATTGATGGCTTTTGCATGAGGTCTTGAAAATAGTTCTAATAATTTGGATGCGACTCCATATTGTATAAATATGTTGAAAGAAAACGTAAATCCTCCCTCATAACTGCATTATAGGATGATTGAGGCTTAGTAGCTCATTCACCCGTCAAGTATAACTACCCAACACTGGTTTAGGAAAGCAAATCAATAATTGGCTGATGTTTTGGCAAAATGAAGTACTAAGGAACTAGACCTAATATTTTATTCTGTCATTCGGAGTTGCCAAAGGATGCAACGGGACCTTGCAAGTTAGACAAAATCGAAATGCCATCATTTAGAAAAAAGATGATAAAGAATGCCTTTTGCTGAAGTGTTTTTGTATAGTTTTGAAATTTGCCCTCATTTTCCGAAGGTCCATTTCTTTTTCTTTTTTGGGTGTTACGCATAATCAATATTTATTTTTAGTGGTACAACATGCATATTAAATAGATTGACGGATAGACTGGTTATATGTTTAGATGTAAGGTTCTTGTCGTCTTTCCTTTTTTGTTCTGTATATTCTTATAATACATGTTAGGGGTCAATTCCTAAACTCCTACACTACAATTTTCATGTATGCTTAACCTATGGTGAAACTATAATATCAAAATATATTCTATTTTAACCTTTGTAGTTCAATCTATATGACTAAAAAATAAATTGTAATTGAGTAAATTTCTTAGGAAAAAGATACCCACCTAAAAACATCTTCCACTTAAATGATTGTTGCATATATCTGTATATCAATTACTATAATACATATTAATATTATCTCCTCATCTATATTTTAACTATATTTTCTTATTTCGTTGGATACACGTGCAACGCACGTACGCTAAAACTAGTACTATATTAAAAGCACGAAGACCCTTATAAAATATCACCCGACTTTTTTACCCTTCATTAAAATATTCTACAATAGACAAAATTGTCATTTACTATTTTTCTATATTTTATTTCTTACATTATTTTCTCCAAAATTTAATCCTAATATATAGTAATTTGAAATTAATAGTCAAGTTCCAACATTAATGTCGGTGTTAGAAATCTATTTACAGTTTTGTATTTCTTCAAAAATCAATTTATATTGAATAGTTGTAATATAATTAAGAATTACCGAATAGTAGACTATTCAAATACAAACTCTTTCACGTTGCATGTCAAGTTTCTTATGCACCAACTATGGGTGATTAGCTTTTACTGAATCTTGTTTGACTGTCAAGAACAAGCAGACTTCCTAATACCTTTAAGAATCACCTCACTTACTTTAATATTAGGAGTGCTTGGAGTTTTTCTTTATTCTTAAGTAGTTTTTTAATAACTTTTTACAATACTTTTCTGCTTTATATGTTTTAAGCATAATTTAGATATCTTTTAATTTTATGTTGTACATGTTCCAATATAAAGTAGTCAAAACATTCCATTAATTTGACTGAAATCATTCTCCTTTAACATAGTTTTCTTTTGAATTTTGGAGCATTTCTATTGGTTATCTAAGAACACGTCTTGATTCAACTTTAGCAACTATAAAAGTTATAAAACAATTATAAAAGATTAAATTTTCTATAAGTTTTGAACACCTAAATATGTCCTTTGTTAATGTTATATCCATTGTTTTGACTTATAAAAATTTATTATTTTAACAAGATTACACGTGCAACACACGTACACTAAAACTAGTACTATATTAAAAGAAATGAAGGCCCTTAAAAATATTGATTGAACTTTTTGTCATTCATTAAAATATTCTACAATAGACAAAGTTGTCATTTGCTTTTTTTAATATTTTATTTATTACATTTTCCTCACCACAAATTTCCAGTAAATAACACCACAATATACGAACTATTGGATTCAAACGTTTGAATCCTTTCGGAGACTATCCCCTGTTGGTTTTAACCTTTAAAAGATATCTACCAAGTTAAATTCCTTAAAGAATAATAACTCATATCAACACCGTAATAAACTTCTATTTAAGATACCTTTTATTGATCAAACACTCTTATTCACTTAGCAAATCCGGTATAATTGAGATGGTTTATAATCAGGAATTTGTTTTGGCTTTCAAAAGTGGACATGATCAGCTTTACTATCATTTATTCTTACTTCTTTTTTTCTTCCTTTTATTTTGTTCCGATTTAAGCCTCTTTCTTACATTCACAATGCTGTTTTTTGTTTTGCGTTCTTTATTCTTTTGTTAATTGATTCTATCTCACCACGCGAACTATAATATAGTTAATGAATAACTCAAACACGCTGATATAAATTACATGATTTAATAATTTTCTTGTATTAGATAATTTTACCGGTTACTTCAAATGTTCTCTATTTTGAAGTCTTTCCAATTTTGTGTGTAGATGGATTGTTGATCATTTGCGGGTTATTGATTGTAGAGGTTTTTAAATACTTGTTGTCCCGTGAATTGATGATCTGATTATTTTTTAGGTTTGACTGATTTATATTTAAACTTTTGTAGGACTCAAAGGCAAAAGGATGTACGATATAAAATATGGAAAGAGCAATTTATGTTTTCTTGATGACGCTATTGAAGAACCCCGGTTGTTCTTGTTGACGTTATTGGAGAAGCTCAAGTAAGTATTACTTTTTGCATTTATTCCTTTTTAGACAAATTTATCTTTTTATATATCCAATTAGTATTTCCATAGTATGATAATAATTTTTTAATCATAAATGGGGGATTAAGGTTGCAATCTTGCTAATGTTTTATAGCACAATATTCCCGTGAACTAATAATCCGGATATTTCTTAGGTTTGACGTATGATAGAAACATTGAAAGAACACCTTGTATTTGCTTAATGCTGTTATTGAAGAAGCTCAAGAAGTATTAGTTATTTGTAATTATTATTGTTCGGACAAATCTATTTATTTATATATTCACTTAATGTTTCTATAGCACAACATCTTTTTAATAATAAGATTAAAGTTGGATTTTTGCAAATTATATATAATATTGTTATGTAATTTGTCTTCTTTAGCTAACAGAAATAAATAATCAAATATAGATTTTCTTGTATTCTCACAGCCACCATAATCTACATCTGAGTATCCAACCATATCAAGATGGTCAGATTTTCTATAAGTGAGCATATAATATTTTATTCCTTGCAAGTATCTCAACACTTTCTTTGCAACCTCCAATGATCCATTCCTGGATTGCTTTGATATCTGCCCAGTATTACAACAGCAAAACTGCTTTGATATCTGCCCAGTATTACAACAGCAAAACTAATGTCTGGTCTTTTAACATCCCAGCTAAGGGTTAAGTGTCCCACATCAGCATAACACATGAGAGATGTTGTGTATATAAGTTAACTAACATTAAACTCTAGTGACGCGTTTTAAGTCGTACGGGCCTAGGCCCAAAGCGAACAGTATGATATTAAAGATCCAAAGTTCTTAAGACGGTAATGATATGCTTTGAAGATAGAGAAGTTACAAGAGATCAAGAGAGTGCGTGACAAGGCGACTCGAACCTCAAGTATTTTATGTTCAGATTTTTGATAAGAGTACCATACATGATTCAAAGTTGAGCCTAATAACAATCATTAGTATACGAGCTAAATCCAGGGACAAAATTGCGTATGCATATGTACATAATGAAATGTAATATTCGCATACTAATGATATATATGTCTATTCGGCAGAGGGTGCTGTCGCATAATAGGAAATGATATGAAGGGACAGGATACTAGAAAAGTTAGCCTATGGGCCATAAGTATAATATCAAGGAGAACCCCTAGATGCTTCTAGATCTAGAATACATAAAGACCGGAAAAATTGTGAATATCCAAGAAGATCTTGCTCAATTTAATGAACGTGTATGGTAGTATTAAAGCAAAGTAGATTTGGAGAGTTGGAATGTAAGAGATGTACGAGTTTCTCAAGGAATATCAATTTCTCAAGTTAAATTAAGAATGACCAAGAATAGAAAAACTTAGTAAGATTGCTAGCAATTGTACCAATAAGGTTTAGTTGTGAGGTGTATAAGCTAATATAGTGAATATGGTGCTAAATAAGATTCAAGCATAAGATTAACGGTTTTGAAGTATCGCAAAGCTTGAACACAATATAAGGTCAGAGGGCCACGATGAATGAGTCAATCCAACTCAATTGCTAGGTGCTTAGTATGCACAAGCTAGACAATGGAACAGAAGGCACAACCTAAAAGGAAAGGGAATTAGAAGTGAAGACATTAGTCGAAAGGATGTCTTACAGTAACAAAACGGGTGAGTAATGAATTGGAGAGAGATCCATGCTTAGTATGCACAAGCTAGACAATGGAACAGAAGGCACAACCTAAAAGGAAAGGGAACTAGAAGTGAAGACATTAGTCGAAAGGATGTCTTACAGTAACAAAAGGGGTGAGTAATGAATTGGAGAGAGGTCCATGCTTAGTATGCACAAGCTAGACAATGGAACAGAAGGCACAACCTAAAAGGAAAGGGAACTAGAAGTGAAGACATTAGTCGAAAGGATGTCTTACAGTAACAAAAGGGTTGAGTAATAAGTTGGAGAGAGATCCATCTACAAGTTATGAGTCAAAGAAGTCTAGAATACTATAGAAGTATTACACAGGTATGTGAAACATATTTGAGAAATGTTGTCAATCCAAGAGTGCATCTAGGTCCAGAAGAAAAAAATTCTGGTACCTTGGAAGCCTATAAACAAGGCACGTGTCAGAGTAAGTGGAGGGAACTTGCTCCAAGAGCTAACATCGAGTCTCTTATTTCCCAACTGATATATTAAATGATCATAATGATACCAATGAGATGCAACTGCAATCAAGGGAGGACTCTATGAAGCACAAGAAAAAGGTCATGTTGTTGCTCCCAAACGCACACACAAGTATACGTGGTCGACAAGTAATAAAGTGATAAGATGAGTATCGTTCCTACGAGGACTATGCAGACTGAGTTCTAGCAAACAATTTATTTAAACTATTCAGGGATCTTTTTTCCAATAGTGAGGATTTTCTTAACTAAAGAACAGTAATTAAATGGTAAAAGTGAATTCAAGCAATGGAGCAAAACTTGGTTGTTATCAGTAATAAGGAGACGGTCCAGGGTCAGAGTTACGAACAATCCAGTTGAGTTTTCCAATTGATTCCACTTCTTAAATCCCGGGTTACTAACTAACAGATTAAATGTACCCGTCAAAACCTTTCGATTCTTCACGGTCTATGCAGGCTACTCCAATCCCTATATGTCTATGGGTTGAATCACGTGCACGCATTAACGAATTCTGTAATTAGTTAAACTAGGCGAGCAAGTATATGTCTATCCTACTCACAAATTGGTTCCCCGATGCCCGGGTTCACAAACTAGTTCTATTCTTTCTTATTGCGTAATTAAATTCCCTCTTTCGAGTTCAATCTAAAAACCATAGATAATGCGTAATAATCGGGCCCTGACAATTACACAAGTGAAATCAAGAAAGAATAAGTAACCCGTAATGGGATTCAATTAATGGGAATCAATCTTCAAACATCAACCTTCATGAAATACTCTAACCCTAGAACGATAGATTTAGCTACGCATACTCATAATAACAACACAAGGAATTGATGTAATAATGAAATAACGATGTAATAGATTAATGGAAGGAAGAAAAACCCTTGTTCTTGATGTTATGAGCTCTCCAATTTGCTCCAAGGTCTCAACTCCTTTCAAAAACTAAGTAAAAGACTATTTATAGGGTTTACAAACACCTAGTAATAAGTTAGACCCAATTTCGCTTTGCACACACACGGGGCAAGTTCTAGACATTAACATGCAACATGGAGTAAACAAGAATATGCCTCACACACACATAGCACATGGTCCACACAAAAAGATTCCATCAACAACTCTCAACTAAGCATCTAGAATGCAACTTGTGGAAATTTAAGCACTCATGCACAAAGGTTAACAATCAAGTCAAACAAGCGGACTCAAGCATCTCAAGGGGGGTCGTTCCATTTTTTTTAGGCATGCATCACAATTAAAACCCAAGGACACCACAAATAGCACATGCAATCAAGTTCAAGTCCACCGGTATCAAACAAATCAAAGGCACCTAGCATTCTACCTATTCCTTTCGTCTAGGATCACCTATACTAACTATTCTAATCCTAAAAAAATAAAAACTACCCGGTTCAAAGGCCTCCCCGTGGAAAAGAACCGAGGCCATAAGAAAAACCACGGGGTGGATGACATGTACCACTAATAAACTAAAAGGAAAATCTTTTTGGAATTTTTCATTGGTTTTCTAATTTTTTTTTTTCATATATTAAAGCAAGAAACAAATAAAAATAAAGTCAAGTAACAAAAGAAAATCCTACGGTACATGCATCCCTAACCTCAAAAATAAATAAAGGGTAGTTCCCCACCCCACACTTAAACTAAGCACTGTCCTCAGTGCTAAAAATAAGCAAGCGCAAGGTAAAGAAAACTTCCCTGAAGATTCTAGTCCTTGGTGCTAGCATCCTCCAAGCTTCTATATAGTATGAGGTACTCAGACTTCCCCCATTAGGTCATCAACATTAGGCAAGGGTGAGGACACCCCACACTTGGCCTCGACATTACATGAACCTGCAATCCAAGGAAAAACAACAACTACGTGACACTATAAATGAAATAATACAAGTACAAACTCGGGTTGCCTCCCGTGAAGCGCCTTAGTTAACGTCGTGGCACGACGACACTTTTAGCTCACTTCCAGCCTTTATGTCTTCTCTTCTTACGCCGAACTTTTACTTTCTTCCCTTCTTTTAGAGAACCCATCTTCAACTTCACATGTGGTTTACTTCCATCTTTTTGTTTGACACATTCAATCATAGAGCACTCTTCCACCTTAGCTATGTGCTCCTTCTCATTATAAACCTTGAAAGTAACCTTTTCTCCATGCGCTCTAACAGTCATCTCACCCAGCTCCATGTCAATAATTGCCTTCGAGGTGACTAAGAATGGTCTCCCCAAAATGATTGGAGCTTCTCGGTCCTCTTCATAATCTAGGACTACAAAATCAGCAGAGAATGTAAACTTACCAACTTTTAGAAACACATCCTCCAACTAACCATCAGGGTGAGTGAGTGATCCATCTGCCATCTTAAGAGTAACTGAAGAGGGCTTAATTGCTCCTAGCCCTAACCTTTTGCAAACAGACAGAGGCATGAGATTTATGCTCGCTCCCAAATCACACAAGGCACCAGTGATATTATGCCCTCCAATGGTACAAGGAATAGTAAACCTCCCAGGATCTTGAAGTTTTGGAGGTAGCTTACTCAAGATTGTGCTACACTCCTCAACTAAATCAACTGTATCTATCTCTTGAGGCTTTTTCTTCTTCACTAAAATTTCTTTTAAGAACTTCACAAAGGATGACATCAATTCAAACACATCAGTCAAAGGAATATTAACTTGAAGTTCTTTCAACATACTCACAAATTTGTGATACTGGGCCAGATCCTTCGATGGTAATAGTCTCTGCGGGAATGGTGGAGGTGGCAGAAGTGCCTCCTTTCTCTCTTCTTTCTTCTTCACCTTCTCCACTTTTTCAACTTTTTCTATTTCAGCTCTCTCCTCGGACTTAGCCATCAGCTCTCCACCTTCTATCAAAGTCACTGCAAGACATTGTTCAGGCTCTTTTTTCACAGTGCTTATTTCTCCCACTAACTGCCCCAACTGGTGCTCCAAGTTCTTTTGAGCATTGGCAAGATCTTGTATGGCTTGTGCATGGGCTGCAGTGTCAGCTATCATTCTCTGCTGGCCTGCCATTATCTGCTTTAGCATATCTTCAACTGAACTGCTAACCTGCTGTGGTGGAGGTGGAAGTGGGTGGTAATTATTCGGGGCTCTCGTATTACCTTGATAATAACCATTACCAAACTGATTTTGACCCTGCAGCCTGTTTTGATTACCCACATAATAAACTGACTCTGGATTAGAGGAGCAAACCTCTGTAGCATGGTCTTGACCACAAACCTCACAAAAGCTCTGGAGTTGTTGCACTGGAGCCACTGGTTGCTGAGCCTTTTGCAAAGCTAACTTGCTAATTTGATTGGAAATAGCATCCATCCTCGCCCTTAGCTCTGAAACTGCATCTAACTGAAGTACCCCTGCAGGTTTCTGCGTAATAGCTCTACCATCTCCCTGCCAATCAGGATTGCTCTGCGAAAACTTATCTAGCAAATCATAAATTTGATCAAAATTTAGGGCCAGTACTTGGCCTCCAGCAGCAGCATCAACCACGATCTTAGTGTGTTGGTTCAGCCCCTCAACAAAAGTGTGTGCAACAACCTCATTGGATTGGTTGTGGTGTGGACAATCTCTCAATAGAGCTTTGAATCGCTCCCAGGCTGAATACAAGGATTCTCCTTCTAACTGTCTGAAGGACATAATTTCGCTCCTCAGCCGGGCTGTCTTGGCAGACGGATAAAATTTAGCCAAGAACTTCTTAGCCAAATCCTCCCAAGTAGTGATAGACCCAGACTTTTCAGCCTTTACCCACTTCCTTGCTGCCCCAATCAGTGAAAATGGGAACAACGTCAAGCGAACATAATCAGTAGGAACACCCGCTGGTGTATAAGTATCACTGATCTCCAGAAAGTTCTGAATGTGTTGCTGCGGATCCTCATGAAGTAATCCACCATATTGTCCAGTCACATGCAGCAACTGAATCACGCCGGACTTAATCTCAAAGCCCCCGGTGATAGCGGGCTTAACTATGCTCGATGCTACTCCCTCCAGGCTGGGGAGAGCAACATCTCGCACAGCTAAAGCTTGTTCTTCTGCCATTCCTGTAGGTAAAGATCAAGCAGGACCTAATACCTGAAACAGCACAAAACTCAAAACAAAAATTAAACCTGAATAGTAAGTAATAAACTGTTCAAAAAGAAATCAGTCAATAATTAGTCCCCGGCAACGGCGCCAAAAACTTGTTGCTCCCAAATGCACACGCAAGTATACGTGGTCGACAAGTAATAAAGTGATAAGATGAGTATCGTTCCTACGAGGACTATGCAGACTGAGTTCTAGCAAACAATTTATTTAAACTATTCAGGGATCTTTTTTCCAATAGTGAGGATTTTCTTAACTAAAGAACAGTAATTAAATGGTAAAAGTGAATTCAAGCAATGGAGCAAAACTTGGTTGTTATCAGTAATAAGGAGACGGTCCAGGGTCAGAGTTACGAACAATCCAGTTGAGTTTTCCAATTGATTCCATTTCTTAAATCCCGGGTTACTAACTAACAGATTAAATGTACCCGTCAAAACCTTTCGATTCTTCACGGTCTATGCAGGCTACTCCAATCCCTATATGTCTATGGGTTGAATCACGTGCACGCATTAACGAATTCTGTAATTAGTTAAACTAGGCGAGCAAGTATATGTCTATCCTACTCACAAATTGGTTCCCCGATGCCCGGGTTCACAAACTAGTTCTATTCTTTCTTATTGCGTAATTAAATTCCCTCTTTCGAGTTCAATCTAAAAACCATAGATAATGCGTAATAATCGGGCCCTGACAATTACACAAGTGAAATCAAGAAAGAATAAGTAACCCGTAATGGGATTCAATTAATGGGAATCAATCTTCAAACATCAACCTTCATGAAATACTCTAACCCTAGAACGATAGATTTAGCTACGCATACTCATAATAACAACACAAGGAATTGATGTAATAATGAAATAACGATGTAATAGATTAATGGAAGGAAGAAAAACCCTTGTTCTTGATGTTATGAGCTCTCCAATTTGCTCCAAGGTCTCAACTCCTTTCAAAAACTAAGTAAAAGACTATTTATAGGGTTTACAAACACCTAGTAATAAGTTAGACCCAATCCTAGACGAAATAGGAAGTGAAAAACCGCACAAGGGGCGCTATAACGGGCGCCCCGCGCCTCGGATGGCGTGCACACAACCAGAACACGCCAAAGATTGCACGCTTTGGCCTTGCGCCGCATGGGAAACCGCGCCCACCAGGCTGGCGCGTTGCCTGGCGCGGCGCGCCACCTGTGGCGCCCAGCCATTTTCCTGTTTCGTTCGCTCCTTTGCTCACTCGTGTCGTGCCTTCGTGTGCTCGATCCAATCCTCAATCAAAATCCAATCTTTTCTCGCTCAATCATGCTCTTAAAAGCTCCAATTGCACTGCACAACAACCTACATACACACGACATCAAATCAGTGAAAAATCACATTCATAAACCATAAAACGAGCGCATAAGGTACTAAAACGTGAGGAAATATTAAGGAAATATAGGCATAAAATGCCAAACATCACATGTATGCGCCATTTTTTTTCTTCAAAGGAGATGTGGGTTAAGCATATCAATTAAAGATCTTGACCCAAAAAGGAAAAGATTTTATTTGTTTGAGGATTTTAAGAAGATTTCTGCTTAACAAGTTTAAGGGAGAAAGGAAACTAAAAAAAAAAGGTCAAAGAAAAAAAGAAGAAGAGAAAAATGCAAACATTGCAAAGAAAGTTGTATCAAGCCTACAAGTCTACGATAAGAAATGATGTAAGTTCCATATCATAAGTGTTAAAAGTATAACCGTCTATCATTTTTGGCAACAGATAATAAGAAAAAAATACAAACATTGCAAAGAAAGTTGTATCAAGCCCCACAAGTCTACGATAAGAAATGATGTAAGTTCCCTATCATAAGTGTCAAAAGTATAAACGTTTATCATTTTTGGCAACAGATAATATAATAGTATGTCCAAAATTTTTTGATACATGTATTGTTGAATAGAAAACAATTAATGATACACAACAGGAGAGTAAACTGATGCAACAGATCCGGATGTGAATGACCTTGGATTAAATAAGTAGCAAAGTGTGAAAGAGAGTATGGCACAATCATAAAGGGAAAAAAAAGTGCCACTCTAATTTTGTTTGTGAGATTTTTCTTTTAAAAAGAATAAATGAAAGGGGCCTATTCAACTGCCTGAGGGGTATATGTGAACAACTGTTGTGAATTTAGAAAAAGTGAGAATTAATACTTGTTGTAGATCAAGTATGCTTACTATGAAAACTCTTGAGCTAAAGTTTTAAGAAGACGTCTTTTCATCACTGCGATATGGTAATACGAGAGGTAACCTAGCAGTGACGTGAACCATATATAAGACCAGCGCCAAGCCTAAACTTTTAGGGAACAAAAAAAAAATTGAAGGATTTCTAGAAAGATTTAAGAAGACTCGAATTCCTAAAGAGTCGTATGCAGACAAATAGAATTAAGAAATGTGCTATGTATTGTGAATATGTTTAGTAAAAAAGATTCATGAAAATTTCACAAGTAAACAAGCCCTCGGAGCTAGTTGGTCCTGCAAGAAGGTAGCCAAAGAATGGCCTAAGTCCCAGGATTATTTTCAGTTGACTCAATAGCGTGACATGACAATTTACAAAAAAAAATATGTGTTAGACCCATCTTGTGCTACCCCTTAGAAACAGTATTCGCAAAGGAAATTTTTTGATTAAGAACCCAAATGGACAAAGCTACAAGTATGAAACCATCAATTGTGAAAAGAGGGGGAGGGAATAAGTTATGTCGAATTATACTTATGTATGGTTTTGCTATCCACATAATGAGAAATATTTGATTGATACCACAAGGCAATGTATGATGCTCCAAGGCATGTAAAGTTAATGTTTCATGTGTTACAAGGGAAGTCAAGTTCATGGAAATTTCTTATATTTATGCAATTGTGTAACTTTATGACGTAATACTATTATATCTATGGTCGTGAGAGCATGGTTGATTTCATTGGGTTAGATAGTTGTATTAGCATATTGTTAACATATATATTTGGGTAGGCTAACTTTTGGTAGAGTACTGTTTACAGGGTAAACCCTGCCAAAAGTTTTAGTAAATAAGAGAGCCCAAAAAAAAAAAAAAGTGAGGTCATAGGGAAGTTAAGTGGAAGTAACGCCTAAGTCCCTTTTAAGCTTAGGAATGGCATGATCGACATTCGGAGGCGAACGTTCTTAAGTGGAGGAGAATGTAGTGACCTTGAGAAAAAAATTTGATAAGCTCTTGAGTCCGACAAGTATGAAAAAGATGGTCAAGAGGGTCCAAGGAAAAGGTCCAACCAACATTCGAGTACGAATATTCATAAGGGGGAAAGAATGTAAAGTCCGAGAAATTTCGACATTTTTAAGCTGGAATATATATTTATTTAAATGATAAATATGGTGATGGATTATATCATGTGACAAAGAGATACAATGTCTAATTTTCTTGGTGGTTGAGTTTGGAGTTATGTTGCGGGTTATCCTGAAATGAGTAGTTTATGTGTCGGGTAAAAGTATAAATAACAATAATAAAATATTTTTTTTTATAGTAGCAAAACTAAAATAAGAAAAAAATAAAACGTATAGAATGGATTTACTGTGAAGGAAAGCTGGGGTTGGGTGACCAATGAAATTTATAAGACATTTGGAATTAATTTGTAAGAAATTTGGTATTGGCTTAAAATACGTTTTGACTAAAAAAATGAAATGAAGCTATGAACCTTGCTAGTAATTTTAATTGGCTAGCCACGTTATGCTTTAAAGGAGGACAGAAGAGATTATATAATATCTACATTAATTAATTGGTCAACTTATGTTGTATAAGTGGCTGCTCTTAAAGATGGTTGCACGTAGTCCTTTAGGATGAGGGAAATAAAGTCCTTCTTGACAAAGGCTTACAACTTAAATTTTGGTTCTCTACCCCACAAAATAAATACTATCAAATGACAATTATATAGAGTATAAATAGAAGGAAGGCAGAATACCAAGCCGTATATTAACACATACTAATGCCGCAATCAGTCGCTGCTATCAACTGAGTTGAAACGTGAAGGAAAGGTGCAGTACAAGTGATGAACTTTGTTAGATAAGCCGAGGAAAATCCTTTTTAGTTATCTATTCTCCGAACTTTGATGGGGTTTTGCACCAGCGAGTTCTTTAGGCATTACGAAGTGCCAACAATCACAAAATTTCCGCTAGTTTCAAATCAAGAGAATCCTAGGAGTTTAGGGTTGAAAGAATTTTTTCCAAAAGTAATCCCCCAATACTTTGAATTACTAAATTGGAATTTGAAACTAGAATTCTCAAATTGATAAAAAAATGATAACATTGGAATTGATTAGGCAAATTGTTGATGGTCATAGTTGTTTGGCGACGTAAAGTGCATGGATTGGAGCTTATATTTGAGCTCGAAAAATAATTCAGGTGAGTTGATATAACCCTTTACTAAAGAGATTTTACTCACAAAATCCCGCCTATAAAGTGTTTGATAAAATGCCTTAAAGAGTTAATATGTGCTTAATTGGAGCGAGAGAGCACATATTAGCTAAACGTTATTCTAGTTATCGTTCAAGAGTTTATCCTTGAGTTATACACATTGATTTTCATATTTTTGTTATGTTAATTTATGTGATATTATATATCAACTTTTTATGGATTAAAGAATTACTTGAATTATATTGAATAATCCCTTCATATATTCATGTCATGTTTTACTCAAGAAATTATGGTTTATGTTCATGGATTATGTTCAAGGAATTTATTGGAGTGGTCAAGTAAAGTTTTATAGAAATATTTTGGGAGTTACCTTGAGATTCTGAGAATGGTTTCGTGACCTTTAGTGGTTAATGTTGAACCCGAAACTACTCGTGCTAGAGTAGGAGTTTATAATAAAATTTGCCTGACACGGCCAAGGCACAAAACGCGCAGCGTACTATCACCTGAAACTGTGTGGCGCCACAGTGAAGAGGCCTATTCGATCAGACGGGGATCGAACCCATACCGATCACACGGTGACTTTATGAAATCATGTTATGTCAGAGTTAATTGGTACTCCCTAGAAAAGAAAAGAAACTATATTTATATGTAATAAGGTTCAGGATTTTATTGTTTCAAGTGATTTCAGATATCTTTAAATGTTTTAAGTTCTCATGGTTTTAATGAATTATGCGCATTTTCAACTTTCTTTCAAATGTCTCGTTCCCAGTTTAGTGGGGGGTCATTGAGACTCATTGAGTTTCGCTGTGGTGTACTGACGTTCTCTTCATGGGAACCTACATTGGCCTATGTCAATGTAGGCAGGGGTTTTGCAGGCAAGCAGGGTATAAGCTAGGATTTCCTCCCACTATTCAGTTGATGGTGAGCTCTGCAGTTGTTCATGGAGATTCTTTGTATTATGATCTTTCTTATTATTAGTCATAATGTCATATATAAAATTCTTAGAGGCTTCATAGACAGTCTAGCAGCTGTGTGTGGTTGTCCATTTTGCATGATATTGTACAAGACATAATTAAGTTAGTTATTTTATTGATAAAATTTCAAAATGAGTGTTTTCTCAAAATTTAGTTTGTTGAAGTTTCATATCGTTGCATAGCATGACAGAAATGAATATAACAGACAAGGTTAGAGGGTTTGCTCGGTCAAGTTCAGGTACCGAGTGCCGGTCACAGCTCGTTCAGAAAATGGGTCGTGACTAACTTGGTATCAGAGCCACTCTGTGTCAGCCTTGTCGATGTGGGTCAGAGTTCAGTGCCGAGTCTAGGCGAATCCCGATACGCGGGGCAAACCTCAATGGTGAGTTTAGGCGAATCCCGGTACGCGGGACAAACCTCAGCGAGGACGCTGAGTCCATAAGAAGGGGTGTATGTAACACCCCAGCTAAGTGTTATGTGTCCTACATCGGCATAACACAGGAGAGATGCTGGGTATATAAGTTAACTAGCCTTAGATCCTAGTGACGCATTTTAAAGTCGTGCGGGCCTGGCCCAAAGCGGACAATATCACTAGCGGGCTTAGACTGTTACAGGTATAATACATGTTTGGCATACATTAGGCTCCCAACTACGGATGCATAAGGAATATATTTCATTTGCTTACGTTCCAATTCATTCTTTGGACATTGGTTGAGACTAAATTTATCTCCATTCTGAAGGAATGAGACTTGATGAGCAATTTTCCATTCTGAATTTCTCTAGAACTTTATTAATATAGGCCTTTTGAGACAACCCCAACAATCCTTGTGATCTATCCGGGAATATTTCTATCCCGATCACATAGGTTGCCTCTCCCATATCTTTCATTTCAAAGTTATTAGAGAGAAATTTCTTGGTATCATGCATCATACCAAGATCATTAGTAGCAAGCAAAATGTCATCAATATACAAAACTAAACTTATAAACTTACTCCCACTGACCTTTAGATATATACACCAATCAACGATGTTTTCCTTGAATCCAAAGGCGACAACAGTTTCATGAAACTAAAGATACCATTGTCGGGAAGCTTATTTAAGTCCGTATATTGATTTCTTCAACTTACACACCATGTGTTCCTTTTCTTTAATTTCAAAACCCTCTGGTTGATTCATGTAAATTTCTTCCTCTAAATTTCCATTCAAAAAGTCAGTTTTCACATTCATTTGATGTAGCTCTAAGTTATAATGAGTCACCAAAGCCATAATAATTCTAAGTGAATCCTTTTTAGAGACGGGTGAAAATGTCTCTGTATAGTCAACACCATGTTTCTGAGTAAATCCTTTTGTAACAAGTTTAGCCTTGTGACGTTCGATATTACCATTTGAGTCGCGTTTGGTCTTGAAGACCTATTTACACCCAACTCTTTTGCAACCTTCTGGTAATTCAACAAGGTCCCAAATTTCATTCTGTTGCATGGATTTCAACTCATTTTTCATAGCATTTAACCACTTATCAGAATTAGTACTTTCAATGGCTTGTGAAAATGAAACTGGATTATTTCTAAGTCATCCAAATCAATTTCCATATCTGTTTCTAACTCATGTAGATATACCAAAAAATCATTAAAAATAACATGTCTCCTTTGTCTTTGATAGTTTCTTAATACTACTTCTTGTGGTACATCTACTGCAGGTTCATTAATTATGTCTTCATTATAAATAACATGATCACTTATTTGTTGTTCTTGTTGGTTGTTATGCTGTACAATGAATTCAAGAACATCAACTTTAGAAGAAGTATATGGTAAAGGAATTTGCACTCTAACTTTCCTAATTTCCACATTACGTGGTTCTTCACTCCCAGTAACTTCACCATTCTCAATGAACCTAGCATTTCCAGTTTCAACAATTCTCGTAGTATGATTAGGACAGTCAAATCTATACCCTTTTGATTTTTTTGGATAACCAATGAAGAAACCACTGATTGTCCGTGGATTCAGTTTTTTTTTTCTTGTGGATTATAGATTCTTACTTCTGCCGGGCAGCCACAAACGTGCAGGTGCCTTAAACTAGGCTTCCTACCAGTCCAAAGTTCAAAAGGTGTCTTTGGAACTGCCTTAATAGAAACCCTATTTAATAAGTACAGGACAATCTTTAAAGCATACATCCACAATGAAGCAGGTAAAGGTGAATTACTTAACATACTCCTAACCATTTCCATCAATGTATGATTTCGCCTTTCTACAACACCATTTTGTTGTGGTGTGCCAGCATTATGTATTGAGCACATATGCCATGCTTTTCGAGGAATTTAGCAAATGGATCAAGGTGTTGTCCAGTCTCATCCTATCTTTCATAATACTCACCACCTCTATATGACCTGATTATTTTTACCTTTTGTCTAATTGCCTTTCAACCTCATTAACAAATACCTATAAGGTATTTAATACTTGAGATTTTTCATGCAACAAATAGACATAACCAAAATGTGAAAAGTCGTCAATAAATATGGTAAAGTACTTTTCCTTACTAAAAGAGGGAACATCAAAAGGACCACAAATATCAGTGTGTATAATTTCAAGAAGTTGTGTGCTTCTTATGGCTCCTTTCTTTGTATGTTTTCTTTGTTTTTCTTTAATACAATCCACACAAATATTTAGATCCGTAAAATCAAAATCTGGAAGGATTTCATTTTTAACTAATCTTTCCATTCTTTCTTTAGATATGTGACCTAAACATCCGTGCCACAGTAAGCGGAGTGTTCATTCACCAAACTACGTTTGGTTCCAACTTTATGATGCAAAGTGAAGAGGGTTTCAACAAATAGATTATCAAGATTCAATTTGTATAAACCATCACACAGAATACCAGAACCAATGAGATGATTATGATTAAACAAACTAAAACATCCATTGCCGAAATTAAAAGAGTATCCAATCTTGTCTAACTTTGACAAAGAAACTAAATTTCTTGAACAGAAGGTACATAATAAGTTTCAAATAAGTCTAAGTGACACCCAATATCTAGGATTAAAGGATATGTCCCGATAGCTTGAATTGGACTTCACTCTATTCTCCATGTACACAAATCTTTCATTCTGAGTTATGGTTTGGGTTGTAGGGAATCCCGGCATCGTATTAGAAACATGAACGGTACAACCAGAGTCAATCTACTAAGTATTATAAGGAACTTCAGTTAAATTTGATTCGAGACACGTAAAACCACAAGGCTTACCTTTCTTCCCGAACCATGCCTTACATTTCAAGCAGTCATTCTTGTGTTCCTTCTTACTTACTTGATGAGAGGACTCACTAATATTAGGGTTCCTCTGTTTACCCTTAACATGTTTCTTTCCCTTCTTTCTAGCTCCTTGATTGCTTAAAAAGTTAATGGAGTGGGTTCCTTGATTCTTTAGCCTTGTTTCCTCCTGAACCAACATTCCATGCAATTCATGCACGTTGGTATTATAGTTCATTTGGAAAGGACCATACTCAGACGGTAATGAGTTGATGATGAACTGTACAAGGAATTTTCATCCACTTTCATTCCCAAAGTCTTAAATCTTGCTGCAATATTTGTCATTTCAATGGTGGTAAAAGTACTCATTAGTGTCCCAGCAAGAGACTTGTCAGCAGTTTGAGAGCATTCTTCTACAAGTTTTAGAAGCTCTTTGGCACTTTCAGTGTTGGGAAGAGTAGACTTAATATTGCTCGCAATACTCATTCGCATGAACATTAGGCTTAGTCTGTTAGACCTGTCCCATCGCTTAAAATAGGACTTATGTTCAACAGTGCTAGTTGGAGTAATAGCAGCTAGCGTCTCAGTATAGAGTGCAACATCAAGATCTAAACCTCCAAGATGAAATTTGATCTGTTCTCACCACTCTGAGAAGTTCAGTCTGTTATAGGTAGTAACAGAAGTAGAGTGCGGCTGAAGAGCAAGTGCTACAAATAGAATATGCTCATTCATTAATGCTTTGAGTTATAAACTAAATATACTATCAGATTCAGAAATGGTTGTATATAGACTTTAAGTGTATTTTGATGTTCACCTTTGGGCAGAACCCAAAAATACTAACTTTAGATATTATGATGCTTAATAAAATTTTAACATAATTTGATAATTTTTTTCACCAATTAGTAATATTTATTATCTTTGGATAAATAAATTTCTTTAATGTTCGACGATTATAAGAACAAGTGATCAACCTTTGGGCGACCCATAAATATCCTATAACCTTGAACTTGATACATTACCCATAAGTATTATATCTTTTATAAGCATCAAATTTATGGGTAGTTCAATATAAGATTAAACTTTATTTTAGAATTAATTTTCATAAAGATTCGACCACTTTGGTGATTAACGAATCATATGTAATAATAAAAAACTTAAAAGTAGAACTCTTATGAATTCATAAGGTTGGATATCATGTGCCTAGAAATGTATTTGATGGAGACAATGAATTAATTTCAAGCAACAAGTATCCAAGGATTTCACTTTCTTAATTCTGGACATGTCGTTCATAGTCAAAGTAAGGAACTCAAATTTTTAACACTGTGTATTCTCATTAAATACAGTAACATCCTTATGACATCGTCTCTTTTGAGTTCCTTCTTTTGCAATCTACTACCAAAATTCTAACTACTTTATGAAACATATCATTGGTAGGAGAAACTTAAAAACTTGATAAGTAATTAAATCACTTGTGGTTAAACAAACACTCATTACAGTAAGTAAATATACATAAGCTATGGTGTAAGACTGTTATCTTAAATTACCCACAAACATTTTGACAACTAAGACACTAGTGCTTCAATCCTTATGAACCAGAATAAATTGTATTCATTAGATGTAGGTTTTACATCATTGATTAATGATGGTTCACAAAACAAATTAAGCAAACAGATAGGAAACATACGAGAATTTCAAATTATGTGTGGACAGAGAGACCCCAATATTCAAATCCATCAATTACGGTAATTTAACTCTAATTTCATTATTAGGGTTCACAAATTGTAAGAAAATTTTAATCATAATGAAAAATCATTAGTTCTTAAACCGTGCGGTGATACCACATGTAAATTTCAATAACTTCATGATTTTGGAACTTAATGATTTTCACAAATAATTTTCATAAAGAGTATTTAATCTAGAAAACTTACATGAATCCATGATGTTTTCTTTATCAACCTTGAATGAGGAATTGCTTGATTTCTCCTTTCTTCTTGAGAATTTTTCTCTCTTTTCTTTAACGTTTTTCTAGAACTAGTTGATGGAATACATTGTTCTACTCCTTTTTAAAGACAGAGAGAGAGGATCAGTGGTTTTTTCAACCCATAATTCCCACGTTCCATCATAGTGGGCAGTGAGGAGTTTTAAACATAATTAACTTCCCCTAATTAAATAGGATTTAGAAAATATTATATATTTATTTTATTAAACAAAAATAAAGCCATTGGCCACGTGGGCCAAAACTAACATGTTTTTCTACTCTTAAATTTCAACCTCAGCGATCAAGTTTCATTCAATCTCTTTTATAGCTTAGTGTTTTGTCTGGTTTTTCATTTCTTTGGGTAAAATAAAAATATTTATTTAATTAGATTTTAGTCGTTTCTTTTATTAGTATATGTACCTTCTGTAAAAATGAATTATTTTGTAATACATTAAATGCATGCTCTATTCGCGTCGTTAAATAGTGGAGGAGAGAACTGACTTGAAGAAGTTTGTCTATTTTCTATTCTATATACTATCAGTACATGTTGTATTACAGTGTACATATGCAAAACTGAGCCAACAAAATTATCATTTTCCTAATTTAATTGATTGATGCATATTCCTATCATACATAAATTCTTTTCTCTTGACACAATTTATCTTTTTGATGGAATACACGTGCAATGCACATATGCTAAAACTAGTAAATAATAGGATACGCATGACACAATTGATCTAAATAAATAATAATTTATTATATTAAATAAATAAATAATCAATTATTCAACTAAGAATAAATATTAGTATATCCAACAAAATGAACGTTCTTCCTCTCTTTGTCATAGCATAACAACATATAGTCACATAGAAAAGTAGTTAAAATCGAATTTTGTCCCAAAAAAAAAAAAGTTGTGAATAATTAAATGTTGAAATGTTAGAGAAAATTCAGACATAATTTTTTTATTTCACACATAGTATTCAATACTCGTATTAAAAGTACCGGCTAATTAGATTTTTTCACGTAAAATCTACTTTTGAAAAAAGCTCAAAATTTGTAGTTGATATCTCTCGTTATAGATGGTGGCATCAAATGCGTCTCACCATAACTCTTATGATAACTTATTAGTACCTTTTCGTCACAGTAAATTATTAGCACCTAAAATTCACACATAAAAGTGGTCAAATTTGAACCTCCGCCGATTATATCCTAGTTGATTGAAGTATTTTTAGTAGGATCCATTAGCCAAGAAGACCCCAAATGCATCTAACCGTTGAGATTGTTCCATTAGCCAAGTTTCGGTTACGATCTCCACCTTTCCGGAAGTTTCCTCTTGTTGTGATGTATCCTGCACTTTGATGCTCCTATCAATCTCACAAGCAAGGTTAGTATTATCATGAATATTACTTGAAAAAAGAGTACGACACTTAGGATAATCATTCTACAGACCAGCACACAATTGACAACAGTTTCTATCAAAGGTTGTAGAGGAACAACTAGATAAACAGTTTTGTAGGACATCAAGATGACGATAATCTTCCCACAAGTGACGTCCATTACAAATTATGCAAGAAGCACCAAAATACGAGTAGCCAAAATTCGACCAATTTTCATTAAAGATGCCATGTTAACAAGTAATAAACTAAACTAAACTAAAAACTTGAATAGACAAAAGTAAAAGCCTAATCTAGAAAATAGCTAATTCTAACAACTAGATAAATGTTCTTTTCCTTGAAAATACCATCATAAATTTTTTCTTATTGACTCCACTCAAAAGCCACCAATTTCCACCAACCACAACTCCACTAACAAAAAATATTTTCAATTAAAGTGCTTTAAGGAGTGCGGAGGTTCAAAAAGAGGGTAATTAAGAACAAAGAAAATAAGCTTGTAATGTGGGTGTCAACATAAAAAACTAATAGTCTCAAAAAGGGCTACAAGGGATATATATAAACGGGTAGGCTAATCAAGGCTGCAAAAGAAGGGTTTATCAAAGAAAGCCTGTATCATCTCCTGACTAGAGCAAACCTAGGATTTCGCTTTGAACACATGCGGGGCAAGTTCTAGACCAATAATGCAAGCACGAGAAGAAAGAAAAGCACCTCACCACTCATGGCCCATGAACTACTTAAGGCGGAACAATTCCAACACCTAACAAAAACAAGCGAGACAAGTCATGCTATTCGGTCAGCACTCAGAGTCAGAAATCTGAGCCGAAGAGTCACTAACAAGACTGACTAGCAATCTAGTATATAACTCACATCAAATTTTTTTAGGGAAGTTCAAGTCGCATGTAAAGGACTAAATATGATAGTATCACAGAGAAGGCACATGTCCTTACCACTTAGCTACTCCTATTTCCTATTTTTTTTAATCTAAAAGCACCCGGTTCAAAATAAAAGAAATCCTCGGGAAAGAACCGTGGCTTGAATAAAACTCAAGGATTACGCCACTAATCTAAAAAATTAAACGCAGTAAAAATATACAAGTACAAATCATGATGCCCCACTCCACACTTAAAATAGTGCATGTTCCCCAATGCACAAATACAAAAATAATAACAAGAGTGGGTATCAAGAAAGCTCCCTCAAACCGCAGAGTCTGGAGGTGCTGCAGACCGGTCTGAATCCGCGGTCTAAGCAGTGGAGGGATCTAAGAAGATAGTGCCAGCTGCGTCCATCGCATCGATCAGCGACCCCTCCATAGTAGTGGCAGTAGTCGGAGCTGGCTCTGCAGCAGTGCCATCAGTAGCACTCAAATCCACAACCTCATGACTGGACCCTGCATCAGTCTGGAGGCCAATGGAGCGCGTCACTCGGGGACTGTGAATAGCGGCAAGGATCTCTGCCAGTGTGCTCTGCATCAGGGTATCTCGAGCTGCCTGCTCCTGTCTCAACTGGGTCAGCTCTGCCTGCTGCTCCTGTCTCAACTAGATCAGCTCTGCCTTATTCTGTTAGACACCCAATTTAGCCAAGATCGACTCTCCCTAGACATAAACCTCTTAGGCAAAGTGGCATATTTTCTCTGCGTGTTGTGCAACCACGCAGGCTTCGAAGATTCACGATCATCCATAACAGCTGGTGGGTCACACAATACCTCAATGACATCCTCAAAATCTGGCTCTGCTAGCATCTTCTTGTAATCATCCATGGCCACTTCATTCACCCTGTAATATGCGTTAATGGCTCTGGCAGAAATATCAACATCAACCTCTCTAACCTGCACTATGCTGCTCCTCGGATTCTCCCAGTTCGCATATAATTCTTGAACAACAGTAACATTGCCCTTGCACTTGTGACCCTGCATAAATCTGTCCCACTTCCTATCTTTCACAACCTCCAAAATAGCCGGGCAAGCATTCTCACAAGCATGATAGTTCAGTGGGCTTTCTTGCGTAATCTGTTTCTTAATGATCCACTGATACGCCAACTATGCACTCTTGCTCTCAAATGTGTCCTCCCACAATGCCTGTCAATCGGGCTACTGGTCGATGGAATGTCCGCAGGCACTGGAATAGGAGTGTACTCATCCTCAACATCATCATCAACCTATTCGTCATCCTCATCATCCTGCTCCATTGGTTTCTTTCCTTTGCCCTGAACTGCTCTCTTTTTCTTGGCCGGTGGTCTAGAAGCACCACCTTCACGGATCACCACTGGCTTTTCCTTAGCTATGGTTGATTTCCTCTTGCCTGTGGCTGCCTGAGGAGTGGGAATGGCCATATCCGGAGCATGTGTATCTTGTTTCTTCTTTGAGCGTTGCTACCTTTTCTCCTTGCCCTCGGGTTGATTCCGTGGTGGTTGGCCACCGTCCCCGCTTCCACCACTCTTGGATGTTTACTTTGCAATCGCCATTTTACAATAGAATACCTGCATCCAAATAATGTGAAATTAGCCAATGAAGTACACCCAAATTCTTTAAAGTATCTAGAAACTAAGCCAATTCAAGCTTGTCGGTAACTTAACATTGGTGCACACGCACCCGACACTTAAAGCTCAAGTGTATTTTAAAATTAATCAATTTATGCTCATAGTACGCTCATGATACCATTTGCGAGGTACTCAGACTTCTCTCGACGCGCACTTCTTTATTCAAAACAATTCTCATGGTTAAAATTTATCAAAGTGTGCAAACGGGGTCTGCACACCCCACACTTGTGCTCTACTTCATCTAAAAAATATGGAGAAATATTATCTAGGCAAAACAATAAGAGCAGCCCGTGAATTGCACAACGGGGCATTGGCTCGCTCAATTAAGGTGCAAAACGACACTCCTAGTGTGTGAATAATGTGCATATCGTTCAAGTGAAAACACTTTAAACTCAGCCCCACACCCTAATTCTAACTAATATATGGTCAACTTATACCCCCTAATTGATTCGGCTACTCAGACTTCGCCAAATACTTCAAATTTTTCATTGGAGAATTTCAACAAACAGCTTACGTGAATAATTTTGGGCAGCTTGTGTATGAGCTTTTTGTTATTGTTTGAACCTCCCAACTCCGGGAGCTTACATATATACTCATCCCGGTGCATCACCCCACCCCCATAGCAAATACCAATCAAAACATTCAAGTTTCGACATGTTTTCATCATAAACTTGAAGTAAAAAAATAAAGCTAAGGGAAACGGGGATGGGATTTTTCAGCGCTAACAATCAGTAGAGAAGGGAGAAGGGTAAGCCTAGAAGAGAAGGTGAGAAGAGGAGAACTCATACCTGGGAATTTTAAAGAAAGAACTCAGCCGCTATGTGATCGTTGTTCTCTGTTTTTGTCGGTGTCTTGTTCTTTGTTTTCTGTTCTTTTTTTTATGTTTTTGCTTTTGTGTGTTGTGTGTATTTGTAAGCAATTTAAAGGAGTTGTAAAAAAAATTTACCTCCTCCAAACAGTATGCCGCGCCATCAGCCCACAACACTGTCTAATTTTTTTTTTCAAAATCGCGCTGTGCAAACAGCCCCTGGCGCATCGCACAGGGTGCTGTTCTGAGGAAAGAAAAATCGAAACAGTGGCCAGCGCCATCGCGCCACAACACTGCCTCCGTTCTCATATTTTTTTCAAAAAATCCGAATGGGCACAGCCAGGCATGCGACGCATGATGGCCTGTGCTGGCTTCACTTCAGTTTCTTATGCTATTTTGTTGTCCGGGACCGGCCAATTTTGTTGTTCCAACTGTTTTCGAGCCTCGAGATCCTGGAAAAACACTACACAAACACGTTAATCACATCAAGTGCCCATTCTTTTGTTCTTTTCAATTTTTATTTTTTTATTTTAAATGGAAATGCATATTAACTAACTCTAAAAATGATAAAATATGGGTTGCCTCCCATGAAGCGCTTGATTTAACGTCGCGGCACGACGAGTACAACCCTTTTTCAAGGGTCGACCAAAGAAATGGAGGATTTAAGCCTATCGACTTCACCTCCCCAATATAGCTTCACTCTTTGCCCATTCACTAGAAACGACTTATCCGAACCCGGAGCTCACAATACAATCGCTCCATGGGGCATCACCTTAACAATTTCAAACGGACTAAACCACCTCGACTTGAGCTTACCAGGAAAAAGCTTCAACCTGGAGTTAAATAAAAGAACTAGTTGGCCCGGCTCAAAGTGACGGTGCTGAATACACTTATCATGCCACCGCTTACTCTTCTTCTTATATAACTTGGCATTTTCATACGCGTGCAACCTAAACTCATCAAGTTCATTGAGTTGCAACAATCTCTTCTCACCCGCCAATTCCATATCAAAATTTAGCTTCTTTATCGTCCAATAGGCCTTGTGCTCAAGCTCGACTGGCAAGTGGCACGCTTTCCCATATACCAGCTTGTATGGTAAAGTCCCAATTGGAGTCTTAGAAGCTGTCCTATATGCCCAGAGTGCATCATCGAGCTTGGTAGCCCAATACTTCCTATTCGCACTGACAGTCTTCTCAAGAATTTGCTCCATCTCTCTATTTGATACCTCAGCTTGCCCACTAGTTTGCGGATGATAGGCGGTGGCGACCTTATGCTTGACCCCATATTTAGCTAGAAGGTTGTTTAACAACTTGTTACAAAAGTTTGTACCTTCATCACTAATCAAAGCCCACGGAGTTCTAAACCTGGTGAAAATGTTCTTCTTGACGAAACTCACCACCACCTTCGCATCATTAGTAGGAAGAGCAACAGCCTCTACCCATTTAGATACGTAATCCACTGCCAGTAAAATATACTTGTTACCATTCGACGAGGGGAAGGGACCCATGAATTCGATCCCCCACACATAAAAAATCTCCACCTCTAGAATGCCTTGTAGAGGCATCTCTTGCTTCCTGGTGATTTTGCCGGTCCTTTGACACCGATCACACTTCTTTACAAAAGCGTGAGCATCTTTGAATAATGTCGGCCAATAGAAACCGGACTGAAGTACTTTGGCGGCTGTTCTATCACCACCATGATGACCCCCATAAGGAGATGTATGGCGCTCTTGCAGAACAACCTCCGTCTTTTCCTCAGGAATGCATCTTCTCACCAACTGATCTGCACACACTCTAAACAAAAATGGCACATCCCAAATATAAAATCTCACATTATGAAAGAACCGACGCTTATCTTCTGCAGCCAGATGTGGTGGCATTGACTCACTTACCAAATAGTTGACATAATCAGCATAGCATGGGTCCGAGTGATTAGTGATGGCAAAAAGTTGCTCATCCGGGAAGGTTTATTTGATAAGACCTCCCTCATCCACATGTTTGTGGTTCTCCAACCTAGATAGGTGGTC
This sequence comes from Petunia secreta, assembly GCA_029990175.1. Taxonomy (NCBI): domain Eukaryota; kingdom Viridiplantae; phylum Streptophyta; class Magnoliopsida; order Solanales; family Solanaceae; genus Petunia; species Petunia secreta. The sequence goes on along the minus strand of JARKIP010000038.1, from coordinate 17,188,768 downwards.
ATCTACTTGATTTTCCATTCCCTTACGGTCTCAGACTTCCAAATCAAATTCCTGCAGCAATAACACCCAACGAATTAGTCGAGGCTTAGCATCCTTTTTATCAATTAAGTACATAATTTCTGCATGGTCTGTGTGAAAAATAACTTTGGTTCCAACCAAATATGCCCGAAACTTGTCAAAGGAATACACTACTGCCAGCAACTTTTTTTTCAGTAACTGTGTAATTCAATTGGGCGGGATTAAGAGTTTTGCTGGCGTAGTAAATGCAATGGAACACCTTGTTGCTCATTTGCGCCAGGACTGCACCAATATTAATATCACTAGCATCACACATTAATTCAAATGGTGCAGTCCAATCAGGAGACACTATTATTGGCGCAGAGACCACTTTCTCTTTTAGCTCATTAAAGGCCCTCAGACAGGCCTCATTGAACACAAATGCTGCTTCTTTCTCAAGTAACCTGCACAAAGGACTAGAAATCTTAGAAAAATCTTTAATAAACCTCCTATAGAAGCCAACATGTTCGAGAAAACTTCGGTCTCCCTTCACAGACGTGGGCGGAGGTAATTTTTCAATCGCCTCCACCTTCGCCTTATCAACCTCAATTCCAGCACTGGACACCATGTGTCCCAAAACTATACCTTCACGAACCATGAAATGGCACTTTTCCCAGTTTAAAACAAGGTTAGTTTCTTCACATCTAGCAAGCACTAAACCAAGGTAAGTTAGACAAGCATCAAAAGAAGATCCGAAGACAGAAAAGTCATCCATAGACACTTCGACAAACTTTTCCACCATATCAGTGAAAATAGCCATCATACACCTTTGAAAAGTCGCAGGTGCATTACATAGCCCGAACAGCATCCTCCTATAGGCATAGGTACCGTAAGGGCATGTAAAAGTAGTTTTCTCCTGGTTTTCGGGAAGCAATCCATATTTGGTTGTAGCCAGAGTATTACTGTTTCCTTAACCGTCAAGGAAACAGTAATACTCTTGGCCACCTAACCTATCTAACATCTGATCAATAAAGGGGAGGGGAAAGTGATCCTTTCGGGTAGCTTTATTCAATTTTTGATAATCTATGCACACCCTCCACCCCGTAACTGTTCATGTGGGGATAAGTTCATTATTTTCATTTTGCACCACTGTCATCCCTCCCTTTTTAGGGACACATTGCACTGGACTTATCCACTTGCTGTCAGAGATAGGAAAAATTATACCTGCATCTAACCATTTAATCACCTCTTTCTTTACCACATCTTTCATGATTGGATTGAGGCGACGCTGATGCTCCACACTTGGCTTGTATCCTTCCTCCATAAAGATCTTGTGCATGCAGAAATCCGGGCTTATTCCTTTGATATCAACTATGGTCCATCCAATAGCACTCTTATGCTCTCGTAGCACTCTCAACAGCTTTTCTACCTGCAAGTCAGACAACAGTGAAGAAATAATCACAGGTAAAGTGTCAGATTGTCCCAAATAAGCATAACGAAGATGAGCAGGTAAAGGTTTGAGCTCAAGCTTGGGCGCCTCTTCAATAGATGGCTTGGGTGGTGGCCTTAGCAGTCTATCTAGAGGCTCAAACTTGGGAAACCCCGTAATAAAGTCACAAGAGCAGTCTTAGAGCTGCAACATCTCCTCTATATCAACATCTTCACTAGTTTCTTCTCCCAACATCAGTGCTCGCTGCAAATCATCATTGACATAATTAGCTGGATCAGTCGACTTCTCCTCCGGGTCATTCACTGTGATCATGGACAACTCTTCATGATGGTTAGGCATTTTTAGAGCCTTGTACACATTAAAAACTGCTTCCTGATCATCCACCTTCATTGTCATCTTTCCCTCTAGGACACGGATCACAGCATCACCAGTGGCTAAGAAAGGTCGTCCCAAGATGATAGGAACTTCCTTATCGGCCTCATAGTCTAGGATAAAAAAATCAGCGGGCAAAATAAATTGACCAATCTGAACCAGTACATCTTCAATCACCCCCTCAGGATAAGTAGTAGACCGATCAGCAAACTGAAGTGATACTGTTGTCAGCTTTGGAGTACTGAGACCCAGTTGGTTGCATACAGACAATGGAATAAGATTTATGCTAGCCCCTAGATCACTAGGGCTCTACCAACTGCTACGTTGCCAACACGAATAGGGATTGTGAAACTACCTGGATCCTTCAACTTCTGAGGGAGTTTGTTCTGAACTCTGGATGTGTACTCTTCAGTAAGTGCCACAGTTTCAAATGCACTGAGTTTCCTCTTTGATGACTCTATGTCTTTGATGTACTTGGCATACTTTGGAATTCCTCGGAGCACATCTACCAATGGAATATTGATACTAGTCTGACTGAGTATGCCCAAGATCTTCTTAACTGCGGGATCTTGCAGATTCTTTTGCAACCTTCGAGGAAAGGGAGGTGGTGGTTTAGCATCAATCACTGCCTCTTGCTTTTTTACCTGCTTCTCGACTTCGACTACTAGCTCTGTTTCTTTTCCTTTGTTTGGGTGAGACTGCTTTGGCTACTTTGGAAATTCTTCCAGTTCTCTCCCATTTCTTAATGACACTGCTTGCACTTGTTCCTTGGGATTGGGATTAGGATCAGTATTGCTTGGCAAAGCACCAAGTGGCCTGGTATTTTGATTACTAGCAAGCTGTCCCATTTGTTTTTCCAGAGAGCGAATGACACTGTCTTGGTTCTGCTGGAGAGTTGAAATTTTCTGATTAAGATCAGTAGCCAGTTGTTGTATCATTACCTCTATTTTTGACGTTTCAGGCTATTGCTGCTGCGGTGGATTCTGCACTTGCTGAGTTTTACCTTGAGATTGTCTGCTGCCTTGTCCGCGTTGATTACCGCCTCATGAGAAATTAGGGTGGTTGCGAAAGTTAGGGGGTAGGTGTTGCCATACTGAGCATTTTGGTTAAAACTCCTGCCCTGCTGACCCACGTAAAATGCAGACTCTGGGTTGTTCGTGCACACATTACTTATATGATCAGATCCACCACACACCTCACAGTATGGGGTTGCTTGCACTTGTTGAACTTGGGGTGGGTCCGGTGGCTGTGGCTTGTTTACCTGGACTAGTACTGCATCAAGTTGTTGCTTAACAGAGTGTTGCATTGCTGCCATTTCAGCTTTCATAGCTGTCAGTACATCCACTTCCACCTTTCCACCTAGCTTGAGATTTTTACCTCTGCCTGAGTCACCATGATAATGCTGACTGCCTTCTGAAATTTTGTTAAGAATGATCTCTAGCTCATCATACTGCTTCTCTATACTTGGTTTGCCACAATAAGCATCCAGCAAGATTTTACTATGCGACTGCAGTCCCTCAACAAAAATATGTCCCAACACCTCCTTTGATTGACCATGGTGTGGGCAGCTTCTCAACAATGCCTTGAACCTTTCCCATGCTTCACCTATCTCCTCTAATGAATTCTGACTAAATGATACTATCTCACCTCTAATCTTTGCAGTTTTGCCCGATGGAAAAAATTTGATCAGAAACTTCTTTGCCAATTCGTCCCAAGAGTTAATGGAGTTCGGTAGTTGGACCAGGAGCCACTTCTTTGCTTTATCCAGCAAGGTAAATATTCATCCAACACATCAACATATTTGTAAGTGTCGCTGATCTCCAGAAAATCCTGCATGCGTTGTTGAGGATCTTCATGTGACAATCCTGCAAACTGACCATTCGACTGGAAAAGTCGGATCATACTCTCTTTCAGCTCAAATTTACCAGTAATGGTGGGCCTCACAATGGCCTTGGCCATGTTATCAAGAGTATGTCTGGCCACATCCAGTATGGCACGGTTTTGATTTTCAGCCATCTTTGCAGGTTCAGAAATAGGAGCTTTCTCTAGCTTTGCTTTGAGTCTGGCCTCCTTCCTTAGCCTGTGAAAAAGTCTTTCAGGTTCCGGGTCAAAAGTGTAGAGTTTATCACCACTCTTGCTCCTTGGCATTCAAGCCAATACCTGCAAACACCCAAAGACAACTAAAACAAAAATTAATCTTGAACAAATAACAAATAAAAGCTAATCTAGAAACTAATTAAATCTTAGTCCCCGGCAACAGCGCTAAAAACTTGTCGCTCCAAACGCACATGCAAGTATACGCGGTCGATCAAGTAATAAAGTGATAAGAAAGTATCGTTCCCACGAGGAATATTGAATAGCTATTAACTAGACAAACTTTAATTCAAATATTGTTCAAGAGAGTTTAACCAGATTTCAAGTGTGTTCAATTAACTAATTAACTAAAAGTAATTGAAGTAAATGGAATGCAAGACAGTTCAAGAGTTTTAGATATCAGTGAGAGGAAATATTCCAGGATTATGGGACGATCATCAATCCAGTTGCACTCATCTACTAATTGAATAAACTTTATTTATCTGAGTTGCTTATCACAGGGTTGATTATACTCACAGAGCTCTTTCGATACCCTGCTCGCCTATTCAAGCCAACCTAACGCCTATATGTCTATGGAATTAGAATTAACAAGAATGCATGTGCTTCTCCTGTAAACTGATTAAGCGTGATTGTTAGGTATATTTCTATCCTAACCGCGAAACCATTCCCCGATGCCCGGGTTCAGGAACACGCTTTATTTAATTCTATTGCAACCTACGGTTCCCACTTTCGATTTCAACCTTAGGTTCATGGATAGTACTTAACATCTGGCCAGAAAGTCAAGTAATTCAGAGTAGAATTAAATAAACAACTCAATCTGATAAATTTAATAGAATTCAATCAACTGCAGACTACAACTTTCATGGTTAACCCATAACCCTAGAATAATAGAGTTTAGGTACTCATAGACAAGATAGCTTTCTCACAAAATAATCTAGAATTCATGAAACAATAAAAAAAAAAGAAAAATTACAACTCAATTGATGAATCTTGGTTCTCTAGCCTCTACTGTAGTTCTTGCCTCCAAAAAGTACGTAATATTCTCTAATAAAACGTTACGAGGGTTTAAAAATCAGAAATATGCTAGTGGCCCACGTTTTTAGCTAGATCTGGCTGCTTTGGGACTATTTACATCGCATACAGCGGAGCATGCCAAGCACCCGTGGCTGTATGCGCTACTTCTCTCAATTTCTTCAACATTTGCACTTTTCCCGGACCATACAACCTAGCATGCCAAGTATCTGTTTGTACCCATCGCTTCTTCCTTGCTCTTGTATAAATCAAGCTCCAATTTCCTTTAATTCGCTTCTAAAGCATCCAAACACCTCAAGTTAGCATTTTACTTTAAATTCCACACTGTTGGGCACATAATATACTGAAAATAACTCAAAAGCTATAAGAAATCAATGCTGAGACATAAGATATACACCCAACATCACTAGAGATAGCCAAGCTTAAATAAGAAAGATACGTGTATTATTAATATTATTAAATTGAATTCTGTTATAAAATATGTAGAAAAGTGGATGTCTATTTGTCTTCCCTATTCATCACATTCCATGAACCATTTGAGACTTAATTATCTATTTAGCTCTACCACTTAACTCCCCATTAGTCACCATTTAATCTTCCATTAAGGACCGCTATCTCTTGTAACTTTTGGGTTGATTTGTAACCTCTCTTGTATTTTAGTGCCCTATAAATAAAGCATACTTTGCTCCATGGAAGATACACTTGAACACACTTGTACAATGGGAAGAAATAAGAAAAGCTTCTTCTCTCCCTCTCTAAATTTCTTGTTCATATCTTGTAGTGTACCTTTTATTTTATAACACGTTATCAGCACGAGTCTCTATTTTATTATTGTTACCGTCCCTAAAGCAAGATATGTCTGGATTAAACAAAAATGAGCCCTAACTGACCATGAGTGCTACTGTTCAAATGGATCCTGGAGGTGGTGCACTTCTCTTCTTAACAGTTGGTTGGCTTCCAATAATCTCAAGGTAAAATCCTTTTTAATTACTTTTTCCCTTAAAGTTGGACTATGAGTTCTTATGTCCTTGTATGTATTCGTAACTGTCATTAAGGAGATGATGATAAGGTATGCTATCTTACTCAGTTGCATTTCTAATTTACTAATACTTTCTTTTTCTTTGGACTAAATATGCAAAATAGTCGATACTGTATGCTAAATTATGGCTAAAGTAAAATACTACAGCCATTTTTATATATTTTTATAAGGTCTTGAAATCTATCGTATCTTTCAAGTGTGCAAATATTTCTAGTCAATGTTTGATTATCTTTCTAGTTGATAAATTCTTCAGATGAATATTGGGAACAGAATTTTCATACTCCTACCTAGTGGGTTTCTATTGCAAATACCTATCAGAACACATTGGTATGAATAAGTTTTGTTCAATTATTACTTATGCAATGCACACATCAGAATTATTTGATTGTGATTAATAGACAAATTATGTCTAAAATTTGTGCAGGTGCTATCTATGTTCTTATACATTACGTTGACATGTTATCATATCAGATTGATAGTGGATCTTTATTAGATGCTATTTAGTATACAAAATACAATCTAACAATCAGTCTGTAAAATAAAGTGCTTAAGTAGATAAGCTAATACCTAAAGAAGGTTTCCTTAGTTTATACATGGGAAAACACTTGCCGTACCATTTAATTAGAAAAAAAAGCTGCGGTCACAACTATGCAAGGTACAACAATAAGGCTTGGCAACGCCAATAAGGTAAAAGGGTTATAAGTTATGTTTTCGCATCTGTTTGGTTTATATATAGTTACTACTATACTTATTTATTTCTCAACTTGGAAAACACATAGATAGTGTTGAATATATATGTGATCAATTATGAGAAATTTTAATGTCTCGAAAATTGCTCCTGAAGTAGCAATATTTTAAAAAACAAAGTTTACATGAAATATTATGAAATTGATTTCATGAAGATGGAATGGTAAGTCCCAGAGCACCATAAGATGTTTGGGTTCAGATCACAACACATTATGGCCTAATACGCCTTTATGTGGTTAAGACTTTGAGATAAGGTCCTAATGCACCATATTAATCATATAATGATGATAGAGGCAAATAATGAGTTATTTATAAAATTATGAAGTCCGTTCACGGATATGCTCCATTCATAAAGGTGAATATGGGAGCAATATATGCTCCATTTCCTAAGATGAATGTGGGAGCAATATATGCTCCATTCCATAATGTGAATGTGGGAGCAACACATGCTCCATTCATGAATGAAAATGTAGTAGCACATAATAATGCCTGAAAGAAGGCAAAACATCTTTATATCTAAAAGTAGACACAATATTTCATGTCTGAAAGAAGGCAAGTAATTTTACGTCCGAAATATGATAAAATAATTACCATAGTAGAGACTATGGTCGTGGATGTGGTAAGAGATGAAATAATAGCCGTCATTGTGAAATAAATAAGAGAACAATAAGGGTTCTCAAAAGTAACCGTTCAAACGGTAAATGTATCATATGAGTATGAGGCAAAGTCCAAATACTTATGGTCCATTGTCTTAAGTGAATGAGATAATTTATTGTAAATTTTACTATGAACCCATTCCCAGAAGTGAATGTGGCAATATGTGATAAAATATTAAAACTCACATCTTGAAGAGGTTCGAGAAAAATAAATATGTCCTTTATTATGGCATGAATGGTGATTTCTCTCGTACAGAACGTACGTCAAATTATGAATTACATAAGAGCAAGTGAAGCAAGAAATTGATCTTGCCTATAATGATTTGACCATGAGAAAAATTATATGATTTTCTCCTTGAAGGAGATATTCACCGTATGGATGGTGTCATGAAATATATGGTAGTACAAAACTAATTGAGTGCTCTGGAAGAGCCAAATTATTACTACCTAGAGGAATGAGATTGATAAAATATTTTATTATAGTACGTCTCAAAAGAAACTTTCAACGTTTCAAATACATTTGCCAAAATGGCTAAGAGACTAAAATTGATGTAAAGATATGAATATCTTTATATTACTACAAGAATGTCGGGTGAGATATATGTGCTTGAAAAATTTCCCGCCTCTTCTTTGAGTTTGTACTACACAAAATATAAGTGTGTTAGAATCATATGTGCATGCCATAATAAAATTTAAGTTTATTGTTACAAAGCTCATGCTATAGCAAACCAGAAGTTTAATAGATGAACAAATTTATGAGTTGGCATGATCGGTTCGACCATCACGGTTCAAATATGATGCACAAAATATATAAATGAGAATTTACATGGGTATATAACTGAAGAATCAGGATTCTTTAAGAATTCTCTTTGTGCTGCTTGTTCTCGAGATAAATAAATTATTAGACCAACTAAATTTTAGATCAGGATCCCCGCACTTCTGGAATGTATAAAAAGTGAATATGGGCTCGTTCACCTGCCATGTGGACCATATAATTGTTTTATAATTGATGCATCTATGAGAAGGTCACATGTGCATTATTACAAACCCGCAATGATACTTGCGAGGTTAAGTATGTGTTTTAAATAAATTTTATTATGAGCATATTTTCAGATTATGCAATCAAGACAAGTTATCTTGATAATGTTGGCAAGCAGGTTTAGCAGATTCATATATTGAAAGCCTCCAATCGCTAAACCATGCATATGAGAATAATGCTACCTAAATCAGGTATGAGATATGGTATATCCATAAAGCAGCACTTGTGCGCGACATACCACCAAATGAATTCCCCTCATAATTGGTTCATGGTCGGGAACCAAATATTTTTCATCTAATAATTGTAATGTACGATTTGTTATCAATTTCTCCACTACAATGCATAAAGATGGATCCCATATAAGGTTGGGAATGAATGTTAGTTTGGCTAACATTAGGGGGAGAAATTAAAGAACCTGAGGAATAAATAAACAAAATTATCATTTAATAATGATCCTCATTTAAAGATAATACAAGTCACTGCCATGACGCATTACCAACCCAAAGTTAAATATTATATTTCAGTTGCTAATGCTCCAATTTGAATTGATGTCCTGGTAGGACAATTTGTTCATGAATATGAGTCTAAGGCACGCCTGTGAAACGACCTCGGTCAGTCGTTTCAGAAGATAGGGCTCCGATTGGCGTGCGATAATTTTAAAATCTTCATAAGGTCCAATGGGACTTATCTATAAAATTTGAGTTAAATCAGACTTCGTTTTGGTAGGCATTGGAAGAAGATTTCAGTTTTTATTTTCGATAAATAATAAAAAGAGATTTTCGAGCTCGGTTTTGGCGAATGAACTCCGATTCAAAATCCGAAAGCACCGTTGGGTTCGTATGATTATTTGTGACTTTTGTGAACTTTCGAAAGTGAATTTCGAGGTTGTTCGGCTAGTTTCCGCTGCCGAAAGTTAAATAATTTGACTTTTTTCCATTTAAATTCGCATCTTGAGTTTCGGGAACCCGATTTGAGATCCGCCTTAGCGAGTATGCTATATATGTTTTGTATAACTTGTACGCAAAATTTGAGATTATTTCGAATTTCGTAGGGTCCCGTTTTAGTTGTAGCCACGAAAACAAAAAAAAAAGAAAAGAAAAGGACAAAAGAAAGAAAATGAGAAGTTTGGCGATGGGGGGTCCAGGACGAGTAGATACATAAGTGATTAACATAAACAGAAACAAGAAAAACGAGAATGGAGCAGAACCAACACCAAAGCAGAGAACGCAGCGAAACGAAGAAAATACCAGAAAATGAGAAAAGAGCCGGAAAAAGATAGAATTTTCACCCTGAAATATTCAGGTAATGATCTTGGGGGTCGTTCGGTTTGGCTTTGCTTTTACGCGGGTATTAACTATTAATGCGGGTATTAATAATGTGGGTATTGATAATGCGTGTATTAGTTATGTGGGGTTTAATAATGTGGGTATTAGCCACACATATATGATAATGTAGGGATTATTTTTTGAATCACTGATATTTTACAAATTAACAAAAAATAGTATTATTTAAAATATTTATTTACTCCTTAAATAAAATTTTAAAATATCCTTATTATTATGAGGGTTAATTTTGTCATTTTAAATTTTAATACCTGCATTATTTAATACCACCTTCTACCCCGCATAAAATAATACATAGATTCCCGCATTAATAATACGGGTATTAATAATGCGGAATATACAAAAACGCAACCAAACGTTGCACTAATTTTATGCGGGTATTAAAATTTCACAAAAACCAACCGAACGCTGCGCTAAATTAATGCTGAGTTTTGTGCGGGTATTAATATATAATACCCGCAACCGAACGACCCCTTAATGCATTATTTAAGTTTATTACATGTGTTTGAATATATTCTGACGGTAAAACTTGGAATATTAGACACTATATTAATAAGTTCAACTGATAGTGTAAAGGGTCAATTGGACCCCGATAGTGGATTTGATTATATATTCGTACTCAGTAAGTTATGGGGAAACATATAAATATAATTTATTTAGGGTTTGATTATGTGACCTTAAACCCTGCACATAGGCCTGGCCTACGTATTGCGTATGCGAATAGGGTATCAAGTTCCTAACCGCATTGCCCTAAGATGTGAGGAATGAAGACTGTAGCCTTATGTGATATATTTTTCTGCTTATTGAACACAGTGGGATCGTTTGGAAATGAATCCAAAAGGATAAAGCGGTTGTTGGGTAGTAGTGTTAATTTTGGAACGAGGTAAGTGTTTATATCCATTTCTTTGGAGGCACATGGCCTCGTGGATTTTCTACCACGTGTTCTTTACGTGTGTAGCTGCTGATAGGCGTACTCATTACGCCCTAGCTTTGGATTTACATTGTATATTATATGTTATATCCGGTTGTTGCTATTGCATTGAGGATCTGAGCATTGTACTCTGCCTGTGAGTTGGCATCTACTTCCCGGATGTCGATGAGAGTCCTGAGCCGGTGAAGGGTCATCATTGCATATACTTCCCGGTAATCGATGAGAGTCTCAAGCCAGTGAAGGGTCATCATTGCATATACTTCCCGGTAATCGATGAGAGTCCCGAGCCGGTGAAGGATCATTATTGCATATACTTCTCGGTTGCGATGAGAGTCTCGCACCGGTGAAGGGTCATTATGGCATATACTTCCCGGTAATCGATGAGAGTCCCGAGCCGGTGAAGGGTCATCATTGCATATACTTCCCCGTAATCGATGAGAGTCCCGAGCCGGTGAAGGATCATCATTGCATATACTTCCCGGTAATCGATGAGAGTCCCGAGCCGGTGAAGGGTCATCATTGCATATACTTCCCGGTGATCGATGAGAGTCCCGAGCCGGTGAAGGATCATTAGTGCAAATATCTCCTGGCAGACGATGAGAGTCCCACGTCGGAGATAGGTATCAGGCATCTGTGATTGCATTGTATCGTACCGCATATCCTATATCATTAATATGTGACTGCATTGCATAGTGCCGCATTCATCCCATCTCATTGCACCGCATACTGACTATTGTGTGTATTGTGTTGTGTTTTATGTATGCGGTATGTATACTATGTCGTGGACATATCTCAGTTGCCTATATATTTTTGGCTCGTATTCTGGGTTGCGGGGATCAGGTTGCACGCCGCAACGATATAAATATATGGATCGGGTTGCAAGTTTGCACGTCGCAACGGTATAAATATATGGATCGAGTTGCACGCCGTGACAGTATGAATATATGGATCGGGTTGCACGCCGCAACAGGATGAATATATGGATCGGGTTGCACGCCGCAACAGGATGTAGTTCTGATTGTTGATATATTCGGGATACCAATATGTTTTGGCTATCTTATGTTCCTGGTTGTTAATGAGTATGTGATTCCATACTTGTTTCTAGTTATTATCTGACTCTGCCTTTTCATAATTTAAATAAGAGGAATTTGGTTATCTGTTTCTTTTCTCCCTGGCTAGCTATCCTATTCTTTGAGGTGACTAGTCTGCCCCACTTGTTGAGTCCTTTTGGCTCACCCTTATTTGTTGTTTGTTTCTTGTCTATTTATTTCATTTCGGCAGGTTCACTCCAAAATTGAGTTCGCCACATTGTTCAGGAGCGAAGACGACTTTAGCTGTCAGTGTGAGCCAGCTTTTATTCCGGATGCCACCAGTTTATTGTTTGTTACTTTAGTTGCATTTTGCTCCTTTCAGGAGGTATCTGTCTTCTTTCGTACTCTTAGATGTCTAGTCTGGATAGCCCTAAACCTAGTATGTTGAGTAGTTAGCTGTAATTTCTCTGTACAGCTTAGAGGTATCAGTATATCTGTGCTTTTTCTAAGTCTTGCTCTTATTTATGAGTTGGATATATATTCATTTTCCTAATTCAGAGGTTAAGGGTTTGCCCGACGGGCCTAGGGGAGGATGTCGGGTGCCCGCACGGCCTAGCCAAAAATTCGGGTCGTGTCAGTTGGTATCAGAGCCCGGTTTAGAGTCTATCCAGACTAAGACAGTGTCTAGTAGAGTCTCGCTGATGGGTACGTAGACGTCCGTACTTATCTACGAGGGGCTATGATGACATTTGGAAAGTTTCACTTCTTTCTTTTCTGATCGTGCATCGGTCTAGGATGCAAAAGTATTTTCATGAATTCTTTCGTGGTAATTGTGAACCCTCGTGCGATAAATCAACAAACGGTATTAGTTCAAGACGAAGCAGTCTAGCGTTGGGCTAGCACTGACGAAGCCCGGAGAGTTTTTATCGTGCTGACGATCTAGTTACGGAGGTCCCAGATGTACGAGCTTCTGATGGGCAAGGTAGCAGGGCCTTGTATTTCCCTTGCCTCTCTACAATGCTTTTACGAGAATCTTGGCGACGCAGATACCGCAAGAACCTATTATTCGCTACGCAGCCTATCAGGTTGCCGCAGATGGAGACGTTCGGTTTCAGGGAGCCCCTGTTCCAGTCCCTGATGTTGCCCCAGTAAATTATGTTCTAGAAGCAGCATGTGTTGCGCCACCAATTGTTCTGGCTGGTTAGCCAGCTGAGGTAACGGTTCGATCCGAGTGCCCAAAGAGGTTGCATTATTTTACGCGGTTGAACCTTCCGATATTCTTAAGCAATGCATCAGATAAACCTCGTGAATTTTTTTTAAAATAAATGATGTCAGCGTATCCTTCAGGCTCTTGATTATATCGAGTGGTATGGTGTTGATTTTTCTTCTTTCCAGTTTCAAGGTCCAGCCCTAGATTGGTGGACCGCCCTCTTTGAAACGACCTCGGTTAGTCATTTCGGAAGTTAGGACTCCGAGTGGCGTGCCTATAATTTTAAAATATTCGTAAGGACCACTGAGACTTATCTGTAAAATTTGAGCTAAATCAGACCTCGTTTGGTAGGCAGCGGAAGAAGGTTTCAGTTTTTATTGTCGATAAATATCAAAAGAGATTTTCGAGCTCGGGTTTGGCGAATGAGCTTCGATTCGAAATCCGAAAGAGCCGTTAGGTTCGTATGATTATTTGTGACTTTTGTGAACTTTCGAAAGTGGATTTCGATGTTGTTCAGCTAGGTTCCGCTAAAATGCTGAAAGTTAAATAATTTGACCTTTTTTTCATTTAAATTCGCATCTTGAGTTTCGGGAACTCGATTTGAGATTCGCTTTAGCGAGTATGCTACATATATTTTGTATAACTTGTATGCAAAAGTTGTAATTATTTCGAATATCGCAGGGTACCGTTTTAATTTTAGTCGCGAAAAGAAAATAAAAGAAAAGAAAAAGAGAAAAAGACAAAAAAGGAAAGAAAATGAAAGGTGACCATGGTGGTGGGTGCTAAGGGATATATATATCCCTTAACATTCTTACTGCAGCATAAAACAGAAACGAAAAAGAGAAAATGAAATGACGCAGTGGAAAAAAAAAGCCATAAAATAGGAAAAGAGCCGGAGAAAAATAGTATTTTCACCCCGAAACATTCAGGTAATGATCTTAATGCATTATTTGAGTTTACTATGTGTGTCTGAATATATTTTAACGGTAAAACTTGAAATATTGGAGATCGTTTTAATAAGTTCAATTAATAGTTTAAAGGGTCAAATGGACCCGGATAATGGAATTGATTATATATTCGTACTCAATGAGTTATGGGCAACATATAAATTCAATTTATTTAGGGTTTTGTTATGTGACCTTAAACCCTATACATAGGCCTGGCCTGCGTATTACGTATGCGAATAGAGTATCAGGTTCCTAACTGGATTGCCCTAAGATGTGAGGAATGAAGCCTTTAGCCTAATTTGATATATTTTTCTGCTTATTGAATAGAGTGGGATCGTTTGGCAATGAAACCAAAGGATAAAGCAGTTTTTTATTAGAAATACTAACTTTTGGAATAGGTAAGTGTTTATATCCATTTCTTTGGAGGCACCTGGACTCGTGGATTTTCTACCACGTGTTCCTTACGTGTGTAGCTGCCGATAGGCGTACTTATTACGCCTTAGCTCTGGATTTACATTATATATTATATGTTATGTCCTGTTGTTAGTTGTATTGCATGGAGGATCTGAGCATTGTACTCTGGTTGTGAGTTGGCATCTACTTCCCCGCTGTCGATGAGAGTCCCGTGCCGATGAAGGGTTATTATTGCATCATATTGCATTCATTTGCATTACATTGCATTATTAAGAGTAGGAGGATTCCGCTCCATTGCATCATATTGAGGGTAGGAGGATTCAGCCCTCAGAGCAGGAGGATTCCGCTCTATTGCATCATATTGAGGGTAGGAGGATTCCGCCCTCTGAGCAGGAGGATTCCGCTCCATTGCATCATAATGAGGGTAGGCGGATTCCGCCCTCGGAGCAGGAGGATTCCACTCCATTGCATCATATTGAGGGTAGGAGGATTCCGCCCTCGGAGCAGGAGGATTCCGCTCCATTGCATCATATTGAAGGTAGAACGATTCCGCCCTCGGAGCAGGAGGATTCTGCTCCATTCATTTGGAACATGTGACCCTTTGCATCATATTTCATTTCATTTCATTTCATCTCATTTCATTTAATTTCATACCATTGTGTAGACTTGTGGTACATAACTACCGTTCTGCTTCTACGTGCATTGCTTACTTGTTGATATGTTTCTGGCACGTATTCCTGGTTGAGTTTATGGTTTCATATGTGTTCCGGTTATTATCTGGCTCTGCCTTTTTATAATTTAAATAAGAAGAATTTGGTTTATCTGTTTCTTTTCTCCCTTGCTAGCTATCCTATTCTTTGAGGTGGCTAGTCTGCCCCACTTATTGAGTCCTTTTGACTCACCCTTGTTTCTTGTCTATCTATTTCGTTTCAACAGGTTCGCTCCAGGATTGAGTTTGCAACGTTGTGAAGGAGCGAAGACGACTTCAGCTGTCAGGGTGAGCCAGCTTTTATTTCAGATGGCCATCAGTTTATTGTTTGTTATTTCAGTTGCATTTTGCTCCCTTCAGGAGGTATCTGTCTTCTTTTGTACTCTTATATGTCTAGTCTGGATAACCCTAAACCTAGTATGTTGGGTAATCAGCTGTAATTTCTTTTGTACAGCTTGGAGGTATCAGTATGTCTGTACTTTTTCTAAGTCTTGTTATTATTTATAAATTGAATTATATTTATTTTCCTAATTTAATTGGTGAGGGTTCGCCCGACGGGTCTAGGGGAGGATGTCGGGTGCCCGCACGGCCTAACCAGATTCTGGGTCGTGTCACTCTTATTAGCTAACTTAGTTCGATTTTTCTTCTATATTCGTGGAAAAGTTCCTTTCGAGTAGCGAGCGAGATGAAAAGTGTTGCCAGTTTGAGTGAATTGGACAGGGTAGCCTATCAGTTAGCCTGTTGGTGTTTCAGAATATGAGATTGAATTCTGTAGAATGGCTGAATATGTATTAGACCTAGTCCATGAGCCTTTCGAGAGATTGAGGTCGGGATTTCCTTTGATGTTGTTGTTGATATTGCTCGGAGGTACGAGGCATACCATAAGTTAGAGCGGGAGAGCAAGAGATCCCGTGGTCCTAGTGGGCAACCATGGTACCTCATCTGGAGTTAAGAGATTTGATTATTTTGGGAAGTCACCTGCTAGGTTATCTCAGCTTGTAGAGCGTAATACTCAAAGTGTGCTAGTAGTTCATCAAGATAGACTTGATTTTCTTTTTGTAGCTATCAATAATCTGTCCACTTTTCATTTTCAGTGAAAAGGTGTTATCATTGTCGTGAGTCTGGTTATCTTTTGAGGAGTTTTTCATTACTCGGAAAGTAGGTAGTCGTCCTTTCTCTCGTCATCTGGCACCTGCACAGTCGTAGGAATTTCATTTAGATCTCAATCAACCAGAGAAATGCCACCATCCAGTAGATTTGATTCTTTCGATCAAATGTGAGTAAGATTTGATTCTTTCGATCGATCTGGAAATGGTGTGTCTTATCATGTTTCGATGATTTCCTTGGATGTCGTTTCTATTAAGAATCGGTTGCGGTAGAGGGGTGAGCTTCTGATATGATTTATTCCTGGCATTTGTGATGACCCTACTAGTTTATCCGGTTTAAATGTGAGAGATTTGTGAGTGAGTATCGGTATTGTTTGCTTGGCATCTTGTTGTGCCTCATTCTGTTATAATGTCAAGTTAGTCTACCGCTCTTTGGAATTCAGTGATGGTAGGATGATAGGATTCTTATTCATCACCATCAGAAAATATCATTGTTTCTTCCAATGTAAAATTATTAGTAAGTAGTACTCGATCTATGTGTCTTCCTTTAGTTCAAGATGCTTGTAGAGTCATGTTATTCCATAAGCTTGTCTCGGTTATAAAAGGGTTTTCTGGCAAATTGTCAGAGTTTTCTTCTTATTGGGAGGTTAAATTGGCATAGATGTCATTCCATAAAGCTTATTTAATGTCTATCTCTTCAATTGCGGTTCTTTGGTTAGCCTGACTCGGAAGTAGTGTAGCTCTGGGAGCCAAGCAAATAAAATAATGAGCTTCCTGAAGCTCTAATTATTTCTATCCTCAGTCCATTGCCATCTCTTCTTTGTTCGGCACTGGTGAGCTTAGGCGGTCAGTAGCCTCTTATGATGTTCCCTGTGTGGAGCCAGAGTGCGTGTCAAGGTAGCCGGGTATGCACATTGTTGTTTTTCATGGCTACTAAGGGTAATGAGAGGCGTCATTTGACATTTGATTTGATCCATCAGGCGGTGGTGCTTATAGAAAATGTATGGAGCTGTGAACTCGAGAGTTGCAGCTGTTTGGAAACTCGAGAGAGTAATTTGGTAGCTCAGGTCTGAGCCGCGTTCTCTATTTAGCTAAGTCTTCCTTAATCCAGCAGGTTGTGCGAGGATGACTATTTCTATTCAAATTAGTTGTATGAGTTTATGCTCGAAGTGGAGGAGTCTTCATCCAATTGATACCGAATCATAATATTAAATCTCTAAGGCGTTGCTGAAGCGTAAGTTAATTCTTTGTTTCATCGACTTGTTCTATATGGAAAAGTATATCGACGAGTGATTCACCGGCATAATCATGTTAATTCATCCATAGTTCTGTGTATCTTTGTTTTGAAAATGTAGAGCTCTTTTCTCGTGATCGAGGAAGGATCAGCTCAGTCAGAACAAGCTGGGAAATGGCGTTATGATATTATCCAGATATGTTTATTTCCAAGAGTTCGGTGTGTGTGTGATAATTCTGATTCTGTAATCATGAGATAGTGTCCATGCAGTAGTTGGTGAAGGTCATTCAAGTTCTTTTGTTATCTGTGTAAACTTTTCTTTAAACTTGGGCTCGTTTGAGGACGAATGAGAGTATAAGTGAAGGAGAATGAAACGACCTCGGTCAGTCGTTTCGGAAGTTAGAACTTTGATTGGCGTACGATAATTTTAAAATCTTCGTAAGGTCCATTGGGACTTATATGTAAAATTTGAGTTAAATCAGACTTCGTTTAATAGGCATCAGAAGAAGATTTCAGTTTTTATTATCGATAAATATTAAAAATAGATTTTCGAGCTCGGTTTGGCGAATGAACTCCGATTCGAAATCCGAAAGCGCCGCTGGGTTCGTATGATTATTTGTGACTTTCATGAACTTTTGAAAGTGAATTTCGAGGTTGTTCGGCTAGTTTCCGCTAAAATGCTAAAAGTTAAATAATTTGACTTTTTTTCCATTTAAATTCGCATCTTGAGTTTTAGGAACTCGATTTGAGATCCGCCTTAGCGAGTATGCTATATATATTTTGTATAACTTTTATGAAAAATTTGGAATTATTTCGGATTTCATAGGGTCCCGTTTTAATTGTCGCCACGAAAACGAAAAAAAAGAGAAGAAGAAAAAGATAAAAGAAAGAAAATGAGAAGTTTGGCGGTGGGGGGTCCCGGACGAGCAGATACATAAGTGATTAACATAAACAGAAACAAGAAAAACGAGAATGGAGCAGAACCAACACAAAAGCAGAGAACGCAGCGAAACGAAGAAAATACCAGAAAATGAGAAAAGAGCCGGAAAAAGATAGAATTTTCACCCTGAAACATTCAGATAATGATCTTAATGCATTATTTGAGTTTATTACGTGTGTTTGAATGTATCCTGACGGTAAAACTTGGAACATTAGACATCGTTTTAATAAGTTCAACTGCTAGTTTAAAGGGTCAATTGGACCTCGATAGTGGAATTGATTATATATTCATACTCAGTAAGTTAACGGCAACATATAAATGTAATTTATTTAGGGTTTGGTTATGTGACCTTAAACCCTGTACATAGGCCTGGCCTACGTATTGCGTATGCGAATAGGGTATCAGGTTCCTAACCGGATTGCTCTAAGATGTGAGGAATGAAGAATGTAGCCTTATGTGATATATTTTTCTGCTTATTGAACACAGTGGGATCGTTTGGCAATGTATCCAAAAGGATAAAGAGGTTGTTGGGTAGCAGTGTTAACTTTGGAACGAGGTAAGTGTTTATATCCATTTCTTTGGAGGCACATGGCCTCGTGGATTTTCTACCACGTATTCCTTATGTGTGTAGCTGCCGATAGACGTACTCATTACGCCTTAGCTTTGGATTTATATTGTATATTATATGTTATATCCTATTTTTGGTATTGCATTGCGGATCTGAGCATTGTACTCTGGCTGTGAGTTGGCATCTACTTCCCGGCTGTCGATGAGAGTCCCGAGCCGGTGAAGGGTCATCATTGCATATACTTCCCGGTAATCGATGAGAGTCCCGAGCCAGTGAAGGGTCATCATTGCATATACTTCCCGGTAATCGATGAGAGTCCCGAGCCAGTGAAGGGTCATCATTGCATATACTTTCCGGTTGGCGATGAGAGTCCCACACCGGTGAAAGGTTATTATTGTATATATTTCCCGGTAATCGATGAGAATCCCGAGCAGGTGAAGGGTCATCATAGCATATACTTCGCGGTAATCGATGAGAGTCCCGAGCCGGTGAAGGGTCATTATTGCATATACTTCCCGGTAATCGATGAGAGTCCCTAGCCGGTGAAGGGTCATCATTGCATATACTTCCCGGTAATCGATGAGAGTCTCGAGCCGGTGAAGGATCATTATTGCATATATCTCCTGGCAGACGATGAGAGTCCCGCACCGGAGATAGGTATTAGGCATGTGTGACTGCATTACATCATACTGCATATCCTATCTCATTCATATGTGATTGCATTGCATTGTACCGCATTCGTCCCATCTCATTGCACCGCATACTGACTATTGTGTGTATTGTGTTGTGTTTTATGTATGCGGTATGTATACTATATCGTGGACATATCTCAGCACGCCACAACGATATTAATGTATGGATCGGGTTGCACGTCTGCACGTCGCAATGGTATAAATATATGGATCGGGTTGCATACCGCGACAGTATGAATATATGGATCGGGTTGCACGTCGCAACAAGATGAATATATGGATCGGGTTGCACGCCGCAACAGGATGTATTTCTGATTGTTGATATGTTCGGGATACCAATATGTTCTGACTATCTTACGTTCCTGGTTGTTAATGAGTTTGTGATTCCATACGTGTTTCTAGTTATTATCTGGCTCTGCCTTTTCATATTTAAATAAGAGGAATTTAGTTTATCTGTTTCTTTTCTCCCTGGCTAGCTATCCTATTCTTTGAGGTGGTTAGTTTGCCCCACTTATTGAGTCCTTTTGATTCACCCTTGTTTGTTATTTGTTTCTTGTCTATTTATTTCATTTCGGCAGGTTCGCTCCAGAATTGAGTTTGCCACATTGTTCAGGAGCGAAGACGACTTTAGCTATCAGTGTGAGCCAGCTTTTATTCAGGATGGTCACCAGTTTATTGTTTGTTACTTCAGTTGCATTTTTCTTCCTTCAGGAGGTATCTGTCTTCTTTCGTACTCTTAGATGTCAAGTCTGGATAGCCCTAAACCTAGTATATTGGGTATCAGCTTAGAGGTGTAAGTATATCAGTGCTTTTTCTAAGTCTTGTTCTTATTTATGAGTTGGATTTATATTCATTTTCCTAATTCATAGGTTAAAGGTTCGCCCGACGGGTCTAGGGGAGGATGTCGGGTGCCCACACGGCCTAGCCAAAAATTCGGGTCGTGTCAGCCTGAAGCGTGATAGACCACTCGGTTCCAAAGATAAAAATCCTTGTAAAAGGAAAAGAGCAAATAATTGATATGGTCTAATAAGGAGGCAGGGCTATATACGAGCCCACGATATAACACTTCATAAAACCTCATCAGGAGTGGTTCAGGTACCTGAAATTATTGAATATGAAGAGATCTCAATATGTTATGATGCACTGGGAACCGAAATATGAAATTATCGTCGACGATATCTTGCATATATTTTAAAGCTCAATATTATAAATGATAATAAGGATCTTGAGCTTAAGTTTGTTAGGAATACAGACGTGAAATTATTGGCCAAAATGGAAAAACGCATTCAAGTAGAATTGACTTTACTCGGGAAACGTGAAGTTTTCGGACTTATAGTCCAAATATCTGAAGGTATAAAGCAAATAGTGTATTAAAAAGTTTTTGCGCAAAAAAAAAAAAAAAAAGATAAAAATAAGTTGATAAATATAAAGTACGACTTGGGGCACAAAAATATGTGATCACGCCCAACTACGCCCTATAAAAGGGGCTAAGCGGTCGCGGCAAATATAGCTCGGTATTTAAAGTCCCGAGGTCGAATCCCACAGAGAATACTCGAAATCTTGTTGCTAATCTAACTAACTTATCTAATCAATTAACTTCGAAAGTTTTTATTTTTATGATGGTTTAAATGTAACAACTAATTGACGATAAAGTAAATAGCAAAGTAGTAAGAAATAGATTAATTCAAAGGTCTAGAAGCCTAGGATTGATCTACCCAACTCCTACTCATGTGTTAGAACAATGCATTAATGAATTCCACTTGCTTCTTCCTATTGAACACTTGCTCTAAATTCAAAACTATTCACTCCCGTGTAATAATTTTTACTTTCACTAACTAATTTTCCAATTAATTAATGAAAATATGTAGGACTACAAGTATGGTTCACAATCGAGGTCAATAGTCACAAATCACCTTTTTGACAACCTAAGTAATGCCTTTATTTTAGGTTGAAATATTGCTAAGTGTTTAACCCTAACTCATGAATCTATCCCTAGATGCACAAGAATAAAGGGCACAATCAATTGGGAGCTCTACCAATCAATAGCATACAAATCATAAACACTTAGATAGGAAGGTTAACAAGTTTCATACATTAAAGCAATAATTCGTAACACATAAGTATTGGAGTGGTTCAATCAACCCTAGAATGGGTAATTTAGCCACTCATGTTTATCACAACCATGTCAAGATAATTCATGAATGAACAAATTACAAAAAGAAAGGAAGAATTTAAGAAAAACTCCTGTGTTCTTGAAGTCTCCAAAGCTCTAGCCTCCTTTTGCTACTTCCCAGGTCAAAAGTTGTGTTTTGGTACGTATTTTAAGCCTTTTATATCGTCCCCATAGACCCACACAAATCGGGAATCCAAAATAAAGTCGGAATTGAAACATCAGGATTTTAAACCTACGGCGCCGCACAGCGCATTGTACAGTGCGGTGCCATAGGGTCGATTTACTGAGAGTTCTTTTTTTCCACTTTTGCAGAAATTGGCCTACAGTGGCGCATAGTGCATTGCACAGTGCGTTGCCGTAAGCCAATTTTCCTGGGACTTCATTTTTTCTTCATTTTTCCTCCACGCCTTGGTTCGATCGACCCTCGGGCTTCTACTCAGACTTCAAAACCCTTGTTTTCACTAAACTTTGCTCCACGAACACTTCATGTCATCAACATAATTCCTACAACGTGAAACACACCAAATAAGAGCAATTCCATTCAAACTACCAACAAATATCACAAGTCGAAGCATGAAAACGAGGCGAAAATATAGAAATTATTGGAATATCTAGCCTCGTATCAACACCCCCACACTTAAGTCTTTGCTCGTCCTCGAGCAACTTATAACTTGAACTCAAGACACATCAAAATCACTCGCACAATGACTTGGGTTCTTATAGGCACTTAACAAGTTGCACATGCACTCATTATGCTTTATTCACACGAAATCTATACCAAGAATATTTAAAAACAATCAAGTGCAGCAAATCAACCTCTCAATCCCATATCAACTCTAAACTCATTCAATAAGTCATGCAAGTACTCACTCTATTCAAGAGACTAATAAAAGAGCTCGCTTCTCGTAAATCATGTGCCCTCACAATAAATCCAAAGTTTAATGAAGAAATTCACACAAGAGAATGAATCATGAACAATTTCACATATAGATGAAGCACTCACTCTCAGAAAAGAACTCACATGCAACACAAGACATACCATAAGCTTGCCCTTAGTATAAGACTCGACTAATGTCCATCTACTTGGCTAAGATCAATTAGGACTTATTTAGGTTGTAGTGTAGGCAATGGGACGGGTATGATATATTTAGGTAATAGTGACTAACCACCCCAAGCAATTTAATACACCACAATTTATTCAAGTATTTTTCTTCCCAACCAATCTTTCTTTTACCATCGCATAGTCAACTTTCACCAACCTTTTTCTTTAAGCAAAGGGAGGAGCTAATAATAGGGACTACTTTTTTTTTTCCTTCAAACTCACTTTTTTTCCTCATATTTCAATAATTGCACAATATCTCAAGCTTTCGCTTTTTTTTTTTCCTTTTCTTTTTCCAGTAAATCTCTCCAAATAGTATCCTCCTAAGCACCTTTTGTCTTCCTCCAACAACCTCAATTTTCTCATTTCATTAACTAGCCTTGTAGGCTCATAACACCATAAGTAAAACTCACAGATATTTAGCACAAGAAACAGGAACCCCAATGGCTATCAAAGAAAGGCTACAGGTTCAAAAAGGTTAGCTAAGGTCAAATTTTTACTGGTAAACAACTAATTTTGAAGCTTCAAATAAATTAGCTCTAAAAGGAATGCCTATATCACTTCCTAACCGAGCAAACTTCTCATTTCGCTTTGAACACGCACCGGGCAAGTTCTAGATATCAAGTATTAAATATGGAGAAAGAAAAACCTCACTCACACATGGCACATAACCTACTCAAAACGGCTCGATTCACGCTCTTAAACAAAGCAAACACAAGCAAACTCTCAAGCAAATCTAGAGTCAACATCATGATCATAGGCTTCAAATAATACACTCAATGTTTCTCAAAGCAAGTGGATTATGATAGAATATATGCATGAAGTTCACATACCCCAAATTAAGTATCTATATAAAATTAGTCAAAGTGGAGCCAAGACTATCTCATCCAGTTACTACACTCTAATTCTTTAAAAAAAAAAAAATCTACCTATACCCGGTTCAAACTACTTTCTTTTGAAAAGAACCGATGCACAAAGAAAAATCAAAGGGGATTATTAATACAAATAAGAAGACTCCCACCCCACACTTATATTTATGCATTTTCCTCAATGCATTAAAAATAAAACTAAGGGTGATTGAGAAACTCCCTAGGGCTCTAAGCCCGAAGAACATCATTGTGAGCTTCCTTAGGGCACGAGGTACTCAGAATTCCCTCAAGCAGGACATCCTCAACCAATTGTATGAAGTTGCAAGCATCCCACACTAGGACTTCAAACCAGTCAAAACCTGTAAAACAAAGAAACTCGCCAAGTAATATCCTTCAAAAAAATAACATTTTTTTTTTATTTTTTTTTTCATTTTTTTGTTTTTTTTTTTGTATACAATTACTGGTTGCCTCCCAAGAAGCGCCTTAGTTATAGTCGTGGCACGACTTCAATCAACTCAACCCATGGCTCATCCAGGCTTGCATGTATGCACACACGAACAATTCACATCATCACCATGTCCCTTCAACATTTTGCCAATGTTAACAGCTATTTCTTCATCATACAGCTTCAAGGTCATCTTTCCTTTATCAACATCAATCACTGCTCTACCAGTAGCAAAAAATGGACGGCCTAAGATAATTGGAACATCTTTATCAACGGGGCAGTCAAGAACCACAAAATCTACTGGAAACATAAAACTACCCACATGCACGAGTACATCCTCAACTATTCCAACGGGGTGCTTTTGTCTTCTATCTGCCAGCTGGATTCGCATTGAAGTCTCTCTCATGCCAGTCAAACCCAACTTATTGTATACTTCCAGTGGCATCAGATTAATGCTTGCACCAGAATCACACAATTCCTTACCAATTGTGAGATCACCAAACGAGCACTGGACTGTAAAACAACCAGGATCTTGCTTCTTTTTAGCAACAGGCTTTGTGATGACAACACTACACACCTTATTCAACTCGACCATATCTACTTCATTAAAGTCAACCTTTTTAGACAAAAGGTCTTTTAACAATTTAGCGTATCCAGGGACCTCTCGCATAACTTCCATGAAAGGCATAGTAAGCTTCAATTGTTTCAACAAATCAAAAAGCTTATTAAATTTCAAACCTTTTTGTTGCTTTGCCAACATTTGAGGAAAAGGAGGTGGTGGTGTTTTTGCCTTGGATTTCTGCTCCCTTGAAACTTTACCTTGTTCAACCACCCTATCGGATTCTATATTAGGTTCTTTAACAATTACCTTCTCAGTACCAGGGACAGGTTTTGGAGTGATCTCTTTCTCAGCATGATCATTGACAACCAGTTTGGTAGAGTCATCAGCAGGCTCAATATTTAGCGTGGTAGGTAGTGCTCTTTTAGCTAATTCTTGCTCCTTGTCTAAGTCTCTGCCATTCCTCAAAGTGACTGCCATCAATTGATAAGGATTTGGATCCTTAGGATTCACTAGAGTGTCGCCCGGCAAAGCACCTTAAGGTCTATTATGTAAAGCATGGGACAATTGTCCCAACTTCGTCTCTATACCCTTTATAGCAGTGCCATGTGCTGCAACTTGGTCTTGAAGATTCTTATTAATTCCCATCATAGCCGGCACCATAGTCTTAATCTCAGCTATATCATCCGCCTGCTGCAGAGGTAAAGTTTCTTGTTGTTGCACTGGCCTAAATTGACCCTGTTGATTGTATTGCTACGTTGCCCATAATTCACAAAGTTCACATCTTCAGTACCAGCAAGCAAATCAGCATCAGAAAAATTACCAGGATTGAGGACTTGAGTCTGAGCCCGTGAGTCCACTTGGTTAACAGGTTTCAGAATCTTCTCGTTAGTTGTTTTGAAACAACATCAAGTGTAGTCTGCAACTTTGACATCTGTTCTTCCATTGCAGAAGTAGTACCAATAGCTAAAGCACCCATACCTAGGCTAACAGATGCATCTCTTCTAAGCCAACCTGAGTTTTGAGTCATCACATCAAGCAGGGCCTTCGCTTCAGCAAATGTTCTACTCAAAAATGCTCCACCAGCTGCTGCATCCAAAGTACCCTTAATTTGATCTCCCATGCCCATGTAAATCCTTTGCCCCAGCATTTGGTCAGGAATACCATGATGAGGACACTTTCTCAAATAACTTTTAAATCTCTCCCAAGCTTCTGGCAAAGTCTCTAGCGGGGTTTGCCTGAACATAAGTATCTCATCAACAAGCCTGACAGTCTTATTGGGTTGAAAGAACTTCTTCATGAACATTATCACCAAGTCATCCCATGACGTAATAGAATTAACTGGCAACGAGTCCAACCAATCACTAAATCTTCTGTTAGCGAGAATGGGAACAATATCAATTTCACAACCTCTGCTGGCACTCGAGCCTATTTTTGAGTTTCACAAATCCTTACAAAATTTTTCAAGTGCTTTTGAGGATCATCAGTAGTTCTACCTGCAAATAAACCAGCATTAGCAAGAAAACCCACCATCGTCTGGGTAATGTAAAAATTTTCTGCCTCGAACGTTGGAAGCTGAATAGCAGATGCCAAATTCCCAGCCATAGGTTGCGCGAATGCATTAAGAGCCAAATCTTGAGCCATCCTGAATTCTTCGGGATCTGAACTTTCAATTGTAAACACCAAAGAAACGAGATCAAGATGACAAGAGTGAAGTTAATAGAAAAATAAACTAGATATCTTAACAACTAAATAACACCGTGTTCCCCGGCAACGGCGCCAAAATTTGATCACGCCCAACTACGCCCTATAAAAGGGACTAAGCGGTCGCGGCAAATATAGCTCGGTATTTAAAGTCCCGAGGTCGAATCCCACAGAGAACACTCGAAATCTTGTTGCTAATCTAACTAACGTATCTAATCAATTAACTTCGAAAGTTTATATTTTTATGATGGTTTAAATGTAACAACTAATTGACGCTAAAGTAAATAGAAAAGTAGTAAGAAATAGATTAATTCAAAGGTCTAAAAGCCTAGGATTGATCTACCCAACTCCTACTCATGTGTTAGAACAATGCATTAATGGATTCCACTTGCTTCTTCCTATTGAACACTTGTTCCAAATACACAACTATTCACTCCTGCGTAATAATTATAACTTTCACTAACTAATTTTCCAATTAATTAATGAAGATACGTAGGAGTACAAGTATGGTTCACAATCGGGGTCAATGGTCACAGATCACCTTTTTGACAACCTAAGTAATGCCTTTGTTTTAGGTTGAAATATTGCTAAATGTTTAACCCTAACTCATGAATCTATCCCTAGATGCACAAGAATAAAGGGCACAATCAATTGGGAGCTCTACCAATCAATAACATACAAATCATAAATACTTAGATAGGAAGGTTAACAAATTTCATACATTAAAGCAATAATTCGTAACACATAAGTATTGGAGTGGTTCAATCAACCATAGAATGGGTAATTTAGCCACTCATGTTTATCAAAAACATGTCAAGATAATTCATGAATTAATAAATTACAAAAAGAAAGGAAGAATTTAAGAAAAACTCTTGTGTTCTTGAAATCTCCAAAGCTCTACCCTCCTTTTGCTACTTCCCAGGTCAAAAGTTGTGTTTTGGGATGTATTTTAGGGCTTTTATACGGTCCCCATAGACCCACACAAATCGAAAATCCAAAATAAAGTCGAAATTGAAACATCAGGATTTAAAACCTACGGCGCCGCACAGCGCATTGCATAGTGCGGTGCCGTAGGGTCGATTTACTGAGAGTTCTTTTTTTAAAAAAAAAAAAAAAAACTTTTGCAGAAATTGGCCTACGGCGGCGCATAGTGCATTGCGCAGTGCGTTGCCGTAAGCCAATTTTCCTGGAACTTCAATTTTTGTTTGTTTTTTCTCTACGCCTTGGTTCGATCGACCCTCGGGCTTCTACTCAGACTTCAAAACCCTTGTTTTCACTAAACTTTGCTCCACGAATACTTCATGTCATCAACATAATTCCTACAACGTGAAACACACCAAATAAGAGCAATTCCATTCAAACTACCAACAAATATCACAAGTCGAAGCATGAAAACGAGGCGAAAGTATAGAAATTATTGCAATATCTAGCCTCATATCAATATGGCATTGGTTAAATGGAGTTATATTCTCCTTTGGTTGGTGCATCACCTTCAGGTATCTTATAATTCAGGTAGTGCATGAAAGACTTGATATGCGTCTAATGAATGTTGTTACAG
This sequence comes from Petunia secreta, assembly GCA_029990175.1. NCBI lineage: Eukaryota > Viridiplantae > Streptophyta > Magnoliopsida > Solanales > Solanaceae > Petunia > Petunia secreta. The sequence goes on along the minus strand of JARKIP010000038.1, from coordinate 17,160,810 downwards.
CCTATATATATAGCTCGTTGGAAAATATTTATGGAATCCTTGAAGGATTCAAAATCCTTGAAGCACATAAAGTTTCCTGGAAAACCTGTTCAATAAAGATTCATAAATATTTATACGGATTAAATAAATCCAACCACATGTGGTAAAATCGCATTAGCGAGTTTCTTGGTATTGAAATATCATATTTTAATGCAATAGATGCATTGGACTATCTTGCCAACAATACTCCACCTGTTATAACTTTTATTTTAAGCTTACTGGCAGGATGCAGTTTTCCCCAGTGCAAAGACATTGGAAGAATACAGGATATCTACTTGATCCATAAAGCTCGATATCAATATGCTATTTATTTAATGGTGTAGGTACAACTATATTACGGCTTCTACAAAATCAATTGTTGTTGGTACATCTTCAATTCATGAAGAGATAATAGCCATGCATGAAGCTAGCCGACAACATGAATGATTGAGATTAAGAGCTCAACATATTCAGCAACAATGTGGTATTTCTTTGAAGACGAAGATTCAGCAATATTAAATAAAATATTGCGTGGATAATTCAACTAAAAGGAAGATACAAATAAAGGAGACAGATATTCAACAAAATTCCTTTTCAATCGTGATCTTTAAGAGAATGATGAAATTAATGTTAAGAATCCATTCAAGGAAAGTTTAGTGGATATGTCCACTAAGTCATCGCCAATATCAACATTTGAGAAGCTGATATACAATTTGGAATGTGACATCTTCAAGATATTAAATGATGTTGTCATCAGGGGAGTAAAATACGCGTTGCACTCTTTTTCCCTTAATAAGATTTTGTCCCAATTGGGTTTTCCTTGTAAGGTTTTTAATGAGGCAGCTCTCAATGCGTATTACAAGATGTATACTCTTTTTCCTTCACTAGGCTTTTTCCCACTGGGGTTTTCCTAGTAAGGTTTTAACGAGGCACATTATCTTTCAAATGAACATCCATGGGGGAGTATTATAAAATATGTAGAAAAATGGATGTCCATTTGTCTTCCCTAGTCATCATATTCCATGAACCATTGGAGACTTAATTATTCATTTTGTTCTATCACTTAACTCCCCATTAGTCACCACTTAATCTCCCGTTAAGGACCACTATCTCTTGTAATCTTTGGGTTGATTTGTAACCTCATATGTATTTAGTGTTCTATAGATAATACTTTGCTCCATGGAAGATACACTTGAACACACTTGTACAATGGAAAAAAATAAGAAAAGCTTCTTCTCTCCCTCTCTAAATTTCTTGTTTATATCTTGTAGTATACCTTTTATTTTATAACAAATTCAAAATAATCAGTTGATTCTAATCATTTTCTATGTATTTGTTTTTCGCTTTTATGTCATTTGTGTACCAGATTGGAAAGTAATGGCACAAAGAGCAGGGGGTCCATCAAGAATCTATTATTTGCCTAACTCTGCGTTAATCCCACGCCACCTGATTCCACTCTCTTTTGGCAAGTTCATCTATTTATTGTGTACCGAAATAACTTGTATAGAAATAATCTTATCTTGTCTTACTATATTAAAAGGCTCTTATAAATATTGATTGAGCTTTTTAATTCTTATTAAAAAATTTATCATAGACAAAATTGTTATTTACTATTTAATATTTTTATATTTTATTTATTACATTTAAGATAAATTATTTCTTTAAGATATTAATTTTTAGTTAAAGATATCTGTCGGAGTGATTTGAGTAGAACTCTAATACCAATCAAATGTATCCTCCCTATGGTTGAAGTCCAAAATCATACTAAATTTCTTTTCGATTTTATCACGTAATATGAAATATAGGTCATTAAGAAGGATACCAACTTAAATATATTTGTGGAGTTGAACATAAAGATTGTTACTGTTGGAAATAGGATTCCGGACACCCATATAGGTCAACCCGGATCCATGTCCAAATATATTTGATTATATATTTGTTATATAAATCATAATATAAGAAAAAATTAGCAAAAGACACAACTATTGGGAAACTTGTTTTGAAGAGTTTGTGTTCTATCAACTATAAAAGAAGTCCTAATTGTTAGGAACTTCCAATTTTCTTTTCCCTTTTCTGGAAAACAGAAACAACTGAACTCACCCTCTCTAGGTAAAAAGACTTTCTTCTTCTATTATGGTGAAGAAGAAGATTCCAACGAAGAATAGAAGCGCTCTTCTATGAATTGGAACCACTTCTGTAACAAGGTACAACATAGACTGTGAAATTTATAGTGTAGTTCGTATCTATTACATGTGATTATACTATCGACTAGTGAAACAAATACGGTAGACCTTGGGACGAACTGTGTGTTCATGGATTATGTATAATCCTTCATTGGTATCAGGACTAATTTCTTTTAGGACTTTCTTTCTTCTGAAGAGAAATTAGATCACCCACTTTACTTCAATCCTAGCATTGGACGTTACTGAAAATTTGGAATTTTCAGATAGTAGAAGTTTTTTATAAAACTTTATAGTCAAAGATTCTATATGTACATGAGTGTATGTATTATAAATGTAACATGCTTATATATAATTGCGGTAAAATCTTGTTTTTTCATATTTGTTATGGATAAATTGTGGTGAGTTCTTAACTGTTTTTCTATATGTGTTATAGAAGGTTCATGATGTATTTATTTTGTATAGTTGTCTATGTGACATTATATCAACATAAGTATGTCTACTTATATGGTTTTTTTTTTTTTGAAAAAATGCTATATATTTAGCTTTACCAAGTAGTTTTATATTTATTATAGAATCTACACTTATTCAGTCTTGAATTTCAATTGTTAAGACGAGTATTCTTTTAATAATTGATTATGTTAGATTTATCGAATATTACTATTTGGATGATGATTGGGAACATAGTGAACTTTCGATTTCAAATATAATATGAAATAAATATTAACATAGTTAAATTATTTAAAGAATTTGTATGTATATGAACTTTAGGCTCTAAGATAGTACATTAGTTGTCTCAATATAGTTTATACTTGGTAATATCAATATGTCAACTGCTATGAGAATATTGTCCCGAGTTTAACAAAAGTGTTAACAGTGGCAATAAAATTCAGTATGTCCAAAAAGAGCAAGAGACTCTTGATATGTCTACGATGTCTTGTAAAAGTGACATTACATTCCATTGTAGCCGGTACATTATAACATTTGTGATCCAAATTAGGAAATTGTTCTAAGTCAGTTATTTATATTCCATATAAGCTATGGATAGATAAAAACTCAACTTTTTTTTAACTGTTAATTTTGTGCTACTTTTGTACATCAATTTTTTCCCACATTGAAAACTAGTTCCAATGGGAAGGATATGTATCATTCTATGATACTCTATGTCCAAGGTTTGTATGTTCATAAGTGAACAAGACAACATTGGTACTGTAACTGGATTTGAATCACATGATGTCACATTCTTAGCGAATATTTTCCTAAGTAGGGTGAGATAGGCCAAGACTTGTCTCTTTATGAAACTGTGGACCAAATTGCTTCCGCTATTGTCAGTCAAATGAATTTGATAAATCAATTTTTTCAATCTCAACTTCGACAGTGAGTCGTCTACGTAATCCTCATCGTCGATTTGAGATCGAAGGGGAAGCATATATAGTTACTCCACTAATTGAATAAGAGCAACGAAAGATAAATGAGGCTCTTAGATACCCTGCTAAGGAAAAGTACCTTGAATAATAGAAGATAAATTTTGAGTTAGTGAAACCAAACCAAGAGTTGGAATTGGTTGATCTATTTATAGGTCATAGCATCATTGGGAACAAATAGGTTCTCAAAGTACGTGAAAGACTTAATATAGGAAAACATATGGGTGAATTCTTGAAGTTCAGATTTCAAGAAATCGTTCCAAGAGATTGTTATCTCTTTCAAAAGAATCCTATATAAGAAGTTTTCTTGAACGATTTAATTAAATATGCAAGAGTGCAAAACCTATACATACTCCTATTTCTAGAGCCGGAGAGTTAAGTTGGAGGATATGTCCTCGTGAACCCATAAGAACATGATTTGGCTCATGTTGCCTGATATCTGTTATTCAGTTAGTGGATATCAATCTGACTTAGAAATGAAATATTGGAAAGTAGTTAAAGGATACTGAGGTATCTCAAAGGCACATGTTATTATCCTTGTAATGTAAAGGATAGGATCTATGACTCAAAGGTTTTTTACGATAATTCAGAAAGTGATTTAGATGAGTGAAATCTTAATTTGAGTTTGCCCTTGCTAAACAATAGTGTCGTGGGTATTGTTAAATAGCAAGAAATAATCATCAGCCTTAACACAATGAAAGCTGAATTTGTAGTGCTTTCATCAACTGTGCAAGAAGCTATTTAGCTAAACGTTTTTATGATAAATTTGGGTGTGTTTGATAGTGCTATTGAACTAGTGACAATCAAGTGTGATAGTCAAGTCTCAATAGCTGACACAAAAATCCCAATATGTATAAAGTATAATTTCTCTAGAGACATAGTTGTACTTGTACATAGAAAGGTGAACATGAAATACATCTCTACGCATTATATGATAGTAGATCTGATAAGGCAACTCATAACATTTGATGCTTAATAGTGATATTGAAGGCATTGAGTTTGCGTAGATGTTGATGTATTTATATTTTTACTTTTACCAAGCATGTTCACATAAAACTGCATTATTGGAGTTAATGTAGTTGAAGCTTAAATTGCTTGTTCTTGGTTTATATACACAGAATTATTTTATGTTTAGTACATAAATTTGAAGTATGTCGGACAGATAAAAAGATTGGTCTATTCACACAGGCAATCGCCTCTATTGTCTAGGTGACTAATAGGGATGAGACAGTTATAAACTTATTATTATTAGAAGTGACAATAATAGAGGGCTAGCTAGAAGTTTATAATATTAATGTCGTTTGGATTATGATTAATCATTTATGATTAAATGTGGCAGTCTGTCTTAATGCCAGATGTGAGTTCTGGAGGATAAATTGTATGAGTAGATTTGTGAACTCAAAGTTAGACATGAGTTGTCTGAACTATCATCTGCACAGTATTTAATTCGCAAACGACATATGCTCCACGAGAAAAGAGTCAATACTGTGATACGTGATTCATACCACGTATGCATAGAGTGGCCTATGGGCGATACAAGTTTATATCTCTTCTTGTTAATCGTGTGAAGCCCTGAAAATTATAAGTAATTTTCTTTCTTTTGTACCCTCATGACTTTGATCAGGTTCTCGAGATTCAATTTGGCGTTTGCTATCTTAGAGTGTTGCCAAGAGATCATGGATGATTCGGTCTGGCGGAATATTTCTAGAAAAGCAAGTTAGATTGAGATTAAGATATTCTTAAGACGAGGAAGATCATTGAGTATTATCACATTAATTGTGTTCATTGGTGCACCCATTATGTTTGTCTTTGGACAAGAACATAATAACATAATGATGAACTCAAATTAATACAAAGAGATTGTGAGAGATGTATGTGATAAATGATCTAGGGTACTGCATACTACAATCTACTCCAAGGTTCTGTTATTCGAGATGCTATATATTCCTAACAGATGTATAGCAACTAAGCTCTCGAAGTATGCACTGGTCACACGGTCTAGTCGTTATGTATGGATGTTACAGATTGAGATGAGAGTGACCCACTATGCATGAGCGGGAGATATTGGAAATAGGATTCAGGACACCCATGTGGGTCAACCCGGATCCATGTCCAAATATATTTGTTATATAAATCATAATATAAGGAAATATTAGCAAAAGATACAACTATTGGGAAACTTGTTTTGAAGAGTTGTGTCTCCTATCAACTATAAAAAAAGTCCTAATTGTTAGGAACTTCCAATTTTTCCTGCGTACTTTTTCCTTCTCTCCTTCTCTGGAAAACAGAAACAACTGAACTCACTCCCCCTATGTAAAAAGACTTTCTTCTTCTATTATGGTGAAGAAAAAGATTCCAACGAAGAATAGAAGCGCTCTTCTATGAATTGGAACCACTTCTGTAACAATGTACGGCATAGACTGTGAAATTTATAGTGTAGTTCGTATCTATTACAGGTGATTATACTATTGACTAGTGAAACAAATACGGTAGACCTTGGGACGAACTGTGTGTTCATGAATTATGTATAATCCTTCAGTTACATTGAACATGGATATCACAAAATATCAGAAAATCTACCAGACGACCACTGGTCGCATTATTGTTTTTAAAAAGGCTTCTTTTGATTAGTTACATAAATGATTACGCTTTTGTGTGTTTAATTTTTCTATCTAGATTGTATTTTCTTTACAATATGTAGTTTCTTTTATCTATTGCTTTTTTTTTATATTCTTTAATTTTATGTTTTACTTTTTGGCTCTGTTGACAACGATTACGTTTTTCCTTATTGACGGTCACCTTTTTTTCAATTATACGATAATTTTATTGCTGGGAGGTTAGCAGAAGACCGCTGAGTTCGAGAGTACTCGGAGATAATATTACGATAAATTTTATATTCTTGAATATGTTATAAATTTAATTCTTGATGTACGTAATTTGAATAATTTTAATATTCCGATTATTTTGTGAGAATGATTATATTTATAAGACTTTACTTTCAAGTAGAAGGAGAATTAAGTTTCCAACCATTATTATATTGGTGGTAGTTTTACTATATTTCATGTGATTGTTTAAGATTCATCTTTGACTGTATTTGACATATTGAGCATATACAGGTTGCAATTTTCAATACCATGAAATCCTGTTAAAGCATATATATGAATATAATGATTTCAATACTCAAGCACAAAGGGTAAATACATGGGAGAGATGAATATGATGATAACAAATTAAGAAAACTACTAATCGGTTTGTTGCTTTAAGTTATGAACTGGACCTATTTTGCCAAAAAGGAAAAATCTATTTTGGGAAGAAGTTTTGCCAGTCTCATTAATTCTTTACCACCATTGCAGACCAACTTTTTTTTTTTCTTTCTAAGCGCCTTAGGTTTAACATTTTTTGGTTACATTTACTAGTTATTTATTATTGTATGAGATTATGTTAAACCCATCATATTTGATAAATGCCAACATAAATTTTTAAGATATCTACTGAAGGTTTTGATTTATCTATCTTTTAAATGATTAATCTGATTTTTGGAGACACTCTAATACTCTATCTCATATATACTAGACAGGTCTTGGCCCGTGCTAAGCTCGGGCCGAGTTTCGTTTAGTAGTTTTTTTAGGTAATCATTTGTAACGTATTTTAGTTAAGCACAATTTTATTAAAATGATAACATATTAATCACGTAACATTGAATATGTCAAAAAATATTTGTAACGAAGCAAGTTTCACAAAGAATAAGCATATACAAGACACAAGTTATTTGATATGCAATAAACAAAAATGATATGAAGTCTAAAAAAGAATTTCAAGCTATGATCATAAATTGGAAATGACATATTGAGTTTTTTTTGAATTATGAACATAAAACTTTATAAGTTACCGATAGAAATATATACTTTTGATATTTATTCGATATTTACTCATAATTTCATGAACGATTGTGTTAATGTTAGTTGCATGTAGCGATATATGCCTAATTTTAGACGAACTTCAAGAATTACCTAATTAAACAAATTTCATGAACAATTTAGTTCTTCATGGATGTTTTATGTTCATGGATATTTTGTAACATAAAATATTTTTAGTTAACCAAAGAAGATATTTTGAAATATTTACACCTCATGATGTCTGACATATTAAATTGTTTGTACCCTTATAAGTTATAACGTTGTTTCATTTTCAACTCTATATGACCATTAGAATTGAATTAGTTTTCTAAAACAACTTTTTAAAATTTAAAGTGATGGGTGAAAAATAATAAATATTTTTGAACTGCGACATAAATAGTTTTTATGTTTGTAGGAAGAATCTACAAATCCAAATCTCTCTTTCAATAATGAAGCTAGAACATGCTACACTACATATAGTCATGAACAAAATGAATGTCATCGTAGAATTCGAAAATTTTAACTGAAATAATTATAAAATAAAAATTACGAATGAAACTATTATAAATATTTAGAAAGTAAATTATATATGTTCATCTTTTTCAAGCTGATGAGAAAATATGTAACTTAATATTTATGTTTCTTTGACTTCCCTATACTTTAACAATTTATTTTTTGAAACAACTCCACTAATAATTGAATCATTTTTCGTGACTTTGGCAAGTGTAGGACTACGAATTCAAGTTATAAAACTCAGTTTGGATATTTAGGAAGTGTTTTTTTCCATACTTGTACCTCATATTTTTATTAGTTTGAAATAGTTATTACACATAAATAAATTTAGGTCACTTTCTACATTTTCACATTTTATTTATGAAACCTAATTTATTTGTGTTTATGCTATGTGACACAGTTTAAGAGTGACACTGACACTAAAAGTTTTATTTGCAAAAGTTAAAATAATTTGCAAAAATAACTTTCAATTTTTTCAGGCAAATGATACAAAGAAGGTGAAAAAAAACTTTTTCTTTATTAAAAGATTAAAAGGAAAAGAGGATATGTTGGTTGTCCACATGGCAAGCCATGACATCATCTAACATCTTATGCTGACCAACAGTTTAGATAGAAAATTGGGCTTAGCAAAAGCCCTTAAAGTTGCCTCTATTAAGTTGACTTTGTGATGGTACTTGATGTAATTATGCAGCAAAACAAGGGCAAATTTCCCACTAAAAATTCACACGTGGAAACTTCTTAAGGAGTGAAGTGGGGAAGGTAAATAACGAATTAGAGGTTACTACATACATTCATCTGAAACCTAGCTAAAAGACAAACCAAAAGAAAGAAAAGAAAGGTTTCGTTCTCGATACCATATCATGAGAAGTGAAGAGAAGTAGAAAGTAAGTGTAATTATGAAGTGATATGAGGGGATGCTTCTAGAGTTTGACCACTGAATTCTACAAGGAGCATTTTGATATTGGTGCATCCACGTGTGTGTTAGTATGGGGAGTGAAGAAGGACCAAACACATTATTTATTACTCCCTCCGTCCCATTTTGTTTGTCGTAGTTTGACTTGGCACAAAGTTTAATAAAACAAGGAAGACTTTTGAAACTTGTGGTCTAAAATGAGTTATAGATATTTGTGTGGCTATAAATGAGTCAAAAAGTAAGTTTGTAGTTGAATGGTTTCCAAATATAGAGGTATGACAATCTTTTTGGGACAGACTAATTAGGAAAGTATGACAAACAAAATTGGACAGAGGGAGTATTCAAAACCGCCAAAATAGCCCTAGTTGTCACAACCAAGTAGTAGTTCAAATGAAACTAAGGTAGTTCAAATGAAACTATGGACGACAAAACTCATTGGTTTGCCATTTATTAATAGTAGTAATCTGCTTGAGTTTAGAACCACACCTCTTTTTATTTAGAAGGTAATAGTAAATCTTGTTGGGTTTAGTGGAAGAATGTGAATGGGAAATGGATGAAAGGTGAAAAGGTTCCTTTTTGTAGGGAAATGCACTTTCTCCCACATTGGTAGAGGAAAAGTCTTTTGTTGGGTTTAAATAGAGATTTACTTCTCTTAGCTCTTAAAAGGGTTGAGAAGAAGGGAAGCCTCGCGCCGTCGTCGTCGCTCGCTCGTCTCGGCTTCGGATTCGGCTTCGGATTCGGATTCGGATTCGGATTCGGTCAATTGACTTAATTTTTGGACCAACAAAAACTAAATATATATTAATTAATTAATATTTAATCTATTTTTGTAACGGGCAGCTGAAGTGATTTCAGCAGATTAATTCCTCCACGTTTTCACATTAAAGTCAGTCATTAGTGGTAGATTAATTCCTCCACATTAAAGTCAGTCATTAGTGGTAGATAAATTCCTCCACGTTCTCTCATTAAAGTCAGTCATTAATGGTCGATTAATTCCTCCACGTTTTCTCATTAAAGGCAGCTGTGTCTCTTCGTCTGCCCTTGGGTGGCTATATAAACTGGTTATTCGTCAGTCCTTAAAACATAGACTCAAACTCGGACGGAGGATAGAAAACCTCAGGCAGAGGATAGAAAAACTCGGACAGAGGAAAAACATATCTTACGCATCCCCTCTCTTTATGCATATTAAGTGAGTCGTGTGATTTGCTCCGTTCCTTTGTGTTCGCAGTGTTCTACCATTTGAAGTGCCGCTACGGTAGAACTGTTATCCCGTTCTATCCTGGGAGAAATTAACCCGTGAACCTTGGGCATTGTGAGGGGGTTAGATTTCTTAAGGAGACACAAGGAAATTGTAGGCTCGGGATCATCCTATACTAACAGATTTTATACTTCTGTTTTCTGTATTTTCTGATTTATTTGAACGCAGGAACAACAAGCTTAAGAAATCTAATGTTATTTATTTTCTGCGCTTAAATAAATATTGTTTAAGGAGACTGGTTAAGGAGACTAAAACCTTTGTGGTTTTATACTCCTATACTGTATATTAATCGGCTTGTGGAGACTAAAACCTTCGTGGTTTTTCTATTCCTAATTATTGTTAAATAATCTGTTTGTGGAGACTAAAAGCCTTCGTGATTTTTTCTACTCCAGTTGTTTAAACAGTTTATTGATATTGTTTCTGCTTGTGTCATTTTGACAGAGATGACAAACGCAGTGGATCCAACTGTCCCTGTTGTGAGGACTAATGCTACCACAGTTTCTGGTGCTGCTGGGCCTAGCCGTGCTGCTGCAATGGTTATGCCACCTGCAGAAAAGCCGGAAAAATTTTCTGGTGTGGACTTTAAAAGGTGGCAGCAAAAGATGTTCTTTTATCTGACCACCTTAAGCCTGCAAAGATTTATTAAGGAGGATGCTCCAGTCCTGACTGATGAAACACCTGAAAACGAACGCTTCCTTGTGATTGAGGCTTGGAAGCATTCTGACTTCCTATGCAAGAATTATATTCTAAGTGGCTTGGAAGATGACTTGTACAACGTTTATAGTAATGTTGAAACGTCTAAGAAACTGTGGAATGCTCTAGAAAAGAAATATAAGACTGAAGACGCTGGACTGAAGAAATTTGTGGCTGCCAAATTTCTGGATTATAAAATGGTGGATAAAAAATCTGTTGTGTCCCAAGTCCAAGAACTTCAAGTCATTATCCATGATCTCCTTGCTGAAGGTTTGGTGATTAATGAGGCGTTTCAAGTGGCGGCCATGATTGAAAGTTACCTCCATTGTGGAAGGACTTTAAAAATTACTTGAAACATAAGCGCAAGGAGATGACCCTTGAAGATTTGATTGTACGCTTAAGGATTGAAGAAGACAACAAATCTGCTGAAAAGAAGGCTCGTGGAAATGCTACAATAGCGGGAGCAAATATTGTTGAGCATAATCCAAATAAGAGGAAGAAGCCTTCTGGAGGGAAGACCAACCCTAGCAAGAAAAAGTTCAAGGGAAATTGCTACAACTGTGGCAAGAGTGGACATAAGTACGCAGACTGTCGTACTACAAAGAAGGACAGGAAAAAGGAAAAAGGTCAAGCAAACATGGTTGAACAGAATAAATTGGCCCAAGGAGTGCAAGACATTGATCTGTGCGCTATGATTTCTGAATGCAACTTAGTTGGAAATCCTAAAGAATGGTGGATTGATTCAGGAGCCACCCTCCATGTTTGTGCTGTGAAGGAAGCCTTTGCTTCATATGCTCCCGTTGGACCTGATGAGGCGCTCTCTATGGGCAATTCTGCAATGGCCAAAATTGAGGGATATGGAAAGATATTCCTCAAAATGACGTCTGGCAAGGTTGTGACTCTGAACAATGTTCTTCACGTTCCTGAAATAAGAAAGAACTTGGTGTCAACTGCACTTCTCGTTAAAAATGGGTTTAAGTGTGTGTTTGTCTCTGACAAAGTTGTAATAACTAAGAATGAGTTGTATGTAGGAAAAGGTTACCTGACTGAGGGCCTTTTCAAACTCAATGTAATGGTCGTTGACACTATGAATAAAACTGCAGCTTCTTCTTATTTACTTGAGTCAAATAATTTATGGCATTCTCGTTTGGGACATGTCAATTATAAAACCTTGCGTAAAATGATCAATTTGGAAGTATTGCCTAAATTTAATTGCGAAAAGTCAAAATGTCAAATATGTGTTGAGTCTAAATATACTAAACACCCTTACAAGTCAATTGAAAGGGATTCTGAACCATTAGACTTAATTCATACGGACATTTGTGACATGAAGTCAATACCATCTCGCGGTGGAAAGAAGTATTTCATAACTTTTATTGACGATAGCACTCGTTACTGCTATGTTTATTTACTTAGTAGTAAAGATGAGGCAATTGACGCATTCAAGAAATACAAAAATGAAGTTGAAACGCAACTTAACAAAAAGATCAAAATGATAAGAAGTGATAGGGGTGGAGAATATGAATCTCCTTTTGAACAAATATGTTTGGAATATGGCATTATTCATCAAACAACTGCCCCTTACACGCCTCAATCTAATGGGAGTGCCGAAAGGAAAAATCGGACATTAAAGGAGATGATGAATGCCTTGTTAATAAGTTCGGGTCTACCCCAGAACTTGTGGGGGGAAGCTATATTCGCGGCTAATCAAATACTCAATCGAGTTCCCCATAGAAAAACACTTTCCATTCCATATGAAAAGTGGAAAGGAAGGAAGCCCAACTTGAATTACTTCAAAGTGTGGGGGTGTTTTGCAAAAGTGCAAGTTCCAAAACCCAAAAGGGTTAAGATTGGACCGAAAACAGTTGATTTTGTTTTCATTGGGTATGCTATAAACAGTAAAGCATATCGATTTCTGGTTTATAAATCAGAAAATCCCGACATTCACGTTAATACGGTGATGGAATCAGATAGTGCTGAATTCTTTGAAACTATATATCCGAATAAGAATGAATGTGAGTCAGTTGGTGAAAGATCCAAATGGCCTCGGGAAGGAACCAAAGGAAATTCACCAAATGAGGAAGAACCAAGACGGAGCAAGCGTCAAAGAACTTCTACTTCATTTGGAGATGACTTTGTCACTTTTCTGTTGGAAAATGAGCATCGGACGTTTAAATACGCTATGTCTTCTTTAGACTCTCCTTTTTGGAAAGAGGCAGTCAATAGTGAAATAGAATCTACTTTGAGCAACCATACTTGGGAGTTGGTTGAACTTCCTCCTGGAAACAAACCATTAGGTTCTAAGTGGATTTTCAAAAGGAAAATGAAAGCTGATGGCACTATTGACAAATACAAGGCAAGGCTTGTTGTTAAAGGCTATAGACAACAAGAAGGTCTTGACTACTTTGACACATACTCGCCGGTAACCAGAATTACATCCATACGTATGTTAATAGCATTAGCCACTGTGTATGGTCTTGAAATCCATCAAATAGACGTTAAGACAGCGTTCTTAAACGGGGATTTGGAGGAAGAAATTTACATGGAACAACCTGAAGGGTTCGTGGTTCCGGGTAAAGAAAAGATGGTGTGTAAACTTGTTAAGTCGTTTTATGGACTAAAACAAGCACCGAAACAATGGCATGCGAAATTTGATCATACAATGTTGTCAAATGGCTTTAAAATTAACGAGTGTGACAAATGTGTTTACATTAAGAACACTCCTAATTATTTAGTCATTGTTTGGTTATATGTGGACGACATGTTGATAATGATCAATAACATTGTCAATATAAATGCTACGAAATGCATGCTGACTAGCAAATTTGATATGAAAGACTTAGGAGTTGCCGACTTAATTCTGGGTGTTAAGATCCATAGGACTCCTTAAGGTCTGGCTTTGCCTCAATCTCCCTACATCAATAGTGTGCTTGAAAAATTTAAATATTTGGATTTTAAAGTTTCAAAGACTCCTATTGATGTAAACTTTGCTCTTAAGAAGAACAAAGGTCAAAGCACATCGCAACGGGATTATGCTCGTGTTTTGGGAAGTTTGATGTAGATCATGAATTGTACTCGTCCAGATATAGCTTGTGCTATAAGTAAAATAAGTCGATACACGAGTAATCCCAATCAAACTAATTGGATGGCAATGAAACGTGTCTTGGGATATTTAAAATACACCCAAGACTTTGTATTGCATTATAACAAGTATCCTGCAGTCATTGAAGGATATTGTGATGCCAATTGGATCACCGGCACAACTGATTCTAAGTCCACAAGTGGATATATTTTTGCACTTGGTGGAGGAGCGGTTGTCACGACCCTTTTTCAACTTTAAAAGAAAAACTTTATTATGTTAAAAGGCTCTGTGACGATGTTGCAAAGGTACACAATTATGAGAAATTTCGGAGTCGCCACTTGACAAGTTAAAGGTGTGCCAAGTCACCAGAGTGGTGTACCTAGAACACATTTGACTCGTAAATGGTCTGCGTCAGAGTTCCGGGTAAGGATCTCGGTTGACTCTCGGGAAGGGGTTAGGCACCCTCGAGTCCTGTACCAAGTACAATTGCTTTATTGACGCGTTTCGACTCTTGAAAAAATTGTTTGTTGCTTGTTGCCTTTATTACGCTTTGATTTTTAATTTGAACCGTTCAACCAAAAATTGTGTTAAGTAACCCACGGGGTATACTTTAAATCAACTTGTACCAAGTCACATGCCATGTAAATCTTAGTATGAAGTGACTTCTCTCAATTTAATTTGTTTTTAGCCTAATAAGTAGATCACAAATCATACTTACTAATATCATAATTTTACAACCCGCTTGTCGCCTAATTGATAATTAATGGTTCTCGTTTGTTTATCTTGTTTAAATCAAAGTCCACTTTAACGCTCTGGACAATATTGCAATAGTGGATTTGTACAAGTGTCCTAATTTGCCTATTTATTTCAAACTTGTCCATTTTCCAAGTTAGTTCAATTTTTGAGATTTGCAACCACGCCCTAAACTTTGCCTAGTTAGTTTATGTTTGACCCATTTTATGCCAGTAGCTCACCATTCTCATATTTAATTATTTATATACATGGTCAAAATCTAAACAAGTCATGCAACTGTGCTACTCTAATAAACCATATGGTTGTTACCCTAAAACTGAACGTGGCCAACATGTAGTGGCCTAAACTTAGCATTTTCATATTTTTTCCATGTTATCACAATAGCAGAAAATCCATACTAAAATATGAACATAGTTAAAAGATAATGAACTCTCATACTAAAATATGAACATAGTTAAAAGATAATAAACTCTTTTGAGCCTTTAAACATGCTAGTTCATACAGAACCCCAATTAAAAAAAATAAAGAAAATGTGTGTTTACCTTGTATGCCAAAGCCTTTCAAGCTAACAAACTTTTTCTCAAAGGAAAAACCAAACTTATGAACAACAGCAAGCAGCAGCGAACAAACAAACAGCTAACCACACAGCCCCCCTTTTACCATGACTTGAGCTCACACTCTAACCACAAACTCAAAACTTGTTTCTCTATTTTTTGTTTGCTTATCTTTTCTATTTTTAATATTCTACTCACTTTACTATTTTTGCTCTCAACCTTTTTGTATTAGAGAGAATTTCAGATCTACCCATCCTCCCCAAGAAATGAGTAAAAACCTTCTTTTAATAGTCAAAAGTTGGAGTGTAAGGTTGGACAAAAGTACAAAGCCCATGTGACAAATTTTACTTTTCAGAAAAAAGTACAAAGACCCATGTGACTCTTGTAAATTATATTTGACTTTTTGACACTCTTTTTTTTTTTTACATTTTTTTTTCCTTTTCTTTATACAAAATCTGAATTCTAAAGTTCAAGGGAGCAAGTCCAAGCTAAGTCCTATTTTCATCTAAAATTCTAACTTCCAAAGCTAACTAAAAATTGGCTAAGACCCCAAAATACAAAATGGAAAACACACTAAATTAACTTACCTAAATAAAACTAACGAGCAACACTTTTAGAAATGACACAAGACTTCCCGAGAATGAGCCTCTTGATTCTTGCCCTCCTCAATTGTTGAAAAATAAACCACCGCTCTTGGTTCAGGTGAGTCTTGCTCTTTGTTGAAAATAAAACCACTGATCTTGGTTCAGGTGGGTCTTCTCTCTTTACAGAAATGGATTCCCTCGTTCGTCAGGTGGGCGCCTGGACTTTCCAAATTACTCCCTCATTCTCCAGATGGGTGCCTCGACTTTCTCTAAACTACATCCTCATTCTCCAGGTGGGTGCCTCGACTTCTCCTAACTACTCCCTCATTCTCCAGGTGGGTGCCTCGACTTTCTCTAAACTACTCCCTCATTCTCCAGGTGGGTGCCTCGACTTTATCTAAACTACTCCTTCATTCTCTAGGTGGGTGCCTCCACTTCTCAAAACTACTCCCTCATTCTCCAGATGGGTGCCTCGACTTCTCAAAACTACTCCCTCATTCTCCAGGTGGGTGCCTCAACTTCTCAAAACTACTCCCTCATTCTCCAGGTGGGTGCCTCGACTTTATCTAAACTACTCCCTCATTCTCCAGGTGGGTGCCTCGACTTTCCCAAACTACTCCTTCATTCTCCAGGTGGGTGCCTCGACTTTCTCTAAACTACTCCCTCATTCTCTAGGTGGGTGCCTCGACTTTCTCTAAACTACTCCCTCATTTTCCAGGTGGGTGCCTCGACTTCTCAAACTACTCCCTCATTCTCCAGGTGGGTGCCTCGACTTTCTCTAAACTACTCCCTCATTCTCCAGGTGGGTGCCTCAACTTCTCAAACTACTCCCTCATTCTCCAGGTGGGTGCCTCGACTTTCTCTAAACTACTCCCTCATTCTCCAGGTGGGTGCCTCGACTTTCTCTAACCACTCCCTCATTCTCCAGGTGGGTGCCTCGACTTTCTCTAAACTACTCCCTCATTCTCAAGGTGGGTGCCTCGACTTTCTCTAAACATCTCCCTCATTCTCCAGGTGGGCGCCTCGACTTCTTGAACTGTATTCCCTGTTCTCCACAAGCTGATGAACTGGTGTGAAGCTCCAACTAATCAAAGGGGGTCTTGAAAACTTGAAATTGCCGCTTTGACGGGCTTTGACTTGAATGTTGAAATTGCCGCTTTGACGGGCTTGACTTGAAAATTGAAATTGCCGCTTTGACGGGCTTTGACTTGAAAGTTGAGATTGCCGCTTTGACGGGCTTTGACTGAAATGCTGTAATTGCTGAAACTTGAAATTGCCGCTCGGGCGGGCTTTAACTTGAAAGCTTGAAATTGCTGCTCGGCAGGCTTTGATTTGAAATTTTAACTGCATCTTGAAATCTGCATATACTTTCATGATCTCTTTCATGGTACACTCCTTGGTGTGTCATTCTTTGTGTCGATGTGAAACACTGGGCTCCAATTAATCAAGGTTGGTCCTGACTTACTTTAGTACAACTATGAAACTGTAACAAGTTTTGCAAGACTTTCTTTGCTCGTTTGATGTTGGAGAAAATGAAACGAACTGAAGTAAGACAAAATGATGGAAACGAAAAAGCTTCCAACCAAAAGAGGAAAAATGACATCCCTTACGGGACAGGTAAAGGACAGAAGAGATGACGACCTTATTAACATGACATGTATTTGAAATCAACTCTTAATCCGCTCACATAGTCTATCCCTGATTTTGCTCCCATTTTTCCAATCTTGCTTGATGGTAAATCTAACGACCCTCATTCGACTAGTAATGCCCCTTCGGGTTTTCACCGACTAGCCTCGCTCTTTGTTCTTTTAACTGACCGTTGTCTTGCAGCGCCCTTTCAGGTTTTCACCGACAAGACTTCATTATTCCTTTCTTTTTTTTCGTTTTTTTTTTCGCTCTTTCCCAATCGACCTCCGATCTTTCCTTGCTACTCGACCCCATCTTTTCTTTCTTTCTTTCTTCAATTTTTTGCCTTTATCTTTATTCCTCAGAGAATTTCTCCTTTAATGACCTTGGTGCTCCCAGCTCCTAAATGCGATTGTCAACTCATAAGAACTGCGACTTTACAACGTGGAACTTATCCCTTGATACCCTTACTCGGCCTGACATTCTCAATGATCGGTCAGAAGGGTCTTTATTTGGACTGTAACATTGGATCTGGTTAGGCTATGAAGAAAGGGGTTCAACATAAAAGCTCAAACATCTCATGAGACGACTAGAATGAGCATTACAAGATCTGAAATCACCATTTTTGAAAAATAAACCAAACTTTTCCCCAGTTAAGGCAAATTGGGGATTCCTTTTTTTCTTTTCTCTTTTTTTTTTTTTTTGGTTTGAAGAGCAGTATGAAAGCATCTCATGAAACGACTTGGTAAAATATTACAACCCTTGGAATCATTTCTTTTTAAAATAATAACTAACTGAGGCCCCAATTTATTGAAAAACCGAAAAATCATCTTTTGAATTTCTGATATGCAAACATAAGGGATATTGAGACTTTCCCCCGAGAAGAACACAAAGAAAGCAAAAGGAATTGACTTTCTCCTTTTCTTTTTCCTTTTTTCCTTAAAAATAAACTTCTGCCCCAGTTAAACTGGGGCGCTTTGAGTTTTTTTTTTCCTCGACTTCGAGACTGATATACCAAACATCTCATGAAACAGACGAATATATGGTATGATAAAATAGAAGTTTATTTTTATTTTATTTTATATAAAAAATAAAATAAAAACAAACTTCTGCCCCAGTTTAGCATAGGATGGGGAACAAAATTTCTTTTGACGTTGGCCGCAAACTTGGAGGCAAGTTTTGCGTCAAGATGAACAGGGAAAAAAATGAACTTTCCCCTGTTATGACCGCACCCGAATGGTTGCCTACGTATCCTTTTGAGAGGAATCAGGTCAGACGTAGCTCTACCGCTGAGGTAGATTTTGTTTTTGTATTCTATTTTTTTTTTCTTTTCATTCTTTTCCTCTTCTTTTTTTTCCTTTTCTTTAGTCATATCAAATTGATTCCAATGGAGGGTAGGCCAAAGAAAACACAAAACAAGGCTATAAAATGACTGGCAAAAGGACATAGTGTTTGAGTAGAAAAAATGAAAGCCGTTCGTCATTCCGACCCGAGAATGCCTCGCACAAATAATGATTGAATTGACCTGGATTGATCCACAAGTGTCCTCGACTTCTGCTTCAACGATGGTCCTCAAAACTGGTATTTCAAATTCGGTCGAAGCGACCGTTGTTGATTTTGAACTTCTCACCGATCTCCCTTATCAGATGACTACTGATTAATTCGTAACTTATTCCGCTCCCTCTTTACTACTCAAATAGCTCACAATGTCAGAGCGCGTGTTTAGATCAAGACGTAAATTCCGCACGCATGTCATGTTATTAAGGTCGACAAAACATAAAACAAAAAACTAAGGAGGTAAGAATAAGAAACATAAAAGACCGAATATTAGGACGAGATGGATCTCTCTTTCATTGAATTGAAGACATAAGGGTTTGAACAAACAAAACAAGCAAAATAATGCACTTGGGTTACAACCCTTGAATAACCAAGTGCATAGAAAGATTAGCAAAACAAGCTAAAATATTTCACAGTCACTCAATTGCAAGTCAGGGCCAGTTTCCTGTTTTTCATGCATTGTTGAGCCCTACACAAGGATACACCATACTGACACCAAAGAAATTCCCTGAATCTGGCAATTTCTTCTTCCTTTCCTCATTTTCTGTAAGTCCCATCAGGGTGGACTTCACTTCTTTGGGACTGATGAATGACCGAGTAAGATTTGGAATTGGCTTCTCGAGAGACATGCTCGTCTTCTTCATTTCTTCACCCCTTACTCTATCTACTACCCCAAGCAGAATCTCAGGAACATAGTTCATTGTCACTAGCATTTTGTCGGCCCCAACTGACACATCACCAACAGATATTATCGGCATTGCAGTTTCAACTCTCAAATCTTCTACACCCACCATACCCACCATATGCACATCATTACAGACAGGCAATGAGTTCTTATTTATACCTGGTGCATCTGAACCCTCAACTCGAATCTGACCATTATCGATCAAAGCTTGGATATCCTTCTTGAGAAAATGGCAATCCTCAGTGTCATGCCCCGGTGCACCTGAATGGTAAGCACATTGACGGGAATCGTCAACCCTATCCCTAGGATGCATTCCTCCATTGATCGGTTGCAGTATGTCCAAAGCTTGTAACTTCTGAAAAAGTTCGGCATAAGATTCTCCAATTGGTGTGAACTCATTCTTTTTCGCTTGATGCGCCTTTTTATACTCAACTTTTGGGCGAAAACCTGGAGGACCTCTTGGTCGGTAGGGAAGGTTCGGTGGAGGCTGGAATTGGTTATGTGGAGTTTGGTGAGTGGGATATATAGGATATGTGGTTGGAGCGCGCCATTGCGGATAAGACGATATTGGAGCATATGGTTGCACTGTATGGATTGAGTATTGGGGTGGAGGGACGGAATACTGCGGATTTTGTGGGGTGTAGTAGTGTTGTGGAGGGTATATTTGTGGAGCTTGGCATGAGTGGGTTTGATTGTATCTTTTCTCGCTCTAATTTTGTGAACCCGAACCCACCATGGCTACATCATCTTGATTCTTCTTCCCAAAGGCTCCTGCCTGCACAGCCTGTGTAGTTGCTTTCAGTGTGGTCTGGCTCACAATCTTACCAGCTTTGACTCCCCTCTCAATCATTTCTCCCATCTTGACGACTTCACTAAACGGTTTCCCAAAGGCGGAAATCAATGCACCATAGAACGCCTCATCTTGCGCCTCGATGAACAAACGGACCATGTCATCGTCCGGTATTGCGAGGCTCACTCGAGCGGCCTGCTCGCGCCATCTGAGGGCGTACTCCCTAAAGCTTTCACTTGGCTTCTTTTTTATCGCATCAAAAGAGGATCGATCTGGCAAAACTTCAATGTGGTACTTGTACTGGTCGTAGAATACCTGTGCCATGTCATCAAATGCCAACCATTTAGTTACATCCTGCCTCATGAACCATTCAGCAGCTGCACCCCCCAAGCTTTCGGAAAAGTAGGCTATCAATAGCTTGTCTTTCTTGACCCCTCTCATTTTGTTGCAGTAGGTCTTCATATAAACTCTTGGATCTCTTGCCCAGTGTATAGATCGAACTTTGGCACGGTGAATCCCTCTGGCAATTGCAATTCGGGGTAGGGGCAAAGATCCTTGAAAGAAATGTTGGTATGATCTCCATGGCCCTGAATGATCCTTACTGCTTGTTCTAGGCCCTTCACCTTTCTCAGAACCTCGCTCTCATCAAGCTTTCCTGATCGATCAACCTCAACTTGAGACTCGCGATGGAACCCCTGATCATATGAGTCATTGTGTCGGAAATTGGGTTCATGATGCTGATAATGATGATTCCCAGCCTGGAGATGCGGTTCGCTGTTGGACCTGGCCATAGCAGGCCTAGCTGGGCCCCGAAAAGCTGGAACCTGTGGGAGAGGTGGGCCATACTGTCCTTCTGGTGGAGGTGGTGCATGAGGACGCACTTTAGTTTCATTTGGTACGCCACGGACAGGGGCAAGACCAGTAGGATAAGTGGGATCCTCAACTGCTATAGATGTGCCCGGTGCTCGTTGTACCGCTGTTGGAACAACCCCATCTAGGTTGGTTGGAATAGGAGGAGGTGCCCGTCCTATGGTCAGTGAGTGATGCATGTCGGCCATGAGTTGTTTCAAAGTATTAACCTCCCTAGTCAATCTCTCATTTTCCAGTGCCAAGAGTTTCTGGGCACCGGTCTCGGATCTCTCTCCATCAGATGGCATGGCTACGGGTGAAGTCACAAGTCCTTTTGATTTAATTCTGTACGGATGGGTCGGTTTCGGATTTCGTACCAAATCTCCAACTCCAAACTATTCAATTAAATCAGGTTAGCACAAAAAGAATCACAGATTGCAGCCTAAGGTTGTTATGCGTCATCCCGAAACGGTTAACGGCGTAAGCCGAGTGCACCGATCGTATCTTTGAAAGATTGCTTATGAGCCTAGATCAAAATTAGAACAAAATTGTAACTGATACACAATCAGCGTAAGGACGAACTTGGATGATTAATATATTTATCTTTTCCTTTCCTCTTTTTTCTAACTCAACAAACGTAATTTAGACAAACGACACGAGACAAACTCAAAATAAAAGTGCTTGACATGATGCACGAGTCAAAGATATATACAAACTGACACATTGGGCGGGTACACTGGACGGTGAAAATAATGAGACTCGACTTTTTAGCGGAGTCAAATTATTCTACCAGGATCAACGCAAAATACAACTTAACTAATTGCAATTTATCATATACACTCTGACTTGACTTTAAACAAACAAATAAAGTGGGACACTGAAATAAATAATTTTTTTTTTTTTTGAAAATTAAGACTCAACCGGAGATTCGAAACAGAACTTAAGAATAGATTATGAAACAAACTATTTTTCTTATCCGAAATGTGACTCCAAAATCGGACATTACGACATAAAGACGGACACAATTTTTTTGTTTTAGTTTTTTTTTTGTTTTTTTTTTTTGTTGTTGTTTGAAACAAACTCTCTGATCTAATTCGAGAAAGAATCTTTAGAGTATTTACAAAATCTGGCAATTAGGACGACACAAAAAATTACACAAATTAGACGCAAAATTGATTTCTAAAATTGGCCATTATGACGGCGTAAAACCCCGATAAATTAATTTCAAAATATGAACTTGACTTGGACACAAACACAAAAGGGGTCCCAAAATTTCACCATTATACCGGCGCAAAATTATGACAAATTATTTTCTAATACTTGAGACCAAACCCGGACACAAAATTAGACTCTAAGAGTTCTTGAAAAAATTCGCCATTATAACGGCGTAAAATGACAACTAAACAAAAAATATTTCAAAACACCCAATTTTTCTATCATTTTCCTCTTTTTTTTTTCTTCAAAATTTGGCTCTCGCCCCTCGGTGATCGGTCAGCATGACAACCTTTCGACTAGAACAAATGCAACACATAATATGCCCAATGATGTGTCTTTTAGGGACGTGGGCCCCATTATGACACGAGGGAGTCAGCCTAGACAAGTGCGGTACCGGTGTACCGCACCTCATTAAGTCTAATGACATGCAAATAAATCGGCTTAGATAAAAGCACAGGTTCAACTCTAGGTGACTCAATGGGTTCATGTTCTATAATTTCTGGCAATTTGGAAGTGCCTCGGGGGTACCGGTCGACAACGTCTAACGGCCTAACCCAACGCACCTCTTCCTAAGAAGGGTTAACTTTTTGTGTCCTGAGACACGACAGAAATTCCAGACGCCGAAGCGAAACTGGCGTGCATGTGTGCAGTGTTCCAGAAGACTCAGAGGTGTACAAGAGAAGACAATTGTGTATATACAGTTCAAACAATATCAAAGCAGTAACATTCAAGGCAATATATATAAACAATATTCAAAGCCGAAAGCGACAAATTTTAAAGCCTGAGACTCTCAGTTTTAACTTTCCTCCCCAGCGGAGTCGCCAAGCTGTCACGACCCTTTTTCAACTTTAAAAGAAAAACTTTATTATGTTAAAAGGCTCTGTGACTAGTCGCCACTTGACAAGTTAAAGGTGTGCCAAGTCACCAGAGTGGTGTACCTAGAACACCTTTGACTCGTAAATGATCTGCGTCAGAGTTCCGGGTAAGGATCTCGGTTGACTCTCGGGAAGGGGTTAGGCGCCCTCAAGTCCTGTACCAAGTACAGTTGCTTTATTGACGCGTTTCGACTCTTGAAAAAATTGTTTGTTGCTTGTTGCCTTTATTACGCTTTGATTTTTAATTTGAATCGTTCCACCAAAAATTGTGTTAAGTAACCCACGGGGTATACTTTAAATCAACTTGTACCAAGTCACATGCCATGTAAATCTTAGTATGAAGTGACTTCTCTCAATTTAATTTGTTTTTAGCCTAATAAGTAGATCACAAATCATACTTACTAATATCATAATTTTACAACCCGCTTGTCGCCTAATTGATAATTAATGGTTCTCGTTTGTTTATCTTGTTTAAATCAAAGTCCACTTTAACGCTCTGGACAATATTGCAATAGTGATTTGCACAAGTGTCCTAATTTGCCTATTTATTTCAAACTTGTCCATTTTCTAAGTTAGTTCATATTTTGAGATTTGCAACCACGTCCTAAACTTTGCCTAGTTAGGTTATGTTTGACCCATTTTACGCCAGTAGCTCACCATTCTCATATTTAATTATTTATATACATGGTCAAAATCTAAACAAGTCATGCAACTGTGCTACTCTAATAAACCATATGGTTGTTACCCTAAAACTGAACGTGGCCAACATGTAGTGGCCTAAACTTAGCATTTTCATATTTTTTCCATGTTATCACAATAGCAGAAAATCCATACTAAAATATGAACATAGTTAAAAGATAATGAACTCTCGTACTAAAATATGAACATAGTTAAAAGATATTTAACTCTTTTGAGCCTTTAAACATGCTAGTTCATACAAGAACCCCCAATTAAAAAAAATAAAAAAAAAAATGTGTGTTTACCTTGTATGCCAAAGCCTTTCAAGCTAACAAGCTTTTTCCCAAATGAAAAACCAAACTTATGAACAACAGCAAGCAGCAGCGAACAAACAAACAGCTAACCACACAGCCCCCCTTTTACCATGACTTGAGCTCACACTCTAACCACAAACGCAAAACTTGTTTCTCTATTTTTTGTTTGCTTATCTTTTCTATTTTTAATATTCTACTCACTTTACTATTTTTGCTCTCAACCTTTTTGTATTAGAGAGAATTTCAGATCTACCCATCCTCCCCAAGAAATGAGTAAAAACCTTCTTTTAATAGTCAAAAGTTGGAGTGTAAGGTTGGACAAAAGTACAAAGCCCATGTGACAAATTTTACTTTTCAGAAAAAAGTACAAAGACCCATGTGACTCTTGTACCTTATATTTGACTTTTTGACACTCTTTTTTTTTTTACATTTTTTTTCCTTTTCTTTATACAAAATCTGAATTCTAAAGTTCAAGGGAGCAAGTCCAAGCTAAGTCCTATTTTCATCTAAAATTCTAACTTCCAAAGCTAACTAAAAATTGGCTAAGACCCCAAAATACAAAATGGAAAACACACTAAATTAACTTACCTAAATAAAACTAACGAGTAACACTTTTAGAAATGAAACAAGTGTAGACCAAGCTCCATGTCTAAGACACAACAAGCACAAGTGCTAGTCTTGTGTTGTTATCACAACACAACAGGAAACAAGAACACATCAATTAGTATTTTTTAAGCAAAAACTTAAACAAAACAGATTTTAGTTCAATGGTAGTTACCTGAGCAAACCATTACAATTACAATTGTTAATTAGCAAGGATAAACTATAACTAAACAATACCAAACTGCTATATATTCATAACTCAATATTAGAGCACATGAACATGATGATTTTATTTAAACAACTAAATAATACTACAACATTAACCAACAAAGGCGAAGTACTCTTGACTTTGCAAGCTATAACTAAACAATACATATCAAACTGAATCTTTAACCTAAAATTAACACTAATCATTATTTGTCTAATATGCTAAACAAGTTCCACAATCAAAGTAAACAAAGAAAAGAGAGGAAAAAAAAACTAACGCTTAATCTAATCATGGCGAAAACTACTCCATGATCTCGTCGTCGCCACCACTACTACATGACTGCCTTTCCATTGACATAGCTCACCAAATGATCAGAAACAAACCTCACCATCCTCACAGAACGAAAAAAAAAATGAGAAGAAAGGAACAAAAAGAAACAGAAAACGGGCTAAAAGAAAGGGACTAGGGACGGGTTTTTTTTTGGGAAAATGGGATATGAGGGTGGAAGAGGAGAGTAAGGGGAAGAGAAGGGACTAAAAAACTAACTGGAAAAGACGCTCACATCGCCGGAGTCGAGTTTAAACGAAACTTTAAACCCCGATCTATGCCAAACGGTTCACTTTTTGAAGAAACCAATAGCGGAAATAGAAAGAGGGGGCCGAGATCTTTCGATTGGTATATTTTTATATTTTTCCGGCCACCGGAGGTGGTGGCTGGTTGCGGAGCAGTGGCGGCGTGCGGCGGAGCTCCGGTGGAGCAGTGGCTTTTCCGGTGTGCTGTAGTAATTTTGGCATAATAACATTAGCCTTAGGAGACTTGTGGGGAGTGAGTGAAAAATTGGGAATTTTTGAGGTTTATAAGGGATTGGAAAGGGTTAATGGGAGCCATTGGATAAAGAATGATCCAAAGGCTGTGATTGATCCTTGTTTGGGTGGGCCAAAAAGAACTGGGCTGGCGGGCCAAGATCAAGTGTGGGCTGCTATTTTTTCATTGAATGAATTTGATATTAGCCCGATGACCATTAACCCATAACTTAACTATACTTAATGAACTTACAAACTAAATAATTAAACCAAAATCACACACAAATAAAACTCATCACAAAAAATTAGATAGACAAAGATCAAAAAATATTTTATGTAATTTTTATAGCATTTTTTTTTAAAGTAAAATAGCTATATAAAATGACAAAAATCTAGAAAGATTACACAACAGTCCTATGAAATTAACAACGGCTATTTTGAGCAATTTTTATATTTTCGTTCCAAAATTAGGTGATTACAGCGGTGTCTTGGAAATCGTCCAAGCAAACGTGTATTGCCCGCTCTACAATGGAAGCTGAATTTATAGCTTTAGATAAAGCCGGTGAAGAAGCTGAATGGCTTTGAAACTTTTTGGAAGACATTCCATTCTGGCCTAAACCGTTGACACCAATTTGTATACATTGTGATAGTCAATCGGCTATAGAAAGAGCTAGGAATGTCATGTATAACGGTAAGAATCGTCACATACGACGAAGGCATAAAACCGTTAGGGACCTACTCTCTAGAGGAATTATCACCATTGATTACGCGAAATCAAGGGATAATGTATCGGATCCGCTTACAAAAGGCCCAACTAGAGAGGTGGTTGAGTGTTCATCGAAGGGAATGGGACTATGGCCAAGGACAAGTCATCACGGCGGTAACTCTACCTACGAGAGTGGAGATCCCAAGAACTAGGTTCAAGGAGAATACAAAGTTGTGTATGACGGTCCAACATTGTCAATTAAATGTTTGGTCCATTCTCGTGATGAGACAATGTTCAAGTACCAAGGATAAAATTCTAGAGGCATTTTTTAATGATTATCTAATTTTGATATTGTAATTATCAAACAGTGTATATCTATAGGGTTACACGTTTAGAAATCACCTATGTAAGTGTGAAGTGGAAGCTGCTTCAAGGAGAATTTGGTTTGGCTAGTTCTCTAAGCACTTATGAAACCAGGCGGTGTTCATGGCTGAAACGAACACAACAGTGAGAAGCAAAGACGGTTAAGGGTTAGTTGTGTGACTTACGTTGTCTAGGTATACACCAAAGCTCAACGGTTCAAAGATATCAAATCTACCGATTGATCGAGTATATCCGATGTATGTTCACTACGGAAAGTTCAAAGGGAAACCTACTTATCCCGATGCAACTTATTTCCTTTCTTGCAAATCACACAAGTCTGTCATGCATATTTCCAATATAGCCATTCCCCATTCATGTGGGGGATTGTTGGGTTTAGTGGAAGAATGTGAATGGGAAATGGGTGAAAAGGTTCCTTTTTGTAGGGAAATGCACTTTCTCCCACATTGGTAGAGGAAAAGGCTTTTGTTGGGTTTAAATAGAGATTTACTTCTCTTAGCTCTTAAAAGGGTTGAGAAGAAGGGAAGCCTCGCGCCGTTGTCGTCGCTCGCTCGTCTCGGCTTCGGCTTCGGCTTCGGATTCGGCTTCGGCTTCGGATTCGATCAATTGATATTGATTGATTGACTTAATTTTTTGGACCAACAAAAACTAAATATATATTAGTTAATTAATATTTAATCCGTTTTTGTAACGGGAAGCTGAATTGAGTTCAGCAACGGGCAGCTGAAGTGAGTTCAGTAACGGGCAGCTGAAGTGACTTCAGCAGATTAATTCCTCCACGTTTTCACATTAAAGTCAGTCATTAGTGGTAGATTAATTCCTCTACATTAAAGCCAGTCATTAGTGGTAGATTAATTCCTCCACGTTCTCTCATTAAATTCAGTCATTAATGGTCGATTAATTCCTCCACGTTTTCTCATTAAAGGCAGCTGTGTCTCTTCATCTGCCCTTGGGTGGCTATATAAACTGGTCATTCGTCGGTCCTTAAAACATAGACTCAAACTCGGACAGAGGATAGAAAACCTCGGGCAGAGGAAAAACATATCTTACGCATCCCCTCTCTTTCTGCATATTAAGTGAGTCGTGTGATTTGCTCCGTTCCTTTGTGTTCGCAGTGTTCTACCGTTTGAAGTGCCGCTACGGTAGAACTGTTATCCCGTTCCATCCTGGGAAAAATTAACCCGTGAACCTTGGGCATTGTGAGGGGGTTAGATTTCTTAAGGAGACACAAGGAAATTGTGGGCTCGGGATCGTCCTATACTAACAGATTTTATACTTCTGTTTTCTGTATTTTCTGATTTATTTGAACGCAGGAACAACAAATCTTTCATCTGCTAATATAAGCTACAGTGTATGAGCCCAAAAAGCATAAACTGCAGGTTTGGGGAAACCAATCTGTGTCTTTTTTGGTTTGCTAGAGTTCAAATTTAAACCAAATTTGTGTTTATCTGTTTTTTTTTTTTTTAAATACAAACTCTTTGTAGAGTCAAGTTAAAAAAACAAATATTAAATTGTCTTTATATATATATATATATATGTAATCTATTATCTTGCTCAAGGTGCTTACATTTGTTCACTTGATCTTTTGTTACTGCTAAGTTTTGTACATGGGTGTTAGTTTTTAATGTAGCAGGCGGCTCTAGAGTTCAATATATACACCTTATGATATCTATTGATCTCTATAGAGTAGTTTTTCCAACTTATGTTGTTGTAATTTATCTGCAATTTTTACTGTCTGAAAATATGCAAGCATTATAAAAAGATCTATGCATAACGGTAAGCCTAACTTTATACATGTGCAAAAGAGTTTGAGATGATTTATGAGTTCGTATTTTATTAATGTTCAAAGTCGTTTTATCATTCAAAAATTCCTTTATCAGTTAATAAAAATAAAAATTAATATAACTTTTGAATGCCTATATTATCTATTTTACTAAAATTATATTCATTATCTCG
Organism: Petunia secreta; assembly: GCA_029990175.1. Lineage (NCBI taxonomy): Eukaryota > Viridiplantae > Streptophyta > Magnoliopsida > Solanales > Solanaceae > Petunia > Petunia secreta. Next base: position 17,131,696 of record JARKIP010000038.1, on the reverse strand, counting down.
GCATAAGAAAACTTTAATTATATAAGTAAGATATACGTGCAACGTACGTCTAGAAGTAATAATTTAATATGGATGATACATGTACCAAAAGAAAAGTTGGTGTTACCTAACGTCTGTTTGACGTTTCTCAAAGGTAATTCAGACAAACAACTTAATAAAAAAAATTGAAATTCGTTTTTCGACCTTTCAAACAATTGTCGCAACATGTTTTAATCTTTTACTATGTTGGTTTATTGTTGTTTGTTGTTAGATAATTCTGAATTGAAAACATAAATTCTTCAAAAAGCTTGGACATGGTCAGCCACTACTGCTTTTTCTTTAGACCACGTTTGGATAAGTTTAAAATGACTTAAAAGCACATATATGCATATAAGCTCATTAATAAATATTAGGTAACTCAAAAAGTCATGAGCTTATAAGCATTTATGCTCTTAAAAGAAGCCAAAAATGAGAAGTTAAGATTACCTAACTTCTCAAAAATGGCTTATAAATAACTTTTAGCTTTTAAGCTATTTAAAATAAACTCACCCAAACGGGCTCTTAATCCAAGAGACAAAAAGAACTAACGAAGTGTATTCTTTTGCTTCAATAGTGAATATTGTAGTATATATATCCTGCTTGGTCTTAAAGGGGCAACAGTAAAGGCTTGGAATTAATTTGATGTTAAGCCAATGAACTAGCTATGCCCAACGTATAGTTGTTGGACTACAATTGGACTCAGATGGAGATACACATGTTGAAGATTTACTAGACATGTTGCATTTATCATGTGTTGCTAGAGAGAAATCAGAGAATATTATATTCAGAAATCAAAATAGAAGTCATGATGCTGTCTTGAAGGTTACAGCACAAGAAGTGTTCTGCAGGGGTGTCCTTAAGTCCAAACTGGCACAAAGTTTACCCTGTTTGAAATCATATCCATAGGCTTGTACTTAGTTTTGTTGTTACTGAGGTTGGGGCTGCTTTGTCCATTCCCAGTTTTAATTGAGCTGTACAAATCAATTTTGGTAATACAATGTCTTAATTACGTAAAAAAATATAGGTTAGTTATACTTAACTGTTTGTGCGGACAATGTAGTTTTTACTTTTCTATTTTGAATAGTTCAAGGGTAAAATTAGCTCATTTTTCTTTGTTCTAAAACAATTATTAGTTGGAGATATCTTTTACTAACTCTTTTTAAATAAATAAATAATTTTGCTAAGTTTGTATGGATATACACATGTGTTGCACTTGGTGCACCTCTGTAAGACGCTAGATTTGGGAGGGAGGGGAGGGGGAGAGGGGTGAATAGTGTTCTTACCCGACTTTTGATTTCCCAAAATTTGCTTCTTGTTAAGTCCCGTACTCACCAAGAACTTGGTTCTCGATGAGTTTCACCTATCTCTGACACTTCAAAATAATTGCGAAAATAAAGAGAGAGAGAGATTTTTACGTGGAAAAATCCTTGCTCAAGGGATCAAAAACCACGACCCAAAACTCTTGGGATTTAAACATTCCACTATAGAAAACTGAGCAAGTTTTAGGTTACAACTTTATAACCAAGGAACTAATGCTCTTATTACCTAGAACCTTCCAAGCTTCACTATAGCTTGTCAGGTTGAAACTACCTCACACAAAAGTATTCTACTTATTGCTTCTTAACAAGCTGATAGAATTACAACTCGATTCCTATAATAAAAACTAGATAACTAGATTAAACTATGAAACTCGAACTTACAGGTTCTGTTGTCTTGCTTTTGTTCTTGCATACAATAATTCACAAGGATTTGCTCTCAATTTGCTCTGTTGAGATTTCTTGGGTGCGTGAATACTCTGGCCAAAATAACCTTTATTTATAGAGTTCTTAAAATCTTTATTCAATTTAGCTTGGAACTCCTTTTGCAATTCGGAATCTGTTTCTAATAAGGTTTGGAATTCTTTCCATATTTGAAACCTAAGTTATTTTGCCTAAATCTTCAATCCCTTTCCGCCTAGGAAACTCTTTCCTTCCAGCGCTGCTTCTAAGCTCTTCCTTCTTCAACTCGGATTGAGACTTGTACTCCAGCTGTTCTCTTTTCCTTCTTCAACTCGAACTCGAATTTCAACTTGAACAGCCTTGACTTCAACTTCAACTGTGAACCTTTTCTTCATTCACTCAGCACGAGGTTCTTTGTCAATCATCAAAATCTATACTTCAACAACATGTAAGTATTTCTATCTTGAATTCCTCTAAAGTTAATTCTAAAGTTGTTTCAAATAATATTATAGTATTAAACCATTTTAAGAAATTTATTATAATGGCTTCTATTGAAGACAATATATTCTTTGATGAAAAAGAAAGTTGATTAATCTAAGCTGATATTTGTTAGAAATTCTGTATTCAAAATAAATAATCTGAAGTAGAAAATGCAAAAACAAAAAGAATGACACGAACGATGAACACAATCCAAGCCCTAACTTCACAGTGTCTCTCTAAGGAACTTAATCCCCTCAGTACCTAAGGTTGCAGACTATTTCCTCCCAAAATAGAACGAATTTACCGTCATGGTGTAGCAGTACCTCTGACACGACCCGGAATCCAGTTAGGCCGTGTGGGCACCCGACATCCTCCCTTAGACCCGTCGGGCGAACCCTTACCAATTAAATCAGGAAAATAAATATAACAATTCACAAATACGTACAAGACTTAAAACAAAAAACACAAACATACTGATATCTTTAAGCTGTACAAAAGAAATTATAGTTGACTACCCAATATACTAGGTTTAGGGTTATCCAGACCAGACATCTAAGAGTACAAAAGAAGACAGATACCTCCTGAAGGGAGAAAAATACAACTGAAATAATGAACAATAAACTGGTGGCCATCCGGAATAAAAGCTGGCTCACCCTGACAGCTGAAGTCGTCTTCGCTCCTTCACAACGTGGCAAACTAAATCCTGGAGCGAACCTGCCGAAACGAAATAGATAGACAAGAAACAAACAACAAAAAAGGGTGAGTCAAAAGGACTCAATAAGTGGGGCAGACTAGACATCTCAAAGAATAGGATAGCTAGCCAGGGAGAAGAAACAGTTAAACCAAATTCCTCTTATTTAAATTATAAAAGACAGAACCAGATAATAACTAGAAACACATATGGAATGACAAACTTATCAACAACCAGGAACGTAAGATAACCAAAACATATAGGTATCCCAAACACATCAACAATCAGAAATACATCCTGTTGCGGCGTGCAACCCGATCCATATAATTATCCTATTGCGGCGTGCAACCCGATCCATATAATTATCCTGTTGCGGCGTGCAAACCTATCCATATATTTATACCGTCGCGGCGTGAAACCCGATCCATATATTTATACCGTTGCGGCGCGCAACCCGATCCATATATATATACCATTGCGGCGAGCAACCCGATCCATATATTCATCATGTTGCGGCGTGCAAACGATCCCCGCAACCCAGAATACGAGCCAGAGATATATAGGTAACCTGACATATGTCCAAGACATAATGTACAAACCGCATACATAAAACACAACACAATACACATAATAGTCAGTATGCGGTGCAATGAGATGGGATGAATGCGGTACAATGCAATGCAGTCATATATTCCTGATACCTATCTCCGGCGCGGGACTCTCATCGTCTACCAGGAGATATATGCAAAGATGATCATTCACCGGCTCGGGACTCTCATCGATTACCGGGAAGTATATGCAATAATGACCCTTCACCGGTGCGGGACTCTCATCGCCAACCGGGAAGTATATACAATGATGAACCTTCACCGGCTCGAGACTCTCATCGATTACCGGGAAGTATATGCAATAATGACCCTTCACCGGTGCGGGACTTTCATTGCCAACAGGGAAGTTTATGCAATGCTCAAAACCAGATTGCAATGCTCATATGTTCAATGCAATACCAACAACAGGGAATAACATATAACATACACTGTAAATTCAAAGCTAAGGCGTAATGAGTACGCCTATCGGCAGCTACACACGTAAGGAAACACGTGGTAGAAATCCACGAGGCCAGGTGCCTCCAAAGAAATGGATATAAACACTTACCTTGTTACAAAGTTAGTACATCCACTCAATAACCGCTTTGTCCTTTCGATTCATTGCCAAACGATCCCACTGTGTTCAATAACTAGAAAAATATATCTCATAAGGCTAAAGGCTTCATTCCTCACATCTTAGGGCAACCCGGTTAGGAACCTGATACCCTATTGGTATACGCAATACGCAGGCCAGGCTTATGTACAGGGTTTATGGTCACATAACCAAATCCCAAATAATTTACATTTATATGTTGCTCATAACTCACTGAGCACGAATATATAATCAATTCCATTATCGGGGTCCATTTGACCCTTTAAACTATTTATTGAACTTATTAAAACGATGTCTAATATTCCAAATTTTACCGTTAGAACATATTCAAACACACGTAATAAACTCAAATAATATATTAGGATCATTACCTGAATGTTCCAGGGTGAAAATTCTACTTTTCTCCGGCCTCTTTTCTTATTTTTTGGTATTTTTTTCTACCGCGTCATTTCATTTTCTTTCTCCTTCGTATACTGCTCATCTATCTGTTTAAGTTCGTCCTTAGCATATATGCTAAGGACCACCGACTTCATTGTTTTCTTTCTTTCTTCTTTTTTTTGTTTTTTACTTATTTTGTCTTTTACTCTTTTTCTTTTATTTTAATTTCTTTTCGCGACAAAAATTAAAACGGTACCCTGCGATATTCGAAATAATTTCAACTTTTGCATACAAGTTATACAAATATACGTAACATACTCGTGAAGACAGATCTCAAATCGGACTCCCGAAACTCAAGATGCGAATTTAAATAGAAAAAGGTCAAATTATTTAACTTTCGGCATTTTAGCGGAAACTAGCCGAACAACATCGAAATTCACTTTCGAAGTTCATAAAAATCACAAATAATCATACGAACCTAACGGCGCTTTCAGATTCTGAATCGGAGCTCATTCGGCAAAACCCGAGCTCGAAAATCCCTTTTTAATATTTATCGATAATAAAACCGAAACTTTCTTCCGATGCCTACCAAATGAGGTCTGATTTAGCTCAAATTTTACAGACATGTCCTAATGGACATTACAAATAATTTAAAATTATCAGCACGCCAATCGGAGTCTTAACTTCCGAAACGACTGACCGAGGTCGTTTCATTCTCCTCCACTTAAACTCCCGTTCGTCCTCGAACGAGCCTAAATCTAAAGAAAAATTCGCAGAGATAGCAAAAGAACTTGCACGACCTTCATAAGCTACTCCACGGGTATTATTTCCTTATTACAGGATCAAAATTATAACAGGCATATCGAACTTTTGGAATAAAATATATCTGGATAATATGATAATACCATTACACAGCTTATTCTAACTAAGCTGATTCTTCCTCGATCACGAAAAGACAGTTCTATATTTTCGAAGCAAAGATACACGAAACTTTGAATGGGTTAACATGATTCAGCCGATAATCACCCCTTCGATATACCTTTTGATATAGAACAGGTCGATGGAACTAAAAATTAGCTCACGCTTGATGCAATAGGGGAAGCTTTGGAAGTACCTTGTTACTACACATTATAGAAGATTTGATGCAAGCTATATTATTTTTACGAATGCACTTTACAAAATCTCAATTGATATAGTATTACCATTCAGTATTTGTAGGAAGACTCCTCCACTTAAAGCACAAACTCATGCAGCTATTTGAATAGGAATAACCATCCTCGCACAGTCTGCTGGACTAAAGAAGATTTAGCTAAAAGCTTAACGTAGGAAGACCTAAGCTACCAACTACCCTTTTGAGTTGCCAAACAGCTATAACTCTCGAGTTCACAACTCCATACCTTTTCCGTAAACACCACCGCCCGATGGATGGTACTTCTATATAAAAATTTCGACAGAGTTTCCCCTAAAACTGGATGATCCGCAAAAACAGAACCAGCACTATACTATACATGGGAATGGATACCCGGATAAACTGATATCCAAAACAATAATATGCTTACCCGGCTACAATAACACGTACTCTGGCTCAACACAGGGAACGTCACAAGCGTCTACCAATCGCCCAAGCTCACTAGTGCCGGACGAAGAAGAAATGGAAATGGACCGAGGATAGAAATAATTAGAGCTTCAGGAAGCTCATCCTTTTATTTGCTTGGCTCCCAGAGCTACACTACTTCCGAATCAGGCTAACCAAAGAATCAAAATTGAAGATATAGACATTAAATAAGCTTTATGGAATGACATCTATGCCAATTTAACCTCCCAATAAGAAGGAAACTCTGAGAATTTACTAAAAAATCCTTTTATAATCCAGATAAGCTCATGGGATAACATGAATTTACCAGCGTTTTGAACCAAGAGGAGATACGTAGATCGAATATTATTTACTAACCACTTTACACCGAAAGAAACCATGACGCTCCCTTATGGTGATGAACTAGAATCCCATAATCCAACCAACACAGAATTTCCGAGAACAGAGGTAAACTAATTTGATATAATAATAGAAGGTGGCACGACAAGATGCCAAGCAGACAATAGCGACACTCACCGTCAAATATCTCATATTTAGACCAGATAAATTAGTAGGGTCTCATAAACGCCAGGAATGAATCATACCAGAAGCTCGCCCCTCTACCGCAACCGATTCTTAATAGAAACGACATCCAAGGAAACCATCGAAACATGATAAGACACACCATTTTCATATCGATTGGAAGAATCAAATATTACTCACCTATAAGGGAAGACGAAATACTTGGGCCTGCTAGACTGGAAGTTCATAAAACTGCCCCTGCGGCTGAGCTAAGCCGCTACACTGATAATTATCTTCTGAAGAACCACTGCCACCACATTCTCAACCTCTACTGGATGGTGGTATTTCTCCGGTTGATTGAGATCTAAATGAAATCGCCTGCGACTGTGCAAGTGCATGATGACATGAGAAAAGACGACTGCCTACTTACCGGAGTAAGGGAGAACTCCACCAAAGATGACATGCTCGAGACAATGATAATACCTTTTCAGTAAAAATGGAAGCTGGACAGATTGTTGATAGCTACAAAGAGAAAAACTGGGTCTTATATTGACGAACTACTGGCGCACTCTAAGAGTCGCGTGACACATGCTGAGATAACCTGGAAGGTGACCTCCCAAAATAATCAGAACTCTTACCTCCAAATGAGGTACCATGGTTGCCCATTAGGGCCACGAGATCTCTTGCTCTCCCGCTCTAACTCTTCCCACTTTAACTTATGGTATGCCTCGTACCTTTGAACAATATCAACAACGACGTCAAATGAAGTCCCAACCTCAATTTTTCGAGCCATCTGGTATCTCAAGGAAAAAGAAAGGTAATCAATAAATCTTTAAATCTCTCGAAAGGCTCATGGACCAGTTCTAATGCATATTCAGCCATTCTATACAATTTAATCTTATATTCTGAAACACCAACAGGCTAACCGACAGGCTACCCTGTCCAATCCACTTAAACTGGCAACACTTTTCATCTCCCTCGCCACTCGAAGGGAAATTTTCCACGAATCTAGAAGAAAAACCGAACCAAGTTAGCTAATAAGAGAACGGTCCACCAATTCAAGCCTGGACCCCTGAAACTGGAATGAAGAATAATCAACACCATACCACTCGATACAATCAAGAGCCTGAATGATACGCTCACATTATTTTATTTTAAAAAGAATCATGAGGTTTATCTGATGCATTGCTTAAGAATATCGGAAGGTTCAACCACGTAAAATAATGCAACCTCTTTGGGCGCTCGGACCGAACTGTTACCTCAGTTGGCTAACCAGCCGAAGTAATTGGTGGCGCAACACATGCTGCCGCTGGAACATAATTTACTGCGGCAATATTAAGAACTGGAATAGAAGCTCCCTGACACCGAACGTCTGCACATGCGGCACCCTGATAGGCTGCCCAGTGAATAATAGGTTCTTACAGTATCTGCGTCGCCAAGATTCTCGTAAAAGCATCGTAGAGAGCCAAGGGAACCACAAGGCCCTGCCCCTTGCCCATCGCGAGCTCGTACATCCGTAACTAGATCGTCAGCACGATCAAAAACTCTCAGGGCTCCGTCGGTGCTAGCCCCTGGCTAGACTCCATTGTCTTGAACTCATACCGTTTGCTGATTTGTCGTACGAGGGTTTACTGCCACGAAGGAATTAACAAAAATACTTTTGCATCTTAGACCGACGCACGATCAGAAAAGAAGGAAGTGAAACTTCCTAAGTGCCATCATAGCCCCTCGTAGATAAGTACGGATGTCTACGTACCCATCAGCGAGACTCTACTAGACACTGTCTTAGTCTGGATAGACTCTAAACCAGGCTCTGATACCAACTGACACGACCCGGAATCCGGTTAGGCCGTGCGGGCACCCGACATCCTCCCCTAGACCCGTCGGGCGAACCCTTACCAATTAAATCAGGAAAATAAATATAACAATTCACAAATACGTACAAGACTTAAAACAAAAATACAGACATACTGATATCTTTAAGCTGTACAAAAGAAATTACAGCTGACTACCCAATATACTAGGTTTAGGGTTATCCAGACCAGACATCTAAGAGTACAAAAGAAGACAGATACCTCCTGAAGGGAGCAAAATGCAACTGAAATAATGAACAATAAACTGGTGGCCATCCGGAATAAAAGCTGGCGCACCCTGACAGCTGAAGTCGTCTTCGCTCCTTCATACGTGGCAAACTAAATCCTGGAGCGAACCTGCCGAAACGAAATAGATAGACAAGAAACAAACAACAAAAAAGGGTGAGTCAAAAGGACTCAATAAGTGGGGCAGACTAGACATCTCAAAGAATAGGATGGCTAGCCTGGGAGAAGAAACAGTTAAACCAAATTCCACTTATTTAAATTATAAAAGACAGAGCCAGATAATAACTAGAAACACGTATGGAATGACAAACTTATCAACAACCAGGAATGTAAGATAACCAAAACATATAGATATCCCGAACACATCAACAATCAGAAATACATCCTGTTGCGGCGTGCAACCCGATCCATATAATTATCCTGTTGCGGCATGCAACCCGATCCATATAATTATCCTGTTGCGGCGTGCAAACCTATCCATATATTTATACCGTCGCGGCGTGCAATCCGATCCATATATTTATACCGTTGCGGCGCGCAACCCGATCCATATATTTATACCATTGCGGCGAGCAACCCGATCCATATATTCATCATGTTGCGGCGTGCAAACGATCCCCGCAACCCAGAATACGAGCCAGAGATATATAGGTAAGCTGACATATGTCCACGACATAATGTACAAACCGCATACATAAAACACAACACAATACACACAATAGTCAGTATGTGGTGCAATGAGATGGGATGAATGCGGTACAATGCAATGCAGTCACATATTCCTGATACCTATCTCCGGCGCGGGACTCTCATCGTCTACCAGGAGATATATGCAAAGATGATCCTTCACCAGCTCGGGACTCTCATCGATTACCGGGAAGTATATGCAATAATGACCCTTCACCGGTGTGGGACTCTCATAGCCAACTGGGAAGTATATACAATGATGAACCTTCACCGGCTCGGGACTCTCATCGATTACCGGGAAGTATATGCAATAATGACCCTTCACCGGTGCGGGACTCTCATCGCCAACCGGGAAGTTTATGCAATGCTCAAAACCAGATTGCAATGCTCATATGTTCAATGCAATACCAACAACAGGGAATAACATATAATATACACTGTAAATTCAAAGCTAAGGCGTAATGAGTACGCCTATTGGCAGCTACACACGTAAGGAAACACGTGGTAGAAAATCCACGAGGCCAGGTGCCTCCAAAGAAATGGATATAAATACTTACCTTGTTACAAAGTTAGTACATCCACTCAATAACCGCTTTGTCCTTTCGATTCATTGCCATACGATCCCACTGTGTTCAATAACCAGAAAAATATATCACATAAGGCTAAAGGCTTCATTCCACACATCTTAGGGCAACCCGGTTAGGAACCTGATACCCTATTGGTATACGCAATACGCAGGACATGCCTATGTACAGGGTTTATGGTCACATAACCAAATCCCAAATAATTTACATTTATATGTTGCCCATAACTCACTGAATACGAATATATAATCAATTCCATTATCGGGGTCCATTTGACCCTTTAAACTATTTATTGAACTTATTAAAACGATGTCTAATATTCCAAATTTTACCGTTAAACCATATTCAAACACACGTAATAAACTCAAATAATATATTAGGATCATTACCTGAATGTTTCAGGGTGAAAATTCTACTTTTCTCCGGCCCTTTTTCTTATTTCTAGCATTTTTTTCTACCGCGTCATTTCATTTTCTTTCTCCTTCGTATACTGCTCATCTCTCTGTTTAAGTTCGTCATGCTAAGGACCACCGACTTCATTGTTTTCTTTCTTTCTTCTTTTTTTTGTTTTTTACTTATTTTGTCTTTTACTCTTTTTCTTTTATTTTAATTTCTTTTTGAGACGAAAATTAAAACGGTACTCTGCGATATTCGAAATAATTTCAACTTTTGCATACAAGTTATACAAAATATACGTAACATACTCGCGAAGACGGATCTCAAATCGGACTCCCGAAACTCAAGATGCGAATTGAAATGGAAAAAGGTCAAATTATTTAACTTTCGGCATTTTAGCAGAAACTAGCCGAACGACATCGAAATTCACTTTCGAAAGTTCATAAAAATCACAAATAATCATACGAACCTAACGGCGCTTTCGGATTCTGAATCGGAGCTCATTCGGCAAAACCCGAGCTCGAAAATCCCTTTTTAATATTTATCGATAATAAAACCGAAACTTTCTTCCGATGCCTACCAAATGAGGTCTGATTTAGCTCAAATTTTACAGACAGGTCCTAATGGACATTACGAATAATTTAAAATTATCAGCACACCAATCGGAGTCTTAACTTCCGAAACGACTGACCGAGGTCGTTTCAACCTCAAATGCCGGTGTGCTAGCGAATTACTCAACGACAGCAAATCACATGACACGATACTTTTATTTTGTTAGAAAACAATGCAAAGAAGAAAAAAAAGTAATTTAGAGTTTTCTTCTGCAAAGTGTTTATTTTAAATCGTGAGCGAAGGCATCATATTTATAACCAACAAGTGTTTGGAGAAAAGGTGTCATGTCTTTTCTATGAAAAGATATGAGGAAAATATTTCCCATTCACACCTGCTAAGTATGGAACTGGTCTTTTTCTGGTTCTGAGGAGGCGGACCGCCTAATTCTCAGGGTTGGCCGCTTCTTTGCCATACCTGAGAGGTAATCACTCTGAAGTTGGGAGATGGATCGCCCAAATCTTAGGGCGGGCTGCCCAATTACTAATCCTGAAGCTTCAGTTTTTATTTCTGCATAAGGGCAGACCGCCCATGTCTTATGGTGGGCCGCCTCACTGAAACTTGAAGACATGTTTTAGCATTACTTTTTTTCCAAGTCCACACATGTAGGGCTTTCTCTAACCATTATTTGAAGTTGTTTTGCAGATATAATGCCTAGACAAAAGGTACATGCTAGAAAAAGGAAGAGACCGGCAAAGGGAAAATCAACTCCTCCTTTTTCCGAGGGTAGATCTAGTGATGATGAGCCCTTGGCCAACCTGACTAGACAAACAAGAGTTGAAACAAGGTAAAAGCAGAAGCAAGATGCTTCTTCACAAGCCCAATCTTCAAGGGCTCAAGAAGAGGAACAAATGGAGGCTGAGCCTGCCCAAAAATGAAGTGAGAATGAAAGTGAAGGAGAGGAGCAGCCCCAGGCTCAGGATGAAAACCCAAGTGATAAGGATCTTCCAGAAGAATGCCCAAGGCTTTTCAAGTTATAGGAAGCCTATAGAGATTACTTCAAGGGGATTTCCAGCAGGAACATAACCTATGAGCGGATCATTGGCATGAAATAGGTAGAAAAATTTAACCCTGGCATTTATGAAAGATTCAAGAACACATGGTGGAAGGATGTCCTTAGAAGTATGTTGATGGATACCAATAAGGACATGGTGAGGAAGTTCTACGTTAACCTGGGCAGAAACGAAGAAAATGATCACAAGGTATATTGTAGAGAGAGAATGGTGGATGTGTCTACAAGGGCTTTAAATAGATTCTTCGGGCTCCATAACTTTTCCCCCAAGGAACATATGGAGAAAGTGGCATTGAGTGAAGAAGAGCAAAGAGCATGGTTGGTACCAATCATCGGACGAGAAGCAATTCCCGCATAAAAGCAAAAAGAAGTACAAGTTGTGAGGTTTGATTTGAACTTTGAAGCAAAGGGATGACAATACATTGTCATTTCTTGGATCAAACCAACAAAGCAGGACGACAAACTAACTTTAATATTGATCGGTTGCATCATGTCAGGAAGTCAGGTCAACTTGGGACCGGAAATGATAAAAACAATGGTCATAGATGCTAAATCTAAGAAAAACAATCTCCAGTTCTCGAACACTGACTGAGTATTTATTGGACCAGGGATGCAAGTCTGGGCCATATAACACCACCATATAACCGGTACCCAAGTTCAATTGGTATGCTATTAAAAATGTAGAAACCCCGGTTAAACGAGCACCTGCCCCAACAGCTAATATTCCTCCACTTGCTCCCTCAGGTACTTCTGCACCATTATATCCCCTCCAGTTCGGGAGCACCTCCTCCTTACTCTCATTTTAGCCCACTGACACTGGCACTGGTACTATCCCTGAGGATCTGACTCAGGAAGTGCAAGACTTAGGTGACAAGTTGGACGAGATCAAAAATATCATTTCCAACTTGTCCCAAGTCTAGCCACCACCTCCAACTCCGGCAATCACTGTTGAGCAATTTGCCGAGATGGTGAAGAAAATGAATGCTCACATAACAGCCCTTGATCAATCACACCAAAGCCCTTAAGGAAAATACCAAGGCCATTGAGGACCACAAAGTAGATATTGGGGATAAGAAGAAGGCTATGAGGCTTATGGGATGGGCTTATAAAATTGGGGACCAAAAATTGAGTAAGCTGTTAGGGGTGTCTGAACGACCTCTCGACAAGTCCAAAACTGCACCTACTCATTGTTGACACCTAATTTTGTCCCTCCTGTTTCAATAGCCATTATTCAGATAAATTGCACTAATAACTACACGATTGTCATACACGATTGTCCTATTTAAAATTATTATTTCATACAAACACGCCAATTAGGCTATTTTAAAAGATATTAACGCAAGCGATTGCTATTTTACGAAATCCGCATGTTCTGTTGCAATTACTTGTAATTATTCGCATTTTTAGTAAAATTGTCTAAGTTAATTTAAAATCTAAAATAATAGGTAGTCATCACTATTTAGCCCTCATAATTAATTTTCTTATTTTTTAATAAATTTATAAATATTGTACATAATTTTTTATACATTTTTTAGACATTTATACATACTTATACACAATATATACAATTTACACATTCACTCATATACACCTCAGCTTTTTGCTACCTACGCACCTGCGTGGCCAAATCCTGGCCGTTCAAAACATTAATCGAACGGCCAGGATTGATATTTCAATTTTTAATTACTTACCCGACCCCCAAACCCTGGACACCTTTCATTTTCCCCAAAATCCTCAGCCGCCACCACTCTCTTTCTCTCTTCTCTCTCTCTCGACGAAACCGGACCTCGCCACTGTCAATGGCTTTTTTCGGCCAACTCCACCGGTGAAACATCATGAAAATTATATTTCCTTGTTCTCCTCATGGTCCCTCTAGAAAACCCCTATGCTAGTTACCCTAAACGATGAGGTCGAGAACTTGGCTCTTTGTTGAATCCATCACTGTTGCCAAAAAAAAAAAAAAAAAAAAACCCGGTGGGGACTTGGTAAGACCTAAATCCTACAATTTAACGTAGGGAAAACCTTCGCACAAGCACAATCGAAAGATGGGGTCAAGATTGATCCGACTACAACTAACATGGGTAATCCTTTCCCTTTTCTTGATTCGTGAACTGTTATGTGATATTTACGCCTGATTCTAGTTCATTGTTATGTGCCTTAGCATGTTTAATTGATTAGTGTCATATGTTAATCAGTTAGGGTAAAAAAAATCCACTTGATTAAGTAATTAATTCATTGATTTAAGTGAATTAAATAGTTAGTTCATTGTTCTAAAAAGCTTGATTGGATTTGATACGTTTTTGGTTTGTTCCATGTCATCTTTATTAAGTCTAAGCCCTAGCATCCATGATAGCTCATCCACTCTGTTTTGCATTGAATTTAGTCTCCTAGTTTGTTAAAATACATAATCGCATGAGTTGCTTGGATTAAAATTCAGTTTCATAATTAGAGGAAGGTCAGTGGGTCCAATTTGAAATCTGAGATTAGCTTCTAATTTGTATTTGAATGGAAAATTGTTGTGGTAATTGATATAGTATCAATTTGAGTTTAAGGGAACCTGTTAGTGCAATCAAAGGGATTCCATACCTAAATTGGATTAGAATACTATTGTAAACTGATTTTTGAATTTGGGCTTTTGTTATTGTCAAAGGGAATCAATCATGCTTATTTGAAATCCTGTTTGCCTTAGGTTTAGGGCTCCAATTGACCCATATTTGGAAAGAGTACCTAAAGGGATCTTTTTAATTATGGAAAACCATATTACTTTGATTTCTTGACCTTACTTATTCAAATTTAAATCTCCACCCCTCACACATATATAAATTGACTAATTCTTTTATTCTAGACACAGTTTCATACCTAGAAACACACAGACACATGCTCACACACTGAAGCATTATATATACACTGACATTGCTGGAAAAGCACCTCTCTGTTCCTCTTGAATTTTGTTCTCTTCTCCTGGTATTGGCACTGTTTCTAGAGGCAAATTCCCACTGTCAGACATTGATTTTCTGATTGATTTCAATTATAAACAAGGTATGACTCTCTATATTGTGTCCATGTCATTCTCTGCCTAACCTGTTCATTATCTATGCTCTTTATCTGCTTCCTGTTTATCAGTATGTGTGCACGTTTGGGGCTTCTCTTTGGCCTTGCTAACCTTAGCATGCAGCTCTGATTGGATGACCTGGGAAAGGCCATACCAATTTTATCTAATGCAGGAGATCCTAATTGATTATAATATGACTAGGGCAGTTCTTTTGAAGTGTGATCATTGATATCTTTATCTATGGTTTAATGCTTGAGAAACAAGACCCTGATTACATGAATATCCCTCTTAGACCCTTTATTTGTGTATATTGAATAGGATACCCCGCCTGTATCTATTTTAAAATAGGGTACACAGTCATAGAATGTGTACACGGCTACTCAGAGCCCTTTTCTAAACCCTTGCCTTATTATGTGCATGTATCATTCATCACTGATGTTTTTAAATTCGCCTGGCCATTGCTGGATAAGATTATACCTCGATTTTAAAGTTTAGATTTGAATTTACTTGTTTAAACTGAAACCTCGATAACGCCCTTGACGGATAAATCATAAACAAACTCAGAATTGCGATGTTTGAAGTATGCCATTTTATGAAAATCTGAATTTTCAACTACAGGGGCTAAACATGCAAAGACTGCCTAAACTATGACTATTTCTGCAAATAATAATCTGCCCCTCTTTTGCATTACTATTTTGGGCCCAAAAAACCTTTTTAAATCTGGCCCTTTTGTGTGTTTAATCGATTTTACAAATTCTTAAGCTCTTGTACACTAATCTCATAGTGTATAATGGTGTATGAATTATAGGGGTCAACCATACGAATACTTATATTTTCCAAAGTTCAAATACGAGTATTATCATTTATTTGCATACACACACACACACACACACAAATATATATATATATATATATATATATATATATATATATATATATATATATATATATATATATATATATATATATATATATATATATATTATGTGTGACAGCATTTTATGTGCATCTATATGTTCCGTGATCCCTTTTTCCAAAACAGCCTCTCGATACGTATATATTTTCAAAAATAACCCTAAAAATAAAATAGCCATTAAGATTAGGGCTCGAAAATTAATGTCAAGTCACACCGACCCTAAATGACTAATATTTTATTTCAAAAATAACCTCAACCTGTTTTCTAACCAATTCTGAATTGTTTCATCAAAACCGGCCATTTTTGCAAAACTGGTTATTACTGCAAACTATAAATAGATACTGAGAATTGCACAAATAAACTAATTTGAACTACGTCTTTGCGATATTAGCCTATCCGGATATATGTTTACCAATTTGGGGTTAAATGTGCGATTAGGCATAGGGCTTAGGCCGTTCTTGCAAATTTAAAAGTCCAATTGCATATACATGATGCCCTTATGCACTCTTTTGCACAAATAGATTTAACTCCATAACTAATTGTGAATTTAGCTCTTTAAGTTAGTAATATATATTTTTGTGAATATGATAACATTTATATCTTGTTTAGACATCCCTAAATTAATTGCTCGGGCGGGAACCACTTTTGCGGGACTTGGGGAAGTGCCTAGCACCCTCTTCCCCGAGTCATTTGGACTTCTTAACTTCGAATCTCTGAAATTGAACATGCTTAATAGAGGAGTCGACCTTAGACATTTAGGTGACCTAATACACCTTAGAAATTCATATTAGGTGACGACTCCAATCTTTAACTCAAACGAGTTACCCGGTCAAACCCGAGTCTTGACTCGCTCCGAGTTAAGTAAAAATATGGGTATGACAAAATGGCGACTCCGCTGGGGATATTCAAAATCCTAACCATAACGAGTTTTTATTTTTGGGATTTTATTATGACTTATTATCTTGTTTACTGTTATTATTACTATTTTACTTACTTATTTCTTTTTTTCATTTTTCTTTACTTATTTATTTTATTATAAAAATTTATGATATTGGCATACTTCACTCTTACTCCTCCACTCTTGAAAAACGACACTTTGCACACACAGGGGCGATTACGTGAATCTCACGGTCGTTCCACCTCAAAAACTCTTTAGGAGGGATGTTTGGAATATAGTTGGTCCGTGGTACAACCAAAAATTTCAAATGATCCCTTCCCTTGGTCCTCCACCTTGGAGAACCGTATCGAGAATTACACAACTCTTAGAATGTAATATGCATGCATCATGCTGTAGAAAGGGCTTCCCGTAAGCCGACTAGTCCTCAACTTGTTCAAAATAACTTGACGGGTTTCTAACACCAAGTGAATGTTTGGACATGCTTATGTGCATTTGAGTGAAAGAAAAAGAGAGAGAAAAGAAAGTAAGACGAAAATAAATACGCATTTTTGATTGTCTAATTGTTCTAAAAAGGGGGATGGGGATTTTTTCATCATTTGTTTTCTCTTTTCTTTTAGGTCATCATGAGTCAAAATTTTCATCGTTTTGGAATGACTAAAGGCGCACCTCCTGTGTTAACTAATTAATGGAATAATTTATCGTTGGGTGAACAAACTGAAGTACGCCAATATTTGGGTCATTTGGTTTCTCTATTAGAATAGAACCATATAGAGAAATAATTGAAGCATAGGTGTCATTTGGGGATGAAAAGTTAAATGTGTTTAGATTTGGAGACGTCGAGTTAACATCTTTGTTGGAAGAGATATGAGGATTCATATCATATTCGGGGTTAGATAAACATTGTTGGCAAGGGAGTTGCATTTTGGCTCCCAGTGTCCCTACACATTTTGGCTCCCAGTGTCCCTACACATTTTGGCTCCCAGAGTTTTTACAAAAAAAAAAAAAAATACCCTTTTCCTATTTCTACAATAGGTTTGGGTATTTGGGTGCTTTTGATGACCACTGAAAAGAGTTCAAATCGTACGATGACTGGAGGAGAGCTAGGCTATTTGCATGTGCTGTTTGTTTCCTAGGAATATTGGTGTTTCCTGAAAGCTCGGATCTCAATATATGTTCAAGGCTTGTTGTGGTTACTGATGCGGTATTCAATGAAATTGATGGTTATCGCTACACTATAGTCCCTATGATTGTGGCAGACATTTATCAGGCTTTGGGTTGTTGTAAAAGAGGAGGGAAATATTTTCAAGGGTGTAATCTTCTATTGCAAGCATGGTTCAAGGAGCATTTGAGGAAGGTGAAAGGTGCGCAAAAATTATCCAAGCCAACTAGTTCAAACTACTTGGTTGGAGAACGGTACGGGGTTCGAAAAGTCAAGCAGCCAAGCAGCACAGAGAAATGGGTAAGGTTGTTTGAAAGCATAACGGAGGATTCAATTCAATGTATGTTCTTTTGGTTTCATTCATCAGATTTTATCATTAGCTCTAAGAAGGCATCTTTTCTGATACTTACGGGATTGCGAGGCCTCCAACCCTATCAACCACTAAGGGTGATGAGGCAAGCAGGGAGAAAGCAAATCGGCCCACTCATACCAGACACGAAGGCCAACCAAGTCGATTATACTGAAGACATTGTCCCAAAGGTCAAAAGCTTTAGGAAATCCTGGGTAGGTAGAAAAGTCATGGGGGAGAAGTCATTGGTGCAAGAAAGATACAACCTGGATGCGAACCAAATTACATCAGTTGGTTGTGTTTTAGCATAATGGGGAATGTGGTAGTAGGGCCAAGTCGAGGGAATGATATAAGGGACCGAAAAGTGGAGGCTCAAGTTCGATACCGTGAGTTCATGTTGAAAGCTGTTAAAATGGACAAAGAAAACAAAGAAGAGATCGAAGTATGGAGAAAGCGCACATTGGATTTGGAAGGAAAGATAGAGGCGTTAGGGACAAAGCTTGAACAATGGAATTCGGAGTATGCTGAAGTAGACATCTTACACTTAGTTGCGGCCAAGGGATACTTAACCAAAGATATGGAGGAGGTCAAGGAGGTTGCCCGAGAAGCAAAAAGAGCCAGGCTGGAGGAAGAGCATGTTGCTTAGTCTAGTGTCATTTTCATTTTCATTTCTTTTATATATTTTTTCATGTTTCCCAAAGAATCGTCATGTATTTCAAAAGTGATTTTGGAAATTTATGAGAACAATTGGCAACAAAATGCGTACCTATTTTCCTTGCATCATGATAAACCTAGGAAGGTTAGACGTCCTTGGCACGTCATAGTCCATTATTAAACCTAGTCCAAATGCTGAAAAGGGTTCTCAACCCAAGAAAAGACAAAATTGCATCCTCGTATGGATTCGAAGAAATGTTTGCGCAAAATATTGATTGTTTGCTTGGGTGTGATCAAGACTATAGGATTATTTTGATCTTTTCTTTTTCTGTTTTGTTTTCAGACTATGGCTACAAGAGGTACACTTCAATTTGAGACCGTCTTCCAAGCTCCTCACTTGATCAGGCTTTGGTAGGGAGATTTGGCTGCTGTCAGTAAGTTCCATGTTCAAAAGGTATTGAGAGAGCTGGTGGTCTTAAGGCTCACACTGCTATGCCTGGTTTGGTCGAAGCTGCTACACACTTCTGGGATTACATAAGGGCGGTATTTCATTTCAATGGTTTGGAGTTGGCACTAATGCTAGAAGAGATTGGAGGACTGGCACGATTAGAGTATGGGCCCGAGACCATGATTTATCCCCGAGACGTGGAGCCTAAGGAGTTTATTGAGCTATTGCATGCTTGTTTTGATCCGTACGTCGAGGGAGTGCATGATGTAAAGGTTACCTTGGAGTATCTATATTCTAGATTTGGAGATCCAAATCTTTGGCACGATTGGAGCGGGGCATGGGAAATTCAAGATTTAGAATGGACTGAATCTACTGCTTTCATCATTGCTTTTTTGGGAAGTGTAGTCTTCCCCGAGAAAGAAAGAAAGATCGACATAAGGCTGGTAGTTGAAGGATTGCGCAAAGGTGCTCACAAGCGCCGAGTGAGTTTGGTTCTAATGATCATGGGAGAAATATATAGGGCTCTAACCAAGTGTAGAAAAAGAGGGGATTTCTTTGAAAGGTGCAATCTCTTGTTACAAATGTGGTTGATAGAACAGTTACACAATGTCACAATCAGTCCGATAGCACCAAAGGCATCAAGGACCGGTAGCATTATCTCACATAGAACTCGTATAGCTGGCACGTCAATATGGGAAGACCTGCAAACATGCGAGGATGATACACCAAGTTTGAAGAGTTACAAGAAGTGCAATGGGTAATTGAAAGTTGTGCTGGCTTCACCGTCTCCATACAAGGTCAAGACACCACCTTCTCGACATTGATTGGATTTCGAGGAACTCATCACTATGTTCCCCTAAGAATCCTCAAGTAGGAATGATATAGCAAACTCCTCAGTTGACAAAAGGAAAAAGTTTCTATGTGGACATAAAAGACATTGAGCACCCGATTGTTGGTGCAATATTGACAATGTGAGAAGGAAGGGTTACTATGCAATTTTGCCGTGGCCGAGACAATAGGGTGAACCCCGGAGCTACTTTGATCGACCCTCAATGGCTCACTGAAGATAGAGAGAAGTTCCGATCAAAGACCACATTGAAAAGGAAAACTGAAACCCCAAGTGTTGCGGAGAAGTACAAGAAAATGCGGCATAAGTTTGACAAAAGTAAGAAAGAATTAAGGGTGACAGAAGAAAGGGAGATGAGAAGGAGATACAAGGAAAAGATCAATGAAGACAAACTGAAATACTAGATAGGCAAAACCGTGGCAGCAAAACAAGCCGTTGGGAATCTACAAGACCTGCTCAAGAGATGGGGAGATTATTTCAAATCAGTGCCGTTGGTAGAAAAGGAAGCTATGGGAATGTAATTCTGCGAGTTCTTTACAAAGGCTTTGGGTGATATGCAAGCTGGAAAGACCTGATGGAGATGTTTGTTGCCCCTCTACCAGCAAACTTGGTTAATGAACCTAAAGAGGAAACCAAGGAAAAGAAGAAAGGAGAAAATGTTGGAGATGATGCTTGATCCAA
The DNA here is from genome assembly GCA_029990175.1 of Petunia secreta. Classification (NCBI taxonomy): domain Eukaryota; kingdom Viridiplantae; phylum Streptophyta; class Magnoliopsida; order Solanales; family Solanaceae; genus Petunia; species Petunia secreta. The sequence continues at coordinate 17,110,725 of JARKIP010000038.1, read as the reverse complement.
GAACCTCTTTGCTTGGCATGTAGTCCAGCCGTCCTTAGTCAAGTCGTTTTTCTTTTCAAGTTGTTCTCTCCATTTGGTTGAGTCGTTGTCTTTTTTTTTTTCAAAACTAGTGATTGTAATAAAGCCAAGCAAATCAAATAAAATTTTGTCATTTTTGGGTTTTTAGACTTGTGTTGATTATGCTTAAGCAAACAAAATGATGTATTTGACGCAAACATTACTTTGAATCATCGATAGGCCTACCTCATGCACAAAAGAGGTCCCCTGCATAATAGGACGCAAATTTATTAATGCTAACATTTACTCACATCATTTTCTCTATTTTTGTTATTTTAGTCCCAAGTCCCTGAAGTTTGGTTTGTGCATTCTGGCCGCGCCGCAGTACCGGTTAAGATCCAGAGGATCAATTCCAACAACTCCCTCTTTACCTACAAGGACAAGGACGAGACGCAATATCATGGCTGAGTTTCACAAAGCTGGAAATGGAACCCCTGAAAAGCAAGGTGTGGTTGCCTATGATGATTACGCTAAGATAGAGCAAAAGTTGTTTGAGTTGGAGAATAGGATTCCTCTTGTCCATGCTGATGGAACCACCGAACCAAACAAAATTGCCCGCCCTCACGGCAAAGATCTACTGTTCTCTGAGAAAGACATTTCATACCCCACTTACATTGCACCACCAAAAGCACCGCAAAACAACCAACCTCCTTTCACTGTTGAAACAAAAACTGTTCCGTCACCCACCAAGGATCACGAGATGTATGCATGGACAGGGGAGGACTCAGACAGCACCAAAGAACAAGTCAAGTGGCTGGTAGTGAAATTCAAGCAATTCCAAGGCACCAAGGAAACTAGAGGACTAGCTTATGAAGATCTCTGCATGTACCCTAACTTTAAGCTGCCTGATGGTTATAAGACACCCAAGTTCAACATGTTGCAGTGACGATCCAATGTCTCACTTAAGGTCTTACTGTGATAAGCTGGTTGGGGTTGGACATGATGAAAAGATTCGTATGCAGTTGTTCAACCATAGTTTGACCGGGAATGCACTGGTATGGTACTCAAAGCAGCAAACAAAGAAGTGGACAAGCTGGGAAGCAATGGCTGGAAACTTTGTTGACAGTTTTGGGCACAACACTGACGCCATGCCCGATCGATTCTATTTGGAGAAGCTGAAAAAGAAGCCCACTGAGACCTTCGGGGAATTTTCAACTATGTGGAGAGCTGAAGCCGCCAAAATCCAACCTCATATGGAAGACACAGAGATAGTGGTGACCTTCATCCGTATACAAGAAGATGTCTACTTTGACAAGATGCTAAATATGCAAGACAAGAAGTTTGGAGATTTGATCAAGATTGGAGACATGGTTGAAGATGGTTTGAAAACTGGTAGGATTGTTAGCCTGGCTGCACTACAAGCCACTAACAAGGCACTACAAACTAGTAGCGCAGGGGCATCAAAGAAAAAGAAGGACGATGTTTCCTTTGTTGCTGCATCACTCTACCACTCTCCCACCCATAACCATTACTACCAAACACCACCTCCATCATACCCATATATTCCTCCCTCATCTACCTATCCAGTCTACAACACCCAACCCATGTTCCAAACCCCACTGCCGCAAAGACCACCATACCCACAAAGTCTTAACTACAGAAATAACAACACCTATACGCCTAGACCTCACACAAACAACAACCCAAGACCCAAAAGAAATGATACCCCATTAGCCGAATCCCGCACTTAACTATTTGAAAGACTCAAAGCAGCAGGCCACATACAATCCGTACCATTCAAAATGCCTGATAGAATGTCACCCTTCTTTGACCAAACCAAAACCTGTGCCTACCACTCTAGGAGACCTGGTCACAATACTAAAGAGTGTTACACCCTGAGAGATAAAATACAAGACCTGATCGATAAAAAAGTGATCCACTTGAAAAAGCCAAAATGTGCACAATAACCCTTTACCTAACAATAGAGATAATAGGGTGAACTTGATCGAGTTGGATGAAGAATGCAACCCAGAAGGAACCATTGTCAAAGCAAAAGAGGCTACACCAATATATGCTTCTGTTGTCCAAGCAGCTAAAGTACCAAAGCCTATTGAAGTGGAGATGGCTCCAAAATTCTACGTTGACGTAGTCCCTCCCTACAATGGCAAGGAAGTTCCTTGGGATAATGAAGCAGAGAAGAAGAGCAAGTCGACAGTTGAGATTGTTGCGGCACAAGGAATGACTAGGAATGCGAAGATCGACACCCCAGAGCATCTTGTCCAAGGTAGACGAGGCACCAGCAAGGAAGAGTCCGAGGAATTGTAGAAGATAATTCAAGAAAAAGAATACTCTGTGGTTGAATATTTGGGCAAGACTCCTGCACAAATCTCTGTTCTGGCTTTACTACTCAAATCAGAGAGCCACTGAAATGCTTTGATGAAAGTATTAGATGAAGCGCATGTACCGGTGGACACAACAGTAGAGAATCTGGCTAGCATGGTCGGGCAAGTCATAGAATCCAACCGAATTGCCTTCCATGAAGATGAGCTGCCGCCGGGGGTTGAGTCATAACAAGGCCTTGCATGTCACCATCAAATGCAAGGACTGGTTTGTGGCAAGAGTTCTGATTGACGGAGGGTCTGGCTTGAACATATATCCATTCATCACTTTGAAGAGAATGGGGATTGATCAAAGCAAGATAAGAGAAAGCGATATGAAGGTAAATGCGTTTGATGGGTCACAAAGAAGCACCATCGGGGAAAACGACTTAACTATCATGGTCGGTCCCGTGGAGTTCACTACTGACTTTCATGTCATAGACATCTCCGCTTCTTACAACCTGTTGCTAGGAAGACCTTGGATTTACATGGCTGGCGCAGTGCCTTCTACCCTGCACCAGACAGTTTAGTTCGAGTGGGACAATAAAGAGGTGGTAGTATTTGGAGAAGGGAACTACTCCATCTACAATGAACAAACCATACCAGCAATTGAAGGGAATATTCCTGATGGGCGAACGTTCTATACTATGGATCTTGTGGGAGCAGTGCAAGGTAGTCGAGGTAGATACCGCAAAAACTACAACAAAAGTTGAGATCCTACTGATGCAGTCCAAGGAGGATACACTGCATACTTTGCTCCTAAACTGGTCAACCCACCGCCTGGGACTGAAGAGAAAAGGAGAAGTTTCTACAGTGCTTATTGGGACGGACGAGGCAAAGGCTATGAAGG